>CM061492.1:10015000-12415000 GCA_030867185.1 Tagetes erecta | reverse complement strand
TCGGTCTTAACCACATGTGCATCTGCTTTATTTCTGTTTCTGAGATCATAAAACGGTTCACTCATCAACAATACTTTCAAGAGTGGGAATTTAGGGATGGTTAATGCTCTTCCAGTTTTGATCATAAGTTGTGTTGCTCATGGTCATATGCTGGTGACCATTAAACAATGTGTATCAATTTTGAGATTACATGTCATTTGTTGCATAGCATGAGTTACTTTTACTTATAATGACTTAGAAACAGAGGTAGAAAAATGGGGTTGGAAGAACGTGTTACAAGTTAAAATGGGTTATATAGAACATGTCGTAACGGATCTAGTTGGTCTCATTGCGTTGGCTTGACCTGCAAAACTAGGGGTGTTCATAAATCGTCTAGTGCAAGTTGGCATATTCTGCTGATATGGGAGGCGGTTTGATGGCTTGATGGCCGGTTTGGCAATTTATTGTTTATATAATTATATTTTCTTTACTTTTAGCATATACAGTTATATGTTTTATTATATTTAATAACTAGTTTTTTCATTCTTAAAATTTCTGATAGAAACTAACAATTATGCAAAGAAAAAAAAGAAAATTTGTCAAATCCGCTAAAACCAGCTTATCAATTGAACTACCCAACCTGGCTATCATGGTTTGTTGTTTCTTGAACTCGTAGTTAACGGTTTAGTCACGATTTTTTTTTTTATCAGAGTTAAATTCAAAGGTTTGGGTTGACTTTTAAAAGGTGTTATAAAAGAAACACGCACACAATAGGTTATTGGAACATTTTTCTTTTTTATCTCTCTTTATATATACGTATGTGTATATAGAGAGATAACGGAGTAAGAGTGTTTGAATAGGCTATTAGGGTGTACCGTGTATATATAACGAAAGGTCTTAGGATGTATTTATAAAGAAAGGTTTTTTCATGGTTTATATTTCAACGGTATGCACCATCATTTCACCAACTTCATTGCATGCTTGTTTACCTGACCTATACAAAGAGCATCCATCAAAGCCTGTTTACTAGATTAAAGCTATGAAGCTTATCTTTTTTTTTTTATTAAAAAAAGCGAAAGGACTCTCTTTTTATTTATTAAATGATTAAGAACTTATGAATAGAAATTTATGAAAGATAAAAATGACTTTTTTTTATTTATTTTGAATTTTAATCTTTAATATTATATGTATTATAAACAAATTTTTTATTAAGAAACATAAGAAATAATTTAAATCACTTAAAATTAGGTGAAATGAACTTTGATTTTACCCATTTAAGTATTGGAAGCGTTTTGTAGAACCTTACCACCTTAGCTTATATGGATTATTTATTTTTATTTATTTTTTTTTGGGGGGGGGGAGTGTTTGACGACATGACACTAGAGCCTATGGTTTGGATCAAAACTCAAATTTAAAACTAAACCCTAAACACTAAGATGGTAAAGTTCGATGAGACGGTTTCAAAGCCGTGAAATAAGCTCAATCAAAATTTTTTTGACTTAGTTTTGAAATGATTTAAGACAATTTCTCAAATTTTTAGCCAAAACTACTACTTCTGATTTGATCTCCTCGTTAGTGAAAAAGATACATAATTTACGATACCTAAAATGTAGATATTTTAATTCACATAACGAAGAAAGATAACCATAAATTATCAACGGTAGTCTTTAATAATATTACATCGAATGTATTCCAGGGGACATTTTACTTGCATATACTTTTATATCTATATGTCAATAGCAACAAACAACAAACCTAAATATTATTCCACATGTCACTATGACATTGGTTTTGAACTTCTTTATATTGTGACTATGGCCTGAAGGCCATTCATGATCCATACTTACTATTGAATAGTTTGTAACATCCATCAACAAGTCATCCTAATTTTCTAGCTAGTAGATATGATGGAGATGAATTACCATCTTGTTATGCCTTGGATAGTTGTACTTTCGGCTATATTTCTTGTACGAAGCTCGTTAGCGGCCACCTACAATGTTGGAGATAGCACGGGATGGGCGACCCCGACCGGAGGCGATCCTTACGCCACTTGGGCTTCCCAACATACTTTCGTTGTGGGTGATGTTTTAGGTATGTATAATTTTACCTTACTTATGATAGTTGATTTGCAACTATAAACGTACACCTTGTTAGATAATTTTTTTTATTATAACAGTGTTCAGTTTCATCAGCGGCAGTCACACCGTGGCCAACGTTACACGATCAGCATTTGATGGTTGCAACACTGGAAACCCTCTTTCCGTTCAAACCAATGGTCCTGCAAGTTTCACCATCGACACCGTCGGCTCGCATTATTTTATATGCACCATCCTTAACCATTGTTCTCTCAACCAAAAACTGACCATCACTGCCACTGCAAGCACCACCAATGCCCCGTCTCCCAGGTCTCCACCCCGTGCACCATCCCCTAATTTCTCACCACCTTTGAAGAACGGTGTTGGTGCACCCGCAATGGCTAATAGAACCATATATCTCATGTTAATGTTCATAGGCTTCTTGTTGTGTTTAAACTAGCTAGTTTTCATTTGTAACACCTTTTTATGTACCTTCTTCATATATTTTCTTTAAATGTTTTTGTGTGTTTACTTTTTTTCTTTTAATAAATACATGGAGTTTTGTTGTATATTAGCTTCATATTTTAAAATTATAGTCATTAATAGTTTCAAACTAAAGTTTTATGTTACATATATCCCCCTCTAAACTTGTAAAATTGCACGCTTCTATCAAGATGCATGTATATATATTGATATTTTAACTTGTACAAAAAAATTGTTTTCAAGTATCTTGTTACATGGTCTTAGAGTCAACCATCTTAGAGTTGTAAGTAACATGTTAATACGTCGATCTACGCTTCTAAAGTATTTTTCATGTATTCTGCATTGGACACCGCCATCACCATTGTGCTCGATCAGAAACCTCCCATCAACGTACGTATAGTAGCAAGTGTACGCCACTGCACAGAACTGACCACCCCCACGCTGCCACATACCATCGCTTCTACAGCAGAACTTGAGTCAGAGTGGTACCTTGAAAAACCTCTTTACCTTGGGTTCAAGAATATAATGTTATGGTGAAGTTAAAAGGTTTGAACTTACAACTCATCCATGGACAATGAGTTTCTATATCTCTGGGCAGAAACAGATTCGACTGGATATGTATGATGACAACTTCTCTAACTCATGGCGCAAGTCTCTGAAAAGTACAGATCGAAAAATATATAGGACGGACTGAAGGCCGAAATTATTCTGTTTTAACATATAAATAATTAGTAGTCATGCAAATAACAAAGAATAAGGTGTGTACATACTCTGAGAGAGGTGTTAAGAGAATATCTTTGCACCCAAGATCGCATCGACTGATGAGTTTTTTTCCATCCGTGTGAATCTATGAAAAATATTTAGTTATGTTAATTTCTTCATCATTGATTTGCAGCTTAATTTCAATCTAATACATGCATCCATAAGAAGTAAAGAGATTGAGCATTCAGTTCAAGTCTCGTTACAAGTAAAATGAACCGATTTATTTGTTGTTAAAAAAACACCCATAAGACAGCTAAAGGAGAAACTTACCTGGATAGTCAATGTTATCACCAAATAGTTGTTTCAACCAAAGTGAGGTCTCTAAAGCAAATAAATCACGACGGCAAAGATAGTAGCCTCCTTCGGTCACCTCGAATCCAGACAGATCTCCTCCAATCACTTCTTCATCTTTTATCAAGTTATTCGTATAGTTTCTCTCCCTCTCTACTTCACTGTCGGTATACACAAAGCTGACACTACACCCGCTTACTATCATATTTTCTTTCTCATGAATGATTTCCACATGGACTTCATCACCAGCGTCTAATACATTTCCAATTGGCCAATAGCTTAACCACACGACATCTTCATCAACATTTGGTTTGCAGTAAACGACAGGGTTGTATATCCATGTAAGACCCTTGGTTTTGTTGCTGATTTTGGCTAACAAAATCCACCTATCTTTATTAGTTGGTTGTGATGATCTGTATATGCAACTTATGTTTAATCCTTCGACTCTATGTTTCTCATGATGACAAGGCACACGAAAGAATAAGAATGAGCATGATGATGTATACTCATATGTCGTCATGATTTGATCCTTTATGCCTTGAAGATAGGTGCTCATTATACCATATTCATAAAGTATCTACGTACGCCACAAAATAATCACTTAGTCATACATCAAACATGTTTCAAGCAAGATATAAATATGTGTTTTATACATGCATTTGAGAAAAACTAAGAGAGATATATAATTAACCTGGGTATGCCAAGTTCTGCCTTTAGTAATGTCGTCTCCGATGAGATCCACCATATGATCTTCATATGCTTTGATCCAGTGCATGTGACCCAAATCCGCTTCACTAGTTTTTGCTATCGGCTCTAGTTTAAACAGGCCTTGTATTTCAGACAATTTGGAACAACCTTCGTAAGAAAACTCGTGAAGAGTGAAACGACCTAAATGGAACGTTACTTTCTCCAGTGACGTACACCAATCTATATGCAATTCCATAAGTGTACTTGGGATACATGAAAGAGACTTGAGGTTTGGACAAGAATATAAGTTGAGCGTGTGAAGCGTTTGAAGGTTAATGTTATCAGGCAGGTACTCAAACGGATTAACCGACAAAGTCAGGTTAACGGATGATTGGACATGGAACGACAAACAAACATTACTTGTCCGCTCAAGGTTGTTGTTTTCTAGATTCAACCACATTAACGACTTGGGTAAGGAAAACAACGGGTTTTCAGGATTTACAAGAATTTGATTTACATACTTCCACAGTTTAGTGCACCCTCCCAAATCCAAAATATATAAATTCTTAAGGTCTCCGATGGATGTACAAAGATGATTCAGGCTGCTGCAGTTCAAGAGAATCAAAGACTCAACTTTAGGAAGTCGGTAGAGATTGCTGATGCCGAAAAGTTTGTCACAACCTTTAAGATTTAGGTGCTTGAGTGAATTAAGAACCTATCCCAACAACAATGAGTTTAAATTATGATCGTGTATTCGGATTAAGAAACCTAAAATAGATAAGGTACATACCGTGGGAGCTTCAAACATTTCCATGTCTCCATCACTCATATCTATGGCTACCAAGCTGCTAACTAATAACCCGGAGGGTACTGTTTTTAAAGGACACCCTTGCCAGCACAACCATATTAAGTTTGGAAAATTCTCATACGACCCGTTGAGTTGCACATATTTGAGCTGGAGCAGTTTTAGTTTGCCCATATTTTCAAGGGAACTTGTTTCAAGGGCTGGTGTCTGCAAATTTAGTAAGATGTAAAAGGAGGATTGATCGAGAGAAACAAAGGCATGTTCGTGCACCAACTATTAAGACTATCTACCCTAGTTTTGTGCGTTATTCGAGTTTTCTAAGCACTAGAAATATTGTCTCCCTAATCGACTTCGACTTCTTTAGTACTAGCTAGAACATTTTCTATCAATATTGATCATGTGCCATAGTTATCAGCATTAAGAATATATTAATGAATGTTGGCAAGTACCAAATAATAAATGTACTTTTTTGTCTTACCTTTGACGGCATCCCCTGCTCGACCTTTCGAATGTCAAGTGCTAAACCTTCAATTGTATATGAACCCTAATGGAGTTGAAATATGAGGTTATGAAATGAGAATAAGCTTAAAAATAAACATAAGAAGCATCTAGCTTACCTCTCCTTTTCTTAACACTTCATAAGATTCATCGTTATGCCAAACTCTGCTACGATTTGTTGGATCCTTGGACTCTTCACAAACTATCCTTCTTCCCATTTTTTGAAGCAGTTGATGCATCATTAGTTTTCCATCAGCTGAAATGGTAAGAAGGCTTTTTTCAATAAGGGTCGAGATCCCAAACACCGCATTACAATCATCCTCCAATATCGTTTCCACAAGTTTTCGAAACTCGCCAACAAAGAAACAAGCAATGTGCAGAAACAACTCTTTGTGAATCGAAATTGGCAAGGAGTCAAAGCTCTTTTGTAGTACAACTTGAATGTTAAGATCAAGATTTTCATTTAACGAATTAAATGAATTCATTCTACTTCTCCACGACTTTTCATCACAACCAATCAGAGAAGAACCTAATACTTTAAGAGCCAACGGATTTCCTCCACAGTATTTAGCTAGTTGTAGTGCAAGCTTCTCGAAACCTTTCATAGGAGTTTTGGAAAGAAACGCATGCCAACTTAAAAGCTCTAATGATTCGAGATCATTCATTAAACTAAGTTTGTGCATCACACACTTCCAAGATATGGAACCAAACCATTCATGTATACCTAAAAGCCTTGTGGTTATTATGATCTTGCTTTGTGTAGGGAACGCCTTTTTTCCAACTAAAGCGCTTAGTTGTTCACTGTTATTAATGTCATCAAGAACAATAAGCACCCTTTTCGTTTCCAAGATCTCCTCAATCTTATACGTACCCTCCGATTCATTCGATATCCTTATTTTCTTTCCACCTGAAACATCTTTGAGCAGTTGTTTTTGTAGCCCAAGCATACCATAAGGATCTTTTCTAGACACATCAACAAAACTGCTACTTTTAAAATCTTTCTTGTTTAAGTTATAAATGTGCTGAGCGAGTGTTGTCTTGCCGCTGCCTCCCATTCCACAAATTGCTATAGCATTGTATTGCTCGTCTTTTAACAAGGAATTGATCTTTTGAACTCGAGCCTCGACTCCAATTAAAAATGCTGGAGTACTCAGTTGTTTCGAATCTAGTTTACATTGAACCGTCTCAACCAGTTCTGCTATAAAGCTTGTCTCGGACATGGAACTAAGGAAAAAGAAAAAAAATTGCATATTCATGTTAAGTTTGTGTCGTGTTTGAATATGAAGATCGAGACGACGTGCATGTATATATACCTTGAAAGTTCCATGCCTCCCAAATTAGCAACATCAGTCAATGCTTCCTTCCACTGCTTCACATTCTCCTCTGTCCATACTGACTTTTTTTCGGCTTTTACACAAGTAAAACATTTTGAAACGCCTGTCCGTTTCGAACCTTCAATAATGAACGTTCCTGTTTGTTTCCGAACATCTGAGGGATCGACGAGATAAAAAACAGGTAAAACAAAGTTCTTGCACCTCCTCCTTTGGTCCATGATCAAACCAAGCTCGTCGAGGCACCAACTCGAATTCGCATATTTTTTAGACAATACAACAACAGAAGCTCTGGATTGCATGATGGCGTTTTCGATTTCTGGCGTGAGTTCTTCACCTCTTTTGATGTCATCGTTATCTCTAAAAACGCGAAGTCCTGCTCGCAGTAATTCATTATAGAGATGATCGGTAAAATTATGGCGCGTATCTTCACCTCTAAAGCTTAGAAACACATCATATGTGAAAGTGGGAGTATGATGATTTGGACGTGAAGAAGAAGATGATGAAATAGATGCCATTGAAATGAGTTGGGAAAAGAAGCAGGTTATAAATTAAGGCATAAAAAAGAAGTCATGGTTTCGATGGTATTTAAGATCAACCGGCCAGTGTTTACATGACATTAATTCAATGGTGTTTGTCTAATATTTCTCCTACGTACAATTAAACCATATATATATATTATATATCCTTGTTATGCTTTGGCTATATATATTCTTTATTATTATATATTTTCGATAACATGAACTAGAACACTTGCATATGATTAGAGATGAAAACAACAATCCAATACAAAAGACAAATTAGAAGCACGTACATACCAACAAAAAAAATACAAAAGAGAAACGACTGCAGCTAGCGGCAAAAAGTGTTATATATGGATGAATGTTAATAACTTTGATTGCTATTGGTTGATTGTTTGTATGGGATGGATGTTTCCTTGGAAAGTAGATTGACTCATGTGATATTTGGATACAAACTAGATTTAAGATCGGGTCGCGCGTTGCAACGGCTGGATCACACAGTCGGGTTTTGCGTATTTGACTTCGTCATATGTGTTGAAAAAAAAGTCTCATGCCCTGTACGTCACGACGAAAAAACGTAATGTGTCACATGTTAAAAAACGATGAAATATCAAAAGTTAGAGGTCAACACGATAACAATATTAAAATTATACTATATGTCAAAGTAGAGTAAGAAAGCAAAGTCGAAAACTTATCAGGGGCTAAAATGACAGTTAGTAAAAGTCGTACTATGTGTCAAAGTGGAGTAAGAGATCAAAGTCAAAAACTCATCAGGAGCTCAAATGACAATTAGTAAAAGTCGGGTACTAAAACCGTCAATGCGTTAAAAGTCGGGGATTAAAACCAATAATACGTGAAAGTATGAAAAAGTTGAAACACGATGTGACGGGAGAGGCCGGTACAAAGCACCAACCTTCCCTAATAGTAAATCTTATAAATATAAATGAGTATTATCATATGATTTGTGTTATTAATTACCTATTTTGATTATGTATGAAATTGTTTTGTTTTAATAACTTCGTGATAAAATTCATTTACATATTTAGTAGGGAAAATTAATAAAATCTTCGTTTAACCACTTTTTGTTTGAATATGTCTTCTATGACTTTTTCTTCCTCAAATGTCCACTTATTAAAAGTCGTCCGACTACAAACAAAAGTAGACATTTTAAGAACAAAAAGTCAAAGGGAACGACTTGTGTTTGTAGTCGGACGACTTTTGTTTTGTAGTCGTATGACAGTCGAGTTTTTTTGTTTTGTAGTCGCCCAATTTTTTTTATAAAAAACGCAAGTAACTTTAGACACTTGTCATATCATGCGTGGTTGGTTTTTAAAGGCAATTCCTGTCATAATGGGCGTTTTGAAAGAAAATCAAAAAGGGACATTTTGAGGCGATTCTTGTCATAATGAGTGGTTATTTTTTGAAAAAAAAAAGTCAAAAAGGGACATTTTGAGACGATTTCTGTGATAATGGTCATTTTTGGGAACTTTCCATATTTAGTATTAAAACTTGTTGGGATACTATTTCGATACATGCATCTGGGAATACCCGATCATAAGATAGGTTTTTATTGAGATCATGGATTAGATGTTCTACACTTCTACCTGATTTTGAGGTTAGGGGATGAAAGATTGTAGATTTCATTTTGTTATTAGTTTGCTTGGGTTTAATTAGATTACATGCGAGTGAGTTTGGCTTCATTAAAACTATAGTTTGTGTGATCTTGTCTTATACACGTTAATCTAGTTGATCTCATTATCTTAGTATATTGATATAGTTAACTAGGTTAGTTATATTCGCGTTGTCACGCGTTACGCAACGGTTGTTAAGCGGGTTATTATTTCAAGCAAACCCTACCAACAACATACAAAAAAATGTAGCATAACACAAAAAAAAAAACAAATACAAAAACAAACACAAAAAACAACAAACAAACAAACACACACATGACATCCACCAATAGCAACACAACACCTCAAACTATCAACCAATAGCAACACAACACCGCAAGCCACACACAAAACACTATTTCACGGCATCAACCAATAGCAACACAACACCTCAAACCATCAACCAATAGCAAGACAACACCTCAAGCCGCACAGAAAACAATATTTCATGATATCAACTAATAGGAACACAACACCTCAAACCACCTATCAATAGGAACACAACACCTCAAACCACCAACCAATAGCAACACAACACCTCACACAACCAACCAATATCAACAAAACACATCACACAAAACACAAGACACTATTCATAATGTTTATAGTTAAATTAGTAAGATATTAGACTTCTGACACAGAAAGCGTCTAGTTGCTAATCGCTTTTTACAATAAAACCGGTTACATCACTAAAAACGTGTGTTGTTACGATGACGTTAACGTGTTTTAGTACACAAAAGAAAAGTATAAGGTTGTGATAGAATAAAAAACGTATTAAACTGTAATGAATCAATTACCATGTTAAATTTGTACCGACACTTAACTAAAAATAGCTATGAATATTAGAATGGTGAAAAAGGACTAAAAAAAGTTAAATAATGAAAACTCAAAAACAAATTAAAACATGAAAGGTAAAAGATAGTACTTTTAAGTTTTACCCGTGCTTTGAAAGATGACCGACGATGATGGCTTCATAAATGTCACCAATTTTATTTTATTTTTAACAACAACACGTCAGCACTTTGAGTTTCAATGAAAAATATATCACAATCAGTTTATAGCAAGAATAGAACTCTTAATCTAGTGCTTCTAACACAAATGCGTTACTTAAGGGCTACTATTCCAATTTCTTCCATAGCTAGTTCCATACTTCCATATAGAGGTGCACAAATCGGTTAATTTCGGTTAACCGGTTATTTAATACCCTAACCGGTTATTTTTGGTTATTGACAAAATCGGTTATTCGCTTTAACCAGTTCGGTTAATAATCGGTTTTTTTCAAAATTTTCGGTTATTTTACTTTAACCGGTTCGGTTAATTAACCGGTTTTTCTAATATTCTATTATTTTTTTCGGGTTTTTTCCCGGTTAACCTGTGGATCGGTTAAAATTCGGTTTTAAAAAAACCGGTTAATAACCAGTTATTCATAAAAAATCCCTAATCGGTTACGAACCTGCGGTTAAAAAAATACCCTAACCAGTTATTCCTCAATCGGTTAATAACCGGTTTCGGTTACGGTTAATAACCGGTTTCGGTTATTGAACCGGTTATTTTGTGCACCTCTACTTCCATACTTCCATTCCACCGTTACGAACAAGTTGGGCTCCAATATCATATGCTGGTTGTAGGCCCAAAATAAAAATACATAAAATAAAACAAACTAAGATTAAACCTGGCCGGTGAAAAGAAGTGAATAGGGGCATAGGGCCACTCCGCCAAAACAAAACAATGTTTAAGTGTTAGTTGTCAAGCTATTTAAGTATTTAACCAAGAAGAAAGAAAAGTGGCACCCACATTGTCTATTAAAAGTATGCACTAGCTAAAAGCCATAAACATTTTCGCATGATGCGACGGTCAAGTCTCTTGTACGTGATTTCATTACACATGTGACAAAAAAAAAGTTTCATGTCTTGTACGTTACGGTGTAAAGTCGTAATTAACACGTCAGACATTAAAAGATAGATATATTCAAACTTATATGCCGACATTTTATTAAGTCAAACCCGGAAAGTCAAAGTCGTAAATACGTTAATCTAAAGTAGCAAAGTTAAAATCGTAAATATGTCAAATGAGGAGACACGAGTAAAATGTAATATACAATAAAAACCAAAAAGAAACACCTTGGGTCTTATAAACCACAAACACTAGACCTAACCCTACAACAATCCACTTTGATTCTAAACTTAATGTATATAACATAAAAAGGTTACACGTACAAAAAGAAATAAACAAAGTTAAAATGTCCCTGGAAGTCGAACCTAGGACGTTGAGGAGGTTAAGTGGCGCACAACCAATAGACCAAAGCCCATTTTTTATAAAACTAAATAGGTGTATTTAATAATCACTAAATTAATATTTCATAAAAATTAATTAAAAAAAAAAGTTTTGCACCAATGAGGTGGTAACACATGGCTAGTGGTGATTGACTGGTATCAACATCGATCTTACAGTTTAATAGTATATAAACGTATATATAATACATTGAGCAAGTAATCGGGGTTGTGTCCAATTGATGGCTTCATAAATGTCACGACTGGGTATTTGATTGGGATTGTGCTCTCTTTTTTGACCTATTGTTTAGCAACCGAGAAAAACACAACCCAAATCGACCCATTCATTCATTCATTAGCATGTGATGTTTTGTCTACTGTGAATGCATTTCCAATCTTCACTATGACAGATGGCACGTTGGAATCAAAGAGTTTAATTTGTCATGTTGTTGAAGAATTTGCCGAGAAACTTTTGAAGAAAAAGAACACAACAATAAATAATTTTATTGATCACTCAATTGTACAATTCTTTGATGTACATACACACATATATATTTATACACTAATCATTAATCAACAAACGTACAGTTGAACTATTAAGAAAAGAATAATTATATACTTACTTGGAAAAGGCTGGAGTACTCAGTTGTTTCAAATCTAGTTTACATTGAACCGTCTCAACCAGTTCGGCTATAAAGCTTGTCTCGGACCTGGAACTAAGGAAAAAGAAAAAAAATTGCATATTCATGTTAAGTTTGCGTCGTGTTTAAATATGAAGATCGAGACGTGCATATATATATATACCTTGAAAGTTCCATGCCTCCCAAATTAGCAACATCAGTCAATGCTCCCTTCCACTGCTTCACATTCTCCTCTGTCCATACTGACCTTTTTTCGGCTTTTACACAAGTAAAACATTTTGAAACGCCTGTCCGTTTTGAACCTTCAATAATGAACGTTCCTGTTTGTTTCCGAACATCTGAGGGATGGACGAGATAAAAAACAGGTAAAACAAAGTTCTTGCACCTCCTCCTTTGGTCCATGATCAAACAAAGCTCGTCGAGGCACCAACTTGAATTCGCATACTTCTTAGACAATACAACAACGGAAGCTCTGGATTGCATGATGGCGTTTTTGATTTCTGGCGTGAGTTCTTCACCTCTTTTGATGTCATCGTTGTCTCTAAAAACGCGAAGTCCTGCTCGCAGTAATTCGTTATAGAGATGATCAGTAAAATTATGGCGTGTGTCTTCACCTCTAAAGCTTAGAAACACATCATATGTGAAAGTGGGAGTATGATGATTTGGACGTGAAGAAGATGCTGATGAAATAGATGCCATGAGTTGAAGAGGTTGAGAAAGAATTAAAGAAGCAGGTCGGTTATAAAGCCATAAAAATAATTAGTCATGGTTTCGATGGTATTTAAGAACCAGCCAGTCTTTACATATATGACATTAATTCCAATGGTGTTTGTCTAATTAATATTTCTCCTACAATTAAACCATATATTATATATTTATATTATATTATCCAGCTTGTTATGCTTTAGTTATATATATATTCTTTATTAGTTTTTTTTATAACATGAGCCGGCCGGGAGTAATAAAACTTACATATGATTAATTAGAGATGAAAACAACACTCCAATACAAAATACAAAATAGAAGCACATGATACCAACAAAAAAATACAAAACAGAAACGACTGCAGCTAGCGGCAAAAAGTGTTATATGGATGAATGTTAGTAACTTTGATTGCTATTGGCTGATTGTTTGTATTGGATGAATGTTTACTCGGAAAGGAAATTAAGTAGATTGATTGTACGTGATATTTGGATACAAACACTGATCGAGTATTGATCATGTGATTTGTGCGACTCGCTTTTTAAAATGAAACCGGTTATATCAGTAAAATCGTGCGTTGTTACAATGACGTTTACGTGTTTTAGTACGCAAAAGAAAAGTATAAGGTTGTTGTAGAAATAAAAACAATGTATTAAGCTGTGAAGAACCAATTACCACGTTGAATGTGTACCGAAACTTGAATGAAAATAGTTTTGAATATTAGAATAGTTAAAAAAACAAATTAAAACATGAAAGTTTCATGTCTTGTACGTTATGATGAAAAGTCATAACATGTCATACATTAAAAAATAGATATATTCAAACTCATATGTCAAAATAATAATTAAGTCAACCTCGGATGGTCAATGTTGTAAATACATTAAACTAAAGTAAAAGGGTGACAGTTGTAAATATGTCAAATGAGAAGACACGAGTAAAATGTAATATATCTAATAAATCAAACTTTTAGGGAGTAATTTTTTTAGGGAAATTTTTTTAATCTATAATAGGAAGTTTTAGAGGGAAAATATTAAGTTTCATGCAATGAGTTGATGGAACTCCTTAAATATTAAATATTTACAAATTACAAATTTTTAAACATAATAATTCTAATTTCTTTATAAATATTATTATTTAACCCGTGTGTAACACACGGGTGTTAAACCTAGTCTACCTAATAAAATAAGGTTTTGGGGGCAAATTTGGGCGGGAAAAATAAGGGGGAAGATTGGGGGGGCAAAAATTTTGAAAACCGAAGTAATTTTAGAAACAACGCAAATTTAATTTCTCTGCATTTTAGAATAAATGATATTTTGATTGCAAAATCAACGTAATATTGAATAACTGAACATCGGAGTGTGATTTTAAATCCTAACAGTTTTCAATATTGATTTTTATTATAATAATTTTGATTTTTACATCGCATTTTCCAATCGTGATTTGTTCATTCAATGGATCATTTATTTTATTCAGCTCGTGTGTCTACACGGGTATTAAACCTAGTAACAATAAAAGCCAAAAAAGAAACACCTTGGGTCTTATAAACCACAAACACCAGACCTACCGCTACAACACTCCACTTTGCTTCTAAACTAACTGTATATAACATAAAAATGTTTCACAAAAAGAAATAACAAAACGAAAACATCCTCGGAAGTCGAACCTAGGATGTTAGGAGGTTAAGTTGCGCACAACCAATAGACCAAAGCCATCGTTAATCACTAGTTAATCACTAAATATTTCGTTAATACTTAGTTAATCACTAAATATTTCGAAAAAACTAATTAAAAAACAAAAGTTTTGCACATATATATAATGTGGTCAGTGGTGATTAATTGGCTGATATCACCATCGACCTTATATTTTAGTAGTATATAAACGTAAGTATAATACAATGTTCATCGAGTAATCGGGTTTGGGCCCTATTGATGGCTTCATAAATTTAACCATTGGGCCCGTGTGCTATCTTTGTTTGACTTGATAATTGTTTAGGAATTGAGAAAACAATAATGATTTAATTGGAAATTATCAATGTGATTATTATATATATTTATTGGTATAAAATACAAATTGAAATCGCTACACTCCGCAACATACACTTGGGAATTATCAATGAGATTATTTTTGTGTAGATATTTTCAAAGATGAAGACCTTAATTTCAATTTGCATGCCTTAATATAAATTAATCATCCCCTTGGTTTCTCAAATTAACCTCTGATCTAATCATCACCCTCAACCTCTAATCTAGCTAGCTAGTCACTCATTTCGATCAATGGCATCTGCTTCACTCACATATCATAACCCGCCTACTTTCACGTATGACGTGTTTCTTAGCTTTCGAGGTGAAGATACTCGTAATAATTTTAGTGATCATCTCTATCATGCATTACTCGGAGCTGGACTTGATCGCACTTTCAGAGACGACGATGCAATCCCTAGAGGTGAAGTACTGAAGCCGGAAATAGAGACCGCAATAGTCGAATCAAGGGCTTCTATAGTTGTATTGTCCGAGAACTATGCGGATTCCCCATGGTGCCTTGACGAGCTTTGGTTGATCCTGGAGCAAAGGAGGAAGTGCGATCATTTTGTTTTACCTGTTTTTTATAAGGTCGATCCATCAGATATCAGGAACCAAAGAGGAAGTTTCGATATTAAAAAGTTGAAATCGAAAGCACTAAAAAAGGCTGGTGCTGGTGCTGGTGCGAAACATGATGTCATGCTCTCATGCATGCCGTCGTGTTTCAGTGACGTAAAAGCAAAACAAGAATCAAAACGGACAAAGGATAATATGAACCGATGGAAGACAGCACTAACAGAGATTGCTAATTTGACAGGAGAGAAACTTTCAGGGTATGCATACATAACATATCATATCATATCATATCATATCATATCATATCATGTCATATCATATCATGTCATGTGCTCTATCTCTTTTTATTCATGCTAATATGATATGATATCAAAATATATAATACCATCGAATATACTAGTTTAGTGCCCGCGCTACGCTCGGAAACACAATTCAAGTGATGCTTTTAAGGATGTTCATGAATGTTCCATTTAGTATTGAGACAAAACCGTGGTAAAACGGAACACATGATATATTTTTAAAAATTAAATTTCTAGTATAGCAATTATACTCAAATTAAAGAGAATAAAGTGTTTAGTTTTATGATGTAGTTTATTTTTTTTTTTAAAAAAATCATATAAAAATGTTATGTATATTTATAAAACACTGAGGTCTTTAATTGTATGTTATTATTAACTTTATCCATAAGTTTCATTTTTAAACTTTATCAAATATAAACCGACTCACGTACATCCCTTGTAGTAAAGGGTTAAAAATATAAATACTTTTAAATTTTCACGTACACCCCTTGTAGTAAAGAGTTAAAAATATAAATACTCTTAAATTTTTCAGAATTCTCCAAAATATTAGGGGACCAAAAATGTAATTAGTTTTATTATAATAAAATTTATATACATATTTTAAATAAAAAATCATTATTGTGAGATAATCTCTCAAATAATGTCACATAAGCTAAAAACTATATAAAGATGTCACATAAGCTTTTTTTTGTTTTGGTATATTATATAAAGATACGGCCAGTACACATTGAAACCAACAAATATATATTATTATTAATTATAGGGCTGACATATCGTGTCAGACAAGAACATGACACGATAACTTTTTGTGTCATTTATTCTTAACACGAACACGATAAAAAACATGTTATACGATAAAAACTTACCTTTTAAAAAAATAAAAAATTCATGTCTCTAACCATAACATTAACAACGCAAAGAAAACTCATAATCCATCTACAACAAATTAATGAAAATGCATAAAGGAAACTTAGATACATTACAATATAACTAGAATTTCATATTGGAATGGAGACTTAAGTCAAATTGGAATGGTAGACGTGTAGACAAGACAAATGTAGAGTCGCAGACGAGCCTGTAGGCGATGGAAGGTGGTCAGCAAACGGCGGATGTGGTGGTCGTCGAACGTGATTTCATTAATTTCTTGGTTAAGGGAATATGGTAAAGTTGGTTACAATGTGTGTATACGTGGTCTATAATCTCCATAAAATACTTTCTTTAGATTAAATTCTGAATCGAGTAATCACCGTCAGATAAACCTATTTATGGGTTACACACAATGATTTACGCATAAGTATTACTTCATAGAATTAAACTAAATTTGATGAATACTGCGAATACATGTAACCCTACTATTCTTGGACCGAAATCGGGATTTTTAGATCAGGTAGGACCAAGTCTGGGTAGGGTTAATGGAGGGTTGGAACTTGTATACCCGGGTAGGGTTGGGTCCGGTTCCTACTCGGAACCGGGTACAAACGCATTTTTTTTTGTGTATGATATGAAGTTAGTAAATAAATACGATTTATTATTACTTAAAAGTGGCAATCAAATACAAAATATTGAAGTTAGGATGTAAAAAACTACTATTTTCAAAAAATAAAGATAATACATATTTTCTTGAAATGTCATCTTCTTCATCTTTAACGTCTTTGTAGCTCATCATTTGCTAGTTTTTCATCTGATATTCCGGAGGATAGTCCCTCCTCAACCTCTGTTTCATGTATTTGTGGTTCCGTTCGATTGCGTCTTCTAAGGTCCTTTGGTCTTGTTTGCGATACACCGCGTCCAAGTGATCGATCTTTAAGAAAAATGCACATCTCCACCGCCTGATCCGAAGAAAGTAGGGTCCTCCTTAAAGACAGTATTGCCCTGTCACAATTAGAAAAAACATATTCCGAAGCCAATGTAGAAGCTTGGGAGCTTAGTAAGTCATAGACCATGTTGGAAAGAACCAGATATTCCGCTTCTCAACCTTTCCACCAAGCCAATATATCAAAAATATCATACTCTTCGGTAGACATATTGGATATAAAATCCATTCCACTATATTTACAGAGCTCGCTACCCGGGGCGTCACCTTTTTTTGCGCTTTATGCTTTCCTTTTTACGTTTTCGAGTGGGGTAATAAACCAAAACAACAAACTTATATTTATAGTGGTCAAGGGGTGTCTTGGGGTATTAAAAAACAAGAAATGTCCAAAAGGACAAAAAAACGGTATTAATAACGTTGACAACGGCTAGATTCAATCAAGGGGTCAAAAACCACAAACTTATATATGTAAACTTTCCATACCATGTTAACTTCTTATGTTACATTTTACTCTAGCACATATCTGCGCGCAGGGGGTGCAAATTTTGTTCGAATTCCTTGCCTGAATGCGACGCCCGCACGACCTGCGGACACGAATGTAACTCCGAAGAGTGATGGTAGTTTTCGAGTCTTCTTTTTTCGTTTTTTTTCATCAGCTAACGAAAAATAAAAAAAACGTAGTCGTCGGCGCCTCCGACATCGATGTCAGACGGGCGTCTGACTATAGTCTTTGTCGGGAAAACAATTATAGTCGGCGACTACTGTGGACGCGTGGGAGGTTCTTATTTGCTAAAATGTGTAGTCGGCAACTATACTACGTGTAGTCGCGGCGATCACGACTGACGAAGTCAAAAAAAGAGACGTTTTTGGAAGTCAACGGTCAAAAGAGACATTTTTTGAATTTTTCCATAAAACTAACATAAATATAAGGTGAAAATAAATAGAAAAAAAAGTAAAACACATAAAAATAGAACCTAAGTTTCAAATGGGCATGATGGGTTGTATTCGAAGTTATCAAATACAAAATAAAACAATTAACCTCGATCGCTAAGTTACATTCGAATAAATTACCAAAAAACTGAAGAAGATACAACTTTAAAATATCTAGAAAGCAAGACGTCAAAAACTAAATATTTCCACAAAGTTTGATTGGCCTCGTCGATGATATTGAAAATGGTTTGATAACTTTGGTTATGTGGTAGTGATGTGTACGAATGAAAGATGTCACGCGCGTAGCAAAGATTAGTTTTGTATTAATGTAGGTTGATTACCAATTTGCCACCAATTTATAATTTGTTTTCGAGTTTTCTTGGACTCATTTAGCACAATTATTGAACCATAATAAACATTGCAACTTTCAATTGATTGGGAGAAAAATCTTTATGCTATCTGTTTATAAAAAAAATGCATGTGACACGAAGAAAAAGCTTTGTAATGCGGCTCTAAATAAGAAAATTTTCTTACTTCCAGATCCGAGACGGAGTTTATCACAAAACTGGTTAAGATTATCAAGTGCGAACTAGATTTGAAACAATTAAGTACTCCGGAACATATAATTGGAATGGAGGCTCGAGTTGAAGCCATCAATCGGTGGTTGATAAATGACCATTGTAGCGCTATAGCAATTTGTGGCATGGGAGGCAGCGGCAAGACAACACTCGCCAAACACATTTATAACATAAACAGACAACACTTTGAAAGTAGCAGCTTTATTAAAGTGACCGGAACGCAACCTCATGGTCTTCTTGGGCTACAGAAACAACTTCTCAATGATGTTTTAGGGGGCAGGGAAAGAATGATATCCATTGATTCCGATGCTACATATAAAATTCAGGATATTTTAAAAAATAAAAAAATGCTTATTGTTGTTGATGACATTGAAAATCATGAACAATTAAGTGATTTACTTGGAAAAAAAAAGCATCTCTACAAAAAGCAAGATCATAATAACAACAAGGCTTTTAGATACAAAAGAATTTTTTAGTTCCATATCTTGGAGGTGCTTAACATGCAAGCTCAACTTGTTAAATGATCTCGAATCACTAGAGCTTCTAAGCTGGCATGCATTTGAATCCGAAAGTCCTTTAGAAGACTTTAAAGAGCTTGCAGTACAAGTAACAAAATATTGTGGAGGAAACCCACTAGCTCTTCAAATCTTGGGTTCTTCTCTACGGGTTGGGGATCAAGATCCACATACAATAAACCGCATGCTAGGACTTTGGAGAAGTAGAATGTGTTCATTGAAGTCATTGAAAGGAGATCTTGATTATGGACTTCAAAAGGTGCTACAAAAGAGCTTTGATTTATTGCCACTTCCTAGTCACAAAGAGTTGTTTCTGCATATTGCTTGTTTCTTCGTTGGTGAACATGTGTCGTCCGTGGTAAAGATGGATAAATGGAATGGAGTATCTGGGATTGAATCCCTGCAAAATAGATGCCTTCTTACGATTTCAAGTGATAATAAATTTGTGATGCATCCGCTACTTCAAGAAATGGGAAGAAAGGTTGTTTGTGAGGAGT
This sequence comes from Tagetes erecta, assembly GCA_030867185.1. Classification (NCBI taxonomy): domain Eukaryota; kingdom Viridiplantae; phylum Streptophyta; class Magnoliopsida; order Asterales; family Asteraceae; genus Tagetes; species Tagetes erecta. The sequence continues at coordinate 12,395,059 of CM061492.1, read as the reverse complement.
CAAAAGATCCTGCAAAACGTAGTAGAGTTTGGTCTGATGATGAATCTTATCATGTGTTGAGAAAAGAAGATGTAAGATATATGTTTCTAGCTAATGTGTATCTTTAAGACTTTTCATCTCAAATCTATTATTTTAACTAACATTGTATAACTTCATGTCTTTCTCCATTAATTAGGGTTCAGATACAATTGAAGGTTTAGCACTTGACATGCGAAGGGTTGAGCAAGGGGATATATTAGAGGTAAGACAATTAAACTTTTTGTTTCGACCGTACTTCAAAGTGTTTATTAAGATTTCTTAAAATACGATGCTTGTCATACATTAATATGGGAAATGGGAAGGCAATGTACTCGGTCTCGACATTCAAATTAAGGGAGATGGCCGGAATGTATTTATTTTATTTCTTAGGACTTGAATGGTACCTGTTATATATTCTCTTATGACACATAATGTTTCTTAAGTTATAGTTTTAGAGACTGTTAATAAGCAATTGTCTATATGATAAGGAACTAGCTTCTCATGCTTTAGAATTTACCTAATTGGTTTTAGTATTTAATTCTAGATATGTGGCTTGCTAATTATGTTACATCATACTAAATTTTCAGACACCGGCCCTTAAAACAAATTCCGTTGCAAAAATGGAGAAGCTGAAATGGCTTCTCCTCAAATATGTGGAATTCGTTGGCTCCTATGAGAACTTTCCGAATTTAGTATGGTTGGGCTGGCATGGGTGTCCTTTGCAAACACTGCCGCTCGGGTTATTGACGAGCAGCTTGGTGACTTTAGACATGAGTTATGGACAACTGCAATCGTTTGAAGCTCCCACGGTATTGCCTGACCTTATAGCTTGTATATATGTTTTACACAGTTTTTGTTTATAAGTAGAATCATAATTTAAACTTGTTACTCTTGAAATAGGTTCTTAATTCGCTAAAGACACTAAATCTTAAAGGATGTGAGAAACTTGTCGACGTCTGCAAACTCAACCAACTCCCTGAACTTGAGAAATTGATTCTATGCAACTGTAGCAATCTAACTCATCTTTGTAAATCCATATCAGACCTTAAGCGTCTTGAGATTTTGGATTTGACAGGGTGCGCTAAATTATGGAAGCATGTAAACCAACCTGCGGAAACAACAATAATCCCCTTGCTTTCCTTACCCAAGTCACTCGAGCGCCTAGATCTTACAAGCTGCAACCTTGAGTTTAAAAATGATGTTTGTGTGCCGTTCCACACGCAATCACCCTTTCTCCTAGATTTGTCATGTAATCCATTTACACGTCTATCCGATAACATTGATTTTACAATGATTCGAGAACTAACCTTGTATTCATGTCCAAATGTGAAGTCTCTCCCATGTTTGCCAAGTACACTTGTGATGTTGTTCATAGATTGGTGTACGTCACTAGAGAGGGTGACATTCCAATCAGGCCGTTTTAGTCTGAAGGCGCTTGGTTATGAATGTTGTTTCAAACTGTCTGAAATTCAAGGCCTTTTTAAATTAGTGCCCGTAGCAGATATTGATGAAGCGGATTTGGGTCAAATGCAATGGATCAAAGCATATCAACATCAAAAGGTGGACTTGGTCGGTGATGATATTACAAAAGGCAGAATTTGGAATATCCAGGTTATTTATATATATCTCTCGTAAATTTTATGCATATCAGTGCTTGCAAATGTTTGATATATGATGTGACTAACATAATGCATATATATGATGTAGATGTTATATGAATATGGAATAAAGAGCACATACCTGTCAGACACGGCGTATCAAAGCATGCCGGCATATAACTATACTTCACCATCTGATTTCATATCCTTTCGCGTGCCTTCACGTGATCATAAGAACATGGCGCGGATCCAAGGATTACATGTAAGTTGCTTATACGGATCCAAGGATGCAAACATCCCATTTTTATATGTGAAAATCAGCAACAAAACGAAGGGTCTTACTTGGGTATACAACCCTTTGGTCTACTGCAAGCCAAGAGTGAATGAAACTGTTGTGTGGTTAAGTTACTGGCCAATTGGAAACATATTAGACAGCGGTGATGAAGTCCATGTGCGTATCATTGTAGAGCCCGAAATGATGATAGTAAGTGGGTGTGGCGCCAGCCTTCAGTATATGGATGGTGAAGTTTTTCGTGAAAATAACATTATACAAGATGAAGAAGTGATTGGTGGAGATCTATCTGAATTCGACGTAGCTACACAAAGCTACTATCTCTGCCGCCGTGATATATTTAATGTAAATACCTTGAAAGGCTTAAAAAATATGTTTGATGATGACGTTCACTATCCCGGTATGTTCCTCATTGAGCTTGATCTGTATTGATATTTTTAGTTAACTAATATTCATCATAAAGACGCTAATTAATATCACAAATCCTGATCACAGATTCACAAAGATGGAAAAAAACTCATCAGTTAGATCAATATTTGACACTAAGAAATTATGTAAACGCCTCCCTCAAGGTACATTTATACATTTCTTTACTTTTTATTCATACAAATAAATATTTTCAGTTAGCATTTTCGAAGAAGAGGCTGGCGCCATTTGGTTTATTGTGCACCAAAAAAAAAAAAACTAGCTTGTATATACCTGAAATGAAGTTGTTATGTAGTTAGCGTTTGTTCTTAATATATATTGTGTTTGAGCTTCTTTTCTTTTTAACAATATTTCAGACGATTGAGCTAAGAGTTGGTTTAACTAGTGAAAGTGAAATCGACAAGATAGAGAAGGCGATATCTAGTCTTGCAGGCGTTGAATCGGTTACAGCTCACAACGAAATGGGAAAACTAACTGTCAGTGGTCATTTTGACCCAATAGAAGTGGCAACGTGTGTGAGGGAGTTTGACAACGAGGTGGAGATCTTGTCTGTTACACACTTACACCCACCTTTGATTAAAATGTATGTACGTTCTAAAGTCATAACACGTATAAATTAGATCGACTTGATTACAACCATGACACAACATTCATTTGGTTAACTTCTGGATAAGCTAACAATGTCGATCCATAATAACTTTGAACTTTTAGTTTCATAAAAACGGACACCTTACTAAACATGTTAGTATGATTGAACCAATGTTTTCATAATCGAACTGGTCGAATCAGTGGTCACTGGACGGATCGGTTCAACCAGTCAAACTAGAATCAAGTCTTTTCTACGTACATGTTTAACATCGTCGTCATTTTGCAAGTCTTTTTCTGAATATCGTTTGGTTTGTTATCATTTGTGTTTTAAACATCCATTCTAAAACCGTTCTCCACTCTTTTAAACGTTTTTTAAATATTGTTCGGTTTATTAGTGTTCATTTTTTAAACATCCATATATATTTTTGAACAAAGTAAAATTACTAAAATAAATCATCTCATTATTATAAAGATCTCAAACATACAATGTATAGAAACAACCAGTAATAATCCTCCAACACAAATGATTAATTAACAACGAAAATACATGAAACAAAAAAAATGACAAAAACAATATGTAAGTAATCGATCATTTGGTTCACAAATTTAAAAGTTCAACAAAGCTAACCCAATTGTAAAAAAAGTTGCAGGGACCGCAGCAGCAAAAGACGGAGCTCCACTACTAGGTGGTGGTCGTGGAGCGGTGTTGCCGGTGGTGAAGGTAGGTGGCGATAATGGGCTAGAGCTAGGAGCTGAGGTGGGAGGGCATGGTTCCATGGGAGGAGTAGGGGTGGTTGTTGGTGGAGACGTTGGTGTTGTAGGAGTCAATGGAGGCGGAGTGGTGGTGGGTGGAGACGCTGGTGTTGTGGACGGAGGAGTGGTGGTAGAGGCGGAGACGTTGATGGCCAACTTCTGACCAATCTGGCAATGACTTGTGAAGGTGCATATGTAATAATGTGGGCCAGGGGTGGTCAAAGGCAGGGTGGCTGGACCGGTTGTGATGAGGGTGATGGGATTAGTGGAAGTGCATGGATCGTATGCAGCTGCTGAAACTTCAGCAACGTCATGCAATCCATTGTTGAAGTTAAAAACGAGAGTGTCACCAACCGTGAAGGTTTGTTGTGAAGCCCAGGTGGTGTATGCTGCGGCGCCATTGGAAGGAATAGTCCATCCTAAGGTGTCACCGACTACGTGTCTGGTCTGTGCTATGGTGTTATGAAACTGCATTGATACGACCATTATGGTCATGAGCACCGTCAAATTCAAACCGAAACCAGCCATTTTAAGTCAACCTCTAAAAGATAATATATTTCTTAAACTTATGATTTTGTTGATGAAATGTGGTATGTTAGAGTATGGTATTTATAAGAAGAATAGTATATGTTTTTAAATCTATAGTTTAGTTTTTATTTTCTTGATTTCTAACGATATAAATGCTATGATGTTGATAGGAGTTGAATGGTATAAGGACTCATTAATGTAAAGACTGAAATATTGCCCACGAGAAGGTTTCATGAGCTTTGCCATCGTTTAACTCCATTGACAATCTTGACGTACATCATCTTTGACAAATAATAATTCAAAGTATATTTTAAATACTTATTAATATAAATATTATTATTACAATCCTATTATTATTATTAATAGTTTTGTCACATGCAATTTTTACTAAAACATCAAACTCACTAAGTATCCAATCTTACTTTATAGAGATAATCGTATACTTAGAGTTTTTTAAAAAGTGACTCTTTGTACACTCGAGGTTTCAATACCCCTTCACCATAACATGAGCTAAATCTAAATTTCCACTTAGTTCTCCACTTTATACATACACATCCAAATTGCTGCAGTTTTCAAATAAAAGTAACAATTGTTTTGGCAAATCAGATTCAATTGATAAGTAGGACAAACCGGATTTCAAAATTCTTGAAATGTCCAACATTCTAGGTTTATACAAACATCTAGGTTTCAAAATCAAGAACCTAAACCAAATTACAAAATTTTGAGAGCTTAGTGGTGGTGGAGATTGTTCCAACAGTGGTGAACCCAGATAAATTTTGAGAACTATCTGAAATTTCAAACCCGGATTATTCGAAATTTCGGATACCCAAAATTCAGATATTCATAATTTCGTGTTCGGGTTCGGATAGTGATTTTCAAAATTTTCGGATATTATATGTGAAAATAAAAGTATCTTAACACCCCTACTTAAAAGGTTTATACAAATATGTATTTAAACACCCCTACTTAAAAGGTGACCAAATAAAAAATAAAACAAAAATCAAGTTAAAGTTGAAAGTGAATTTTGAATAATGAGGCAAAAACGTGTGTGGCCGAGTATCACAGAAAAGGTCAAGATTAGACCAACATAAGTCTTCCAAACTCTCCAATTTTCTTGGAAATGTTCGCCCCCGTAAGAACGTCTTAATCTACTTTTCTCCGTTTTATATTTGTCTAATTTATTATTTTTTATAAGAGTAATGAATAGTACCAATAAGGGTAGTTTTGTATTCTTAATTTTTACTTTAACCAATTCTTATATGTAAAAATTTGTATTATTAAATTTTAATAATCTTAATTATGGGGTTGGCTGATGTCACTCACAGTTAATGCATTCATTGTCACTATTCTCAACTTAACATTTCACTTGCTGTGTCACTCCGATTTTATTCACGTGACATTTTTTTATCTTACGTGGCATGCTTATGTTACATAAAAACAGAGTAACACAAGTGAAATGTTAAGTTGAGAGTGATGACAGTGAATGTGTTACTTTGAAGTGACAACAATCAATTAATACGCCATAATTAAAAGTATTAAAATATAATAACCCTAAAAGTTCTTACAATTACTTTATTTAACAAGACCCGAAGTCCACTAAATCTCTAGGAAGGGGTGCAATTTAATTTGATATGATTAAGTTCATTTGAGAAGACTCATATATATATTGCGATAAGAAAAAAAAGAAGCCTAGCTAAATTATTTAAAAAAAAACTTATCAATGGTTTAGTTTAAAAAAAATCACTTCCTACATACAAATGTGTAGGGTATATACAAAAAAAATCAATATAATATTTTTTTACATATATATTTATAGCGTTTTAAATTGACATACACATGTGTAGGTTATGTGTAAGTAACATAACCTACACATGACTTCCACATGTATAAGTTTAACAAATAAGAGAAATTTATTTAATTTGAATTTCAAAGTTGATGACTAAATACTACATTTCTATCTTTTTTCTGTATGTTAAAAACCTTTTTTTTAATAAAGAATTTAACTATTTCTTTTTTTTTCTCGTAATATTTAATATACATTAGTTTTTTGATCCTAATTATAAAGTTGTATCAGATTGCATTGTAATTTTTTCTAAAAGTATAACATATAATTATATGATTTTTTAAATTAACCCGTATTATTTCAGCTTTCTACTTTATTACTTCATCCGTCTCATTTTAAGTGTTACGAGACTCACAACATAAAGTTTAAGAAAAAGTATAGTATTATATATTTTCAAACTATAAAATGACAATAATGTTATTAAAGTTTTTTGTCTTTTAATAATAACGTAGCTTTTGTGTTAAACAAATATGGTAAAATTAAAAAATATACTTATTTTTAAATAAACATTTAGATTGAGATAACTAAAATAAAAAATATAGATACTTAAAATGTGACGAATCTAGTAATACAAATTTTAAATATTTTCTTACAATACTAAAGATGGACCCACCCAGAACAATTTTTTTACTCCGTAAATGATTGTTTTATACTTGTTGCGTAGGGGGACCCACCTCCAACTTTAGAAATGATGATCGAGGTGATCGCGATTTATTTATTAAACATGTATATACAAGGGTGCTTCTAACTAAACACCTAAAAGGCTAGCTATACATCTTTAATATGACTCATATTGCTTTGTTGTAAGACAAAAAAACTGAATTTTGCACAGGTTGTAAGTCAGACAGTAATACGACTCGTATTAGATTTGATATAGGTCGTATTACCTGACAATATGACTCGTATTAGATTTGATATGAGTCGTATTACCTGACAATATGACTCGTATTAGTTTTGATATGAATCGTATTGCCTGCCAATATAACTCATATTATGTCCAATATGAGTTATATTTACTCATTGGTAAAAAAATCATTTGAACGTATGAAATTTTGAAAAACTTAATATTATTTGACACGATGTAATATTCTTTTAAATTCAAATATAAATGATCACTCGATCGATCGAATTCGATAATCAATACGAATTCATTTGTTAATACATTTATATTATCGAGATTTATCCAACTTTTTTTTTAAAAAAATCTATATCTGGGATGATAATTATATCTTTAATGATGAAAATAATGGTGATGGTTATTTTTAATACAACAACAATTACGACAATCAATATGGTGACGACTTTTATGGTGGTGAATATGTCGGGGATATATAGAAAAAATTAGTTTTTGGACCAATACGACTCATATTTAATCCAATACGAGTCATATGATGGATCAATACGACTCATATTCAATCTAATACGAGTCATATGCTGGATCAATACGACCCATATTCAATATAATACGAGTCATATATATCAATACGACCCATATTAGATCTAATACGAGTCACATTGATCAATACGATTCATATTGACAAATACGAGTCATATTAATTGTAATGATTTGATGTGTGTTTAGCCTGTCAGGATGTGTGTGGCTAGCCCACGTACACCATATAAAAACATAATACTTGCGCGCTTAAATAAACTAATTAGTACAAAACCTGATAACGTACGGAACACAATGAATATATATATATGTATATATTCTTACGTAGATGTTTACTCAGCTAAATTAATTAAGTAGAAACATATAAAAATGGATCATCACATTACTAAATAGATCTCAAACACACAACGGATAAGATCAAACATATCCGCTAATCCTCGAACACTAATGATTAACTATATATGTATCGTAACAAAACAAATTACAACAACAAGCAGCATATATATAAATAAAAAATGATGAAAATATAAAAGTACGTGTAATCTCTCTGTTCAAAATTTAATTAATAATTCAAAAAGGCCAAGCCAATTGCCAAGATGGTGGCAGGCATCACGGCAGTGAAGGCCGAAGCTCCACTATTCGGCGGTGGTGGAGTGGTGCTGCCGGAGGTGGTGGTTGGTGGAGATAATGGGCTGCCAGTTGGAGATGAGGTGGGGGGACATGGTTCCATGGGTGTTGTTGGAGGAGTAAGGGTGGTGGTGGGTGGAGACGCGGGTGTTGGAGGAGTAGGGGTGGTGGTCGGTGGAGACGCGGGTGTTGTTGGTGGAGGAGTGGTGGTGGAGGTGGAGACGTTGATGGCTAACTTTTGACCAATTTGGCAATGACTTGTGAAGGTGCAAATGTAATAGTGTGGGCCAGCGTTGGTCAAGGTGAGGGACGTAGGGGCGGTGGTGGCAAGGGAGAGGGGGTTTGTGGAACTGCATGGATCGTATGCAGCTGCTGAGACTTCTGCAACGTCGTGTTGTCCGTTTTCGTAATTAAAGACGAGAATGTCACCGACTATGAAGGTTTGTTGTGAAGCCCATGTGGTGTATGCAGCCGCGCCGTTAGAAGGAATGGTCCATCCTAAGGTGTCACCGACTACGTGGGTGGTTTGGGCTATGGTGACATGAAAGTGCATGGATGCAACCATTATGGTCATGAGCACAATCAAATTCAAACCGAAACTTGCCATATCTGAACTTTTGAGAAAAAAAAATGCGTATTTTTTAACAAGTGATTTTGTGAATTTGTTGATGAAGTATTGTATATTTGGGTTTGATATTTATAGGAAGAACATTAAATGCTTTTAAACCTATAGTTTACTTTTTATTTTCTTGATTTCAAATGATCGATACAAATGTTATGATGTTGATACGATCGTGTTGAATGGTAGAAGGACTCAACGTATTATGATAAGAGCATGTACGTGATTTGCCAGTCATTTTATTCTGTTGACAATCTTTACATCATCTTCGACCAAATAATAATTCTTGCTTTTAGACTTTTAGTAATTTTGACCTGTTCTATAATATTTATTCGATACAAGTTTGATATCGAACTTTTTATGTGAGTATAATACCTACTAGCCACTAGGTTAGTTATATTCATATGTATTACACGAGTTGAAAATTTAATACGCACGGTATGAAGTAAGAAATGATGATAATATGATATTTTAATTATATTCGATTTGTTTTTAAAGTTTGAATGATGTGTTGTTTAACTTGCATTGAAATCGAAAAATAATATAGTTTTTTAACCAAGTTATAAAATGAAGTAAATTGACATTTTGTCCATGGGTTTATATCGATTCGATTAGTTTGGTCCTTATTATTTTTTAAATTTTTTTTTGCCATTTTAATGTTTGGTTTTGCATAAATTGGTCATTTTCGTCCTTAACCCTTACTCCGTAACAATTTCTGTTAGTTTGATGTTAAATGACCATTATATCCTTGGTTACTAAATATAATAAATAAAAACTAAATAATATAGTCTCTTCTTCATCCCCGGATCAGACTCCTACCACCAACTTCGGTCACCACCACTAACTACGATCAACCTCCGATCGGAGTTGGTAGTGGTTATCGGAGTCGCCGGAGTTGGTGGTGGTGACCGAAGTTGGTGGTGGTTATGGGGGTTGGTGGTTGTTGTGGTGTATATATACATTAAACAAGCATAAATTTACCCTCCTCCCTTAACTTAGCTAAGTGACACTTTTGAACCCCACACTAAAAAAGTTAGTGTTTTCTAACGATGGGAGTGACAATAACGAATATCCATGCATAGCTGGGAGTGACAACAACCAGTAGCTTATATTATGAGTATTAAAATCTAATAGCCTGATTTTTTATCTAGCAATGTTGTTTATTTCACCGTTAGTCTAGTACTATTTGATCCTCGATTAATAGTTTCCGTTAATTAATTATAAACGTAACATTAGGCCTGTAAATGACCGAACGTTCAAGAACAGTTCGTGAATTGTTCGACCGGAAGTTCGTTTGTGTTCATTCAATTAACTAAACTAAAGAACATTAACACAAAAAAAAAAATTGTTTAGATAAACAAACGAACACGAACACATGTTGTGTTCGTTAAATTATGTTCGTGAACGTTCGTTTATTTTTGTTTATATGTGTTCGTTTATGTTCGTGTATTTAAGATTATTTTATGTTTGTTTGTTTATTTATTTATGTTCGTTCATTTAAATATTAAAACAAAGTTTCATATTCATAATAAACAAAATTTCATATATTCTTTACGAGATTTTGATTCTATTTGAATCATTTTATTTTTCTATTTGTTTTATTTTATTGTTAACTTCTTGATAAACATTTTGATTTTAGTAGATTTATTATTTTGATAAGCTATGTATATTTAAACTACTAATTTATAAGTGTGTTTTAGTTAAATTATGATATATTAGACTTGTTCGTTTGTGTTTATTAAAGTTTGTTTATTTATCTTTTTTTGTATGGTTGTGTATGTTTGTGGATGCTTGGTTCGTTTATGCTCGTGAACTATTTGTTTAGCTTTTAATGAACAAACATTAATGAACACAAACAAACATGAACAATTCCGTTTTCTTAATGAAGGGGCATGAATACGAAAGTCGTGTTCGTGTTCGGTTAAAGTTAAATGAACAAACACAAAAAGTTCGTTTATAGGCCTACGTAACATCTCGCTAAATTTGATGAAAATTGAAAATAGTTCTTACAGTGCCTCATTAATGTATAGCTTACAGTCGTTAATTTAATTTTTTTTGGAACGGCAAATAATATTATATATATAAAAGAAAAAAATGAGGGCTAACAAGGAGCTTAGAACCCTTGAAATTCAAGAACACAACGAAGAGAAACAAAAACTAAAGCAAACAGACTTTAAAGCAAAATTTGCCCGAAACAAAAAAAAATTAACTAAAATTAAGATGCCTGTAACCCGACTTTTAGCCCTTAACCAAAGAGAAGCCTCCACCTTAATCTCCACAATCACATTTAGAACCAAAGAAGTGACATTGTTGAAAATGATGGTGTTTATATGTTTCCATATATAAGGTCCAAATCATCGCCATAAGGTGTTTGGTTTTCATTTGTTTTGTTGGTAAATAAGGTGTTTGGCTTAAAAAAGGTGACTCTTGAAAATGGGTTTTCTCTAGATCTTTTAAAGGGATTGATCTTGTAATCCAATGTACTATATAAAATAGCTATAATTAATCCGTCATCATAAAAATACCACGTTGCTCCGCCGCAAAGCACAGATACGGTAACTAGTTTTAAGATTGGCTAAATGACTAAATACCATATATTAGATACATATGCATTTTTGCTAATTCATTTGTACACAAATTTATGGATTTGATATAAAATTTCAATACAAGTATGTGTACCAAACTTGTTCCGGGAGATAGGTATATGGAAATCATCAATTGATTTTTATATCATTTTCATTTAACTTTTTTTAATATATGAATCGTTTATCTTTTGATATTTTGTATAACTTTATAATAAATGTATCAACCAAACATATTTTAAATTGAGTTAGGTTATTCTACAAAGGATAAAAATGTTACAAAAGTGTAATAAAGATTTTCAACCATTAGATTAATTTTTAATGGTTGAGATCAATTTGTGGTAATACATGTTGGTGGAGGGGTATTTTTGTCATAGCCACTTTTGTTGACTTTCTCTCTCCACATGCAAAGCTCATGTCAATTCCTCCACTTTTTTGAAACGTTAATAACTTTTACATACGACATTATTTTTTGATAAAAATTACACCAAAAAAACAAGCGTTTTTTTTCTTCGAAACGCGTATAATATTAATATATAAAAAAAGAATTTTGTTTTTAGATTTTTCAGCTCATTGTGTTATATTATAAGTTGTGTAAAACTATGTTTTTTCAGCTCATTGTGTAATATCATTGTGTTATATTATGACACAATGAGCTGAAAAACATGGTTTTACACAACTTATAATATAACACAATGATATTACACAATGAGCTGAAAAATCTATAAAAAAATTTTCTTTTTTTATATATCACAATGATATTATAATATAACACAATGATATTACACAACTTATAATATAACACAATGATATTACACAATGAGTTGAAAATTTTGAATTTTTTTTTCTTTTTTTATAGGGGTTTTCTAATATGTGCCATAAGGACACATATAACATGCATTTATTATGGTAAGTATTCTTACTAATTAAATATATATTCTATTATTTATCATATTTACCAACAAAAATCATGTTTTTATATTTAGTTTTTGTTGGTAAATATGGTAAGTAGTAGAATATTAATGTAATTAGTAAGAATACTTACCATATTAAAAGTTTGTTATTTGTGCCCTTAGGGCACATATTAGAAATTCCCTTAAAAAAAGAATGTGAACTGAATATATTTAGTTATTTTCTAGTAACACTAATCAATGTTTTGAAAACTGGATCGGACATTGAACCGTTATTTTAATTTTAATGGTCGGACCGGGGTAGGATAATTGTATATTTATCAAAGCAATGCCATAAGATTTTCAATTTAGACACAAAATAAGTTCAATAATATTAAGTTATACCATATAAGTAATAATCCAAACAAGTTCTAACGTCAAGAATCACCAAAAAATCATAATTTAAACAAGTTTTAAAGCCAAAATAAAACGAGTTCATCATTTTCATCACTTAAAAAATCAACATATTGACTTTCATTACAAAAAACACAAATATAAATAGATGTATACATAAAATCCATGAAAATCAAAACTAAAAAATATATATTTTATGACTGACCCGGCTCAATAGCGGTCCGGTTCCGATTCGACCGGACCGGTTCGTACGGTTCGAAGCGGTTCAGAAACATCAATCAAACCGTGCCTAATTAAACCGGGATTATTAAAAAAAGCGATCCGACCGCGGTCCGACTGGTCGGACCGACCGGTTTAAAAACAATGACACTGATTTATACAAGATTTCTTATTCAAGTGCATGATGAACTTTCAACGTGGATTTGCCGTATGTAAATGGTAATTAACTACGACTTGACATGCCATAACTTTGCCGTAGATAAAGGTTTATGCATCAAAACCTTTAGTCTAGGAATGACTTAATCTTCAATGCGAGACCACTAATAGTTGAAAAGGTGGTTGATAACATTAAGGTGAATTCGTTTCTTTGGGTCAAGTGTAGAGCCAAAAAGGTGAACGTTGTTTGGCAAAATTGGATCTCGGATCCAATGGTGAATTAGGAGTTCTTTAAGCGGTTTAGTCTTGTGGTGCTTTCGTTGTTGTCATTGTTTTGTTTGTTTCGGATCCTAGCATCTTACTAGTGGTCTTGTGTATTTTTGATTTTCTTTATAATTTAATTGCCGTTCAAAAAAAAAAAAAAACCTTTAGTCTATATATCTAATCTACAATTTACCTTACTACTATTTAGTAAGGTCGGTTACCCATGTGATTGTCACGTGACCATCTACAGGTTTTGTGCACGTGGCTGTGGTGATGAATGTGGCAAGTTTTCTCCTTTCTGTTCTTTGTCTCTGCTTTTGTTCCTTCCGGACAATTTATTCAACTCAATTAATCATAGACTTTTTCAAGTTTGTGGATCATCGGTGATTTCTTCTTTGTTTGTTTGATCATCGGTGAGTTATTCTTTGTTTTTTCTTGCCATGTTGCTTCGTTTTTTGTTGTTGTTACTGTATACGGTTCACCGTGACTTGGTCATCGGTTTCTTCTTAATTGTTTGTTGGTGTTTTCTTGGGCTCTCTATTCGTTTTTCAAGACATGCATTGACTGGATGTTTATTGTTTGCTTTTCTAGGTATTGTTTGCTTCTGTGGAATCAAATGGCCTGGTTTCGTTGATCGGTTTATTCGCTGGATCTTTCTATAGGCGTTGTTGGCCGGTTGTGAAGTTGAATTGGCTTTGGAGATTTCGTTGCAAGCGTGTCTAGGAGACATCCAAGAGACGAACTTTCATTTTCTTTTAGCCATGTTTTGCTAATTGTCTCTTTATTTTAACATAGGAGTCTATCCCACATATATTTGTTTATATACAAGATCAAGTAGTTAATGGACTACCTGGACTTTGCTCATACCATTTAGAGGCCACCCCAAACATATATGTTGATGCAATTTAATGAACCTGTAATTTGAGGCAATGCAATGTTCTTTAACCTTTCATGTTTTTTTGTATTAAACTTGCTTATATCGCATGATTGCCAGCAACAAAAAGATTACTATGTCAATCACTTTTGCAATTGACCATAACCATGAGGAGTCTCCAAAGACATTGGAAGTAAGGGTTATAAAAAAGTGGAGACCGTATGTGCCAAGTGGAGTGAAGAAGAGTACGTGATATTTGGTTCCTCTTCATTGACATTCATGTAAGCTCCACGAATAATTATCTATCATTCAGCTGAAACAACCACTAATTAACATACATGTAATACTTTGATACAGATGCCATCGATGCAAGCGAAGTAGACCACTTCAATTCGCTCGTCGAGCTTCAAAAATGCTACAGAGTTAATGGGTATATCTCAAAGAGTAGCACGTGCCAATAGTGCCCCCTCAAAGCATCACTTAAGCTAGGAAAAAGAGCAAGCTTCAGCTTGGTAAACACCATTGACATTCCAACGTATTATTACAACTTTGCCTCTTATGACGACTTGGTTGACAGGAAGAAACACCCCAAGCTCTTAACATGTAGTACTCTAAATGAATGGTTGTTCACAATATCCCACTCTGACAAAATCCCACGGCAGCAAACATACTTTGACAGGTTCTCACTAAGCTAAATTTGATATTAGTATAAAATATTGCTCTTTTCTTTTGTCGGATCGGAATGTCGATCGTTGATAATGTTACTATGTAATGTGTCTGTTAACCGGTTCATGTATTTTAATGAAATCAGTTCAAGTATTTTAATATGTCTTTTAGTTAGTTGAGGTATCTTGAGACATAACTATGCAACTCTAATTAAAGTAAGCCTAATGTGTCTTTTAATCACTACATGTATTTTAATGTGTCTTTTCTCTCTTTTGTATCCTAGGACATATGTCTTGCTAATGTTACTATGCAACTCTAATTAGAGTAGGCTTAATGTGTCTTTTAATCAGTCGAGATATCTTGAGACATATGTGTTGCATTTAGGCTCACTTAAATTAAGTTCCTTGCATATATGATGTGCACTATTTGTGTTGGCTATATGTGTGTTTTAATCAACGCGTAGGAAACGATAATGAAGTCCTACAGTAGAAGCAGCTTTTGTAACACAGCAGCTAATGTCTGGTAGAAGCTATGACCGCACGGCCCATTTTGCCATCAAATACATGTTTTTGGCAGCCCACATCAACATAAGCAAGCTTCATAACAAGAATGCTATCACTCTTTTGTAAGTAAACTAACGATAGACAATCTTTGAAATCCAATTAGACCTGCAAATATCTGCAGCACTTGGAATACAACTGCAAATCACATGAACTCATCGAACACACACCCAACTACGCTCGCAACTTATCCCGGCCGCCGCAACGTGCGGCCCCGGAAAAATATCTAGTTTAATCTATAAATAAATATTATATCACATTACATTCATCAAAACCATTAATCTAAGGGTGGAGTTATACTACAAAGTCCAATTTTCCTAGAAAGTCTAAGAAGACATGAGATGATGACATGTGACACTCCCTTAAAATTAGAAGGAAGGGTAAAGATGATAATGTCTCTATATTTTAAGTTTCACCCCATTTTTTTAAATGTTCATAACTTTTACATACGATATTATTTTTTAAAAAAAGTTGCACCATAAAAACGAGCATTTTCTTATCTTTAAAACGCGTATAATATTCATATATAAAAAACAAAAAAAATTCACGTTTTTCAGCTCATTGTGTTATTTGTCAAGTCATTGTGTTATTTATTCATGTCATTGTGTTATAACACAATAGCCTAATGAAATAACACAATGATCTGAAATAACACAATTACCTGATGAAAATATAACACAATTATCTGATGAAAATATAACACAATGACCTGATGAAAATATAACACAACGACCTGATGAAAATATAACACAACGACCTGATGAAAATATAATACAACGACCTGATGAAAATTTAACACAACGACCTGATGAAAATATAACACAACGACCTGATGAAAATATAACACAACGATCTGATGAAAAATATAACACAACGACCTGATGAAAATATAACACAACGACCTGATGAAAATATAACACAACGACCTGATGAAAATATAACACAACGACCTGACGAATATAACACAATGACCTGACGGATATAACACAATCTGAAAAATATAACACAATGTCTTGACTAATATAACACAATGAGCTGAAACATATAACACAATGAGCTGAAACTTCAAAAAAAAAAATTCATTTTTTATATATCAATATTATATGCGTTTAGAAGATAACAAAACGTTCGTTTTTTTGGTGTAATTTTTATTAAAAAGTATTGTCGTATGTAAAAGTTATGGACGTTTAAAAAAGAGGGTGGAATTTGAAAATGAGACAAGACTAATATACTATATATTGGCCTACCATTTAAAGTTCTAATTATTTACCATTATGCCACCTTGTGTTTATGAGCCATTGATATTCATTTAATATTAGATCTAATGGTCCAAATTCCTTCTTAGACTTTCTAGGAAATTTAGACTTTGTATTTGAACCTAATTCGTTAATCTAATTATCATATGTCAAACTCATATTTATCAACGGAACATTTTTAATTCTATGTTTTTAACAATTAAAATTTGTTTGAGTTTGAATTGAAATTTAAAAAATTTCTTTGAAAATTTAAAGGTTCATGTACAAAGTTTGATTTTGGTACAAAGTGTAAGAATGATTTATAGCCATTAGATCTACTTTTAAAGATTAAGATAAATCAATTGGTGGAGGGGTATTTTTGTCATAGCCACTTTTGTTGACTTTTTCCCTCTCCACATGTAAGGCACATGTCAATTTCTCCACTTTTTTAAACGTTAATAACTTTTACATACGACATTATTTTTTAATAAAAATTACACAAAAAAACAAGCGTTTTTTATATTCGAAACGCGTATAATATTGATATATAAAAAAGGGGTTTTCTAATATGTGTCATAAGGGCACATATAACATGCATTTATTATGGTAAGTATTCTTACTAATTAAATATATATTTTATTATTTACCATATTTACCAACAAAAATCATGTTTTTATATTTAGTTTTTGTTGGTAAATATGGTAAGTAGTAGAATATTAATGTAATTAGTAAGAATACTTACGATATTAAAAGTTTGTGGTAATTTTTTAATTACTTAAAAGATTAGAAATCAAAATAAAACTAGATAATTAGAAAAGTATTAAACTTAAAAACCATAAAACAAGACAGTAAACTAAGACTATTAAAGCCGTTATATGAAAACACAAAATAACATAAGTATTTCTACCTAATCTCTTGTTTCATTTGTTTCCTCTAGTTGACGATCGTAACCCGTTATACTATCGAGGAGTGAAGATGTGTTGTGGGAGCCACATAGACAATAATTATGCGTCACGTAAAATTAGTGAATATCACAAGCATTATCCCCGTCATCCATACGCACAATCACACCCCATAACCTATATATAACATATTGCGATGTTCAAGTTCACATGTCACGCATGGCCGGCTATGAGGGGGTGCACCGTGTGCGACCGCACAGGGCACCCGCTCGACGGGGGCACTAAATTTTTTTAAAAAAAATTTATATTATATAAAAAAAATTTAATAAAAACTTATGTATAGGCTAAAGAATTTGTTACAAAAGCCCATTGTTTTTTACTTTCAAAAGCCCACTAGTTTCATTAAAAGCCCACATAGCCATAAGTCCACAACAAGTCCACAAAACTCCTAATTTTTTTTGTTCGATGTTGAAAAAATACGGCAGCAGCGGCCAACAGAAAAAAAAGTTCAGTTTTTTGGCAAATAGCGACTAGGAATTGGGGAGTAGCGATGATTTGGATCTTTGGAGACAAGAATTCAAGAAACTAGAGAGTAAAAAGCTAAAAATAATTGGTATATATATAACTTAGTGCGATGGTGCTCGGGGAAGAGGGCCCTTTTTTCCTGACCCGCACAGGACACCAAAATCCTCAGGACCGACCCTGATTGTCACGTACGTTACAACAGGTCACGCTCCTTCACCCGTCCACAACACATACCCAAAGATATGACTAGGTCAAATTAAACGTTGCACAATTCCTAATCAACTAATTTTTTAATTCAAACCCCAAGTAAGACCTACGCCAATAAAGTTGAAACACTTTAACGTGGATAATGGGAAACGAGGACATTAAATCCGCGCCAAAATTCCACAACTACTACAACTTTGACTTTTCACACGTAACCACAAGTCAACACAACGTATCCATTCAACCAAACCTTCATCCCTACATAACCACACACCATTAATTCACTTCATCTTCACCAATCTCAATATCTTTAGAAAGAGAAACCCCCAAAAACAAAAACAAAAACTTTCTTTCTAAAGAGGGCGACCTGAGATTTTAACACAAGAAAAATGGCAGCATCAAAGTTAATGATGGTGATTGTGGTTATAGCCATTGCATCTTTCCGGTTACCGTCCACCGTAGCGCAGACGAGGTACGCTTTATCTAAATCTTTGCAAATTTATACATAATTCACATTGTTAGTTAACTAAGATACATGCTAATTGCTAACGTACCCTGTTATACTAAACATACCCTTCAGGGGTATGTTTGATTAAAAAAAACATATAACAGGGTACGTTGTTTGACAGTTTAATGTTTCTGACCAAATTTACTAAAATGACAGACATGTTGTCGGGGACACCTTTGGTTGGAGAGTTCCCACGGATGCGAACTCTAATTACACCACTTGGGCATCCGGGAAAACTTTTCGAGTCGGCGACACTCTCGTCTTTAATTTCGCTACCGGAGCACACGATGTGGCCGAAGTTACAGAGGCGGCATATGGGCCATGCAACCTCGCCAACCCTATAATTCTCATCACCACCGGCCCTGCCGACGTCGTTTTGAATGCTACAGGCAACCACTACTATGTTTGCACTATTGGACCTCATTGCAACCTTGGCCAGAAATTTAGCATTAATGTTGTTGCAGCCTCTACCAATCCTCCAACCACCGGAGCCCCGGCACCTTCCGGCACCACCACTCCACCACCACCAAGCAGTGGTGCAATATCTTTCACCGGTGTGGTACCGGCCACTTTGTTAGTGGCTGCAGCTGCTTTGGCTTTGCTGTACTAGATCACTATTGGTTGGTTCTAGTTTTTTTTGTGTGTTGATTTTTATTTTTTGTGGCAATAAAATGTTTGACTGGATATTTTTATGTGGGGAATAAAGTATTTAAATATTATTTAATATATATTTATTTCAAGAAAAGTTATAAAATGACAGATGATAAGTTTTATTTTAGTGTATCGTATAGTAAAATATGAATAGCTGGCATTTTGGCTTAATGATATGGGTCACGAGGGTGTGGTTTGAGCTTCTAATCTTTATGATTTTAAGTTTAAACCTGATTTAAAAACTTTTTTAATATTGATGTTGTTTTTATATGTGTGATTTAAACATCAAAACTAGCAGTGTTGCAAAAATCGCTAAGCGCTTCTAACTCAGTCGACTGAAGAGTTGTGAGTACTCGGGGAGTATTCGGAGGTGGTAAAATATAAAGAAATTAATTTTTGAAACATTATATACGTCAAATATCATAAGTTTAGTATTATTTGTAACAAATTATGTGAATATGAATGTAGATAAAAAAAATATGCATGTTTATATATACTTAACTATTAAGAAAATTTATAGTCGTTAGTTAATATTATAGACAATATGATCATTTTATCTCTCTTCAAGATGTCTTTGTGAAAATCCATTAAAATCAACAAAAAATCATTAAAGAATAGTAAAATTTTGTGAAAAGCCAAGTTGTCCGAGTTGGGCCGACTTGGTCTGAGTTGGCCCGAATTGGCCCGAGTTGGACCGAGTAGTGCCGACTTTAACCGAGTCCGATTACCCTTTAGCGAGTTGCATAAAAGCGTCTCGAAACACCTCCGAGGTGTGAGTAACTCGCCAATTCCAAAGCTGAGTTTGCCGACTTTTACAACCGAAAACTAGTATAGGCGGTTGAGATTAAGAATAAAATTATATTTTAATATTTGAGAGAAAATTTGAATCGTGAGGTCATTGGTGCTTGAGATTTTTTGTAGTGTAGACTAAATAAATAAATAGCTGGTATTTCTGTACCGACAATCCCTCGGCTAAAAAAGCGGCACAATAAGTCCCTACACTAATGGTTATTAACTAAATTGTGTTATTAATTTGTCAAGCAAATCATCAAGGTATATATAGGATTATAGGCTTTTACCATTAATTAATCTTAGATATAGGTGGTTCTATTCCGACGTCACAACAATTCCCGTTACTTCTCAGGTTTCTATGTGAAGCATGGTCGTCAAACGAATCAAATTTTTTATATGATATATTTGAATTTTCGAATTCTAAATTCTAAATTCTCGAAAATTCTAAATTCTCAAATTCTAAATTCTAAATTCTCAAATTATTTGAATTTTGATTTTTTTAAACTAGACTCGAATTACATTTTTAGGATTCGATTCTAATTCAAATTCGTATTCAAACCCAAATTCAAATTCAACTCGAATTTATTGTCAAATTTGAATCGAACTCGAATCAAACCCGAATTTGTGACAAAACAATTATTTTTATACATTTTTTCAAAACCAATAACCTCTATTTCAAAATACAAATTTCACCATAACTTTGGATGTTTACATTTTATAAAAAAAACTATTTATCAACGTGTGTAGCTAATCACAACTCACGGCACGTGTCGAATTCGAAACGTGACAACTAAGGCATGTTCGTTGCATCGCGCGACCCGGTTACTTAACTAGTTCTTGAATAGGACATGGACTCCTTGCAATAGGGTCAGTATTGCTTTGGTTTGCTTCTGATTCATTGTGACCCAACTCACATTGTTTTTTTTAACGGTAACTATCATTAAAATGGCTAGCTGAAACTAGCAAAGAATACAAAGAATGATAACTTAAATAGAAAAACTATACCAATCTCTCCAAATTATTGATTTACACAGTGGTTTATTCTTAATCCAAAGATAAGCGAAGGGAAGGATATTGTTTCGAAAAAGACGTTGCAAACATATGGGTTGGTTGTTAAAAATGAGATCATTACGGACTTTCCACAAACACCAAACGGACGTCGCAATGATATCTAGCTTGTATCACCTTTTTCCTTTTCCTCAATGACTCAATGTGTTAATTGACGTGTTAAGATTGAACAAGTCTTGGATGGGGAAGGCAAATACGGGTAGAATTTTAAGCCAAGTAGCAATCTGATTCCATAATGAATATGTGGGCTCACATAAGATTAAAATATGGGCCATGTCTTCATCGTTAAACTCAAATATATAATAGAGAACCAAATCAATAAAAGTACCCTGTCCAAGAATCGTCTTTCTTATTGGATTTAAATAGTTCTCCACCCAACACGTTTAGCTGGGCTATAACTGACCGGCTCGAGTGACGTACTACAGTTTAAATTTTTCACACATAACCATAAGTCAACATAAAGTATTCATTCAGCCTAAAGCATCAAACTCATTCCTATACAAGACTTAAGGCAATTAGCAGTGGACGATATGATAATGGTTGTGATAGAGAAAAAAGTGTTGTCAAATATACGTACGGTGTGTGGTAGTGAACACTAGTAGTACTAGATGTGTGATAGTGAAATCATGTGTAACTAACTATATGTATGTTTGTGTGCATATGTATACGTACGTTTATACTATGTTATAACATATTCACTATACCGGCCAAAAAGTAACAATAGCATGATGTTAGCTATAAGTTTAAAAATATGTAAGCATGAGGAGGATACTTTAATCGCACAAGGGCATTATTAGGTGAAAAAGGACAACTTTCCTGATGTGAAATTAGTGTATCACCTAAAACACTAAAAGATCGAATATGCATGCTTTTTTATTTTTATATTTAAATCCTAACTGCCTTAAAAGATGATTTATACACCGGGTTAGTGAATGTTTCTTGTTTGTTATTTGCTTATCTTACCTTTTGATGTTAGAAATTGTGGTAGATATTTACCGTCTCAAAATATATATACAAAATTCTCTTGATTTCTAAAATATTATTATGATATAGTTCATATATCTCTAAAATATAAATTTAACTATGTTTAATACTTATGTAAACACACAGGTTGAATAAAACAATCGATCTATCGAATAGAGAAAATTAACATGATTGAAAATGAGATGCAACAATTCAGATCATGATAATAAAAATCAATCTTGAAAACTGTTGGGATTGAAAATCACTCATTCACGTTCAGTTAGTTAATTTTACGTTGAATTTGCAACTCAAAATATCAAAATGAACTCCGATTGACCTCATTCTGACGGCGTTGAAATCGTGTAATCGAACTTTACAATATTAGCTTTTAGCTTTTAGTTTTAGCTTTTGGGATTTTTCTTTTAGGGTATAGGTTTTTTTAGGGTGGGGGCTTAGGTTTTGGGGGTAGTTGGGTGTGGTTTATGTTTTTGGGGGTGGGGCGGGGTGATGGTTTTAGGCTTTTGAGAATTAGGCTTTGGGAGTAAGAGTGGGAGTAGTGTTGGAGGAACGACCAATAAAATGATTTCAATGCCCTTGAATAAGGTTAATTAAAATTCATTTGATCGTCTTCTTATAACTTTATACTGAAAATACCCTTCAATACTTGTATGAGGGATTTTATTTAAAAAGTATAACTATCCTTCTAGACGTATGATAAAAGGAAACAAACATGAATAAAATGAATATATTTTTTGAGAATGATTCCAAGCATACGTCACAACAAGTTTTGTTTCTTCATCTACTAGGTTTAACACCCGTGTGTTACACACGGGTAAAATAATAATATTTATAAAATCATAATCATTTTGTTTAAAAAATTATAAATATTTAATATTTAAAGATATTTTCTTTCATCAACTCATGCATGATATTTCATATCTTCCCTCTAAAACTTCCTTTTATAAAAAATTCCCCCCAAAAGTTGCCCCCCTAAAACCTTGATTTATTATATAGATTATTCAAACACTAGGTTTAATACCCGTGTGTTACACACGGGTTAAATAGTAATATTTATAAAGAAATTATAACCATTATATTTAACAATTTGTAAATATATAACATTTAAGGAGTTGGCTCCATCAACTTGCATGGTGAAAAATTTAGCTAAATTTTACCTCCCAAACTTCCTATTATAGAAAAAAAAAATCCCTCCAAAAATTGTCCCTAAAAGTTTGATTTATTAGATAGATTGCTGCAGCTCCAATCAGCCAAATTCTTCATATATACGAACGTTCTAATATATTGTTAACTACATTTTAACACTAACACGTGTGTTGCGACGCGTTTTTTACTTTGTTACATGTATGTGTTATGTTTGTAATATTAATGTGTCAACTTTTTTACATCCTTTACAGTTAGATAAAATATGTATTATGTGTGTGACGTTATGTTATAAACACAATCTAATGTTAAGGACAAAAGAATTTAGAAAATGTATATGCTGTACCAAGTGACACGACACAATGAGTTTGCAACTTTTTTCAAAATAATATTATGTCATATACACGATGTAGTATTATTTTATTGCAGGTAAAGTCATAAATGTAAAATTTACTAAATTAATTAAAAACAAAATAATTAAAAAAGAAAATAACAAATGAAAATAAAAAACTTAAAAAACAAATGTTGGCACCGACCTTATCATTTAGAAATATATACAAGCATTTTTATGTCTCGTACAATTTTATGGGTATTCAAGAAACTTTATGTAGGTTTCGGATTTGATTAAAGTAGTATGTGTGATAAATTGGTAATTGTCATTTCGATTATGTTTTTAGTGTTCGGGCGGTTTAATTTCGATTTGCGATCCGGCCTCTGGTGTTCATTAAATATTCTATATTTTGTTGGGGGAAATGTCATAGAAACATAACCAAGTTTCAATTTTGTTCTAATTAGGTCACTCAAACATATTTTGCTTGAATTGGATGACTAAACCTCCAAATCGAGCAATTGTTAGATTTTGTTTGTGTCAAGAAATGAATTGAGGATAGAATGTAGGGGTTGAAATATTTAATATATGTAATTATATTAAAAAAATTAAAAAAAATGTTATTTATAATAAAAAATAAAAAAATAAACTTTCGATTCACATTACCATTTCATATTAGCATAAAAAAATGTAAAAAATAATTCCTAACTAAAATTTGTTATTGTTGATTAATTGTTGAAGGGGAAGGGATCTTGTTTTAACTAACACGTTTCGTTATAAATTTATGCATGCATAGGATGATGTAGTGAAGAGAATTTTTGGCAATATATTTTGCTACACTTGTGTATTTATGTTTTTTTTCAGGGTGTGAAACAGAAACATTTATAGATATGAATTACAATGGATCTCTATATTTATAATCACTACTTATAAAACTAAATTTTAAAGATGAAGATAAAGATTCATGATAAGAGTTGAAACAAAAGTATTAGGAATTATGTGTTTCAGCTTCTTAATGGTTCAGTTGTCTGAATGGTTCAGCACTTAATGAATCAGACTTTTTGTTTCACGAGTGGATGTCTTAATGGTTCAGACATTTGCCTTTGAATGGTTAAGCATTGCACAGAGTCTGAATGGTTAAGATCTCTTGTTTGAATTTGTCAGACATTTGCATTTGAGTAGTTAAGCAATATACTAGCTCTTAATGGTTCAGACTGGCATCTTA
Organism: Tagetes erecta; assembly: GCA_030867185.1. Classification (NCBI taxonomy): domain Eukaryota; kingdom Viridiplantae; phylum Streptophyta; class Magnoliopsida; order Asterales; family Asteraceae; genus Tagetes; species Tagetes erecta. Next base: position 12,370,187 of record CM061492.1, on the reverse strand, counting down.
TTGGTTCAACACTTAATGGTTCAGACCTATTACTGGTTCAACATTTAAGCATTCAGACGTTGCCAAAAAGCCCCTGAATCTTCAAAGTTTTTACATGGAAAGATAAAAATTCTAATGTAAATGCTCTTAGAAAGTAAAATTCAGAGGATAAAAAGTAACGATGAATAAAACATGCTTAACTTGACTATTAATACCATTGCTAGTTACCCCATATTTTAAGAACGATGATCCAAACTCCAAATGTATGGATGGAATTCATCTTTCTAGATGGAGTAAAATCAGGATATATATTATACAATAGCTACATGTGACATGATATAATTTATTTATATATAAAATATAAAATTCTTGTACCAACTAAAAGATAACTAATAATTAGCAAATTACATTTTTGTATTGTTGAAAATAATTCATATCAACAGTTTAAAGAGTGACACTTCTAACTTTCATTTTTGTAGTCAATAGTTACCTAGCTTATATGGTTATTATAGGCTTATGTTTGATTTCTAACCAATTTTATTCAGAAACGTGTTGTATGATCGTGAGAGTAAGAGAAAAACCATACATTATATTAAAGTAGACGATATTAGACTTTAATAAGAACTGTTTAATATTCTCTTAAAGTGACTTGAATGAGAACTAACATATAAAAATTTATTTATTATTAGAAATATATCTATTATTAATTTATTAGTTTATAAAATAGTTTATTCTTAATTTCCTATGTATCATATTTTCATTTTAAATACCAAAACTCTTTAAATACCTAATACCACAATAATGCCATATTAGCACATTCCATACTAACTACCATTAATTTTGACTTTACAAATCACAACAAGTCAACATTATAGTTCTACCACCCTAAACTCCAACCCTTTATAAATACACACTCAACTCACCACCACAAACCACCACCAATCTCAAAAACCTAATGCTATAAACCTTAATATATTTCAAGAGTACGTACGTACGTAAGTGTTAACGGGCGACCTGAGATTCAACACGTACAACAATGGCAGGACCAAACTCAAAGGCAATACTATTGATGATCATAATGGTATCATCTTTCCAGCTAGAATCCACCATGGCCAAAACCAAACACATCGTTGGAGACGCCTTAGGCTGGACTATTCCACCAGGTGGCGCAGCCACTTACGCCACCTGGGCTTCAAAAAATAAATTCACCACAGGCGACTCACTCATTTTCAACTTCACCACTGGATTCCATAACGTTGCTGAAGTTCCTAAAGCTGCAACAAATGACCCATGCACCGCAACCAACACCCTCTCACTCTACCCCACTAGCCCCGTAACCATCACATTGACCCGACCCGGTACCCATAACTATATTTGCACAGTTATTGGTCATTGCCAACTTGGTCAGAAGTTAACTATTCATGTATCTCGGGCTAGAGCCACGACTCCTCAAACAACAGCCTTATCTCCATTGTCTTCCATTGCTAATCCTCCTGATATCGATTTCGGCAGCCCATTTCCGCTACCATTTAGTGCATCTCCGACTTTAGTTGTGGTGGTGCCGGTCACTTTCTTGGCTGTTGCTTTGGCTTTGTTTTACTAAATTATATTTTTTGTTTAATGTGTTATGATTTGAGAATTTTTTTTCTTATGTTTTTCTTATAATTGTGTGTTGTTTGTATGGTCAATAAATAAAGTTCACGGGGTCATAGATAAAAGTATTTTGATCCATGTGTTTGTTTTTGTGATGTAGTGAAAATGGTAATTAATTACTTTTAAATTTTAATCAATTCTTACATATGTATATGGAAAAAGTTGATGAATAATGTTATATTACTTTATATTTTTGGCTCATTGTATTAATATAATGTTGAAATGCATAAAACATATATATATATAGTTGTGCATAGTACATATGTTATATACATATTAGAGTATTGTATATACAAGCTAGGTGTAGTGATGAGAGCGGTTGAACGAAAGTGGAAGATGAAATCATAACTTGAAAAAGAAAAAAACAAAAAGAAATTAAGTTAGTTTAAAAACAAATATGAGAAGAATGTATGCATGTAATTATTATTCCATTAATTAATCTAGTGTACAATTAGGCTACAACGTACTCTAATATATATATAGTCGTCTATAAAATAACATCATATATTTTGGACCAACTGTATCTATAAAGAAGAAAATGTATCGATCGTTCTGTACAATTAGTGATAATTAATCACGATGAATATATATACAGTGCTCCTCCTTGATTATTAATATCTTAATTAACATTTTATATGGCCCATCATAGTTTTGGGGTTAATTGGTATGCATAATCAATGCGTCCCAGCTTATTGATCTGATATGATTTACGTTAAAGTTTGTAGCTTGAATGTGAATGATAAAGATTTCATGCAACATCATGGTTAAAGTTGTATCCACGGCAGATTGGTATTGTTCTTGAGTCCTCATCAATATGTCGGCAAAACTCCTAACCATATTGCAGTTGTCGAATACGTTGTCGTAGATACTATCAAACTTCGAGATCTCACTTCTCAAATCCAACCACTTGGTGCTTAATTAGTTGATCAACTACTACTACAATATTAGGCACAATCAAGGCGCAAATGAAAGCATTTGCTAACCCGGCCACTTCGATAATATTGATGAGTTGCTTATGGGTACAAGATTTTTTAAAACCTGATCAAAATAACCTTTTACTAGAGCAACCTTTTCTTCGATCTTTCATGAGAGTGGAATTCGTTAAGTATTCGGATTCATTTTTGAAAGTGTGTAAAAGTCGAATTTAAATCGATAACACTTTAATTTACTACTAATTTATATCAAATCGATATGTTATCAAAGGAAGTTAAAAGAAATAATTCAATGGGTTTTATTACCTAACATGTTTATTTTGGAAACACTTGGCGCCATTCGTATGAGGTATGAAAAATATTTAGGGCTGTTAACAAAATCTGAATTATTAAGTACTGAATGGTTAAGAGGTTTGAACCATTAAAAGATTAAATAAACAACCCCTTAAAGTATAAAAGGCATGTTACTAAGCTTGATAATGTCACCGTTTCAAAAAAGAAATATGTCTTATTTTATATGATAACTTGTCATGTAATGTTTTATAACCACCTAAACAATGTCATGTATAGCGAATAACAGTACTATAACCAGAGTATTATCATATAAGTATATATAATATTTAGGGATGGAGCGATTTAAACACTATCTTTTTGAACAACATTCTAATATATTTTTAAACAATCATTCACCTTAAAAATGGAACTCTTGACCTCTTAAAGGGACGACATTTCTAAATATCCAGGTATCACTAGACTAAAAGCTCTTTAGTGACTTTAAACACTAATAGTAATATGAATTAAACTTAATATATGAAATATGTATTGCATGTTCCGAGCAATGAATGTAACATATTATATTATACTATGTATAATTTAGAAACTCGATGAATAGTAAATTTTTATGTTTTACATTATTGACACAAGTTTTTGTTAGTTTCATCATTTTGTCCATTTGTGTTGTGATGTTATATGTGTAATTATGGTGTTGAACAGTTGTTGGTTTGTGAGTATATGTGTATTTGTGATGTGGTAACCGACAGTTTTTCATTTTTATGCGTTTTGTACTGGAGAAGAAATGGACACATTATTGTCTATTGTCTATGTACTGTAACCACTGAAATTTCCCGTTTCCAGCCGATTATGTTATCATTGCCTTCGTCTTTTTCCGGTTTCCGTCTTTTAATGATGTTAATTCGGTGGTCGTTACAAGAATGGATGGTGACGTTGTCGACTGTTTCATTTGCGATTCCCATCTTGCAATGATGTTCGTAGGTCATTACGTGGTTTAACAGTTAGATATGTTTGGTTGTGAACGTTTAGCTTTGTTTTTCGGTTAGTTTATGTTTTCTGTTGTTGAGCTATGAAAAGTGATAGAGCTGTGACATGATGCGGTCGCTAATTATGAGTCATTTATGATTGTTTATATGTGTTTGTAGGGTCGTTAAATTAAACGTTCGCGCAACGCGTGAGCATGTGCATACAACTAGTTATAACAATTGAAAGAGAGAGACTAAATTATAAAACACTCATAAACTAATCATATCAGTGCACACTAATACTATAACAATCGAAGTTCGACAAAAATAACTAATAAGGGTTAGCAATCGGGTTTTACCTGTCAGGAACCGGCTCGACCCAAGAGCCTTAAACAGTTAAACAGAATAAAACCATACCTTAAACGGAACTAAAGCTTGTACATGGGTTTGGGTTTGTCTGGATTAATTAGGGTGTCAAAGTGTCCATTCAAATTTCAAGTTTGCTTAAGGGTGAGCAACTTAGGTCCCAAATGGTTCGATCCAAATTCGAAGTGGGCTACTACAGGCCTAAGCGGATAGTTATTCAATTTCAAACAATGAAAATGGGTCGGTAACAAGTTTCGTTTTATGTGGAAATAGAGGTTTAGTTAGCTTAATTTAACAACAACAAATAACAAAAAGACAATGCACTGTAAAATGGCAATTGTAGAAGTGTAGCGAAATTCGGCAGTAGCAAATTTAGATAAATAAAATGCATTGTAAGTAGAGTCGTGTCTACAGGCATAACAAGTAATGTAATTGCTTTGGGCCCCCATCATTTAAGGGCTCTCAAATTTGTAGCACACCGTAATACCGTACTATGAATATCTTAATGAGTATGAACATACTTAAATAAACCACAACCTTTATATTTGAGGATCTTTCTTTGTTATTTCATGTCCTAGTTATCGTTAGTGACCGTTTATCACAAGATGATAATAAATGTATTATTATGATTTTAACATGACAGATAGTTAGCCTCTGTTATCCATTCCATCCAATAGAATCATGCCAAGCACCCTTAAGTCTCAACCGACTCTTTAAACATTTAAATATATACATTTGAAACCTGTGTGAATAGTATTTTACAATTTACATTGCATATTGTACTTATTATTAAATATAGGTTACAACATATAATACAAAGCGTACACATATATGATATTTGATAAGATTTAGTCGGTTTCTAAGTTTTTCATGTCGGTTAGATTTCTTCCTTCTTCCTTATCGTCCCTTTCTATTTGATCTGCTCGTGTTTTTTTACCCGTGTTCTTTGTTTCGCTGGTTAATGGGAGCAGTTGCTTTTATAAGGATGCGATTTTTTGTCTCTGATTTCTAATGGGTTTTTATTGGGTTTACGTTGTTCATAATGATTTTGGTTTCTTGTTAGCGTTCGGCGCTTCTGGTTGTAGGTTTTTGCGTTATTCTTCCGTATTCTTTGTTTTCTGATGTGATCGGTTTCGTATTTGTACGTTTTCTATAGCCGATTGCATCTCATGTCTTTGATTGGGTTTTCGTTGTTCGTATAAAGTTTTGATTTTGGTTGCATGTTGGTTTTCGGTGTTTCTGGTTGTGGGGTTTTGCATTATTCTTTCGTATAAGTTGTTTGATGTTGTGATCGGTATCATTGTCTGCTTTCTTTTTTTTTCTTAAGTAATTTTGTTGTGTTTGTTACTTTGTTTAGACTTAAAACAAATTTTTTTGGCAATTGGAATGTTTGTGATTGTAGGTTTTAGGTTGTTTACTATTGGGTTTTCCAATTGATAGTTTTTTAAGTGATTTCGTTTTTTCTGTTTTTAATATAGCTAAACATATTTTTGCAGTTGAGATGTTTTTGGTTGTAGGATTTGCATTGTTCTTTAGCATTTTCGATTTAATTATTCTGTTTCGTTTTGTATAAAATTTGTTTAAAACTGGCTGTTTAAAACATGGAGTCATTTTCTGTTGGTTTGCTATCGCGTGTTAATGTTGTGTGGATTTGATTATGTATCAGGATTGAACAAAAGTGATGCCATTAATTATCTATATGCATATATTGTATATTTTATAGAATGCATTTGAATTTGGGTTTTGCTAATTATGTGTGTTATGTGTTAGGTGCTGTTATATCAACACGTTTTGGAACTCTTTTTTCTGGCAAGTATTCGGTTGTTAGTTACTAATAGAGCGTTTGGTTATCTTTTTGTTAGCATTGTTAGTATGTTTTCTGTCATTACGTAATGATTTTTTGTAATCCTCTGTTGAAATAGGTTGATAAACTGGTTAGTCATTTATGTGTTAATTCTACAACTCTTCTTAGTAATAAGAGGTACCAAGAGGCTTTTACATGATACTTCCAGTCATTGATGGATGCTCAGTAGTTGCTAATGGTTTGTTATTTTTAAGTGTTTTCGTAAGTTATTGCTTTAGTATTGTTTAGTTTTGTGTGAAATCTCTAATTGGAACTTGGCTTATGTGTATATGGCATTCTACTTTTTTTGGCTGTTGGTGGTTCGGGTTTGCTTTCGATCTGTTGTTGATTCCGTTATTTAGTTGTTTGTCGTTTTATTTGGTGTTCTTTAACAATTGAAAGTCCAACTTCTTTTTCGTATAGGTGGGTTTCTGTTTTTAATTCAGCATTGTGCAAATGTTTATATGTTATGCTTGTACTAATGATTGGCTTTGTGTTGGGTTAATTTGTACTTACGATGTTCTTTTATGTTTCAGGAGGAGTCAATGTGTTCGGTTTGTTTGCATTCTGTTTCTTATATGATGTTGGTGGTTCGGGTCCGTGTCCAACTCTGTTATTATTGTTTTCGTTATTTAGGAAATGATCAGCATTCAAGAAGCAGTTTTTGCATAGCAAGCTTGGCTATAACAATTTGGAACTAGAACAAGAAGCGGTGAATCGGGTTGAAAGTGAAAGTCGCCAAAAAGTGGCGGAATGCTCTCGAAACCAATTCACTTGAGCGTTTTTTGCATAGTAAGCTGCTTGGCTATAACTATTTGGAACTAGAACCAATGATAACCTGCAACACTTGGTTAGAACTCAACTTATCATGTATGAAAACTTGTTCCAGTACAATGAATTTTCTTTGTGTGCATAGTGTTTAGTTCAACACTTAGTTAGCACTCAACTAAACCATGAATATAAATGTATGGTTATCAACTCTAATTCAAATATTAGCGTTAGCACCTTTGAGGCTTTGAATTGAAATATCACCGTTAGCACCTTTGAATTGAAATATCATCTTTAACACCTTTGAAACAAAATAACGAGATACCCGCGATTCCGCAGCGAAGCAAGGGTACTATCACTAGTTAACAAACATTTATAAAAAAACATACCAGACCTGCTTGAAAATAAATGTTTGAATTTTTGACGTATGTCACATAAATTAACCACAATCAGCTCCAAGTAGCACATTTATAGCAAACGCCGAATATTAGAGCTGACACCTTATTCTAGAGGCGGTAAAACACATATGGCGCTCGGTACTTAACATCTTCACATTATCTCCAAACAATCAAACATATATGGAGTAAAATTCGAATATTTGTTTTGACTATTTTCAAAAATATTGTGTCCATGATGATTTTCCCTAAAACTTTAGTGTACATAAACATTTGACGACAGTTGAAATCGAGATGTAACGGACCTTTGTCCAATTCCGATCACCTTCAACACCACCTCATCGGAAAATTACTCCGGTGACAATGTCATAAACTCAACGCCAATCAAACGAGTCATGGGACTACATGCTACCAGCTCCACCATCTCGCAGCAACGGCGGATCTGCCGACATCCGTTCCACCAACCTCCTCGCCTACGTCGCCGGCAGCAGCATGGCCATAGTCGAATCACGTTCTATGCAACTTGTCTATGTTCTTCCAATTCCTACTCCATCATCCACCGGCAATTCCGCCACTAGTTCTTCAAATTCATCGTATTTATCCCCCTTCGTCACCGTTGTTCACTAGTGCCCTACTTCACTTCGTCTAGATCTACTTTCATTTTAAAATAGGCATGCTAAAAGACTGACACTTGATAAAAATAGATTTGTTTTATTATATTTTATAGATAAAACAGTTTATTCCTAATTTCCTATGTATCACATTTTCATTTTAAATACCAAAACTCTTTAAATACCTAATACCACAATAATGCCATATTAGCACATTCCATACTAACTACCATTAAGTTTTACTTTACAACTCACAGGTCAACATTATAGTTCTACCACCCTAAACTCCAACCCCTTATAAATACACACTCAACTCACCACCACAAACCACCACCAATCTCAAAACCCTAATGCTATAAACCTTAATATATTTCAAGAGTACATACGTACGTGTTAACGGGCGACCTGAGATTCAACACGTACCACAATGGCAGGACCAAACTCAAAGCCAATACTATTGATGATCATAATGATATCATCTTTCCAACTACAATCCACAATGGCCAAAACCAAACACATCGTTGGAGACACCTTAGGGTGGACTATTCCACCAGGTGGCGCAGCCACTTACGCCACCTGGGCTTCAAAAAATAAATTCACCATAGGCGACTCACTCATTTTCAACTTCACCACTGGATTCCATAACGTTGCTGAAGTTCCTAAAGCCGCAACAAATGACCCATGCACCGCAACCAACACCCTCTCACTCTACCCCACTAGCCCCGTAACCATCACATTGACCCGTCCCGGTACCCATAACTATATTTGCACAGTTATTGGTCACTGCCAAATTGGTCAGAAGTTAACTATTCATGTATCTCGATCGAGCTAGAGCCACGACTCCTCAAACAACAGCCTTATCTCCATTGTCTTCCATCGCTAATCTTCCCGATATCGATTTCGGCAGCCCATTTCCGCTACCATTTAGTGCATCTCCGACTTTAGTTGTGGTGGTGCCGGTCACTTTCTTGGCTGTTGCTTTGGCTTTGTTTTACTAAATTATATTTTTTGTTTAATGTGTTATGATTTGAGAGGTTTTTTTTCTTATGTTTTTCTTATAATTGTGTGTTGTTTGTATGGTCAATAAATAAAGTTCACGGGGTCATAGATAAAAGTATTTTGATCCATGTGTTTGTTTTGTGATCTAGTGAAAATGGTATTTAATTACTTTTAAATTTTAATCAATTCTTACATATGTATATGGAAAAAGGTGATGAATAATATTATATTACTCCATATTTTTTGCTCATTGTATTATTATATATAATGTTGAAATGCATAAAACATATATAGTTGGGCATAGTACATATATATGTTATATATACATATTAGAGTATTATATATACATCGTATATACAAGCTGCTAGGTGTAGTCGTGTAGAAATGAGACAGAGGCTGAACAAATTAAAGTGGAAGATGAAATCATAACTTGAAAAAGAAAAACCGAAAAGAAGAGTTAATTGCCAAAATGGTCCATGAGGTTTATAATGTTTTGCAGTTTTTTACACTTTTAATAATTTTTGCATAAATAGTCCCTACAGGCCAAAACCTGTTGCTAAATTAGTCCATGACGTTAACACCGTTAAAAAAATTCCGTTAGTGAACTGCAAAACGACAAAAATGCCCCTAGTGATAATTTTGACTATTAATTTATTTTAAAAAAAGTTAAAGCCCTCACCACCACCACCAGCTACTCTTACCAACCACCAACAAAACCTCCAATATAAACATCAGTTTGACCATGTTGAAGAACACCACCATTCAACGACGGTAATGGTCGGAGCTCCGGCGAACAAATTTTTTACAATTGTGTTTCTTTTTCAATAATCTTCTCACTTCTACGAGTTACAGTCCATGAATTCCACCATGAGAGTTTAGAATACAAAAACTCTGAACTTGTTCAATGAGTATTATACAAGGAAGAAGAAAAGATGCTTCAAAATGAGAATATAGAAACGATAATTTACAGAAAGAAAGAAAGTGATGAATTAAAAAATGAGCTATATTGACAACAAAATACACCCACATAAACACAATTAACAGCTCAATAGATGCATAAACTACCCAATTCCAATGAAGTCCGACAACGCCAACAGTAATGCCGTTCGGGACGTGCTTTGAAGAAGCTCGTTTCCATTCCGATGAAGTTGGGAGACAAAATGTTTGCCGATATCATAATAATATATTCTAATAATATATATATATAGCCATATAAGTATAAAAAATATAATTAATAACAAATAACTGTTATTTATAAAAACCTTACAGTAGTTTTGAATATAATTAACCGGAAATAAGTAAATCGATAACACTTTTACTACTAATTTATATCAAATCGATATGTTATTAAAGGAAGTTAAAAGAAATAATTCAATGGGTTTTATTACCTAACATGTATTTTTGAAACACTTGGCGCCATTTATATGAGGTATGAAAAATACTTAGGGACTGTTGGTAAAATATGAATTATTAAGTGTTGAATGATTAAGAGGTCTGAACCATTAAAATGTGAAATAAACAGCCCCTGGAGTATAAAAGGCATGTTACTAAGTTTGATTATGTCACTGTTTCAAAAAAGAAGTATGTGTTATTTTATATGATAACTTGTCATGTAATGTTTTATAACCACCAAAACATTGTCTTATATAGCAAATAACAATAATAATACTATAACCAGAGTATTATCATAAAACATATTTAGGGAGCGATTTAAACACTCTTTTCAAACAACAGTATAATATATTTTTAAACAATCATTATTCACATCAAGAATGGAACCCTTGACCTCTTGAAGGGACGGCATTTCTAAACACCTGGATATCACGAGACTAAAAGCTCTTTAATGACTTTGAACACCAATATGTATTAAACTTAATATATGAAATATGTATTGCATGTTCCGAGGAATGAATGTAAAAAAAAAGCTTAAATACATAAACATATTTTCTATATTATGTCAAAGCAACATATTATAAGCGAACGAGAGAGACTAAATTATAAAACACTCATAAACTAATCATATCAGTGCACACTAATACTATAACAATCAAAGTTTGACAAAGATAACTAATAAGGGTTAGCAATTGGGTTTTACCTGTCAGGAACCGGCTCAACACAAGCGCTTTAAACAGTTAAACTGAATAAACCATATCCTGAATGGAACTAAAACTTGTAAAATTGTACATGGGTTTGGGTTTGCCGGGACTAATCAAGGTCTCAAAGTGTCCATTCAAATTTCAAGTTGGCTTAAGGGTGAGCAACTTGGGTCTCAAATGGTTCGATCCAAATTCAAAGTGGGCTACTACAGGCCCAAGTGGATAGTTATTCAATTTCAAACAATGAAAATGGGCCGGTAACAAGTTTTGTTTTATGTGGAAATAGAGGTTTAGTTAGCTTAATTTAACAACAACAAATAACAAAAGGACGATGCACTGTAGGTAATTGTAGAAAGCGAAATTCGACAGTAGCAAATTTAGCTTAATTTATCCATTCTATCTAATAGAATCATGCCAAGCACCCTCAAGTCTCAACTGACTCTTTAAACATTAACAAACATTTATAAAAAAACACAACAGACCTGTTTAAAAATAAATGTTTGAATTTTTGACGTATGTCACATAAATTAACCACAATCAGTTTCAAGTAGCACATTTCTAACGAACGACGAATATTATAGTTGACACCTTATTCTAGAGGCAGGAAAACACGTATCGAGATAGCTACTTTACATCTTCACGTTTGCTCCAAACATATATTGAGTAGAATTCGAATATTTGTTTTGACTTTTTTTCTAAAATATTGTGTCCATGATGCCGTTAAAAAAAAAAATTGTGTCCATGATGATTTCCCTAAAACTTTTTAGTGTACATAACATTTGACCACAATAACTTTTGTAACGGACCACTGTCCAATTCCGATCACCTTCAACACCACCTCATCGGAAAATCACTCCGGCGACAATGTCATCAACTCAACGCCAATCAAACGAGTCATGGGACTACATGCTACCAGCTCCTCCATCTCGCAGCAACGGCGGATCTGCCGACATCCGTTCCACCGGTCTCCTCGCCTACGCCGCCGGCAGCAGCGTCGCCATAGTCGGCTCACGCTCTATGCAACTCGTCTCTGTTCTTCCAATTCCTCCTCCATCATCAACCGGCAATTCCGCCACCAGTTCTTCAAATTCGTCGTATTTATCCCCCTTCGTCACCGCTGTTCGCTGGTGCCCTAGTTCACTTCGTCTAGATCTACTTTCACATGATCCTAGTTCATCGCACTCTCATTTACTTCTCGCTGCTGGTGATCGTCAAGGTCGTATTTGTCTCCTTGATCCACGCGTCAAATCATCTGCTCTACTCTTTCTACAAACAGATCCAAACACGAAGTTAGGTGTTCAGGATTTGTGTTGGATTCAAGCTAGATCTGATTCGTGGATCATTGCTGCAATAACTGGATCTTCACTTCTATCACTGTTTGAAACTTCCACCGGACGTTGCTTCTTCAAATACGACGCTGCGCCGGAGATTTTCTCGTGCATTGCACGTGATCCGTTTGATTCTCGTCATTTCTGTGTCGTAGGTCTTAGAGGTTTTCTTCTAGGGGTTAAAGTTCATGGAGATAGTTCTGAATCTGATGTAGTATTGAAAGAGATTCAAATTTCGACCGATGTATCTGAATTGAATAAGCTGGAGAGAGATGCAGCTGCTGGAGCGAGTGGTTCCGCTACAATGAGTAATTCTCCGGCGATGGCGTCGTTTCCGAGTTATGTTGTGAAAGTTGCGTTTTCGCCGCATTGGAAGCATATTTTGTATGTGACTTTTCCTAGGGAATTGGTTGTGTTTGATATGCAGTATCAAACTGCTTTGTTTCGTGCCGGTTTGCCTAGAGGTTGTGGGAAGTTTCTCGATGTGTTGCCGGATCCTAGCTTGGAGCTGGTTTATTGTGCTCATTTTGATGGTAGGCTCAGCGCGTGGCGACGGAAGGAGTAAGTAAACTTGATGCTTAACTGAAAACTATGTTATGTATTGTTTATTTGGGGCATTTTGTTATGCACATTAGTTAATATTAGCTACAAGTTTTCCTATTCCATTGTGATTTGGACGGGACACTGTCTCTTTAACTTAAATCATATTCGTGGCATTGAGCCTAGGTGCAAGACACTTACAAAACGAGGTTTTTTTATGCAAGATGCTTACAAAACGAGGTTTTGTTTAGCATAAAATACCAGTTTTAAAGGTTTTAGACAGTTTTAGATTTTTTGGGCTAGTCTTGGCTGATTTAGGTTGATTCCAGGCTTGTTTAGGGCTAGTGTAGCTGGCATGGAAATGTGCCTGAATGCCTACAAATGCGGCTTTTGTAGCTAGGCGACAAGGCTGTGCGCCTGGGGACCTAGTTGTGTCTGGTGGACTTTTGACAACAGAGATTCATTGTCATTTTGGTTTGTTGATTTGAGTTCTCTACATCTGACTAACCTGATAGATTTCTGATGCTAGATGATATCATGATATGCATATGAATGTGAAGATAATATGCAGTGAATAGTTTACAGTTACACTTTTGCATAGTGGATCGAGGGTGGTGTAAACTGGGAAGTTTTAGTTGTCCACCATACTATTTTGAATCTCCCCTGCACTATTATGAAGTGAAAGTAATTGGGATTTTCTAAAATATCATATACTGTCAATCGCGAATATTTTCCCAATGATACGACTCATGTTTACTGTTTAGGTATCGTAAAGGATACTATATACTTGCTTCTTGTAAATATGAGGGATGGGCTTTTACTTTGACGCACTGCCTTTATGTTGCATATGGTCTCTTTGCACTTCTCATTGTCTAAGGATTAAGGAATCTATGTTTGCGTATGCGTCTGTATATTATATATCTGAATGTTTATGGACATGGTATATACTTATTTGTGTCTCTCCACAGAGGAGAGCAGGTGCACATGATGTGCATGATGGAAGAATTGATGCCATCGCTTGGGACACCTGTCCCTTCTCCCTCAGTTCTTGCAGTTGTCATCTCTCGGTCAGATTCCACTCTCCAAAATGTTCGCAAGAGTCTTTCTGACGGACATCATAACACAGAAGTTGATGTGGATTTTGACAATCCTTTTGATTTTTGTGACGAATCTCAAGTAATTTCTAAAAGACATTTGTTATCAATTTCTGATGATGGGAAAATATGGAATTGGCTCCTGACTGCTGAAGGCCCAACAGAGCATCAGAAAGATTCATCAGATGTTGGAACTGTTGCAGAAATCAGTAAAGATCAAGCTTTAGATACAAATGCTGGTGGAGTGGATTCGTCCTTCGATTCTCTAAAGGATGTGATTAAACAAACTGATATGGAGAATATTAGAAAGGGTCGTTCATCAGCCCTCAAAAGGAGCCAGGATGATCTGGCACTGAAGGTGGAGACATAAAACATTTCCAAGAATCGTATTGCAAAATTTTAATTTTTATCCTTTCAGTATAAGTCAAGTAGGTGTGTACATTACAAAGGTCAAAGTGTCTGCCTTCCCTTTTGTGTGTGTCTATATCCACATGGTGGTGGTGTATAATTTTGATTAACAACGCTTTATGGTTATTGTCTTTTATTAGAAATTTTGATAAATTCTTCATGCAGATCAGCCTGGTTGGCCAGCTGCATCTACTTTCTTCAGCAGTGACTATGTTGGCTGTACCATCTCCTTCTTTAACTGCGACTTTGGCACGTACGTTTTGTTTTCTCTGACCTTATTTATTTATTTATGCTTTCAAAATAAATATCGCAGTTGTTGGTGTTTTTAAATATTTGATCTATCAAATAGTTACTAAGATATAACATTTGAAGGAGGGGGAAACCATCCTGCTGCAGCGGTTCCACTTGTTGCTTTAGGAACTCAGAGTGGTTCAGTTGAAATTATTGACGTTTCTGCAAATGCTGTTGCTGCAAGTTTTTCTATTCATGATAGTGTTGTAAGAGGATTAAGGTGGCTGGGAAATTCAAGACTGGTCTCGTTCTCATACAATCAGGTATCCAACAAGTCACAACCATGTTTTCTAGATTACCTTATCATTTATTGTATATATATGTTTGCAGTATTCTGAGCTTTGTTCATAAAGTATCTTTGTTTTGCTTCTATGCTTGCCTAAAGCTAACCAGTAACCACAAACAACTATCACTTTGTGAGTTCAGGGAAATGAGAAGACTGGTGGCTATACAAATAGGCTTGTTGTGACCAACCTTCGAACAGGCCTTAATCGTGCATTTAGGGTTTTACAAAAGCCAGAACGTACGCCTATAAGAGCCCTGCGGGCTTCATCTTCTGGAAGGTCCTTGAAACTGAACTAATTTCCTAATTTTCCATATGCACTTTTTATATGCGTCATGACACCCATAGACTTGGATTTCTTTTACTTTATAATTTCTAATTTATTGAGACTACCAGGGCATTTATTACTCAGTTCACAGGTACTTGAATTATAGCAAATAATCTGACATTTGAGTAAATACATATTCTGACATAAGTAAATATATTACTTGCCTATCTGGTGAATTGTTTAAGACTTGGTATAATTTTGGGAATGCAGTTTACGGTTTGTGAACACATTCCAATAACTAAATGCTCTTGCTAGGACACTTAAGACTCCTCTTTTGCTAAAAGATCATGCTATATTCCAATAACTTATTCTTAAAGAAAAAGAAATACTAAAATCTGTGGCGCTACCTAGAAGTGACAACTATGGAATTGATAAGCATACACTTGATCATATGATATTTTGTTTATTTGATACATAAGATTGAATTTAAGATAAATGACACTTTTATACTTAATTTGATGAGCAAGCTCTCCTTTGCTTTTGATACATTTTTTTTCTTTATTTGTAGTTCTCCAATATATGCACTTCACATACACATAACTGAGTTTTTATAGCTATTTCTTGTCAATGGTCAACATGTACATCTTGGCAATTTGTGTGCGGGTGCCAAGAATAGGGGGATACTTCAAGGAATACCACACGGTGCACATCATAATATACATTAAACCAAAAAATAACTAAATAAGTTTGTTTGGTACTGGGAACTTTGCGTAGACAAATTTGCTTTTAGAAATTAGGATTGAGGTTTACAACAATTGGTGCTTTGGATCTGCCCCATCAATCACACGCTCTTTGAACATATCAGTATTATTTCATTTGGTTTTCTTGATCTTTTTCACTGTGCTTGGCCTATAGAAGCTTTTAAGTCACCATTTTCTATAATAAGATGACCTTTAATTACTTCCATTGCTAGAAAATAAAAATGATGTAAGAAAGTGGGATTTATAGCTAATAACTGTGCTCTTGGAAAATTATAGTGATTCTTTTTTTTTATGCATTTTGTAGGTATCTTTTGATATTGTTTCGTGATGCACCTGTGGAGGTTTGGGCAATGACAAAGACTCCAATCATGGTAAACTATATGACTCGTGCCCTATTTAGTCATTTTATGTAGCTTACTTAGCAAGTACATTCTCATAGCCATCTTAAATTTATTTTAAGAAAGCGGTTTATATTGTTTTCTTACAATGATTTATTTATCTTTTTCCACTCTTTCTTTGATTGTATCTCCTCTCTTCTGAATCTTTTATTAAAAAGTATAAGGATGTGCACATATGCATATACATGTGCACATATGCATTTCAACAAAACTATAATTATCATATTTAAAAAAATAAATATTAATTTATTGAAATCCACATGCATTCTAGTCAATTTATATAATAAAAGAGTACAATTTATTGGTTCTGAAATGAACTATGCTATATATATATTTATACACACACACATACCTACACACATATGCTGATATTCATAATGTTTCTTTATGTGCAGCTTAGGTCTTTAGCTCTTCCCTTTACAGTATTGGAGTGGACTCTTCCTACTGTGCCGCGACCAACACAGAGTGCTGCATCTAAGCAATCTGGTGCTTCTGTGCCACCCATAGGGGCAGCAGAGTCTAGTGAGTTGATAATCAGTATTCATGTTCATTACTTTGATTATTATCGTTATCATTAAAGCTTATCAGTTATCACACTTTTTCATCCCGAAAACATACGCTCATCAAAATGCTAATTATCATATGTTAGTGAGATTTGACAATGTTGCTGCTATTATGCTTGATAAATTAATTTTGTAGGTTTCTTAAATGTGACAGTTTAAGAACTCAAAATTATTTTTTAACACAGAGGCATCGAGTCCAGATGGAGCTCAAGAAGAATTTACAGAGAGCTTTGCATTTGCCCTTGTTAATGGTGCTCTTGGGGTGTTTGAAGTTCAAGGGCGTAGGATACGAGACTTCAAGTATTATTCTTTTCTCTATCTTATTTGTATTTTAGTTTACCTTGTTCTAGAGTATGTGTTATTAACCTAGGTTCTGTAAGTTAACGAGATGTATTTGTTAATGTGCAGACCAAAGTGGCCTGCCACCACACATATTGCTGCTGATGGACTGGTTAGAGCCATGGCCTATCGTTTGCCTCATGTGGTGAGTATATATTCTCTTGCCCCTTTATACAAGTTGTGATTAGGGTTTGCATCTCGTGAATTCTTAAGGCTGACTGATTTATATCCCAGGTCATGGGTGACAGGTCAGGAAACATACGGTGGTGGGACGTTACAACCGGACAATCTTCCTCTTTCAACACTCACCGGGAAGGCATTAGGAGAATCAAGTTCTCACCTGTTGTTCCTGGAGACCGTAGCCGTGGACGTATTGCTGTATTATTTAATGATAATACATTTTCTGTATTTGACCTTGTAAGTCAGACTTTGATCTTTTGTTTCTGGACATTTTAAATATAATCCATAGGCCATCTAAGATTATAGGGATAATATATAATTATATACGTAGGCCATCTAACTATTATTAAAACACTTTTAGAGGCCTCCTAAGTCCCAAGTATCAATTTGGCTTTGTTATGCCGATTTTGGTAATAAAAACATTGGAAAAATGTAAAATGACATAATCCCTCTTAAATTTAGAACTTCTGTCTGAATGCGTTAATCTAGATTGTTAAAAGGGCTAGAATGGGTGAACCAAGAAGGGTTGAAATGGCTCACGTGTGAAAGTTGATGCTTGAGATAAACACTAAAGAAAATATATATTGGTCTTGGTAGGATAAGCCGATAATGCATGAAGAGGAGACAAATTTTATCTAGTTGTTAAATGTTCCTTATTAATAGGAGTTTGGGTCTAATGCATGAAGTTTATTTTTATTAATATGTTATATTATTATTAGGAATTAGAGTTGGAGTAGGATACAACTCTAAAAGTGAAAATTTTAAACCTAGGGGTCTTTTGTCATTTATAAAATTTATTGAAGGTTATTTTTTTTTGCAGGATTCACCAGATCCCTTAGCCAACTCTCTACTACAGCCTCAATTTCCTGGAACACTGGTGCTGGAACTTGATTGGTTGCCTGTGCGAACTGATAAAAATGATCCATTGGTTTTGTGTATTACTGGAGCAGACAGTAGCTTCCGACTTGTTGAAGTTAACGTGTATGTGTGATAACTTATTAGTCTTTTTAACAAATTTAGTCAATTCTTGTCAAGGCTTAACTTTCCAAGTTCTCTTTCAATTAGATTCAAAATCTTGCACTGATAATGAGTATCCACTGACTGGTTGTTGAGTTCCACAATCTCATTAGAATTCCCAATATTTTTATGCAGCGAAAAAAGAGTTGGTTATGGGACCCAGTCTGGATCTCTAAAGGAGCGATTTCGGCCAATGCCTTTATGTTCTCCTATATTACTTCCTACAGCACACGCATTGGTAGTTCTACTACAGTCTATTGTTTAAACAAACTTTATGTTTCAATAATTTTTTTCGTCAATTATAAAATACTTAGAACTGACTTTTAAACTTAAAATGCCCTTTAAGCTCTGCTATTATATGAAACATTTGTAAGTCATCTCTTCAGCTGATATATTTCTGACCTAGTTCCTTATATTCATAACTACATTTCTACACATCTTTAAGGAGGAAGAAAACTTGCATGGTTCATCTGAGGGGGATCTTTGCATAAATCTAGTAAAAGAGAAACATAATCAATTACTTCTGAATAGCAAGAGGGTTTGATCATATCATGGATCATATATTACTTGTTATATTGGATTGAACACATTTGAATCATACAATATATATTGTCAAATATTTTTACAACACTATTTATTACTACGAAGTTATATATATTCAGTAATATGTTAAATTTCCTTTAATGTCGTAGATCATTTATGTTTTTTTTTCTTCTTGTTATGTTACCTTATAATTCCATTGTGTTATATGTATACTGCTGACCTGTAATAAAAAATCTTCATATTGAAGGGAAATTGCATACTTAAAGCCAAACACGACTGTTTCTTTGTAGTAGTTCAAAGTCAAATACCTGACCTGTTTTTTATATTTACAGGCACTGCGGCTGATCTTGCAATGTGGTGTAAAACCTTCATGGTTTAACACAAATAGTATTCTTATCAATAAGGAGAACTCGCAGTTATCAAAAATTTCATCAGACGGAGATCTCCGTAGTTATTTAATTGATATACCCACTATTGGTGACTCAGTTGTGCCAGAATTGCTTCTTAAGGTATTAGAGCCTTACCAGAGAGAAGGTGAGGTCATGGGTATATGTCATGGAGTTATTCTAGTTAGGTGTGGCAGAATGGGCTTTTTGGGTTGCGTTTAGTTCAAACAGGTCGGTTGACCTGCTAACACTTTTTAACCATTATAATGTTTATTATTCTTACAAAAATAATATTATGACACTCTAACCATAATACCTTAAATCTTTGAATTAAGCGATTTAGGTTGTAGAGCTTAAATTTAATGAATTGGTTGATTTGAAATTGACCCATTTGAGATCAAATGTTACCCAAATAGACCCCTTTATAAGTAAATGGGTCGTGGTTGAAGTTCATACCTCTATAGACTATAATGGTGTGGGTTGAGAATATTTCATTCGTTATTTGGTTTTATTCTTCTGAATTTTGTTACACAGGTGGCTTACTTGATGATGAGAGGGTACGGCAATATGCTGCTATACTTAATAAAGGTTCAGCTGCAAGATTCTCTTTTGCAGCTGCATTATTTGGTGAAACCTCTGAAGCGTACTTTTGGTTGCAACTACCCCGTGCACTTAAGCACTTGATGAACAATTTGGCTAACAAGTCTCTGCAAAAAAACCCAGTAAATTCATCATCTTCAGAAACTGATGATGTATCGTTGCTGACTAGGATATCCTCTAAGGGAAAATCAGGAACTGGGTCAAGTAAAAGTAACACAGTGGTAAGCTTTCTGGTTCTTTTATATTATAGAGAATTGTAATTCTCTTTTGGTGGGTATTGGTAAAACACAGCCTAGATTTTCTAGGATAACATTTATGATATTCATAGGCTTGTATAAGTTGCTTCCTTACCCTTGAGACTGATAATGTGACTGAAACACAAACTGATAATCAGGGTTAGATAATCAGTTCTACTAAAACATGCCGCAGTAAATGCTGTTTGGATGTGCTTCAACTATTTGAGTGTTCGGAAAATCATATTATTGGAGGAACTAAAGATAAATGAAGTATTTGAATTTAAGAAGGCGGTTATTTTCCTTTCAATTAATATTTTATGTTATTAAGAATATTCAAAAGATTGTCATCTGTAATTTGAACACTAGTTTTTATTGCCTGATAAGTAGGCTGAAGAGAGTATTTCTGGCATTTCATGTTTTCAGAAACTCTAGTCTCCTTCCTTCAAACTAGTCATAGAAGCACGATCAAATATATTTTTGATTGAATGTCGTCCGCAACACAGTATGAGCTATTTTTTTTTCTGCTGCAGTGTCCTTTTATAGGTTTGCATTTTACGTGTATTTTGCTGTGTAGAACTTTACTTAGGATGTAAATCTTTGGTGCTATAAACGTAAACCCATATTGCCATATTTCTGTTTATTACGCTCTTCTTTGAGAATAGAATTATGAAATATTTGGTGAGAAGATACTAACGATGCTATCACTTCACGCAGAGTGATGGTGAACTTAAATTAATGACTTTTGAGCAAGAAGAATTGTGGGAAAGAGCTAATGAGCGTATCACATGGCATGAAAGATTGGAGGATGAAGAGGCTATCCAAAACCGTGTGCATGAGTGAGTATGATTACGGGAACATGTCAGTTGGATTGGGCAACGTCTAATTTGTTCACCACCTTTAAAACACACCCCAAACCGACCCATTCATAAGTAAATGGGTCAAAATTGAGACATCTGGTACTAATATTATTTGTTGTAAGTTTTATTTCCGTATATTTGATGCTTTTAAATGATCAGGCTTGTGTCGATTGGCAACTTGGAAGCTGCCGTGAGTTTAATGCTTTCTACACCTCCAGAAAGCCCTTATTTCTATCCAAATGCTCTGCGTGCTGTTGCTCTTTCATCTGCAGTTTCAAGATCCCTAAATGAACTAGCTGTTAAGGTAATTAAGATTTCAATGATGTTTACTTTTTCAGATTGTAAATCAGTTTTTCTTGCTATTTAAATGTTCTTTTTGGCCCTATTTGTTTTCTTCTAGGTGGTTGCAGCGAATATGGTGGAGAGTGATAGGTCATTGTCTGGCACACATCTTCTCTGTGCTGTAGGGAGGTATCAAGAAGCTTGTTCACAGGTGTTATTCAATTCTTGAGAAGTTGTAACTCATTTAATAACATAATCTAGTCGTCTGTGAATTATCATAACTCTACAAAATTGTAATCGGCCTGTGGTATCAAGTTGAAGTGGGAAGTTAATGGGTTGGGTGATGGCTCATCTTTGGCTCGGGTCAAATTTGCAATTCATTGGTGTGAAGTTGAAGTACAATATACCTAGTAATATCCCCCTCATAGCAAAGCAATTGGTAGGGTATAGAGAGGGTGGATTGAGGGCAAGTCTTTTCTCTATCGGTCTTTAGGTAATAGAGATGTTGCTCCCACGGAGACCTCCAGCTCCCAAAACCTATTTTTTTTTACGAATTACTGTGCGGTCTGATTACAAAAATTATTTTATTTCTGTTATTGTAACTTCTTGATTAAAATTATTAAGGAGGTTTTATGCATTAACAATTACGTTTAGGTGAAGATTATGTTTATTACCTGCTTGACCCATTAGATAAACATAACTTGAATTGACCCATATTTGACTAAAATTAATGTACATATATCAAATGTGTAACTTATACACATATATGATTCATTCATTATGTTTCAGCTACAAGATGCAGGATGCTGGACAGATGCTGCAACGTTGGCAGCAACACATTTAAAAGGAACAGATTATGCACGGTTTGGATCTCCATTAACCGTTCACATTAATTTTTTTAGCTTAACAACTTAATTTCCGTCAATATTTTAGTAAATGGAGAAGTGAAAGTAGATATATGAACATTATTATGCTGGATAATTTCATATATCCCTCACAAAACTTGTGTAAAATCATATTAACCCTGCTAAAAGTCATAATATCAGCCGCACCCATGTCTAAGCTCATGACATTTGTAGCCTTCGTTTCTCTCCCCGAATTAAAGAGTCATGTTGGATCCCTACCTTCTTGAAATTCCAACGTTATGTGTTTGAAGTATTTTTTGTTTATTATGGAGAAGGAAAAGGGCATAATGATCATATTCTTAGATGTATTCAATTAAATTGGAAATTGCCAAAATTATGTTGATTTTACTTTGTGCGTCCCATTAATATGTATGTGTGCATATGAACATATATAAGCTTGTTTTCACAAAACGTTAAGAGATGGTAGATTTGTTCTCACATATATATGTAATATTGTGGTTTTTCAGGGTATTACACAGATGGGCTGAACACGTCCTTCATGCTGAACATAACATCTGGAGGTACCCGTCATCGTCTCTTTTTTGTTTGGTTGTCATTAAACTTGACCAATTTTAGAAGTGACTTTTGTTTCCTTACATATAGGTCACATTTATATATATCCTGAGTACGCCATATAGTTAAAACAAAACAAGTCAAATGGGGCCAAAAGTCACCTATGCATAAACCTCTTAGTTCCATTTAATTGAAAAAAAATAGATTATTATGGAATTAAATCTTTAGACCTTTTGGACAAAATGTCTTAAGGGAACTCATTTCTACTTGTACTAAAAATTAGTCGTTTTGATTTCGTGGTCACCATATTTTGATTGTTTTTGCAATGCAGAGCCCTGATTTTGTATGTAGCAGCTGGTTCATTACAAGATGCATTATCAGCACTCCGTGATGCTCAGCAACCCGATACTGCTGCAATGTTTATCATCGCCTTTCGGGAAATTCATGCTGAATTCATTCAAAACCTTAACCCTAATGACGACTCGTTTTCTTTAATCAAAGAAAAATTGCTTGTATTGCCTGGCTTAAACCCTGAAAACGAAGATGTTATCGCTGTTGGTGAACTTTACGGACAGTTTCAACAAAAACTAGTCCATCTTTGTATGGACTCTCAACCGTTTTCCGACTAATTTCATAAAGTTTTATCGTTAGAAACCAAATGGTAATGTGATGTATATTTATTATATTTGTGTAATTGATCATTGTTGTGTTCTATGGGAAAAGGTCAGATGACCCATTTAAGTTTCCTTGAATTGTTTGCGAATTTTAGGACCATTCTAATAAATGTTGCATATGCAATAGATATTTTCTATACTTTTTATATTTGTTTGACTTTGAATAGGACCATTCTAATAAATACCATATAGCTTTTACTGAGATAGCTATTTATATCCACTTGTGCTCAATGGTAGTTAACTCCGCATCAATACGTGCGACATACCATCAAAAAATCGACAACATCAAATACCAAGTGAAATCAGTTTTTTAAAGAAAATGCACTTTTAGCTCGGAGTTATAAAGACAACACCATGGTTGTAGTCGTGGTTCTCTACCCGCCGTTATTGCCATGCTATAGCAGAGGTCACTTTTTATTTAACTGCATCACTGTTAATAAATGGGTGTGTCTATACATACCCCTCCTTAATACTTGTTACAACCCCCCTCTTTAAAAAAGCTTTTGAAACTTGTCAAAATATGCCCTAAACTTTTATTGTTATTATTCCTTAAAAAATTATGTTCCTAAATGAAATTAATATTATGCGTATATAAAAAATGTTTGATGTCAGTATTTAACGATTCGGTTAACTTTTTGTCCGGTCTGGTTTATTTGGTTGGAAAATCTTTTTATTCGGTCGTGAAATCATTTTTTGGCCTATCCTAATCGATATAAACCGTTTTAGTAGGTTTATTTGGCTATGGAGTTTTTTTTACCTAACTGAACCGAATTCGTCCGCTTTAGTAGGATTATTCGGTTCGTTTATCTAATGAAACCAACTATTATGCAGTTTATTCAAATAACCGAACCGGTTTGTTACCGAAAACCAAATTCACAATTTGGATACTGTTAGTGACCGAACCGAAAACCAAATTTGCAATTCGGTTCGTTTTTTTCGGTTACAGAGACGATTTATTCCAAGTTATTTTGGTTTCGGTTAGTTTGGATGCCCATAGTCGATACTCACCAACTAAATGCAATAGCTTAATCCAACATTATAATAAATGGAATCTTAATTTAAGAGAAATATAATTTTGTAAAAAAATATTAAAATTGTATTTTTCTAAAACCTTAAGGAGGTGTAACAAGTAAAAAAATTTAAAAAAAGAGGTGTATATAGCAACACCCTTAATAAATTCAATTCTAATGGTATGTCCAATAACAACAAATATCACTCTGAAACAAACGAAAAGCACAACAAACATAACTATATGTACAACCACATAGAAGGCCAACACCACTACTTATCGGCTGATATCTAAAAGAAGCAACATCAAACCAACAAAAATATGAATAAATATATATTGGAAGCCAAAAAGCCAAACACACACAAATCACACGTACACGCCAACATCCATGTGCAACTCTCAATGATCCAACAAGTATTAGCTCAGAGTTCTAAAAACCACTCCATAGCTATAATGATGGTTGCAAGTAAAACCACCATCCACCAAATATGTAATGCCATGGCACAAACGTCATGTATTTTCGTATACATTTGAACTCATCATTGCTAGGTTACAAACCTTAACAACATAGCCATGCATCTACCAAGAACAACAGAAACATCAAACTACACTACCACCAACAATCGCCACTATCCACCGACGAAGTGTTTTCCAATGTCAAAGTGTTTTTGTGGATGCGTCCAACAAAGGATCTCACCCCTCTACACTACCACCAACAATCGCCACTATCCACCGACGACAGCGGAGGCAACTAAAAGTCACAATAGACAAACAATATCACCTATGTACAAATACCCTCTACAGATCTGCTGAAATCCAACATACCAACAACGATTCCAATGAACAGACCATCAGCCACCATCCAAAACAAACCGTCGCAAGCCACCATTGGCTAAACAACGACAACAAAAATATAAACAAGATACAGGAAGCCAAAAAGCCAAACACAATCTTAAGAGAGTGCTTTGACGAAACCAAAGATACAAATTCACCAATATGGTTAGGAAATCGACTCTAAGATCGCCACTTAAAGAAGCACCGTTAAGCTAGCAACGAGGTTTAGAAATTAACTCGCCAAGGAGATAATTCACAGGTATAATTTTCATCAAAACTCATCTGCCATTTGCCTCTAAATGGAGAAAAGTAGAAAACTATACAATGTAAACATACTAAAACGAAGAAAACGTGCGAATCATGGAATCTAAAAAAACTAAGCATGCAGAAATAGTTACAGAAAACATGGAAAGTCCAATACTGCATATTTTGGGAGACAGACAGGTTAGGATACATATTTATGTTTTTAGTTATCACGCATGCACTAATTTGCCCCTGGCGCTACAATTGAATAGATGAACACGTCTCCTCATCTCCAAGCTTCGCACACTTCACACAAATTTACTAACTTTTTTATTGTAAACTTTGCTTATATTTTGTTGTCATTTTTTGTTTTTAAAAGTAAAACCATAATAGTTATTGTTAACTGCAGGTTTTTCAATATGCTTTAGGATCTTTTAACATGCTTAGTCTCATCTTAACATTTTTGGTTCATATGATTTTTATTTTTAACACAAATGGTCTTGAGCGCTAACACCATCCAATTTTCCATGAAACCTTCCTCACGAGCCACTCCCGCGGGAGAAAAAAAGACAAAGAAAATGTCTTTTGTTTCTCATGTGTGAGACATGTGAGAAGATTTAACAGAAAAGTGAACGAAGTTATGGCTCAAGACCATTTGTGATAAAAATAAAACATGAACCAAGACTGTTAAAGTGAGACTAAACCTGTTATATGTGTCAAAACACATGGACCAAAACCGCAGTTTAAAGAAACACAATTACAATCGATGCGAAGTCCAATATATTTGGGTTCAAATTATACAAGTGTAACATTAATAGTACCCAATTCTATTTCTATCGTATAGGAAAGTTTCATTCTCATACACATAACTATATAGATTTTAGTAAAATCCCAAATCAAAGAACTTGTTAAAATATATATATATATATAATACGCCTAACGTAATGAAAGAAAACTACGTAAAAGTAATAATTCCCTTTTTTATAAACTCAAAGTACAAATTGTTCAACTAGACCTTACAAAATCTGCAAGAAATCACAAATCTAAATAATTTTTAAATTTAAGGATAATTTCTATATAAATTATATCTTATTTTAACAACGGGGCGAACATAAGTATTGAAGCAATTGTTCACTAGATACTTTATATCCCTTTGAAGCAATTGTTCACTAGATACTTGATATTTTATTTCACAGTTGGCTTTTTTTTATTTTGGGTTGCTTAGCTTATAAATTTCCAAACACTACTGGGCGGTGCTTTTACGGTTTAATCCACCAAACATTAAGTACTAATAGAAAACAATGCATAAAAAAAACCTGTGTTTTAAGTAAAAAATATGTACTTATGCAACTTCTGTAATTCCCAAAAAATAGAAGATATAAGGAGACGAAAAACTCGAGGCCGTTAACAGAGGCCTACAATTGTTTCCAATTTTATAACTAAAATTAAAAAACAACCGTCAATTTAGATGTTCATAAACTTTACACCACGAGAACTGAACAAGTTATTTTACTACTCCATAATCTAATGCCTAACAGCGATGACATCATTTCTAAAAATATTGTTTCTTAAAAGTTATGGTGTTTTGAGTCAAAACTAAACTTGTAAGGGATGATGATCCTCTAAATTGATGTACCTAAAAGTTCTTTTAAGTTACCTCTGTGCTTGATCAGTTGTACTTGGTGCAGTTGCATTTGTATTACTTGGGCCAGCACCACCATTTTCTAGGGTTGGAGGTGATGTGCCCCATTTCCCTTCCGACTCCAGTGGCTCAAGTACACACACACCACCATCGCTAAGCCCCAATGCAAATTGATCCGGTTCAGATGGATGTGCGGCTACCACAAGTGGATGCACCCTCAAACTGAAAAGGTTCATAGTATTAGAAAAACAAAACTTATGAACTGGGGGGTTATGGTTTATCTAACGTGTTAAATGAACAAAATTTAAAAAATACTAATAACAAAAAAGTAGATAAATTAGTCACAATGTATAATCCGAAATTCACTTTATGCAAAAAATTAAATAAATATTTTAATAGTACATCATTTGCATTTTATATAGAAAACTAGTTATTTATTACACTTATTTTTCTGAAAAAGAACAGAAGAAAAAGTGTTCTGGGCCTACCCAACCAGCTTTGACCCTTACTCAACCCGTCTGACCTTCCATATCGATCCATTAACGTACTAATTAATCAATTCGTATTTTAGCAAGTGAATCATGCATGTAGAAAAAGCTTAACCCTAAAAGTATATATCATGTATTGGTTTAGGTAACACATCCTGACTCGTTTGTACATAAAATTGGAAAATTATTACTACAATTGTTATAAAAACTAGTAAAAAACTAACTAATTTGTAAAAAATCAACTATGGAAGAATATTTGTCTGGGTAACAAATCCTGGCTCGTTTTGACTTTGACTTATAACCCAACACTTCCAAAACCCCTCTTACTTTGCCATGGCAATAACATTATTTGCACTTTATACTCTTAGCAAAAATAAATTAACACGAATAAAGCACAAAAAGTGGTTGAAAATATTAAAGGAATCAAAAAGAAAAAAAATTTCAAGATAAAAAGAGATACACACCTTGGATTGGTTGGCAAGTAAGCGGTTGAAGTGATCCGACATCGCAACCTGAGTGTTGAAGAAGTAAGAATACCAACACTTGCGTCCTCAAAGCTCACAAATATCGATTGGCTATCACACGAATAAGTAGCATGGGTTATCAACCCACTTGTCTCTGACGGGAACCACTATTTCAAAACAATACATCAGAATGATGACTATATATAATCAGAAACAATTAAATTGCACTCGAAATAAGCAATAGTCAGTATTTAACACGTCCTAAGTTGTATAAAACAAACCTGTTTGGGGGATTCCAACTTAGGTGCTTCATAAACGGCTATCTGAGTTTCGTGTACAGCTAGCAAATGTGTGTGATCTTGGTGAAATTGCACGCGTGTCTCAGCAAGGGGAGCAGCCACACGTCCCGCTGGAATTTGTAAGAGCTTACTTGTTTGCTTTTCCCATCCATTCGTATTCCAAACACACAACTGCACAGATACAAAAGTGCTTCCATCAATAAAATATAGACAACATTTTATCTGAATTTCTTTATCCTTATATAACATACCAAAACAAAAAAATCCTATGTGGCATCTTTTCATAGCTTTTAGCTTATGTGGCATTATTTGAGAGATTATCTCACAATAATGATTTTTTATTTAAAATATGTATATAAAATTTATTACAATAAAACTAATTACATTTCTGGTCCCCTAATATTTTGGAGAATTCTGAAAAATTTAAGAGTATTTATATTTTTAACCCTTTACTACAAGGGGTGTACGTGAGTTGGTTTATATTTGATAGGATTTAAAAATGAAACTTATAGATAAAGTTAATAATAACATACAATTAAAGACCTAAGTGTTTTATAAATATACATAACATTTTTATATGATTTTTTTAAAAAAATAAACTACAGCATAAAACTAAGCACTTTATTCTCTTTAATTTGAGTATAATATTGCTATACTAAAAATCTAATTTTTAAAAATATATCATGTGTTCCGTTTACCACGGTTTTGTCTCAAAACTAAATGGAACATTCATGAATATCCTTAAAACCATCACTTGAATTGTGTTTCCGAGCGTAGCGCGGGCACTAAACTAGTTAGGTTAAAAGAAGAATTCCCTTGTTGACCCCTTCTTGAGTATGCCAAATTTTACCATTTAACATTTTTCATCAACTCAACCATTTGACTTAGAGTATGCAAAATAACCAGAAAACTTTGGTATGGGAAGCTCAGTGTGAACACTTTCTGTCCAATGCGGTTATAAAAATTAAATTGTTTCAATAGTGACTAATTACGGAAAATAACATCCTTTCACAACATTTTACCTGAGAATCAGCACCAGAAGATACAAGGACATTAAGCACATTAGAAAAGGCCAGGCCAGTTATCCTTTTTTGATGACCTTTCAGCTTCGTTTTGATCTGTTCATAAAAACAATGAAAGCATCACTTCATGTATTAGTTACAGAGTTTAGTCTCTCAAATATTCTTGAACAAAAGGTCTAATGAACAACCTCATCAACTCGGACATTGTATATGTGGATAGAAGAATCCTCCATGCCAATGGCAATAATGTTGTTATCTTGTGGATGGAATGCCAAAAAAGTTGCTGCAGGCGGTGGGGCCATGAATGTAGTCATAGTCTGCATATGAATAAAAACAAGTCAGAAAACATCTACTGTTGGTCAAAGTAACCTTACCTCAACTAAAACTTAACACAAATCAAGGAAGGATATGATGAATAAAACTCTTTTTGTTGAAAAATTAGATTATTTCTAGGAAAGAAATTAACCAGAAAGATAAAATAAAACAACAAAAAAATCATACTTGAAAAATAGATTTATTCTTTAGGAATCAAAAATAGATTGATACCAAACTTAAAGAACAAAAGGCATGATTTTCAAAAGGGTAAATGGTCATTCCAAACCTTGAGCAGCTGGACCGTTAAAATTTAATGACTTGGGGTCAAAACGGTTGCCAAACACCAAAAAAGGGACATTCCATGTAATTATCCAAACTTAGGATGATATCCAAAAAAAGAGCAAACCAGAGGTATTTTTTTAAGTACTCCAAAAAACAGACAACTAGTGTTTTGGGTGACTCCGGGCCATTTCAACCCATACTAAAGAACTGCATGGTTTTGACATATCACCCAACTTCACCTATTCTTTTACTTCTAGCAGAAACACCAAGAGGGGATGAACTAAAAAAAGGGCATAAAAAATGAAAAGCTAAAAGCAAAGAAACATCTGCTGTTGATAAAATTAGACAGATACAAACCAGGTTATATCATATATGTATGTAGATAAACATGGATATAAAATGAAAAAAACTAACCTTAAACGTCATCATATTAAACAAAGAAATTTTCCCGCCAGAAGCAGACATGACATATGAGTCATTCTTGGACAATGCAAAACATGAAACAGCATCTTCAGGGTTTGTATCACTAATGTCATTGGTCATTAATATGCCGCTTGTTGGTTGCCAGAGCTGAGGTATCACACTAGCAGTAGCCTACATATAGTAATTAAGATATGTAAGGAGACAATTATGGAAGGAAAATAGATATGAACTGATTTGGTCACTGTTCGGTTTGTAGATAAAGGTCTAGAATCCAAAAACTGGAATGTAATGATGGCATAAGATTGAAATACCCTCATTGATTTTATTGTGAATTCTTCCTTGGTATATAAATACATATCTTTTAAATGAATTATTAATACCTTCCCAGTTGAAGTGCGGTCACTTCTTTGCCATTTCCATAGTTTATGGACAGCATTAGCTGCCAAAGCCAATATAGCAAGTCCCGAATTTGTGTATATCAATCTAGAAACCTGTAACATGGATCAGGTGAATAAAAGAGTCAAACCACTTTTAATAAAACTACCACTACTGATTACTGTTAGCAAATTCACTCTTATGTTGTATTCAAGATAAAGAAAAAACAAGAAACAGTGACAAGATTAGAAAACTGAAATGAAAATATACCCGCATTGCTGAAGATGTATTGTCAGGAAGCCTTAAGGAGCGACACTGAGTGGGTTCTGTTATTTCTGTTAATTTCCATGTTCTAGATTTTTCTATAGCCTCTTCTACAATTCTGGGCTTTACATCAATCGGGCTCCGGTTGTCGCCATTCTACAAGATTTAACATCATGACCGCAATTAGAAATCGATAAACAAAATATGGTAATTGGTTCATATTAATTGAGGTTAAGTAGGCGTCATTAAAAAACTATATGTACGTACATTATAGATAAGTTTAGGGGCTTTAATATATAAAATTATTTGACCATATCATGTATATTTTACAAGCTGAGGGACTTCAATACACCAACATTAAGCTGAGAAACTTTTTCATGAAAATTCGTACCATAACCACCATCGAAGGCATTGGTGTAACTCTATCCATAATACTGGGTCCCGCAGATGTATTAGCAGCAGCAGCACCACCACCAAACATGGTCATCATGGGAGTCTGTATACATGTTGAGCATTACAGTAAGACGCCATAGAATTATAAAAAGATGTCACAAGCATAATATAAGAACCATGTTACCTTCACAATAGATGCAGATGCAACCCTAGAAGCATCAAAAGGTCGACTCTCCATTGTTCTTAGTAGCCTAATTCCATCTTGATTGGCAAGAATTTTGATCCCATTCTCACTTGTTGAAACAGCCATCAGAATCCCTTCTTTGTTGAATCTTATACGAGGAGAAGCCTGTAGATACATCAAAAACCAAAAAACAAGTTATATAGAGATGGTAATTAATTACACACTGTTTACTTATAAATGAGCCTATTCGGATTTTGTTTTACCGCTAACAAGAAAACAAGTCAAACGAATCAAACAGGTGATTTTTCTAATGCATAAAACCTCCTAAATCATTTTATTAAAAAGTATAGATTTTTAAATATAGTTTTTGTGATCATATTTGATAGGTTAATTTTTTTAAAATAGTAGACAGAAATTGTTTCTGGTCAACCCAACCAAACCCGCATGAACTACCCTTTTTGCACCGAAAGCCGGCCCTCATTGCACGCCACTTATGGCAATTATATTTCTAAATGAAAGAATCTAATGAGTACCTGTAAACCACCATCTGCATCGGTGGTTGTCAACAAATTAACATTATCCATATCCCAGAACTTGATCACAAATTCATCACCAGCAGCAAGGAAACGATTCTTAGTAGTATCAAACTGCACAACTTCAACCGACCGTTTACCAAGCCCATTATAAGTACGTTTCACAGCTCCCTCACTTTCATTCCATTCAACAATGTATGAATCTCCTTCTTTATTTGTTCCACATGAGAATAATCTGTTAATTGTACAAATGACATCAGATGTATACATAAAATATAACATTTATCGATCACGAGGATAGACTTTCATGTCAATATAGCACAGGTGAATGAGCAGGTCAAGCAAGTGAGATAACTTGTCATTTTTGGAACAAGTCAGGTCAACCAAAAGCTTTTTTTCTCAAAGAAGCTTTATAAATAAACTATTTCATAATAATCTAGTTTTCGAACAGAATCTGATTGAAAATATTAAAACTACTTCATAAGAATCTAAATTTCATATAAAATGACCTCAGAGATTTTATGCACTGTAAATACACTTAGATAACTTTCGACCTGTTTGAATCCTTTCCTTTTAAGCTAATGAATTCTTTTTTACCCATTAGTCATGCAAATAATATCAGATACATATAGTAAGTAAATCAGAGAGAGCCAAAATCAATTCAGGTAAGCTTGATAAAAAAATGCTTATTGTGCAAAATAATTTAAAAACATTTAGTATGCCAAAGATCATCACAAAACTTTTAGCTTTTTGGTGTTCATGAGAACCCATTACCAGTAAATTCATAGGACCCACCAATACCCTGCTAACAGCAGGATCAGGGAAACGATAAATCACAGCTTGCGCTGAGCAGATGGCCTTCAATAGGTTATAGTGGAAAACCAATGGAAGCAGTATTCAAACCTAAGACCTCTGCTAGAGGGGAATCAGGTTCTTACCACTACAAACCCCCTTAAAGGTTTCACAAAACTTGTAGTTCTCCAATGACAATTTAACTTTTTGACCTGTTCAATATAAAATTTAACCCAAACTAACCCAAATGGGTTGACTTTGCCACATAAATAAAAGACAGACTACAGAAGTTCTGAAACCTTGTTCCATCTGCACTATATGCCATGGTGGTGGATGAATGACCAGGTGCATCATAGTCTACCCTGGAACCCATATTGTCATACAACCACGCCTTTATTTTTCCATCTGTTGCTGTAGAGAAGATAAACTGGAACATAAAAATTAAAACAAATTAGCAGCTGCCGAATGCCTTGAAAAGGACTACATGTTTATGCAACAAACTAGAGACTGGTTCTACCTGAATAGTTTCCTTGAAATGTGGACATACAGAATATACAGGTGCTTCATGACCCTCAAATGTAAACTGTTTTGCTCCAGTTACTGCATCCCACACCTGAAATATAAAAGTTTAATATTATACATTAATAAATTCAATATTGTAAAGAAAAGTTTTAATATAAAAGAAACATGGGTAAAGGACAAACCTTTATTAATCTATCCTCGCCACATGTCACAATGCATAGTTGTTTGTTCGGGTAAGAGAAAGCAAGATCATTAACACTGCCACCATGAGCCTCAATCTGTACAACCAAACAAGTAAAATGGTCATATACACATATGATTTAAGGGAATAAAAATATAACAGCACAACCTGTCACCACTTAAACTAAAAAAATAAAATCTGAAGATAAAAATACAAACCTCCAAGTGGTTTCTGAGATCTTCCCCACCATGATAAGAGTATATCTGCACAATGTGCTTTGAAAATGCAACACCTATGAAAGGATAATTGTTTAGGGTAATTAACATAATAATGCATGCTACCACACACATGATTGACAAGAGGTGAATTATCAACATTACCAAAGAGTGTTCCATCAGGGCTCCAGGTTACACGATTTATCATTGCAGTATTGTCACTCGTCAAAGATGCCTATTACAAACACAAGTCAGAAGTCAAGTTGATACACCCTAAATTTTGACAAAGGACATATTTCTCAACAAAAGAATTAAAAAAACTCATGTTTAGATACAAACCTGCAAAGACATTGTAAAAACACTAATATCCCAAATCTTGAAATTCCTGTGAACAAGCTTCTCCCTGCTACCTAGTTCCCATATCAAGATATCTCCATTGCTAGCTCCAACTAATGTTTTTAATTAAAAAAATTACTTTACCAATTTCAAGCATTTATAATTCCTTATAGCATAAGCCACAAAAGACCAGGAGTTTGATATAAAGCAAATGAGAAGTAAGAACTAACCAAGAAGCAGAATTTGCTGTACTGGATGAAAATCCATACTTTTGACGGCAGACCCCTGATTTAGGGTCATCACCACAGTCTTAGGCAAATCATCAGACGAGTAGGAGCTTTGACCGTGACTTTGACCCATATAACCAACGGGTAACATATTTACGGGCATATGATTGACCTGCTAAAAACATCAGAGATGCATCAGCATTTCATATCAACCAACTTGTCAGACTGAAAATGTGAATCCATTTCATAACATAAAACCATGATAAATATTTTTTTTATTAAGGGCGTGGGAAAGTTTAGATTAATATGAAGCAACTAACTTCTAAGATGTAGCTTTCCACACACGTAAAGATCATAAAAGAACAAAAGTATGGCAAACAAAAAATACAACTTCAAAAGGTGTTCAAGAATCTTTCCTTAAAAGAAAGGAGAGAAAATAGGGAAAGTATATCATACTTCATCAGATATCCCAAATGTCCGTGTTCTCTTCAACGCGTGTTCAGAATCAGCTGTTTGATAATCTACAGATGGATTGTTGGTGGGAGGAGTCCTAGGTCGCTTTAACAAAGCTTCAATGTGATATAAAACAAGAAAAAATCAATTCATATTCGGAAACATTACTCTATCAAGAATACGAAATTACTATATCATGTAAAGTTGGCCAAGCCAAAAATACTACATACCAGAATTGTTAGGCGGAGTGAAACCAATAGGGACCGTAGAAACTGACGGATGAGGCACGGATGGATTTGCCATCCAACCAGCAAGAGATGATGGCAGAGGTGCAGGTGCAGGCTGAAAGGGCTAAGAATACAAGGAGAAAAATGTAAAAAAAATAGGTTAATAGACTCAGCTTTAGAGTTAAACTTTATATGACTCTAAATAAAAGGCTAATTTCACTTACACCATGCGCACCCAGAGGTGGAAAGCCTCCAGGCTTTGGTACAGAACCCATTAATGGATTAGTTACCGGAGATGGAGCCCGTGCACCATTTGGCTGTGACTGCCCGCAAGAATGGTCAATAAACAGTGTTTTTATGTCGGGATTTGGCTTCGGGTTCTTACAAAGTTGGTGTTGCCAATTCAGACTACAATATATAGTTAAATATTAATGTAGAGTCATCAAACTGAAGAACAAAACTTTAAGCTAGATATGGATGAAGATATGAACCTTTGGTTAATGAGTGTTCGAAGTCTTGAGTTTTTTAAGCTCGGGAAATTTAACTTGTCACGAAACAGGGGATTCGCTTCAATTAACTTCTTTAGCTCACCCAACATTATACCCCTAGCAGATTTGGTTTCTCCATATTTTGATAATTGTTCATTGTCCCTGTATGTATCTATTTATGTCAAAAGTTTCAACTTTTAAAACAAAATTCAGACGGAATAGGTAGCTATTTACGCACCTGAAGTTCTCTAGAGTCAAAAGCTGAGTTATTTCCTTAAAGAGATCTTCATTAAAAGCAGAAAACACTTTCAAATCCTTCACTAGAATCTCAACGGCTTTAGCACGATCCTTCCTACAAATTAATCAGATTATAATAATCTAGCTCCCATTCGATTATACATAACTTACGAACGTATGAACACACTTAAATGCATTAATAAATGCAAGATAACCTAGTTGCTAAAAAAACATGTTTAAATGACTCGGATTTGAATTAAAACATACTTATCTAAGGCTTCTAAATACTTCTGTTTTCGTATCTCAAAGAAGATCTTCATTGAATATCTATTATCATCAACCTTAGTAAATCCAGAAAGATATTTCTCCACCTCATCCCAATCACCATTCGTCACCATTTCCTCAAAGTATCGCATATTGAAGAAAAATCCTGATTCTTGCTCCAACCTCCAACAACACAAAATAAACAAACATCAATTACACAAACACAACGTCACAACCACAAATTCAAGCTAAAAAACAAATAATTCACAAAATCAAACCCTACCTATGAACTGATTCCTTGAACTTCTCTTCATCTAGAAACTGAAGTATCAAAAACACAAGCTCCCTGCTTAAAGACGACATAATACCTTTCCAAAAACTGCAACCAAATCACATCAAACAAAAATTAAACACATAAATTCCTCCAACCACTTCCAATACCAACAGATCTAACAATCCAAACCAAAATCCACACAAAATTCAGCTAAACAAGTCAACAACAACAAAAAGCCCTAACAAAACAAAAACCTAAAATCATCTCCACATCCACATCCGAATTCATAACCACTAGATGCGTAACCTAATCGCTAACCGTCTACAATTATGTTATCAAACAGATAGCGTGTGTGCGTGAAAATAAAACGAATAAAACTTTTATCACCGTCGTCGTCGACGTCGTCGTTGTTGTTGTTACCTTGTGATTGGAGCAACGAGAACAATCAGTTGAACAACAGATCGTAAAGCGTAACACTCTTTGTGTTGTTTGTTGTATCTAACTATTATTTCTTCAACAATCTGTGTGTATTTTTGGGGGTTTTTTAGAGAGAGAAAGTGTGTTTGTGTGTGTATGGTTATAGAGAGAGAAAGTAAATAGGTGTGAAGCGAAGAACCATAGAAGACAAGATATAAATACTACGAGTTGTACGAGATGATAACGAAAGGGAATTAGGGATATGATAATTGGGTTTGGTTATAACCATGCATGTGATAAATAGTATAGATTATTGTTGATAAGTAGTATAGATTATTGAAATTTGGAGGAATTGTTTTTTTATTTATAAGTGGCACGATTTTCGGGTTTTCTTTTGTAAAGGTTTTATTTCTTTTGGGAGGTGAGATCTGGTGTGGACGACCTCATGGAAGGTGTTTATTATTGTGGACCCTACTTTCTCAAAGTGCTAACTTTGTTAGCATTTAAGAATTTAGTTTTGGAAATTGCTTTTTTTTCAACACTGAAATAAAATTTGTCATGTGAGATTATTTTTTTAAGGGGCATTTGCATATATCCCCCTCTAAACCTTATTAATTGCATATTTACCCAACAAAAAAATTTTATTGCAAATTTCCCCTTATTAGGAAATAATATTGCATATTTACCCTTTTTGATATATTTTAGGAAAAACTAAATTATACATTGACTATTATACCCTTACTTAATTAGCTTATAAAATATTACATATTAAATCATAATTGGATATTGAAAACCACCATACAACAAAAACATCCAAAATATTAATTTCAAGTACACACTAATACTAATTAAAGGATGGATGCGTATGCGTGATACATAGAAGACGATAGAGATGGAGGAGACTTCGACATTTGGTTATATGGTGTTTTTTAGATGATTAGTAGTTGGGTTTTTAGTATTTGAAAGGGTAGTTTGGTCAACATAATAATTATCATAAAGGATGGGTATATATGTAATATTAAATTTGAGTTGGGTAAATACGTAAATACATTAGTTTATAGGGGGATATATGCAAAAAGTCCTTTTTTTAATTATTATTTAGAGGAAAAGTATTCTTACATATTTGTCTTAATCAAGTTTCGTTCAAACGATAGTTTTAAATTGGTTTTTTTTGTGTTTTAATTTTTAATAATGAAACCGATAAGCTTTTAATGTTCGTCTTTTTTAATAAAGTTTCTCAAATTTAAACTAGTCTAATCTTACCCTCGTGGTTGGTTTTAGTTTTAATATTTTCAACACGGAAATAAAAGTTGTCATGTGACGATTATGTTTTTGGTTATTATTTAAAGAAAAATTATTCTTACATATTAACATGTCTTAATTAAGCTCTGTTCAAGCGATAGTTTCAAATTAGTTTTTTTTTGTGTTTTAATAATGAAATCAAAAAACTTTTGATGTTCGTCTTTTTTAATAAAGTCTCTCAAATTTAATCTAGTCTAATCTTACCCTCGTGGTTGGTTTCGGTCTTAATATTTTCAACACGGAAATAAAATTTGTCATGTGACGATTATGTTTTTGGTTATTATTTGAAGGAAAATTATTCTTACATATTAATGTCTTAATCAAGTTCTGTTCAACTGATAGTTTCAAATTGATTTTTTTTGTTTTAATAATGAAACCAAGAAGCTTTTGATGTTCGTCTTTTTTAATAAAGTCTCTTAGATTCAAACTAGTCTAATCTTACCCTTGTAATTGGTTTCTGTCTTAATATTTTCTTTTTTTTATGATTTATCTTTTACTTTCTTATTTATGTTAGTTCTATATTTTTTGCATTATATATGTTTTTTCTTGATTTTTTTTTTATTTTAGCTTTGTTGTTTTTACCGCTTATTCTTTTTATTTGGGTTTTTCTATTTTACGCTTTTTCCTCAATCTTACTTTCACACATGTTTGTTTCACTCTTACACTTATTTTGGAACAGCGGCATTTGTATATGGGGAAAGTGAATACGATGCTGTTAAGCGTACAACTTACACGTGAAACTGTTCAAAACTACGTAGTTTTGATTAAAAAATACCTAAATACATTTATTTTAATACTTTATCTCAATTCCTTATTAAATCTTCCATAATCGATTAATCGTAACCTACTGCTCCTATTCACCATTCTTAATGAAATTTGATTCCACCTCATTATTAATTGTTAATAATCTAAACCTACTCTTCCTCATTTAAAATCATAAAACGATCATCAAAGTCTGACTTTTGAAACATCAAAATCTATTTCTGGATTCTAAAATTTGTGTGTTCAATATTTAATTGGTAAACAAAAATGATATTGTGGTTGTCATCTTGTTTGAATCTAAAAATAATGATTGAATTTGATTGTATTGAGATTTTTACTATCATCTTTTCAAAAACTTAATGCGATCAATATTCAATTGTTCCTTTACATGAATTTTTTGTATTAAACATCAATTGTGGTATGAGAAGATTCATTTTGGGTTGATTGATTGTTGAAGGTGAGGATCTAATTTGATTGTCATTTTGATCGGGCCATATGACCATTTTAAGGCTACGATTAAGATGGAGGAATTAATTGATTGAAGAAGATGATCCATTTAATCAAAACTACGTAGTTTTGAACAATTTCGCGTGCAACTTGTACGTTTAACAGCACCGTATTCACTTTCCCCTTTGTATATATATATATGAGAAAAATAGTGACGAGGACAAAACAAAAAAGGACATCATTACCCTAAGAACATACAAACTTACTGCATGTGACTATTAAAAAGATAAGAAATATGTAGAGCAAGGACAACATTAGACTAAGAACATACAAACTAACTACATGTGAGTATTAAGAAGATAAAAAATACGTAGACCATGAATTTCATATCGGGCAACCTTTCTTGTGATGATTCTTAATTAGTCCATAATGCGCTCCACGTCTTGATATCTTCGGTGAGGTGGGTCAAACTCCACCGTGTATTATTGAATATGACATCATTGCGAGCTTGCCGTAGGTACCTTAATGTTATAGTAAAAATAGTTTTAAGTGTTCTCTGCACTAGTTCTCTGTTGGAGTTGGATTTGCACTTAGAATAATGAAACAGATTCTATGTTAAAAAGATGATATGTCGAAGATGTTTTGAATGAGGGTAGTTGCACCATTGGGTGATTGGAGTCCAAGTAAGATCCGTCTTCTCCATTTGAGTAGATCATGGAGAATCGACTCTAATTGGTAATTGCAGACTAGGCGTCCCTAGTTGGTAGCCGATCAAGAACCGGATGCTTCACTTTTATTTGCAGAAGGGTGTCCTCAATACGTATTCTTATTAACTTAGTCAAGAAGCCATTTGACCAATATGCAGTCCATACCCATGCATCTTCGGTCACTGTTAATGGAGTGTATCGCGACATATTGATAAGTGATGTGATCTTATGAAGATCTTTACAAACATAGGTGGAATTGATCTTGATGCAGACCATATTGTGCCTTGCAATCCAGGATTGAGAGCTTTTGATAACCTACGATAATTAGTTTTAGACAATAAGAATAACGTATAATTTTATTTATAATGGACGGGTTGTGGAGTACATGTAATACTGACTAGTTTATAGCTTAATAAGTTAATTAGTTAGTGGTTTTGTCTAAGACTGATTCTTAGTGGTTAAAGCCCCCAAGGGGTATTTTATGCCATGTGTCTGATGTAGCATCCCATATCTGATGTAGTGGTTTTGTCTAAGACTGGTTTTGTCTAAGACTGGTTATAGCTTAATAACTTAATTAGTTAGTGGTTTTGTCTAAGACTGGTTCTTAGTGGTTAAAGCCCCCAAGGGGTATTTTATGCCATGTGTTTGATGTAGCATCTCATATCGGTTGGGAAGTAGAACAAATGTTGTCTTATAAGGGGTGGAAACTTTCCATACCATTAAGTGTTTTAACACCGTGAGGGGTGGCGCATAAGAGCGTTCCAACCGCCAAAGCGGACAATATTATGGTACAGTTACGCCGGCGTGTTACATCTTCCATGTCACATAGACCATTATGGGGTAAAAAAGGTATAATTGTTAAAGCCTATATGATGCCATTTTCATTATTTCCCGATCATTGTTTAAAGTGGTACATATATGTTATTTATGTGGGAAAATGTGTGGGCACCGACGTTATAACTAAAGCGCCCATTAAAAAAATTTTTGTTACGTAACAACACACGTAGTGCTGTGGATGGCTTTATTTGGCAAAAAAAAATATTGATTTAACACCCATTACAAGTAGTTTAATACGTGTTGTACAAGGGAACACATAAAAATGTATTTAATGCACCTTGTAATCGAAAAGGATAACAAGATTCTTTTTGAAATATGCATATTTTAATCTCGAAAAAGATATTCTTACCATTATCAATTTCTGAGATGCATTAAATACATTCTATGCGTGTCCTTAATTAGAGCACATATTAGACAAATTCTTAGTTATTTTTTTTGGAATGACAGTTACACCGCCAGCTAACCGGTGGCTCAGGGGAGTGCAATGACCGAGCCTAGAAGCTCACGGCCTATCCCCTGTAAGATGGATTATTTGCGACAGATCGAGTGTGGCAGCTCCCCTAAGAGAAAAATACTCTTCTCGGGGCCCGACCAATTCTTAGTTAATATATGTTATTTGGATGATTTCTTATACTTCTAACATCAAATATTATAAAATGTATTACTTGAAAGATGTTGACTTAATTTCTTAGTACATGTGATACAATTTGTTTGTGAACCGGTTACAAAAGTTATATCCATGACCATTAGTACAATTAGACAAAGTTAAAAAGTGTATATTTTCTCGCACAACTAATTCTTAAAGTTGTAAAAATAATTTGAAGAGAATTAGAAGAATTAAGTACGCTAAGACTCCATTAATTTTAGGGGCATTTACATATATCCCCTTCTTAAGATCATTTATTACGTATTTACCCACTCTTTAAATTCAATTACATATTTCCCCTTCCTAAACCATATATATTACATATTTACCCAATTTATTCAAAATAGCCTTTTGATTTACTATTTTACCCTTAATGATCTTCATAAATATATTTTTATATTTTCTTATGGTTTGTGTAAAAGAAGGGGTAAATGAGTAATTTATTATGTCAAAGGGGATATATGTAATTAAACTTTAGGCTTGGGTAAATATGTAATTGATGGACTTAGGAAGGGGAAATATGTAAAAAAACCTTAATTTTACCAAACCTGTGACTGTGATTTAGAGATTGATGGTGTGGAATTCTTAATTACATGCTAATTAACCGGTAGCATTGAATTGGTATCTCAAAATTCATATGATTAAGAAAATTATCATATATCAAGATTCAATTGAGTGTAGTGGTGACTCAAAAATCAAAATCAACCACTAGATCGAACATCATATATTATGGTACTGTTCAAAGCATCCACATATCTCTTCTCATTATTACATTCATCCCTCTCAAATACGTATACTAGTCTAAACCTTTGATTATATTTACAAACTAGATATAAGCCTAGGTCGCGCGTTGCAGCGGCCGGGTCACGCAGTCGAGCCTTGAGTATGTGACTTCGTCATCCGTTGATAAAACAAGTCTCATGTCCCGTATGTCATGACGCAAAACCGTAATGTGTCACATATTAAAAAGCGATGAAATATCAAAAGTTATAGGTCAAAACGTTAACAATATTGAAGTCGTACTATATGTCAAAGTAGAGTAAGAGATCAAAGTCAAAAACTTATCAGGAGCTAAAATGACAATTAGTAAAAGTCGGGGATCAAAACCGTAAATACATTAAAAGTCAGGGATTAAAACTGTAAATACGTTAAAGTAAAAAAAAAGGTTTGAAACGTCGCGTTACGGCCGGTGCAAAGGCACCGACCTTATATGTTAGGTAGTATATAAATATCTCAAAACTAGGTTTAATACGCATGTGTTACACACATGTTAAATAATAATATTTAAAAAATTATAACCAATATATTTAAAATTTGTAAATAATTTTGTATACACACCATTAATCATAAAGTTTTGGCTCTATCAATTCTCAGACTCAAATTTACACTCTCAAACTTTCTCTAATAAAACAAATATTTTTCTTACCAAAAAAATAGGCTTAAAACTTTGATTTATTATATACTAGTTTTACGCTCGTGTGTTACACGGGTAGCGACATAGAAAATAGATACAATTAACAAAGTTTCATTTTTTG
This sequence comes from Tagetes erecta, assembly GCA_030867185.1. NCBI lineage: Eukaryota > Viridiplantae > Streptophyta > Magnoliopsida > Asterales > Asteraceae > Tagetes > Tagetes erecta. The sequence continues at coordinate 12,327,184 of CM061492.1, read as the reverse complement.
TTTTTTAATTAAGTCATTCAAACTTTGTTTGTTTCAATTAGATAACTTAACTTTAAAAACGTTTTTCAATCTTAGGTAATTAACTTGTATTTTAGGTTATAAACATTAACATCCCGATGGACAACTTAAAGAATAATTGTTTCTAATTTCCCACCACCAACTGTCAAGCAAGCCTTGTAACATTCAATTTAAATAAAATATAATCAATATTTTCCAAAAATTTTAAAAATTAAAAAAAAAACTTCAAAATTTTTCATAAATTTGTAAAAATGTCTAGAAATTTGTCATTTTCTTTAGAGATTGCAATAAAATTTAAAAAACTTAGTGAGATTTTTATAAAAAGTGACAGAAAAAACGGGCCCTAAATTCACAAAATAAATCCCAAAAAATTTGATGGCAGAAAAAACATGTAAAAAAACTGTGTAATAAAAAATTTTGATGGCAGAAAAAACATTTAAAAAAACTGTGAAATCAAAAAATTTGATGGCAGAAAAAACATGTAAAAAAACTATGAAATATAGCTGATAGCAGAAAAAACACAAAACGTGTCTCAAATTCACCTAAAAATAGTGTTTACCTATTATAAAGTTAATTAAAGTGTTTACCTGTTATAAAGTTTATTACCTAGGAGTAGAACACATTTTAAACTGAAGTAATCTAATTGAAATAAAACAAAGTTTAACTAATCTAATTAGAATAAAATATAAAGTTTATTTGTTTTATGAAATTTTCCTTTAATAAAAAGAAACATTTAAAAATAAATTGCATATTATCACGTTAAATAAAGGTTTGTTAAAGCTAAAAAACGAACTACCTACAACAATAAAAAAAATAATCTTATGTAAACATTAGACATGCTTATAATTTGACAAGGATCTCATCAAGACTTTGGCTTAGCAATATAGTCGCATTGATTAAAAACATTACATTTTGCAATGTTGAATATTTTTGGAACAATTGAATGCATTTTGTTCGATTTTAATTAACATTATTAAAAAACAATGATTAAGAACGCAAATGAATTCATAGGTAATATAAAATTTATATTTTCGAAACAAATCAATTCAAAGCCTAACATATTTTTGGAAAAAAATTCATTTGATTACCTTGTTAATTTAGAATTAATTAAAAAAGGGTTATTGGATTTAATCACCTTCAACTATTGGTTATTGGCCGCTGTCACCCTCAAGTATCACTTTGGCCAATATCACTCCCAACTAAACACTTTGGTGTCCGTATCACCAAAAGTCAACCAATTCAAGTCACTTTTGGTTAACTTTTGATTATTTTTTGGTTAGCTTTTGGTGTTACGGACACCGTATCACCAAAACTTAACCAATTCAAGTCACTTTTGGTTAATTTTTGTTAAATTTTGGTGATACAGACACCAAAGTGTTTAGTTGGGAGTGATATTGGCCAAAGTGATACTTGAGGGTGACAGCGGTCAATAACCAATAGTTGAAGGTGATTAAATCCAATAACCCAAAATAAGTTACTTATGGAATGGAAATCTTCATCTAATAAAAATGTTATAAAAAGTTTGAGCGGGAAAACTATTTTCTAAGTGGCTCTAATGGGTGACAAGTGTCCTCTAAAACCCTCTTTTATTAGAAGGTATATATATATATATATATATATTTGATTGGAGTAACACTTTAATATTTTAAACCTTTAAAAATTTTAAATTGTAGTACAAGTTTTATTGTTTTCTTGAACAATCCATAAAAGAAAAGTCAAACATACATGGTAGAGGGATTTATGAAACAATTTAATTAAGTCATTTAACCAAACCTTTTGGTATTTATTATCAGGGATTTAAAAAAAAGTTAAACATTTACTCTTTGCTAAAAGAACAAATAAGAAATGAAATATAAAAATAGTAAACTTTTTAAAATTATACTTTTGTAAATAAAGTAAATAAAATGTTGAAATTGTGTAACAAATATAAAAGAATTTGATGATTCCGGTGGTTGTTAAAATAATTTCTATAAAGCATTTTCATCATCCTAGTGTTGTTGAGAAAAAAACTATGTTAAGACAACTTTTATTAAATACTACTTAGTCAATAGTCTAATAAATTAGTGGGTCTAACGTCTTTGTTTTTTTTTCTATAATCATAGAGTGGGCCGTATCAAAATCTATATAATGTCCGCTAAACTTTTGTATCTATTTATATCCGTATCAATTTTATTTTTTTTCATATTTATATCTATAATCAAGAAAAAAACATTGATTAAACGCTATAAATAGTAAATGGCATTAACATGGCTTACTTTTTATAGTTAATGATACATTGATGTGGATGTTTTAAGTTTTAACTTTTCATGAACTCAATTATGGGAAAGAGTTTGAGTGCGGACTAAGTAATCCTTGTATTATCAACCAACTTGTGGTCTAGTGGTAAGATGACTTGAGTTCTCCAAGGAGACTCAAGTTTTATCCCCACTAGTGACACTTTTGGGAGATATTGGCAATGATGCTCGTCCCGGGTTACCACCCGGCTTCGTGTCTGAGCCTGAGGGTTTTACGTGGCATGGTTAAAGGTTCCTGCCCGGTTTTTCCCTGGAACAGTTGGTTGACGAGTTTCGACTCCGATCAACTTGGCCCGTAAGGAGGGTTGTGGTGAGCCTCCGCTGCGTTTGCAGTAATGGGGGAGCCCCAATGCCGACGAAAAACATCTATTGGTGTTAGAGGCGGGGTTTCGATCTCGGTCCTTGCACCTCTGAGTGCTTCGGTCATAGACCGTTGCACCAACCGCCGTTCTAAAAAAAAAAAAAGTAATCCTTGTATTTTTTGTGCTTCGGTTATAGGTCGTTGCACCAACCATCGTTTTAAAAATAGTAATAACTTACCTAATAACACTATTTTACTAGGGTAGATGAAGTGGGTGGCGACTGGCAAGGAAGGCCACGAGCTCGCGAGCACACCACTCCCTCCAAAGCGAGGAGTGCAAACGAGGTTTGATCCTTGCCAATGAGGCGGAGAGGTCAAATATAAATGCTCCCTCTCTCAACATGTCAAACGAGATGAAAATATTAAATGTGAGGTGTTAATATTTTATTAAAAGATGTGAAGATACGGAGATGAATACCTTCTTCACCCTTAGCAACTAATTATTTCCAAACAAAAATAAATTGTAAAACTATAATTATGTCATCCTCCTACAAATGTTAGTATGAATAAATTTGAGAACGACTAGTTGAGAATTGTTAAAAATCACATAGTACTTGTACATAACTACATCCTTATATAATATAACAAAACAAAAAAAATCCTATGTGGCCTCTTTTCATAACTTTTAGTTTATGTGGCATTATTTGAGAGATTATCTCACAATAATGACTTATTATTTAAAAGATGTATATAAAATTTGTTATAATAAAACTAATTACATTTTTGGTCCCCTAATATTTTAGAGAATTCTGAAAAATTTTAGAGTATTTATATTTTTTAACCCTTTACTTTACAAGGGGTGTATGTGAGTCGGTTTATATTTGATATGGTTTAAAAATGAAACTTATGGATAAAGTTAATAATAACATACAATTAAAGACCTCAGTGTTTTATAAATATACATAACATTTTTATATGATTTTCTAAAAAAAATAAACTACACCATAAAACTACGCACTTTATTCTCTTAAATTTGAGTATATTATTGTTATACTAAAAATCTAATTTTTAAAAATATATCATAGTTTCGTTTTACCACGGTTTTGTCTCAAAACTGAATGAAACATTCATGAACATCCTTAAAAGCATCACTTGAATTGTGTTCCCGAGCGTAACGCGCGTACTAAACTAGTATTAAATATTACATAAAACATAAATAAATCAATGTGAAAGAGAATTAAGTACGTTGGACAGTTATGTAGCGTCTTATTTTATTTATATATGTAGCATATCAAATGAGAACGTACACTTATGTTTTGTGAGAACTATTTCTTTTCTGATGTAATATAAAAGATAATTTTTTTAAACTCGTATGCACTCTTTTTTATAGTGATAACTCTTACATATATAAACACAGGCGTAAAAAAATAGCTTTTATATATAATATTTTAGAGTTGGAGTTGCTAAAATTATCATTCTGTATGTACATCTTTACTAATTCTACAGGTTATAATTAAATTTGTGAATACAAATTAAAAAAAAATAGTTCATGTATGCTTTTCTTCTTCTTTATTTGCCTTTTTACCTTTTGCATCTTTTTTTTTTTTTTTTTTTTTTTCTGTTTTTGGGTTGTAGATAGAAAGAGACTTCCACCATCAATGTTGCAAATGAAATGTCAAATAACAACAAACTATAGAAAATATTGACTTGTAATACATGTCTAATTCAAGGCCATCCTTATTTGTGAAGTCATTTCAGTTTTCATATGTGAATCAAATAAAGAAAACACGAATATAGACAAATAGGTTATACATATACATTTATGGGTAGAGACATATAGTTATTCTAAAACGTAAAAACTATATTAATCTAAAAAACTATTTTTTTTTAGTTTGACTCACGTCATTTTATCTATGTTTCTCATTAATTAATGCTATTAAAATCAACTTGATTAATCCAACCTCCGATATGTTCAATCAGAGTAACCCGAAATAACCTGAAAACTGATCCGACAAACATATTATTTGCATACATAAATAACCACGACTTCCTCACCCCTTAAATTCACGCATATATATTCCTCTTGTTTTCATAACGGCTAACCCACATATTTCATAAAGTTACTCTTAATATATTTTAATATTAATCTTCTCCTCTCCTCTTCTAATAAATCGCTAACCCCTCTCACCATACTGCGCCACGTGTCACCACCATATCCATCCTCATTTTAATGGTTAAAAATTTGATATCCATCCAAAATTACTAAACAGTGACAAACATTATTTTCATGCATGCAAATGGGTGTTAACCAAGTATATTGATATATAATTATATATATATTTTTATCATTCAACCTCGTGTGAACACACGGGTGTTAACCTAGTATATATAATAAAAGCCATAGGAATGAGGAAGAAAGAATTTTGGTTATTATAGTTTTCGCCACCAAACTTAGTTTAGTGGTCAATTTTGGTTCCTTAATATTTTTTATCTTTTAGTGGTTTTTTTAGTTCACTTGATTGTTTGATTGTTAACATTGAAAATTTTATTCAGTTTTCTAAAAATTTAATGCGCTATCACATTGACTCCCCTTGAATTTCTAATATATGCTGGTATTATTTCAAGTCTGTCTGCGTTTTACGTCACATGAGTCACCCAGTGTTATAAAATCATGATTTTGTTTTACGTTTTTCCCAATTTCCGTCTTCATAGGCTTGCTACTTTGCGTAGTTGTACACCCCATGCCCCAACATTGCTAACATGGTCTTATGCTCTCCCGCAACGCGACAGGGCTTGAACCTAGTTTATAATAAGACCTAAACTCTTAATCATTCAAACATATAATATATTTACCACAAAATCATAGGTTAAACCCTTCTCACATTTTTCTGTATTGTAATATACAAAAATCTTTTTACGTATGTCAATAGTTTATATATTATCTATATTATAATAATGCTAATTACACTTTGATCCCAACAAATTTAGGCATACTTTTTTTTAATTTATCTTCTCCCACAACATTTTGTTCCCTAAGAAAATTCTTTAATTCTTTTCTAAACAAACTTCCCCTAATACTTTTTTTTATAAAAAGTAAACCTACACTATAAAAACGATCGTTTTATCACATTAAATTTTAGTATAGTATAATTACATGTTTTTTATGTAAAAACTTTTGCATTATTTGAAGTAATTATTATTATTTTAATGCTTGTGATATAGTAACTAATACATGAACATATGAGCGTATGAGTTAAAATTGTGTTGTTTAAATGTTTTGCTCTCTGTCACATCACATAGACACCCACCTAGATCTATCACATATAAGGTCGCATTCAATGTTTTCGTAACTAATGTTGAACTGATCAGACGGGAATAAAAAACTGGATGACATTATAGCATGTTTAGAAGTATAAAATATACAATAAAACAATCCAAATATGTAAAAACCTCTAAACATGACAATTTAAAAATCAAAGCATTAAACATAACTCAAACTCAAACATAAAAAGTTTAGAAAAAACCAAAAAAAATTTTATGAAAAACTAATTCGACGGTAAACCTGTTCGCTTGACAACCAGCATGTCCAACGAACAGCACGCGGTTCATAGGGGGTGAACCAAACTGGTAAGTAAAATATTTATATGCCTGTCCAACCAGTATGATGTCCGACAGAATTTATGTGTATGTCATGTATCTGCTCATGCTTATAAAAGCATCACAATAAGAGATCGAGATAGAGAGAGAATTAAACATGAGAACATGAAATATACATCACAAATGTAAGAAGTAAATAATTAAAAGGCATAGAAGAATCACTTGCATGTGCAAAGGATTCCATTATATTATTATGAATGAAGAGGAAACCACCTACCGTTATCTTTTTTTCTAGTGGAGTTATTATATATGTGGGGGTAGTATTTATATTTTTGTAACGGCATTTATTGGTTTTCACTAATTCTAACTATTAAGTTTTGGTTTTTATCGGTCTTAACTATTAAATTGGCTGTCAACAGTCCTAACTTTTATTACTTTGGCAACTAATGGTCTGTCGTTAAATTTTTTTTTAACGCCGTTAAGTTTTTTTCCAAATTCAAGACTAGTGTTTTAAGCTTTTTGATCGAAAGGATAATACAAGTCGATTGATGGAAAATTTACCTTCAAACGGTGCTCCGAACAACGAAACGGTGTTTCAATCGGGTGTAAAAATTTTATCATTCAGAGAGCCGTTTCGAGCAAACTTTTACATCATTCGACTCGTATTATCCCTCCAATCAAAAGGCCTAAAACATCGGTTTTTAAATTCGAAAAAAAACTTAATGACGTTAAAAAAAATTAACGACGGACCATTGCTAAAGTGATAAAAGTTGGGACCGTTGACAACCAATTAATAGTTGAGACAGATAGAAGACAAAATGTAATATTTAGGACCAGTGGAAACCAATATACCATAAATAAAAAAAAAAGTTTCACAAAACATATATAAGTAAAGAAAAAGTTAAGCATGAACCTTCAAAGAGAAACCATTAAGAAAATTGAGCGATTTGTTAACATGGACATGATGAGTTGATGACTGGTGTAAATTAATTTGCACTAACTTAAATAAAATAAAAACTAAAAGTCTGTGTGTGTCTCTATCATATCATATGGGTTAGCCCCACAATAACATGTAATTTATGCATTTAAAAAAAGGGAAAAAATAAAACTAAAAATAATTTATCTGATTTGTTGATGGTAGTTTTTTTGTTTATTCTTTTAAATTTGATCGATCCACTCTCTACGGATGAAATTACAACACGTCGTTCCTTGGAGTAGTAGCTGATTTTGGACCATTCACAACCAAATTAACGCGATATTAAAAACCTAATAAATTAAAATTTTGGCAAATACTTGTGTTTTTCTAGCAAACCTTTTGTATGATAGTCAAGAGGTTAGTTTTTTCTTAAAGAAGTTTTGGATTCAAGTTTATAGCGTGTCAACAATTAAACTACTAAAATCCTGTCATAAGTTTCAAATCTGACCTGAAAATACAACATAAACCTAACCCGAAAATCGTAGGTTTGGATGCACATTTGTTTTTAATAGAACAAGTGCTTGCTTGTTAAATCAAAATACATATACATGTTTTTAAATTTCTTTAGCCTTTTCAAGTCGTTATGTTTTTTTTTATTTCCTTCAAAAAGTTTATAAACATAAAGTCTCTCTATTTATATTTAACTTGTTTTATAAACGGTTATTATAAAGGAAGCTACTCGAGAAAATCTTATTAGCTTATTAAACATTTTATAAAAACGTTTTTAAAAAACTTAAAGAAGCAAATAACATTTATGTTCAAAGACATTAAGAAAGAAATAACAAACTTTTCGATTTGAAAAGGTTAATTAAAGAAGTAAACAAAAAGTTTATATATTAATATAATATTTAAACGCTTAAAAAAGTACGTACTTACAAAACGTTTTAAAAGAAAACAAAAAACATTTCTTGAAAACTAAAGACAGTAAAATTTAAAAGAAAACTTCTAAATTAATAATGAAACAATTCCTAAAATAATTAAATAAACATCTAGAAAAATCTCGAAAAATAGCAATGTAAATAAAGTGAGAACAAAAAATTTTAAAAATACACTACTTTGATAAATAATTTTACAGCTACTCTAATATAATAAATAATTTTTTCATCTACATCACCGTGTAAATTTTTTTAATATTTTCTAAAAAGAAATTAAGGGTAAGATATAATATTTCCATCCACCACCTGTATTTCAAAACAGAATAATTGAATGACAATAAAGATTGAAAGTACAATGTACATGGGGAGCACAGGACAATATGTGGGGGCAGGTGGCAACTTAATGTATCACACGAATAACACACCATTTTCATTTTCAATTTCTCGTATTTTAAATTATCATATCGTACGATAAAATGACTTATTATTCGTGGTGTTTTCTCTCATCAATTATTCTTTTTTAAGTTTTAACTTTTCAAGATGGACAGTTTATTTATGGTCATGATATATACAGGCTTGATTTTATTTCACGTTACATATGTGGTGGTGACTTTTAAAATACCAAATTTGCCCTCCATCCATCTTTTTCTTCCACTTTTACCCTTTTCCTCACAACTACGTATCTAATCTCAACACCCATTTTCCCATCAATCCACATCCATCTGGTCCGTGATATGGACATAAGTGGCGACCTTAATGTATCAACGATTATCTTTAGTACTAACTTTGTTTTGAAGTATTTGATAATCAAGAATCAACTAGTAATTAACTAATTACTCGTGTGACGTGTTTATGAATTTGTTACACATGTTATATTTGTGATAATAATATGTGGTGTCTATGTGTGACATGTGTTTGTGTCTTCGTTACGCATGTTACGTTGATGACACTAATGTGTTGCTTGAGGGTAACACTAATGTGTTTTTGGCTTTGTTACAGGTTTTACGTTAAATTGTTTTAAAGTAACCCAAGAAAAAACATAAAAACTAAATTAAAAAGCAAAAGAAAATTTAAACCAAAGAAAAAACCCTTAAAAGTTTAGGGTAAAGAACATACCTTAATTAATGTGTACCATTAACATAATTAACGACCTAATTTGAAATCTAATATAAGCTAAGAAAATTATTAGAAAAGGTTTACAAAAAGCACACGAAATATAAACCCCTATTGTCAAGATTCGAACTTGTGTGGTTTACTGGACAAGCTGGGAGAAAAAGTTCTTTAGAGGCCCGAGGCAAGTTAGCAAAATGAGACCCATTTTGGCTTTCTCACTTTTGTTTTTTTTTTTTTTATAATTTTAATGGGTTTTAAATTACATTGGTGTGAATTGTGATCGGATAATTAAGTTATTCCAATGATTTAACCCAAATCATGTTTGAGTAAAATTGGCTAACTTAAAGTGTGTATAATGAACTAACTTAAAATGTGTAATAGGTTTAAATCTAATGTTTTGAAAATTGGATCGGAAAGTGAATCCGTATCACCGGTTTTACTGGTCGGACCGGTTAGACCAGATTAAGAATCGGTTGACGCATTTAATTATTATTAAAAAGTATAAAATATGTATGTATGATATATATTATTTTACGTTAAAAAATTATAATTTATTTAAAGTTAAAGTAATGATATTACGAATTTATTGATTAAGGTAAACAATTAAAAAGTTTGAGGTATTGTTTGGTATGCGGGAATGAAATGAATCATTACGAAGGAATGAAAAATAATGTGTTTGGTTGGTCAATAAAATGGAATGGACCATTACGAAGGAATGAAAAATATATCATTTTCATTTCATCCATCTCCCATGTTTCTTTTTCATTCTTTCAAGGAATTGAATGATTTTTTAAAGTCATGACAAGAACCATGAACCAACTCATGCCCCAAACCTCGTCCCGACCCAAGACTCCATGAACCGACCATGTCCTGACCCACGTTTGAACCATGACCCAACCCGTGAACTAAACCAGGACCTAACACATGAACCGACTCACTACCCGAGGCATCTACCGATCCGTGAGCCGAACTATGTCGATCCATGTCCTGAACCATGACCCAAACCATGATTCGACTCATGATTTGAATTCTGTCTCACATCATGACCCGACCCATGCCCCGATCGAAGACCTACCCAAGTTTCAATTCACGAACCGACTTATGATATGGTTTCGTGAGCTAACTTATGACTCGGCCCATGAGCTGAACAATAAACCGACCAATGTCGTGACCCATTCCTCGAACCATGGCACGACCCATGTCTCGGTTCATGTTTTGATCCATGCCCCGATTCTTGAATTGACCCATGTATCAAACTATGAACCGATCCGTGACTTGAACCAAGACCCGACCCATAACTGACTAGGTATTTTGTCGTTTTTAAAGATTTGTGTGACATCTGCCCCAAACCCGAACCCGTATGCCCGACTCAGACCCGAAGTTGTTATCCGTTAAATTGAATTGTATTTAATTTTTCCTCAAAATGTAACGTTTATTATTATTGTGAATAAACGCATTCAATTCTACGTTATCCCCGTCTTAATTCAATAACCGTATTTACACCGCAAAATAGTCACGCGTAGCTAATAATTACTATCCATGGCATTAAAACTCAAAATATATGTATAAATAAATATATATATAGTTCGTAAAAGAAAATTAGTAAAAACGTTAAGCCGAAACGTCTCCAAGTCTCTTAATGGCGTAAACGAACTAAAACTAAAAAAACGTCACTTATATAAACGTTACGTTTCCATTTAGTTAAGTTAGTTAGTTAAAATATATAAATAATTAACTTTGGGTCAAAACTGCCAAATTACAAACTATTAAAACTATCAATAACTAAATGAGCAAAAACCAGAAACTACAAGGGCTGTAGTTGTAAAATTGTTTAAACCAACCCCCCCCCCCTTTTTGCAACCCGTGTTTCCGGCTGCAGGTCGCCGGCCAACTTGGCCGGAATTTATCAAACTCCGGCGACCACTCACTTCGTTATTTTCAGTGTTTTAATCGTAATAAAAACCGTTCTCTCTGCCTTGTATGCGTGTTTCGAACCCGCAGGTGCCTTAAAAGTTCTTATTCGTCGTATGTAACTGCAATAATCATCAAAACAAAATCATTAAATCACCATTAAAACCGAAGACCCGTTCGAAACCAAAACGACGAAATTTAATTATCATATTGCATTCAGAAGACTTCCAATCGAATAGGTGTTACTCCTGCTAAACCAATTTTAAAGCAAAACCTCAAAATCACAGCATTTGTTTAATATTTTGATCGGCACCTGCAACCTCCAATTTCATCCTCGTTTCGTATTGTTTTCTGCAATTGGTTTTCGATCAGCAATCATTATATCTTTAAGAAGAAGCCTTCAAGCGGAATTGAATTACAATACCCCAATTCATCCGGTTGGATCATCACTTAACCGTCGTGTTTCTTGTTCTTCGTCTGCATTATTCTAAATCGATCGAAATCAAGTAAGTATATTATATTGAAATGATCGTTGTTATGCATAGATTCAAAGCCCTATGGGCGTCTGGATTCAATCTTCTAATTGAGAACGAATTGGGTGATTTTCAAAACTAGGGTTTATATGGGAAGGGGTATCTTTGTGTATTAATGAATTAAACAAATGGCTGTCTATTTTATCAAACAAAAGCGCGTCTGGTGCAGCGGAGAAGCTATTGGTTGTGGCGCGCTGGGTCGTGGGTTCGAGTCCCACTGACCTCCTTTTTATTCAATTTTTACCTTCTAACCCTTTTCTTCCAAGTTAAATATATATTTCTCAAATTGGGTATAAATATTATTTCAACCATAAAAAAAACTAGAAAGGGATTATTATAAAAATATATATTTACATCTCGTAACTAAATCCCCAAATTGAACTTTAAAACCCTAAATTGGATTTTGAAACCCTAAATCCCCAAATTGGACTTTAAAACCCTAAATTGGATTTTGAAACCCTAAACCCCCAAATTGGACTTTAAAACCCTAAATCCCCAAATTATATTTTGAAACCCTAATTTTCAATTTATAATTTAAAACCCTAAAACCCCAAATCCAAAACCCTAGAATTTCTAAGTCTTGATTCTAGTTACTATATTATTTGTCTCGTTTCTAAATTAGGTTTTCCCGGTTAATTAGGTGGTTCTAATATCTGGGCGATCCTCGATCCTATTTAATATTTTCTTGCGTTGCTATACTATATCAGATTTGTATTTGAGGTGAGTAAACTCACTCCCCTTTTTCCATTTTACTATTTTGGGGCTGAAATACGTCTTTTACTATATTGCGTTTTCTATTCGTTTTCTAAAAGAGATCATACAAATATGTTAATCTAGTTTGGCCGCTGGATGCAATCTTATGTGTTAGTTAAAAGTAGTTTTATTGCTTTGTAATCCCACCGGTACAATGTTAGCGCTAATGGTTTGACAAACCCACCTGCTTGTACAACATCGATAGGTGATTTAAACCCGGCCTTTCTAATTCCATGTTTACTATGTCGAGATGCTATGTTGCTATACTATGTTGCTATACTATGTTGCTATGCTATGATGCTATACTATGCCATGTCCCTAAATTGCTAAATGATGACTTATATATCGAGACGGTAAACGACGGTTATTAAAAGTCATCATTATTTATTACATGAGTGGTTCTCATGACAAATGGCTAGACGAGATACTATGGGTTCTATTGTGGTTGGTGTGCTATTCTATTCTAGGTGTCCTGGTCGAGTAATATTACAAAATTACTATACATATGGGATTGCGCAGCATATCTTGTTGATCTCGGATTTCAATACTATTACTATTCAATTGGGTTTTACTCACTAGCTTGTGTAGCTAACTTTATTTTCGCGTATTTCAGGTGGCGCGTGATTTTGGCTTGTTTTATTGCTATTCAAGACATAGGGACTTGGACCTAGAAATAATACTAAACATGACTATTTCATTTACTGCTATTATGAATTTGTCGTTTCGCATTTAAGACTTGGGTTTTGCCAAACTTACGACAATAATTATTAGACTTTAATAAAAGTAATACCATGTGCTTTGTTTACTATGGATATCCAATTCTATGACAGCCCGGTGTTTTCCGCCACCGGGCGGGGTGTCACAGTTGGTATCAGAGCCATGGTTATAGGGAACTAGGATAGGGTATTAGAAACACACCGACCTAGACTATAACCTAAGAGTCCTTAGTGCAAGTAGTTTGTGCTTAGGAAACTCTTCTAGAACTTATTTCCTTATTCTTTTTATGAATCTTTCTATGCCTTTTCTTTATCTTATTTCTTATCCGATTTCGCGAAGGAGCTACAAGAGACTCGTCTGTGTGATTAGGATCTTTCTCTTTGTGGAATCTCGTCATCGTCTTAAGTAAGTTTGAAACGTGGGAACGTGTGCAATCTGGAAGGGGGAACGCCTGTATCACGGACATCCTGTCTAAGGCAAGCATTTCGTATAAATCTCTTTAAGAGACCTGTATGCTTACCTGGGGATGTACGAGATGAGTGTGAACCTATAGGCTAAAGCACGCTTTCTCGAATACGTTGAGAACGAACTTAACACTTTGATAAGTCTTGAGTGTCCAAACCCAGACACATTCCTAAGCCTTCAAATTCCATTTAATCATTTTTTTTTCTTCTAATACTATCATTTTTCTATACATTCTAATTATTTCTATGGGTTCTTTGTGATTTTAAAATGTCACCCTAAACTATTTGATTGTGTTTCTATGGTTTCTAAATGTTTACTATGAAGTGTTTTCTAAGGAGATTCTATGATATTTCTAAATACCATTCAAATTCAATAAGTGTTTACTATGAACTATGTTTTAAAAAGAATGTTCCATGTCTCACGAAATCGTTTTCTATCTTGTAGAATGGCGGGTAGAAATCAACGACTTGCTAATGTTATCGCGACCCAAATGGCTAATATTTTGCCTAATCTCGTGAACCAACTTAATAATGCTAATCAAAACAATGAGCCTAAGTGTACTCTTAAGTACTTCAACTCGTGTGGTCCAACCAAATTTATCGGTAACGAAGGGGCTACGGGACTTCTCCAATGGTTTGAAAGCATGGAGAGTACTTTTGTAAATTGTGATTGCCCTGAAAATCTCAAAGTCCGATATGCAACAAGTGTTCTTCAAAAGGGTGCTTTGACTTGGTGGAATGATGAAAAGCGTAGGCTCGGTGAAGCCGCTGTAACAGCTTTAACCTGGACCGTGTTCAAAACCAACATGACTAATAAGTATTGTCCTCCTAGCGAAATTCGTAAACTCGAGGGCGAATTCTGGGGTCTTAAGCAAGATAGTGGTGATAATGTGGCTTATAATGATCGTTTCTCCCAGCTCAGTACTTTGTGTCCTAATATGGTTACTCCTGATTCTCGTGGCATTGAGCAATATATCGGAGGTCTGCCAATGACTATCCAAGATGCTGTTTGGGGTAGTAAGCCAGCTACTGTAGGTGAGGCAATGACTTTAGCCGGTCGCCTTACTGAGAATCATGTGCAAGCTGGCTCTCTGTTTCGTAAGGGTAACAAAAAGTCTAAAGGTTCTTCTAGTGATGACTCTAAATCATCTGAGGATGATTCTTATAAGGGTTTTAAGCCCGAATCCTCATTCAATTCCAAGAAGCGTAAGAACAATGCCACCAACTATGCTATTGCTGCTTCTGCTCCTCCTATGGCACCGCAAAGGGGTAATGATAACCGTAAGCCTTATACGGGGTTCTTGCCCAAATGCAACCAATGTCCTTTTCATCATACTCCCGAAACTCCATGTTTTAAATGTTCTGTTTGTCAACGTTATGGGCATCTGGCTAAAGATTGTTGGAATAATAATAATCGGGGTAATCAAGGTCGTGCTTGTTTCAACTGTGGTGATCCAACTCATTTCCGCAACGATTGTCCTCAACCTATCAATGTCAACGTGAACACCAACGCTAATGCTAACCAAGTTGGTCGTGCTAGAACCTTCAATATCATCTCTAATCAAGCTCAAGCTAACAATGACGTGGTGAACGATATGATTCCCAAATGATTTCTACGTTTCTATTTTATTTGGAGGCCGATAAGACTTTTGTTTCATTAGATTGTGTTTCATCATTTGCTATTAATTGTGTTAGACTCGATAATCTTTATGTGGTAGTCGAAGCGAAAAAAAAAAAATGTTTCTATTGGTTTTTATATTTATGGTGCGAACTTACATTTCAAGGTCACATTTCCTCCATGTTTATCTTTTGTCTATGACTCTCAGTAGTTTCGACGGTTGAAACTTTTGCCTTGCGTTGAAACTCAAAAGCATATGCGTTAGAGTTATGTCGCATTTTGGCTCGTGCTGATGTAAAGAAAAAGAAAGATGACCCATTCCGTATATGTCCCGATTATCGCGAATTCGATGAAACTTTCAGTAAAAATAAATAAAATAAAAATCGTTATCTTTTGCCGCCTAACGATGATCTCTTCGCTTCAACTTCAACTACTTCGGTTTGAGCAAATTTCGGGACGAAATTCCTTTAATGAGGGGAGACTGTGACATCTGCCCCAAACCCGAACCCGTATGCCCGACTCAGACCCGAAGTTGTTATCCGTTAAATTGAATTGTATTTAATTTTTCCTCAAAATGTAACGTTTATTATTATTGTGAATAAACGCATTCAATTCTACGTTATCCCCGTCTTAATTCAATAACCGTATTTACACCGCAAAATAGTCACGCGTAGCTAATAATTACTATCCATGGCATTAAAACTCAAAATATATGTATAAATAAATATATATATAGTTCGTAAAAGAAAATTAGTAAAAACGTTAAGCCGAAACGTCTCCAAGTCTCTTAATGGCGTAAACGAACTAAAACTAAAAAAACGTCACTTATATAAACGTTACGTTTCCATTTAGTTAAGTTAGTTAGTTAAAATATATAAATAATTAACTTTGGGTCAAAACTGCCAAATTACAAACTATTAAAACTATCAATAACTAAATGAGCAAAAACCAGAAACTACAAGGGCTGTAGTTGTAAAATTGTTTAAACCAACCCCCCCCCCTTTTTGCAACCCGTGTTTCCGGCTGCAGGTCGCCGGCCAACTTGGCCGGAATTTATCAAACTCCGGCGACCACTCACTTCGTTATTTTCAGTGTTTTAATCGTAATAAAAACCGTTCTCTCTGCCTTGTATGCGTGTTTCGAACCCGCAGGTGCCTTAAAAGTTCTTATTCGTCGTATGTAACTGCAATAATCATCAAAACAAAATCATTAAATCACCATTAAAACCGAAGACCCGTTCGAAACCAAAACGACGAAATTTAATTATCATATTGCATTCAGAAGACTTCCAATCGAATAGGTGTTACTCCTGCTAAACCAATTTTAAAGCAAAACCTCAAAATCACAGCATTTGTTTAATATTTTGATCGGCACCTGCAACCTCCAATTTCATCCTCGTTTCGTATTGTTTTCTGCAATTGGTTTTCGATCAGCAATCATTATATCTTTAAGAAGAAGCCTTCAAGCGGAATTGAATTACAATACCCCAATTCATCCGGTTGGATCATCACTTAACCGTCGTGTTTCTTGTTCTTCGTCTGCATTATTCTAAATCGATCGAAATCAAGTAAGTATATTATATTGAAATGATCGTTGTTATGCATAGATTCAAAGCCCTATGGGCGTCTGGATTCAATCTTCTAATTGAGAACGAATTGGGTGATTTTCAAAACTAGGGTTTATATGGGAAGGGGTATCTTTGTGTATTAATGAATTAAACAAATGGCTGTCTATTTTATCAAACAAAAGCGCGTCTGGTGCAACGGAGAAGCTATTGGTTGTGGCGCGCTGGGTCGTGGGTTCGAGTCCCACTGACCTCCTTTTTATTCAATTTTTACCTTCTAACCCTTTTCTTCCAAGTTAAATATATATTTCTCAAATTGGGTATAAATATTATTTCAACCATAAAAAAAACTAGAAAGGGATTATTATAAAAATATATATTTACATCTCGTAACTAAATCCCCAAATTGAACTTTAAAACCCTAAATTGGATTTTGAAACCCTAAATCCCCAAATCGGACTTTAAAACCCTAAATTGGATTTTGAAACCCTAAACCCCCAAATTGGACTTTAAAACCCTAAATCCCCAAATTATATTTTGAAACCCTAATTTTCAATTTATAATTTAAAACCCTAAAACCCCAAATCCAAAACCCTAGAATTTCTAAGTCTTGATTCTAGTTACTATATTATTTGTCTCGTTTCTAAATTAGGTTTTCCCGGTTAATTAGGTGGTTCTAATATCTGGGCGATCCTCGATCCTATTTAATATTTTCTTGCGTTGCTATACTATATCAGATTTGTATTTGAGGTGAGTAAACTCACTCCCCTTTTTCCATTTTACTATTTTGGGGCTGAAATACGTCTTTTACTATATTGCGTTTTCTATTCGTTTTCTAAAAGAGATCATACAAATATGTTAATCTAGTTTGGCCGCTGGATGCAATCTTATGTGTTAGTTAAAAGTAGTTTTATTGCTTTGTAATCCCACCGGTACAATGTTAGCGCTAATGGTTTGACAAACCCACCTGCTTGTACAACATCGATAGGTGATTTAAACCCGGCCTTTCTAATTCCATGTTTACTATGTCGAGATGCTATGTTGCTATACTATGTTGCTATACTATGTTGCTATGCTATGATGCTATACTATGCCATGTCCCTAAATTGCTAAATGATGACTTATATATCGAGACGGTAAACGACGGTTATTAAAAGTCATCATTATTTATTACATGAGTGGTTCTCATGACAAATGGCTAGACGAGATACTATGGGTTCTATTGTGGTTGGTGTGCTATTCTATTCTAGGTGTCCTGGTCGAGTAATATTACAAAATTACTATACATATGGGATTGCGCAGCATATCTTGTTGATCTCGGATTTCAATACTATTACTATTCAATTGGGTTTTACTCACTAGCTTGTGTAGCTAACTTTATTTTCGCGTATTTCAGGTGGCGCGTGATTTTGGCTTGTTTTATTGCTATTCAAGACATAGGGACTTGGACCTAGAAATAATACTAAACATGACTATTTCATTTACTGCTATTATGAATTTGTCGTTTCGCATTTAAGACTTGGGTTTTGCCAAACTTACGACAATAATTATTAGACTTTAATAAAAGTAATACCATGTGCTTTGTTTACTATGGATATCCAATTCTATGACAGCCCGGTGTTTTCCGCCACCGGGCGGGGTGTCACAGTTGGTATCAGAGCCATGGTTATAGGGAACTAGGATAGGGTATTAGAAACACACCGACCTAGACTATAACCTAAGAGTCCTTAGTGCAAGTAGTTTGTGCTTAGGAAACTCTTCTAGAACTTATTTCCTTATTCTTTTTATGAATCTTTCTATGCCGGTTCGGTCCAGTATCAAAACTTGTCCAATAGATAATATTTTTAAACATATAAATAGATATATCATATGCATTTTTTTATTTTGGTCTCCTCATAAGAGAGCCCCGGGTGGTCTTCTCTCTCGCCCATGCTTGTGCAGGCCTGACACGGTTAACCGAACTTTCATACCACTGAACCAAAAGAAAAGTTGCCTACAGACTAAAAAAACCAATAATATAACCTATATAAATAGAAGTACTAAAATCATAGAAAAGGTCATGATGGACTATATATTCTTTATATAGTATTATAGTGTACAAAAGAAATCAAAACCTTAAAGCCCACTAAATTCAAGAGAGCTAAATTTAGAAGATCGACTAAAAAAATTGATTTGAGGAGTTTGTTTGAGGGATATTCGATTTTAAAAATTTGAACTTTTGTATATATTGGTCGATATTAATCTCTACTTAAAATATTCCCTGTGTAATAATCACAACTTGTAACTTATTTTCCTACAATAATCTGCCATTAAAGTTAACTTAACGTCGTTATTTTTTGTTTTTGAATTTCAGACCAATGTTTTAAGGCTTTTGATCGTGAGGAAGATACGAGCCTATTGATGTAAAACTTACCTTGAGACGGTGCTTTAAACGAAGAAATTTTAACATGTGATGTAAGCACCGCTGAGTTTAAAGACCTGACTGAAGGCCGTTTGATCGTTTGGAGCATTGGCTCAAGGTAAGTTTTACAACAATAGACTCGTAAGTCGTATCATCCTCTCGATCAAAAGCCTTTACACATCGGTTAGAAATTCAAAAAAAGTTCACGGCGTTAAGTTAATTTTAACAGCGGATCATTGTATGAAAATAAGTTACAAGTTTTGATTGACACATAGAATTTTTTAAGTTAAAATTAATATCAGCCAATATACTAAAATTCATATTATTAAAATTCAATTTCGTTTTTTAATTAGGAATATGAGAGCTAGGTGCATGTTTTGTTAAGCATTTTCTTTTACATGACTTTTTTCCCTTATCAATATGGGATAAATATGTAATTCGACATGAACAACACTTCGACATTTCTTTCAAAGTATTCGTGATGAATTGATAAGAAATACACCATATATCCTACCTGTCTATGTTGTTCTTGCTTGTTAATATCTTTTTATCACTTCAAAGATGTCAAAAAGTGATACATCTCTAAATATTGAACTTGAATATTTGATTGTTTAAAAGTATATGTAATAAACGTTTTTTGTTGTTTCCCAATCAAATGCAAATGCAATTGCGTGAGCAAGGAATAATACGATTTCATATCAAGCAGCGAGTTTCTAATGGCACACACGAGATTCACTAGATCAGAAACTCATTACCACTGGACGCCCGAAGAAGTGTGTTTATTGGTTGTTGAATCATCAAAGTCCTAACTATTTGGTGGGTAATGACGTAATGCAACCTTTCAATGTCCATCCAAAAAATTGATATTCTTCACGAGCTTAGATGACATGTTATATGTGAGCTTCAAAAACACGTGGGAGCTGCTTGTTTGGAATCAAGTAATTGGTGCTTGTAGAAGGTTGTCCAACTGTACTAACCAAGGTTTCTTTAAGGCAAACTATGATGTGGTTGGCTTCTATGTTGACGCAACCTACGATTACAACATTATTCATATAAAACGTAAATGAGGTACTCTTGCCGTTTACGTGTTTTTGTTGCGTCGTGGCTCGTGGGAACATGTACCCTTCATGAAAAAGACGCCTTACCTTGTTGATTCTTACGACTGGTCTTCGGCAACCCATTGTGGAGATGCTCTGCACTTCAGGGTCTCCCAATACTGGCTTGACGGCAAGTACATGATTATTGTTTGATGTAAACACACATCAATTTTTAGAGCTACAATATCCAAGAGCTGAGTGGTTGGGTCCTAATGGTGCTTTGCTTATCAAATGCTCAGAACTATATGCTTTATGCTTCTTACTACGACATGCCCTTGGAATTGTGGAAGCTTACAAAACGGTTCTTGGATCAAGAAAGATGTTTATCATTACCAAATATATCTTCAATTTCCATCAATGACGGCCATGACACATTACTATTTTAATAGGTCGACTATTGTTATCACGGGCAGGGGAGAACTTTTGGAAATCAATTTAAATTTCCAAGAATTTTATCCATGCAACCGTTGATGAAATTATTCATGGCGCGTTTATCACGAATACTGTATTTTCATCGTGGTATTTGCTCAATTCTTTTCTTTTAAAAACTATGTTTAATTTTGCATTGTTTATTTTATCATGCTTAGAACTTAATTATGGTTTTTGGTTTGAAATTTAATTTAAATGAAATATTAATATAGCTTCTTTCATGTTTATGTATTGGTTTTTGAGTATATAAATTACACATGTGAATACCTATTTCATTTTGGGGTTTTCTAATATGTGCCCTAAGGGCACATATAACATGTTTTTATTATGGTAAGTATTCTTACTAATTAGATAAATATTCTACTATTTACCATAATTACCAACAAAATCATGTTTTTATATTTAGTTTTTGTTGGTAAATATGGTAAGTAGTAGAATATTAATGTAATTAGTAAGAATACTTACCATATTAAAAGTTTGTTATTTGTGCCCTTAGGGCACATATTAGAAAATCCCTTTGATTTTTATGATAAAGTGATATTATTTTTAGTTAATTGTATGCAAGGTTTAAATATTATTTAAATTTTGTAAATAACGTGTTATAACACACATGCTAAGTTAAACTTATAGCTACAAACTAAACATTGTATTTTTAGTGATTAGTGTTGCTACAATTTCAACTAATGAGGTGACAGTCAAATAGGAGAAGTCTGTCGATGTCCGGGCATAAAAAAACATAAAAGGTAATGGCAAAGAAAAACCATAAATCCAAGGGTTTCTTCCGGATGATACATGGTGGTGGGACAATTTGGATGTTGTGGAAGAGGTGTAGAAAGTACGACTAATTTCCGTCTCATCTTCATAAAAGCATTTCACACTAGAGTTTTTATTTTCAGCGTTCATGTTAACATTTAGATATTTTCTTATTTAACTCATGGTATGTTGAATATTATCGTCTTTGATTTTCATATTGAATTATTAAGGACTTTACATGTGTAACACCCATCACCTAGGTTCACAACTATGATGATACTAACTTAAAATGTTTCTGAAAAACAATCATAATACACTTGGTAAACAACTACGAAATTAACAAAACGCCTTGAAACTAATTACACACGATAATAACTTCCACACTTTAGTAAACAATATTATTTTGTGTTTGTGGGGTCCATAAATATAATCTTATTGTACACATGATTTCAACCATAAGTTTATAAGCTTCAAATATTCGTTAACTAGGTTTAATACCCGTGTATACATACGGGTTGATTTATACACAGATTGATATAATATAATAAATATTTTAATAATTAGATAATATTTATGTATTTATAGATGATTTTCAAAATTACGTATCATTAAGTAAATAACAATAATTTGATAATACATTAAAAAAATACATTCATCTTCTATACTTTTTATGTAAGCAAATTTTTTTAAATATTTTAAATTTAAAAAATGAATAGGAAACAAAAACAAAAAATGATTATTAATATATTATTAAAAAAATACATCATCTTCTATACTTTTGGCTCTATCAACTAATGAATGGTAAATTTCACTTCCAAACTTCCTATTATAAACAAATACTTCCCCCTAAACAATTGCCCTTCAAAACCTTGAATTATTAGATAGATGTTAATCTTAAATGGTTGATTACATGTTAGACGACCAAATCACCAACCTTTTCTCCCGTAAGAATGCTAGCTAGTATCATGAGGCTCATAACTAACTAGCATGAGTAATGAGTTGAAATCTTAGATTGTTTTCTTTTTGTTTTGTACATTTCATGTTACATGATGGAATGTTACATGATGGGATAAAAGTATACAATGTCATGGTTATGGGTTGGGTGTTGGTTCGGGTTATGAAATCGGGTTATGATTCGATACATGGCAAATACATAAGTGGTAATGGGTCGAGCCACAGTTTGATGAATATGGTTCATGGGTTGGTTAATATTTGAGGGCATTTACATATATCTCTCTCTAAGATCATTTATTATATATTTACCCACTCTTTAAATTCATTTACATATTTCTTATTACTAAACCACATATATTACATATTACTCATTTCTTTATAATAACTTTATGAATGACTAAAGTACCCTTAATGATTTCATTAAATGTAATTCATATAATTTTTAATCTATGACTATTAATTAGTTTGTTTCAACCGTTTTTATAGTTAACGTATTTATGTTGCTATCAACTAATATCCAAGCAAACTACGAAACCCACAATCTATTGAAGATCATTAAATCCAAAAAACTCAATAATGCGAAAATAAAATCATTTGAATCGAGCTAAGAATAAAAAAATAAAAAACCCAATACCACTTGAATCATCATCCAGAAATAATAGATTAAGAAGAGCTACGTTGTATGTGTTCGATTGGAGAAATTCATAACCGAACAATACAAAGAAGGTGACTTTTGATTCTTAATGTGGGTTTGGTTCTTATGGTTTGTGTAAAAAAATAGATAAATGGGTAATTTAATTTTCTAAAAGGGATATATGTAATTAAATTTTAGATTTGAATAAATATGTTATTAATGGGTTTAAAAAGGGAAAATATGTAAAAATCCCATATTTGTGGGGATTGAAGACGGGCAATATTGTAAACTTATGGCTCAATACGAATTTTATATACTAAAACCCATGCAATAAAAACAATATCCGTAAAGAAAGAAACCCTAGAGTTGTTCATCATCCATTATTTTTTTTTGAACTGCTGTTCATCTTCCATTCTTGCAATCGTCGCTTTCTTTCTCAAAGTTTGAAAGAGGTTTGACTCGATTATTCTATTTGTAATTTTGCTCGTGTTATAAGTGTTTGTTTTTGTTACATTCAGTAGTATATGAGTTTGAAGCTTTGGATTTGCATTTTTATTTCAGGTTCTGTATCCCGTCATGGCGGAAGAAAGTAACGATGACGACGACGACATAGATTTCGATCTAGTACGATTAGCCGATGATCTGATATTTCAAGTGTGCCTACGCTTCGATTTATGTGAACTGGTATGGATGAGGTCTTATGGTAATACGTGCGTGAGGGGTATAATTCGCCGGCATGACTTTCGTCTTGGATACAACGAAAGAAATCACGGTTCTGTATGGTGGTTTTCGCACCATTCTGATAGTGTTAGTTTGGTAGATCATGGCTGGGTTTCTGCATTTAGGTTAAGGCCTAGTAGAGTTTCAAGGGTTTTTAGGGTTGAAAGGATTATTGAGGGTTTGATGATGTTTGAGTTTCCTCGGATCGAGTTGGTTTATGTTTCTGGTTCGCTTCTCATCTTTGCCGTACCTGACAGAGGCTTTCTTTTGTTTAATCTTTGGAACTCCAATTTACAGTTGGTAGCCTTTGACCCAGAAGCAACTTTAGAGTCTATGAGGACTAGTCTAAGCTTTTACACGGACACAGTCAATGCCAACTTCTTTGTGTTTCAATGGGTTCTTAAGTATGAACGTAGTGTGGTTGTCTTCTCATGGAACTCTAGAAATCCATCTGAAATCAATCGACTCCCTGCCCAACTCGTTCAAGACTTTACTCTAGAAGATCTGAACCATCCTCGCCTAGTGGTCCTTACGGAAGATAGTTTGTATACATACTGCTTACTCTCTTTCCGCGAGAACATTCCGGTTTATATCAGGGGGGAGGTACGTTTAGAGCGTATTGTCACGGAGTTATCTTTCTGACTCACGTGCGACACTTAGAATCCTTCTAAGTTCAGCCTTAGACCCGACAATAATAACGATTCTTGACAACACGAGCGGAAGTTGCAAGAAAACCAAATATATATTGTATTGCTACAAGAGAAGATTACAAGTGTACACTGTAAAAGTGCTACAAGACTTGTGTAAGCAAGTGTGCTTAGTGTTGGAAGTATGTGTGCTAGTGTTGATGCCTTCAAATGGCCCTAGCATCACCTATTTATACTAGTTCTAAGCATCTAGAGAGATCTATATCTAGACATTTCTATACACGATCATTCTAGAGATTTCCTACATAATATCTTAGTTATTTCAAGAGAAATATCTAAGATCTTCATGGTGTATTCAAGGTGGATCTAGAGGGTTCCATGGCTGATTTTCGTAGGTCCTTCAAGAGCCCTCATTTCAGCCTTGTTCCGGGCACTTTCTTGAGCTTTCTAGATCGTTCCGGGGCTGCACAAGATGTCCACATTGGTGCAGCAACTTCCAGCCCTTTCCGGCAGCTTCCTTGGCTCTTAGGGCCTGATTTACGACCCCTTAAAGGTGCCATGTTGGTCTTGAAAGTTGTAGGCTGATCCGGGTGCTTCCGGGCAGCCCTTGATGCGCTTAGATGTGTCCGGAAACTTCCGGATTCCGAGAAAATTGATTTGTGTTTAGGCGGGTCGTGACAGTATACTGCCTTTGGAATTGAATGTGTCTGTTACGTTTTTACGTAGGTGGCGTAATGTTTCCAGCCATATGTTTGATATGAGTGGCCGGTTTGCGGTTAGATATGATTACTTTGAGAATGCATATAACTCCTCCCACCAGGCCAGACGCGTATCATTATATCAACTGAGAGATGTTTCTACTGGTTTTTGGCACTTAGTTTCTTTTGCTCCTATTGATTATCTCCCTGTTGGGCAGTTACGTCTCGTAAGGAACTCTCTGATTTCTGGTAATGGTTATCTTTATTTTACATGGGCACGAATCAGGGCGGGAGTTGGATCAATACTACTGTTAGCTACAACATGAGATCTAACCAATGGAATGTTTTCTCAACTGATCCTATCATGGCAACAACTTCAGGCCCTACATTTCCGTCTCAACTCACTATTACCCCATAGGTATTCTGTATTCATCTTTATAGACTTTACTAGTTTAATGCCTTCGTTATGCTCGGGAACACAATTCAAGTGATGCTTTTAAGGATGTTCTTGAATGTTCCATTCAGTTTTAAGACAAAACCGTGGTAAAACGGAACACATGATATATTTTTCAAAATTAGATTTTTATAGCAATATTATACTCAAATTAAAGAGATTAAAGTGCTTAGTTTTATGGTGTAGTTTATTTTTTTAAAAAAATCATATAAAAATAATATGTATATTTATAAAATACCGATGTATTTAATTGTATGTTATTATTAACTTTATCCATAAGTTTCATTTTTAAACCCTATCAAATATAAACCGGCTCACGTACACCCCTTGTAGTAAATGGTTAAAAATATAAATACTCTTAAATTTTTCAGAATTCTTCAAAATATTAGAGGACCAAAAATGTAATTAGTTTTATTATAATAAATTTTATATACATATTTTAAATAAAAAAATGGTCTTTAATTGTATGTTATTATTAACTTTATCCATAAGTTTCATTTTTAAACCCTATCAAATATAAACCGGCTCACGTACACCCCTTGTTGTAAAGGGTTAAAAATATAAATACTCTTAAATTTTTCAGAATTCTCCAAAATATTAGGGGACCAAAAATGTAATTAGTTTTATTATAATAAGTTTTATATACATATTATAAATAAAAATCATTATTATGAGATAATCTCTCAAATAATGTCACATAAGCTAAAAACTATGAAAATATGTCACGTAAGATTTTTTTGTTTTGCTATATTATATAAGGATTTTATTTGAATGATTCTGTTGTTGCATCTTAGTTGGGAACTTGGAATTAAATAAATGCCTTTAACTAACATGGACATAGATTTATGTTTGGAAATTGTTCACCAACAACTTTAAACCTTAACAAACGAATATGGGCAGCCCTTGTTCTTGTTCATCGGGTTTATTTACAGCCCTTGTAATACACCTTTCTAACCAACTTTTGATGATAATGAGACCTTAATCTTGAATTGTTTGATGGAGGCCTCGTAAGTCTTAACTTATTTTATTGAAAGAAGGACAATATACTTTTACTAGGTTAGATACCCGTGTCTTACACGGGAATGAGTGAGAATAATGTTTAAATCTAATTAAGTAGAATTCTTGTAATTACATAATACAATTTTATATACTCAAAACTAAGGAGAAGTTTACATGAAAATATTTTATACCTATGAACACAAATTTACAAATCTCAAAATACTTTCTACTTCGTTGCGGACAACACTTTCTTAACCATTTTTTCACCTTTGTTTTTGTGATCTTTAGTTTTAAAAAGTTAAAAGGTGATGAACATAGCCAATGATATCTAAAAGTTAAACTAATGTTAGTGTCTTGACAAAGTGAAAAAAGTTAGTTAGCATGAAGTAAAAAATAAATAATAACAAACTCATTAGGAATGGCATTACTCCGATGCACATCAAAGGGGTAAATGAAAAGCTATTTATAAAGACCCAACAAAATCTCTATGATGCATAACTAAAGTTTCACTATTAGAGAATAGTTTACATGAATGACTAAGTTAAATATAGTTTTTAAGAACTCACCAGCCGGCCAGTTACAAAAGTTTAACCTTATACTCATATAAGAACTCATAAATCAATCATAGTTTGACCTATTTGGCCATTTAATGTATTAGACCAACAGTTTTAATCAAACAAATCAATATGGCTATACGTGTACTAACCCATGTTGTATGTATGTTATCATGAAAGGCTACTGTTATTATCCTAACAATAGACATATGACTTTGGATGTTACCAACAACTACTATGTTACATATAGTTTTTAAAAAGTAAACTATGATAATACTGATGAAACTATTTAAAATATAAACCCACTCAACTTATATAACATCCACCAACACAACTGAAAAAACTTACGAATATAAGTCCAGATCCCTTGTATTTTCTTCCAAGGGTAAACTACCCTAATTTCACCAATGAATTAATATCCTATAGGCTAGTAAACAATAGAACGAAAACATATGAAAACAAATACATTATTTATATAAACAAAACTGATTCTTAAATGTGAAAGATAACATGTGAGTACAAAATATAGAGGTAAAAGTAACCTATAACTAACATATGTATTTAAGATTATGTTAATCTTATTTGATGAATCCCAAGTTCATGATAACTACGAATTGAACTACAGTTCTAAAAAAAGCTCAAAACCTCAACACCATTTACTTCATACAACAAACATCGACTAATCACACATTGCACTTGCAAGTATCAAAACACCTAAACACATAAAAATTAGAAATAAAGCACATACTGAAAATGTGATAAACAATATCAAGAATAACATACAAATGTCAGTCAAACACAAATACAAATTAACCACACATTGAGAAGGACATAAAAACATTTTTGTTACCTACAGGAAAAGGTACAGTTAAGCAAGAAAATGAATAGCAATCAAACAACATTAGGTAATCCAAAAAACCTAATATATAACTATCAGAGACAAGATCAAAAACATAAAAACCTATTATGTTTCCACTTTTTGAGCAATTAAACGTAACCCCATATCAAAATCTCAAGTTTAGAATATTCGATTTAAGATTTAAATGAGTCCTCAAATTTAGTTATTGAAAAGTTACACTTTCCAGCTAAAAAAACATAAAAATTGAATAACAAAAACCTTAAATATGCAAGAATGAAATGAAAAAAACACAAAAAATCAGTCCTGGCCTGCACATAGAATTAAATCAAACAACTGAGGGACAGTCAATTTAACAATGGAGGTGCGGATTAGATGGATGTGATGGTTGATTAGTTGTTGGGTTTTACGTAATTTGATCATCAAACATTGGTATAGGTCAAGATCGCCAACTGTGGAAAGCTACAATACGATTCCACCGATTACTTTTAAATCAACACAACAAAAGATACTTACGAATTGATATAACCGGAAAACAGGGAAGAATATCATACCGAACTCAAAAATCACCGGCGTAACCTGAAACAACAGCGAGAGTTTAGAGAGCGCTGGTTGTATATGATGGAAGCCGACGTATTAGCGGTTTTGAAATTTGAAACTCATAGGAGGCCTCTTTGAAAAGAGAGAAGATGCTTATATTCATTTATATTTGAATGGATGAAGATACGGTGTTGACACGTGGCAAAACATATATATGAGGCTGACACGTGGATTGATGGCTTAATATCATAACATGTGTTAAATATTAGTTTCTTTTATTATATTGTATATAGATTACTTTCTGACTTTTTGTTGTCATATTTGACACTATATGATTATTTGCAACCATTGTTGTCGATAGCAATGATAGCAGTCCCTAGAACACGCTATTTAGCGAATTGGTACATCGACGCTATATGCTTGCTGCAACCAAATAGCGACCATATAGCGGATTCTAACTTTTTTTATTAACAAAATTTGCAGTTCATTCGAAAATCAACCTAAAATATGTAATATTTCACTATTAGAAATAGGTATGCATTTGATCATTAAAGGTTAAAGACATCTCAGATTGGTTGGGTTTATACTTTATAGCCTAGCTAATTTGCTTATATGTTAGTGGTTGCTAAACGTGAAATAGCAAGTGCTATTTACCCCTGTTCGCTACCTAACATATAGGTAGGTACCTTGCAGGTTTATTTTTTCTTGATAAAGAAGGGTTTCGAGTCAACCTATCCGCCCGTTTTCTCACCACAAATCAGTGAATAAGTTTGTTGATTGGGAGTGCTAGCACATGTGTGTGAGAGGGTTAATTTATAAATGAAATACAAGTTGACTGCTTGACAACTAGTTCTTCATGAAACAACATTGTTTTATGTCGTTAGAAAGCATGCAAACTTTAAATAGTATTTAATCGATCAATAGCTAGTACAACCAATAATTAATGTTGAGTTTTTAAAAAGACTTGATCTTCATAGAAAGCATTTGCATCTGTTTTCATACATGGTCGTATGATATAT
The DNA here is from genome assembly GCA_030867185.1 of Tagetes erecta. Classification (NCBI taxonomy): domain Eukaryota; kingdom Viridiplantae; phylum Streptophyta; class Magnoliopsida; order Asterales; family Asteraceae; genus Tagetes; species Tagetes erecta. The sequence goes on along the minus strand of CM061492.1, from coordinate 12,297,695 downwards.
AGCACTCAATTGCATTAATTAAATGATAGTTTCAAGGATCATATGATAGCAGTGTCTCATAAATTTGTTATTACTATTTTTGGCACACAAAAAAGCATCACTTCATATGTTTCTAAAGTGTTTTTATAAAGCTAAGGTCAAAAGAAAGAATGATTTGTAGTTTCAAGGATCATATGCTGGTTGTGACCAGGGGTGACGAAAATGGATGATTATTGATAGGGGCCGAGTTGGTAAAACCACAAAGTAACAGATATGATTTGGAGGCAATCCAATTCGAACCTGCGCACCATGAAATTTACCTTCAAAGGAACCGCCCGAGACCACAGAAAAAGGAAATCATCTTAATTTATCAAAAATCAAAGTTTCAATGTTGTGCCTTATAAGTTTAACCGAGGTAGCCTCATCACCCAAGACCAAGGATCATCGTAATTTGAAAAATATACAGTTGGAAGAACTTTAGAACAAACAAGCAATTGATCAAAAGAAGATTGATACAAGACATCCGATTTCCAATTCCACTTTACTGACTGTATATATGTATGTATGTATTTATGTATTTATGTATTTATGTATGTATGTATGTATAACATTTGATATCAAGGAAGATTGTTTATGTTATTATTGAGATCACTAGATTATTCAAAATCATACACTCAAATTTTTACAAAAGATAGAAAGATAGACGTTGAAATAAACTTTTGGAAAGTATATATTTTCAAAAGATTGTTCATGTATTATTCAGCACGTGTTTCATTGACTGATAGATAGATAGATGTTGAACTAAACTTTTGGAAAGTATATATTTTCAAAAGATTTTCATATTTTCAAAACAATATGTCAAGAACCCTCTGCTTACATTTTTATACATCTAAAAAGTTTGTTCCAATTTACATTTCCTATTTTCCGGCTAATTTTCACCCAAAGAAACGATAAAACTTTTGTAGGGTATGATTTTCCACACATTTTTGGATCGGTTGTTAAAAACATTCTCGTTTCATGTCTCCCATATCTACAGAACTTTGTCCAAACTTGTTAACGATGTCAAGAACCCTTTGTTATACATCTCAAAAGTTTGTTGTGTGGTTTGGGAAATGATGCTAGTGGCTAAAAAGAACGGAGCGTGGGTTTCGGGTCCATCAAGGCTGCAAACTCGACCCTTCTACATAAACTTTTAAGCTAACCTTTTTTGTAGCGCCTTGCTAGTTCTAACATGATGCAGTTAAAAAAGAGAACGTTCCATTTATGACTGGATATGTGAGTTACGGGTAGAGATACTGAGATAATGAAACATTTCATGCATGTACGATAACGCGATATCAACGGTAGATTGTCTTAAGATCATTAGATGTAATGAAAATACTACAAATCACAAGAGATAATTTTTCTAATATAGTAATCAACATGCAGAAAACAAATATGTATACATCGTTATAATACTTCATTTACCGATGGGCCTTACCTTTTAGTTTTCTTCTTCACTGGAATCATGTTTTACAACACCTCTTCGTCTTGTTGGTAATATATGGAGGAATCTTCAATTGGTAACGAAGGGGGTGTTCCTGGCGGAATTGATGCGGCACCGTTTTCACCAGCACATACACATAGAGCCTCTGCATCTCGAATAATGGGATCGAGGTCAATTTGACCACTTAATTCGTTGATGAACTTTAGAAGGGTATCAAAATCCATTTGCTCCCCCATTATTTTGGCTCGGTGTCTTTTAAGGATTGCAATACACATGTAAAGATGAAGATGTTCACTAGGATAGTGAGTCCACAAAACCTCCCATAAACGCATCGTTTTTTCGTATTCAAACTCCCTGAGATAACATGGCCAGTAATTATTAGAACGGAACGCTGTATAACATGCTTAGTTGAATACAGAGATGGAAATTTTGACTCCTTTAGTCAATTCAGTTTATTTAAAAAAACAGATTATTAGAAGAATAATCTAACTTTGGTAATCCTATCTGATACTATTAATTTTTCAAAAAAGTTTATAATTAAAGTGTTTTGGTCACACCCGTACTAAAAATTACTCGTTTTGACTTGTCATCCAACAAGATCTCAAGCCGTTCATTTTTCCAGCTAAACAACTTACTGCCTAAGAACTTATACTTTATAAGCGAAATGTACCTATATATTAATAATATATTGTACCCTCATTAGCCGATTGTTTAAAGTAACAAGACAAACAATTACAGTTTGAATACATGCCACATATTGGCAGGCAGTAAAAACTATCATTTTGTTAAAAATTTAACGCAGAAAATGTTAGCAAGACACAGGGATAATGAATAGACTTGCCTTTTGAACTGAATAAGAATCCAGCGAAAACAGAAGAAATAGTTCAAGCAATCGTTCTGCTTGAAGTAATTGTGTAATGGACTGTCCAGCAGTTCCACTAACTGCCAATACAAAAGAGAAAAATACATGTTAGAAATAATACAGATCAATCCAAATGTCCCAAAACACAATTCCATAATAATAAGTTAAAAAGGAATATTAAGTGAACATCACATAAAAAAAGAAGTTAAATTGCTCCTTGTAGTGGTGGAAAAATGCGTGGCTCGAACGGGTTTGGTAATGGGTCAAAACAGGTTGGTTATATCACTGAAATTGCATAGACCCGTGACGTTTTTGTAGTAGTTATTTTTAATTTCTAAAAATTAACAGCTTTAACCACTAGAATAAAGTAAAGGAACTAAACCGCTAAAATGTTGATAGTTGCTTGATTTTATCCAGCATTAAGCATAAACTTTAAAAACAGGTCGAGGTGCTAAACCACTAAAATGGGCCTTAACGGGTCGAGTTGGGCCAACCCACCAACACTTTTTTATCACTTTTCCTTTTTGAGTTTTAGATAGATAATTAATGAGTACAACCAAAGGACTTGTAGCCAAATGGTATCCAGGTGTTGGTGAAAAGGTGTTCCTCCCAAGTGGTGAGGGTTCAAGTCCCATAGTAGGCAATGTAGTGTAGATTTAGGAGTATATTAGTGGCTGTTGAATTTGTTGTTCCAAAAGTAATTAATGTGTAAAATATCAGTAGAATAACTATAGTATTACAATAATAACCGTGTGTTCTTATTAAACGACAAGAGCTATTATGCACTTTTACATAAATCGACCCAGTTTTGAAAAGGGCACCTCTAGCTTCACGTTTTGACAAACAAAGCATGTGCTAACAAAAAAAACAGTTGGGGGGGGGGGGGGGAGATAAGAGAGAACCTTGGACAGGGCGAAAAGTTGAGAGTGCATGCCACTCTGATCACGGTTGAAATTTGGTCCAAGTCGTTCCAATAGAGAAACAAAACACCAGAATGCTTCTGATTCATCTTTCATGATGAATAATATTGGGGAAAGGAGATCACTCATGCCCTAAGAAAACATATCATGTTTATTAGCAAAAATATCATGTAATCTATTATCTATAGAGAGGGAAAACATATGCTTTTATACAGAAACCAGCATCTCTAGAAACAGGTCAAGTAAATCAGGAGAATGAACAACTTAAAAACTCAAATAAAAAAATAAAGATTACATATGTGACAAACCCAACTAATATAGTATTTTTAATATTTAATTAGGAAATAATATAGTTTCCCTAATCATATGTGACAAACCCAACTAATTAAAAAAATCATACTTCTGGACAAGAAGTGTTTCAGTCAACCCATCCAAACCTGTGTCCCATTTTGACCCATACCAAAACATCATTCATCGACTTGAAATTGTTTTTGATTAGCAACCATCCCACTCGACATGCCCTTTATGCCATGTCTAGTATCAGCCCCTCAAGTGATCATGCTCTTAGCACGGATAACTACAATGGTAGTGTATTACCTGACAGTAACCAAGATCGAAGTTGTAGAATGAGTAAGTCAACAATATGTCATGCATAACGCGTACATTTGGATTGTCATCACCCTCATAGAATGTAAGTGATCTGTCAGTCCTTACCTTCAAAAAATAAGTAAACATTTAACCATCAATAAAATGACTCACGTTGTGAATACTTACAAGCACATTTAATCTTTGGGTCCTACTTACCACATCTTTATCTATAAGACCCTTCCTTTCTCTGAATTTTGTAAATCTTTTTGCCTGTTCCGGAGAAATGCTCTGCATGAGGAAATTGGGACGATAAAATGTAATATCCTTTATAAAACGTAGGTGGAAATCCCCGACACGACATGAAATAAACAGCTACAACTACAAATTGTAAGACTGGAAGCACCACCTTCTAACATATATAAGTTTCCTTTTATCATTTTTGATCTTATATTACTATTATATATTTAGATTCCTGTGTTTTTTATAGTGGGGTTATCGATCTCAAGAAATCAGTCATACAAACAGGTGCAAAAAACGGCTACTTGGTTTATAAGCGTTTCTGAGGTAGGGTTCAACTTCTCGACACAATTAACTAATCGGGTCATGTTATATCCCAACCCGCCAACCAGAGCACGACATGAACTTCCAGCACTAAGAAAACTAAAAAAATTGAAAAGAAAAATGCTAGTATCTGCAAGGCAGGGAAAGAAAAGAGCCCATAACATAGTTCTTACTAAGGTGCTATTCATTTGCATCGAAATTAATCACATACCTGCCATTGATTTTTGATTGTCTCATACTCTGACTTCTTAACTGATACAAAATACTCCCTCTCGGCATATGTAGAATCATATGAATAATATCCCAATAAAAAAGCCCAAACCTGAAAATAATGCATCACCAAAAGGTTTAGCTCCGCTATGCAAATAGAGAAACGTGTGATAACCTAATAGTAGCACGATAAACAAACCTCTTTCCGCAAGTTATGATCCACTCCCCCGTAGAATATTCTCTTTTTCAAGGCAGTTGGATCAACAACACGGCCTTCGGTATCCAAAAAGGTTGACCACTGTATAACAAGGTAGTAGAAGTCAAAGACCTACTATGCAGACTTCCCTCTTTGAAGGTGATGTGTATATGTATGAGAAAGGAACTTGAAATTTAAGTTTGTGGAGTAAAAGAACATTAGCAATAGATACAAATACAATTAAGCAAGCCAAAACATTATACTTTTCTTCATTGTAAACAATAATTTGAACAGCAAAATTTACTTCTTACACCAAACAAAGTGACAAAACAAGAAGATACTTAAAACCACTTCAAGGTATTTCCAGAGTGTGTCACTAATGGAAGTCCTATAACTCCCTAAATTGTCCAACAAATTTGTTACTGATGATTTCTCAGAAGAGCAATAGAAAAAAGTGTTATTTTGTAAATTCGTTGTGGATATATGATGCAGTTATTGACGCTTTCTCATGAGCATGCACAAAAAAAGTATGTCTTACCTCTTGAAACCCTAAAGGATGTTGACGTGGTTGTCCCCATACCAGTGATAGTTTATCGAACTGTCAAAAAAATAAAATAAAAACAAGGTAAGAACTAAGAAATTGATCTGTGAGCACATACTAAAGAACAGTATATGGATTCTCATAGAACGTTCATAGATACTAAATGTCAGGCAAACAAAACAGTTAACGCATTAATGTTTCTAATTTGGTTGGTCATCATCATATGAGGATTGCTGAACTGAAGCAGAGCATGCAGCCATAGTGTGCTAGACTGGCATTTATTTCTTAGCTTAAAACCATCAAGGCATCAACTTCCAAATTTTAAATATCTTACCAACCTTTTTTTCATATGATCAAACCATACTTCCATTTTTTCTAATACCAGCAGAGAAGGAAATCAGCAAAATGAAGCAATAACGAAAAACAGGAGACCAATTATTTGAAATTTCATTGGTGAAATTGAGAGTGGAATAGTACAGATCACTTGCTTAAGTTCAGGATATATTCATAAATGTAGCAGACTAGCAGCTCAATTAGTACAGTTATAGCATTTAACAATTTTTAAAGATTAAAGTACTCAAGTGAAGTGAGGTTAACTATATGAAAGCACCCTCAAAAAGTAATACTGGGACTTCCCTCCACTTGTGAGGGCTCCTACTATAGCCAAATCCTACATCTTGCAGACGTATGCCTTTACTAATGCTCGTTCTAAACCAAAATAAGTGTTTGATATTGTTGATTGACTAATAATAATCAATCAAACTTCTGTTGCACCCATGCTTTCATATTTTTCCAGCTAATAGTTGGATTTTCTTTCTTATGCTCACATAACGCAGTACTCATTTAATCCTTCCAGTTCCATGTGTTAAGCTGATTTGTTACTCCTTTCTATTTGATAGAAAACACTGTGCTTGGATATTAAGAGGATTCATCCAAACATCTAGCTTTATACGTAAACACTAAACCTTTGCAATTGCTATGTATATGAACTTTAACTCTAGAGACATTATGTTTTGCTAAAACTTTTGAGATCCACAAGATTTAAATGGTACTTCTATATTTTCTTATTACACACTATATATATTGATAAGCTCTCTATATAATATATATTACATATCTATTTATCAAAAAGAGACATATCTATTCATTTATCGACTAATAACCTCACAAAATGCATATCTTTACGGTCCCAAGTGTAACTTTATACATGTTTAACTGTACCTTAAAATTAAGTTTTCACTTTTTAACACGCTAATATAACCTTCAACTATGATATAAAGTAACCTCCAAATGAATCTGTTTAAAATGATTTTAGTATTTTACCTCTAATGGATCAGAGGGTACAGGAACTTTCTTGGGAACAATTTCCATATCATTGGAGGCCATTCCCTGTGACTGGTGGTCTTTAGAAGCCCAATTACTCCTCTTTTTCTCATTAGGACCATGACCATCAACAAGGCCCTCGCGGAAAAGCTGAGAAGTTGTCTCTCGAGCAAACCTCGTAACAAGAGAAAATTTCTCCAAAACTTGAATTGAAATATCTCGAGCAGGATCATGACTTTTTTGCCTTTGTTTGTTGTTTCGTTGTATACTTCTCAAATGACCATCCTCTGAAGTATGTTTATTCTCCAAGCTGCCATCAGAGGGAGTACCTGAAGATAAAGGTGTTCTGTTTGCAAGAGATCCTGGAAGCTCCAATGAAGATAAAGTTCTCTGATAAGACATATTTAAACAACATATGTAAAAGAAACTGCAAACAAAGTTCAATAACCACTGAGTGAATATGAAACCAGTAAATATTAGAAACACAGCTCATACGAGCTAAATCAAAGAGGCTAAGAAACTAGCAGAAATGAAACTGCACCTGAAGAGGATCTTGAAAGTTATTTACAAGAAACAGATTTGCATCTTCAGAAGACCTGCGGTAAAATAGGTTTAATTAGAAATTAGAAACAATCCGATAGGCTTAAGATTAAATAACAGCAACAAATTTGTAATTAACACATCTTATAAAATTTAAGCATTATCTTAAGTTGAAGAGCAAGCAATATAGATTAGGAACAAAAACCATAACGATTAACAGATACCATGTAATCTTAAAAGAGGCTTCTAGTTATTTTTTACTGTAGCTAAAAGGTCTTTGCTGATAGACGGTAATTACAATATGTAGCTTGTATTGCCAGTTTTTATTATTTATATATTTTACAATGTAACACAAACTCCCTTACAAACGTCAGATTCTAAAAGATCAACTTTGTATCAAATTTTACATTCATGCATTTTCTAATTTATTAATTCAACAAAAAACGGTTCCCCTCAAGAATCCCAAGGGTCCATATGATACATCGTAAAAGTAATCTACCTACCCAACAGCTAGACCAAACTGGATTTGCAAGAAACCTACATAAAAAAACCCACCAACCTGACAATAAGAACATGCTGCTTGATTATAGCTAGAAACTCCCGTACTCCACCGCTATAGAAGTAGAGAGGAGGGAATGCTAGACCTGTGAAAAATTTCAGTTAGGCTAAAATTATGAAAATAAAAATGCAAAATATGTTGATATCGAATACTGTCTACCAGATCTTTCCAAACAAGTGGAAATAAATTTAGGGCAAGATGACGCAATTGATGATTCTAGAATACTTGGACAAACTAGCAAGTAAAACATGTTTGGAGAAAACAGCACAATTAACAACATTGGGTATGAATTTTGAGAAGAAGAGACCGCTTATAGCTCTTTTCTAGTGCCTAGGAGGAATTGTGTTAACGCCTCATGGATCAAGTTAAACCAATATACAAAATAAGTTGATTGTCAGAAACAAATTACTAGTCAGAAACTGATAGAGCTGTCTTCTAGAAAAGTCTTACTTCTTCACAACCTTGAAAATCCTATAAGCATATAAGAATGAAAACAGTAGCATTGCATACACTCTCTACAATGCTACCAGTACATCTTAAGGTTTTAAGCTGATCATCTAGTGTGCTATTTGCCTGACTAACTACTACTCTCAGTTGCAAGCATGAGTTAGATCTAAAATATGCCTGATCTGCTAAAACAATTTTGAAAAGTGTAGTCATAAGTCCCGTATAATCCACAACCCACGCTGCACATAACACAACAGTGCAGGAGTAGGCTATATATTGAGCTAGTCATGAACTTGGACGAATAACTGACAACAGAATTTGTTTTGAACTTGATAAAATGCACATCAGCAACCAAGAACATGAACATCTTAAATATAATGTTCTCCATAGTAAACTTAAGAGATGTTATTAAATACAATAGATCCAACAAAGAGCAAAAGAATGTAAGGAACTAAGGACCTGTGCCTACCTGATGAAACAACAATAACGTACTGCCATCCAATTGTTGGTGTATGCCGGCGAATTGACTGAATATCAGAAAATGGCAACGCTCTTATAGTATACAAATTTTTGTCTGCATAAAGTAACCATGATAATCAGATCCACCAATCCAAAATAAATCAAATGCGTATGAATATAAATACAAAAGTAAGATAATGTACACTGATACACACAGTTACTGGACAAACAATCAAAGATTGAGGCTAACCTGACAGCCTGGCATTTGAGCTTTGGCCTTTATAAGGTATCCACGTCTGTTCGGACAAAAAGAAGTATATCTTACTACCATAATAAAAAGACTAATAGACCGTGTATCAGAAAATAAATGAATGTTACTTCACAACGAGAGAAGTTAGAGAGCATTACCATGAATAGTGAAGAACCTTGCTTAATCAACTTTAAACGTCCACTGATCCGTTCTGCGGCATATTGAGTTGGATGAATCGTCACATTATCCTTCAGGTACACTATTTCGGAGTCTTCTGGATCACCAGAAGAGCTTTGCTTGCTACTGTCAGTACGAGTCATGCTTGAAGAGCCCTAAAATGTACATAAACAAGTAGAATGTAAGTATAAATGATGTGAGTTTTCCAACTAAAGCCGATTTGTGGAAAAACTATGAATCAATTACATAACAAAAAAAGTTATTGGTTAAGAAAAATAGCATGTGAGTTGCACCAAAATTTTCTGTTCACTTAACACACCATCAGTACAAGACATGCTTTCAAGCTGTAATACACAACAATTGAATAATTAACCTACCTAATCACACTTGCATATTCAAATATATGGCAAGGGGGTAACAGGGAACCTAATGCACACAGAAGCAACCATGAGCGTTTATTGTTCCTGATCAATCCAGCCATACAATTGACACGATAGCTTAATAAGGTTATTTTTGTAACATTATGCCTATAGCACCTTCATCCAACTAGGACACATTCCAAACAAACAACAGATATACAACATGCTCATTTAAATTTTCAGATTCTTTTCATATGTAGCATTTGGTTAATCAGAACCTTATCAGAAAATTTCTCATACAGGGCTTCCCTAGCATGTAATTAAACTTTTTCCCTAGGTAGCTTCCAGAAAACAATTACTGGAAACATAAATGTTGATTTCAGTGTAGTTACTAGAATATCTGACAAAAGCAAGAGACAGATGATTTCATACAGCTTTTAAGACGTTGTCTGAATACTAAACGATCTACCATCAAACTCATGATCCCCAAACCCAAAAACAAGAAGCATCACTTAGTTACGATTTCTCAATTCTCATCATTCATTTTCAAATTTAAGAAAGTTATCAATATAAAAAATATCCATTCTATCCTTCATTTACTAAACATCGCTTAAAACACATAACCACAGTTCCTTGCTAAATCCACTTCTATTCCTCAACTAAGAAACAATCACCCTCCACCATTACGAACTAAACTATCAACTACTATTATCAACAGTCATGCTTGATCAAGCCCTAAAACACACGAGGTTCAACAACTTCTAAATATATCCAACAATCCACAGCAGTTATAAGTTATGACCGCTTGCAAGCAGTTCAAAATCTACTATATGAATACACATAAATAGCTTCCCGATTAGATCGCCATAAACATCAGCAGTAACAAGATCACGCTACATCCACTTAATCAACAGATAAAAACCGCATAACAAACTCGATTCAAATTCTAATAACTAACAAAACCGATCGTCGGAGCCCTAAATAACAATAAATCAATAACTTCACCGCCTAAACACTCGAACTTAGTTCAACTGGAATAAAAAACAACTTTGAAACTGATCTATAAATCACTTAAAGTAAAACGAATCACAGAAAACAACCGATCGCGATAATGCTCACAAAATGACGGTTATAGTTCTAATTCATATTAACATAAACGATGTTTTGCTTACTTGCTGAGACGCAGCGGCGTAATCGGCGTCGTCGGAGAGATCGTGAATATCAGTTTCGTGCATCGGCGCCGGCGATAGATGCGATACGAAGTGATTAACGGTGATGATGAGCTGGATTATTTCCGATTAACAAAGTATGGTGGAGACACGGGTTTTGTATGCAACTCTGTAATAACCGAATATGTAATGTAAATGTTATATAGCATCATCCGTACATTATATATGGATGCCTGGATGGTGTGACTGTTACCTTACTTACTAGTTGTAATGACTTCTTATAATGTCATATGACACGTATAACATTATAGTGTTGTATGATATTTTTAATGTGTAAGGTCGAGTTAAGTGCTATATTTTACGATTGGAACTATTAGTGGTATACTACATAATCCGAACTATCAATGGTATAATTTACAATCTGAACTATTGTGGTGAATCAAAAAATTTATAATAATAAGAAATGTAAATCATGTTAAATTTGAGTTTTTATTAAAAACTAATAAAAGCAATTAATATAAAGTATTAATATTAAGATCCTACCAAATTACTTGCACACTAAGAATAGCAGTTATGTGACATGTTAAGGAAATTGACTGTTTGGCGCGTTTCCGTCGATTATGAGTTTTAGAAAATATAAAAGCTAGATATATATATCGAATTAATTTAACTTGGGCATTATTTGGGCCTTGGCAAATTTAACTGAACAAATCATATTACTGAGTTATGTTTTGACCCTCAACTCAAGTAGCATTTTTGAACTTTGACATGGTTCTTTTGCTTAAAGATTACTGGGCCCAAATACCCATGTTTACTTGTAATTTTGATCCAACTTGAAAGGTTTAGCCCACATAAGCTTTACACTTAGTTTATACTTCTATGAGCTTTTAATTTCGGTAAAAAGTAGTTCATCTAAACTTTTTGTTTCATGAATAGATGTTTGAATTGGTCATATGTTGTTTTTGAATGAAGATTTTATTAGAAAACTATCACAGACATTAGCAAGATGCTAGGACCAACAACAACAACAAATCAAGCAAAAACAAACATTACAAACTACTAAGGAATAAGGTATCAATTATGCCACACTACATCTACCATATTAACACGGTACTTTAACCAAAGAAACACGTTCACCATGATCTTCTCGACGATTCTATCCACTAGAAGATGCTTAGATTTGAAGATAAATTCATTTCTCGCAAGCAATACATACCATACTCTATCCTTTTCCAATCCGTTCATACCGAGCCAGTCTATCCAGTCTCCAATCGAGTCTATCCCCCATACTTTCAGACCAACCGCACCAAGAACATATTCCACAGCAAACCTTAGTTGTAGGGTCAGTCCTACCAATTGTCAAAATCCGTTGGGCCCTAGGCAAAATAAATATTTGAGCCTTAAAATCGAAATCCAACAACTCGTTACACTTACACAATGATGATAGTTGACAAAAACTTAAACCTGCCCACGTACTCCCACCTTAAAAAACCTAAACTTGCTCATTCTCACCCCTAAACCTAAAAGCTAAACTCACAAATCTAAAAGTTTAACTCAAAAAATCTATAAAAAGACTAAACCCAAAAAATCAAACCAAAAAACTATGCCAATAAACTAAGTCCTAAAACTAACCCTTAAATGTTAAATCTTAAAAGAAGTTAAATAAATGAAATTAAGTAAAATAAAATAAAAAAATAAAAGAAGAGAAAATAAAGGAAGAAAAAAATTAAGAGAAATACATGTTATATATTACTCCCTCCGTCCCATTAGAAGTGTCCATATTGCCTTTTTTAGTTGTCCCACTTAAAGTGTCCACTTTTAAAATTTATTGGTAAACTTCCAAATTTGCCCTTAATAACATAAAACAAACAATAGGATGGACCCACGATAATATTTATTGTCAAGGGTATTGTTGTCAAATAACAAACAAAAATATCAATCATTTATTGTGCCTAAAACTTTGTGTTTTTCAAACTAAGACTATTCTAATGGGACGGAGGGAGTAATTACTAAAGCTGAAATTAAACCCAATGTAGTTGTAGCTTAAGTAGTTATAGTGCCGAAAGTTAACCAGAAATTTTGAGTAAATCTCTTAAAAGTGATTTTTTTATATTTTTCATACATATCTACCTATTCTAATAATTGAGTAACACATCCACATGTCACCATTTTAACTACTCCACATAGGATTTTGCTTAGGTGTCATGTTCTAATTAATTTGATGGAGAATTTTTAGACGGGTCATGGTATGCTCCATATTCGAAATAACCCGATAGGTTTAAATTAAAAATTCATAAATTATCATCAATTATCTTCTAACCCGGTATGTTCAAATACAAAATTTACCAATTATCATGTTCTATATATTAACCCGATATGTACCAAATATCATGAATTATCTCTTAACCTGATATGTTTAAATAAAAACTTATCAATTATTATGATTTATCTTAACCCGATATGTTCAAATTAAAGTTTTACCAATTATCATTAATTATCTCATAACTCGATATGTTCAAATAAAAAAATTTACAATTATCATGAATTATCTCCTAACCCGATATGTTCCAATAAAAATTTACCAACTATTAAAAATATATCCTTTATTATAACATATGATTTTTTATATGAATATATTTGTAAATATCCAAATCGATTTAATAAGAGATATGTTAAAAATAAATGATATGTAAATTGAGTTAAAACCTATAAAACTAAAATCCGTGTAGTACACGGGTACTAATCTAGTATATATAATTAAAAGTTTGCCAGCCATACTCTAAAGTATAAAACAATTAAATCTAAAAAAATAAATAAAGAACGTCGTAGTTATCATCAATGTCTTAAATTAGAAAGAATATTATCATGTAAGTTTATTAAAGGGTCTTTTTCTACTCTACTAAGAAAGTAAATTATTTGACATAATTCTATTAGTCTCATATTGTAGATCCCTAACCATTTTCTTTATATAATAATCATATTTATTTAGTTTTATACTTTAGTCATGAAACTTTGTTAATTATAAGTTTATGAATTTTATCATTTTTATTTTTTAACCCGGTTCCAACATATTATAAACCGTAAAACTAATTGAAAATAACAATAGCTTGAAAATATGATATGCTCACACATGAAAAATATGCATGATATGTGTTCCATTTATATTAATAACTCTAATGATGTTGCATGGTATATATGTTGGGTTTGGTTGTAAAAGAAAGCCAACATTTGTATGGAAAGGCTAAAAATATGACCCAAGTAGTTATTTAAATAATAATCATGGCCGGGTGTCTCTTTGCCTCAACACGAGCTAAGGGTGGGAATATATTGCTAAAAAGTAAAACAACAAGGACCGGATATGCCCGATATTTGTTCACTTGAAAAATGAGAGAATATGTTCTTTTATATGTGAGCATACTTTTACATTTACAAGTACTTCATTTGCAATCCCATGATTTTTGGGTTAGATCACGCCAACATGGCTCCCTTGTGGCGGTGAAAGCTCACAGACAACGCTAATTTTGTAGCATATGTCCGGCTACCGATGCGAAGGTGACATGATTGGTAAGAAACTATGAGAGAGAGGGGAACTAGACATTAATTGTGGAATAGCCTATGTGACTTCGTCACGGTAAACTGGTTGATTGTAATAAATATATTATTAAGTCATACAATGATAAAAACACATTATTTACATTTAATTAAAATCTTTTAGGCCTTTTAACAATAGCCATTATTTTAGTAAGGAAATTTGGTTTTTTTAATGTAGGTTACATTAGATGAAGTTGCCATATACCTAATGCAATCCTTTTGTTACATAATGCAAAAGGGTTGCATTATGTTTATTTTCCTGTAGTGACTAGTGACATTTGTTCCAAACTTTTAAGTGGAAGCAACGAAAAATCATAACGAAGAGGAGCAAAGTGAATGTTAGAGATGAAATAAAGCAAATGATTGTATGTGAATGTGCTCAATTACGAGAATTACGTCATTAATTAATTAGTCGTTTATTTTTTAAAACTACTGTGATTTGTTTTATAAAAGGAAGTTTGAGAGGGAAAATTGAGTGGGAGGATTTATGGAGCCAAAACCTTGTGATTAATGATGTTTATACAAAAATATTTACAAATTATAAATATAATGGTTATAATTTTTAAATATTGTTATTTAACCCGTGTGTAACACACTGATATTAAACCTAGTTGATTGATGAAATAGAACCTTGGTAGTGTCAAGTATTAAAATCCCAAGGTTATGCGGCCCATCTGTAATAAGTGAAACAACGACGCTAGCATACAAGTAATACTATTACCAAATGAGTATCATGATGGACTATAGCAATAGGTAATTAACGACAATCATCTAGAAAAACCAAAGACAAGAAAAAGGTAAAGTGAAAAACTGTCATTATTTACCGATAGGTTTGATGTATAGGGTAAACATGCAGTTATTGACGAAACACAGGTATGTGGGGAAACTTACTGATAACAGATTAGGGATGTGGATTCTTTACAGATGGGTTTATATATTGGTAAAACTTTCTATAAATTAATATACAACATAAGCTTAATTGGTGTTAATTGTTGGGTCTTTTAATTTAGTCTTAATTATTAATGCCTGTCTCCTTATATTTTATTAAATATGTCATATTATTATTTAGGGAAGAGTTGATGTGAAATTAGGTTAATTGGTTGGAACTGATGTTCGATCTAAAGACTATACAATTAACTAAGCATCATTCTAGATCTAAATGAAACGATCCGGCCATAAGCTTCATTAAAATCTTTACATATAACTATACATATATAGGCAATTTAATGGTAGAGTTTAGTTAAAGAACTTTTGAACATTTCATTAATATACAACTCAACGTCTCTTCTTAAAGTATTCATTTTCTAAATTTTGTACAAATTATCATTTTTTGGAATAATTGCATGCTTAACCGGTTACAAATAAGCCAATATAACTATCATGTTCTTTTAATTAAGTACAAAGCATGCATGATATTGCAAAACCTTTTCTTTTCTTTTTTAAATTATTTGTTTGCATGACTTAAACTAGTGACATGCAATAGACTATGCAAGTGGGTTTTATTGGTAGAGAATATTTTCAAGGTTTGGCATGCTAGCTAAAGCAAGTTTTGCTCCCTCTTCAAATTAATCGATCATTTCAGTCACCTCCTTCACTCTCTCATCCCAACACCTTAAACCTCTTCTTAAACCTCAACATCTCCCCCATTCTTCTCTTGCAATATCAAGCTAGCTAGCTCGATCTTGATCTCTGTCTCACACACGCATGCATAATTTCTAGCTATATGGTAAGTGTTCTTATATATACGTACATCCTTCACGTACTTACATTACCATGCATGTATAAATATACGTACATATGGAACAAATCAAATGGGAACTGTTGTATTCTATGTTACGTTGTGAGAACTAACTTCTTTTACACATGTGTGTCAATGAAAACTATTTTACACATGTGTAAATTAATGTTAATAAAAAGAAGCCTTTCGAAAAACGTTCTCACGATTATCATGATACTTAGAGTTCTAAAAAGAACCCTTACATGCATATATGTGTTCCTTTGTTCATACCTTTCATTCACATCCTTTACGCATCGTCTATTTGGAAAATAAGATTTCTTCTACGACATGTCCCCAACAATAGTTGATTTTCAAAATCCTTTATTTTATGTCTCGAGTTAATTAGAAGTTTATCTTATACATATACATCATGATTAACATGAAATCCCACAATATATTATCACTACAAAATGTTGCCTTTTTTATTCCACCAAAGATTTGTTCCCCTATATACTACTTTTGCATCATATGAGCAAATCAATTATAAAACAAGATAAGTTTACATACCTTTTGTTTTGTAACGACGGTGTCACCACCGGCCACTCATCGCCGGTCACGTGTCATCATCTTATTGGTCCGTCAATACTTGTTTTTAATTTCACATATTTACGACTTTGATCTCTGACTTTGATTTATTTATCATCTTGACCTCTAAGTTAAATGACATTGCCTATTAGTGCATGCCCCAACTTTAGGCAATCTTCTTTGAGATGTTTATATTTTTTTACCACAACTTTGGATATACACTTTCAACCCCCGTTTGTCTACCACCGCAATGCACCATACATGCCGAAGTCGAAAATATTGTTAATGCGTGTAACAAAGTGAAAAAAACTATGTCGCTGCAATGCACATCACGTGCCAAACTAATGCACCGCACATGCTAAATTAAAAAAAAAAAATTTGTCACTGTAACGCTTAGCAAATCTCAAAATCTTAATGTGAACGTTGTACGCATGTGACAATGTGATAAATGCAAAACCCGACAACCGCATCACCTGGTCGGCCGTAAATCTAGTTTTTGTAACTATCTAATACGTTTATGAGCAATATAAAATTTGGTTGCCGTCATATCAGATTATCAGCTATCAATAAGTCAATAACTCATTACTCATAGATCAGGAGAATGACCCAGAAAAAGTATACTAGCCTAAAGTACAACTTATTTTTGCAATAGGGCTTTATTTTTTTTGTAGGTTAAAGCCCATTTCTTCATCCCTAAACAATGGGCTGGCCCGGGACAACAAGTATGAATCGTTTTTGGGTAAGAGGTATTTTAGGTCCATCGAACTCAATCCGTAATAGTTATCCATTTAACCAATTAACTCGCATCTATATTAGTTTACTCATTAGGCTGATGGGTATGGTCTCACGAGCCACGTCCAAAGACGTTAATCTAAGATGGAAACGTTCAACATCTTTTAACGCCCTGTGCACTAATTGCTTGGGGCGTTAAGGGGGCGCACATTAACATGCCACGAGGGGAAAAGAGGGGGGGGGGGGGGGTGAGAACTTGCTTTGACATAAACACACTTATTTAGTAGATACTAGATTAAGTCCCGTGTGTTACACGGGTGGAAACATAAAAAACAAAATTCTAAAACTTTACGAAAAAAATAACATTTGAAAATAATACACATTACATGAAAGATATATGAAAATAGAAACACAAATTGTTTAAACCCTAAGTTAGTCTTGAACAAATAGATTTGAACTAAAAATACACTATTAATACCAAATTAGATATCGACGCTTTTAAAATTGATGTCTTATAAATCCTATCAATTAATTTAAAAAATTAAGGGTAAGAAAAACATGCATACAAATATTCCAGATGATAGATATCCGGCAAAATTCATGGTGACATTCATGTATCGGATCGAGCGTACGGGTCGACATGTATGGGTCTAGGTCGTAAATTGTGATGCGTTATTTGTTAAGTTGTTTATTTTCCTGTTTCACATTTTAGATATGTAAATAAGGTAGATTGAAAGTTGAAACTTTGAAAGAGAAATTTATGGGTGATTTAATGTTGTCGATTTCTTTCCAAACATAGCTAAGAATAGAAGATTCTTAGTTTTGAGCGGGAAAATATTTCTACCCTGTTTTAGTTATATCGAGAGGGTAAGGGGTTAAATCATTTTTTCATGACCTTGTGTTGATTACATAAGAAATTGTAATGATAAAAATGTCAAAAGTGTTTATGGGTAAAGGTTTTTTTGAAACTGACAAAATTGTCCAAGCAAAAGCTAATTGGCTTAGTTTGAGATTTATATGGTTCAATTCATGGTTTGAAAACCAGATTTAAAAGTTCAGTTCACAACTTGGAATTTAGCAATCGGCCGTGTAAACTAAACCGGCACATTATGTATCATGTTCAAGAATCAACTTTTTCAATTTTAAAAACATTAATACCATGAAAAGATTTCAATATGTTAAAAAAAGGTTTATGGGATTTAATCACCTCCAACTATTGGTTATTGGCCGCTGTCACCCTCAAGTATCACTTTGGTCAATATAACTCCCAACGAAACACTTTGGTGTCCGTATCATCAAAAGTTAACCAAAAGTGACTTGAATTTGTTAACTTTTGGTGATACGGACACCAAAGTGTTTAGTTGGGAGTTATATTGACCAAAGTGATACTTGAAAGTGACAGCGGCCAATAACCAATAGTTAAAGGTGATTAAATCCAATAACCTTTAAAAAAAAGCCTCAAACTTCAAACCATGTAATATAGTGTATTGTTTTGGCCGATCTAGCTAACCCAACCAAACGCGTTGGTTTTGTTTCCATTTTATGATACCGATGTTCCTTGTTTTGTCGTGAATTTTTTTTTTAATCAAAACCAACCAAATCGGACCAATTAATTTACGTTGGCCAAAATTTTTATTTACTAACAAGATAAACGGACCGAGGATCAATTTTGTGAGTTTAATTAAACTATTCTTATAGATAATATTATAGAAAAGAAAAATACTAACCGTTAAACAAATAAACAAACAAACACACATAATAAAATCTCATATCATAATCAAACAATTGTTAAGTTGGATGAGAGTGTGTGAGATAAAGACAAACGCAAATGTGTTATCAAGAAAAACATGAGGTAGAATAGCTGTTCCAACTAAAAAATGTCAAAAATATATGAAACATTATTGAGGTGTAATGTTGTCTTTTATGGACACTATCGTTTAAATATATAAAAAAAAATGGGATCTATTTGGTGATTTTCTCTTTTATACGTCCAACATCAACTTGTTCAGAGGCCTAAATAATCTTTTTGAAAATCTTTTCCATGTCAATAATTATGCTCTGACCATACACCTGAAGCAGACTCAACCAAGGCTCCCATGAGTGTGTCTAGCTTTTCGGTTTAATTTCGTATTTCTAAAATTAGACCGTCTCTGTACATATGTTTAACAAGTAATGTAATTATTTCAGACTTCATTATTTAAGGCACAGCTCACTGTAATATCGTAATATGAATATGAAATTTTGAGTGCTGCCTGATTAAATATAAAGGCTTATTTCTAAATTCATACTCATATTTACAAGTATAAATACTACAAATTTTGATGAATATGAACAAATAAATTTATATGATGAAATAAACATAATCATTTTAGTTTATTAATGTCGGTCACAAGCCCGAAGAATGAAACGGGTTTATATTGTATTCTTTAGAAAAAATCCCATATTTTTTTTAATTTAATTGACCTCTTAAAATGTTGAGACTCTCTTGTTTGAAATATATTTTTATAAAATTTGTCTTTTTGTATCGAAATCATAATTAAAATTCATGTCCTTGTGGCGAAGATTGACGAATCGTAAATTCCTTTGGAGTATATATTAATGCATCTGTATGTTAAAAAAAAATATAAGTTTTTAGCTGAGACGGTTCAATAAGTCGTTTCAACACTTAAACGAATAATGAGTATCCCTTTAGAGAACGTGCGAGACAAGGGTCATAAATGTTAATAAAAATCTTATGTTGCAATCGTTGATTGTACGTACGTCGATATCGTTTCATGTTTGTATGTGTGTTGAAGGTGAATAAACACAAATAATAATTAAGGAGGGGACCAAAAACACACCCATGCTTATTATTCTGTTGTAAATAAAGCAGAGTTTGCTCACATGGTGCATGTTATGAGATAGCGAGAGTTTTATACTTTTCTCGGCTTTTTTTAATTTCTTTTTAAAGAAATTAATTGTATAAAAATATGTTGTAGTTGTATGATCGATCGTTGTCTACTTAAAGGCATGTATTAACTTGTTCGATAAAAAAGTAGAATTTTCAAATATTTTCTAATACATGAGTCGATTAATGAAAGCGGCTGAGAAAGCTTGAATCTAATTCCTACAGTGATGAATATGGCCCCAATTGAAAATCTTGCAGAAGGTATACATTTATGTATTGATAAGATCATTAACTTTTCTTGAAGCTCGATCTCTCCCTAGATGTGCCATATACTAAAGAGAAACTATAGGCCAGAATAGATGAGCTTGTCCCACCAATGAGTAAATAATTTATAATGGCATAAATTAAGAGGTTACACATTTGCTATTTTTTTATGCATTTTTCATGACTATATTACGCTTTTTGGGTTGTTTATTTAAAATGGTGTATGGCGTTTAACATAACGCACGTGACTAGAAAATGTTTCGGCTTAGTTCCTGAGTTTCATTTTAGGAGAGAAAGGGAGAGATTTGGAAGGAAAGAAAAAAGAGGAGGTGTTTCCGAGTTTTTTTTAAGGAGAAAAATGAAAGGAAATGGAAAGAAAAGTAGATGTTTTTAAACTAAATATGATCTTTCCAATTTGGAAGGAAATGGAGGGGAGGGAAAGGAAAAGAAGAGAAAGGGAGGGAATCCTTCCATTTCCATCCTTTAATGAACTCGGGAACAAAGCGTTCTAGTTAGGTATATTGGTTTTAAACAGTCCAAACTATCATGTTTTGGTTTCTGTCGGTTTCAACTATCGAATTGGTTGATAACGGTCCCAAATTTTATCACTTTGACAACTAACATACCACCGTAATTTATTTAACAACGTTAATTTTTTTAGAATTCCAAACCAATGTTCTAAGGCTTTTGATCGAAATGATAATACGAGTCGATTGAAGTAAAAGTTACCTCAAATTGACGCTCCAAACGACAAATGGTACTTCAATCGGTTGTTAAACCTAGCGGTGCTTCAAATGAATATAAAAAATTTATCGTTTAAAGCATCATTTCAAAATAATTGTTACATCAGTCGACTCTCATTCTTCTTCCAATCAAAACCCCCAAAACATCGGTCTTGAATTCGTAACTCCATTAAAAAAAATTTAACGACGATATGTTGATTGCCAAAGTAATAAAAGTTAAGACTGTTACCAGTTAATACGATAGTTAACACCAATAGGAATAAAAAGTGAAAATTAATAGCGTTTAAAGCCAATACCGATTCTAGTTATGATAGTATGTGTTTGATGACTAATGTGGGATTTTTTTTCATGATGGGTAAAAACAAATCTCAAGTGGCTAATTAGCTATCATAATATAATAATTATTTTAATTCGGTTACACACTAAATTTCATATAGTTAACAAAATTACATCTTGTATCATTACAAATGCATAATAAATTAAAATAAACATAATATGAGTTTCCATTTTTTGAAATCTATCCATAACAACGTTTAGATAGACATTCCAAAGCAAATCTAACTCTATATAATATATACAATTGTCGCTTAAATTCTTATCATCATTCCAATTATGTAAAAAAGACTTCACGTACTTCAATTAAAAAACATCTTTTAATGATTGTGGTTACACTGGTAATACGGAAGCTAACTTCAATAAACAATACACTAATATAAATTAAATGAAGGGAAATTGGATTTTATTAATCCCAACTTTCACCAATGGCCATTATTAATCCCAACTTTACTATTGGCCATTATTAATCCCAACTTTCACTTAATTAAGTGGCCACCATTGAGCCTTCCGTTAACTTTGACTAACTCCGTTAAAAACTGATGACGTGGAAACCATGTGTCAGATGACGTGGCAGCTGCCATTTATTTATATATGGGAAGAAAAATAAAAAAATTACATGTCAGCTGCCACGTCATCTAACAAGTGGATGCCACGTCATCAGTTTTTAACGGAGTTAGTGAAAGTTAACGGAAGGCTCAATGGTGGCCACTTAAGTGAAAGTTGGGATTAATAATGGCCAATAGTAAAGTTGGGATTAATAATGACCAATACATGAAAGTTGGGATTAATAAAATCTAATTTCTCTTAAATGAATGATGATTCTTTGTTTAACTATTAATAATGTAAAAGACTTAAACCTTTCAAGTCAAAGTTCATGTATACACTTTCTAATTACCAATGTAGGTTACTAGCTGAGCTCGGAGTCTTATTTCATTATTTCTATCAAAATCATACGAGTACATCTCGGGTAATCTTATGATTTTTTGAATGTCAAACCATCAAAATATCACAAGGACTGAAATTATTCGTACAAACAAGTAAGTTAGATGTTACCTCATTAAAATGATTTCAAACTCTTGCATTTACATATCTAAAATACTCTTGCATTTACATAACCAAAATGAATGTATTACACCAATCATGATCATAAAAACGACGATATGTAATGTTTGTTTTTTGTTTTATATTCTTTGGGATAACATATTAGTCATCCATGTTTACCACTTGAAGTACGCTCATATTTTTCAAAAAAAGGATTTAACCTTGTGTTTGCAACCGTCACAACAAGTTGTAGCTGGTGAGCAAAACAATATATATATATATATAGAATGCATAAACATTTTCTATCAAGATTAATATGTTAAACTCGCTCAACACACATATACACATATTATTTACGCCATCATAACCTTAGTCTATAACGTTAGCCAAACTCAATCCACATTTAGAAAATAAATCATCAATATCGGATTTAAGCGTTAATGCATACTTCTCCATGAACAAGCCTAATAATCCCTTTCTCAGCTACCCCGTATTTATTCACATATTGAATAATCTCAAACATTTTTTTTAGTCGTCGCTTGATTCATTAATTAATAAAGAGAAAACATCACTATTGAAGTTTTTGAAAATATGTTTTACTAGATACCTCTTAAGCATAACAATGTTTTATATTTTGTTGAATTTTTGGACTTGTCTTTTTGTTATTCTCGTGAACATTTGTCAAGATAACCTGATCAAGGGCTTCTCATTACAAAGTGCAATTTTCATAGGTTAAAGTGTCGTGGTATTATTTTTTTAACGTGTTAAGTAGTAGAATATCAAGTTATATCATTTAGAGAAATATTTACAAATATAAAAGTTTGGAAAAGCTAAACGTTTCTATTGAGAAAAAACAAGATAATCTAAAATTAAAGTTGTAGCCGGCGGTGGTTAAAGCTTAGCTATCCTTCTTAAAATCTCAATATATTGTTTTACGTTCGACATTAATCCTTATAGGATAAATCCCAAGTGCTATTGCTTTATGTTATCAGCTGACTCCTTTCTTAATTTTCAGCTATTTTAAGCAATGTTTTGAAAACCAGACCAGATACTGAACTGTTATTTTAATTTTAATGGTCAGACCGGTCGGACTACGGTAGTATATTTGTATATTTATCAAAGCAATACCATAAGATTTTCAATTTAGACACAAAATAAGTTCAATAATATTAAGTTATACCATATAAGTAATAATCCAAACAAGTTCCAACGCCAAGAATCACCAAAAAATCATAATTTAAACAAGTTTTAACGCCAAAATAAAACGAGTTCATCATTTTCATCACTTAAAGAACAACATATTGACTTTCATTACAAAAAACACAAATGTAAATAAATGTAAACATAAAATCCATGAAAATCAAAACATAAAAATATATATTTTATGACTGACTCGGTTCATTAGCGGTTCAATAACGGTCCGGTTCGTACGGTTCGAAGCGGTTCAGAAACATCAATCAAGCTGTGTCTAATTAAACCGAGATTATTAAAAAAAGCGGTCCGACCGCGGTCCGATTGGTTGGACCAGCCGGTTTAAAAACACTTATTTTAAGGGGAATTAAGCTTAATTAATTACGGTCAAATTCTCATCTCTTTTGTTAATCAAAAACTAGCTTGTGGACTTGTGTTTGCTTTGATTTCAAGATAAGACAAGATTTCAAGAAAGGTATTATGACAAACTAAAATGGTCAAAATCACCTTCCCAATAACTTTACTATGTTACCACATCCCAATGAATATGTCCAAATGGCTCAAACACCACAAATCATCAATTTTCCAAAGTGTTTGTCGATCATCTAGTTTTTACCGTTATTTTCTTTGAATGTACGTGCTAAATACTTCAATTGGCTGGCACTATTCTAACATTGTTCTAACATCTTGTTAATTAGTTAGTGAAAATGATAGTTCCAATGAAAAAAATCAATTTAACATCAATTCTAATCGCAGTTACTCTAACATCTTGCTAGTTGTCAATAAAATTGATCATTCCAAAGAGAAAAATAGAAGCAATTTAGCATTGAGCTCATTTGCCACATCATGTTTGATTTTCTTTTATTCCATAGAAACATTTTATATGTTATTCAAGTTTTGAACTTTTACATTTTCTTTAATCGATAGGGATTCACATACACTAAATCTACACCATATATGACTATTAAACTGCGTGACGGGGGATTCACATACACTAAATCTACACCAGGACTATTAAACTAATTATCCGTCACACTAAATCTACTCCTAAATCTATACAATTATTACACCAATCCATCAAAGATAAAGACAACCGCTCATGTGAGGGCATGCTGGTCAAAATTAAGTATATATTTGGACAGAGTTACAACGGGGGAGCAAAATAAAATACGATGGGTAACTTCAAGGAGAAAAAAGACATTTTTCCAACTATTAGAACAAAATAGATATTTTGACACAAATATTAATTTAAGGAGAAAATAGAAATTCCTTATTTATTAAAAGAAAAAGTGTGTAATCTTTATGTGATAAAATATAAAATTGTATGATATCTTTTTTATCAGCACACACGATGAATTTGTCAAAATTGGCGATTGTTTTCTTACAACACAATTTAACACTTCCCTCATTTTCTTTAACCCTTATTTAATTTCATTAAGAATAAAATAATATGACTGTAATAGTAGTTATCTATACCTTCTAAATAAAGAGGGTTTTAAAAGACACTTATCATACATCGGAGACACTTAGAAAATCGTTTTCCCGCTCAAAATATTGATAAGGTTTTTATTAGATGATGATTTTCATTCCATAATTATTATTTTTGAATTAATTCAAATTTAACAAGATAATCAAATAAATTATTTTCAAAAATATATAGTTTTGAAAATATAAAAATCATTTTACCTTTTGAATTCATTTGCTTCCTAAATTATTGTTTTTTCATAATATTATTAAAATCTAACATATTACATTCAATTGTTCAAAAATATTCAACATTGCAAAATGTAATGTTTTTTTATCAATGCGTCTACATTGTTAAGCCAAGTCTTGACGAGATCCTTGCCAAATATAAACATGTTTATTATCCATAAAAGATGGTTTTTAATGTTGTATGTAATTTGTTTTTAAGCTTTAAGAAACATTTATTTAATGTAATAAAATGTAAGTTATTTTCAAATGTTTCTTTTTCTAAAGCGAAGATCACATAGAAACATAACGAACTTTATATTTTGTTCCAGTTAGGTCACTTAAAATTTGTTGTTTCAATTAGATAACTTACGTTTAAAAAGTGTTCTACTCCTAGATAATTAATTCGTATAATAGGTTAACATTGATTTTTATATGAATTTGGGACCCGTTTGGTGTATTTTTATGCCATTAACTAAATATTCTTACAAAATTTTAAAAAATTCACAAATTATTTTATAGTTTTAAAATCTTTTTAAATTTTTTGCAGTTTGTAAAAATTTGCCGTTTGTTTTTATTTTTTACAAATTTATGAAAATTTTCGCAATTTTTAAAAAGTTTCGCGAACATTTATTTTACTTTATTTTAAAATGAATGTTAAATATTTATCTATCATACAAATTAATTACATAAGATTGAGACATCTTTTTAAATGGTGCCTACTTGAAACAAAACAATGTTTTTGTGATATAATTAGAACAAAGTTTAAAATTGATTATTTTCTACAAATTCATCCATCTTCTAAAAGATTTAAACTTCTCTGTTTTTTATTTCACTACTCGTGTAGCACACGGGCACTAAGCTAGTTATTATAATAGAAAAGGATTATGTTTAAATCACCGACTTAAAAGTAATGGTTTTGAAGACAATAAAACAACTAAATCAATATCCAGATCCTTGATTGCTCCAAATAAGCTTTTTCTTCATTATTTATTACGTAGTGGGTGTAATTTAATTTGATTTGATATTTAAAACATAAAACTTTTTATATCCAAACAAACAACCAAAACATGCTGTCTAATCTTAACTTTTCTATCCTATTCATTTAAATAATTAGGACCATGATAATTAAAGCTATCATACCATCACTAGTACACATTTGATCAAAAGGTGCAAAAGGTTTTAAAAAACAATTGCGGTTGATAATTAAAACCGTACCTGATTTGTTTTAAGATATAACTGATGCAGTATTGCACCAAATTCATCCATATTTTATAATCGATTGCGACTAGTGGTGCAATGTGCACCTAAATTTGCAAACTAAGCACGGATCAGCACCAAAATTTAAAAAGTGATTTGTAAAATAAGCACGGTTCAGCACCAAAATTCAAATGGTGATATAACTTTGCAAAATAAGCACGATCCAGCACCAAAATTCAAAAGTGATTTGCAAAATAAGCACGGTTCAGCACCAAAATTCAAAACGTGATATAACTAGTTAACAGAATCATCTTCCTCATTCATTTGTTCCTTTCTTTTCTCTGCTCCATCTCTGCTGTAAATGGTAAATAACCTTGACATCCCTCCAAATTAGATCAAATACCTCCTCTACTGTAACAAAGGTATGTTAACTTTCATTTTTGTTTACATTTTAATCTCTTTGATTTTTTGTATGCTCAAGTTTCATTAATTATTAGTTTTACAATCATTTGAATACTTGTATGTGTGTGTGTTTTTGAATGCAAATGTATACTTAAGAACCCGTTAAAGACATATTTATTCAATTAAGTGAAGTTGTAGAGTCTGATTATGATGAAGTGAAAGATCGAGATTTGAAAAATGCTTTGCAGAAAGTAAACGAAGTACTTGAAGACGGACTCCTTAAAGACATATTTATTCAATTAAGTGAAGTTGTTGGAAGTCGCCATTACATATGTCATTCTTCACCTTACGGGATGTATCCCAAGCAGGTTGAGCTTTCAGTTCCATATTCACAATTATTAGGAGCATTTTCAAGAGAATGGCTTGATGCGACCGTGATACTTACCTTTGCCATGTAAGATTATTTAGATTGTGCAATAATATTTTTGATTGTATAATTTAATTTACTAACTACATTTAATTTGTTTGTGTTTATTTCAGGTGTTTATTCGAGTCGACACCAAATTCCAAATGTGCAATCCTAGATCCAACTCGTATTCATGGTGCATTATGTGTAAGGGATTCGAAGGATGTAATAGAATATATCAAAGAAATGTGTTCGTATCATAATGACAAAGATTATTTTCTTGCACCATACCAACAAAGGTACAATATATTTTTTGCAAGACTTTCACATGCATATAAACATTCTTATTTGTTATATAATTTATCTTTTTTAGTGATCATTGGTCGCTTTTTATTATCGAACCACGCACTGCAAGTGTTTATATTGCTGATTCATTGAACAAGGAAAAAACTAAACATAATTACGAACTTTCGAATCTTATTACAAGCGGATTCGAGAGAGAGTTTGTTTGGATAAAAGCAAAGGTATGTTTTTTTTTTCAGTTAGCTGTTAGTTTTAGATGTTTGAACTTTTCATAATAGTTAATTTTCAGATTTTGATGATTAAATGTGAATTAAATGTAGTGCAATCAACAAGAGAATGGATGGGAATGTGGTTATATGGTCCTAAAACACATTCGGGAGTTTCTTGAGACCATTCAATTTGATTTCTTAAATGAAGTAAGAGATTTGCATACATATATATATATGTATTTTAATTTAAAGTATTTGATGTTTATGTTACCATTTAGATGATGGATGGTTATTAAACAAGTGTTTTATATATATTATGTTTTTTTGCATGCGTTTAAGATGCTTTGGTTATTTGTTTTAGATGTGGAAATCCGTAGAGACTACCCCGCTTGATGAGCTTGAGTTTATGGTCATAGATTTGACAAAACTTTGGATTGAGAAGTTGTTCGGGTCGTAAATGTCTCTCAAGGTTAGCCCAAATATATATCTTTATATATTTGTTAACTAAAGAGCATGATGTAATACATATACTTGTTGGGTATATATATTAATGTTTTACCATCATGTTTCATTAGGTGGTTAATGAAGCGTGTACATCAAATGGGTCATTTTGCAATATGAATGAAGTGGACGGTTTGACATCTTCAAGTGCAATTAAACTTGTTTTTTGGTTTTGATGTTGTATGATGAACTTTTCATATGTATTTTGTTGTGCAATGAACTTTGCTATGTATTTTGTTGTGCAATGAACCTTTGATATGTATTAGAAAATTGTTGTTGTTCTAAAGAAGTTATGTTATGTATATTATTATGGTTTAGTTTTACATATTTTGAAAGTTTATTAAAAATTATTGATTTCCCAGATATTAAGAAAACAAAAAATAAAATTTTATTCAACTTCATTATAGTACGGGTTTAGGTGGGGGTTTAGAATCGCACCTGAATTTGCCACGTACAAGTTTCTATTCCATTAAAGTGTAGCTACGTGTTAATCTTTTATATGTCAGACTAAAATTTAGGTGGGGGTTTAGAATCGCACCTGAATTAGAAAATGAGAAACAATTAAGTGGGGTTTTAAAATTGCACCTGAATTAGAAAATGGGAAACGAACTAAGTGCATGGGATTTTAGTGTGCACCTGAATTTCTATGTAGAATCGCGCACCTAAATTGTTAAATAGAAAAGGTGCAATATCAAATACCACGGCTCAAATTTTGCACCTTATTACCAAAACCAATGCACCATTTGATCGGTTGTGTACTAGTGCATGTCAAAAGGTCTTTCCCGTTACTTCCTCATTTGTATTTTATTATTTTAAATTATTAACTTATGCTGAGTTGTATATCGTAACTACTTATATGGTAGTTAATAGCAATGAAGTCAGTGACTTAATAATACGGAGTAACACTTTTATATACTTGAATCATTCAAGTTTTAAGTGTAAGTCTTATTTATGATAAAATAACAGGTTTTTAGGATGAATTAAAGGGTTCACAATTATATAAGACGGATTTTCTGCTGATTGTGAAATAAAGATGATCGTATGAGACAGTGATCCGTAAGTGATTAAAATTGCTGTTATTTCAATTCTTTTCTATTTTTTTGAATTAACTTTTTTAGAACAATTAAATAATATATAACATGTATTAAAGTTATAATATCAATTGATGATCTTTTAACCTAATGATCCAAGAAAAAAATGTGATACACTCCCATTTATTTATTTATTAATTATATATGTAATAAATGTAACATTATCAACACAAAATTGATTTTTTAGAACCGATATATAAAAGACCAGTGACTATTGATTATATATTAATTGTACCTGATTGAGAATAAAGTTTAATCATACTGATATATTGTGATTTATCCCAACAATATCATTAAAGCATGTTTTGAATTACCTTTATGACTAAAGATGATGATAATTATAAGAGCACCAGGAGTGGATTAATTGGGGTGGGTGCGGCCCCGCACGGAACCCCGCCCCACCCCCTTTCGGCCCCGAAAATCGGTGTTCCATTTGGTGTTACTTCCCCGATTTTTACCCCGAAACTTTTGACCGTTTTATATGTTCCAGCGGCTATTTTTTTTTCTTTTCTTTTCTTTTTTTTTTGTTTTTGTTTTTTTTTGTTTTTACTTTTAAATACAATCGGTGTTCCATTTGGTGCTTAAGAAGTGAACTTGTCAAAAGCATGGTTACATGCTTCATTTGACGGTAATAACGAAAGTAGATGTGACTTTTGGAATCGAGTTCTTGAACATTACAATCAACTAGAGTATGCGCACCGAACGATTGACCAACTTCATTCAAAGTGGAGACATGATTTCAATCTAATCAACAACTTCAATCGCCTTTATCTTAATGAGCATATTGAAGGAGTCGTCGAAGCCGATGCCATAAATAAAGCGTTGAATGAATACCAAGAGATATATAAATGTCCTTTTACCAAAATTGAATCATGGCAACTTGTTAGGACACGTGGGATGTTACCCAATTGATTTATGTTTAAGTTATTTTAAATTATGTACCTCATTTGTGTTTTCTATTTAAGTTGTTGTGTTTTATTAGTTGTAATTTATGTTTTATTATTAATGAAATATTAAAAGTTTTAAATAAATGAGAAATAAAAAATAAAAAAATGATGTGGGATGGTGTGGAGTGAATACCGGGTAATTTGGGGTGAATGTTGGGTGGAGTAAAAAGTGTGGGGTGGTGAGGGGTGGACTCCCCTCACCTTAAGAGTGGACACCTAGTTAATCACATGTTTAATTATAGGTCTTGTCTATTCACACACCCTAAAATTCTATCCACACACCTGTTTTAAAACCAGGCGTCACGGATAGGCCTTGATGCGGCGCCTGAGTCACTTTTCTGTCAACGCCAACCGAGGAATGTCGTAAACAAGGTGGAATTCGGTCAAACCTGGACATATGCGGCGCATATATGACCTAGGCGCCGATGATGTTGTTGGCCGCATATATGACCCAGGCGCCGCGCCGAGGGCCATGCGCGGCGCATAAGGGTGTTGACGAGTAATTGACTACGTTCGAGGATGTGTCTGGGATAAGAAGTGACCTAGGCGCGATATCGAGGTCTTTGTGCGGCGCCTGGGGGATGTGGGAAATAAAAGCATGGGGTGTGTGAATAGGATGACCCTAATTATAACTTACCAACATTTTTTCAAAGGATAAAGTTGCATCTTTTTTTTAACGGCGACTTTCAATTTATGCAACCAGCCAGTCGCATCCCCCGCATTGGGGAACCTACCATCCCACTCCGGTCAATATGTTGTCTTAACCGGGCCCATTTGACATCGGAGTTTGGCTAGGCATTCAACCGGTAAAACCAATGGGGTTTTTCCTGGAAAATCTCACAGGCTGGGGGGTTAAAACCCTGGACCACCACTGTAAAACCGGGTGTCTTCAACC
Organism: Tagetes erecta; assembly: GCA_030867185.1. Taxonomy (NCBI): domain Eukaryota; kingdom Viridiplantae; phylum Streptophyta; class Magnoliopsida; order Asterales; family Asteraceae; genus Tagetes; species Tagetes erecta. The sequence continues at coordinate 12,266,339 of CM061492.1, read as the reverse complement.
AGCTAGACTGTCTCACACCATCATATCACACACAATATTTTTGCCAGTTTTTTTTTAGAATGTTAATTAAATTTTGATTGTGTAAATCAACTTTCTTACTTGCAATTAAGTCTAAAAGTCTGTATTACCCGGCTTAAAGATAATCTTTATATTCGATATATAGTAAAGAAGTAATTAAGTTAATAAACACACAAAAAAGTCTCCTCTCTCCCTAAGTTAATTTGTGATAGACCTAGCTATCTTTTGTCATACGGTCATTATAATGATACACCCTAAAACGAAATTGAATCATGTTTTCATCCACGTACACTACGTACTTTGTCATACCATTCTGTCATACGGTCATTATAATGATACTCCCTAAGTTAATTTGTGATAGACCTAGCTATCTTTTGTGTACGTACACTACGTACATGTTACAGAATCGATCAATAAAAGGTTTTATAGAAAACGACCTGGTGTCAATTAATTAGCGTATCGTATAAGTTATATAAGGTAGCTTAAATGGCCGGGTGCGTGAGTTTTCGCTCTAGAAATTCTCTATTGGATGTCAAGTTTAAGTGTTTGTCACTTAATTACTTTATACAATCACACTCATAATACCAACGTACATTAAAACAGTTACTCAAAATTAAGAAGCCTACTTTATTAAAAAAATATTTACACGCCGTACAAAAGATTAACACATCTAACATCCGGTTACACTTTAAGGATGATGTAATTAAGTTAAAAAAAAAAAAAGAATCGTAGCATGTGTTAGGTATATGAATAAATCATAAATGTACAACTCATGTTGTCATCTCTCTAATTACAAATCGATCTAAAAGTTTGTATCCGCTAGCTTTACAGATTATCACTGATCATGAAGGGCACTAAAACAATATATAATTACTCACCTAATTTAATTAGTAGAAAAACACGTTAGATCGAACAAAACATTAGCATTTCTAATTTGTTATTATTTAATTACTATTAACCATACGTAATTACATTATGTGTAAGCGGATAAAATGTAAATCAAGTTGTATTTTTATCATAGAACGATATGAATGTTCTATCATGTTTCATACACACTAAATCCGCTATATGCATACAATATGATCTATCAGGTGTGGAAATAGGCAAACCATCATTCTTATTGGAAAATCAAGGGCTTCCAACTCTACGACCAAATTCGATCATCAGTCTTGATTCGTAATTCCTATATATTGTTGGGTCAACAAATTTTATTAAGAAAGAAAGAAACATACAAAGAGAGAATTATACGTTTAAGATATCACTGAGCTTAAATTAATTCGACCATGCATCTATCTCGAACAATACCATGAAACTTTGATATATATATATATATATGCTACTTTGTCCACAAGAAAGACCCATCCTTGATAACCTGATAACGTTACAGATTGCAATGAGGGAGGGGGGGGGGGGGGGGGTTGTTACTATTATTGTAAGTAAATCCAAGTTGTCATAATATATATGAAATTAATGGCCTTAACCAATTTAATTTTATAATCCACACATTCAAACACACATCCTAGCTTAATGGCTCATATTCACTTCTCTTGACATCCTAGTTTTTTAATTTCAGTAAAATAATTAATTTTTAGTAATATGATTTTACATCACTCGTATTCAATCCGAACTCGAAACAAAACTCCGTTCATCGTTTACACTTACTTAATAGCTATAACCACCAAAGTTTAAGAATTGCATAGTTTATTAATTAATAATCAACACACAAATACTATCTAAATTAACAACTAAGAATATTACTCTTCAATCACATGCTAATCACCTAATTCGATCACATGAATGGCATTGAAATTGTAAGAGCTAATTAGTTCAATACATATAAGGAAAGGAACCTTGCAATATTCTTGTGGTCCATATATACAAATATACATACAATTTAATTGGTGCTCCACAAAATTCATTTGAATTTAATTTTGAGGCTTTTTTCAGTGAAATAATTACCAAAGAAGCAAATTGATTTCATCATTATTGCATTATTAAAAGTCATTTAGATCTCAATAATTACTTTCCATTATATATGACATATATTATTAATTAATTCATAGAATTTGTTCACTTTTTCTTTTGTGACATCAAGTAAAGGAAACCCATAACCAATTAACTATAAATACATACATATGTCCATTTTAAATAACAACAAAAATATATAAAATTGTATATACACAAACCAAGAAACAACTCCAAAGTAGAAAAATCTCCACAAAAAACTTACAACTCAAGAACTACATGAATCACATGATCATTCACTTCTATGCATAGTGTTTTCTTTAAACGTAGAGAAGAAAAAAAGTCTTTGAATATACCAATGATTCAGTTATTGTTTCACCTGCAGTTAAAGGATAAAAAGATCAAAACTTTATATATCATCTAACAAAAAATCAATCAGTCAAATATAACATATATGATTGCAAATAAAAATCAAATCTTTCAGGGTCTTGATGCATACTCGATCTAGAGTTCAAATCAAAATCAATCACAGAATGAATAAAACCAAACAGAAATTAAAGATCAAGAAAAGAAAAATTAAAATCAAGATATGTTGAGTAACTTATTTGGTTCTGATCCTGTCTCTATCTTCCCACGGCTTTATTGAACCGCAAAGATTAAATAGAAAAAGATAAATCTGATTTGATAGATTAAAACCGATGCAGTTCAAGAAAGCCGTGGAAGAATAGAAAGAGGACCATTTCAATGGAAACCCTAATTAGGGTTTTTGAAAGAAGAAAGAGTTTTTTTGCAGAGGAAAGAGAGAGTGAATGTTGCAGGTTGAAGTAGAGAGAAAGGGGGAGTATTTATAGGAGAATTGACCTTCTTTTTTACCCACCAATCCCGAGAAGAATATAGGGTATAATGAAACTCATGATACCCCACCTATATAGCTAGCTTTTTTAGTTTTTACTAACCACTTTATTTGTTTAATGTGAATTGAAGCCATATCATTTTATAATATGGGGTATAAATGATAAATCTTTTGATATATTAAATTCCATGGATTTAGAGAATAGTTCTTCTTTTTAACGGCTAGTAGAATTTTTATTGCTTAAAAACCTAAAAGTTACATTTAGAAAGAAATATTATAGCATTGCTTTCTTTTAAGCGAGAGAGCGTTTTTGCAAGATTCTTCATCCATATAATGATAACGAATGTATCTCTCCTAAAACAATCCGGCTTGTGAATGTTGCTAAAACATTTATCGTTTATTGCTTTACAAAGACTCTGAGCATTGAGAAATACTGCTTAAATTAATTTTCTTCTATCCGTTTGAAAAGGCCGTAAATCAGGGAGATCAAGAAGCTCGAATATGGTAGTTTGCACCAAGAGGTTATCGCACACCAAAGACTAGCCGAGACATTGCAATACATTACAATACATTGGCATTTTCCTTACTGTGACCTCAAGATTGGCTAATAGCATCAAAAATAATTTTTCTTCTTAATAGGATGAGTTTTGAGGTTATACAATCCACGCTAGATCTCCGACTAAACACATTCACTTTAGCGTGAACCCTAGGAAACCAACTAACTGGATAAGAAGAAGAGTAGTGAATTGGTAACAATGGTGATCCAATATTAGCCTAAATTTCTTTTGTTAGGGAGGAGGGAGTGGTCCTCCCAAGCTTCTCACAAGGTACTTCTCCAACCAATCAGAATATAGAACAAAATTTTCAATTTTGCACCTCTTTGAACCTCTTTGAGGTGGGAGTGGTGCTCCCAAGGTTGTCCAACAAGTAACACAAATTTCAACGGTTTAAAGGCAATCATTTGATCTCGTCCACGAGCTTAATTTGAATCTCGTTTGTTTCCTCGTGACCACCTCGTTGATGATCTTCGTTTGGCCCGGTGTAACCACCTCGCGAGCTTGTCGACCTCGTGAGCTCACCTCGTGACCATTCCTCCCCCCCTTACTAATGATGAGGGATCGTTCATATTTTCCACAATATTTGTTTTTCCAAGGCCTAACTACTGATCTTTTTATAGGAAGAACATGATGATTCCTATGATGTAAGGCCATAACACATCGAGCCCACAAATGATTTTTTTCATGTTTGAAACGTCATAACCATTTAATCAAAGAGTTTTATTAGCCATCCCAAGCAAGCCAACATAATTTTTTCTTCGCATCCGATATATCCCAACAAAAGTTTCTCCTTTTCTGCTCAATAATGTTTATTACATTTACTGGAGCCCAAAATTATGACATGTAAACTCCCAAAGTACCATCAACAAATCCTTTAATTTCTTTCCACACGGTTAACATGTTGGATATTTTATCAATCATAGGTTTCCAATTTTTCTTTGAACTCACAAGAAATTAACCCATCGGTAACCCAGGATAAGTGAATGATTCCAAATCTTATCTGCATTTTAGTTTCAGAGCATAATTTGTCGTGATGTTTTAATTAATACCCACCCCCATGACAATATTTGTTTTTAATTTATCTTGAGTCCCAAAGCTTTCTCAAAACACTTCAAAATGCTACTTAGATTAGTAACATTTTTTATTGAATTTTCATAAAAAAATAACACATTGTCATCAAAAAATGAAATATGCGGCCCATCATTTGACAACTTGATTTCTTTAAACCACTCAACGTTTTTGCCGACTCCATTGAAGAACTAAGTGATTCCATAATTATCAAGAATAAAAAAGAGGATAAAGGATCAGCTTGACGTAATCCACGTACGTGTGATGTTGAATTCTATGGTGGGCAACCCGCATTGACCAAAACTGAGGATCTCGCGAAGGTAATTAAGGCAACTAGATATCCATGTTTGCCAAATTCCTGGAAAAACCATATGTCGCATAATGTCCATCTAGGAATTTCCAACACACTTAGTCAAAGTCCTTTTCAAAATCGACTTTAAAGATAATGATCCTTTTCTTAGATTGTTGCAACCATGATAATTAACATCTCATTCATAATAAGAAGTCTATCCAATCCCCCGTTTATATATGAAAGCCGATTGAGATTAATCAATAATCGAACCAATAAACAACACTCGTTAAAAAAACCAGGGTTTTAACATTTCAAATTTAAGGACAGTTTTTTAAAATAAAAATAGAGGAAAATTATCACATTTAATATCGGAAGGAAAAGTGCTGTACTTTTGACTCCTCTATTGTGCTTTGTTAATTATAGCACCATGCTAGGTTCTTTGGAATTAATAAACAACACCCGTTCAAAAAAAAATGTTTTACGGTTGTTCGGAGAAAAACAAAACAACATATATGTTTTAGAGGGATGAGTGATGGAAAAAATGTTTACTGACACTAAATATGATAGTTAATGCCATTTGATGTAATGGATAATGTACATAATGCTTTCAATTATTACTAAATTAAAGAGAGAAGTTGGAGAGTGTGTAAGAGAAGTAAGGAGAGTACGTTACATATGGAATTAGGTGTAGACATAGACGTGATCGTTAAAACACTCAGAGGGATTTTTTTACCTATATCACCCCCATGTTGTGGGCAAGTGGCGTTATTAGACATTATATGACGTTTTCAAGGTGAATATCACACCCATTACACAGAGTCTGAGTAACTGTATTTGATAAAAATATAGTATGTTGGCCTAATATATTTTAACTTACATTTATCTTAAGCCACATTCATATTTTACGTAGAAAGAAAATCTTATAATCACATTCATGCTACTTTATTGTAAGCTCATTGTTTTGGACCTCGAGATGAAGTAAAAATATTAGGCTAAGTTGGGTAAAAAATTAGGCTAAAAGGCACTTGTGGGTTCATGAATCGAGCTTGACGAATAGGCCGGCATGGAAAACACACTCGTGAATCCAATGGGTACAAGGAATTGAAGGTTGGTTATATAGTGTTAGAGTTAAATCATTAAATATTAAATATTTTATAAATCTTTAAACATTAATGGTTATAATTTATTTATAAATATTATTTTTTAATCGGTGTGTAATATACGGATATTATAAACTTAGTTATCATATAAAATTGCATTTTTTTATGAATAAGAAAACAAAAAATACACTTATTAGATATTCCATAATTTGTAAAATCAAATAATAGACCGGACAATTTATATAACGACTAATAGTAGGGTCGGTGCCTTTTTGTCATTTAGTGCATTTTGTCAAGTAGTGATTTTCATATATTTATAATTTTAGTCCATTGAATTCATATATTTATAATTTTGCAATCTTTTAACTTAATTGTCATTTTGATCTCTAAATTTAAATGTATGGTTATAGTTTTTTTTTCAAAATACAAGACCCCGCTGTCACATTACAAAGCCCGAACATCATCAAAACTCTATTGTAACAATGTATGACACATAACGAGATTACATTTTTTTCCAACTAAAACTCAACCATCAAATCACACAGCTCGAGTCATGAGCCTATTTTATATACACGGTTTGTCATGAATACTAGCCTTTTATTTTTATACTAAAATTTTGTTGTTTATACACGGTTCACAAAACTTTTATATTTTAATATTTTCACAAAATATATGGTAATAAATAGAAACATTTGTTTTTGTTTACATTAAGAAAGTTTATATTATATATTTAACTAGATTTAAAACTGGGTCGTGTGTTGTAGCGGACGGGTCACGCTGTCGGGTCTTATGTATTTGACTCCGTCACATCATGCGTTGATAAAAAAAATCTCATGTCTCATACGTCACTACGTAAAACCGTAATGTGTCATATATTAAAAACAAAAAATATCAAAAGTTAGAGGTTAAAACGATAATAATATTAAAGTCGTACTATATGTCAAACTAGAGTAAGAAATCAAAGTCGAAAACTCTAGGGCTAAAATGACAATTAGTAAAAGTCAGGGATTAAAACCATAAATACGTCAAAAGCTGAGGATTAAAACTGTAAATACGTTAAAGTAAAAAAAAACTGAAACGCAAAGGCCGGTTTCGCACAAAACGTTATTTTATACATTTTATAGCATATCATTATAATTACATATTTATTGAATTTACATTTTTCTATATTGTTTACTACTTCAAATTAACTAATGCATTAGTGTCGTACAAAATTTCATCAGAAAGTTTGGCCATGGATTTTTTGGCCGTACGTATATGGTCTAGCGTTGGTAAGGTTATTGCATTTCAATATTGGTACATAACTTTTCTAGATTGTGATATCACTTTCATATTAAAGTATTTTGTGTACATACGAAATAAATAATCAAATAAGACAAAATTTGTATCAAGAACGGAAGCGAATTTTTTGTACAAATTCAGTAGCAAAGTATGATTGTTTTAGCAGTTCTTTCTATACAATTATTTATTACATGTACCCTTTCATAAAATAAGCCACTCCAAAACAAGTTACTGTATGTATACAACAAACTAGCCAAAACTAAAAAAACATACACTTTTGTTCTTTGAGACCCGTTAGGGGAGTTGTCCCATAGATCGAACAGAGGTGTTGCCACAAATCCCTCCATACCTTTCATCAAGTAAGTAGCTCCAAAACTAAAAAACGCAACGAGGAAAAACATAACTAAAAAACATTATAAACATAAGTACGCCCACATATAATATGTTTCGTTTTATCGTAACATGCCTTTATACCTTTCTTTTGTATGGTTAACACGTAAACAACATTATACAACGTCGCCGAGACGATAGCATACAAAATTTGTCTCGTCAGATCGCGTGACGCTATCTTTATATCTGGTTTTGTTTAAATGTAGTAGTTTGATATCCGGATGAGACGGTTGTTGGAACCCTGTTTTGGTGGCATAGTTGTCAGACCATCTTAAATTTCTCAAAATCTACACATCTTCCCACTCTCTTTTCTTCCTACGTCCTTGCCACGGCAATGACCAATTCTTTTCTCTCATTCTGTTTCATTTTCTAAAAACAATACTAATTTATGTTCCCAAAATACAAACGTTTGTAATTTTGTATTTATAATATTAAAACTCAAGGGTTGAGAGGGAAGTAATCAAAGTATGGTTTTAACATAGCGAGGTTCAATGGGCGGCAGCCCCTAAAACCTTAATTTATTAAATATGTATTTTTATGGTCTTAACATAACGACGTACAATGGGCGGGAGCCCCTGGCTAGGATCGAGCTGGCATAGTAGTTAAATGAAAAATCCATAAGAATAGTTGTTTTCTATAAAAAGGTAGGTATAAAAGTTTGTGTTTCAAATCTAAATTTTTTTTATGCATATCACCTCAAAAGTAAAAAAAAAAATCTAGAATTCATCTGGTTGTGGTAAATAACTTCACGTTAAATTATCTAAGCTTTGAACACGTTACACGATCTGCATATAAGTTAAGACATAAACATGTCATATCCTGCTTAAATTCGCTCATAGATTCGCTTTAAATCTTTCCCGTGTGTTCAATAATTTGCTAGCAGTTTCGCTTGAGAACTTGACGATTTCGCTAAGGCACTTGGTTCTTAGACTCGCTAAACCATCACAACCACACCCGTCTACACAACCTCGTTGCCGAACCTAGCGAATTTGGCAAAAATCTTTAGATGAAGATTGCCTTAGATTCCTAGAATGAAGGCTCAGATTCACTAGATGAATATCCTTTATGAACCGGCTCATTTTTATCCTAAAATCTTAAACTTTTTACGTCCAAATATTTAGTTTTACTTCCAAAAGTCTAAATCTATGGGTTTTATTCAATTTCATACGTAAAAATATGACATTTTGATGATTTTTCTAACTTTATAAAACCCTAGCTAGCTTTGATCCAGATTAAAAAAAAGGTATTTTGGATGTGTTTCTTATCTAATATCTTGCTCTTTCCTTAATTTTTGATCCAGTAACACTCCGACATTGAATCTTTGCAAACAAAATCTTTAAATCTCCAAGTTTTCTTCACTTTCTCTCTAAGTTTTCTCTTGATTTTGGTGAAATAAGAAATGCGGAACCAATATTGGTTGTTTAAGGCTTGATTATGAGCCCCTAAACCTTCATAAACGTTACCTACATAAACGTTGGCCCATTGAACGTTTTTAGTCCATAATCATTCTATCTTTCATTTTTTAAAAAGGGATGCCCTATTCACACACCTAACAATCTAATCAAACACTCATTTAACGCCCGTTAAGTCTTTAACGGGCCGTTATACAACAAACGTAATTATAAAATATAAAAAATTTAAAAAAATAAAATAAAATTTTTTTTTAAAAAAAATTCTAACGGCCGTTAGATGCTTAACGGGCAGTTAAAATTATAGGTAATTTTTTTTTAATTTTAAAAATTACTATTTTGTAAAACAATTATATGTATCATTTAAATTATTCACTTGAAACATATGAGAAACTCAAATGCATTTATATATATATATATATGAAACATACTTTATTATTTCTTTTTACTAAAAATATAAAATAAATTCTGCAAAATATATGACCTAAATCGTGGATATTCTCATCTAATATATCTTCTTTACCCTCTTTTTGAACAAAAGAAAAGAAAAGACAAGCACAAAGAAACTCAAACTTATATATTATCGTCATACATGTCTCATAGAGCTACTTTTAATTTATTTTAATAACCTTATAATTGCATATGGTTATCATAACCTTGTTCTTTTTAGTTTTGAAACACCAAGTAATTGTCACATAAAATTTATAATTATTGCAAATTTCACACTATAACATGTTAGGAAGTTTTGAACTATTTGATATTATAATAATATGATTTAATTGCCATAATAATTATTGCAAATTTCGTTAAAGGCCTAACAAACCATTATACTACAAATGCAAAAAAAAAAAAAAAAAACACCTAACGGCCGTTAAAGGCTTAACGGGCAGTTAAATAGATTTAACGGCCGTTAAGTACTTAACGGGCCGTTAAAAGGGTGGGTGGATAGAAAGGTTGAGTGTGTGAATAGATAGAGCCTTTAAAAATAAGCCATAGCTAAAACTCATTTTTATTTTTAACTACTTATACTGATTTTTAGGACGTTAGAGTCCTTACCACTTGATGAGCTGTGTTGGAGTATACAAATATATTCACTCCAAAAGATTTTTTTCGTCAGCATATATTGGCGCTCCCCTATTACTGCAAGCGTAACGGAAGTTCACCACAGCCCTTCTTATGGGTCAAGTCGACCGGAGTTGAAACTCGTCAACCAAATGTTCTAAGAAAAAACCAGACAGAAACCTTTAACCATTACACCTAAAATCCTTAGGCTCATACATGAAATCAAGTGGTAGCCCGGAATGAGTTTCGTTGCCTATATCCATTAAAAATAACACTAGTGAAGACTGAACACAAATTATCTTAATTACCACTAAATACTAATAGTTAAAATTGTGGTTAAAAATAAATAAAAAAATAGAGAAGATGTGTGATCACATGGGAGACATGTGAGGGGTGGAACCCACAAAAGAATAAGGGATGTAACCCGGTTTTAACGGAGGAAGGTCTGCTTGTCGGGCATTTTACTTCATCTTCTTTTTGTTTTTTTTCAGTTCTTCTTCCCCTCAATTACTTTTTCTTTTCATTTTCCCATGATGTTAACAAACTTTTATTTAAAAATACAAATAAATGTGATCGAGTAATTAATATATCCTGTAATAATAAATAAACTCTTTGTTTAGATTTTAAAGGTATGTTAACTATGACCGGTCTCTCATGTTTTGATTGAGGAAATGTTTTTCCCCAATTACTTTAATGTCTTACCAATAACGTGTTATGTATGAAATTTAGTGGCTATTTTTGTTTGTCAGCCTCAATTTCGTATGATCGATGCTGAGCTTCGCACATCACCAATTCACTGAATATATTCACCATGATCCCATTGTGTACATGCATGCCGTAAAAACAAAAGAACATATATAGCAAAAAGAAAAACTTTTGAGCCAAATATTGCTAACGAAAAGAACAATAGTACTAATTATGCTGAACTGAATTTGATAATAATGGCAAATGATTAACGGAGATAAAGGGCAGCAAACCTTAATGATAACCTTGATGAACCAACAAACCTTAATGAAAACATTGATGATGAACCTACGAACCTTGATAAACTTTTTATTTCATTATCGTTGGTCTCAGACACGAATAAACGAGGAGAGGCTTTAACAATAATTTTTTTTAAAAATAACTCCACTTCCTGCATTCCCACTCTTCTCAGACTTTACAAATAGCAACGTTATGGGTGAGATTTATCGAATATGGTTGTTATTTTGAGTAAAATTAAAATTGTTTATTTGACTATTTTGTGTTTGTACAATCCTCTCTTCTAATAAATCGCTAACCCATATTCCCACATTGCGCCACATGTCGCCACCACAATCACTCTCACCATCTATATGGATCTTCGGATCCGACCCGCACCAATTGTTTACCCATATTTGACTCTCGCGGATCTAATATATACATATCTATTTCTACAGCCCGTTTTTTGGTCATTTTGCACACCAACAACCCTAATTCGCCACCATGGTTCAACCGCCGCTTCTATCCTTCTGCAGCAGACTCTTCCAAATCTGTTGCTAACCAAGACTCGATCGATCTTCACCCGCTGATCTAGGTATGATGTGCTTCATCATTTAAATGGTTTTTGCTTAACCCTTTTAGGCTTTTTATTGTTATGGTTTTGATGTTCTTCATCGTGATTTTCTATATCTATATTCTATCTTTGCGATATCAAACGGTAATTTTAACAATAGGAATCTGGCGATGTCATTTTCATTTTCTGATCTTACTAGGGTTTCTGAATCGTTGCTTAGTTCTTCTAATTCATGTCATGATTGATAAGAAATAAAAGCCGATGTTTGATAACAAGAAATTTGGTTTAGGTGATTTTGTGTATTCATTATATTCTTATCGATCATCAAGGTAATCATTGGTTCTTGAAGGCTTGACTCTACTCTCTGAATTGGAGGATTACCAAAGATGAGCAATTGCTCAACAACATAACAAGTGATCAGTTGGTTAAATATGCATGAGTTGCCAATTACCATCAGGTTGTTGATTAATCATTTGCTAGACTATAATACTCATCACTCTTTTTAACCGATTAGTTGTTTTGACTTTTGAGTTGCACGAACCACACAGTACGTTGTTTGTATCAATTGATAGTCACTTTATTATTAACATTGTAATTGTAATAGTTAAGTCAAAGAGAAACAAAAACTCCAAGCACAGTAGCTACAAATTTAAATGTTAACGAGTCATACACATTACACCAAATTGTTGAAGTCATCATATGTTAATATATTCTGTATACAAACATTCATAGGTGTTATTCCAAGGAGATTGGTATATAGGTTCTTGAAGCTGTTAAGTTTGTTTGTCAGTAGAATAGTTATACTTCTTATTAACTAGATAATTGATGGGATTGGTACTGCCTTGGTATCTGGACATAAGAAACTTTTGTTCTTAACTATAATTTACTAATGTTTTTGTTTACTATTCTATGAGTTGTGTTGTTCTGTTGGACTCAAGGCATATTGGGTGTCTATGAAGTAGAGGCAGCTTGAATATTGTTCGGAGCTCAGAAGGCTTAGTGGTGCTTGCATACAAATCTTTCCTAAAGAACTTGCCAGATACGGTATGCCGGTGTTAAGAGTAGTGTATTAGCATTGCTATCTCTCAACACTTTAAGTATATATTCATAGGACTTTAAAGATTTGCACTTTGTATTCACATTGTAAAAACAAGCTACTTGGAAAGTTGGAAATTTTTATAATATCGTTGGCATGTTTTAGTTTGTATTATTAACATATAATGAATATTTTATTTTACAAGTTGTTACAAGTATTTTTTTTTCTATCTAGCTTAACTATTTTTATATTTTTATCCATGTGACACGCTAGACACTTTTAGCAACGGAGTTGTAATTATCATGTTGTGTTAGTGGCAGTTGTCCTTTCTTAAGCCTTGACATTCTCTCATGAAAGCTTCAAGCTGGTAAACTATCAATTCCTCATTATAATTTTAAACTTCAATAAATAATGCTACAATCTTCTATTTTAATTTACTTATATTGTATAATAAATTTTGGTGTTAACCATCATTTTCTCAATTGATTAGATGTCATTCTATTAAAAATCTTTAAACTTTTAATAATTTATAACCATACGTATCTTCAATCCCCTCATATAACATGTTTAAATATACTCGGTCAATAGATGTATTTAATCTACAAAGTTAATTGCCTTGGGATGAACAACGTTCGTTTTTAATTGCCATGGATATTAACAAATCGTTAGCCTAGAGTATCTTAACAAATCATTGTGTAACATCAATGAAGTAGCAACATATGTTTTTTAACCCGTGGAACCCACGGGTCAATAACCTAGTTGTATATATAGCAATTCTTATATTTAGGGTGCATGTAAATATTTATTTGGCAATTTTATTTTCACCTGAATCATTATTTATATTAGAAAAGAAATCATTATAATGATTATAATATAGCTGTTACATGCATAATCTAAACAAACTAACTTTAAAAAATGGACCTATATGTGACATATATACCTGTACAACATATGTTACTTTTGTGACTAGTTCCATAAACTAGTTATATATTAAAGTAAATGCAGATTGAATGAGCAGAAAAAATAGAGTGAAAAACAAATGTAACACGTTCAAAACCGGCAGCCTGTGTAGCAAAAGAGAGGGCTATACGTGAGTTACTTATGCTTTGAGAACCCCCGAGTTACCAACAAAGTACGAATATCAGTAGCACTAAATTCTTTAGGGGTGTGAACAATGTTGGTGCTTTGAGTAGGTGTAACATGAAAGTGGGTAGATTATGTTTGCCTGAAGTTGGTTAGCGATACCCCGCAACCACTTCCTTTTAAAATAACTGAATAAGTGATACGTAAAATCCTTCATAATTTGTTTACACCACATGAGATACAAGTACCTCAAGATGTAAAATGTGTTTTTTAAAATAAAAAATCCTACAAAACCCCAGTTTTGTATGTTTAACATTTCCTTACTAAACATGATAATGGTAATTTTATTTTGTTTATATTATCAATGAAGAAACTAAGAACAAATAGAAACTTAGATTTTGGGCCTACCCGGGATAAGCCCCATGCGAGGAAAACAGCCAAGCCCATCAAAAGCACAAGTATGGGCTAACAATATAGACTAGAAAACGAGGCCCATAGAAGTAAAAAAAACCCGAAAAATCAAGGCCATCGGTTAAAGGTCAAATCCTGTAGTAGACAAGTTGTGATGAATATATCATAAAAAAAAGTCTATTAGTCCTTGTTTAGAAAATAGTTATAGTGCTATACTACCAACTTTAAAATATATTTAATTGTTATTATTGATGACGAGATGGATAGTTACAGGTTAGGTAACATTTCAAATGGGTTTAGGTGGAAATTGCTAACTTTTTAGTCAAGCTGACGATGGGTTGCCAATTTTAAAAAATGAGCTTTCTATAAATAATTCAATGATATAAATAAGGATGCCCAAAAACTTTATTATTGTGATAACAATTTTAATTTTTTAATCCTAATTTTAGACCGTAAACAAGAAAAATTATGAAAGAAAGATATGAGTACCTGAGAGAGCTAGAGAACAAGACACAACTACTAAAATAACATTTATCCTTTCAATTTTGGCAATAAATAACGTGACAACGAAGAGATTGAATCCTCGTTAACTTCCTTAGTTCCTTAACAAGCTAACGAGTGAGCTCACATTGACTCGAAAAACTATACAAGCTACCTAGCTCGAGATAAATTTAGTTACGTTTTTAGAGAGCAAGCTACTAGCCACAAAACTAATTCAGTAATTGATAATGGTAGACAAAAGTACTATGCAAGCCTTGTGTATTAGATGACATTCTATATCAACCCAATCGAAGATAGATTGTTTTCGTATACGTATCAATCACGATCGAACAACTCAGATATTTACAACTTACAAGTGTCATCCACTAGCTGGCTAAAGTAGAGAGCTAATAGATAAGATCTCAGCCATGGTATCATATTTCCCCACACAAACTACCACTGCTTTAGGATCAACACGTCCGATGACCCTTAGTCTTCCCCTTTGTTTATTAACAGAAATAGATTCAACGCCCACAAGCCTAGATACGGCATTCTTTATCTTGTCGGTTTCACTTTTGCTGTTAAAGCCAAGTAGCAGCATTACTTTCTGATTGTACCAAAATATAGTGTTAGCCAAGTTAATAACAAAGAATAATTAGAACAACAAAAACCGGTCACTAGATTTAACATATACATACTCTGGTCAAGATTGTTGTACTTCTCATATTTGAATGGCGAGTTTTTCTCCATCCTTGTGACTCTGAGAAAATTTGTGATAAAGCATATTTATCATTAATATCGACAAAAAACATCCATAAAAAATCTCAAAATGGAAGTTACCTATATAGTTAATGTTATCGCCAAATAATGCTTTAAGCCAAGTAGAGGTCTTTGCCTTGAAAAAATCTCGTCGACAAAGATAGTATCCTCCTGGTATAACCTCAAATTCAGACAGATCTCCTCCAATCACTTCTTCCCCCTTCCTTGTCTTATTTTCACAGTTTTCTTGTTCCACTTCATCACCATTATACACAAGGCTAGCACCACACCCGCTTACTATCAGTAGATTGTCTGCATATATTACCACTTGGACTTCATCACCAACATCTAATATGTTTCCAATTGGCCAATGGCTTAACCACACAACATCTTCATAAACATTGGGTTTGCAGTAGATCACGGGATTGTATATCCAAGTAAGACCCTTTGTTGTGTTGTTGATTTTAGCCAACAGATGCCACGTATCTTTATCCTTTGATAAAGAAGATCTGTATAGGAAACTTACATTTAATCCTTGGATCTTGTGTTTTTCTTTATGCAAAGGCACGCGAAAGGATAAACAAGTGGATGGTGATGTATACTCATACGTCGTCATGCTTTGATCCTTTATCCCTTGCAAATAAGTGCTCTGAATGCCATATTCATACAAAATCTATACCATATAAATTAGTTAGTCATACATTAAACGATCAATGAATTGCAGGTAAGATGTGTATGTGTGTGTGTGCGTGCTTTTGTGCTTAATCATGCATTTGAGATAAATTAAGAGAGATAACCTGAGCATGCCAAATTCTGCCTTTAGTAATCTTATCACCAATCAGGTCCACCTTATGATCTTGATATGCTTTGATCCATTTCATATCTCCTAGATCTCCTTCGTCAAGTGTTGATATGGACACCAACTTAAAAAGGCCTTGAATTTCAGAGAGTTTGAGACAACAATTATATTCAAATGCCTTTAGACTGAAACGAGCTGATTGGAATGTTACTCTCTCCAAAGATTTACACCAATCTATATTCAACTCTTCCATCGTACTTGGGATACACGGGAGAGACTTTAGGTTTTGGCAAGAATACAAGGAGAGCTTGCGAACCATTTTAAGATCAATGTAACTAGGAAGGTACTCAAATGGATTACCCCATAAATACAAGTCAAATAATGATTGGGCTTGAAATAACACATGAACATCATTGTTATAATCAAGCTTGCAGTTTGTGAGATCCAAGGATATTAATGACCTAGGTAAGGAAAGCAACGACTGTTTTGGAATTCCTCCACCAATACATAGAGCTTTTAGCCTTTCCAATCGATTTACATACTTCTTACTCCATGAAACCTTCCATAGTTTGGGGCACCCTGTCAAATTCAAAGTAGCAAGACTCTCAAGGTCTTTTATGGATTTACAAAGATGAGCCAGGTTGCGACAACCATAGAGGTCCAAAGTCTCAAGTTTAGGGAGTCGATGGAGATTACAGATGCTGAGAAGTTTGTCACAAAATTCTAGATGGAGTATCTTGAGTGAATTAAGGACCTATCCAAGAATAACATGTATAAATTATGATTGTACATTATCATTCTATGTAGAGAAAAAGGCTACAAGGTCAAGTGACAAAAAGTTTGAATGAATTCCTTATACCATGGGCGCTTCAAACCTTTCCAAGCGTCCATAGCTCATGTCTATAGCCACCAAGCTACTCATCAATAACCCAGAGGGCATTGCTTTTAAAAGACATCCATGCCAGCACAACCATCTTAAGTCAGGAAAATTCTTGTAGGACCCAACAAGTTTCACATATTTAAGCTGGAGAAATTTTAGTTTATCCATCCTTGCAAGTGAACTTGTTTTTAGGGCTAATGCCTGCTAACAAGAAATGAGAGAAAACAAAGGCATGTTAGTGCACGTCCGTTTGGAGTTTGGACAAGGCCCATAGGTGAAGTAAAATCTTATTTAGGACGTCGTCATTCTAGTTGTAAGCAATGGAAAATACCACAAGGAAAGTTTTATTGAAAATGACAAAGCTATTATTTTTAATTGTTGTTGCTATTAGAGTTTTAAGTAGTACGTAGTAGATATCATTCATAATATTTCGCAAGAAATAACACATGTGGTCTTTTAAGACCCTAAAATATTTATTTCTATATTAATGTAGAACAAATGCAATCCATTAAGAAAATGTTAGTAGATTTTGCCAGTACCAAATAATATTCTATTTCTTAGTCTTACCTCTGATCCCAACCCTTGCTCAACTTTTTGCATGTCGAGTGCTAAACCTTCAATTGTATCTGAACCCTGATAAGTTAAGACATAAATTAGACAATATTAGTTGAAATTGTGGGGTTGTAAAATGTGAAACATCTTACATCTCCTTTTCTCAACACACGATAAGATTCGTTATCATTCCATACCCTGCTACGTTTTGCAGGGTCTTTGGACTCTTCACTAACTATCTTTCTTCCCATATCTTGAAGTAGTTGATGCATCATCAGCTTGTTACTATGTGAAATGGTAAGAAGAGATCTGTTAATGAGAGTCCTTATCCCAGATTTTGCATAAAAGTCATCCTCCAATATCCTTACCACGTCAAATTCATATTTACCAACAAATAAACAAGCAATATGCAAAAATAACTCTTTATGTCTAGCAAGTGGCAAAGAGTCAAAGCTCTTTTGTAGTACACCTTGGATTTTACAATCTAGATCCCCTTTCAACGATTTCAATGAACTCATTCTACTTCTCCAAATTCCAATCATGTTATTTCTTGTCCATGGGTCTTCATCATAAACAAATAGAGAAGAACCTAATACTTTAAGAGCCAACGGATTTCCTCCACAATATTGTGCTAGTTGTAATGCAAGTTCCTTGAAACCTTCCATAGGAATTTTAGAACCAAAGGCATGCCAACTTAAAAGCTCTAATGATTCAAGATCATTCAATAGTTTCAGTTTGTGCACATAACAACCAAGAGATATGGACCCAAACCATGCATGTATATCCAATAGTCTTGTTGTGATTATGATCTTGCTTTTTGTAGGGAGCGCCTTTGCTCCAAGTAAAGTGTTTAACTCGTCTGGGTCATCAATGTCATCAAGAACTATTAATACACTTTTCATTTGTAAGGCATTCTCAATCTTACGAGTACCCTTAGAAGCACATGATATCATTATATTTCTTTCGCCTAAAACATCCCTAAGAAGTTGCTTTTGTAGACCAATCAAACCACATGGTTGTTTATAGTGTTTTCCTATCTCTTCAAGAAAACTGCTGCCTTCAAAATTTTGCTTGTGTGAGTTGTAAATGTATTGAGCCATTGTTGTTTTTCCACTACCTCCCATTCCACAAATTGCTAGAACGTTAGTTTTGCAATGCTCATCTTCCAACCATAAGTTGATTACTTCAGATCGAGTCTTAATTCCAGTTAGATGTGCATGAGTAGTAACTTGTTTCTAATCTAGTTTACAATTAATCAGGTCAACCACTTTTGCAATACAGTCTGCTTCAGACCTAGAACAAGAGAGAAAAACAACACATTCAGGGAATGATAATGAACTTTTTAGGAAGTCAAATGCTTTAGTTAGAAGATGTTTGTTTGTCTTTACAGTATGTTTTTATGTTCTTAATGTGCGTATACCTCATTAAAAAAATTCAAAAAGACAAGAAAATCTTTTTCTTCATTTCCAACCCTAAAAGAAACATGGAAACAATTTTTTTCCCTTACAGACATATTAACACTAATTTATTTTATCACACTAAGCCAGTGAGCAGCCACCCCTCTCCTCTCTCGACCACTACTCCACCCAATTGTCATAATGATCGGCCCAACCATGTAAACGTTTCACCTCATGTAAGGTCAAAATCTTTTAGAAACTAAAGAAGGGGAGTAATCCAAATCTAAGATACCGTGTATTTTTTTATTAATTAGTTGAATAATAAATAGGAACTATAAACTAGTCCCTAGTGTTTCACTACAATACTCCCTCCTAAAGATTATTTTTGTTCTTAAGCGTCAACATAGGGAAAACATAGTTTGAGTTCATCGAAGAATTTCCATGTGGCTTTTGTCACTGTTAAGTCATGCAAACGAAAGAACCTTCACTGTAGCTTTTTCACCTTTTCAAATCAATTGCATGTCTATGATAGTTCAGAAATTTCAAGTGAAATCTTGGAATGGTTAACAACATAAACATAAAACATTTACGAGTGTGTTCCAAGAGAAACTTGGTATTGGTAATTGTATTGAGTATTTACTAATGATGATTACAAGGTGTGTGTATAGAAAATGTTGAATCAATGTTTTCCAAAGCCCATAATAGGTTAGATATAATGTATAATCAAACTTCTCCACAATAGGTTGGATACAATGTAAAATAAAACTTATAAGAGTTCTAAGATGTTTTCTCAGTTGTTGAGAAAGATGTGATTAGGGCCATTGTTGGTCGATCGATGAATGAAAGTGATGCAGCTGTGGAAGATTGAGGTTGCGAAGGATTTCCAGCAGAAGGCAGTGGAGGCAACTGGGTACTCTACAGTAGATAACATGTGGTGGTGCTAGGGCTGGGAATTTCTGACCCGACCTGAAAACCCGACCTGAACCTAACCTGAAAATCGTGGGTTTGGGTTTACATTGAATGGGTGTGGGTCAGTTTCGGGTTGAACCTGCTGACCTGATTTCAAAAACAGGTCAGGTTCGGGTCAACCCACTGGGTTCACGGGTTGACCTGATTTTTTATATATATAAAAAATTTAGGTTATATTGTGTAAATATACATGTAGTTTAGGGTGTTTTACGTTAAAATTATAACAATATCGAATGTCTTATATGATTGTACGTAAATTTGGGTGGCAATTCCCGATTTTCCATAAGCTCGCTCTCGTTTAAAGAACACATTTCTTGGTAATTTTGATTTTTTTAACTTTTGGAGAATGTATTTTGTGATAGTTCAGGTCAAATGGGTCGGGTTCGGGTCAACCTGCTAAAAATCAGGTCGGGTTCGGGTTTAAGTAATGTCTAAATTTTCAGGTTCGGGTCAGGTTTGGGTTTGTATAAATTTTTCAGGTTCGGGTCGGGTTCAACCCACCAACCTGATAACCTGACCCATTGAGCACCCCTAGGTGGTGCAGTGGTTGTAGCATGAATACCACATGTTATCTCCTGTACCACTACACCACGGCTACAACCACCGTTGTTAAGGTAAGGCACCACCATGAACACCACCGCACTTTGTTATTTACAAAAAAAAAAATAGAGTGAGGATAGTGTGAGAGTAGTTGTAATCGGTGGGTTGTAGGGGTGGAAAGAGTAGGAATTAACCTACTCCCACCACCCTTAATAAAAGTAACAAAATACAAATAAAGAAACAAAAGTATGAAACCAAATCCGTCGTTAGCAACATCTGCATAAATGAAGCCGTGAGTGCCATCGCGCTAGTAACCACCTCATCCATTTCTAATTCATCCTGTATCCATCGCGCTAGTAAACCCTGTTGTTTCTGGGTTGGACGTTCTTTAAAGTGCTATCTTCGCTTGATGATGAATTATGGAGAAAATTTGAGATGAGCATGTGTTTGTTTAGAGATTTTAGTGTGTTTATATAAATGGTCTTTAAAAAACCTTTTTTGAAAGTGGGTCGTCAAAGTAGGAGTTTATTCCCAAAATGGTGTTGTTAGAATACTTATTTACCAAAAAGGTATTGTTTTAAAAATATTTACCAAAATAGTGTTGTTTTTATGGAAGTCAATAAAATAGTTTCTCTCTCCTTATGGTATTGGATATATAAGTTAGCTCACTAAATATTGATTAGTTTTTTTCTATTTTTTTTAAGTGACTTGCTTTATTTTTTTCAAACATAATAAAGTAAAAAAAATAAAAGTTTGATCACATAAATTGTTTTAAAACTAGTTTCCTTTTGATGAATAAATTAAATTTAATTATTATCACCTAAAAAATATGAGCCTGTGTATATATTAACACTTTAACTATCCAAATTAATTCAACGTTTTTCCGAAAAATATAGATACTTTTACAAAACTATTAGTTTTTCTTATTTAGAGTTTTTCCTATAATAGTGTTCTTACAAAAATTATTTATCAAAGAGGTGTTGTTTCAAAACTATTTATTAAAATAACGTTTGTAATAGAATTCAAACAAAATAATATATTTCTCTCTCCTTGTTTTTCGAAAACTTCAATTCATTAGATAGATATTAACTCACTAGATTAGTACCCGTGTACTACACGGATTTTAGTTTTATAGGTTTTAACTCAATTTACATATCATATTTATTTTTAACATATCTCTTAATTTGGATATTTACAAACATATTCATATAAAAAATCATATGTTACAATAAAGGATATGATTTATAATAGTTGGTAAATTTTTATTGGAACATATCGGGTTAGGAGATAATTCATGATAATTGTTAATTTTTTTATTTGAACATATTGAGTTATGAGATAATTAATGATAATTGGAAAAACTTTAATTTGAACATATCGGATTATGATAAATCATAATAATTGATAAGTTTTTTATTTGAACATATCAGGTTAGGAGATAAATCATGATACTTGGTACATATCGGGTTAAGATATAGATCATGATAATTGGTAAATTTTGTATTTGAATATATTGGGTTAGGAGATAATTGATGATAATTTGTGAATTTTTAATTTAAACATATCGGGTTACTTTGAATATGGAGCATACCATGACCCGTCTAAAAATTCTCCATCAAATAATTTAGAACATGACACCTAAGCAAAATCCTATGTGGAGTAGTTAAAATGGTGACATGTGGATGTGTTACTTAATTATTAGAATAGGTAGATGATTTATTTTATTATAAAAAACAAATTTTGGTAATTATATTATTTTTGCAAATTAATAACGATTTTTTTAAAAAGTGCTTAAAAACACATTACTTTTTTACACAACTTATTAAGAATAACAAGTAATGTGTTGGCACGGGTTGAAAGCTCTCGATAGATTGCTTTTTTATTTATTTATAGAATATCCCGATAAATTACTATGTTTTATATTTATTTCAAAACATTTTAAAAATAATAAGAATCAAGTATATGATTAATATATGGTCATAACTTCCAAATAAGTCGAGTCAAATAAACGAGCCGAGCCATGTTGCGTTCGGTCTCGTCTCGTTAACAAAACCAGATGAACCAGATCATTTATAAATCGAACCAAGGCAGGTCGGTACGTCTAACTTAACAAGTTATTGATCTCGATTTAAACCAGTGTACGAAATAAAAAAAATTTTTGAAGACTTAACGATAAAGTTATAAACAAGTTAAAATAACACACATAAATAAGAAAAACTAATAGTTTTGTAAAAGTATCTATATTTAATAGTTGAATTAATTTGGATGGCTAAAGTTAGGGCTGGCAAATCGTGTATACCTGTACCTGTTAAGACACGAACCTGTTAAGACACGAACACGAAACCTATTACCTGTACACGACACGATAAGCTATCGTGTACCTGTTACGATTACCTGTACCTGTACCTGTTTATAACAGGTATACACGATAAGACACGATAATACACGATAAGACTTATTTAAAAACAAGTATTCAAGAACTTGTTTAGTAAAATAAAAATTGTCTATAAGTATAAGGGTAAATAAGGTAAATATGTTATATTAAATTATATTTTTAATTTTTAAAAAATCATAACAGGTATTAACAGGTACTAACAGGTAAACAGGTAAATACCTGTTAAATACACGAAAATTAACAGGTAGAATCGTGTCTACCTGTTTAGTACCTGTTACCTGTTAAGGCCTTACCTGTTACCTGTTAAGACCGTGTAGGTTCGTGTCGTGTATTCGTGTCCGTGTACAAAATTGTCAGCCCTAGCTAAAGTGATACAGGCTCGTATTGTTTATTTGATAATAATTGAATTTAATTTATTCATTAAAAAAACTAGTTTTAAGACAATTTCTAATCGAATATTGATTAAACTTTTATTTTTTTTACTTTATTATGTTTGATAAAAACAAAACAAGTCACTTAATTAATATTTAATGAGCTAACCTATATATTCAACTAGGTTAGTGCCCGCGCTACGCTCGGGGACATAACATTTATGTGATGATTTTAAGAATATTCATGGACATGAACGGTTCCAATTAGTTTGAGATAAAACTTTAGTAATTTGAAAGACAAAATTTATTTAAAATCTTGTTGTTTGGTTTAACAATATTATATTCAAATTAAAGAGAATTAGACGTTCGGTTTTATGATGTAGTTTTTTGTTAAAACAACGTCGTATAAAAAGTTGTGTATATTTAAAAAATAATTATGTATTTAATTGTATGTTATTAATAATTTTATCTCTAAGTTTTAGTTTTATACCCTAATAAATATATTTTGGCCCAAACACACCCTTTGTAGGAGAGGGTTGAAAATGTAAATAGTCTTAATTTTTTAAATATTATGCTAAATATTAGGGGATCAAATGAAAATTAATATTATTATAATAAATTATTATAGATAGATATATACTTTTTAAATATAACAATATTATTAATTTTGAGAGAATCTCTCAAATAATGCCAACTAAGCAAATTGATCTCAAATTATGCCAAGTAAGCAAATATGATTTTGCTATATTATATAAAAGATAACATAAGGAGTGAGAAATTATTTTATTGACTTTCATAAAAACAACACTATTTTGGTAAATAATTTTAAAACAACACCTTTTTGATAAATAAGTTTCTAACAACACCATTTTGGGAAAAAAAAAACTCATCAAAGTAGTCGTTGGAGACAAAGCCATGGAATTTTGTGTGGAGGAGACGTTATTCATAAATTAGATAGAGTCTTAGGTAACAACTCTTAGAGCATTCACAGTGGATTCCTTATAAATATGTGAGTAGGGTTTTTATATTTTAAGGGGTGGTTGTGAGTTGTTGTGAGTGAAGGAGAGAGAAAATTTGATGGTGGAGGAGAGAGAAACTCCATATATGAAAAGCTACTGTTCACCCCCTATAATATTTTAAGATTTTTTTAAAATTATTGTGAGTGTAGGAGAGAGAAACTGTAATGATAAAGGTATAAAAAAATATTATTAAAATAAAATGAGAGAGAAAAAGTAGTTGTTTTTAGTGTAATTTTAGAGATAGAGATGAGGAAGATACTGTGAATGCTCTTAATCAAGTATAACCCAAGTAATCAACAAACTAACTAACTAAAATTAATTAGCCAATGGGGTTAGTGGTCCATTGGTAACACAATTGTGTTAGGAGCACTAGGTCAGGGGTTCTAGTCCTACTAACCACAGGTGGTGGTGTATTTCTCCTTGAAAATCAAGGTGTTGCTGTTCAAAAAAAACTAAAATTAATTGATGTAGGCATAAAGAGAGAGAGAGCACTATTATTAAACCGGCCGGTCCAACCGCGATTGGATCGTTTTTTTAAGAATCTTAGTTTAACTAAACACGGTTTGATATGTGTATATCAACCGGATTGAACCGCTCAAACCAATCCGGTCGGACCGGAACCGGACCGTAGTTGAACCGGGTTTGAACCGGATTAGCATTAAAATATATATTTTTGTCTTTGATTTTCTTGGATTTTATATGTTTTGTGTTTTTTTTGTAATAAAAGTCAATATAGGTTGATGTTTTAAGTGATGAAGATGATAAACTCGTTTTATTTTAACGTTAAAACTTGTTTAAGTTATGATTTTTTGGTAATTTTTGACGTTTGAACTAGCTTGTTTCAATTATTACTGTCGTGGTACGTATAACTTAATATTATATTATTGAACTTATGTCGTGTTTAAATTAGAGTTTTTATGATATTATTTTGATAAATATATATTTTATCTGATCTGGTAAAATTAAAATTTCGGTTTAGTGTCCGGTTCGATTTCAAAACATCGTGTGAGAGAGAGAGAGCATATATACGTACCCTGAAAGAACTATGCCACTCAAATTAGCAACCTTTGTAAGTGCTTTCTTCCACCGCTTCACATCATCAAGTGTCCACTTTTTTGACCCTTTTATAGCGAACCTTCGTCTATGGTTCCTGACATCTGACGGATCAACGTGATAAAAAACAGGTAAAACGAAATGATTGAGCTTCTTCTTTTGCTCAAGGATCAAACAAAGCTCATCAAGGCACCATCTGGACTTGGCATAGTTTTTGGATAATACAACTACAGAAGCCCTTGACTCGACTATTGCGGTGTCCATCTCCGGCTTTATTTCTTCACCTCTCTCGAGTTCATCATCGTCTCTGAAAGTGCGAAGTCCTGCCCCGAGTAACGCTTGATAGAGATGATCGGTAAAACTATAACGCGTATCTTCGCCTCGAAAGCTTAGAAACACGTCAAACCTGAAGCTATGAGTATGAGCATTATTTGAGAGTGAAGAAGATGCCATTGAAATTATTATTATTAGCATGTTTGAATAGGGATTGCATGTGGGGATATAAAGGCTTCAAAAGTCTTGGTCTATTAATATATTAAGGAAGTTATTATAATAAAACAACGTCATTTCCATGAAAATTACGTATAAAGGTTAGTTAGTGGCCGGCTCTTTCACAATCAATTTAGACTAGCCGTGCACAAAAAAACCGGTTCTGGAACCGACCCGGTGTACTCGAGCCGGAACCGGAACCAGTCGTACCCTAACCGTAGGGTACACATGGGTTCCGGTTCCTCTAAAAAAGTGGAACCGTACCCGGAACCGAACCGGAACCGCCAGAACCGGTTCCACCTCAACCCGGTCAAAACCCGGACCCGACCCTACCCGAAACCGGAAAAAACTCGGTTAAACCGGTCAAATACATGATTATACCCGGAACCAGAATCGATCCTACCCGATTCTTGACTTTGATAACCAAAACCAAACCCGATTCCTACCCAAAACCAATTCGATCCTAAAAAACCCGGTTTGTGTATGGCTAATTTACACTTCTCTATGAGGCCTCTAATACTTATGGGGCCCAATTCTTTTTTCTAGGCGTTATATACGATTGATTTATCTGGGCTTAAAAATGTACAATCAACGCCTCACTTTTAATTTGGGCTTAAAGATCTCATTATCTCATATACAAATTGTAATTATAGGATTGGTAATTATAGCCTTACACTACATTTCAATTAAAGATCTCATTATCTCATATACAAATTTTAATTTGAGCATTCACAGTGGGTTTTTTTTCTTTATCTTTAAAATTACACTAAAAAACACTACATTTACACTACATTTTTTCTTTCCTTTCAATTAAATAATACTTTTTATACATTAATCATTACATTCTACCGTTTCTCTTTCTTCTACCCATATATATTTCCTTCAATTTACCATTTCTCTCTCCTCCATCCATATATTTTCTCTCTCATTCACTCACAACCACTCAAAACATTCCATAAAATTTTACCAAACCCGCTCACATAATTATACCAACTCCACTGTGAATGCTCTAAATAAGATATGTGCAGACAGTGCAGTACAATCTGAATATTTATTTGCCGCTTCTTATTGCAATCCAATAGTCTGATTGGCAATTATACGATACTAGGTTTAATACCCGTGTGATACATACGGGTTAAATAATAATATTTATAAAGAAAATACTTAAAAATTTGGCTCCATCAACTCATGCATTGTGCAAAATTCCACTTAATTTTTTACCTCCAAAACTTCCTATTATAAAACAAAAAAAATTTCCCCCTAAAAAGTTACCCCTTAAAACCTTGAAATATTAAATAGACTAGGTTTAACACCCGTGTATTACACACGGGTTGAATAAAAATATTTTTTAAAAATTATAATTATTATATTTAAAAATTTATAAATAATTTTATAAATTATTATTAATCATAAAATTTTGTCTTTATTAACTCCCCTACTCAATTTTCCCTCTCAACTTTCCTTTTATAAGATAAATTATGTTCCCCCCTCCCAAAAAAGTTACCCCCTAAAAACTCTAATTTATTAGATAGATTTACAATTTAATTAGGGTTGTTTTTAATGTTTAGGTTGTCTCTTTTGAAGGGTAATATTTTGGATTTTTAGGTTTTGCTCATGCTACTGTTAACTGTTAAGTGACATTTGTAAAAAACCCAAAACTTTGGACATTTTTTTGGTGCCATTTCCACTCTAAAGAAGAGTAGAAGACTAGTCTAAAATTTTCCTCTCTCCAATAACAAGCGGAATATTCACTGGTTCCAAATCATCACGGTTTCCGGGAAAAAGAAGTTTGAAATAACTAAAGGGATCTGCGTGAAGAAACAAACGAGTAAACACAAGTAGAAATCAAACAATAAAATGTCACAAGAAGTGCACGTTAATATACCTCCATTAGCATGTCGATAAGAAGGAGTGAAGGACGATGCCTATGATCAGACCATCTCCTACTCATACCTAAAGCAACCATTGCATGTTCTGGAAACACCTGAATATCTGAAGGATTTTTTGTTAAATACTTATACTCAATCGATTCTAGCTCAGTCGCCAAAGGAGGCACGTCAAAAACATCTTCCCCACTCAAACGGAAAGTCATATCAATTGGAATAGCGCCGGCATCAACATAAAAAAACTTAGATCTCCAACTTTTATCTTTCGAACTTTGAGGTTGCATACCAATCAAATTACGAGAAGTGTTACTCTTTTCAAACGAGTACCATCCGCCATCTTTTTTAAATTTAAAAAAAGCATGAAACAAGCTAAGGCGGGGCTTCCTACCTAAACTCCGCAGCACAACTTCAAAATGCATAGCACATGCATTTGAGAAATTTGAACTTGATACCATTCTAACATATGAATCACAAATCGGGTACAAGGGAGTCGAAAATGACAAAAGCGGAAGTGATCAGCGTAAAGCGTAATTTTCCCTGAGGGAGGGGGGAAAGCGCGTTGAGTCTATTGGCACCTGTATCCGGGAACCAAGTTGAGGACGAGGAGGATCTGTGATCGGCAAAGTTAGCCGATGGCTTTGCACGAACGGTGGATGGATCCCGATTTGGGCAATGAGATGGGATGTGGCCAATACCACATCTGTTGCATGTTCCATAAACAGTGTTCTGATTTGATGCCCATTCAAATTGACTTCGGTTGTTGTTGTTGCGGTTGGTAGAACCGCGTCCACGTCCTCGGTTGTTGTTGTTGTTGTAACCACGACCACGATTGTTGTTTTGTGGTGGTCGGTAACTGTAGTATGCTTGAGGGGGTGTATTGGTAGTTGTGAGTTGGTACCCAAATTGTGATGCAAGTTGCTGGATGGCAGAAAGTTGAGTTGGTGTTGGGTTGATGGATGTAGAAGTGGAGGGTTTGATGTGAGTGTCGGTGGTAACATTGAAGGCTAGGGATGGGGTTGATGTGGAGGTAGGTTTGTTGATGAGGTAATCATGATCAGAAAGTAGGCCTTGAAGTTCATTGAAGACAATAGGAACCTGTCTAGCAAGGAGGTTGGACTTCAGTCCGTTGTATTCTTCACGTAGGCCAGCAATAACAAGCATAACTAAATCTTTATCTTTGACCGGTTCCCCAATGTTGGATAGGGCGGTGGCATACCCTTGAGCCCTTGTAAGATAAGCAGATGGTGTTTCATCACCTTTCATCTCAATCTTCAAAAGTTGTGTTTTGAGAGTGAATTCACGTGAACTTGTATGAGGGGCATATGCACGTTCAAGTGTCAACCAAAGTTCTCGTGCTGTGTTACCTTGGATGTAATCATAGGATGCTTCAGATATGGTGGATATCAAGATCATGCGTACATGGGCATCATTACTTACCCATGCAGTAAAATTAGGGTTAGGTCGAGTGGTGAGAGTTGGCGGCTCCTTGTCGGTAGCAGGTGTGCTAGGGGCTCCTTCAATGGTAGGAGATGGACAAGGTATTGATCCATCTATGTAACCAAACATATTGTTGGTAACAAGGAACGGTGTGATCATAGTTTTCCAATGGCAGTGATTGTTTGGGTTTAAGGTGAAGGCAAACTTGTGTGAATTGTGGGATGTTTTCTCTTGAGTTGTGAAGGCAGCAAGAAGTGCCATGGCTAAGGGTATGGTTATGGTGGTGGCGGCGGAAGTTGTGGTGGTGGTGGAGGATGGTGACGGCTGAAAAATATTTTTAGGTTTAGGGTTTATGGACGGCGGAAGATTTTTAGGGTTAGGGTTTGCTTGGCTCTGATACCAAGTTAAACCATAGAGTTGTAATTGTGAATTGTATTAGATGAATAATAAGGATTGTACATGAGAATATATAATAATATAAAATACATCTAGGCCCCTCTAGATTGCACAAATAGTAACCCTAGACTAATACTTGAAATATGTCTAACACACTAGGATAAACAGGATGTCAAGTAGGTTGGAAAGAATAATCCCTCAAAAGCTTTTGAAAATCATCTTCGCTCCAAGAATTGGTAATCTCAAAAATGTCAGGCTTTTTTGTTTCAAACATCTTTTAAAAAGAAAAAGAAACAATTTTAGAGAGAAAGAGAAATGGTAAAAATGAAATAACCACGGCTGTTTATAGGATGTAAAATTGAAACGGTAAAGAAAACGAAACGTCACTCATAATAATAAATATATAATACAAGTCTTATATTCTTAGAAAGAAAAAAGATTTTTGGGGGCTTGATGACGTATATGTGCGCTGAAGTAAGCGCGAATAGAAGTAAACAAGGAAGCGGTGTAAAAGTCCCGCTTCCGCCATGAGAAACCCAATATTCTAAACTTAAGAAATAGGCTGGGCCTAACGCCCAGCCCATTATTCAAACTTTAAGATAATCTCCCTGAAAGAAATGTGCAGATGACGGCCTAAGAGTAAATCTAGGACTCATACACCAATAGGAAACAAAGAGAAGTAATATGATGAGGAGTACTTGATTATTTTCCCTTTTGGGAAAAACTATATAAACCCCGTAAAGTTTTACTTTGTCAGGTATTGTTTTGCTACCCTTCATTGTACGAAAACTGATTGTCATGCCTAAGGGTCAATACAAAGAGACCTCTCTTTCAGGTATCATTGTGTGGCCTTAACGCGCTGCTACTTGCACATGATAAAGGATCCCTCGAAGTTAGGTGAGTTCCGCCAAAGTCAAAGACCCGCCGTCCATAGCGGGAAGATTCTTCAAGTAGCACTCTAGTTGCCCTATGACCAATAAAAAAAAGTAACATCTTCAATGATATTAATTAGTACATAACATAGAGTTAACAAGGTAATCTAAGTCTAGATCACATACCTAAAGAACAACATTTAACTTTTTTGGACGGAAATAAAATATGTATAGCTATAAAAGCGACGGTTAACTAACGTTAAGCTAAAAACGCAAAGTAACAATTAAATACAATTGAACCACAAGACGACACCTAGAAAACATAAAACAACACTTAACGTATTACATAGTTCTTCTTATATTCTTTTCAGTTTTCACCCAAAATCTGGTCAATTTATACTTGTATAGAAACTGATAACCTTTCATTTCTCTCTCACACACAAAACACCTACAAAAAAATCAAGCAAAATGACAAAAATCCTTCCTTCTTCTTTGGATGCTTTCGTTCTAAACAAAAACAAAACAACCGTTTCAATTT
Organism: Tagetes erecta; assembly: GCA_030867185.1. Classification (NCBI taxonomy): domain Eukaryota; kingdom Viridiplantae; phylum Streptophyta; class Magnoliopsida; order Asterales; family Asteraceae; genus Tagetes; species Tagetes erecta. The sequence continues at coordinate 12,235,448 of CM061492.1, read as the reverse complement.
AGCAGCTCTTCTTCACAAATCTGCCTGCTTTTGTTAATTGTTACTGTTGGAATTATATATATATGGCGTTTGTTGTTGGATTGTTATCCGGAGTTGTAGTTGGAATTGGATTAATTGTTGTATTTGTAAAGTCTGAAAATGCTCGATCTATCCATCGAGCTGCACTTGTAAGTTCAATATCTTTTTCTTTTCTTTAAACTCATCCATGTCTGCAATATTCAAACTTGTTTCTATCATCATCAATATTGCAATTGTACTAAAATCATTGTCTATTTTGTCGGCTCTGTTTGAGTTTATGTTAGTTACTTGTATGTAAACTGGTGATAAAGTTTCAGAGTTTATGCTAATGTAATTAGGGATGAAGTTGTATAAACTAACTAACTAACAAGTTGTTGAATGTGTCTCCTAAAACATATTAGAGCTAGGGTTATAATATGTCATTAGTAGAGGGTGTTGGATGTAATTAGTTTTCTTATTTATAGTCTTTTGTAATCTCTCAATTATTATCAATAACACACAAATCATTATCTCAATTTGGTATCACAGCCAGGCACACAAACTGCCGCCACTCTCCCCTCCCCATCAATCAGAATCTTCCACCATTACCCACCACCTCCTCCTTCCTTGTCATGGCCCTTTTAGCTGCTTTCACATCTCAAGAAAAGACCTCCAACATGAATCATAAATTTCCCTTCACCCTTAAACCCAAAAATTATCACAACTGGAAAACCATGCTTCAGCCGTTCCTCGAAACCACCAATATGTTTGGCTACATCGATGGTACAATCCCCTGTCCACCCGCCACCATTACCACCCCTGCCTCCGGTTCCGGCGAAACCGCACGTCCGGCAACCACCCAACCCAACCCTAATTATACCACTTGGCGTCATAATGATGCCCACATCCGATCGCTTCTTATCTCTACAGTTTCGGAGGAGTCGTTTCATTACGTTAAGGGAACAACCTCCAAAGACCTATGGGACAATCTTGAACGTGGTCATGCCCCCCCGACCCATGCTCGTGAATTCACCATCAAATCCCAACTCATGAGGATTGTCATGAAAGGAGATGAACAACCAACCGCGTACCTCAATCGGGCCATGTCTTATGCCACTGATCTTCAAAATATTGGTAAACCCATTGATGACAATGATCTTATCATGTTTATTTTGTCAGGCCTACGTGATGAATATAATGGCCTCAAATCTCAAATCCTTGGCAGAGAAAGTCCCATCTCCCTGAACGAACTACCTGCACTTTTATCTAACCATGACTACATGCTTCACAAAAATGACCCCATATCAGCTTCCGCACCCTCCGCCTTCACCACTGTCTCTTCCGATGGTCTTCCCTCACCGTCGGCCACCCAGCAGCCCGCTCAGCCCGCCGCTGACAATCTTTTAGCGGTTCAACAGCTTGCATCTCAACTTGGTTATAGTCTTACACCGAATTCACCTTCCCAAGCATTGTTTACAAATCGGTCCAATCGTGGTCGTGGTTCCTCTTATTCTCGAGGACGTGGAAGACAATCCAACAGGCCCTCTCCGCGTGGTCGCGGGTCTTTTGAATGGGCATCAATTACTAATCAGGTTCATGGGACTTGCAATCGTTGTGGCATTGGTCATATACCATCTGATTGCCCTAGTCGGGATGTTTCTACTCTTCGTACAAGGCCTCAAGCTAATTATGTTGATACTCGATCTCAAGTCTCCAACAATCATTGGTTTCCAGACACCGGAGCAAATAATCATGTCACACCAGATCTTTCAAGCATCGGAACTTCCGAGCCATATCACGGCTACGACAGTCTTCATGTTGGTAACGGTAAAGGACTCCCCATCCTACACATTGGTTCAACAAATATATATTCACCTTCTAAAACTTTTTCCTTAACCAATATTTTACATGTCCCTCAAATTAAACATAACCTTCTTTCCGTACAAAAATTTTGTCTTGACAACAATGTTTTCTTTGAATTTCACCCTTTTTTCTTTTGTGTGAAGGACATATCTACACGCACTACCCTACTCACGGGTCCAAGTAAGGACGGTTTATACTCACTGGCTCTTCCAAACTTTCATTCAATTCCGAAGACTGCTTTTTCTGCCACACGTGCTCCAGCATCTGTTTGGCATCAACGTTTAGGGCATCCCCATAATCGTGTTTTACAATACATGTTATCTCGTTATTTACTTCCTGTTTCAGAAAAGTCTTTTAAGCATGTTTGTTCTTCGTGTCAACAAGGAAAGTCTTGTAAACTTCCTTTTAACAGTTCATCTTTTCGTAGCAATAATATTCTTGATTTAGTTTATTGTGATGTTTGGGGTCCCGCGTCATCCTTGTCCTTTGATGGAGATAAATATTTTATGCTTTGCGTTGATCATCATTCTAAATATATGTGGATTTTTCATTTAAAACAGAAATCAGATGTGTATTTACTATTCAAACAATTTGTCCTAATGGTTGAACGTCAATTTAATACAAAATTAAAAAGTGTCCAAACTGATTGGGGTGGAGAGTTTCGCAATCTCTCCACCTATTTTACTTCCCTTGGCATCATTCATCGTCGATCTTGCCCTTACACAAGTGAACAAAATGGCACGGTTGAACGTAGAAATCGCCATGTTGTCGAAACTGGTCTTGCTCTCATGGCTCAATCATTCGTTCCTCAAAGATTCTGGCATTATGCTTTTGACACCGCAGTGTACCTCATTAATCGTATGCCGTCCACCTCCACTTCTCTTACATCTCCCTTTGAACATCTTTTTAAACGCTCTCCGGATTTCTCTTTTCTTAAAGTCTTTGGATGCCAGTGTTTTCCATACCTACGTCCTTACAATCCTCACAAAATGGATTTCCGTTCAACTGCGTGTATTTTTCTTGGATATAGTCCAGTTCACCATGGGTATCGTTGCTTTGATCCCTCTCATGACAAGCTTTATATAGTTCGTCATGCTCGTTTCAATGAAACCATTTTTCCTTTTGAACCAAAGTCTACAATCCCTTCCACACCATCACCCGAACCATACTTTTCTTCCTTGCACAATCCACCCATGCCTTTTCCTGACCAACCCAACACGTCCGATACCCCTCCCACACCCGTTTGTCAGCCACCAAACAACACCACCACTTCCACCCCTCAACCCCCACCACCTCGCCCGAGACCCCCTAACCTACGACAAAACCCGAAACCTACCTCTAGATTTGATCCCTCTGCCTTTAACACTACCACCAACCCCGTGTCTCCCACCAACCACCCACCCAATACCGAACCCACAACACCACCTCCAAAAACTGAACCCCCTAGCACCGAACCCGTCAACTTTACCGCTGCCAACAAGTTTACTGAATGGCGTCGTGCTATGACAGAGGAATTTTCGGCTCTTGTTAATAATGGTACATGGTCTCTTGTTCCCCCGGTAAACGGGGCTAATGTTGTTGATTGCAGGTGGGTTTACAGGATCAAACGAGACAAAACGGGTGCTCCTTCTCGTTATAAAGCACGGTTGGTTGCCAAGGGCTATACTCAAACGGCAGGTATTGATTATCAGGAGACTTTTAGCCCGGTTGTAAAGGCTACTACCATTCGTGTTGTCCTCTCTTTGGCAGTTACTCGTCAATGGCCGCTTCGCCAACTTGATGTGCAAAATGCATTTTTACACGGGCAACTTGAGGAAACAATTTATTTAAAACAACCGCAGGGTTTTGTTGACACCACTAAACCCGATTATGTTTGCAAACTGCATAAATCTCTCTATGGCCTCAAGCAAGCCCCACGGGCTTGGTTTACCCGGTTCTCTTCCACACTGCAGCATTTGGGATTTACAGGATCTAAAACCGATCCGTCTCTTTTCATCTACAAGCATGGCCCAACCGTTCTTTATCTTTTGGTTTATGTTGACGACATCATTGTTACCGGGAACAATACGGCTGCCATTGAACATGTTATCTCTGCCCTTAGTTCTACCCTTGCGTTAAAAGATATGGGAGATCTTGATTATTTTTTGGGTCTCGAGATTCTTAGACGAGGAAAAGACATCATCCTCTCTCAGCAGAAGTATCTCCTTGAATTACTTGATCGATCAGGTCTCTCGGCGGCTAAAGCTGTCCCATCTCCTATGAGTAGCTCCACTACTTTAACAGCGGATGACAGCCCCAAATTTTCTGATCCGGCCAAATATCGTCAAGTTGTAGGTGCATTACAATATGCAACACTTTCTAGACCAGATATCACTTTTGCAGTTAATCGGGTATGTCAGTTTATGCACTCTCCCACTGAAAATCAATGGAGCGCAGTTAAACGCATCTTGCGTTACATACAGGGCACCGTGCACTATGGATTACTTATCAAACATGATTCCAGTTCCACTCTTCATGCGTTTACTGACACCTCATGGAATCATCTTGCTGCGTTTTCTGATGCTGACTGGGCAGGTTGTCCACTTGATCGACGCTCCACTGGTGGTTTTGCAATTTACTTGGGTTGCAATCTTGTATCTTGGATGGCTCGTAAACAAAAGACTGTTTCTCGCTCATCCACGGAATCTGAATATAAAGCGGTTGGTGATACAGTTGTTGAAATCATGTGGCTTGAGTCATTAATGCGGGAAGTTGGTTTTGTTTCTGATTCACCTCCAGTTCTTTGGTGTGATAACTTAGGAGCCACCTATCTCTCCTCCAATCCGGTTTTTCGTGCTCGTACCAAACATGTGGAAATTGATTATCATTTTGTTCGCGAGAAGGTGGCTAAGGGGGGTTTACGAGTTAAATTTATATCTACAGCAGATCAGATTGCGGATATCTTCACAAAACCACTTCCTACAGATCGTTTCAACTTTCTCAGATCCAAGCTGCAAGTCGTTCCCCGACCTCAGCTTGAGGGGGCGTATTAGAGCTAGGGTTATAATATGTCATTAGTAGAGGGTGTTGGATGTAATTAGTTTTCTTATTTATAGTCTTTTGTAATCTCTCAATTATTATCAATAACACACAAATCATTATCTCAATTAAACATGACACTTTATATGTGTATCTATGTATAATGTGGTTGGAATTAAGTTTTGGGTTAAAATGTTTGATGAAGGCGGAGACGATTGCGAGTTTAGCAAGAATGACTGTTGAAGATTCAAAAAAGCTGTTGGCACCAGAACATTATCCTTCTTGGGTTGTTTTCTCACAGAGACAGAAGTTGAGTTTTATATATTCTTCGTGCTCGTATAATTTGTTTATCTCTATGCTCATTTTAATTCTGGAAACTGATTGTGCTGCTTAACATTACAGTTGACCTGGCTAAACGCTCATCTTACGAAGATCTGGCCCTATGTTGATCAGGTTGGTTTTTCAACGGTTCACTGTGTTTGATGCTCGGTTATCGCTTTGTTGTACATTGTCTGCCTAGTTTAAGTAACTGAAATTAAATAATCAACTGAAATATAATATGTGACAAGAGATAGTGCTCGGATGTACTTCTGCTGCTTGAAGTTGTGATAATCTACGAACGTTGAGTTTTTGGATGCTTATTACGTGATTTTGGATTGTCCTGTAGGCAGCATCGGAACTTATAAAGGCTAGCGTGGAGCCAATTCTTGAGCAATATAGGCCAATTGTATTGTCTTCTTTGTCATTTTCCAAGTTTACTCTTGGCACTGTTGCACCACAGCTTACAGGTCAGGCTAAGTGATGTTTTACTAGTTGCCTCCATTCTTTCATATGTTTTCTTGGTTTAAGTTCTTTGATACAGTTTACTGGCTATAGCGATTTGGTAGCATGATTTGGCATGCAAGAAGATTTAACATAATTTTCATTTGTGTTGTTTAGGAGTTACTATCGTTGAAGATGGAGGTGAAGGAATAACTATGGAGTTAGAGATGGATTGGGATGGGAACCCGAGCATAATACTTGATATCAGGACCAGACTTGGAGTTGGATTGCCCGTGCAGGTAATTTAGTTTGAGTATTTTTTTTTCCTATTATTAGACAATAGATAATCACTGTCTCTAGCTTTGTTTTTCGTTAAAAAAAATGCAAAATGCTTATTTAAGCTTACCCATGAAGTATTTTCTTTTTCCCTAGCAAGTCATAGTAAAGGGTATTTGGTTGTGCCTAATAAACATGACTAGTACAGTTTGACAAAGTGCTAATCAGATTTGCTTTTTTTAGCAAAGTTCAATTATATTTATGATGATTATTATTTTTTATAGGTGAAGAATATTGCATTTGCTGGAGTTTTTAGGTTGATTTTTAAGCCTCTAGTTTCTGAGCTTCCTTGTTTCGGAGCTGTATCGTATTCTTTGAGACACAAGGCATGTTTTCTTTCTCTTTTAATCGTCTACTTTGGTTATACATTCATAGGCTGTAGTAAAAAAATTTTCTTTCCTTTTATTTTTTACAGAAAAAATTGGATTTTAAACTGAAAGTAGTTGGTGGTGACATTGCATCTATTCCTGGCATTGCTGATGTTCTTGAGGTGTGGAAAGATTTTATTTTTCTCTGCTCTGATCATTTTATTGCTAATGTGATGCAAAAGGTGGTGATTTCAACCCATTTACTTATAAAAGTTAGTACACGTCAAATGGGTAAAAGTTGCCCAAAGTCTATGTGTACATCCTCCAAATACCAGAACCTGTTCTGACTTGTATTCCAACTCATTCTTTTCCACCAAGTAATTAACCTATTCCCGGTAGTGATTCCATATAACTAACTAAACACACCCTAACAAGCCTTAGATTTCTTTATTGCAACAATAAAATAGCAAGCATTTGCATTTTTTCTAAAAAAAATTTCGTATTTGTTCAGAGTACTATACGTGATGCTATTGAGGATTCAATTACCTGGCCAGTTCGAAAAGTTATTCCAATTTTGCCTGGAGATTACAGGTACATATGCAATATGCAAACTTGAGGTGGGAATTTAACCAACTTGCTATTGGATGGTCAATATGGTAACCGGTCAAACGGGTGGAAGGTCCTCCAAAATGTATTTGTAGTGCATAAAACCTTAAAATTGTTGAAAGTTTTGGACAAACTTGTGTTTCGGGTCAACTGAACATGACCCTTGCCAACAAGCTTGTCAGAAGAAGTATAATAAAAGCATATATTAAGTTTATCTGACTTATAAGGTTTTGATCTCTAGTGACCTTGAGCTAAAGCCTGTGGGAACATTGGAAGTGAAACTCATTCAAGCTCAGGGTTTAACTAATAAAGACATTATTGGGAAGTCTGATCCCTTCGCTGAGCTATATATACGTCCCTTACGTGATAGAATGCAAACCAGTAAAGTTATCGTAAGTCATCTCTTCTTTGGAATTTCCACTTGTTTTTTATGTACAAAGACGACTGAATTTTTATTTACCACATTATATTCAGAACAATGACTTGAGTCCAGTTTGGAACGAGCATTTTGAGTTTGTGGTTGAAGATGTTTCCACACAACACTTGACAGTAAAAATATTTGATGATGAAGGAGTTCAAACAGCTGAGCTCCTTGGATGTGCTCAAGTACAGTTGAGTCAACTTGAGCCTGGTAAAGTGAAGGACGTTTGGATAAAATTGGTAAAAGATTTGGATCTTCAAAGGGATACTAAAGATCGGGGGAAGGTAACTCTTGATTCTTTCCTCAATTGTGAGAAAGATGGGGAAATATAGTGGGATGGGCAGGCTTAGGTTACGGGTCCATACATTTAACAATTTCCTATCAGTCTCCTTCAATAATGAGTTTGATGTTCTTTAAGTTGAGCTAAAATTACATGATATGTTTATATAAGTGAGGTCAACGTTACCTGATCTTGTAGGTGCACTTGGAGCTACTGTATTGCCCATACGGCATGGAAAATGGGTTCACAAACCCGTTTAGTTCTGACTTCACCATGACCTCTCTAGAAAAGGTTCTTAATAGTGGAGATACTGAAAACAGCGATTCAGTAAATAAGAGAAGAACTATAATTATAAGAGGAGTGCTTAGTGTCACTGTGATATCTGCTGAAGACTTACCGCCCACAGATCTTATGGGAAAGACAGATCCTTTTGTTGTGGTCACTATGAAGAAAACTGGGATGAAAAACAGTACCAGGGTACTTTTTTTTACCTCTTTAATGAAATATCTTGTGAGTTATTTCGTATTTGTTTTAGAAGGATTTGATTTCGTGTTTGTAGGTTGTGAATGAGAATTTGAACCCAGTTTGGAATCAGACATTTGACTTTGTTGTTGAGGATGGGCTGCATGATATGCTCGTTGTTGAAGTATATGACCACGATACATTTGGGAAGGTACATACTACATACATGTAATAAACATTTTATCTGTGGTCAAAGATTGTCTTCTTAATATTAGATTGGGAGGCGGTAATGTTGACCCATTTACTTAATGAACCGGCGGATTTGGTTGTCCTTTGAATGGGTCAAATGCATAAAATTAGCTAAATGGAAAATGGTTTAGTGTTGCCCAAAAAGTATATGTAATGCATATAACCTCTTGTATCAATAAGCTCAAATGCCGATAGTAATTTAGCCCATCTAGACCCATACATAAAGTATCATGTTTTGTCCCATTTTGCTACCACTAATGATCGTTTTCCTTCTTCCATAGATTTGTTTATGTCAATTATAAGAAAAAAAAAAGTAGGTCCAATGTTGAAGATAAAGTTAAAATTATGAATAAACAATATTACGCATAATTACTTTTTTATTTTGTAGAGTAATGATCTATGGAACGGGCAAAGTTTGAACATAATTTTGGTCATTCAGCATGTTTTTGGTCAGATTTGGTGTAAACGAAACTGCATGTAAATGGATACATACTTGGGGTTGTCTATTACCTATAAAGTAGTTTCAATGGTTGTGTCACCTCCTTTATTATCCTAAATTTATATTAGTTCAATAATATTATAGTGATTTAGGAGGTTGTATGCACTAAAACTACACTTTGCATGACTTTTATGACCCATTTGTCATCTAAAATCAACCCATCATAGATAAAAACATCATGTTAATTTTGTATATGTGCAGGAGTACATAGGAAGATGTATTTTGACCCTAACAAGGGTCATACTAGAAGGAGAATATAGTGACTGTTTTCCACTTGATGGTGCTAAATCCGGGAAACTCAATTTGAACCTTAAGTGGAAAGCTCAGCCAATTTACCGCGATTCTTAGCATTTGAACAATGTCATATGCCAGAGAACCAGCACAAACTCATGATCTTCAAAAAGGCTGTTTAATATTGAGGTACACACGCCGTACATAATCTTTGTGAAAATTATGGTAAAGCATAGATATTATTGATGTAGATTTGGAACATAATAAGGGCATACATTTGTTGAGTAGGAGTTTGGATTTGTATTTTTTTCCTTTATAAATTCTGAATTTTGTTTCGTTTTCAATCACTTGTTGAGAGATACACCAATGAAAGAATTTTTAATACTTTTTTTCAGTCTTTATCTTCGTCACCTCAGTCACTGAGTCATTGTAGACGTGACAATCTTGACTATACACAAGTTGACATCACATGTTGAAGCAATGCACCAATAAAAGGATGCATACGCGAGTGATAGGATGATACACTGCTTATAGTCGTGGACTGTAGAGCATGCCTTTACTCGTACATTATTAATGGGAATAAAGTTTGATATGCGAATAGATCAATAAGTTAAAACATATTAGTGTCACCTAAGTGATGGGTACTGTCATGAATTTTCATTGAAATAAGAGGCGTAACATACATTAAAATTTGCTAATTCTTTGGTGTTTAGAGTGAATAAAGTCATTATCAGTTTCAACAACATATTTAGTGGTAATGTGATCCACAAAATAAAGAACATAAAGGCAAGAACTTTAAGGTCAAAGATCAATTATCTTGATAAGACAATTTGTGATCAAGGATCAAACAAGAGTTGTTTCAAGATTTTACATTTACAATTGAAAGTAAAAGATGTCGGCACCAACTTCTTCAAGTTCTAAAATACCCTACTTCAGTGGCGGAGCCAGCTCAGAAATTCAGCCGTAGCCTGAAAAAAAAATTTCCCGGACGTTCATACAGTAATAAAAATAACACCACAAAATTATAAAAATACCTAATAGATTTATCTCTTTTATTCTTTCATAGCTTAAAAACAAAGATTCAGGGGTATCCTTCTAATTTTTCAGGGGTAGCCTAAACATAAAACGCGAATTTTTTTTTTTTTTACCCTTGGCGCGAGAATTTGAGCCGTAGCCCGGGCTACCCCTGGCCCTAAGGTAGCTTCGCCCCTGCCCTACTTGATCCATAACCACAAAACTTACTATTTGCCACATTCAAAAGCTTTTCTCCAAGCTCAAAGAATGGTAGGTGATAATATTCTACAATATATATCATGTACATCTTTCTAAATCAAGTTCGAAAACGAAGACGTTAAAACATATGGCGTGTCATTAAGGGCCCCACGTTGACCCGCCAAGTCATGGATGTCCCTCACAATGTCAAACACCGCCTCTGGTTGAGCCAACTTGAGGGCATTTTCAGACATTTTCTTGAGCTCGGCTGCATTGCTGCTGAACCATCCAGCCACAATCCGAGCCGTCTCTTTTGGGCTACGGGTGAACACACCTGTGCCATTGCCCACCACGTACGGGACATTTCCTTTTTCCTGTTGGTCCAAAGTGAAGCAAAACTAACAACCATTTCTCGCTAAATTTGTTTTCAAATTTTCTTTTGGATAATAACATACTTGTCCGGGGATATAGTCATTGAGAATGATCGGAAGCCCTCTAATCAACGCCTCAGCGATCGTGCCGGGACCAGCCTACAAAATTTTAGCAAAAATACTAAATTATGAATCTTTTATGGCTTTAGATCCAACAAAGACTAGAAGAGAAGCAAACATACTAAATTATGAATCCATTTGGATAATGCAAGTAATAGTGCATTATTAATGACCCCAAAAAATGGATCTATTTAAGTCAAAATATACGCGAAAAGATTTGAGTAATCTAAGGACTTGCCCGTATGAGATTTGAGTAACTAACGCGGTTTAATGGAAATATACGCGAAAAGATTGTACCTTGGTTATAATGCAGTCACAAGCACCCATCCATTTCTGCATCTGTGTTTCAAATCCTCTGATCTGTAGTTACAGATCATGATTTTAGAAGTTGAATTTTAGAACCGTTTATTTTTTTAATGCGTAGCCTACAGGGTACTTTCAATGCATAAACTGTTCTACTCATATTATTCAAAAGGTTTATGGTTATTGAAATAAGGTAACTTTTGTAATCATATTTAACACACTTATTATTTTTAAGAACATTAAAATAGTTTTAACAGAAAGCGTTTTGGATATTTCGACTCCATTAGTCAATCCACCAATTTCCCATGTCTAAACTTTATTCATGTTTTTGGTTTTAAGAGAAAAAACATAACTGTCTTTACCTTAACAGGGATCTTCCACTCTAAAGACTCAAGGGAAGAAGCTAAAGATCTGTTTCGACCACATATAACTACCATTTGTCCCAATGGTTTCTCTGTTTCTTTATCAAATAAAGATTCTGCAAGAGCCTTCGCGGTTTTCTTCACAGGGCCCATTCCTTCACCACCTCCCATCAACAAAACCGCAGGCAGTACTGGATCCAGTTCTAGCTCTATTCGTAAATCATCCTGTGAAATACCCATATTACCCCCAAGAAAACCAGAACTACCATGATAAAGAAAACAGGCCATTGGAAAAGCCTCAAACTTTAAAAAAATTTAAACCAAGGTAAACTGTACAAGTTATCAAATCAAATTGAAAGTGCTGACATGGCGATAACATATCGGTAAATGTTGACTCTTTTATGTGACAAGGGTTAACAAACCTGTATGGGTTACCTTTAATCCAAATATTTGGAAAGTTTTAAAAGTTCTTGTGGGGAAACACAAAGATGATGGTGTAGCTACACATAATTACGTCACCCTTTTGGTCATTTACGTATCAGTCACCTACAGATCCTAATTTTGACCATCTTTGGCGCACTTTTTAAAACACAAGGCCCCGAGGTATTTTTCAGATCGCACACCTATAGCCTCTTGCGTGCTCTTTAAAACCACATGAATTAAAAAGTTGCTTAGTTTTTACATAATTAAACATAAAAACAAAGGATAAAGTGGTAACCTTGTTCAGAACAGCGCGGGCAAAAGAGGGTCGAACAGGCAATCCAAAAACGCGTACTTGGTTTGGTTGTAGTCCGTCTAACAACGCCCTCTTTGATACCTCTTCTGAAGGACAGTAGCATCTTTTGACACCAGGGTGAAACCTGGTTACATAAAGAAATGTTAGTATTTTAAGCAGGATCTAATACTATAATCAGGTCCAATGATAAGGTATGTCTTTTACCATGTCCTGTGGCATGTATTAAGATCTGTAATAACTGTCACAAAGACGACTTTCTTTTGTAAGCCTTGCCACTTAAGAACCCGTAACGGAATGTGTTGCATTAGAGGATGAACACTGATGATAATATCCGGCTTGTACTCCATTAAACCGGCCTCAACCTCCCTGCAATTCAAAATTTCACCACATGAGAAAGTGATCAAGACAACCAAAATTCCAACAAACATTACTAATAGTTCAAGAAACTGGTCTAAGAGGGCTAACTTTTGGCGCAAGTCAAAAATGGGTCACTGGCTAGGCTGACCCGCAAAAACTTCTGCATCCATAATTTTGTATTTTGTAAGGGGCAAGTTCATACATCCCCGCTAAACTTGAAAAGTTACATATTTCTTCAAATCATGCTTGAAGAGCATTGTACATTATGCATTGACAATTTGTGTTTTGAGGAAATATGTTATTTTGCAAGTTTAGAAGGGGATCTATGTAAATCCCCTTTGTAAATTTATTAACACATTATAGATGATAGAAAAAATTATTGTACTTTCATAACAATAATCTAACTGTTTTTATAAACAGATTCAAGAGGTTTTATGCATTTGAATTTTGACCCACTGGACCTGCTATTTTTTAACTTAACCAGTTCACATTAAAATGGCATTGTACTAAAAAATTATCTTCAACAAACAAATGAGGTGATTAGGATGTTTAAGATTACTAAGCTTTATTAAATCTAGAGTAAATTGCCAAAATTGTCCCTAGGACTATTTCTAACGGAAGTTGGACGGAAGGACCAAAGTGGTCGAAACGGTATAAACTCAGGGACTATTTTGGCAATTTACTCTTAAATCTAAGGAAATTATCCTAGGATAGGGCTAGATATATACTTGGCATAAAATGCCGCAATGGCAGCAAGATAAACACCATGTATCCATCGTGGAGACGTGCCATGAAACGCTACACTCCAAAGCTGGACATGTTTAACCATGAACTTGTACTGGTTTTCCATATCATTTAATGGCCAACCCGTGTACTCCTTCCAAACATCCTTAACAAATATCTACAAAAACCAACCAAACATACAAGTCCTGTATGTGTTATTTTTACCAATATGTTACTGTAATCGATATTCATTATCACTAACCCACCCAAAGAACTACCACTTTCATAGTGACCCATTCTAGCTATATGTATAGTTTTGATGCAAAATGACAATAAAAAATTGCCACAAAAATGGTGACCAGATTGAAAGACAGATTTTAGTTACATAACTGTCTTATATATCATAGTACAAGTCTTGTATATCGCAATTAAAACAAAAGATACAAGTCTTTGTGCAATTCCTCGCAATCCTTTAGTGATGTAAAGATGTATCACAATTACAGTTTTACAGTTACTTAAGTGAAAAAAACTTGTACCTTGTATTCATCACCAAATTCCATCTTGAATGCATCCCGGATAGCCTCAGCAGAAGCGCGGTGGCCACCGCCAGTATCACTCATCAAAATAAGCACATTCTTGGTTCTATCAGCACCAAGCTGCACCATTTCCATAGTATCATCTTCATCATGAATCTCATATCTCACTTTTTTCTGCCCATTGCCACCACCAAAACCATACACTCCTACCCTTTCGAAAACCGCCTTTAACGAACTTTTCGGTGATGCCACCATGATCACCATCCTTTTCCACCACCACCACCTATATATTCACAACTATCTGTATATATCTGTTTTCTTTATCAACAAACCCTTATCAAATTTTCAATTCCAAAACAGACCCAGAAAGGAAAATGTAGAAATTTAAAATCTTTCTTAATTTGACAAAACTGTTTCTTGAAAGAAAGGTTAAATTTCAAGAAACACGCAATGGGGACACATTTGTAGATTGTGTGTTCAAGTTGATTTAACAACAAACCCCAATTGTCAGAGACGTGAAAGAAACTTAACCCACCGGGAAAAATGGATTTTTCCAGCAACAGACGGTGGTTACCGGCGGCGAGAAAGAAATTGTAAGACAAAGACAATAGGCATGGAAATGGGTTAATTTTTTTAGAGTTAAAATAGATGGGGGATAAAGGGTTTTATGCTGGAATGATACCGTTTGTCATTGACTCATTGTTCACAAGATTGGTGCCAATGGTGGCAGATTTAAAGATTTGTTCTTGATAATTTTCGACCGTACGATTAGGGTTCCAATGTCGGAATGTTCGATGGTATAGATTCGGATCTTTTTTTTTTATTAATTTGTATTTTTCTATAATTGGCATAATGTCCTCAAGATAATGTCTCATTTTTATAGTAACGCCTATGCTCGTCCCTCTCAATTTTCTCTCTTGGTAATAATTAAGCCATTAAGGAGCATTATCAACTTTGGACTAGTTTTAGATATTATGTTTATTATCATACACTAACATCTAAACCTTAGGCGGAGGGAGTGGACAAGGCGAGGAGGTGATGAGATGTTGGTTGGAGGCTAGTGGATGAGCTCTGGTCCTCGGCGAGTAGCTCGTTGATGCGGTGGATGTGAGGGAGGAGCTGGAGGGAAAACGAGGAGGGTGGCGAGGTGGTGACCGGGTGCAATGAGGTGGTGGCGAGGTGGTGTCTCGTGGGAGCTTATTTCGAGCAAAGTTCAAGCAAGTCGCGAGCTTATTTTGAAAGCGGTCAAATAAATCAAAAGTTTCATGATTATTCAATGTCTCCATATGACCTCAAAGCTCCAATAACAAAGTTTTTTATATTTCATATTCAACAAAAATTGATTATGAATGAAAACAAACTAATATTTATACTAGTTCTAAACTAAAGGATAATAATAAAGTATTAAACAAATAATAAATATCATAATAAAATAAAATAAAAGATAATGATGCATTAGTACTGCATGAAAAGGAATTTGTACCCAACCAGGGATGAATGTATATTGCATCAATATAAAATTTTAAAACATCGTATCGAAATACATGCAGTATTGAAAATTAGAAAATTTTATTTTTTACAACATTATTTATATTCAAATGAAATATAAAGAAATTCTTAATGTAATAGTGTAATTTAAAAAAACGTATATAAAACATAAAAATGTTTAAAAATTTATCTTAATGTTCTAGTTTTACTCTCTTTAAAATTCATCCATTTCCTTTTTAAGAGTTCTTAAGTTTTCAACTAATATGTTATTCTCATTTGATCTCTACCATTATAAAATATTCTACAAGAATTATGCATGGAAGTGGAATTAATTCCATTAAATTTAGGAGGCGTTAGATACGGAAGAGTTGAAAGTAATTTAATGAAATTGGAGTTCAAAGTGATTTTGAATATTTTTTTAGTAATGGAATTTAAAATTCCACCACCTCATCAACATTGCCACCCACAACCGTCAAAAGCAATTGACTGACAGGACGTTCGTCCAAGACCATCGATCTCCTGTACGTTGGCACCCAACTGTCACACCATCTGTCGACTGCCAATGACCTTCGCCACTCAGCGTGAAGCACGTTCGCTGGTGCTACCTCCAAACGACACGCCACGTCCAACGCCATCGATAGCCACCACCACTAACATTGACCGAAGCTGCTACCTGCCACCATCCGACTTGCCTTCTGTCCAATTGATGAATCTAGAACAAAATTTCAGGGATATTATAAAAGAAAGTTTTCGTTCAAGGGAATTATAATTTTCATTCAGGGGTATCTCAATATTTAAAACGACAAAAAAATCAAATAAAGAGTATACTGATACTTAGACTAGTGAGATTGCATTTCACAAAAAAAGTTAAGGGGTAGCTCGAACTAGCTCTGTGCTCTTCATAAATCCACTCATGTCTTGTTCGTTGACACCTTTCGCCATGTTGATTGTTTATCGCCATCTAGCGATTCAAATTTATAAACTTCAAATTTTGAAGGTTGGTGATCTCAAACTTCAAAAATAAATATAGGCCCCTCTAACTTAACTTTCTAGCTTTAATTCTTATATACTTAGCCAATCTTACATTTTTGACATTCAATTCAACTTTAACGTATTTACGACTTTGACCTCTTACATTTTGATATATTTACGACTTTGACCACATATTCTAATTTAATATATTTATAACTTTGACTGTTCGAATTTGTCTTAGTCATCATTTAACATATATATCTTTGTGTTTTAATATTTTGTTAATTCCAAATGCAAATTTAATTCAAGCGGATCAAACAAAACTCCTTTAAAACCTTTTAATAATGTCTTTTTGGTAAGAGGCCGGTAACTGAATGGATGAGAGAATAGAATAAACAAAAGAAACGAATGGATAAAGGAATAAAAAGATCATTCCATTCGATTACCTTGTTTGGTTGTTTTACAAAAATGAAATGACTCATTATTTTGTTTAGTATGAAGGAAAAGACAAATGAATAAAATACAACTCACTAAAAATGACAAAAATATATTTTCATGGTAATGGGTCGGGTCATGGTACGATACATGGGTGAATACATGAGTGAGGTCATAAATCAGATCAAGGTTCAAGTTATGGGTCGATCAGGCCATGGCCCGAGTCATGGTTCGAGGAATGGGTCGCCCAGGTCACGGGTTGGTTCATGGCTCGGGTCGTGATTCGGTTCATGGTTCAGGTCATGGGTCAAGTATTCATGGCTCGGGCTGTGAGTCGATTCATGGCTCAGAACGTGAGTCGGTTCATGGTTCGAGGTATGGGTTAGGACATGAGTCGGTTTTGGGTCGGGTCAAGGTTTGAAGCATGAGCCGAGTCATGGTTCCAGTCATAAATTAAAAAAAAATTTCATTTCTTGAATGAATGAAAAAATAAAACATAACGTAAGGATGAAATGACAATAAGGTATTTATCATTTTTTATAATGGTTTATTCCGTTCCATTAACTTTCTAAACACATTTTTTTTTTATTCCGTAGTAATAGTTTCATTCCTACGTATCAAATTGGATTTTTGTCTGGACAGATGAGATGTCTATCATCTAAATAAATAAATAGTATCAACTTTATGATTGTTTGACTTTTTGAGTTTTGGTAATATTGCAAGACCTGGACTTTTGTTCACCTCCAAACTTCAATTCTCGCATTTCTAATTTCAATGGCATCTTCTTGTTCTTCATCCTCTAATCTCATAGCTTGTTCTTCTTCTTGTAATGATAACGATGATGCTTGCACTTATGATGTGTTTCTAAGCTTTAGAGGCGAAGATACTCGTTATTCTTTCACTGATCATTTATACCACAAATTAGTTCAAGCAGGAATATGCACTTTTAGAGACGAAGAAGATATCAACCGAGGTGAAGAACTAAAACCTGAAATCGAGAGAGCAATCAAATCATCACGAGCTTCAATAGTTGTATTGTCTGAGAATTATGCAACTTCCACTTGGTGCCTTGATGAGCTTTTACTCATTCTCCAGCAAAGGAGAGAGTGTGGTCACACTGTTGTACCTGTTTTTTATCACGTTAAGCCGACGGATGTTCGGAATCATAAAAAGAAATTCACCATCGAAGTCAACCCTTATTCTTCAAGGTGGACAGATAACAATGTAAATATGTGGAGAACAGCTCTTATGCAGGTTGCTGATTTGACCGGCTTCGAGCTCTTAGGGTATGGATCTATGCTATGCCCATTAATATAAGTCAGTCATTATTACATTTGCTCTCTAACTCATGTCCATAATTTGATTTTTAGGCTTTAAATGTTGTGATGTGATGCTAGCCCAATCAAACATATGTTTAATGTATTAACATTTGGTACTCGCATTTTGAACTCTAGTTTTTATTCAAAACATTGCAATGTGCCTTTTTTTGTGTTCTTGCAGGTCTGAAACAAGCTTTTTGAAGGAAATTGTTGATGCAATTTACAATAAGTTAGATCGCAAAGAAGTTCATCTTCCACTCAATATAACAGGGATGAACACCCGCTATGAAGAGGTCAAATCCTGGTTAGATCAGCGTGATGTTCAATTTTTAGCCATATATGGTATGGGTGGCATTGGCAAGACAACATTAGCCAAATATATATACAATTCAAATGAGAAATCTTTTGAATACGTGAGTTTTGTTGAAGACATTGGTAGCAGATGTAAACAACCAAATGATTTACTTGAACTACAGAAACAACTTCTTAAAGATATTTTAGGGGGGAAAAAGAGAAAAATACCTAGTGTTTCTCGAGGCACGTGTATGATCGGGGAAGCCTTGCTAACAAAAAGGACTCTCATTGTTCTCGATGACATTGTTGAACATAGTCAGTTAGTTTCTTTACTAGGAACGACGAAGATTAATGCACAAAGCAAGATTATAGTTACAACCAGAGAAAATACAAATAATTGGCCTCATTTTCCATATTGGAGGTACCGAAGGTATGAAATGAGATCATTGAACGATGATGAATCGTTAGAGCTTTTAAGTCGTCATGCATTTGGAACCGAAAGTCCCATACTGGGCTTCGTATCGCTTATACTACAAGCAGTACGATATTGTGAAGGTAATCCCCTGGCTCTTGAAGTTTTAGGCTCGGCTCTGTTCAAGAGCAATACCATCCTAAATTGGAAAAGTCAATTGAGTTTATTAGATAAAGATCTCGATTCTAGAATTCAACATGTGCTTATGAGGAGCTACAACTCATTGCCATATAACTCTGAAAAAGAGTTGTTTTTGCATATCGCTTGTTTCTTTATAGGCAAAGATATAGATTACGTGATAAAGATATTGGAGCCAGGTTACTCAGCAATATCTGGTATTAAAACTCTCATTAATAGATGCCTTCTTTCTGTTTCACCAAACAAAAAACTCATGATGCCGAGATTGCTTCAAGAGATGGCGAAAAACATTGTTCGTCAAGAATCAGTTTTCCCTGCAAAGCGTAGTAGAGTTTGGCTTAGTAGTGACTCTTATAAGATACTGAGCAAAGGGAAGGTAAGACCAAATCATCTAAGCATTTTTACTTCTACTTTTACAGCCTCGTATATCATCTAACTTGTACTGTTTCATATCTTTTTCTTTCAGGGTTCAGAAACGGTAGAAGGTTTAGCACTTGATATGCAAATGCTGTTGAGAGAGGGTTTTGTATTCAAGGTAATTAATATAGGATATTTTGCCTTAAAGTTTTATACCTTGCTTTGTATATACAATTAATAAAAGAAGTAAAAAAAGGAACATATAAAACAGTTGAAAAAAACTGTCAAAAGGGATTTTTACAAGTTCTTTTAGTCTATGTTATGTATTTGTTTTAACAAATTAAATGTTAATCAAGTGGCACATCACATGCTCTCTCAGATGCCACTTATGAGAAATCTAATTTTGTTGAATTGCAGTCATCAGACCTTAAAACAACCGCACTTAAAAATATGGATAGCCTAACATTGCTCCAGCTAAATTTTGCTGAACTCTATGGATCATATGAAAATTTTTCTGATGATTTAAGATGGCTTTGTTGGCTTGGATTTCATTTAACAAGCATACCTTCCGACTTATACATGGGAAACTTGGTGGCTATAGATATGAGCTATAGCAACTTGGAAGTATTTGAACCGCCTATGGTACTGTATTCGATATCTTATTTTGTAGCTTCTTGTGTTTTGTTGATCTTTTGATGGTGCTAAAAAGATTTCTATAACTTATGCAACAGGTTCTTCAGTCATTGCAGATTCTAAATCTCAAAGACTCGCACAATCTAGTTGAAATCCGCAACATCTTTATGATCCCTCATCTTGAGACTCTAATTCTTTGGAACTGTTACAACTTGCTTAATGTTTGTAAAACAATCAGAGACCTTACAAGTCTTGAATTGTTGAACATGACAGGGTGTAAAAACCTGTTCAGTAGGGATCAACTAAATACGTTAGCAGCTTCTACTTCTAGTGGAGTTGTTACCGAACATCCTACTTTTTCCTTCCCACATTCATTACATCGGTTATTCCTCAAAGATTGTAGTCTTGAATCTGCTGATTCTTTTCGTTTTAGTTTCAGATTTCAACCATATTTGCAATACTTAAATTTAGGCAATAGTCTATTTGAGTTCTGGCCTTACCATGATCATCTTAAAACTCTTCGGGTTCTTGACTTGAGTTTAAGCTCTAGACTTAAATGGCTATTATATCTCCCTAGTACACTTGCAGAATTGTATATATATTACTGTGAGTTACTAGAGAGAGTAACTTTCCAATCACGTCGATTTACTCTGCAAGAGTTTGGTTATGAAGGTTGTATTAATTTATATGAAATCGAAGGCTTTATAAATTTGGTACCTATGGCGAAACTAAATGAAACTGATTTGGGACACATGAAGTGGCTAAAAAGATATCAAAACCATGAGGTGTGCCTTGTTGGTGATGATGAGCTCCTAGTAGGTAGAAGTAGTCGTATCCAGGTTTGTTGTTTCTATCAGTAAAGTTACATTATTAATCTAAATGAATCACTGATCCCTTTTTTTGTGTGGCATAGATGTTGTTTGAATTCGGTATAATGAGCACATCTCTGGCAAATATAAAGGATCCTAACATGACATCTAAGTATATATCAGAATCAACATCATTGTCCTTTGATGTGCCTCTGTGTCCTGAAAATAAGACCCTCAGAGGAATTAATTTAACTTTCAAGTATGCGATGTTAGGCGATGATTGGACATGGTTTTGTAAAATCAGTACGACCAATGGTGTTGATTTGATGTACAACCCTAAAGTCTTTGGCAAACCTGAATCTGGTAAAGCATGCATGTGGTTAAGCTATTGGCCAATTGGAAACTTACTGAATATTGGAGACACTGTTCATGTGTCTATTGTTGTGTTGAGTGGATTGGAGGTACATGAATGTGGTGTGAGCCTTGTGTACTCTGATCACGAAACGTTGGATAATATATTGGGATGGGAAGAAACTTCGGGAGGAGATCTGTCTGGATTTCAACTAAGCACAGGAGCATACTATCTTTGTCGGCGTGATTTCTTTGAGTTGATGGAGGTTGGTAGATTGACTCCTGATTGGTTTAGGATGTTAGTTGGTGATACCGTTGATTACACCGGTATGTCCTTGGATCTTTTCAGGCTATTTTTTTGTGTTGATACTTAAATCTAAGCTGCTAATAGGGAAATTTTATCATATCTTCTGTTTTTTTTTATCTTACAGAGGTAAGAGGATGGAGAAAAACTGGCCGGCCAAAACAGGTGACTGATCCATCATTTACAGAGCTGAAAACAGTTAGATGCATCATTGATGGTCCTGAATTGGTAAGCTAAGATCTGTAATATTGGTTACTTCATTACATCTACTTGTAACATGAATAAGATGAAAGACCAAAAATAGGTTGAGTTTTCCCTAATATAAGATGAATAGGACCTTTGTAAGTTAGTTATAATATAATGGTTTTCATTGCTCTCTAATGTTACAACTCAAGCGACTTGTTTTTTTTTCCTTTGTTTCTTGAGTTTTACATGACTTGACGATGTCAACTTGATTTCAGATAGTAACAACTAACAATTTGAGCTTTTACTGAATGTGGGTTTTGGCGTTTATGATAAACATATAGGAGGATGTTTACAAGATTGCAGAGATGGCCAAACCATCTGTTGGTGATAAAACTGTGGCGTTCACATCTAGCTTGCTTCAGGAGGGGATGAAGTTTGATGCTAGATCTGAAATAATTGATAATGAAATGGAGGTAATTGTATATTAAGTTCAGTGGATAAATGAAAGAGCTTATTGTTTTGTTGTTAGAAATTTAGTATCTCCCTTCAACTCGATCAGGATATTTTTGACATCGATTGGTCTGCTCGTTTCCTATCTTCTTATGATGAAATTGCGGTGGAGGAATCTGAACCTTACTCACATGTAAGTATATATTGTTCTTTTTAAAACTTGAAAGGCCTAACAAAACACAAACTTTTTATTATTATTCTTTAAAATGATAGACCGGAAAAACATAGAACTTTGCTTTGCAATTTGAGTTTCATATTTTGGCTGTTTTGCAACAGAGTTGGTTAATGTTTTCATTTATACAAACAATTGAAACCTTAAATCAAATTGATAGTCTGATTATATTTTCGGTTAATTCAAACACTGGTTTGACCCATGAAGTCATGATCACCACCTTTAGCATTTGGGTTATATTCATATAGGAGTAATTCAAGTCAATTTGACTCATCCAACGACAAGATTGTCATCTAATTCGGATAATTAAGGTTCCAATTGAAGCAAATATGTAGGAGTAGTAGTAGCAGCAGCAGGGGAAGTGGTGGTAGTAGCAGTAACAATAGCACTGGAAAAATATTAAGGAAAATGAAAAATATAATAAAGAGCCGGCAGGTTTCGAACCCACAACATCCTCTTTATTATGTGGACCGCCTATTCATTAATGGATGCAGATGCTTTATTGTCTTAAAAACACTTACTGTTTTTTTCATGATATTAAAAAGAACTATTCACCAGCCACTTTTTCTTCTAAAATTGATATAGAGGAGAAGGCTATACTTGGGTGAACTAAGCATACAAAATCACTTTATTTTATAGAAAAAATGACACTGAGAACTAATAAACCTTTAAGTTTAAATATACATACTTTCTTGTCAAAATAAGAAACTTTGCTTAGTTCTCTCATTTGTAACTTCTCCCTTGATTTTGCTCACATGGCATGCTAGTTACATTTATAGAATATGATGGAAATTAACAAACTTCTACTTCATTGCTTCTTTTCCCCTTAACTTGATTGTTCTCACCGTGTCATCTTTGTTGTTGTTTTTCTTGTTATCTGTTCAGGAACAAGAAGAGATCGAGGGCATCTTTAAAGCATTTGCTTCCGATGAGATTAGGGAGTCTGCTTCACCCCCAGATGAGGAGAGATTAAAATCGGTAGTTACACACGAAGTTATTGGCCAGACAAAAAAGGTAATAAAACATTTACCTTGTCAGATAGACTATAACCAAATGGAGCATAAACAATCCGTATATGGCTCATTGCCTATATAAGGCAAAACAAAAATTTTGGCCCATGTAAGTAGTAAATGGAAACAAAGCTAAGGTCTTGAATGTCAATGTTGACATAAAAGTTAACCGTGCATGAGTAGCTGTCATCAGTCATCACTGAACTGCATCAGTTAACCTGTATGATATTTGGTTTACCCAAAGTCTTGCTAGTTATTGGCAGCATATATACCTTAGCTTAATGACCAATATTTATTGTTTCTCGTCATGCCATTTTAAGTTCTTTTTGCTTTCAGTATTATTATCCAGGCCGATATGTTTATTTTATAATAACATTGTACATTTCAGAAAATTGTGCTGTCGGTGAACTTAAGCAATAAAACTATAAGAAGCAAGATGATAGCGGCATTAAGTGTGCTTCAAGCCATCGAATCACTTAGTTTCGATAAAGAATATGGGGAATTAACCGTTATTGGAGATGTTGATCCTGTGATGGTGCTCAAACGTGCGAATGAGATTGCAGACACAGAGATCTTGAGTACTGGACCTGCCTCAGAAACAGTTGCAAAACAACATGAAACAGAAGTCGAACCTGGTTACGAATCTCCAAAAGAAGATAAACCTGGATACGAATCTGGAAAAGACGACGAGGCGTACCAAGAGCCATTAAAAAATAAAAAATCCTTTTGTTCCGTGATGTAAGTAACAACCAAGTGGAAGGTATGATCACCTGGTTTCTTTTTTTCATTTTGAAACTTATAATAAGAAATGGGTTTTAAATTTTTAATCTCCAAGTTATTACAACCAAAGAGACAACGTTGATACACCATTTAGTGATCGAGTCGTTTCAAGAGTTTACAAAATTACAAAAATGGCATATAAATGCATTTCCTCAAGTTTCAAAATCCTTGAAGATCACTTGTGACACCAAGGGCAGGGTGGAAGTTGTACACGCAGTCGATTTTGTTGTTCACGCATGTGGTAGTATGTAACACAAAGTATCGGGATGCATCCGAAGACAAAAATAGTGAACATGAGGAGCATACAAAATATTGCAAGAGCGATATCAAACCACAAGAAGAATGTTAGT
This sequence comes from Tagetes erecta, assembly GCA_030867185.1. Taxonomy (NCBI): domain Eukaryota; kingdom Viridiplantae; phylum Streptophyta; class Magnoliopsida; order Asterales; family Asteraceae; genus Tagetes; species Tagetes erecta. The sequence goes on along the minus strand of CM061492.1, from coordinate 12,211,116 downwards.
ATCCTACAATGAAAGTTAACAATAATAGAGCCGAGGTGGTAAAATAGATAAGTTAAGGTGAAATGGTGAATGAATGAATGGTTACCGTGTGAGTTTTGGTGCAACAAGGAACATTTGATCGGCTCCTTTGACCATGTAAAACATTCCTAATCCCCACAAAAATATTCCGAAAACATTCTTTTTGTATTCCAAGTTCCTAAAAGTAGCCAAACGTTTATTAAAAACAAAACAAAACAAAGATGAGTATGATTCGGGGAAAAGGGTAAGTGCATACTTGAACATTATGGATCCCGCTTGTGACGATGGACCGCCTTCATATTGTATGGTCGTTAAAAAGATGTGGAATATACAATAGAACATGAAAACGACGATCCAAAACCGAAGGGGCATTGTTGGCATTTCGTTTGTGCTCTCGTTAAGGATGAAACCCGCGGTAAATATGAACATCATGGTCAAAAGCATATCAAGAACTAAAAATCCTTTTGATATGATTGTTGATGGGATGCGATGGCTGATTTCATCGCTATCTCTTACCATGCGTGACGCGATTACAAGAACAATGGTGTCACTTACATCTGATATGACATTAAGTATTGTTGTGAATTGTATCCAAACTCTTGCCCAAATCATATTGGGCAAGAGTTTGGAAACCTTAATTCGAACCAATCAAAACTAACCCTAATTTGTTATTAGGGTTTTCTTGATGCTTCCTTTTTTGGTGACAACTAAAATATGATATTTGACCCTAGGATAGGGCCAAATTAAGGGTTAAGGAAAAGCTTAAAGATGAAAGATGAAAAACCCTTCATTATGATGCAATAACAATTTGTGGAAACACCTTGAATTTTGTTCTATGAAACAATGGTGACCAATGACATGTTCCTTGAAGGAGTTTGCCATTTATATGTTTCCAATAATAGAAATATAGTTGAGGTCAATCTTGTTTCACACAAGTCAAATTATCAAAATAATTTGATTGTATAAACCATTGAATCAATCGCCGTTTAAAAAAACAAAGTTCAAAGTCTAATTGATTAATGTATGAATAATGTGGAGTCATATATGAAATTCACACTAATAAAAACAACTCTTAGGTTTAATGGTTACTTTCGATTAATGGGAGGTTTCTTTTGCTTTTTAAAAGAAAGCACCCTTGTTTATATTGCACATATTTGTGAGATGATTTTTTTTATAAAGGAGTGAACCATACATATTGGCATATTGCAAGTAGCAACGACAACTAACCTAAATCACTCATTTAAGTATTTTGTTATGACCGTTAAAATACCGAATATGTTTGACTTGATATGCATAAATCCATTTGTATTTATATTTATATACCGTATATACACACTCGTGTTTTTTATTTATTTAGTATTTTTAAATGACAACTAATATGTTTACTAGTTCGGATAGCTATTTATTTAGATTGGTTTACTCGAATTTTAAAACTTCAGAAGACCATCCGAAATCATGATTTTTATATTTATATAAACCGAATAAGCAAGTTTATTAATTTAAACTCATATATAAGCAAGATTTTGTATACCTGATCTAAAAACCAATATGAGATGTTACATCACATCTGGAGTTTTTTCCCTTTCCCCTTTTTTTAACACTCTTAGGAGATTGTTACTTATCATTTTTTTTTAAACTTTTATAAGAAAAAGAAATTAAAGAAAAAAAAAGTTATTGGGCTAAACACTTTGTTTTGGGCCTTGTTCACTTCAAACCATTTTAATCCTAACGGCTATAAGTATACCTTGCTCTTTACTCTTCCCCTGTTCCAAGCATGAACCCAGATCAAAATCCATGGGCGATCAACCTTCAAGCCAAATCAAAATACTTCAATTTCAAATTCAAATCAACTCGATACTTACCTGCTTGCTACAACTTCATTCAATTCTCTATTTTTCTCAAGATTTCTTCTCTCATTGTACAAGTGAGCTCCGATAACCATCAACCCACCAGACCAAAATCATTCAGATCGAAAATTAATGGATTTATTGAGAAATTGCAAAGCAAGCTCACCAAGAGAAAGACTTTTGCTGCTCACAGCTCATCGAGAATCAAGAAGCTGAAGTGGGTTTCGTTTGAGGTATAGCTTTTTTGTAGCTGAGCTATATTGCATACCAGGTGTTTGATAAAATGACTCAAAGAGATTGATGATATAGATACTGTTATGTGGTTGGTGTAGACTGTTTGATTTATGATTTTATACTGAAGCTTTGAAGTATTAGTTATCATTTATATAAAAAAATTGGGTTGTTTGTCAAACTCTGAATCATTAAGTGCTGAATAGTTAAGAGGTCTGAACCATTAAGAGGCTCTATCAATGAGAGTGATATTAAGGTACAACTTCAGGTGAAGAGGCTCTATCAATATAAGTTTGGTATATGCTTCATTCAGTTCCATTCAGCATCTTTCAATCTCTTAACCATTCAGCACTTAACTGGACCATTCAGAGGTTTTTTTTTATGAAACAAACGCTCTGAATGCTGAATCTGAATGATTAAGCACCGAACTGAACCATTAAGATGCAAAACAAACAGCCCCCAATAACATGTTTTATGCATAGCTACGAGTGATGGAATTATCATGCAAGAAAACGTTAAAATAATCACCTAATGATATGAGCCCTCGTTCGTTGGAAAGATCTAATGGCTCATATCTTAAATTTTTTTTAATCTAAATTCTTTTTGAAATATATTAAAATGATCACAATGCAATGTTTATTCATCTTTTTGTTTATTAATAGAACCATACATCCTTAAATTCTTTTTGCAAGTCATGTGCAGGCAAAGTTAAAAAAAATGTATGAACAAAATGGTGTTATTATGTACATAACATACACATTTGTATGAATAAAAAGTTGAACCATTAATAAAAAAAAAACTTAAATCTTTTAGGTTTGTTTCTTTTGTTCTCACAAGGTTTTCATTTTCTACAATTTATATTATAAATTTCCTTGTAATTGAATCTTAGGGACCCATTTGTGCTAGCACTGTGGTGATTGGGAACCTTGCTCTATTGATCCACTCTATCTCTAAGAAGGATGTAAAGGGGATGATTGTACATTGTTTCAGCATATTGTTATACATCCTTACCCTGTTGAAGATATTTATAAGGACAAAAAATAGTAAATTGATGTTAATTTCAGTTTTAGCAATGGTGGCATATCCTCTTTGGTTGTATATGAACAATAGCCCAAGTTATGGTCTTAGAACTTTTGGTTGGAGATACATTTGGAAGACATGGAATTGGGCTGCTTCTCATGGGCTTTTGCATGCAATTGCACAGGTAATTTAGATTTGTTTGGAACTTGAGATGATGCTATTTATTTGTTTTTCATATCTTGTTGCAAGAAAAAAATAGGAATTTTAATTCTAATGATTAAATTTATGAATGAAATAGTTATAAACTGAAGGTTGCTGCTTGGTTTTTAAAATTTTTGGATTTTGTTGTATGATTTTAGTTGTGGCATTGTTATATATTAGGCAAGACGGGTAGGGGCAACTCAACCATTTTAGGGGCGTAGGACGAAGTAAAAAGTTGGGGCATAATAAACAATGGTGGATCTAGGATATTTTTGCGAGTCAGAATAAGAACAAGTTCAAGATTGAGCTATGTATATAAAAAAGTCATGCTTAGACATAACATAAGAAAAAATAAATATGAATTAAACTATGTAGCTTGTTTTCTAAAAGTTGGGAGGTTCTAGGTATAATTCCCCATGTTTGCTTCAGCGGTCGGTTTCAAGATTTATAAGCATCCCTAGATGTGCAAGAAATGACTAACTATATGCGAAAGTAACTTGCTCATCACATTCAAGCATCACTGCTAGCGAAAAAAGCTATTGTTTTCATGTCTCAACAATTGCCAATGAGCCTTTGGATCTCTACAATGCCCATGCACGACCACCTACACTGATTGTCCCAAGTGAACCTGGACGACACTGTGCTTGTCCGACTGGCCTTCCGTTCCCTGGACTGAGATCTCCAACCGAATGTGCTCCCGACCCATCTGGGATATAGGATTAGAGCAGGATTGCTAGTGAATGTGTGTAATCTAATCTAAACAGTTTTTCTGTAAACAATTTGGATACTAATGGGTTAACTCAAAGGAAGGCCTAGGCCCAGGCCCACTTATGTTTGATAGTTGATACCATCAAAATCTAGATAAAAAGACGATAAAAAATGCTCTTCTATGTATATGAGGCTGTTTGGTCAAATCTGAATCATTAAGTGCTGAATGGTTAAGAGGTCTGAATCATTAAAAGGCTCAATTAATGAGAGGGATATTGATGTAGAACTTCAGGTGATGGTAAGTTTGGTATATGTTTTATTCAGTTTCATTAAGCATATTTTAATCTCTTAACCATTCAGCACTTAACTGAATCATTCAGAGACTCTTTTTTTAAGAAACAAACGCTCTGAATACTAAATCTGAATGATTAAACACTCAACTAAATCTTTAAGAGGTGAAATAAATTACCCTAACTTTTTTTTTCTTCGAGTTCCAAAATTCTAGGATATTTTTTTGGCCTTTAATCTTTATGTGCAATGTTAATTTGTACGGTACAACACATATCATTATCAATCATCATAATCATTTTCAATCAATTATATATATTTCACTTTTGGTTAGTCAATTTAGTGTTAGTTACGTATAGAAACTTCTCCTGATTTTATAACCGTCCATTATATGTAACCGAAATTAAATGTTTCTTTTCCGTATATACTTTAGATGATTAAAAATTTGATTACTTTATCATCATAGTGTGCCAAAAATTGACTAGTCAGTGATTTTATTGTCGTTAAAAAAGTTAGTTTTTATTATTATATCTAAAAGTTATTTATTAAGAGTAAACTTGTACTAGAGAGATATGTTAGTGTGTTATTATGTGATGTTTGCAATCATCTTGTTGAATCGGTTGACCATTTACTTGTTGGTTTCGGGTTGTGGATTCAGTATGGGTCAGGATCCTTAAATGGATAAATGCTCCAAATACCGTTTTCGGGAGATAAAATTAGTTTATCTTTGCATGATTCTTGGTCGCGAGTTCTAAATTCAAAGACTTGATGCATTTAATCCTTTTGTGTACTCTATGAAAAGTAAGAAATGGTCGTATGTTCAAAGGTATTTGGAGGAGCATTGAAGATGTGGTGTATGACATTAAATTGCATCTTTTTCTTTGGATTAAAAATATGAGGACGGATATTCAAGTTTTATGGTCTAATTGATGTAATTTTCAAAGTTGATTGTATTGAGTTCTCTAACACCTTGCTAGTGTGCTAATAATAATATTGCAGACTGTCCTTAAAAAATCTATAAAAAAATAGATATATTGGTTTATACTAGTCTTAACTATCACCTTTTGGTTTCTACTGATCCCAACTATTATCACTTTGGCAATCAATGACCTGTCGATAAATTTTTTTTAACGTAGTAAAGTTTTTTTCGAATTCAAGACCGATGCTTTAGGCCTTTTGATCAGAAGAAGAATACTAGTCGATTGATATAAAAGTTATCTCAAAACGGCGCTCCAACAATGAAAATTTTGCATCCTATTGAAGCAACGTTAGGTTTAAACACCTGACTGAAGCACCGTTTCGTTGTTCGGAGCGCCGCTTCGAGGTAACTTTTACATAAATAGACTAGTATTCTCCTTCCGATCAAAAAACTTAAAGCATCAATCTTGAATTTGAAAAAACATAACGACGTTAAAAAAATTAACAACCGACCGTTGGTTGTCAAAGTGATAAAAAGTTAGGAACGTTAATAACCAATTCAATAGTTGAGACCGATAAAAAGCAAAAGGTGATAATTAAGACCGATAGAAAGCAGTACCTAATAACTAAACATTAAATTTTAAAAACTCTAATATATATTAAGACAAGTGTCATAAATAATAATAACATTTCTATAGTTTCAGTTTTCTCAGACTATGTGTAATGGGCGTTATGCCCCTCGAAAAACGCCACATAACGCCGCATAACGCCCCTAACACCACTACGTGAGGGCGTTATGGGCAAGGGTGTTTCTATTAAAATGTATGTGCCCCTCTCTTTCTTCCTCACTTCTCTCACACACTCTCTCCCACTTCTCTCTTTTGGTAATATTAAGGGGCAGTATCTCACTACGTCACTTTTTAATATAATGCCACATGTCTAGTCATTGTTCACATGACGGAAAATACTCCTTCAAAACATTAACCATTACATATAGTCCTATGAAGAGAAAAACGTTTTGACTATTTGGACACTCCGTGTGGTTTTTGAGACATCATTTTATCTCTTTATATTTCTACACATATAGAGAAATGATGTCACAATAATATATTTAGTGTATTTTTAATAACAACCCTTTAATAAACATCCTTATTATTCTAAGAGTGAAAAATGTTACACCATGATCATGAGGTAAATTAGCAAGGTAAAATTTTGTTCAAATATACTAACTTTTTACGGTATCATCCGAATAATATACCATTAAAATTTAAAATACTATATTTTCATGCTTTTTAAATTAAACAGCTAAATCACACACTTTTATCGCCACTAGCTACTACATTTACATATAATTTACACATATGTTCATCAGGAGACTTACCCTTAACGTTTAGCTAGTGACATTTTTCATACGCATTTCACTGCCATGACCCTGGTTTATTTTTCTTGTTGAAGCGACCTATAGGAGTTCACACTTAATGAGTTAGTATAGAGTATTTTATTCCTTAGGTGACTATTTAATAAATTTTAACATACGTGTTACTAAGAATCTATTTGGTTGGATATCTGAATGAGATTTTAAACAAATTCAAAAAAGTTTCTTTTATTCACTTTGTCCCACATTGCACATTGGAGTGAGAACAAAAGCATGGTTAGCTTATATATGCAAGTCTTCATGATATGTTAAGTTCTTGTGTTATATATGTTTACTCTGACATCTACGCGGATGTGTAAATTTGGTTCAAATTTCTTGACGCATGTTCAACTTGCGGACATGAACCTGTGTTCGTGAATCGTGATGGCAAGTGTACAACAAAAGATATATAAATACTAACTAGGTTGGAGTTCATGTATACATGAGGTTAAAATATAAAAACAATAAAATTGATATGATACTAAGTTGAAATAAATGAAATAGCAATACAAGTAACGTAAATTGTATATGTACACAACATTTGTTGCTTTTAAACGGATTTTTTAAAGTACCTTCGGTATGATATATATAGATGGGTTGCGAAACAAATACGCTAAAATAAAGAAATAAATTTATATTTCCCGATAAATTACGAAAGTAATGTATAACTTAAAATCAAGGATTATATTTTTAGTAAAACAATTTTGATGGAGATTAGAAAGTAGAATATCTCAAGAAGCATGTAATTACATATGGAATTTAAGGATAATAATGAAGAGAAAATAATCTACCTATAAAATTACATAATTTCAAAATTGAGCTACAATCAAATTACTTAAAATTAACGAAAATTGTGTAGTTAGTTTTAGATAAATACAGTAGTAACTTCCTTAACAATATAAATTTTATAAAATTTTATTTCCTTATTTCTTTAGATGTTGTTTATTTGGATTAGAGTAAAAAAATTGGTATATAACCTGAACCATTTATGCTTTAAATAATGAATGAGAGAATTTAGTAGAGTTTGTCACATAAGATTTTTGTCTTTGTGTAAGTGTTAGGATGATGTCACATGAATTAATTATCCAGTTATTAGAATACGTAGATTAGGAAGGTCGGTGACCCCGACCTTTCTAATTTCACTTCACCCTCTAAAGTTTCAAATAGTGACATTTTCCACCCTTCAACTTAAATTTGACATATTTATGACTTTAACCCCTGCCTTTGACTTATTATCATTTTGACCCCCTTAATATGCTTTAACATATTTACGATTTTGACTTACTAATCATTTTGACCTCTAAGTTTGAATATGTCTCTGTCATTTATATTTTAATATGTGACGCATTACAACTTTAAACTATAACATACATGACGTGTATTTTTTTAATCAACATATATGACGAAGTCATTTACGTAAAATCCGACGGCCGCATTACATTGTCATAACTAGTTATATTGGTTAATGAACAATTATTAAATATTTATTATTTACAAATTATATGTTCGTTCAAGAGTTAAAGTATTTTGTTAAAAATCTAATTAAGTTTGAGGAATAGGCCAACTAAGAAGGGATGTCTAATTGTTTTGACAATATAATATAATATATAAAAAGTTGTGTTGATATTTAAATGCAGCCAATATTTATGTAGCAAGTGTGCGTTGAAAGCATGGTCAGGTCCCAGAAGGTGAAGCCATATATATATAGGGTGGCAAGTCCTTGAACCTGACCTTTACCGAACCAAACACAACCCCACCTAACCGCTCGATTTAAGAAAAACAAAAAGTACATATTTTACAAGATATAATATACCCAAATTGTGCCTCTCATTATATTTTTTTAACATCGTTTTTGAAACTATCCTCAACACTCGAGTAAGCCTTTATAAAAAGGATGTCAACAGTCATATTGATTTTGACATTCCAGACCTAACTCACTCAGGAACACATCAAAAAGAAACTCACCACTTAAAAAACCTCCTGGGTCAAGACTTAAACCTGAGACCTTTAGGATCTCAAACTCTTTTCCATCACCCACGTATATACTATTGGACCAGAAGGCCATTTGCGTCTCCCAATAAATATAATAGTATAAAACATGTTTGTAACGGGTAAGAACTAGGTATGATCAAACATAGTTTTCACTTGAGGTTTGACTGAATTCAATACGGGTTTAAAATACGATTCCATGTCAATACTTAGTTATTTTTTACTTATGCTTACTTCTTCTTTTAAAAATATTGTTTATTTTCTCAGTGGTGTTAAATAGTTGATGGATTATTGTGTATGTAATAGAACAAAGTTTCAAATATATGAACCTTTGAAAAAAAATTACAATAATTCAGATTAGTTTTTTTGTGTATAGGGATACTCAATAGTTCTTGTAACAATACCAATTTTATATAAAAATTCAGATTTGGGTTAGGCTGAAATTAGTTCATTAAAACCTTTATTTAAGTTGTATAAACATGATTTGGATGATAATTTTAAAACAAATTAAAATATGAAGATGTAATATATCATTTGAGAAATTGAATATATATTCAGTAAGAAGGATATTAATATTATCTAGTTATGGAGGTTCCTCACCTTTGAAAACATGTAGAAAATATCCAAATATCCAGAAGACAAGGTCGAAATATTGTTGTATATATATGTGTGTGTTTTAATTTTTAGAAGCTTTATTATTTAAATTGTACATAAGTGGTCAATATTGTATATTCTTTCTTGTGATTCCTAATTAGCATTAACTTCATTCCCTTGAATGCACATGCATGTGAACTTCATGAGATAACATTGGATACCTTTTCTCCTAACTCACATGTCTCATAATAATATCCAAACATTACACTCAATAACACCAACAATAACTAGTGTGAGGAGTATGTGAGAGTTTCATGGTAAAATATACATTCTTTTCACTTTTTAGAGGAGTACGTGAGAGTTTAATGGAAATTTCATGAAAAAAAAAAAGTAAACTTCGTTATGCCTCTTTAAGGTTTGCCTAAAATAACAGTTTGTATACAATAGTTTTAAAAGTGTGTTTAGCCTCCCTAAGCTTACAAATTTGTCACCTTTTGCTACATTCGAAAAAATCTCGTCTAAAACAAACGTGAGGGGCACATGGGAGTGACTAACGTTCGATTTTGACGGAATTGATTCGGATGTAGCAAACAGTGACAAATGAATTGGTAAGCTTAAGAAGACAAAATACAATTTTAAAACTATTATATGCAAACTGTTATTTTAGTTAAATCTAATGAAGACAAAACGAAGTTTACTAAAAAAAATGAACTAGGAAAGTAGAAAACCATTCTTAGTCACATATTAAAAAAAAATAAATTAAAAAGCAAAAAACATAAGCCAACAGCTAATAGTTGCTTAGCACGTAGATAAATTTATAAAACATAATATATATCATTTGTCAAGTTTTGAAGTTCAGTGATCGAACAACAAATCGGTTTCCACTTTCCTATTGGTTGATGTTTCTCTCTAAGGTTCTGTGTTGACAGTTTGGTTATAAAATGACAGAGAAAAAGACACTTCATTACCTTCTAAAAATATCTACAAATTAAACTAGCTTATACTTATCTACTCAATATCTTAAAGAATATATATGTACAATCGTACATGCATCAATACCTATCTAACTTATCTATAACGTATTTTATAATATATAGTTATAGTAGATAAACAAGTATCAAACATGTAATTTTCAATTAACACCTAGTATATAGTTATAGTAAAAAAGTTTATTATTTTAAAATGGTAAAAACACACAATGAAAACTAATTACCAACATTAAAACACATTGACAAGTAACATAATGACGAACAAAAAAGACACTAAATTAGAAACATATAAAGACACCATCAACAAGCTAAAATCATAAAAGCAAAATCCTAAATACAATTTGACGAACTAATTCTAACAACAACCGAATTAGTTTAATCCGTTTTAATTTGTTCGACACGCTTTGTAATAATAGATATTTTGAGTGGAGTTATACTACAAAGTCTAATTTTCCTAGAAAGTCTAAGAAGCCATGAGATTATGACATGTGGCACTCCCTTAAAATTAGAAGGAAGGGTAAAGATGGTAATGTTTCTATATTTTAAGTTTCACCCCATTTTTTTAAACGTCCATAACTTTTACATACGATATTATTTTTTTAAAAAAATTGCACCATAAAAACGAGCATTTTCTTATCTTTAAAACGCGTATAATATTCATATATAAATTACAATTTATTTTTTTCACGTTTTTCGCTTGTTGTGTTATTTGTCAACTCATTGTGTTATTTCTTTAGATCATTGTGTTATAACACACTAACCTAATGAAATAACACAATGATCTGAAATAACACAACGACCTGATGAAAATATAACACAACGACCTGATGAAAATATAACACAACGACCTGATGAAAATATAACACAACGGCCTGATGAAAATATAACACAACGGCCTGATGAAAATATAACACAACGACCTGATGAAAATATAACACAACGACCTGATGAAAATATAACACAACGCCTGATGAAAATATAACACAACGGCCTGATGAAAATATAACACAACAGCCTGATGAAAATATAACACAACGCCCTGATGAAAATATAACACAACGCCTGATGAAAATATAACACAACGGCCTGATGAAAATATAACACAACAGCCTGATGAAAATATAACACAACGCCCTGATGAAAATATAACACAACAGCCTGATGAAAATATAACACAACGACCTGATGAAAATATAACACAACGACCTGAAGAAAATATAACACAACGACCTGAAGAAAATATAACACAACGACCTGATGAAATTATAACACAACAACCTGATGAAAATATAACACAATGACCTGACAAATATAACACAATCTGAAAAATATAACACAATTTCTTGACTAATATAACACAATGAGCTGAAAAATATAACACAATGACCTAACGAATATAACACAATGAGCTGAAACTTAAAAAAAAAATTCATTTTTTATATATCAATATTATATGCGTTTTGAAGATAAAAAAAACGCTCGTTTTTTTGGTGTAATTTTTATTAAAAAATATTGTCGTATGTAAAAGTTATGGACGTTTAAAAAAGAGGGTGGAATTTGAAAGTGAGACAAGACTAATATACCCTTGGTCTATCATTTAAAGTTTTAACTATTTACCATTATGCCACCTTGTGTTTGTAAGCCATTGATCTTCATTTAATATTAGATCTAATGGTCCAAATTCCTTCTTAGACTTTCTAGGAAAATTAGACTTTGTAGTTGAACCTAATTCTAGATATTTTTACTCAGAGCCTAACTATTAACACTTAACCAATTTCTAACTTGTATTTTATTTTATTTACTAATAACGGCAGAAGTTTTACCGAAAAATAACAATATATAAAATATAAATATTCATGGGACGTTATATCAGATATGTCGTTGGATATATTTGTTGTGGTACGGAGTAGATATTTAATTTGTCGAAGATAACGTTGGCACTTGGCAACTCATCCACAAATAACACGTCACTATTAATTTAGGTGATCTACTTGACCTGGTAAGTTTTTAAAAAATGATCTACGATAGAACTTGTCAATGTTTGTAAATCTAATATTTCTTTAAAATTACTATATTAAAAATAGTAATATTAATTAATGATTTACCCTGGAAGCTTCCACAACATGTCAACATCCCCTTGTTAATTTTTAATTTGAGTTGAGTGTAAAGTTGTTATTTGATGTATCAAAAGGTCTTAAGTTTAATTCTTACAAACCTCATTTTTCAGTGATACTAGTCAATGATGTAGTTAATGCTGGTGAGACAAACATGTTTTACCCACGGGCGATGGTTCAATCCTCGATAACGATTGCTACGCCGGCCTCTGTGGGGTTTTCCCAGTGAGCGTCCTGCCAAGTTAGATGCACCATGTGGGCTCGGTTAAGAAAACGTATGTGGTTGCCTGACTTGGTTTAGGGACCCATTATGTGACGGAAGGTTGCGTCCATCCTAATTCATGAAAGTACAAAAGAGCATCAACTCAAAACACGATCTCATGTCTGAACTTCATAGTCATATAATGGACGTATAATATATATAAAAGGAATATCCAAACCTATGTTGTACGTCGACGTTAAACCGACAAGGTAAGTGACCCAACAAAACTCTTCAAGCAAGTATGTTTTACTATGCTTGAAATACTTTGATTCTCTCTAGTCTGGAAGGGGCTTGCTTGAAGCATATTCTGATTGTTACTTTCCTTACCAAATTAATCAGGAAAGGATTATCGATATTCAAGTCCCATGCCCACACGTCCTCCTCTGAAGTTCTACACCATTTCCATTCCTGACCAAACTTCACCTTGCGGCCTACAAAGAAACAATGTTTATCCTAATCCTAGTTAAATAATCTCAAAAATATTTACGACGAGAAGGTTTAGCCTATTATCTTTCCAAAAACTGATTTGTACCTCATCCCTATTATTTTTCTCAATGTGTCTAGAGGAATAATGTGTCCATCGATCGTTCAAAAGGCGAGACGATTGAATAATTATCCCTTGACACTAAAACAAGTAACTATATTAGAATTATGAGTAACACATCATCTCTAACCCATTTTTTTAACAAGGTATGATTAAATTAATAAAAGCTCACAATGTCTAAACCACCTTTAGTTTCTTCAATTATTTTAACATATTTATGATTTTAACTCTTTAAATTTAACATATCTATTATTTTGACCTTCAATTAGGATATACTAGTCTTTTAATATGTGATGCATTACTATAAAGCGCGAGAAGTGAAACTTTCTTTATCGACGTGTGTGACGAAGTCACATATGCGAAACCTATTCCATACTTCCATTTGATGGATAATTACTAATTAAGGATGTGTTGCCATGGTGTATTGATGTTCAGATATGATAGTTGATGGCTTTAGATTTGGGTTTTAAGGAGGTGGAGTACCGGTTGTGTTGTTGGTGAGTAGTAGACGACGACAGTTGCTAGTTGCTCTATATGAGTAAAAAAAATGTAAAGTAAAAAAATTACCCCTAAACTCAACATGGTTTTATAACATACGTTGGAAAAATGAGAAAAATGTCAATTTTTACAAAACCAAACATGAAAAATGTCACATAAAAATCAAAGTAATATACAACTAGGGTTGTTCATGAGCCGAGCCGAACCGAGCGAGGGCTTCCTCTTGTTTGGCTCGTTTACAAATCAAGCTGAGCCGATCGGCTCATTTACAAATCGAACCGAAGTCGAATAAAGCGTAAGTGAGCCAAATTCGAACCGGAAATTTTTCAAGCAGGCATCGAGCGAGTTTACAAGAATTTTTTTTCCTTTAAATTTTTTTTGTAAGAAACAAACTTAAAGTTGAATATAATGTAGATAAATATAAATTAGTTGCTTTTAGAAAACTAGTATTAGCTTGTAATTTTTTTAGAATTGAAGGTTTATGTTGATATAATGTATATAAAACAATTAGGAATTAAAAAATAGTTATATATATAACTATATAAGAACAAATATATAACTTGTTTTTATTGTATTTACTAAATATTAAAAATAATTTCTTTAATTATTAACTAGATTTAAGACCGGGTCGCGTGTTATAGCGTCATGTCACGCAGTCGGGTCTTGCGTATGTAACTTCGTTAAATGCGTTGATAAAAAAACCGCATGTCCTGTACGTCACAGCGCAAAATCGTAATGTGTTACATATTAAAAAGCGACGAAATATCAAAAAGTTGGAGGTCAAAACGATAACAATATTGAACTCGTATTATATGTCAAAGTAGAGTAAAAGACCAGATTTGAAAACTCATCAGGGGCTAAAATGACAATTAGTAAAAGTCGGAGATTAAAACCGTAAATACGTCAAAAGTCGTGGATTAAAACCACAAATACGTCAAATTAAAAAAGAAGTTGAAACGCCACGTGGTTGGCCGGTGCAAAGCATCGACCTTGTCAATTAAAAAAGATATAAATTATATTTAAAGTACTTGAAAACATTCAAGATACTTTTTAAAAGAGCTACACGACTATTATTTTCAACTACTTTAAATATAAATAATAATTTAATAAAATATATATGTAATATCAACATAAATACAACAACATATCATAAACGCATATATAATTATATATAAAATAAATTAAAAATATTCAAGTCGAACCGAACTAAACTGAATCGAGCGGACCTTTGTTTGTTGCTTGGCTCATTAGAGCGAATCGACTCGTTTACAATCAAGCGAAAAAACAAGCGAGCATTTTCTAGCAATTTCCGAACAAGCGATGTGCTATTTAAACAACCCTATTTAGTATTTACAACTAGGGGTGTGCATGGGTCGGTTTGGGTTGGTTTTTGATTCAAACCGAACCCAAACCCAAAACTTCGGTTTTTGTGTTTTTAAAACCCATGGGTTTTGGGTTTTTCGGTTTTGGGTTTTCGGTTTCTGGACTGGGTTTGGGTTCGGTTTTTTCGGGTTTTTCAACTTGGACTTTAAACTTATTGTTTTAGTAGTAAGTACGAGCCGAAAACACAAACTCTTAATGATTTAAGAAACATGTTATAATACTAAAGTTTAAATTTATGTTTTCTTAAGTTTTAAACATTAAAAATCAACTACATTTCTAGAGAAATTTGTTAAAAAAACAGTAATCATAAACTAAATTTTGAATGTTCTATGCTTCAACAAAAAATAACCAATAAATCATAGATAAATTGCAATATGGGTCATATAATAATGTATTACAGTATGAGCTTTTGCATAAGATAAGTCATGTGCTTTACATATATGATATTTAACAAACACATAAACATTATTGGGTCGGTTCGGTTTTTACGGATCGGTTTTTTTACAAAACCCAAACCCAACCCGAAAGTTCGGTTTTTTTAAAAATTAAACCCAAACCCACGGTTTCTGTTTGGGTTCGGTTTTTTTGGGTTCGGTTTGTCGGTTTTTTGGGTTTCGGATCGGTTTTTTCGGTTTCATGCTCACCCCTATTTACAACCATGGATCAAAACGAGTATTTTCTAAAAACAATTGAATTTAACAAACTTAAAACAAAAAAAAGATAATTTATTTACTCATGTTAAAACAAAAGAAACAAATAGTCTCTCTCTCTCTCTCATCATTAACTCATCTCTCTCTCAACATATACTGACTGATATACATACTCACACACACGCACATCTCTATATATCATTCATTTCATTTCATTTCATCTCCACACAACACACCCAACAAATTAAAACCCTCCCTCTTTCACTGTTCTCACTCACTTCCATTTCTTCCGATTGTGTTATCGCCGGAGCTCCGCCACCTAGGTCATGGTGACGTCCACAATTCTCCCAGATCTCGCCACCGAAATCATAATTCCGGTTTGCGCACTCATCGGAATCGTTTTCTCCATCGTCCAGTGGTCAATCGTCTCTAAAGTCAAGCTATCGCTTGATAAACCTGACGCTAAAAATGCCTTCACTGAATCATTGATTGAGGAAGAAGAAGGTATCAACGATCACAACGTTGTTCAGAAATGTGCCGAGATTCAGAACGCTATTTCCGAAGGTAATTTCTCCTCTTTATTATGCTTTTGGTGTTGTTAGATCTCTAATTCTCCATCATTTGCACATGAATATTGTGATATGAACAGTTATGAAATTTATTTGTTGTTGTTGTTGTTGTTTTTTACTGGTGATATTTATGATTTTATCCATGAATTGGATTTTTCTATTGAGATTAAATGCTGTTGATATTGTATAATCTTGTAACAAATCATTTCTATATTCATCAAGTTGGTTTCACATGAAATATATATTTTTTTACCTAGCTTCATTTTGTAACTATTATTTCTAACCAGTAACAATGGTTTTGCTACTCTGGTGGCACAAAGGTGACAGACAGCTGGCAGTATGGTTTTTCAAGGAACGTTTGAGTCAAACTCTGAAGCCAACGTGAGCTCGGTTAAGAAAAAAACATAGTCTGGCCTAGTGGGGCACCGGGGCTCTCCATTTAGCCTAACATCTAAGAAATTCGGTGTTGTAAAAAAAATTAACATTGGTGAAGTTTATATATTTTTTTCTTAATTTTATAATTATTGTCTCTTGTACTTGGAGTTTTTTCTTCACTTCCTTCTATCTGGTTAAAATATTTATATATTAGTGTTTTACTATTAAAAAATAGGCCGTATTTTAATCATCCAATGTATGACTTGATTTGTATGAACACCAACTTTGTGAAAAGTTTTATTTTTATAGTTTTATTTTAAAATTTTTATTCATGGTTTCATTTGTCATTGTTGTAGTTAATTGTATTCCAATCATCTTACACTTGGGGCTTGTTTTTATTATCTTCCAATGACTTTACTTTGTTTTGAATTTCTCAAAATGTTTAATATTGGATGAGTAGTTCAAATTTGTGATTCCAAAAGCCTCATTGAAGCT
This sequence comes from Tagetes erecta, assembly GCA_030867185.1. Lineage (NCBI taxonomy): Eukaryota > Viridiplantae > Streptophyta > Magnoliopsida > Asterales > Asteraceae > Tagetes > Tagetes erecta. The sequence goes on along the minus strand of CM061492.1, from coordinate 12,194,009 downwards.
TGGACACTTGGTTCTAATGTTTACCCATTCAGCAATGACTAATATTGTTTTTTATTTCATATTTTCTTTGCATCACAGGAGCAACCTCTTTCCTGTTTACTGAATACCAATATGTTGGTATTTTCATGATTGCTTTTGCGGTTTTAATCTTTGTGTTCTTGGGATCTGTTAAGGGGTTTAGTACCAGTTTTCAGCAATGCACATATGATGCCACCAAGATGTGCAAACCTGCCCTTTTCACTGCTGTCTTCAGCACTGTATCGTTTATACTCGGAGCCATAACTTCTGTTATTTCTGGTTTTCTTGGAATGAAAATTGCCACATATGCAAATGCCAGAACTACCCTTGAGGCAAGAAAAGGTGTTGGAAAGGCATTTAGTATTGCATTTCGTTCTGGAGCTGTTATGGGGTTCTTGTTGGCTGCAAATGGTCTTCTTGTGTTGTTCATTACTATTAATGTTTTTAAGATCTATTATGGTGATGATTGGGAAGGCCTTTTTGAAGCTATAACTGGTTATGGACTTGGTGGTTCTTCCATGGCCCTTTTTGGCAGAGTTGGTGGTGGTATTTATACTAAAGCTGCTGATGTTGGAGCTGATCTTGTTGGTAAGGTTGAGAGGAACATTCCAGAGGATGATCCGAGAAATCCAGCGGTAAATATTTCCCTTTTCACATATATTTTTTGTAGGGTGCGGGTAGGTTAAACATTATGATAACCTCTGTTGTCAAAAGCCCACAAGGCGTGCTTAATTTCCCTCAGGTGCATTTTGAGGCCAAGTTTCGGCAAAATTCTGGCTAAAAATCATCTGAAAAGGCTTAAGACAATAACACTCATCCAAAACACAACCTAAAACAGCCTAAACTAGCCCAAAACAAATCTATAACATGTGTAAAAGCTATTTTTAGGCGCCTAGGTCCAAGGCTCACCCTTTTCGCCTTGTGCCTTTGACAACTATGATGATGACTGTTCTTTCAGTATCTACTCGAAAAGCTTCTTGGTGCCACATTGCTTATATATATCATGCTAGAAAGTTTTTTCTTTAGCTTGAAATGTCAATTGTTTGTCAAAGCTTTTAGTGGCATACACAGGTAGATCTTTTGTTGGACCGATTGTGCATTCTTCTTTGAATGTTTTCAAGTCACTAAGTTTCCTTAAAGATTAATGCTTAAGAGGTTGGGAATAATGAAATTTGGCGGGTTGGGTCTAAATGGGTCGGGTTGAGCCAAAGCAATGTTTCTCGAATCTAATTACAAGAATTACATGGTTTCAATAATGAACAAAATGTTTTATGCATCGAGGGCTCAATTTGGGTGACTTACGAGTTTTTTGACCCCTTTGACCCGTGTCCTTTAATGTCTTTTTCTGGTTGAACCATTAGAGAGAGGAAAAATAACCTAAATCGACCTATTACACAAGCAAATGGGTAAAAATTCCCACTTGTTTTTTTCATAGGTGATATCTATTGTTGACTTGGTCAATGTGCTGCAGGTCATTGCTGACAATGTTGGTGACAATGTTGGGGATATTGCTGGTATGGGATCTGATCTGTTTGGCTCATATGCGGAGTCCTCATGTGCCGCCCTTGTTGTTGCTTCAATTTCATCATTTGGAAACAACCATGATTTTACTTCAATGATGTATCCTCTCCTAATCAGCTCAGTGGGCATCCTTGTTTGTTTGCTCACCACCTTGTTTGCCACTGACTTTTTTGAAGTCAAAACCGTAAAGGAAATCGAGCCCGCTTTGAAAAACCAACTTATTATTTCTACTGCTTTGATGACAGTTGGTATTGCACTTGTTAGTTGGATTGCCCTTCCTTACTCTTTCACCATCTTCAATTTTGGAGTTCAGAAAGAAGTTAAGAACTGGTAAGCTCCATGTTTAAATCTCAATAGACATTGCATTTTCTTTTGCTGTTTGAAGTTGATATAAAAAGGTATCAATAGGTAAAATGACCAAAAAGGACATTTTATCCACAGTTGTAAAATGTAAACTCACTGGGATAACTTTGCAGGCAATTGTTCTTATGTGTTGGTGTTGGTTTATGGGCTGGCCTTATAATAGGGTTTATAACAGAGTACTACACCAGCAACGCTTATAGGTACAATTCTTATTATAATTATTTGTTAACTCATATATATAAGTTTTTTAAGTTTTGAAATTTGTTCACTATATCTTTTAGCCCTGTGCAAGATGTCGCTGATTCTTGTCGTACTGGAGCTGCTACAAATGTCATTTTTGGCCTTGCATTGGGATACAAATCGGTTATAATCCCTATTTTTGCAATAGCAATCAGTATCTTTGTTAGTTTTAGCTTTGCTGCCATGTATGGTATTGCTGTAGCAGCCCTTGGAATGCTGAGCACCATAGCTACTGGTCTGGCCATTGATGCATATGGTCCCATCAGTGACAATGCTGGCGGCATTGCTGAAATGGCAGGGATGAGCCACCGAATTCGTGAAAGAACCGATGCCCTTGATGCTGCTGGAAACACCACTGCTGCTATTGGAAAGGTACATGGGTCAATATGCAAAAACGTTATCCATCATTATGCTGAGATCTGAATGTGGAAAAAATGGGTGGGTTTGTTCGGTTGGATCAACACAAGCGGGGTTGACCTGAAACATCTTTGTCCAAAAATTGCAGTTTTTATCAAAACTTAGCATGTCAAATATGATTGCAATCTTAATGTTATTCTATCAATGGTGTAGTTTACTGAATAAGTTGATTCAGGAGCTTTTATACATTAAAAGTTCACTTTGTGTGACTTTTGACCAATTGGACTCGTTTCCCTTTAAACTGAATTTTTGGATTTTTACTGTGACCCATAAGAATTGCAACATGACATAAATCGACCCATTCAAAAGTAGAGAATTAAAATTACCAGCTTTAGAAGCACTTCTTGTCAAAAATTTTGTTTACTATTAAATAGTTTTTCTTTTCTTTATGATTACAGAATTGTACTATTATTTTCGTATTATACAAGACTTTTTTTTTGTATAAATGGATTTATGTGGGCGATTTTCAAACGCTTTGAACCATTTGACCCGTTTTCTTTTAAGTTGATGTTTTCAAGTAACGTGTTTAATCCATTAGAAATAAAACATAACATAGTCGACCCATTCATAAGTAAATACATCAATATCACCAGCTCTTAAGTATAAGTTTAGATCTTTTCTACTTTTGTTTTCAGGGTTTTGCTATAGGGTCTGCAGCCCTTGTATCCCTGGCTCTGTTCGGTGCATTTGTGAGCAGGGCTGAAATCACAACTGTAGACGTATTGACCCCCAAAGTTTTTATCGGCTTAATCGTGGGTGCCATGCTTCCTTACTGGTTCTCAGCCATGACAATGAAGAGTGTTGGGAAAGCAGCTCTTAAAATGGTTGAGGAAGTGCGAAGGCAATTCAACACCATCCCGGGCCTCATGGAAGGGACAGCTAAGCCCGACTATGCCACCTGTGTCAAGATCTCCACTGATGCCTCCATTAAAGAGATGATCCCCCCTGGCGCACTGGTCATGCTCACACCCCTCATTGTTGGCATTTTCTTTGGTGTTGAGACACTTTCGGGTGTTCTTGCTGGATCTCTTGTCTCGGGTGTACAGGTACCCCTAAAATGTTTCAACCTTTTTCTTTAACGTTAATGGCATGATGGACCGGTTGGGTTTGATTAACCTGAAAACACTTCCTACATTGCAGATTGCGATTTCTGCGTCAAACACTGGTGGTGCCTGGGACAATGCGAAGAAATATATCGAGGTATAATTAATAACCCTTTTCTTTTTCTTAATCTGATTGGCGCTGACTGTTTAAATAGCTTGCGGCTCAAATCTCACGGGAAAATAGCTTGAGCCGCGGTGAGCCCTCGTTGGCTCGCTCAAAGCCTAACTTTTAGGGAAAAAAGCTATCCGCCTTTTTTGGTGTTAAATCTTTGTCCACGTGTGCTTGATTTATTAAATGTTGTTTTCATATCTATTCATCTGCGAAAGAAATACAAGATTTTGAAAATTTCAAAAGTAAAATGAGGTGGATTGTTGAGCTCAAATTTCAGCTTGTTAAGAGTTTTCAATCTGAGTCTTGATTAACTACGAGCTGGAGCTGGTTCAGCTCACTCGTTAAGCAGCCCTTCTTTGGAAACGAGTTCTTTGTTAATCTGACCTTTGTGGGTCAAATATTTACAACTTTTTTTTTTTTTGGGTAAAAAATATTTACAACTTCAGGCTGGTGCTTCTGAGCATGCAAGGACACTTGGACCAAAGGGGTCAGACCCACACAAGGCAGCTGTGATTGGTGATACAGTTGGGGACCCGTTAAAGGACACATCCGGACCGTCTTTGAACATCCTCATCAAGCTCATGGCTGTAGAATCGCTCGTGTTTGCTCCATTTTTTGCCACCCATGGAGGCCTTCTATTCAAGATTTTCTAGATTTGATCATAAAGGAAGGTATGAATCAAAAGTTTAGTGCTTTTTCTCCCTTTGTTTGGTGCCATTGAACATATGTTGGTGCTTTATGTTTTCCTGAAATCTGTATGATTTGAAGGTTTATGAGAAATTAGAAAATTTTCCATACATATGGTTAATGGGTGATGAATGCTAATTGCTATGATGATATTGATGATAAATTTCTAGTGTTCCATCTGAGCGTGAGTATGGTTTTTATACAGTCTGCTGTTAGATGAATTTTGAGCCTGTGTGGTGACTATTTTATGAAATGTTATCTTGGTTGGGTTTAAAGTTACGCGGTTACGATGACTTAGAAATGTGTGACACGAACATTATTGATCAGAAAACAAGATGGTGCAAATAAGTCGATAGGCAAAAGTTACGCATGCCACAAGCTTCGATCTCGTGCAACAAGTTATACACGAATCATCACGTGTAACAGATTATTAATTGGGTCTTGTAAAATCATTGCCTCGTTACATATCATCTGTTTTTGTTGGAATATGCTTCTCATACTTCTAAATTCTTAGGTTCCTTAATAGAGGTGTGCACGTGGTTGCATTGGTAATTTTGGGTTCTTTACGAATCAAACATTCATGAATTTCTTGGCAAAAAGTTTGTTTATGCTTGTTTGTTCGTTTAATAAAACGAACATGTTGTTCCTGATATATGAGCTAGTGGGTTTCTTCTTGGAACGGGTTGACGACATCATCGAAGGTCAAACTAATGATTAACAGTTGAAAACTTGTCAGGTACGAACTGATTACTAGAGTTATGAATAGACATGCCGCCTAATGAATCACTGTTAACTTTTTGGATCATGGATGTAAACAAATATGGTAGTTAGGGACCATATAAAAATAAGTAGAGTTTAGAGACTGATTTTGTGGTTTGCCTTAAACCCCATTGACCATTTACTTTAAAAAATAATATAGATCTAAAAAGGTCTGGTATGTTTCAAATCAACTAGACATTTAACAAATTATGGTTTGGATACAGTATTAATTAAAGAACATAAGAATCTTTATATACGCTAAAGACAGATTTAGAATTATAATAACAATAAAAATACAATCGGCATGTATCGCATGCTTTGACATAACGCTAACCCAAGTCACTTTAAATATGGGTACATGCCGGCTAAGTCATTTGCAAACCAATAATGAAGAAATTTGAACTTGTTTTCATACCTTTGGCTGCTTCTAGTCATCTAACAGCAACCATACAATTTGCAAATCATTTGCTTCATCAACATCATCATAACTTATCCATTACAGTCTTCATCATCCCTCTACTTCCTCAAACTGATCTTGATCCATACACCAAGTCGGTTGTTTCATCAATTGCCCATATCAAATTCACCATCATCCCTCCTGCCGATGTTACCCATTTATCGCAGTCTTCTTCATCTTTATCCATTGAAATGCTCGCAAACCTCCTTTTCGAGAGCCATAAAGCTCAAGTCGAAGGCGCGGTCATGGATTTGGTATCCGATGATTCGACACGACTTGTTGGGTTTGTGCTTGATATGTTCTCTAGTTGCATGATTGATGTAGCCAACAAGTTCAAAGTCCCTTCATACATTTTCTTTCCATTCAATATATCTTTTCTTGGATTTTTGCTACACCTTCCAACTCGCCACAACCAAGTTGGAGTTAACTTTCATCCAACCGATCCTGATTCGGTTGTACCTAGTTACCAGAATCATGTTCCTGCTAACGTGCTTCCGGGTGCTGTGTTTGACAAAACAGGAGGCGGGTACGAATCATACCTTTACCATGGTACAAGGTTCAGGGAGTGCAAAGGAGTTATCGTGAACTCATTTGTTGAGCTTGAACCATATGGTGAAGGTTCAGTTGTGGCCCCACCGAGTGTATACGCAGTGGGGCCATTGCTTGATCTCAAGAGCCATAATAACTCAAATGGCTCGATTGAGATCAAGAACTGGCTGGACTATCAACCACCGAAGTCAGTTGTCTTTTTGTGCTTTGGGACTATGGGCTATTTTAATGAACCACAACTAGAGCAGATTGCTATTGCACTCGAGCAGAGTGGTCACCGGTTCTTGTGGTCCATCCGCCAGCCGCCATCAAAAGACACATATGGTACAAGTGACTACTCACATGTGGAAAAGGTCCTACCATATGGGTTTTTGGAAAGAGTGAAAGAGAGAGGGATGGTTTGCGGTTGGGCCCCACAAGCGGAAGTGCTAGCCCATGGTGCGGTCAAAGGCTTCGTGTCGCACTGTGGCTGGAACTCTATATTGGAGAGCCTGTGGTTTAATGTGCCTATTGCAACATGGCCATTGAATGCAGAACAACAACTAAATGCTTTTTTGATGGTGAGGGAGTTGGAGCTAGCTGTGGAGTTGAGTTTGAGTTATAGAAGCAGCACGAGCGAGGTGGTGATGGCGGACCAGATAAAGCGAGCTATCGATTCATTGATGGACGATGCAAACCCTGTGAGGGAGAAAGTAAAGGATATAAGTGAGAAAGGAAGGAATGCAATGACAAAAGGAGGATCTTCGTTTGTTACACTAGACAAATTGGTTCATGATATGCTACAAAACATTGGGGATTAGATCAAATGTTAATTAAGAAGGTGATAATGCTTATGTAGATTTTGTACTTTATTACAAATAAACATATAGTTTGTTATCATGTTATGAAAGAGACGTATATATACTTAACAGATATATGATTTTGACATTCATCTACAAGGACTCAATCCCAGAAAAACAACAATTTGGTAACAAATGTCCTAGGTGATTTAATAGATGACGCTATATATACTTAATGCAGCGCTCAGAGCCTTAGACCCACATTTTTTCACATGTAGGTCCAGTTAGCATGTCATGTCAGATTTTCACTCACTTCCATCAATTCTTTCTAAAAATACATTTTATCACAAACACTACCGTATCTATCATTCCCACATACAACACCTTTTTAATATTTAATTCTTTGTTTTTATGAGATGAAAGACGAAGCGCAGGGCACCCTTAACGTTGCATGCTTGAAGAGAGCATAATAAGGTGACACGAAGGGCGTGACACCCTTAACGGACCCGGCCCGGGTGGGCACCCAGCAACCTGATGATTTTTCTAACCTCCTAGACCCGGTTGGTTTTCCCCGCCACCGCCGTTTATTTGGCCTTCTTTTTTAATGTTACAACGGTAATATTATCATTATGATCTAAAAAATATTAATCATGTTTCCTTTAAATTCATACCGGCCAATTCTGAAAGCCTGACCATAAAACTCAATTGTCACAACCACCACCTCAACAAACGAACCCATTCGACACCCCGAGATATTATCCGCAATTTCAGCCATGCATCAATAATATTAGAGATATTGGGAATACCCCTTCAGTTCTTAGTACATAATTAGTTACAAAACGTGTGCTTGGTATGTTGTATAAATAAAGTCAATTCATTTTGTGTCACCTTATCGTGGTTGTCTCAACGTTTTGAAGGCCCCAATTGAACTACAATAAATTAGGCCCCTTTTTCGAATCCTATATCTCATTGGAAGATGATAAAAACGATTTATTTTTCTGATTAATCATCTTCAAGTTTTAAGTTTTTGCTTCTTCTCAATCACAATTTTATTTTCTTAATTTCACTTCGTTGGACCCAAAAATAATAATAATTAAATCAAACCAAATAAACAAAATACCATTACACAAATATATAAACAAAATACCATCACCCAAATATATAATAAAACTTTTAAAATTTGCGGGCCTCAAGCCCAACCAGTACCTCGCAATGAAGTCGAGACGACCCTTCACCTTATTTATGAAGTCCCATGACATGTGTCTGTTACTCACATAGTATAAGGTTTTTATGCAGGATCTTGCAACCGCATATTCTATCTTACTAAGAAACTTTCAATCTTCTGGATAAAAACATATATAAATAGTCAACTATTATACCAATAACTAGTTACTTGTGCTACAAACAATGAGTAAATGTTAGTAATGGTGTGTTGAAGTAGTGATAACTGTGACTTTAACAAAAAAAGATCAGATGCAACCCCTTCATACAAACAATAGTATAAATGGTCAATGGTTGGTACTGAGAGCCCAATTAAAATGTAACCAACCAATATGATTGTAACTGCCAGGCATGAAATTTGATTATCCTTTTCCATATCTTGTTTCCTCAAATCATTGTGCATTATTCCCTAAATATTGATAACAAAAACAATTGTATTAGCATGACACTACATATATACCAGTACTGTCACCACTACGCAACGATAACGTTTGATAAAAAAGGCTTACATGAAACAGCTTTGTAGGGTGGCAATTACTAATGCCCCATTCAGGGAAATGTTTCTCATGCTTCTCCATTACTGCTAGCATTTTTGACTCAGCATCCACGTCGTTGCATATTTGGGAACATAATTTTGCTATACAGCCTAATGACCTTTTTGCGCTTTTGCTCATTGTATTTTTTTTGAGTATGTTCCCTGTTACCACCTCCTCGAATAACGCTGTAAAACCTTTGAGGTTGCTTGGAACTGTAATAACATCTGACATAGTTATCCTTGTTAAAATTTAAGCCATTGCATCAACTCAAGCAAAAAACTATCAGGAGATAGAGAGAGAGGTTGAAGTTGCTTACTGGGCGTATCATCGAAAGAACCATGTACTGATATAGGACATTCATAGCCGGAAATTTTTGCTGTAAAATCCTGCAAATTTATATTGTGTGCACAACAGTCAAACAAACAATAACCGAAGCTAGCTCTTTTGTGTGAATTTATGTTAAAGGAAGAGAAAGTGGTTTGTGAATCCAGACGCGCAGCTCAACAACATAATATAATCCATCAGCCAAAAATTGTTTTAAAAAAATCGCACCTCGTCAAATAATATATTCTGTCTGGCAATCAGAGACCCACTATATGTCTTCCTCATTTCCCTTACTCTAAGTTGTGCTTCCGTCAAGAAAACAATTCCTCTAGCGATTCCAACTGCTATTTTCATCTTTGTTACCAAAGGAAGTTGTTCCACAACTCCTACACCCATGAAAATAAATTCTTTAAGTTCATATTATTTACAATTTTCAGCTATTTCTAGAGTTATTTATGCTGCTAACCGCTATCAAGGAGAACGTTAAAACTTCCGTTACACATGTATTCAGACACAAGGAGGAGATCTTCACCATATATACAGTATCCTATCAGTTGAACAAGGTTTGGATGGTAAAACTCTTTGACGTTTTCCAGATCAAACTGCAATTGGTTCGGATGGTTAAACTTTACGAAGGTTTCCAGATCAAACTGTAATTGGAAGACATATGCATTAACACCATATAAATTTGATTTTTCATGGAAATAAGCTGAAAAAAGAGTGGATAAGACTTACAAATTTGTCGCGAACAAGTCTCTTGACCGCAATGGGTGATCCAGTATAATCATAACAAGAGGGGTATGCTGTATTATTGAGCCAACCTCTATACACAGATCCATTAGACCCAGAACCCAAGCATCTGTAAGAACTAAAGTTCCTCGTGGCATGATTCAATTCGCCATATGTGAACACTTTCACGTCTCTAGCCATAATTAACTCCTGAGGCTGGCTCTTTTGTGAACTTTTGCCGCTTTCGTCTAAATATTTGTCATAAGCAAAACAAGTAAGAACTCAGTTGCTCGAATATCCCCCCTCGTAAGAGAGCATTTATATATTTTCTGAACACCTAACACCTAGACCTTTTTTAGGTGAAACTACGTATAAAATTGAAACGATGGCTGCACATGATGATGGTATGTACCGCTACTTTTTAACTAGTTCTTTTCTGTTATCAAGAATATGAAAGCACAAAATAAGCACATAAAACAATGCATGAGAAGATTTGTTTACCAGAGTTCAGTTTAATCGCAGGAACAAGACACTTAATAATCCTCAAATTGAAACACATTCTGCGCGGTAGCATAGCAGAAATATCAGCTTTCTCTTGTAGTTCCAGTAAGGTCTGAAGTGATGCGACAACCTCAGTCATGGAAGGGCGTTCTTTTGGATCACTAGATACGCAACGATCAGCAATTTTAGTAAACCCTCTTAAGCATTTAGTCGCAATTGTTCCTCTGATATTAGCATCTACCATTTGGTCTAACTTTCTATCTTTTACGCATTTTTGAGCCCACTTTACCAAACTACGTTGATCCTCACCATAGCGTTCATCCACTGCAAGCCTCTCAGATAACAGTTCAAATAATACAACACCAAATGCATAGACATCTGTTTTTGTTGTCAGTTTGCCGGTATTGAAGTACTCTGGATCAATATATCCGAATGTGCCTTTAATACTGGCATGCAGGTATGACATTGGTTGATTAGTTGGGCGTAGTTTTGACAACCCAAAATCTGAAATCATAGCTTCCCATTCCTCATCCAAAAGAATGTTTGAACTCTTCACATCCCGATGTATAACTTCTTGTTGGGTACCAACACCAGTGTGAAGATAATTCAATCCACGTGCAGCACCTAGAGCTATCTTCAACCTTTGAACCCATCTTAAAGGTGTCTTAGCTTTGTGTAGATGCTGTTCTAGGGTTCCATGGGGCATATATTTATAAACAACGATCAAATCTGTGTTATCGTTACAAAAACCAACTAGAGACACCAAGTGACGATGGCGCAGCTTAGAAAGTATTTGAATTTCAGCCTTAAATTCAGGTTCCCCTTGGCTAGACGTCATATCCATCCGTTTGATTGCTACAACATGATCGCCTTCGTTACTACAAATTTGACCTCTGTACACTTTACCAAATCCTCCATGTCCAATGACCAACTCTTCATCAAAATCATTGGTTGCAAACTGAATCTCCTCTAGAGAAAAACGACGACATGGCTGTGCAGATGTCAATGGTGACAGGTTGTTGGTATCACTTGTTGTAGAGAACATAATCTTGGCTAGTTATTGAGATAAAGATGAAAGTCTGCAAGTCCAGCCAAAGTGAACTGTACTAAACTATTTACATATAATTAATTAGTGTGAAAATGTCCAAATCATTTCATTATCAGTTAATCAAATGCCCTTATTTTTCCCACCATCACAGAAATTGCATAATTCTGTTGGCATGCATCATTAGTGGCTCCAAAAAAGGCCGGCCATAACTATCCTTAAACAAAGTTTGTTTCATTATTATTTTTAGCAACAGAAACACCGATTTGGAAAAGTAGAAAAAAGTTACTTTTCTTACTGACAGATTGTAAATAAGAAATAAAAAATGTTTTTCTTACTGGCAGAATATTAAAATATATATTTTCCGCCAATGTGTGAGCCGCATTTTCCGATCTCCTATTCACCTACACTTTGGTGTGACAATCTTGGTGTCATATATTAACTCAGGGTTCTGTGTTTTATCAGCACTCGAAACATCTTGAGATCGGTCGATCAACTCCTTATTCAAGATATGGTTTTAGCTCGGACTCTCACTATATACCATATATGGTCAACAGTCTACTATTTCTCATTTAGATGATCTTAGGTCCAAACACCATGTTGTTACGCTCGTTTCATTTGAGGGTGCATGATAGATGGTTCATATACGCCTCATCTACAGTTTTATCTTTGTGAGAATTTCATCGCCAAAATTAGAGTTGTTTTCAGAAGTTTTTGGCAGAAAAAATGTCACTTCTCTAGTAGTGATTTGACATAATACATGAAAAGTGAGTAGGATTGCATACACAAACTAGTTATATTCAAGCAATGTACTTGTAACTTTTGGAGGAATATTACATCATATCAGTAAGTAATACAATTGAGGTTGGCTAAGTACAAAGGTTTTTTTAGTAAAGTACACCGCGGCATTAATTTCAGTACAGTTGGATACAACTTGATAATACCATATAGGCAAAAAAGAAAATGATGTGGTCCTAATTGTACAACTGCTAGCCAAAGTGCATGATATTATGTTCTACGAATTCATAACGATTTGTGAACTGGTTATCCAAGTTTTTTTCTTCGTAGCGGAGACCAATGCTCCCATTTGGTCATGTTGGGATATTCTTTTCAAACTTCTTTAAGAGCCTTAGCATCTTGGCTTCTGAATCTACATCATTGCAGATCTCAAAACAACGATTTGCAATAGAACCCAATGATTTTGGATCTTTTAGTATATCTTTACTATGGCGTAAATGGTTCATTGCCACTAGAGGATTTGTATCAGAAACCGGTTCCCCTGTTAGTATCTCCGCTAATACCATTGTGAAGCTGGTGATATTGTTCCATCCAAGTATAGATGGAGGAGGATCTGACAAAGTGTTGGTTAATAATAATATTCAAACAAAAGAGTTATACTATGTTTAATATGTAATGAGTCAAAACTTTAGTTATGGGTCAAATGGTGTGAAATGGGTCAAATAACTAACTTAACCAATTTCGTTAGATTGGTAGTTTCTTTTAGTCGATCAGCGTTAATAGTTAATAGTACAGACTGAATGGATCTAAAAGTCCCAACCTTTTAGACACTATATATATCTATAAGATTGTGTTTATCTTAATCTGCATCTTTTCAATTCCATCCAATTTTATCTCTTTGTTTATTTGATTATGTTTGCCCACCACAACAAGACAATGAGAGATTAAGTTAACTTACTGTGCGCAGGGTGATCAATGTCACAATCTAATCCTTCAAGTGGCCAAGGCCTGAACGATGACACATTATAGTCCGAAAGCTTTGCAGTAAAATCCTGCACATATTGAGTTCAAGAGCAACTCATAAACCAGAATCCGAACTCACAAATGGCAGTTCCGAAAAGTCGATTATAACACTCATAAGAAAACATGGAAGCCTTAAAACTACACGTGCGTATCAAATTCATATTGAAAGTTTTTAAATCAAAATGCCTGGCTTGTGTTTTAGTGTTTACTAAAAAATATGCGAATATGACAACATTTCTTTACTTAAAGCAGATTGGCAAGTACCTCATCCAGCAATATATTACATCTCTCAAACTCAAAACTATGGTCTGCAAATGAGCGGTTTGATGCAATTTGATGTTGTGTCTGTTGCAAGTAAATAATTGCTCTAGCGATTCCTAGTGCCATTTTCGCCTTTGTATCTAATGGAAGCCGTGAAATAGCTCCTACATCCATCAATGAAATATATCAAGCACACATATCTTCATTTTCCATCAAATGTAATTACCCATCTGGATAATTTTTCTGTTTACCGTAACGCAGACAATCCTCAAAGTTCCCATAATAAAATTCTTCCACAAGAAAGAGCAGTTCGCCTTCAAAGCAGTATCCTATGAGCTTAACAAGGTTCGGATGATTCAACTTTCTCAACACTAAATCCAACTGCATTCGCAAGTGGTTAAGATTCAACAAATAAACATTTTATTAGGTTCAATGACACAATCTACTGCAATGGATGGAAACCTATCCATCAATTAATACGACCCGAAAAACTAAATCCACTTCTTAGTTTGTACTAAACCACAAATACTCGCACACACTTGTCTTTGTTAAGATTCGAACCAACATCCTCTTGGTCTGTAGTGGCTCAAGCACTTGTTGGCCCAAGTCAAAGCAAAAACTGGGGCTATAATTTAGATGTCATCGTTGTAAACAATAACAACAGGCTTGGATCTTTTGTGAGCATGGGCATTAAATGGGTTCATTACAGTATGATTGGATTATCTATATACAACAGTGGTTTAGATGGGCGGGCAAACCGCTAAGACAACAATATTTTTGTTAAACAATTTATCATATGATTGAGCAATGAATATAAATTGTAAAATGCTGCACACCTTGGACTTAATAATTTCTGAATGATGGTCTTGGAATGTCTTAGTAACAATGGCCAATCCTGTACCTTGCTCTGTGGGTGAAAAAGTCATTTCATCAACCCAACCTTTGTAAACCTTTCCAAAGCTCCATTCACCTAAACATGTTTTATATCCAAAGCCCAAAGTAGCGCATTTTAGTTCGTCATATGTGAAAACTTTCAGATCTTCAGTCAGTATCCTGTTCTGATGGGACGTTTCTTGGTAATCATCATCAGCCTCTATAGACAACAAGCGCTGGTTCATCTGGTCTTCCATGATCTTTGATCAAAATGAAAAAAAAGCTCTTTTCTATATTACTTGATGAAGATACATCATTCCTAACGCAACGAAGTTATTGGAGACAACAGTTTCAGTGGATGAAACAAGGAGTGATGACACTTCCAAGGAGATTTAATAAAGCTAGTTCAAATTTGTTGTGTGCTAATTTTTTATTTGCTTAGTTGTGTTTAACCCATTGATATCATCCTAGGAATAAACAAGGCTGACCATATAACTAATCCTACTAAACAAGTTTAACGTCATGCGCCTAGACATATTTTTGATTCAATCCTTGTTTTGCTGCAACTTCAAACCTTTGTAACTTTACCTCCATCAGCATCACAGCATAAATTCCAACTTAGTAGTGTTTGTATGCTGTCTTTGAGCACACAATTCGTACGCAACGATTAATTTAGAACAAAAATTTGTCATACATGTCTTAATGGGTCATATTGGGTCTTAAGAGACATGATAACTAAGACAGGGTTGGTCTGCAGATTTTCAGATGTCTTGTGCAACAAGTATTAATTGACCCTGTAAAATAGAAACTTATATATATGAAATGAATGTATAGTTACATTTGTAAGATCAATCTTCTATAAAAAAATTCTATTACCAAATCAGCTTGTATTCTCCTACTATACCGAACGCTTGCAAGCATACAACGCAAAATGTGGGATATGTGCAAATACGATAGAATAAGGATGTACAGTAATGGGCTTTGAAGAATTCACATATAAAGGCTCCAGTGAGGGTATCTCACCATATGAATTTACTCTCAGTTCTTTTTTATTCAACATCATCACTTTACTATGCAGGTTTCCATCTTTTGCTGTCAAATGATATTCTTCACGTGTTCTTGTTCGTTTTCGACCCATCTTTTTATGTCTTGATTCTGAATGAGAATTCTTTATTTTGTGTTGATGGTGTGTATGAGACCTGTGTTTGTGTAACCTCCAAATACTATTAACTGACAAGTTTACATCAAATGTAGTGCTATTGTGTAGATTCATCAGTAATATGGTTATTCCCTTCTGCAATATAATGACAAAGAATCATAATCCGGGTCCGTTGAGAGTTGTAGATACGTTTTTAAGCTCATTGTTTGAAATATCTTCTTTTTAGGATGGTTTGAGCTTTGTAGTTAAAGTTAGCAAGATGGTTATGTGGCAAATTAACTTACTGATTCTTTAGCACAATGTGCATAAGCGCGTATTTTCTTGGAGCCCATAAATCTTGTAGATAGAACTTTTCTCCCCATTAACCGATGCCAAAGAAGCGCACTGGTCAGAAAAGAATAAAATATGGGGTTATGATCTTTTAACATGTTTGACTTCAAAAGTCAAAGTTAAGTTATGAACCTGTAGTAGTCTGGATTTGGCTCAAATGTAGTGGTGTTGAGTAAACCATAGTTTCCTCCTATCAAAGTTTGTCTGCAGTATGTTTTTGTGTCATAAATAGATGACATCCCCAGCTGATCCAAGTACCTACATTAATGAATATGATAGGTTTAACTTGTATGTTATGCCTTGACAGTTGTACCTCATATTTTGATAGTAGTATCCTATGCGTTGATGGTTGCATGACAAACCCAAAATGTAAAGGATGATTCGTGTAATTAATGAAAATTAAGAAAAAATTCTATTGTTTTCTATATATGTAAAGGACAAAAAGTGAATGTTTGTCTAATTCTATATGCATTAGTGCCACTTTAAGTTGTACCTTGTGCATTGATGGTTGTTCTGTGTGCTTTGGTAGTTCTACGTTATGGGTTCAATTTCTTTTTTTATATTTTTTTACATAGAAAGTGGCTAAGCGTACCCCTATACCTTGTGAGAAAGAGGACCCACCAAGCGTGTAAGACGAGGGAGGATATGTATGTCAGCACATGGGGCGCTGATATAGAAATAATATCACTCTCACAAGGGGGTACGCTTAGCCACCCACATACTCCCCTTTTTTTTATATATATATAATGTGCATTCATAGGAAGCATACCAGAAACTGAACACAAATGCATTAGTAACAAGATTCTGGCCACTATTATACGCCCCTCCAGCCTCACTAACCCAAGCAGATGCTGAACTTGAAGAAGTGTTGAGTGTCGATTCAAGTTGCTTGAAAGTATCGCCGGCTTTATCAAGATAAGATGGATCAAGTATTCTTGCTGTTAGATTCCGATCTACGCCTGATAGAAAAAAATGTTGTAAAATGTGAACTTTGAGAATTTGATCATTTGGTGTTTGGATACGCATTTTAAAAATGAAATGACTGTGACAATTAAAAAGTTGCCTGAGCCAAGACTGTAGATGTGGTGGGAGACAACATTGAGGGTCTTGGATGTTTTGTTTAAAAATTCCGTGAACCACTTTGGGCCAAAGAAACCTCCTGGTGCGATGATCAACGGCTTAGGTTCAATGGCCTTGTAAACATGGTGCACCATTTCGCTTAGAGTTGTCACGTCGTGGGCGTACTGTGATGCTAATATACTTGCTCCAATTCCATTTCCACTTAACTCATTCCCTGTTAGTTCAAATAGCAAGTTCTGATGGTGTATAGAGATGGAACTAAAGGTGAGGATTTTAACATTTTAACTAATGTAGTTCTAAATAGATCAAGTTTGGTTATATATTATATTTTGACCGGATTGAGTCAAACGGGTCAATTGTAAAAGCTTAGCTAAAACTAAAAGGAATGTTCAAACGGGTCAAAAGTAGCTCATATGGTCTTATTTCAGTAGAGTAAAATGGCCGGACGCTCGTTCGTCACAAGTTGACTCCTTTGCGTACTTGACTCAAGCTAGAGCTTATATACAACTTGTTCCGATTTTTAGTTACTAAAATGAAATGTGTGGACTTTAGGTTCACCTACCAAGTTCCCAACCATAGATGGTATAGTTCTTTTTAACAGTGTAACGCATTAAAGCTTCAGCATTGGTCGAGTCCCAAGCTCCAACCGCAGAACCATTGGCCAGCACCGTCTTTCCTATGAGAGCATTCAATCCAAACGTAACCATGGCCCTGAATGTATTAAAAAACAGTTATATATATATAGCAATGAAAACACAAACACACACAAAAGCGAAACAGTTGTTTGATTCGGTGCTTACTTGGTTTCTTGGAAAAATCTGTTGAGTTCATCCCATCTGGATAAAGACAAGCAACCTTGGTTGAAACCGAATAACGCAGAGGTGTTCTTGATGAAGGGGTTATTACAAGGTTTATGGTGATGTTTGGTTTGGTATATCACTTTGTCTTGCAAAGTGCCTCCTAATCTGATCTTTAATGGAGAAAAGGCTACATAATATTTGAAGAAATTAATATAAGTTAATTTGGAATTAGATTAAGTTGATAATACAATATAAAATCTGAAGAAAATTTGTTCACCTTTGATGGCATTGTTGAAGACTTTGTTTTTAAGATCCTGTACATAACAAGAATAGAAATGTCTCCTTAGACTAATTTTTTTGTTACTAACATAATTATTATTCACAAATAAAATATAAGAATGAACCCCTATAAACACCCCCTAAATGCATATTTCCCCAACTAAAAAAATCAATTGCATATACACCTAATGTTAACTAAATGTCCTTATTAAAAATGGGTATATTTGCAAATTAAAGTTGTTTATAAGAGGAAATATGCAATTGATTTTTTTGGCTGGGTAAATATGCATTTAAAGTGTTTTGGAGGGGGAAATATGCATTTAACCCAATAAAAAACAAAGCTTTGGTTTTTAAAACCGCATAATATATTTGTAAAAAGTAATTACAATATTTTTCCCAATGTTACTAATCATAAAAGTAATGAGTATTGAGCATTGAGCAATACGTTTTCTAGATATCTTAATTATAAATCTTTAAATATAATTAAAATTATTACCAAACCTTAAACATATATAGAACTATGCAAGCAACACAAAACACATACAAGCCACTACATTCTAGAGATTGTTTTGTAAAAAATAAATATATTTATAAAACAATTTGAATTAAAACAAATAAATGAAAGGTTACCACATTGAGGAGTGAAGAATGATCCCAACTACAAGTACCATAATCACATTTCTGTGGTGGCCACCAATCCATTGTTGCACATATAAACTCATCATCAGTCTCTGCAATCATACTTTTACCATCAATTAAAACCCTCCCATTTTGTCTTCTTGAGTCCACAAAACTGAAGCTAAAAATGACCAACAACCACACACCCTTTTGCATCAACAAAGAACTCATCTATCTTGTTCAATGGCAATGTGCCAAGAACAAAAAAAAAGGTGAAAGAATTGATTTTTGAAGATTTTTTGTGTTTGGACTAATTAATGTGGTTTTTATAGAGATTGGAGATGAGGGGCGGTGTGTTGCATGTTTGTGCTTTGCTTATGCAAAGTGTAAAAAGGTTGCTGATTGTAGGGGGAAACAATGATGTGTTGTTCAGGTATGTGTTTCAACCGAATCTAGGCCGGAACAAACAAGTGTATATATTTTTTTAACGTATTTTTTTGGATATATTGTTTATTTTAATTATTATTATTATATTGGAAAATTGGATATTAACGTAGGAAATATTTCAAAAATTCCCCACTGATTTTGTTTTTCTTCTAAACGTTCCTATAACTTTTTCATCTTTAAAATATCCATTCAGGAAAGATGTTGGCGCATCTATAACAATCTTAGAGAGTCAGATAACTTTTTAGGCTTTTAGACACTTATATAATGGAAGCAAATGTCCGTCTATATATGTTTTTCAAGTTGACCACTATTAGTCTTAACTTTCGATTTTGTTATCAATAACACTCTCAGTATAAATTTTAATTAATTTTGTTAGTTTGTTATGATGTAGCGTGTGACATGACATATAACATAATCATAACTAAAAATAGAAATAAGTCTTGACCCAATCCTTAGAATTATGAATCAACCCATAGCTTGACCAATGGCCCCCCAAACCATGACCATAACCATGACATTAGTGAGTTATATTTCACTTAAGTGTGATTTCCTGCGTACTAAACAACATGAAATAATGATTCATATTATTTTTATAAGGTAACTAAAAAAGATAATAGAATGGAATTATCAATTTCATTCATTTGTCTATTTATTTCTTTTATTCATTTCATTCCCTCGTTCATTTCTTACCTCATACCAAACGGACCCTAGAAAACGAGAACTGAATCACTCCAAATGCTTAATTCTTTATTATGGTTCGAAACTAGTATGGTTACAATGAAAACGATTTACAAGTGAAATTGAAAAGAAACTAGCTACAAAATTGAAGCTAACTATTCTAACAGCCATTGTCCCCTTTTATTAGCTCTAATCAGTATTGTAAAAATCAGTCTAGGCAATCGATTAATCAATGATCAATGAGTTACATTGTGAATTTTTTATAATCGGTCAACGAAAGTCAAAGCATGTAAATGGGTTTAAACCATAAATTTTCCATAACCCATGGGCTTAATCTTTAAAGACAATTTGGCCTAAAATAATCACAAATAATACCTATTGGTTGAGAATAATATTTTTTTTCTTTTTATCAACTTATTTTTACTTTTAATACATTTCAATTCAATATACAACATAAAATGTGGCTTTGGTTGGGTGATAGGCGTGTGTTATTATGTTCTAGAGGTCAAGGGTTTGAATCCATAGAACTTTAGTTTTGTTTTTGTTTTTTTTCTTTACTAATAGATTCTGATTTTAAACACAAAATAAAATGTGGCTTTGGCTAGGTGAGTAGCTCGCATTATATTCTTGTAGAGGTTAGGGGTTCGAGTCCCCCAACCTTTAGATTTTTTCTTTTCTCATTTTTCTTTACTAATAGATTCAATGTATTCCTATAGAGGTCAGGGTATTGGTGAGGATTGGTTAGATGCTTGGTTTTTTTGTTGTTCAAACCTTTTAGCATACTTATTCTTCTTTTAATTTTGGCAAATTGGCCAAAAATAATCCTAACTAACACCTATTGGCCGAAAATAATCCCAACTCAGTTTATTCCCTCCAGTGGTCCCAAATCCAACTTTTTTGGCCTACAGTGGTCCGCCGTTAAGTACACTTAACGGCCATTAACTTTTTTCTATTTTTTTCGAATTTCAAACAGATATTTTAGGGATTTTGATCGGGAGGAGAATACGAGTCAGTTGATGTAAACCTTACTTCCAATTGTTGCTCCAAATGGTTTAATTTTGATATCCGGTTAAAGCACCGTTAGGTTTTAAACACCCGATTGAAGACCGTTTGTCGTTTGGAACCCCAGTTCGAAGTAAGGTTTACATCAATTGAATCGATACTCCTCCCGATCAATATCCATAAAACCTTGTTCTGAAATTCGAAAAAAATCAAATAAAAGTTAACGGCCGTTAAGTGCACTTAACGGCGGACCACTGGAGGCCAAAAAAGTTGGATTTGGGACCACTGGAGGGAATAAACTGAGTTGGGATTATTCTCGGCCAATAGGTGTTAGTTGGGATTATTTTTAGTCAATTTGCCTTATAATTTTTTATATTTTCTTTTGACTTTTTTGCTGATTTACGACGTACGAGACATAATACTACACCCCGTGATACGTAAGCCGTCACATCGTGCGCCCTATGACAAAAATCTAATAAGTTACTATTCTATAAAGTTTAGCTATATAAAATTAGGTTCTATATGGGTGTTGTCAAATTGATCAATCACAAACTATTTTTGCTTAAGTGACCCACGAAATGCCAAAAATCACTTGAATTTGAAGTTTGTAGTTACTTTAACTAGACGAATCGTAACAATAGAGTAATTAAGTCATGATCCATTGGTTGAATGATATCATTAATCATTTCTTGGTACAAGGAACTTATCATTAATCTACTAATTTCTATCACTTTCGATATTGCTACTTGATTGGCTAAGGTATCACTGCGTGCTTAAATAAGTTTAATCAGAATTTATTTGACTTATTTTTGAGTGATTGAAGATGCTAGTTGGTTATGGGGTGAAGTATGAAACTTGTTTCTGAATGATATTTGAAGACTATATACACCACAAACCACTTCCGACCCAACGCTGAAACTTCAAACAATGCTGAGGAGAAAACCAAGCAAAATCGAAGTCAAAATCGAAGACAAAGAAGAGATCGAAGAAGCTCGCAAACGCACCACCACAACAACCACCACCACCACCGGCGCCACTTCTCTCCTCCACCACTTCAACAACACATCCTCCTCATCCTCCAAAGCTCAACGCATCGGCCTTCAATCTTAAATCCCACCCTTTTTTTCTTGCAATTCACAACATTTTTCTACACATCCAATCGCTAATTCATCATGGAAGTTGAAGTCAAGCTCCGATTACCCAATTCCCAAACTCACAAAACCCTAATTTCTCTTCTTTCCCCTTTTCACATCACAACACATAACCAGCACAACAATTTCTTCGACGGACTCGCCGGAGAACTTTCCAGCCGCCGTGCAGTTCTTCGTATCCGCTTCTACAACGATCAAGTTACCAAATGCGTTATCTCTCTCAAAGCTAAAGCTGTACTTGAAAACGGCGTCAGTCGAGTTGAAGAAGATGAAGAACAAATCGATCCAGCAATTGGTGAAGAATGTTTAGCAAACCCTAATCGATTAGTGTCGTTGATGGAAAGTTCTAGAATCATGAAAAGAGTGAAAGATGAGTTTTTTGGGGGAAAGAATGAGAATAAGAATGATAATGATGGGGGATTAGGGTTTGTGTGTTTGGGTGGGTTTAAGAATTTGAGAAATGTGTATGAGTGGAAAGGGTTGGTGATTGAATTGGATGAAACGAGTTATGAATTTGGTACATTGTATGAGATTGAGTGTGAGAGCAGTGAGCCTGAGAAAGCTAAAGGATTGATTGAAGAGTTTTTGAAGGAGAATGAGGTTTCTTATTCTTATTCGGTTGCTTCAAAGTTTGCGATTTTTCGAGCCGGGAAGTTGCCATAGTAAGTCTTTTTTCATATGGTTAAAGAATTTGGGTTTTTTTTGTTATATGAGTGCTTGATTTTGCAGTTCTTGATAAAAAGTGTTGTGCTTTTTGATTTGTTAGTTGCAATGTTAGGTTAGAGTCTTTGTGTTGATTGACTATTTATATATCTATTATCTAGCAAGGTGAAAGGGGAAGCTTTACTTTTTTTATGGCGTTTTTTTAGTTTTTGATTTTGGATAATTTGTTTGGCAAACAATTACTGCCTTGCAAGTTATTCGAGCGATAAAGAAACTTGTTCGTGAATGCATATACATATGATCTTTTTGATCCATAAGTTTCAATAAGTGAAAGTTAATGGGTTTATAATTTTATATCATTTGTATTGTATTGTGATGATTGAGTTTTTGAAATATATTCTTTCTTGTTTTTTGTTAATTTGTGATTTATGTGTTGTGGAAAATTGTGTTTATGCTAGCCTATATATAGATCTTAAGTTTAGAGCTTCAAAATGTAGCTTTTTGTAAACAAAGAAAAGGCTCGACTCTATGGGTAGTGATCTTCTTTATGAGAATTTGATTAGGGAGATGAAGAGACGTGTCGGTTTTGTTTCGAGATTGAATTTGGTTTTGTATTTTTATGATTGCTTGGTTTGCCATTAAAGTAAACAGAATGTGGGTGGCTTTGTTAATACGCTAAGCAGTTTGTATATATGCTTAACTTATTTTCTTCTTAATATGTGCTTAAGTTTGACACATTTATACTTTTACTTAAAATATACACATCTTTTTCAGTCCTTGGTTGGTAGCATCCAGTTGGTTAAAATCGTAACATTCTTTCTTAAGCTAAATATTGTGGCTTGACTGCTTTTCTGTTAATTTTTAGGTTTTGGCAAACGAAGGACATGGGTTGCAACTAGCAATAAGGCAAGGTCCTTTCATCCTTGCATGAGTTTCTAAGGACTATTTATTTTTGGTTTATTTAGAATAATGTGTTTTTTTAATGCTGAATACTACTTTTTGTTTGTTTGATAATTTGGCTCATGCTTCTTTGATTACCATTTACCACTCTTATTTACCGTGTTTCATTAGGTTCAGTTAAAAGTTTCTTATGGTCAGGCTGAGAAATTTTGCATAGTTTTTGAGTCTTAAAAAATTTTGATCCGCTTTATGAAAATAATTATTCTGAAACAAAACTTTGAACTGTTTGTTCAAAGACTTTCATACCTTTTGAATTGTTTTTTTAGTTAAATGATACCACCTATATTAGCTTAATATGTTATTAGTTAGTTTAGATAGTTGAGTTAGTTAATTAGCTTGTGTTTTTTAGCTAGTGGTATAAATAGATGATTTTTCCTTATTTCTAAAGCTCATTCGGTTCAGAGTTGAATAACAAAGTTTTCATCCGATCATCTTCTACTTCTAAAACTCATTTCAGTTTATGTCAAAATTACATTGTAGCAGCGTGGTGAGTCTTTCTGATTTGATTTCATTCGCTCAATCGGTCTTGATTCGTCTCAATTCTTTTGTTGTCCTCTTAAATTCAGCATTCAAAGTCAACATTCCAATCGATTTCATAAGATCCTTTTTATCTTCATTTATCGGATCTTCCTAGAATGCTTCTTGTATCAAAACTCTGCGATGGATCTGGATTTGCTTTGTAGAAAAGAGCAAGTTTCATTGCGCTTTTTCTGCAAAGAACAAGTTAGGTATTTATGCATCTTCAACTCAATAACAAGTCTGGCAATGTCATCAAATGATATTAGTGAAAGTGTACAGTATGTACCTTTTGTTTTTTTTCTCTTCATATAATGTTTTCTTTTTTCAATTTGACATAAACTAAATCAGTTTAAACTTTAAACTATGACATGAAACACACTTTAAAAAAATAAACGAGCTAAAAATCCAACATCCAAACACTTTCAAGCAACTGACCTCTCACGACCCAAAATGACGACTACAGTGATTATTCGAATGTCCAATGGCGATGATAACAACATTTGGGTTGCATGTGTATGTAAAAACCAACAAATTCATATTATACAGTTTGTGTTTGTGTCAGTTTGTACGTTCATGTGTGTTTTGATTCGAGATATATGATCCAGATGGCCAACACATTTATATATATACCGAAGGATATATACGTAATAACATGATCCATTTCAAACATCCATACTCTTCATGTTTTTCAAATTATTGTAACTATCTTTGTAAGGTTTTCTTGCACATATAAATTGTGAGTGCATTTTCTTCTTCATATCTTGTGTTATGATCATCAGATTGATTTTATCATTAATATTCTTATCTAATTTCATCATCAAACATGCATATTCATCTCATGTTTTTCTACCTTATTCATACAAAATTGATATCAAATAGAAGAACTTGAGTCACACAGGCTACAGTTCGTGTATCTAGTTCACATCACATGTAGAGGTGCAAAAAAAAAACCGGAACCGGAACCGATTAAATAACCGAAAACCGGTTCTTAGAAGAACCGGTTCTTGTAGAACCGAACCGAACCGTAGGTTCTGAATAGGTTCTACTATTTTTTACAAATTATAGGTTCCAAAAGAACCGGAACCGGTTCCTAAAAAAACCGGTTCTTGGAAAAACCGGTTCCTGGAAGAACCGGTTCCTGAAGAAACCGGTATGTTTTAGTGTTGTTACTTATTTAATGTTTTAAAAGTTATATATCTTGTAATACTTAAAGTTTTTAATGTTACTACTTATTTAGTTAAAAATAATATAACAAATTTATGACGATAAA
This sequence comes from Tagetes erecta, assembly GCA_030867185.1. NCBI lineage: Eukaryota > Viridiplantae > Streptophyta > Magnoliopsida > Asterales > Asteraceae > Tagetes > Tagetes erecta. The sequence continues at coordinate 12,168,797 of CM061492.1, read as the reverse complement.
CTCTAAATGAAAGCCCAATGAAGAGTGAAGATTTGCAGCAACCTAACGTTTCGGCCCATGTCATTGAAAGAAACCGCTTTTTTTAAGAACCCGAACCGGTTTTTTAGGAACCGGTCACTAGGTTCTAGTTTTTTCACCAAAAACCGGTTCTAGAACCGAACCGGTTCTTTTATCGTCAACAAGAACCGGAACCGGTTCTAGAACCGAAACCGGTTCTTCAAAAAAACCGATTTGTGCACCTCTAATCACATGTATAAAAAAGTTGTAAATTTTTTATGGTCCTATTTACTATTTAGACTAGCTTTGGGCTTGGGCCGCCAAGGTTTAATGCCCCGCTGCAACACGTGGTTTTACTTTAGCTTAAAGATAAGAACGAACGTTGGTAATTTTGACCCAATGTCACACATATAGGTCCACCAATTTTTTTCTTAAAATTCAAACAGTTTGATTAGATTAGCGTGTTAATTATGTTTAAGTGTATGATGAGTGATTTTTTAATAAAGGTATGTATGTTTTTCAACAACATGGTAGCAACTAGCAACTAGCAACTAGATGGATGAAGTAATAGTTCATGATCCAATCAGTCCGTTGACTCTTTCAAACCAAAACCCGGTCAACCGTTAAAATGTGGATTATTTATTGTTAAATCCCATATGGCTTTTTTTAGGAGCAATTTCATATATACCCCTACAAAGTTGCATAATATCATATTTACCCTTTGCATGCTTAAAAAGTGTTGTAATTATGCATTAAAAACTTGTACAAAGGGTAAATATGATATTATGCAACTTTGTAGGGGTATATATGAAATTAAACCTTTTTTTTTTTTGAAAAAACAGATCATTTTAATTTTATTTTGAATCTTTTATAAATTCTACATATTTTGATACATTTTATTTTATTTAAATTTGATTTCTTTATATACAATTACATGTTAGTAACCAATACACGGGTTGAAAAAATGTAAATGTGATAATTAATGACCTAATCGTAAAAGCTAAACGTTGAATAAAAACACAAATTAAAACCTAACTCTTAAAGCTGAATCATGAAACTAAACCTTAAAATCTAAAACCTTAACGTTAAAAAAAAATAAAAAGAAAAAAATAAAAACAAAAGTAGTGCTTACTGCTTAGAGATATATGAATGATAATATTCACCCTTTGACTTATCATTCAGGACTTGGCCAAACCTTCATAGGTGAGACTTTTTTTTAGATAGAAAAGTTTATACTTGAATTGAAATGGTCATCACCCCTTCTCTTTATATATGATTTAAGGTTCTCTAACATTTTTCTAAATAAATTACTAACTGTACGTGATAATGGATTTTGCTACCGGAGAGTCATCAACTTCAACACAACAATGTGTGCGTTTCTCTCTAGCACAGATTCAATCTGCAACCAACAACTTTGACGAGGGACTGATTATTGGACACGGAGGATTCGGAAAAGTGTACAAAGGTTGTTTGTATACCAACGAAGTTAGTCCTGTTGTGGCCGTCAAACGGATGGATTGTATGTCCAATCAAGGGGCACTTGAGTTTAGGGCCGAAATAGAGATGCTTTCTAAGCTACGTCACCGTCACTTGGTGTCTCTTATTGGTTTTTGTGATGATAACAAGGAAATGATCCTTGTTTATCAGTATATGCCCCATGGAACCTTATACGATCGTCTACACAAAGCTCATACACCTTTAAGTTGGGTGCAACGTGTCAAGATAGCCATAGGTGCAGCACGTGGGTTGGACTACCTTCACACGGGCACCCTACATGGAGTCATGCATCGTGATGTGAAAAGTTCAAACATTCTTTTAGATGAGAATTGGGAAGCTATGATTTCAGATTTTGGATTGTCTAAAATCGGCCCAGCCAATCAATCGATTTCTTATATTTATGCAAGTGTTAAAGGAACCTTTGGGTATCTTGACCCCGAGTATTTCTATACAGGGAAATTAACAATGAAAACAGATGTTTTTGCATTCGGGGTTGTACTATTTGAACTGCTATCAGGAAGGCTTGCAATAGACAAACGAGATGGAGACGAGCAATATAGTTTGGTAAAGTGGGCTCAAAAGTGTGTTAAAGATAGAAAATTAGATCGGATCGTTGATTCAAATATCAAGGGAACAATTTTCCCCAAATGTTTAAGGCGGTTCAGTCACATTGCAGACCGGTGTGTGCATAATGTCCCGAACGAAAGGCCTACCATGACTAATGTAGTGGCCTCACTGCAATCCATACTAGATCTACAAGAGAAATCAAACCGTTATGCCAAGTCATCAGGCATAATGAGTTTGACTTCGAAGATTCATAACTATTTTGGTTCGACTTCTAAACCAAACAAAGGTATACACAAACCTTAAGTGTTGTAAACACATCTTATTTGCTTTGTCATATGGGCACATACAAGCAATCTATTTACTTGCCACTTACACTTCTTTTGTTCACATTCTTAGATCAAAGTGGAACAAGATCATCAAAGAGCCTTGACAACAACATGAATAAAGATGAGGAATTAGTGATCAGTGACGTTAAATTGTTCACATATGATGAACTAAAACTTGCTACGAGGGATTTTAGATATGACACATGCATGGGTGAGGGGACATATGAAAAGTCTTACAAAGGATGGGTCGACAAAACGACATATTCCCCATGTAAGGAAAATACTTCAATGCCCGTTGTGGTTAAGAAACTTCATCACTACACATTTGTAAGTACTGAAGTCTGAAAACCCCGAGTTAATTAAGTAGATATATAATATTACCAGTTCGATCTATGGATATATGAACACATGCACCTAATATGATCCTTATAGGGTTATTCCGTGAATCACTTTCGTGGAAGGAGGTCAGTTTCAAAAGCGGATCAATATGATATGCCGTCTAAACTTGAAATTTTGAAAGAATTTCAGCATCCCAACCTTGTTAAGTTCATAGGATACTGCCTGGAAAGTGGATACATCTTCCTTGTGTACGAGTTCATGCTTAAAGGAAACTTTGATGATCTTCTTCGTAGTGGTAAGCAACAAAACTAAATCCATACACAAATCAAACAATTTTATTATGAATGATTATGCATATATGTCTAACCAGACAATAAATGTTTATGGGTTGTAGGATCAGTTGCAAGGCTTCCGTTGGCTACAAGGGTGAAAATTGTTGTAGGCATTGCACGAGGGATTGTTTTCTTGCAAAAGCAACAACTAAACAAAACATGGCCGAATGTTCGTGACTCTATTCTTGACAGACGTAAAATATTGCTAGATGAGGTAACATGTTGTCTTAATTATGTATTTATTCATAAGTAGTTTGGATGTTAAAAGCATATATATATATATATATGCTTATTTACCAATCCGGCATTTACCATTTTTCTAGCATAATTTTCCTACTTTTTGCAACCAAAGTGAAGTATATATTAGTAGCTTGCTTTTAACACAAATGTGCAATACTTCTCAGGATTTTACTGCAAAGCTTTCAGATTATGACGTTGCATTTCTAGTAAATGGTCAGTATGACTTGGCCTCTCGAGAGTGTGATGGGCTGGAGTTAGCGTTAAAGAGTGATCTTTCTGGTTATGAAGTGGTATTCCTAGAAGTCCTAACAGGGGAACGAATCTATTATTTAAATGAAGTACTCAAGATAGATCGTTTGTTCCGTGAATGTGGAAAAGAATCCTCGCGTCATATTGCACAACTATGTTTTGAAATGTGCAACGAAGTGGATGTAGAATCAAAGATGCTAACAATGTTGAAAGAGCATGCTAAGTTGATACGAAGGAGACTAAAGAGCTGGTTGAGCGATCCATACAACTAAGGGGCTGTTTGGTAGCATCTGAATAACCTCTGAATAAGCAGTAAAAATCTATCTCTTAATGGTTAAAAAATCCATGATAAGGTAAGTTTTAAAAATATGATGAATTGGGTGAGTTTTTACCATTCAGATGTTACCTCTTAACCATTCAGCATCTTTTTATCACTTAATAATTCAGAGGTTTTGAACTATTAAGAGGTAAGTCTTTGAATGACCATTAAGAGGTTACCAAACACCCCTAAAGACCGTTAAGACGTTTGTGTTTTAATGCATGTAAGGCATCAAGTAACTTGTCCATTAAGACGAACTAGGTTGATCTTTTACACTTTGTACGAAAATAACAGCTTGCATTTTGCACACGATTAGTGATCTTTATTTGCACACGTACGATTAATAGCTAAGAAAATCAACACTTAATTATTTAGGATCACAATTAACATGGGGATTTATTTAAACTTATAAGATGGTTCCCTCGTTATTATGATCCAGATACATTAACACACAAATGACAAATAGCAAACCAAGTACGTGCTTTCGCTTTGCTTGTTTCTTTTATGCTTTAGCCTTCTTCAGTTTTTGAACAGCTTCAACTGTTTTGATCGGTGCACCATTGGCTTCACCTTGTTCTTCAACTTCAGTTGCACTTCGTTTGTGGCTTCCCGTTACTTTGTTGTCGCCAAGAAACTTTTTGAACCAAATTGCTGATTTTTTGGGGTACCTAAGGAGATTGTTGTTGTAATCAATGTAGTTCATACCGAATCGAATAGTGTATCCGGAACCCCATTCATAACTATCCGTGAATGACCACACAAAGTACCCCATAACCACGGCCTTGCGAAAATGCCTACAAGAAAATAAAATTAGTGTCTAATTAATAAAATAAAAATTAAGGCCCTAAAAACAAAGTGACAGTACTGAAATCATCCTAATCAATGATCCGCATCAAAATAGTTGAGGCGAGATATCCAAGACTTCATTAAAAAGAAGAGGTCTTTAGGTCAGAAGATTTTCTCACGTAAAGTGAATGTTTCCTTTTGATCAGAGGAGTAATAAAAATGATCGGGTGGTTTAGTGACATGTAGTGATTGAAATTGTTGTTACTAAAAAGTGACATCATCATATCATTTTTAGATGTAATTAATTCATGAATAAACTCTTGGGAGTTAACTTTCTTATAAAACTCGTAACATATTTTTTATAAAATTTTGATTAAGATAGCTTCTTGATGATGTTAATTTTGTGATAATATATATACACAAATTAAGTAGACGACTAGATCGACACTAACACATTCACTCTTCTGAGGGCTTCAATATGCAATTTGATGTATTTTAGACGATATGCATCGTCTTTAACTTGTTCATAAGTCTTTTGAGGTTCGGTTAACTCCGGAGCTCCTGTAAAACAAATTAAAAACCATCATTAACTACCTGAAATTAACCATATAACTCAGAAATATATTTTAGTTAATTAAGTATGTACGTACCATTCTCAGTTATTATGATGTGTTTTTCAACTTTGTAGGTTTCCTTAATGAAAATCAAGAGTTCGGCAAGTTCGTTGGGACAAAGACAAACCCATGATCCTTTATAAGCCTACAAAATAATTAATTAAATCAGTTAGACTTAATTGACTAATTAACCTAATTGTGTTAATTAACTTCAAGTAAAGTACGTTACCGGTTCTCCTATATACTTTCCGTTGGGATCTTGTTCTAAAACATCATCAACACAGTTCAGTTAGTTAGTTAGTTATAACTAGTTCACATGAATGCACTACTAATTAATCCTAAAAAGAAGTTTATATTCGATCACCTGATGTTGTGTAGTGACAATCCATAGTATATCCGTTGGAAACGCCCATAGGGTTGTAGGCTTCAGCGTAATTTGCAGTGTAATAGTTTATTCCAAGAAAATCATACGATTGTATCAATTTTGTTTTCTGGTCTTCCGTGAATACAGGCAAATGGCGACCAGACGGGTGGTGAAGTGATGGCATAGTGGCAAAATTTTGCATGTTTTTCGGCCAATTACCACTTGTTAATGGCTCCATAAACCTGTGTATGAAGCACCATAACATTAAATTTTCAGTTAGTTAACTTGGGTACACATGTCATTAAAGTTTTAGGTGATCAATCATCTCAGTACTAAAAAGGACCATCTGCAACTTGCGACCTTTTTATTTTGGTTGCTATGTCTGCGACCACTCTATTGGTTGTAAGTTTTTGTCGCTTTATTTTGGCTTAATTATTTTAGTAGTAGATTTGTGAATGTTATGCATGCATGCTTACCATCCAAACATAAAATCATACGCATATTCGACAGCTTTGACGTCTTCGGGGTTATCCTTGCCATGAAAAGGCTTGAAAAAGTTGGTGTCAAGTAGGGGTGTTCAAAAATATCCGCATCCGAAAACCCGTTTCGAAAATCCGATATTCCGAACCCGAAATACCCGAAATTTCGGATACCCGAAAATTCGGATATCCGAACTTCGGATACCCGAAATTTCGGATTCGGGTTCGGATAGTAATTTTGGCATAATTCGGATATTCGGATTATCCGATTATCCGAAATCCAAATTTTTTATTTTTATTTTTTTTAGATTATGTATTTAATATATTTATAAAACTATGCTTATAAACTTTAAAGTTAACATGTGTTTAGTATTCCAATTACATTCACGCCCTCTACCCTCCGATCTCAAATCGGTGCACGCTCCGGCGACCCACTGTCGCACGCTCCGACAAGTCGAAAACTCACCGGTGCACGCCTCCGATCATGTTGTTACCTTGTAAATGCATTTGTACTTTTTTATAGTATTCTTTATAGTCTTTTTTAATATTATTTTCTAAAATAACCAAGAGATAACTTATATTTGATTTCATTATTAGTTTTTCAAAAGTATGAGAAATAAATAAAAAACTTCATAATCATGTCCAATATTTGATTTTTAGTTAGTTTTTTTTGTTGTCGACTTATAAGTCGTGGTCATGAGACAAGTAGCGGACTTGTCAGATGTATAGAGTAGACGATTATTTGAATGTATTGAAATGTTTGGAGTTGATGTTTGATTAAAACAATTTGTTATTTAGATATTTGTACATTGACTATAATTGTCTTATGACTTTTTTATTTAGTTGTTTAACATTAAGGCTAATTTTGGATTGAATGAAATGCAAAAAAAAAAAAAAATTCAAAATTTTCGGATATTTGGATACTATCCGAATCCGTATCCGAATTTTCGGGTATCCGAAATCCGGATATCCGAAATTTCGGATTCGGATACGGATAGTGAAAAGCACTATCCGAAATTTTCGGATATCCGAAAATTCGGGTATCCGAAATCCGGATACCCGACTTTGAACACCCCTAGTGTCAAGACTGATTCCCACTTGACCTTTTTGAACATCCTGAAAAATAACGTAGTTTCGTGCAATTAATCACTTGCAACATATTAAAAAAACTGTTGGTTTAAATATTTTTGTTAACTCTTACCTTGAAATCTTCTTGATACTTTCTATAAGCAGCTGCATGACAGTTGAGTAGATTATACGCTACAGTATACGGCTCAGTTTCAGTTTCACCCTCTTGGTTCTTCCCACCCCTACCAGGTGCAGAAGAACCTGTTACATAACCAGCGTAGGTGAATCTGTATGGCTCGTTTAAAGTCACCCAGTTCTTCACCCGATCTCCAAACTCCCAAAAGCATATTTCCGCATAATTCGCAAAGTCTTCACTAAATTAATATTTAAAACAAGTTATTATAATTTGTTGAGAGATAACAACACATATAAAGAATAATAATCTTTTAGAAAGTATTATATATATATATATACACGTGTTTCTCATTGTATTTATATATAAACATGTATACATTAATAAACTTTAAACACTTACACAATTTTGGAACTTAAGAAACCCATATATTCTTCTTCCAAAGAATTTGGGAGATCCCAATGGAAAAGAGTGACAAATGGCTTGATATCATTTGCTATCAACTCATCTATTAACTTGTTGTAAAAATTGATGCCTTCCAAACTTTTTCCCATGCTCACCTTTCCACCTGTTTCAGACCAAAGTGTATGTCATGAAAATAAGAATTTCATTAATTAATTTGTAAATCTCCATGAGTAAAACTTAAATTTACTAATTTCTTTTAGAACAAGTAACTCACACACCTTATCCTACATACTATGAAATCAATATATTTGTCTATTATGAGACTTACCTATAATTAATCACTTAAAAAAGACAGCAATTAATTTCAACATATATTAGCACCATAGGGCTGCCAACCCTTTGGTTAATTAATAACTTAAAGTTAGTGATATCAAAAATCAATAACACTAATGATCACGATATATTCACCTGGTAATATCCTAGACCAAGAAATCGAGAATCTGAAATACTTTACTCCCATTTTCTTCATCAACTGAACATCTTCCTGTTCATAAGTTTACCAAAGTAAAGTAAGAGTCATGATGGACAAGTTTTTACGTTTTACTTCTACCCTTAATAAGCATACAACTGTACCTTCATTCTATGATAAAAATCAACGGTGACACATGCATTTGCACCGTCGACAATGTTTTCTGCAATGAACATCATCAAATGTTGTTTGTATTAATTTGTCAGGTGTTGAAGCCAAAAAAAACATTGACAAATTGATAACTTGTTTTTTTCTTGAGCACAAAAGATACTATGGGATGCATTTCTCATATTTTTCTTATTTTGTACCTTTTGTACTTAAGAAAAAAGTGGTTAATTAATGAGAAAAATGAGAGACGTGCATTGATGCATCCCATATTACTTTTTGTTCTCTAACAAAATGTGTTTTTAATAGAATGTGACCCGTATATAAGTATGTCTATATGTATACATACCAGGGTGTCTCATGGCAAAACAATCCCATATTTGTAAGCCTTTACCGCCTTCTCTCCATGCACCTTCAATCTAAAACTCGAAAACCAACAAATTTAATTATTATTTTTAGTTTACTCATCTAGTCAGTGATTAGGGAGTGATAGTTCGGTCTTAAACGTGTTTAATTACATGTTTTTATGGTTTTGTGTATGTGGAACGAGGTTACTTTGTGTGTGTTTGTGATTTGTAGATGTTTAGAGCATAAATAAGCTTATTCAAAGGTTAAAAGAAACACTATAAGAGAGTTGGAGTGTTAAAATTGCACATGTGAAAGTTACGAAGACTATGATGACGGTAGATGACCATACAAGCTTAAAATGACTATATGGCTAGGAATGCAATTATGGGGCTCACGACAAGTCAACGGAAAGCTCATGAGGAGAAGGAAAAGAACTTGAGGATCTATACGCCCATATGAGTGTATAATACGTTGGATGTTAAAAACATTCTATTGCAAAATCTGATAAGAGGTGTATAATATGTCGGGACTCGGCGTGTGATACGTCGGCGTGTGGTACACATAATTTTTTTAATGTCTAATTAGCTTATTTAGTGTACACTAAATAACAAGTTATTTTCTGGATGTGCTAGTTTTAAACAAATGTAGTTATTTTTGAATTCGAGTGTTTTGAACATATATATGTAGTTAGTATTTAATTATGCACTGTTTATTATGTGTTGGTTTTGTTGTTATTAGGTAGGGATGAGCTTTTGGTACCGAGTACCGGTACCGTCCCGGTACCGTCCTGGTACCGTACCGTCCCGCTAAATTCGGTACCGGTACCGGTACCCACTTTTCCTAAAACTCGGTACCGGTACCAGGCGGTACCGGTACCGGTACTTTCCCGGTTAGTACCACGTTGGTACCACGTTGGTACCGATTAAGAAAAAACTAGTTTTTTTTAGTATATTTTATATAATATGAGATGTTATGAATGTTGTGTATTACTTGCTTAATGTTATAAAGTGTTTTCTTTACGATTTTGAGTCATTTTATAATATTTTTTAGATTATTAACTTTTAAATTTAATGAAGTTAATATGATTTTTAATTAATTTATACCATATTTCATTTCTTTTTCTTATATTCAAGTATATTATAGTATAGTTATATAAAAAAGTATAAAATTAAACCGAAATAAGCGAATAAATTTTATAAAAAAAAATAAAATATGAAACTGGTACCAACGTGGTACCAGTACCGAAATACCGGTACCGATACCGGTACCGTCCCGGTACCGTCCCGCTAAATTCGGTACCGGTACCGGTACCCACTTTTCTTAAAACTCGGTACCGGTACTAGGCGGTACCGGTACCGGGCGGTACCGGTACCCGTCCCGATCTCATCCCTATTATTAGGTTTTGGATTTTTACAAAGAGCCAAAGAGGAATATATATATATATATATATAGGGGAGGGATCAAATGAGAACTCTATATTAAGTTGAGAACTAGAGAACTCCCAAAAGACAAGGGATGGAATTTTAAAGTGGAGGGGTAAAATTGGAACTTTAAATATGTAAATCTTTAAACATTTCTATCTTTTGCATACGTTAAGTTTTTTAAATTTTTTTTGCACCATTAGATCAAGAATTTCATTATCTTTCATTTGAGTATAAATAACGTTATAAAAAAATAAAAATTTCTCGTTTTTTTTACTTTCAGTACTACATATATGTAATATACGATACCGTATGTTTTTTAAATTGGGGAAATAAATACGGTGTTGTTATGAACCTAAATTACCCAAGAAACCATCAAAACTACATACTTTGATAAAATATCAAAAGTTCAAGGGCATTGATTTCGATGACGTTATAACAAAAAAACAACATCATCATGCCTCAATTCCAATTTTGGATTTTCTCATATGATCGTATTGACATTGCTAGCAATAACTTGGTTCACGTTATGTGATATGGTATGAATATGTGCAGCATGCGCATATCATAATAGTCATGTTATATTAATCTGTTATTTGGAATTGAGAAGCCAAATTGAGTTACAATCAATTTTTAAAGGACATATAATATTTTACTAAAATGAATGACGATTATTGAGTAAATGAGAAAGAGAAAAATTATGATCTAAGAGGAGAAGACTGAGTCGTCCATTAACATTGAATAAAGATCAATGAGTTAAGTTTTCTAATAAAAAATTTTTAGTTAATTTATCAAAGCTACGTAATTTTAATGGTTTTACGTGTAACTTAGGTGCATAACATCACCATATTCACTATCCCCTTTTAAATTTTATAGTATTGCATATATGTAGTATCGAATACTACATATATGTAGTATAGAATACTACATATATGTAGTATCAAAGTACTACATATATGCAGTATATGCAATATTGATGCATTGCTATCTTATAGTTTGAATTTCAAGTTTTTTTTACCTTTTTATGATATTTTTGTCATTGGTTTATTAGTTTATTATTATCTTTATGTTTAGACATAGTATAAGTATTTGTTTTGTTTCCATTTGCCATAAGTTTTTTAATATGAAATTTTACGAACTTTGTTATTGGTTATTTGATATCATATGTACACTTTAAATAATTATTAGACTCTTGAGTCATTTGGCCACTTAATAAATGCATCAAGTACATTGATACTACATATATGTAGTATCAAAAAAACCAAAATGTGATTTTTATTTAATGTATGTAAATTATTTAATGTAAATAGCGTATGAAAAAGTTAGTAACGTTTAAAGAAAAATATAATCAAATACAATATAGCAATACTACATATATGTAGTATGAAATTTAAAAAAACGAGAAAAAAAATATTTTTTATGACGTTATTTATACTCAAATGAAAGATAATAAAATTCTTGATCTAATGGTGCAATTTTTTTAAAATAATATTAACGTATGCAAAAGATAGAAATGTTTAAAGATTTATATATTTAAAGTTCCAATTTTACCCTTTCTGTTTAAAATTCCATCCCTTTGTATTTTTAGTAGTTCTCTAGTTCTCAACTTAAAATGAGTTCTCATTTGAACCCTACCCATATATATATATATATATATATATATATATATATATATATATATATATATATATATATATAGATTGGGGATTTTCTAAAAAGGCTCAAAACTCTAAGAAGTGTAGGAAGCAATCAACAACAAGCACGTGGCAATAAGAGAAAAAAAACACGGAGGGGCATCTTCGTCATTTATACGCGCGATGCTGAGATGTTCAGTTATGGTGTTTTTCCACAGCGCGATGCTGAGATGTTCAGTTATGGTGTTTTTTCACAGCGCGATGCTGAGATGTTCAGTTATGGTGTTTTTTCACAGCGCGATGCTGAGATGTTCAGTTATGGTGTTTTTTCACAGCGCGATGCTGAGATGTTCAGTTATGGTGTTTTTTCACAGCGCGATGCTGAGATGTTCAGTTATGGTGTTTATTTGGCGCGATGCTGAGATGTTCAGTTATGGTGTTTTTTCACAGCGCGATGCTGAGATGTTCAGTTATGGTGTTTTATCACAGCGCGATGCTGAGATGTTCAGTTATGGTGTTTTTTCACAGCGCGATGCTGAGATGTTCAGTTATGGTGTTTTTTATATGCATGTTGAAAACGCACAATGACTAATCTACCCCGGAACCTTATCGCGCGTCATTAAAAACATCATAATATTTACAATATTGCCACCGCGTTAATCTTGACCGTAAACACCCTAAATCTAACGTCCCAGATCGCTTCTTAGTCTTTTTAGAGTTTTAGCCATTTGTAGAAAATCCCTCCCCTATATATATATATATATATATATATATATATATATATATATATATATATATATATATATATATATATATATATATATATATATAGGGGAAAGTGAATATGAGGCTGTAATGCATCTAAGCTTACATGCGAAACACTCTAAAACTACGTAGTTTTGTTTAAATCAACATCAAAACTACAATTTCAATTAGTTTAGTTCAAATGATATCTCCTAAATTCAACATCAAAACTACAATTTTAAAAGTAATGCATGATTTTCGAATAATCTTCTTTGTTCGATCCATTCAAATCACATATTGATTTATACCACCAATTTAAAATAATAAAATTTACTACATTCTCTTGATCCTATATGAATTTCCTTTCGGTTGGTTAAATACATTTTTTAAATGCAATGATTCATTTTGAATCAATAGATTACAACATATATATTGAAATATAGTATGCATATTGTAATCGTAATTGTGAACCTAATAGACAAGAAAGAAAAGTGATAATAAGGGAGTAATCTAATAGAGTTAAGGAATTCTAGTTAAATCTAATGAATCTATTGGCTGAAACTACGTAGTTTTGATGTTGATTTATACAAAACTTCGTAGTTTTAGAGTGTTTCGCATGTAAGCTTAGATGCGTTACAGCCTCATATTCACTTTCCCCATATATATATATATATATATATATATATATATATATATATATATATATATATATATATATATATATATATATATATATATATATGTGCTATATATATTTTTGTTGTTTCTTCAAATGTGAATGCCCGAATTTCTATCTTTTAATGTGAATGTGATGGATTTTAATTTTATTTTTTCTTAATGTGTTGGATTTAAGTATGGCATAACAATGCGCTGCTTTAAGTGTAAGAATATATACGAAATGTAGTGCATGTCTTTTGGTAAACAACTAATTAACAACACAACACAAATGTGTTGTTTTACTCTAAACGATCGAGCATAAAACTGTCACGTTTAATTAATTCAGGACGCATGATACAACACGGTTTTGATAGATTATTTTAAAATGTCATTTATAGTATTGTATATAGCAGGTCCGGTCTTAAGGATTTAGGTGCCCTGTGCGAGACGAGAAAAAAAGACCTCCGTCTCCTCAACCCGAAGCACCACGCAGTAAATTATATAAACTAAATTTTTAACCAAAAAACAAACGTTTGATAAATAAACATAAAAAAATCAAAATATTTAAATTTGTGAATTACGTTTTGGCAGTACTGGGCTTCCAGTCTTCATTAATTCATTTAATTGTGTGGGCTTTTAGATATTTAGTTAATTAGTTGTAGTGGGCTTTAGCCTTTAGGTGTGGGCTTATCTTTGCTTATTTGTTACATGACTGTTGACTAAATATAAGTTTTATAAAAAAATATATATATAATAATAATTTTTTTTAATTTGGTGCCCCCGTCATACGAGTGTCCTGTGCAGTCGCTCATGCCGCACACCCCTCTAAGCCCCCTCTGGTATATATAGTAACAATATAGACTCATTTAAGAGAAAAATACTTAGATTTTATATATGGCATAAATTTTGAAATCAATATAACGTTATACTATGAAAAAAAAAGTTAAAAAGGTTTAAAAGCTGGGGAAACATAAAAAATGAAATTGTGCGTACCCAAAACATTCCTTGCAAAATAGAAGGTAGCTTTTTTTATGTAAAATTTAATGAGTTTGTAACTGAACCTCTTTTAACGACATAATACACGTACACACACTAACATGGTGTCCACGTGATCGATGCAGTGAGAATTAAAAGTATTGTTCATTAAATTAGAAGGTCTTTAATATACAATCAATATACTTTTTGTCCTTCAATTTTGTAACGCGTCTTTTTTGAAATTTTTAAATGCATATATTTGTAATTTTAATAATCATATGTTAGTTAAAATACGTGATTATTAAAATAATACTTTTATGTGTATTTTTAATAATAACATAACGTCATAACCTATATATTACTTTCACATGTATAAGTTTAATAAATAAAGAAATTTTATTTACTTTTGTTTTTTGAATTTCAAGAATGATGAAAAAATGTTATGCTTCAACGGTTTTATTATATGTTAAAAGAGGCACAAACCCACAATTTTTTGGGTTGCAGCCCATTACGTGTCTTGGACGCCTATTTTTTTGTCGAAATAAACAATTAGGTGTCAGTGTCTTTAGCAGAGAGCCAACAAATGTGTTAGTTGGTCTTTTTTTGAAAAAAGGCATTGATGGCTGAAAACGAACATTAATGCCTCTTTTGAGCACATGGCAACTACTTATTAGTTAAATTGTTTTGGACACGTCTATTTTCAGAATAAGCTCTGTAAGGATGTAATGAAAGAAAAAAAATTAATGGTACATTTTAAATCAAAGAATTGTCAAAAGGGACCAATTCGTGAATTTTTTTCCAAATAAACATTTATGTATCTATTGGTTTGTTTTAATGATACACATGTGTAGGTTATGTTTGTTATGTTTAGATAACATAACGTACACATGACTTTCACATGTGAAAGTTTAATAAAATAAAGAAAATTTATTCACTTTTGTTTTTTTATTTTAAGATTGATGAAAAAATGTTACATTTCAATGATTTTCTTATATGTTAAAATTATTTTTGGTTGAAAAAAATAAAGAATTTGATTTTTTTATTGCAATATTTAGTGTTCTCGATCACATGAACGTACTATCCCTATATCGAGGGAGGGTTTATGCAATAAAATTTATTGTATTTATAAAATTTTTAGTTTAAACGAGGCACAAGAGGCGCAAGCCCACAATTTTTTGGGCTGCAGTCTACTATGTGTCTTTGGTGCTTATTTTTGTCCAAATAAAAATTTGGTATCGTCGTCTCTAACAGGGAGCCAACAACTATGTCAGTTGATCGATCTTTTTAGTCTCTTTCTGAACATGGCAACTAATTAGTTAAATTTTTTTGGACGCTTTCATTTTCAGAATAAGCTGTGAAGGGACATAATGAACGAAAAAAATAATTTAATGATACATTTTGATACAAAGAATTGTCAAAAGGGGCCAATTTGTGAATTTTTCCATATTATAAACATCTACGTATCTATAGGTTTATTTTTAAGACTTACATATATATATATATATGTATGAAACTTGGTATTTGTGTTTATTGTATCCATGTTAACATGAGTATGTGACAAATAGATCGATATTTTAATACAAACACACACACTTACTTGATAAGCAGATGATCCTACTCCAAACATGAAATCTTGTGGAAAATCATTGCGATTGATATAAGGATCAAGGCTGTAGTTATCGGGTAAGAAGAAATTAGCAGCTTGTTCTTCAGCCATTACGAATTGAATTAATAATATCTTTAAATTTTACTTCTAATCGTAATGGTAAAGGTTTGTGAGAACATGCATCATAGGGCCGATATATTTATAGCCACCCAACATGCATGTTTAAAACACAATTTTCCTCACCCTGGACAAATATATTATTATTAGTTTATATTATTTGCTTAGATAGATAATGGTTGAAAAAATTAAAACAACTTCCACCGCTCATTATACTTACTCATTAACCCAAAGATGAGGTGGCACCTTATCATTTGTCAACATATAGTTTTGTGTTTTTAAAATTTAAAATTTTGCTTCTTATACAAAATATAATGGATATTTATTAAAAAAAGGGGTCATTTCAAAACTACTAGTTACTTTTATGGTCACAACAAGAAAAAATATCCAATAAATACAATCAACTTTAAATTTTATAACAGAAATGGTCATAAACATTAATTTAACTAATTTTTTATTAAGTCTCCTCACGTACAGAGTAAAAATGTTATATCTCCCACTTTTTTGACATGCGACTAAATAAAAATATTAACCTATATGTTAACCTAGTTAAACAATAGAAGAAATGACATTTTACACCTCACATGCGAGGCGCATGAGGGAAATTTAACGAAAAGTTGAATGAAGTTAGTGTTTGAGAGCATTTCTGGTAGAAAATAAAATCACAGGGTTCTAAACTGTTAAGGAGAGACTAAACATGTTAAGGTTATGCTTAGGGGTGTAAACGAGCCGAGCCGAGCCCGAGCTCGTCTAGGCTCGAGCTCGGCTCGTTTAAGTTTAACGAGGCTCGAGCTCGAGCTCGGCTCGATTCAAGTTTTAATTTCAAAGCTCGAGCTCGAGCTCGTCACAAACTTCTCAAGCTCGAGCTCGGCTCGGGCTCGACTCGTTTAATGATTTATTATTTTTAATTTTAAATATTTATATTTAATTTTATATATATATTTTAATTTTTTATATTTAATTTTATATAAACTTTTAATTATATATATTTTATACATAACAAAATACATATTATATATTTTAATCATAATTTATACATATTTTAACTAATAATAATAATAATATATATTTATAAAATAAATAAAAAAAACATATAAATAAAAAGCTCGATAAGGCTCGCGAGCTGGCTCGAGCTCGATGTGTAAAGCTCGAGCTCGGGCTCGATAGCTTAGTGAGCTTTTTTCTTAGGCTCGGGCTTGAGCTCGAGCTCGAAAAAGCTCGGCTCGTTCGAGTTTTTTTATCGATCCGATCTCGAGTAGCTCGCGAGTAGCTCGGCTCGTTTACACCCCTGCTAACACAAGGACCAGAACTGCAATTTACTCAAAAAAATTAAACACATTTATTTTTTCACTTTCATTGTGTCTTTTGTAAATTTTTTATACAACAAAATACACAGTAAAAGTAACAAAAGACACAACAAAACAAATTTATTTTTTATGAAGATGACATGGCCCATGGGGAACAAGGTCTATGAGACATTATTTTGAAATTCGATTTATATTATGAGTTATAATTTTTTTAATCTATCTAATAAATCAAACTTTTAGGGGGCAATTTTTGGAGGGATTTTTTTTTCTATAATAGGAAGTTTGGGAGGTAAAATTTAGCTAAATTTTTCACCATGCAAGTTGATGGAACCAACTCCTTAAATGTTATATATTTACAAATTGTTAAATATAATGATTATAATTTCTTTATAAATATTACTATTTAACCCGTGTGTAACACACGGGTATTAAACCTAGTATGTCATTGTGTATTTTTACCATTGTATTCTTCTCGTATTTTCTAAAAAAATAACTTTGTATTTAAACGTATCAATCTATCATTCTCTTAATTTATTACAAAAAGTGACTTTTCTCTTGAAAGTAACATCTATCATTCTCTTAATTTATTACAAATAGTTTTCCTAGCTTTTTCTAAAAATTATTATTTTTTAATTTGAAGTCATTTATATCCAATAAGATTTACGAGTGACAATTAAGTTTTCCATCAACATTTTTTGGAAGAAAAAAAATCAACTATAGAATTAATAATCTGTCTATAACATGAAATTCAGAATTTTAGATTAATACACATTATCAACTTTTGATGTTTGTTACATTTTTTTATGCTGTAATTATAGTAGTAGTGTGAAATTGTAACTATCTTTGTAAGATTTTCTTGCACATATAAATTGTCATCCAGCCTCCATATATTATTAAGCGTGTGTTAATGTGTGCTTTTAAATGTGTTTTTGATGGCAAAACTCGAATAGTCATCAAATCTATGATGATCCATGATTGCATTTTCTTCTTCATATCTTGTTTTTAGTTGATGGTCATTTGTTGTTTATCATTTATTCTTTATCTTTCATCATCTCACACAGTCATCTCATGTTTTTATCTTATTTATTCAAAATTGATGGCAAATAGAAGATCTTGACTCTTGAGTCCGTTTTTTAACAGACAAAACCAACATACTTGCTATTTACAACAATTTGGTTAAATAATACATCACTTTAACATCAAGTTCTCGTCTTTTAGGATATCTTTTTTTTAATGATGGTGTATAAAAACGAGAATGTGCTAGCCAGAAGCTAGAAGAGTTCATGATAAGAAATTACAAACCATTAATAAAATTAAAAGATGATGATCATCATTTGGTCTATTCTAACCAATCCATTTTAGACCTATATTTGACTCATTAAAAGTTTAAAATCTTGATATCTTCCATGACTATGAGGACAGCTAGACGGATTAGAGCTTTTGAAAATGCAGCCGTTTCTAGCCTTCCATATGCACTAAAGAGTGACTTTCAAGATTGAATCGATAAACTTTTTGTGAGTGGAGGCCTTCCTTTAAGCCATAGGTTGATGTATGTGTTCATGATATCATGCAGCGAATGTGAAGGATTGATGGGTAATTAAGCGTGTCCACATGCCCACTTGAGCCCAAACCATCTTGCCATAGAGAAGAAGACAAAACAATGCTTCATGTTTTCATCAAAACGACGACACAAGGGGCATTTCGTGTCAGAAATATTCAAGCCTTTGGTGATTAAATCTTGTCGTGCTGGAAGGCGGTTGAGCAAAACTCTTCAATGGAGAAAATTCACCTTGATTGGAAGCCAATTATTGTCTTCGTAATGGACAACATGATTGGAGAACATGTTTTTTCTGATGAGTTTGCAGCAAGTTTGTTGTAAAAGAATAATCATTAACACTACTAGAAAAATAGCCAATTGCTACCAAAATATTCAACTGAAAAGGCGGTCGCAAAATTATAGACCGATTTCCAACCGAAATCTTATTTGTAGCAACTTCACCATTTCGGTCGCAAAACAGTCGCAAAATGTTGCAACCCGTATCTTCTGTCGCATATTCATGTAAAAGATCCAGTATAATATAATTAATTAAAAAATGTTTAACTGGAATTGCGACGGTCTCATCCGTCACAATTTCGGCTAATTAATTTAAGTAATGTTTCAGCTTATGTTCTCTATTATTTAGTATTCACCTGTATTTCACATTGAAATTTAGGGTTTCTGTTCAGAATGTACAAAATCAATCCAGTCACTTCGATCATCGTCCCACACGCATTCATCCTAAACTCCTCCGCTAGTCTGAAGTCCAAAAGCATCAATTTTCCCGTCGAATCGCTTCAATCATTTGAATGAAGATAGAAGCCGCTTCAGGTTTCGAGAACGCACCTGTGTGTTGTTGATTTATATGAATAGGTCGTTGCATTCATTCTAGTATTTCAATCTTTTCAAATCGTACATCATTATCTTCGATTTCATTTTCTATTTTGATGCTGATGCTTTTGTTATCATCGATCAGGTTGTTCTCATATGACGATGGTTCAATATTAGTTATATTGAACATAATTTTTTTATGCTTGCATCTTTGAGATTTTTAAATATACAAATATAGAATTAATTTAATTTCAAAATTTTGCAACGACATTGCAACCAAAAACAGTCGCAAACTGGTCGAAAATTGTGGCAGTAACAAATTTGCGACGGCGGTAATGGTCGCAAGTTCTGACAATCGCTAAATAAAAGCGGTCGCAAAATGGTTGCCAAGGGCATTAGAGACGGGTGTTTTTCCAACTGAGACCGTTTTGAGACCGAAATGTCCCTCGCTAATGGCTAAATTTTTAGTAGTGATTATTGAGTCCTCCAATTCGTGTATGTGGTTTCACAAATACATATCCTTATATAATATAGCAAAACAAAAAAAACTTATGTGGCATATTTTCAAAGCTTTTAGCTTATGTGACATCATTTGAAAGTTTATCTCACAATAATGATTTTTTTATTTAAAATATGCATATAAAATATCCTTATCCTTATATATAATACAACAAAACATAAAAAACTTATTTGACATTTTTTCAAAACTTTTAGCTTATGTGGCATTATTTGAGAGTTTATCTCACAATAATGATTTTTTATTTAAAATATGTATATAAAATATAATATAATAAAACTAATTACATTTTTGGTCCCCTAATATTTTGAAGAATTCTGAAACATTTAAGAGTATTTATATTTTTAACCCTTTACTAAAAGGGATGTACATGAGTCGATTTATATTTGATAGGGTTTAAAAATGAAACTTGGATAAAGTTAATAATAACATACAATTAAAGACCTCGGATTTTTATAAATATACATAAAATTTTTATATGATTTTTTAAAAAAATAATCTACACCATAAAACTGACCACTTTATTCTCTTTAATTTGGGTATAATATTGTTATACTAAAAAACTAATTTTTAAATATATCATGTATTCCGGTTTACCACGGTTTTGTCTCAAAACTAAATAGAACATTCATAATCATCCTTAAAAGTATCACTTGAATGTTGTGTTCCCGAACGTAGCGTAAACACTAATTTAAAAGAAACATTTTTGTATTATTTATTATTAAACTGACATCTCTAGATGAGTCTGATTAATTTTGAACTTTTGACATCTTTAGACCTAGGATAGTGAAAACCATATTTAAATATGTGTGTGATTATGTTTTGTGGTATTTATATAGACTGAGAGCCAAAACACATGCTAAAATAAAAAGGGCATATTATTAGGTTGATTCCATATAGCGAATGAGAAAAGTTAGGAAATGTTGTCACATAGGATTTTACCTACGTGGAATTGTTAAAATAATGACACACGGATTAGTTATTCAATTATTAGAATAGGTAGATTTATCATTCTCTCAAATTAATAACCAATTTCATAAACACCACGACATGGTGTGCTCGGTTCGATTCGGTTCAGTTTTTATCCTCAACCGACACCAAAACCGAAGTGGTCGGTTTTTACTCTACAAAAACCGATCGATTTTTTGTGTTCGGTTTTTTTGCGCGGTTTCGACTTGGTTTTTCGGTTTTTCGTTTTTCCCCTCATTAACCCATTAATGTTTAAACTTTAGAAAACTTGTAAATATCACCGAAAAGATGACAACATGAAACAAAAGTACACGAATGTATTTAACATAATCACTTAGTCAAATATGTTATCTTGTAACAAAAAAGAAGATGATTTTTTTTATATATGTCAATCTTTAACTTAAAGCCAACAAAACAAAATTTGTGCGAGAAATCTTTCACTTTTTGACAATCACTTTCCACGAGTTCATTACCCCACTTTAGAATGGTATAGTCCATTTAGTCAAGTCTTTTTCATCTCCAATGGTAAACTCTTTATGTGCCTTATTTCCGTTTAAAAAATATAAAAGTAACATGCATATGTTGTTAATACTTAGATAAAAAAAAGTTAAACAAAACTTATATAAAAGGTATCGGTTTGGTTCGGGTATTCTCACTTGTATAACCGACACTAAACCGTTGTTATCGGTTTCAGTATTTTTGGTTCAGGTTTTTCGTTCGGCCTTTTCAATTTTAATTCGATTAATTCGGTTTTCTACTCACCCCAATGATTAATTCCTTATCATTGGATGATGAATTAAAACACATTTGAGTAAAAATATATAATGTGGGATGACTAGATTTTCTCGTACCCTTGGCTAGAGGTGGGAAAAAAAACGGGTTTGAAAAAAAAACTGAAAAATAACCCGAACCGGTTTAAGAAAAAAACCGACTAGGTTAAAACCGAACCGGCAGTTCAAGATTGGTTTGGGGTTTGGAGCAAGAAAACCGGTTAAAAACCGGTTTTATTTCAAAAAAACCGGTTTAACTGGAGAAAAAACCGAATAATTTTAAAAAACCCGGTTAAAAACCGACCCGAATCGGTTGATAGGGTTGAGCTTTCACTTGAAAAAACCGGTTAAAACCAACCCGGTTTTTTTAAAAAACCGGTTTAATAGGTTTGAAAAAAAACCGGTTTAATAGGTTTGAAAAAAAACCGGTTTAATAGGTTTGAAAAAAAACCGATTTAGAAAAAAACCGGTTCGGTTTTTTTTAAAAACCCGATTTACCCACCTCTATCCTTGGCAGCAAGTTGTATCTTATCAAGGAATAAAATTGACTTTTTATCTTTTTATCAACAACCAATAACATTATCCCCAAAACATATATAACATGTCTCCATACCTTTTTATGTTCTATATCTTTATCTAAGAAAACGTATCAATATTTCACGACAAATCATATGATTAATTAGGTATCAAACACAACTTTAATTTGACTGATTTTAGTAACTTATTTCCGTAACTTTATTCATCATATGAGATGATGGGTTACGAGACACATATAAGAAAAAGGTATATTGAAAGATGTTTGTTTGTATTCAAATTCTCAAGAAAAAAAAAACCACTAGAAGAAACAACATAGTGGATTTTGTTGATTTGCTAACGTTGTTTGTTGCTTGTCTTCACATGAAAAGGTCCATATAATTAAGTCCCCAATATATTCGACACCCACTTTGAGTTTTTGAAGATTT
The DNA here is from genome assembly GCA_030867185.1 of Tagetes erecta. Lineage (NCBI taxonomy): Eukaryota > Viridiplantae > Streptophyta > Magnoliopsida > Asterales > Asteraceae > Tagetes > Tagetes erecta. The sequence goes on along the minus strand of CM061492.1, from coordinate 12,146,053 downwards.
GATCTATACTTTTTTGGTCACTCAAATCCTAGCCTCTTTAAACATATGCCTTTACCTTTCGAGGTTAAATTCTGGTTATGTCTAAGATCGATATCCCAACCGATACGATTGATTCTGACATGCATAATGCGTCTAGAATCAATATGAGAATCCCCCACGAATCACAATCACAAGAGATGCAATCACCCGAACACAAGTATTATTGCCAAATTAATGTGATTTCAGTTAAAACAACGCTTGAATACAATGTTGGACGATCAACCCTAAAGTTAAACAAAACACAACAATATATAGTTTTCTTAGTCTACGAAACCTAGCATGTTCGCTTACTCTTTCGTATCCGAAACCTATGTTTAGCACATGCCAAAACAACGTACAACTAGTTAAACTATTACGTACAAACGATAAATCAAAGACCGATGATCTACAAGACATTTTAATCCCATGAATTTTATATTTAAATGTTAAGATTATTTATAATTATAAATGATTTAAACTAAACACATATGAATCTTTACCGTTTAGAATTTTTTTTTCAAAGTTAACTTAAATCCAACATATATTTATAGAACTTGGTTATCATTTAGCGAACTTTTTTCTTCACTGTCACCTCAATTTCGATTTAATTTAAAAAACATAACTATTAAATACTAATCAAGATTCATATATAAATTATTTAATTAAGATCACTTTCATTTTTAAGAATTTACGTTTGTAACAAAAAATCTCATGATATATAATTATATATATGGTAAAAGATATATTGAAAGTTGACTAAACTTTACTAGGAACGTACAAGAGAGTGAATGACTTTAACAAATCATTAAAAAGGATTTATATAGCCTAGTATTAAAGGTGTTCCTTATATTGTTAAGGGCTATGGGTGTCAATACGGTAAGGGGTGCGGGCATCACTCTACCCGCGTGATAACAACGTCACCACCTAGCTGTGCAAGCAAGATACCGGCCGGCCGGTATTATAACCACATGTATGGAAATGTACGTGCCGTAGTTATGTGAAAATAAGAGCAAACATGTTTTTATCTCTACTGTGTATATAGTGATTTGGATGAAATGAGAATCATAACATAATGTATTCATAATACATAAATTATGCATACGTGACAATTTCTAATTCAAAATAGTGTTTGTATATGTATACGTAACACTGCTCATCATTCCTACATTTATATTATACTAGATTTAATATCCATATGGTTAAATAATACTCGAATATTTATAAAGAACTCATAACTATTATGTTTAAAGATTTGTAAGTATTTAATATTTAAAAAGTTGGCTCCATCAACCTAGCTATGCGGGTAGGGGTGAGGGTACTCGGGTGCTAGCATGAGAACTCGCACGAAATCTTCAATATTTTCAAAGCAGTTTTGTCTTCTATTGTATAATATGGGTGAGGGTATCTGAGAGTAAATGAGGGTACCCACACCTACTAAAAAATTGACGGTGAAAATACTTGAGATGAAGTGTTGTAATTGAATAATAGTGAAGACACTTGGAGGAGTGAAAGCTTCGATTTTCTCCACCCTAACATCCGGCACACAACAAAATATGTTTTCTTTCTTCTGCACATGTTTTAATTCTGTTCAAAGTGACGACAAATCAAGTTCACAAGACCATAGAGAGCCATGATCCAAAAATAGGGGTGCATCAACCATTTTGTGCTTAATACCAAGAAAAATCCGGGTCCCTGTTACAAATTTAAAGTTGAATAACTTAAATGGACTAGTCAACACACTTGGATCATTTATGTTCGACTTATTAGTATTTGTTGGTTAAAGTTGGTCCATCATGATTTATTGCAAACTTTTTTGAACTACTTATATGATTGGGTAATACGATCTAGTAGTTCGGTCTGACATACATAACTTCATCACATGTGTACAAAAAAAATCCAGTCTCGAACATTATAGTGAAAATAGTAATGTGTCATATATTAAAAACTAGGTTTAATACCTGTGTGATAATAATATTTATAAAGACATTATATTGCAACCATTATGCTTAAGAATTTGTAAATCTATCTAATAATTGAAGGTTTTAGAGAACATTTTTGGGGAGAATTTTTTTAATTTTATAAAATGATAATTAAACCAAAATCAAAGGTCTAGATTATAAAATAATTCAAAGTTAAGTATGAAGTGAAATTTATAAATCGATTAAAATTGAGGGTAAGTAATTAAGGTCATCATGAATGACACGCGCGCTAGAAGTATATAAATTTGGTCAAAAAAGAAAAAAACAAATAGTATGTTTGAGATGAAAATTAGTAGGGTGCTCACAATTGCCAAAGTTGAATTGAAATTGTTTTCGATCCATATTTAATTACCTGTAAAAACAAGTACAAAATTCAATATGAACTAGAATTATACAATTGCGTGAGACATATGTTCACGTCGTGGATCAAATCTGATGTTCAAGTGAACATTAATTATACGTAAATATAAAGACACCCGGTCAGTATTTAAATAACTTTAACAAGAAAAACATATAAACAACACGTTAGTATAATTACCAGGCTCATTATAAGCATTACCTCATGTACCAATATTTTACACGAGCAGGGACTCTCAGAACAATTTTCGCTACTAAAATATTACAATGTTTTAGAAAAACATAGTTGTCGCAATACAGTTGTAATATTGTCGCCAAATGAATGTGCCGGCAAACTTTCTAAAAAAATTCTATTGTAGGAAAAAGCTCCGTAGTAAATTTATTTTTGACTAGTGGCAGAGGCTTTGCCTCTAGAGCACAACATTGGGGAGGTCTCAGTTCAAACCCGAGCATGTATATAATTGGGGGTAATTTAGGAGTAGGGAAGTTTGTCGTTTAAAAATAAAAAATTAAGATTTATTTTTGAAAATATTGCGACAACTTTAGCTACAAAATTGCGTCAATACTTTGTTGTCACAACATTCGCAACAACTTAGCTACAAAACTAGTTTTTTTATAATTTAACGACAGCTTATGGATGTTTTCTCGGGAAAATTGTCAGATAAATTAGGGTTTTTTTATTTTTATTATTTGTCAAAAGTGGCATAAACTTATCACAAATATTGATTTGTCGAAAGTTTGCCGGAAGTTGCTATGTAAAAAAAACATCATTTTTTAATAGTGTTCCCACTACCGTTCCAATAAACACTACAAGAAACCTGAGCATTAGTGGCGACACTATTAGTGGAGACACTGACTAATAGCGGCGACACACGAAAAGCGGAGCAACAATGCAACATGACTAGCAAGTGTTGCTGCTATCAATGTTATATATTTGCATTTTTGTATTGGTTAAAAAGCGGAAATTCTAAAAAAAACAAAAAAAATTAAAAAATAGTATTAGCAGCGACACTTCTATCATTAGCGATGATTAATAGCGGCGACAAATGGGCATTAACGACATGTGTATAGCGGCGACACATTAGCATTTAGCGGCGACAAGTGGGCATTAGTGACATTTGTATAGCGGCGATAATCCTCATCTTTAGCGGCGATTAGCGTTGCCACGGTTTCTTGTAGTGAAAATCAAGTTTTAGTAAACAAAAATGGGTGATTTATATGTGTCTGGAGTTAACCATGTTTTTTAATTAAGAGCAATTTACACCATATGCACATGACATGGTTTGCATACTATATGACCAGGTTAAACTCTCACCACTTATGAGTTATGAGGGCCATTACCAACACTTTGGTACCATCCGGCTCCAAGACCAATTTGTTAGGACGTTATAAGGATTGGAAGACGTACTTGTGTATGTATGAATCGATCAGTACGTGTTTTGAGTTGAACCAGAATCGTTTATGGGGTTAGGATTGAATGAATCCATAATGAATTGTCCCTAGCTTGTCCATCTTATGACTCTCAAAATAATTATGACTCTTTCAAGTGAAAATCATTTTGCCTAATGACTCAGTCATGGTTTCAGAACCCTATGCACACACCGCTCTGCATTGTGACTAAACCATCTTAAACATTCCGGAGAAATTGTTCCCTAGCTTGATATTAGGATCAACTAACTGATCTATTTTTCCATCTTTTACACATTTTTTAGCCCACCTTACTAAAATACATCTTTCAACTATTTTCCATAAAATACATCTCCCACAACTATTACGATAAAAAAGCTGTTATGTTATTAGATTTTAATACTCTTAACTACGGAGCATTGGCCGTTGTCACTCCCAACTAAGACCATCACTCTCACCACTCCCAACTTAACACTTTACTTGCTGCGTCACTACGTTTTTATCCACGAGACTTTTATTTATCCTACGTGGCATGCTTATCATAAAAGTGGAGTGACACAACAAGTATAAAGTTAAGTTGGAAGCTGTAAAAGTGAGGATCTTAATTAATTGGAAGTGACAACGGCCAATACGTCATACTTAAAAGTATTAAAATCTAATAACCATTGAATAAATGACACTAGTTCTCTACAAGTGTTCACACATACAACCGAGAATCTCACATCAAACTATCAAAGTAAGTGAATTTTGAAGTAGATTTTACCATAGTGTTTGTTTAGTGTTAAAAATATATAAAAACTAGAAAGATTAAACTGCAGTTTTCATTGTTGGTTTTTGATAACACTGAAAAGTTTAGTGAACCTTAACACTTTACGTCCTAACATTATATTTCCTAAAATAAACCATCGCTAATCGATTTCTAGTGTAAGATTTTGTTAGTTTCACCTCACGTGATCCACAATATATTTGTCTTTTCCCGTCACTAATCTACCTCGCACATGTGTGGGACACGTGAGGTGAAACTAACATAATCTTGGATGGAAAATCGATTAGGGACATTTCTGTTAAAAATATAATTTGGAACGTGAAAAGATATTGGTTGAACCAAAAGATATAAGTTTTGTCTTCTGGTCTTGTTTCAACGGACATCGGATAATGATAACGCTTAGACTTGACTTAGGTCGCATGTTCGAGTCTTGGAGCAAAGAAGTTTTACGTATGGGTGAGGGTCACCTTTTTTTTAATCACCCACGCGGGTACATATGTGGTCATCTCTAGTAAACGTTCAGCTAAACCTTGAATCAAGTGTGAGCTCGGTTAAAACAACATAACTATCCGGTGATTAGTCTATTAATTCCCAATGCGGGGATGTGACCATATGGTTTCAACCACTTATGTATTTTTAAGTTTTTTTCTTAATGCGGTGCTTGGAAACAAATATGCAGTGTTGAAAGTGATTGGAAGAAAGAGAGCTTGGAATTAATTGGAAGAAAAGGAGCTTGGAATTGAGCATATTAATGAAAACTGTGGTTGGTGATAGAGAGAGCATGTTGTTTTGGTTTGACTGGTGGGTCGATGGGACCTGCTGAGATCGTTATTACCAAATCTATTTTTACTTGAGAAAAAGAAAGGGTGTTCGGTTGCAAACATAAGAGGCACGAATGGGAATGGTTCAGCTTGGATATGGGAGCGGAGCAAGAATTCGAGTTCGGGGGCGAGATTCAACAACTCCTCTATTTAAATTAGCGGTTGCAAAATTTCAGTAAAAAATATGAGAACAACTCTAGCTCGAAACATAATTCCAGTTGATCTTAACCCGTTGCCGTGGTCGCATTGGGCCCCCTTAAAAATCCGGTGTTTTGTGTGGAGAGTTCGTCTTAACAAGCTTCAAACTAAAGTGACGTTAATGGCTCAAGGTGTAAATATGGATTCCGATGAATGTTCGTTGTGTTTTGGGGCTAAGGAGAAAGTGGGTCACGTATTAATGGACTATCATTTTGCAACTGCGGTTTAGGATAGGAATGCGAATAGGTGTGAATTATTAAACCAATATATGCTCAACTATAAGAGAGATGATAGATTGGCCATTAATGTCTAATGAGTCACATATTGTTACAAGGATCCTTCACCTTATATTGCTATAACGTGGTACATTTGGCTCGTTAGAAATGATCTTATTTTTAATTCAAAGAGGATCTTAACAGATTGGGTCGTAGAGGAGATTGCAGTTAATTCGTTCATTTGGATGAAATATAGCGCTAAAAGTAACAATATAGTTTGGCAAAATTGATATAATAGTCTTACGCTGTAACATTGTGGTGTGTGTTCGGTCCTAGCGTCTTGATACTGGTGGTTGTGTGTTGAAATGAGTTTTGATTCTGTTGTTTCTGTTGGAAATATTATTATAATTATTATTATTATTATTATTATCTCTTCTTCTCCGAACACCCAAAAGCCGTCGTATCATCACCGAGTCAACCCCCGATCGGGAAAAACCCTAACACTCCAATTCATTCTTTAATCAATCAATTCAATTTACATCTGAAAACATGTCCTCGGAGATCGAGGTCGAAGAAATTACAGATCAATCCGCTGCCGGGAACGAGGAGATCGGAGGAGGTGTGCAGCAGCAGCAGGAGGAGGAGGAGAGTTTGAAGAACGACGTGTATACTGCGGCTGCGTATGGTGATTTGGAGAAGCTTCGAAATTTGGTTGAGTCTGAAGGTTGCTCCCTTACAAAACCTGATGATCTCGGTTATCGCGCTTTGCAGTGGGCTGCTCTTAACAATCGTGTTGCTGCTGCTCAATATATCCTCGAGGTTTCATTCTATTTCTCTGCATTGCAGTCTGCACATACTCACTTTAATCATAGCTTTGATATTTCATTAACAACTGAAGCAGTAATATAACAGATGTTTTGATATTAATTACAAATTACAAATTACAAATTGTTGCTGTGGTTGTTGTTAAGATTGCACAATGGAATTGATAATCACTTGCTAACCAGATACACAATGGAATTGTTAAATGTTCATTTTGCAATGAAGTGTGTATAGGTTTGGTATTTGCAGAGTGATAAGATTAAGGTGATTATGGTCATGGCACATGGTGTAGTGCTATCAGAAATACACGATCATTGTATGTGCGGTTGACTCCGAGGGTTGCCATGTTGGATGTGCATGATCTGGGCATAGTTAATGAAAAGATTGGATCTTTTATGCTCAGACCCTTGTTGGCCTTTCTTTTTCTTGAAAGATGCTTCCAGTTTTTGTTGAAAGATTGATTTTTCTTCTTTCTATTAATATGTTCTGATGGGCTATTCCTTCCTTCTGGTTCTCATTTTCATTCTGGAGTGCTGTATTTAGTTACCAGAAGTCATTTCCTTATATTACTATCCCAACTCTTAATCTATTACACATTAAAAATTCAGAATAAACAAATCAAGTAAGTATGTGTTTTATTGTTTCCCCAAATAATTTTACAAATAAGAAAGCAACATGCATTTAAGATTTTACGAAAGCTGGTCTGGAAGTGGCAAACAGTTGATTAAGTCTCTTTTGTTGAGCTCCAAAGTCGCAACTGCAATTCTTTTTCAAGAAATAGTTTATTAAGTCTGTTGTTATTATTGTTATTACTATGTTTGGAAAACAGAACCTAGCTAGTCATGTATGTGCTTCATGACAAGCTTGTCACATGACCCTTTCTTGCTCCACATAATAGAGTTCGTACACTCCGATTCATAGCACCCGACCACCCATGCCTTGTCTATAGCCCGATGATCTTTCTTGCAGTTTGACTTTGAGTCTCAGATTCTCAGGGCATAATTTGTTTCTCTTTGTTTCTATTTGTGAAGAACTAGGGACAAAATCATTCTTAGTCACTTGTGATTTGACCTGTATAAAACCTTTGATTGATTATGCTTTTTTAAGTGTTACAAAAGAGGGCGTGTATGTGTCTTTCCTGATTTAGCTAGGTTATTGAATTTAAAAGATTTTGCTGTCTCTAGTTCATGTAGACATGTCCATGAGTGGTCCGCAGCATTCCACACTGTCTTAGGCTTCTCTTTGTACATGCATATGCACCAAAAATCAAAATCTGTAACTTGAGCTGCTTTATGAACAGGCAATATGCTATTATGCTCTTCATAGATTCTCATTAAATGATGATTTGCTTTTAACTTGGTAAGGTCATGTGGTACTAACAAATTTTTTAATGAAATTTGCAGCGTGGAGCCGATGTGAATGCAGTGGATCTTACAGGCCAAACAGCACTGCATTGGAGTGCGGTTAGGGGATCCATTCAGGTTGCAGAGCTTTTGCTTGAAGAAGGTGCTCGGGCTAATGCCGCTGATATATATGGATATCAGGTTGATATTTAATCAATATTCCCTTTCAACAATTCTACTATACGGGGATCAATAATATTAACGCCTTATTTATTTGAAACAGGGTCAAATTGAGATGCACATTTAGATTTTCTAAACCCATTTATTCAAAACTTGAAGCTATTTTCAAACCCACTTGTACTTATTTAGATTTTTTATAGTTGTTCTATTTACTTGGATGTTAGATACTTAGATGTTGTTAACTGATGCTTCCAAGAATGTGCTTCTAGTAATATGCTGCTTGTTTTATGTCCTGGTTTTATTTTTCATGGCTTTGTATTCATCATTTTCACATATCATTTGAAGGAAAAAAAGATTTTATATCTAATCTGAATGTATCGCAGACTACTCATGTTGCTGCACAGTACGGTCAGACAGCATTTATTTATCACATTGTCACAAAATGGAACGCAGATCCAGATATCCCTGATAATGAAGGAAGAAGCCCATTACATTGGTACATGAATATCCTTTCCTTATAATAAAATTCCAACTTTGATATGGGCTTAAGCATCTTCTCTATTTTATGATTCCACCATTACATCATGGCATCAGCAAGGAAACAGTGCATCTCTTTAAGATAACAAAAAAACATCCTTGTTTTTATAATTTCTGTCTACGAGAATCTTTGTATTTACAAACATTGAAAATAAAAAGTGCTGAGGGATCTTTACTTTGAACTGTAGGGCTGCATATAAAGGTTTTGCAGATAGTATACGCCTTCTTCTCTTTTTGGATGCACATAGAGGCCGCCAGGATAAAGAAGGTATTGTAGTACAAAGTTTTTTTTTAAATAAATATATTTTTGTTTGCCATTTTTTTCTTAATGTAATATGTCATACCGCATTGATCACATCCTGCAACTTTATAGGTTGTACGCCTCTACATTGGGCTGCTATTAGGGGTAACTTAGAAGCATGCACGGTGTTGGTACAAGCTGGAAAGAAAGATGATTTAATGGTGGCTGATAATACTGGCCTCACACCAGCACAGCTTGCTTCTGATAAGAATCATCGACAAGTTGCATTTTTTCTTGTAGGTATTCCTTGATAGTTGAACATTTAAAGTTGGCTATATTAATAAAAACATACAAGCTACAGTCCCAGATTTAGTAACAACTAACAAGAAGATATATGAAATCATTTAGCTTTGAAAAAAATATCTCTAGTATTTCTTGCTACTGTATTTTATAATTCTCCAAACAAACTTTTGTTTTTCAAATTAGTTCCGGTGAACAATTTTATTTTTTACTACCATGCTTGAGTAGTCATGGCATATTCACACAAGTTTTCCTGTGTAATATTATTTTCAGTCATTAATATTTGGACTTCTTTTTGCTATTTTTTTGTTTATTGACGATCTTATCTGATTCTGCAGGGTAATGCTAGGAAGCTGTTTGAAAAACGTTATGAAGGGGCATTTGGACGACTTTCAAAACTAGGACTAGCACCAGCACTTCTGTTTGTAATATTTGGGCTACTTTTGACCTATATCAATTCAGTCATTATGGGTATATTTTGAACCTTTTGAGTTTTGAATAAAATAATTTATTATATAATTTGTGATCTGTGAGACCAGTCTGTTCTTATAATATTGTTTATTCTCTTTTAACACAGCTTCAAATCTTCCAAAGCTAACAGCTGGTTCCGCTTTTTTTGCATGGATGGGTGTATTATTTGCAAGTTCTGGATTAATACTTTTCTATCGATGTAGCTGGTATGTTCTGGCTTTTATGTTATGTAACTCTCTAAAAGAGAGGTGGCATAATGAGCCAGGTGGGGTGGGTTGGCTAATAGATCAGAATGAGTAATGTTGTATTGCTCTTGTTGGCCTGCAACGAATATTGTCCAATGTATTGAACTTCTATCCTATTAGATAAAGATGCTGCTTCAAGAAAGCCGCACGACTCATGAAACTTTCCAATTATTTCTTTTTTTTTATTTAAATGTAAGTACATGAAAATCAAACAAGAAACGGAAACATTCAATAAAAAACAGATATCGTTACAAATATTTTGTAGCCCAAGATAAAAGAACAGGAAGGCATACAAATTTAACAAATCTCCAAAGCAAGTAGCCAAAACTCAAAAGGCACACTTAAGGCTAGAAAGCTACTAAGGGCACCTATAAACAAAGGCACACCGCACACACATTATAAATAAACTTTGGGAATTTCAACCTGCATGACTCATTCCCTTTATCTACATTTGTATTTTACCTATTCATAATTAAGTGGGTCTAAATGGCCCATCTTTACTCAAGAACCATTATTTCAAATCTTGGTTTTAACAAACTTCGTGTTGTATCCCTGTACCATTTCAAACATTTTATAGTGTTAATTGAAGTACCTTTAGTCAGAATAGTTCTCAAATGCTGTATTTTTAAATCTTGTGAGTTTTATAATAAATATATCATTATATTTCTGAACATGACCTGTGCTGGCATTTATGGTTTTTGTAGCAAAGATCCCGGTTTCATTAAACCCAACAGGAATGAATCAAAAGACACAACAGATGTAAGTTGTACCACCTTTTATCACCGAACTACAAACTTAGTTTTTTTCCCTAAAAGATTCAGTCCCTTGATTTTTCTTTCTAAAAGATTTGTATATAGTGTATAAAAACAAAAATGCATTACTTGAAAAAATTCATATTTTAAAGTTGCAATGAGCAGGAGCCTTTACTGAAGATTGATATACTCGACCCTGCTTTAGTAGCTGGTAATTGGAGCCAACTTTGTGCAACTTGTAAGGTAATGTCACATGCTATTATTTTTCTTGTGATTGTGTTACGCTTATTCAGTGCGGTTTCCATTACTTTGCTAGAGGTAGCGAAATGGGTTATGTTGGGTAATAGCTCAATATGAATTAGGCTCAAAAAGGGTATTCTTTTGGTACAGGTCAAAGAGTTGGGCTGACCTGAAAATATATCATGTTCAAATTTCTATTTTTGTTCTTAAATTATTAGTGTATCAAATTTTGATTACAAGATTTATATTATTTCAATGATAATTCAAATTTGTATAATAAAATGGTTTGAGAGGGTTTGTGCATTAAAAGTACACATTGCAAGACTTTCTTTCTGTTGACCCATTTCCAATTAATCTCTATTTTATATTGGCTGCTTGCCCAATTTTCTTTTAAACTATATTTGCTCCACATGTTTGCCTTTTGATCTATTTTTTTTTACCCATTAGTGGTAATGTATACCAACCCTTAAGTAAATGGGTTGTACTTGAAATTGATGCATCTACTTCACGGTAATCTTCTTACTATCTTATTATCTTGATCATTAGATTGTAAGACCACTTCGTGCCAAGCACTGTTCCACCTGCGAGCGTTGTGTAGAGCAATTTGACCATCACTGCCCTTGGGTGTCTAATTGTGTCGGGAAGGTTTGTCTTCATTTATTATTTATATTTCGGAAAATAGAAAAATGGCTCGTATTGTGTTTGGTTTTATTTTACATTTACATTTGATGACATTTTTTTCCGTTTAGTGATTGATCCTTTTGCAATTAATCTCTTGTGCAAATCTTTTCATGCAGAAAAACAAATGGGATTTTGTGGGCTTTCTTGTTCTTGAAGTTTTTGCTATGTCTTTAACTGGTGCAGTTGCTCTTACACGTATGTTTCTCCTAATGGTTCAAAATGTGGTAATTCATTTGTACATGTCAGTGGAGGTTGAACGGGAAAAGTTTTCCTTATAAATAGTTATTGTATTAGTTAGATTTTAATAGTTATATTCATCATATATACTCCTTAAAGTTTTTGAATAAAGTGATTTAGGAGGTGTTTTGGATCTCAAAGTTATTTTAAACCAATTTCCTTATTTTGTACTTTATCCATGTTAACTTGTGAGATAAACATAATCCAAATCAATCAGTAAGTAAAAGGGTCAAACATTTCACATCTAGTTTTTATTTTTACTTTTTGTTGTGTTACTTTGTTAGATGCAACTATGAAAACCTCCATTGAGGGTAACGATCCTGTCAATCGAATTTAAAATTCCATTTGTTTTTTGAAAGTATAGATGAGACTTTTTAGAAAGGATGCGATTTGTTTTTAATTATATTTTTAGTGAGTTTGTTATTAGGGATTACTTGTGTTTAGCCCATAGGGCCAGGCTAGGTTTTAGCATAGTTCTTTTCTATATATTGAGGGTTCCCTCCCTTCCATTCTAATTTACAGCATTCTTTTATTAAATCAATCCAGTTTATTTTACAGTATACCAAGTAAAATAACATAATTGTTGCAGGATTAGTGACAGATCCATTGGCTCCGTCTTCATTTGGGGCATGGTTGCAACATGTTGGTAATCAACATGTTGGTGTTTTATTATTTTTAGTTTCAGATTTTTCCCTCTTCATTGGTGTTGCGGCTTTAACCGTTATGCAAATTTCTCAGGTATTTATATTCATCCTTCACCTGAATTTAACTAACTACTGTATAAATTTTTTTGTACACTCCAAGCTAGGTTAACCCAAAAAAAATAATAAAAAAGTGTTTTTTTGTGTGAGTAGTAAGTGTTTTAGTTATGTTTAGATTTTAAATTATTTTGAAGTTTCAAAATAATACTACGCTTTTAACACCCTGTGGGTGTGGGTAATTTTTTGCTTGTTCAACTTCACTAACCTGTTAACTTTTTTTGTTTTGCTCATTTGACCCATTAAGTGATAAGACATAACCCAATTACATGACAGATTCCAAATCACTTTTTTGGTGCAGGTTGGTCGTAACATAACAACAAATGAAATGGCAAACATGATGCGGTACAATTACCTAAGAGGTCCTGGAGGGCGATTCAGGAACCCGTATGATCATGGCTGCAAGAAAAACTGTTCAGATTTCTTGATAAACGGTTACAACGAGGACATTGAAATCATAGAATCAGCACCTCAATCCGAGGGTATAAACATGATGCCAATTTCCAGTAATAATAATAATACAAGTCTAAATCTAACCATGCAAAATGGGGGTGTTGTGGCTGGTCATTCTCATCAAACAAATGGCCATGGCCGCCATGTTCATGGTGAGGGTCATGGTCGTGGTCATGATCATGTTCATTCTTCTGGCTGCAGCCATGGGACCAGCAATAAACCTAAAACGGACTCCTCAGCTCCGTTAGGTCTAGGTCTAGGATTAGGCCGAGGTACCCGATCTAGGGGTGCTTTGTGATTATATATGCCTCCAATTTGATTATATAAACGTTATGTTGTACTTTTGGGAGTAAATCATTTTTTTAGAGTTAGAGTAACTTCATTCAATGGCAGTTTTACATTACATTGTTTTATCTCATACTATTGTATACAGATAATTTAAAAGAAGCATCAAGAGTGATTTTTTTGTTAAGGAAATAACATTAAAGTACTGTTCCAGACATACACGAACATGATATAAGGTGATCGGATTTGGCTGTCATATATGGTCTGTCTAATAAACATGTCATGCTTGGTTCAATTTTACTATTAATTTGACGGGTTGGATTGTGTTTAGGCTGACTTGTTTTAACCGGGTGAAGTCAACAGGTCGGTCCATCAACCTATTTATGGTCTTTTTGACCGAGTTGTTACAACGTCTAACATGTGCGGTTATACAATTTTAATGGTCTATGCAGAAATTGATGAAATGAAATGAATGTATCAGGTTGTGTTCGAGTTCAACAGTTCAACCTGACACTAATCATCCCTAATTTTAACAGCACATCACATATCAGTTATGAGTTACTAATATCACATACATAAACCTACTGAAATCATTTTGTTCAATACCAAGTCAAGTCAAAGCAACATTCAGTTTCGTTACATAATTAAAGGGCACACGCCGAATCAGCAGAAGTTACAAACCAATAACCAAATGAGTCTATATGACCCCAAAACAAATAAACTCAAATAATATATCTTTTAACCTTTTTATCAACCAATTTTGAAACTAACACTCGTATTATCATTACCAATTATCACTTTTTGTAATGAAACAAATTCAATGTAGCGCCTTCTACAAATCTAACGCTCACTTGGAAGCTGCCACGACCTTAAAAACGTGTCATATGAAGCTGCCCTGATTTTAAAAACCTGCAGAGTACATCTTATCAGTTTCTAGATCGTGATTAACACTTGAGTAGTTCGAGGGTATAGTCGTTGTATTCACAACAAATCCATAAACCAGAGGTGTAGAATGAGACAAATTATAACATGGCACCTCATTTTGAGGCCAAAACATGTCAGAGACCAAGAATCATTGTTCTTGTTATGAGATGTTATTTTCTATATCAGGCAAGGACCGTTTGAGGGTAAAATTGTCATTTTCACATGCGTAAAACAAAACAAGTACACACAAAGAGAAAACTTGCAATCTATTAAAACTTCTTGTAATAATTGTCATGCTAACCAGCAAAAGAGTAGTTAACAGGTTCTTAGAAATTGCTTATTAAAACTGATTTATCTTCTTATCACGTTTTTTTAACTGTTTGTACTAAGCAATTTCAAACTTATTCGAACAACTTATTTCACTCTAAAATAAGTTTGTAAATAGGTGGCATCCTTGAGACAACTTATCAATGTAACAGAACATTGATAATGCAATACTTTTACTTACCAAAGCAATGAATATGTTTTTATTTCTCTGTGATGGTGTGATCTAGAAATGGCGGTCATAGTGCATGTTCTATGTCGTAAAGGAGTTTAGCAACCCGTCTTCGAAACAATGGTTCTAATCGGAACGAGGGAACGCCACTTTGCCATCTTTTCACTTCATATAGCTCATGCCATGCTTGTATTATCTCATCAATATCAAAACCTAAACCTAAAACAAAACAAAATTCAACCCATCAATATAGAGGGGGCAATTTCAACCCATCAAATATGGGTTAATGTACAAAAAACGAAACGGGTCAAATGATTTGAATGATTCAAAAGTCACCCAAATTTGTACAAATCCACTGTTAAAATAGGTTTCATAAACATGCCAAGAAGATATTTTCAAGATATTTAATAAAAACATGGAACAAAAACTAATACCTTCTGGTGCAGCATCATTTGAACAATGATTCTTAACAATCACAGCAATATCTGTAAGCGAAACACCTGCAGCTTCAAACTTTTCAACCGCAATCTCCAAGCATTCATGCCAAAACGGAAGCCCGAGTTTATACTCCATACTCGATCTTTCATACAACATCGTACCCCACAAAACATTTATCAACGACCTCATATTCGTCACCTGTTCTGCTCCATCATCTTTTTTATCACCCGATCTCTCCACATTCATCGTTTCCTCCCACATTTTCGTACCTTTTTCCAAATTTTCTTCTGCTTTGTTATAAAGTTCAATAGCCTCCTTGTGATCCCACTTTCCAAGATCAGATTTTGTTCCAATTGCATAATACCAAGAAAGTTTTGCTTGCTCAAATTCTTGATGTCCTAAAGCAAGGAAACCTTCGTAGAAATCAGGTTTGACTTTGACGGATTCTTGATACATTTGACCCGCTTTTGTGTACTCGATTTGAGCCCATTCGTATAAATCTTTCACATGTGAAATTAAAGATTCTTGTGATGTGTTTTCTTGAAACTCAGACCTTTTTCTTGCTTTTGACATGTGAATATTGCCTAAGTTAAAAAAAGCTAAAGCTGCCATTTCTTGAAACTTATCAGCTGCATTGTTGAACAGTTCTTGAGATTCTTCACTTGTTATTGTTTCTTCCAGTGCATCGGTGTATAGCTTCATACCGACTTCATGAAGGCTCAGATAATCATCCGAATTGAACCCGACATAATTCTTGAAAAGTTGTGAAAATTCTACAATCCAGTCTTCAATGCAAGATGAGGAATTTTGAAGTTTTCGTTTCTGTTCTTGCCTTCTAACATGGTCAAAAAACGGATCTTGCTCAGGGTTGACTTCCACGATATACAGTTTGACTGAACCTGCTAGGCCCGAAGCTGACTCGGCCCATCTTAACTCCTCATTTGTGGTTACTGTCACCATATCACCTTCCTGGTCTCGGTATTTCATTAGAACAGCCCTTGAAAGTGGAAACCGATCGGATATTATTTCTCTTAACTCTAAAACATCACAATTTAATGGGATTTTCGCCCATCTAATATCATCTCCGTATACTAACTTAATACTCATTTTAGGCCCGTTTGCGTTGCTGAAAACGCTTATTTTCTCCTCCACAACCAACTTATCTTCAGCCTCTTTTTCCTCATTATCAGGCTCGATTTTCTCACTAGTTTTCTCATTAGTGTCACCAAAATCTTTCTTTTCATCGACTCGCTCATGTTTTTCACCTTTCTCTTCTTGTATTTCCTCATTTACCGTCTTTTGACACACATCCTCAATGTAATCAGGAGCTTGAACAGTTTTAACGCCATTTTCCCTCAAGAGACTGTTTGACTTTTCCTTGGTCAACTTTTTCCCCATAAGCAACTCCAAACTATCAGCAATCTCAATCGCCATGAGATTTTTCGGCTCCATCTCCAACACGACACTAACATCTTTCAAAGCCAAATCAAGCCTATTCAAAGCCTCATAACACCTAGCTCGCTTTAGGAGCGCTTTACTGTATTTTGGTGTGACTTCAAGTGCTAAATTGCACTCGTGAATAGCCCTTGGGAATTCGGTTATACCCGTTTGCATATAACATGCTGCAATGCTACTATGAAGATATGAGACAGTTATATGGCTTTTAGGAAGAAGTTTTAGAGCTTTTTCGTATTTTTGTATCGCGCCTTCATAATCTTTCTTCTGAAACAACTTGTTACCCTCTTCTTTATGTTCTTGTGCCATGGAAATGAAAATTTCAGTGTCGCTGTCATACGCCTTTCGGGTACTATTTTCTGCAGATTTTGACCCTCCATTTATCTTATCCTTCCCTGAATTTTTACCCATTGTAGATAGATAACAAACTTTCTTGAAAATCCTTCGCTTTTTCAAGAATCAAAATTGTACTAGATTTTATCTTAATAGACTATATACCCACAAAGTAATTTCACACACAAACACCTTCACTGTGTGAAAAACTTCATAAAAATTGGTTCTTGAAACCCTTTGACCTTCTAAAGATATCAATCAATTCATAAGAAACCAAAATGACCCATCTTCCACACACAAACACCTTCACTGTGTGAAAAACTTGAAGAGTTACACACTTATATCTCCAAACCCACACAAGAACTTTTCACACACAACACCTTGACTGTGTGAAAATTGACATTAATCTAACAGCTATGAATCAAAAGTTGCACAGAAGTTGAAACCAAAGATGTACAGAAAATGAAATTAACCACCTAAAAAACTACACTTTTGATGTACTAAATTAGATTGAAACCAAAAAATCAATACATTAACAGGAGAGATGATGATGATGATACTTATGCAGCTAGCTACAAGGCATATTCTCTCTAGCTTGTAAATATATATATATATAACCTTTAATTTGTTCTTGTTTATAAGTCTTTTAGAAATAAGAAGACTTATCTGGATTGGGACAAAATGTGATGTTGTAAGAACCTCAAATTAAAACTTGCAGAGCAAAGAGAAAGAAAAAAAAAGATTGCGTTGTTGAGCTTCTAAATATTCGTTTCGGATATGAAACTGTGAGATGATTATTAATTAATATGTTTATAACTGTTTCTTTTTATAAATGAATTTAATAAAGGTTTGAAGACTAGTGATGTAACGGCCAACCTTGAAAGAAAAAAAGTTTTAAGGAAAAGGGAAAATTCCCAAAATGTCCCTTTTGACCGTTGACTTCCCAAAATGTCCCCTTTGACTTCGATTTCCATAGGCGTCACGACTATAGTCGTTTTAGTCGACGCCTACGGATTCTAACAAATAACAAGCTTCCACGTGTCCAAAGTGGTGGACGCCTATGGGCTTTGTCGGAAAACGACTATGGGCGGACGCCTATGGGCTTTGTCGGAAAACGACTATGGGCGGACGCCTATGGGCTTTCTTGGGAATGGGCGGACGCCTATGGGCTTTGTCGGAAAACGACTATGGTTGTCCACCACTTTGGACACGTGGAAACTTGTTATTTGTTATAATCCGTAGGCGTTGACTAAAACGACTATAGTCGTGACGCCTATGGATGACGAAGTCAAAGGGGACATTTTGGGAAGTCAACGGTCAAAAGGGACATTTTGGGAATTTTCCCTAAGGAAAATGCATTGTGAGAATTTACTTTTTTATTATTATTATATTATATTTTTTTTTTGGGTGAAAGAAAGAGAATAAAAAATTAATTGTTTTGGAGAGAGACGTAAGCGGCAAGGGTCCTACTCCCCAAGGCTTCCGTGAACTCCAAGATTAATGTTGGCTCTTTTTTTTAAAGGTTTATTGTTTTTTCTTGACAAAGATCAATGTCGATATTTGGTTTAGTTTTTTTTTCCAATGGCAGCTTCTAGCATACTAGCTTTTTAAGCATTTTATAAAACCCGAACTGACCGGTTAAATCGATAAACTATTGGAATTCAATATTTGCTCTAAATTGGGTTTTAGAACATTTTACGGGCTTTCTTGTTCTTTTCCTAGTCGGCAGTGGCGAAGCCAGAAATTTATAAGCAAGGGGGCCTAAAGTTATACTACCCATAAATTTTTTTTCCTAATGCTATGTTTCGGTACATATGTTCGGGTCGACGATTCGGGTCGGGTCGGGTTAAGCAATAAAAACTTAAAATATCATAAATTTCTTCATTCATTGTAAAGAAGTTTATTCACACAAATAAAACAAGATAGTTTTTTAACTAACAATAATGCAAGAGAAATGATAAGTACCTGGATGAAGAACTATAGCGCAACCCGACGACCTTTAAGATCTTTGAAATCATCAATTATGGCATCCGAATCAAATGTTTCAGAAATCTCTTTAACTTTGTCCTTGCCTATGTTATATCTACAAAAATCAAAACCAATAAACTTAAACCCCTCAAATTAAACAACCCCTAAAAAACCGAAAATTAACAATCAAAAATCAAATTAACAATTAACATTTAACAATCAACATTCAATAACAATAACAATCAACATTCAACAACACCCAACATTAACAACCCCTAAATTCAACAAATCAAAAATTAACAATCAACATAAACAACCCCTAAAAAACCTAAATTCAACAATTAACATTTAACAATCAACATTACAACAACAATAACAATCAACATTTAACAACACCCAACATTAACAACCCCTAAATTCAACAAATCAAAAATTAACAATCAACATAAACAAACCCTAAAAAACCTAAATTCAACAATTAACATTTAACAATCAACATTACAACAACAATAACAATCAATATTCAACAACACCCAACATTAACAACCCCTAAATTCAACAAATCAAAAATTAACAATCAACATAAACAACCCCTAAAAAACCTAAATTCAACAATTAACATTAACAATCAACATTACAACAACAATAACAATCAACATTCAACAACACCTAACATTAACAACCCCTAAATTAAACAAATCAACAATTAACAATCAACAAATTGTAAAAATGCAAAACTAACCTAATAAAATCAACAATGAAGCAGCAGCGCCGCAGCGGCGGTGGTCGCAGAAAGCAGCAGGGTCGCCGGTGCCCTGTGGTCGCAGCCTCGCAGGGAAGCAGCAGGAAGCAGCAGGGAAGCAGCGGTGGTCGCACTGTCGGCTGTCGCAGGGAAGCAGTCAAGCACAGCAACAGGGTTGAAAATTGAAATGCGATTGTTATGGGTGTGGGCTTAATTGGGTTTGGGTTTAATTGGGTTGTGTTTAATGGGTTTTGGTTTAATTGGGTTGATGTTGTGTTGAATTGGGTTTAATGGGTTTGGGTTTAATTGGGTTGATGTTGTGTTGAATTGGGTTTAATGGGTTTGAGTTTAATTGGGTTGATGTTGGGTTTTAGTAAAAGGGGGTCTGATTTTAAAAATGGGAGGGCCCGTATAATAAAATCCACTAAAAACCGACAAATCGCTACTTCTAACGGAAAAAATTGGGGTGGCCCGGACCCTCCCGGGTCTCTTCTATGCTGCGCCCCTGCTAGTCGGTATATATATATAAGTGAAAGTTGTGTCAAGTAAACACTTTGTTAAAAACGGAGTTTCAATCCCGATCTTTACACATTTGAGTGTATTAGTTCTACGCCATTACATAACCGCCGTGTATGACCGAAGTTGTGTCAAAAGTAAAATAAAATAGATACATGATAGTCTTACAAGTAAAAGTATAAACAAACTACATTTCCTTTGGTGCTAAGTTTATAAACTAAGTTGTGTCAAAAGTAAAATAAAATAGATATATACATGATAGTCTTACAAGTAAAAGTATAAACAAACTACATTTGCTTTGGTGTTAATTTTGAATACAACAATCCTCTATATATACAAACTAGTTTAGTGCACGCTTACGCTTGGAAACACAATTCAAGTGATGGTTTTAAGGATGTTCATGAATGTTCCATTTAGTTTTGAGATAAAACCGTGGTAAATTAAAACGGAACACATGATATATTTTTAAAAATTAGATTTTTAGTATAGCAATATTATACTCAAATTAAAGAAAATAAAGTGTTTAGTTTTATGGTGTAGTTTATATTTTTTTTAAATATCATATAAAAATGTTATGTATATTTATAAAACACTGAGGTCTTTAATTGTATGTTATTATTAACTTTATCAATAAGTTTCATTTTTAAACCCTATCAAATATAAACGACTCACGTACACCCCTTGTATTAAAGGGTTAAAAATATAAATACTCTTAAATTTTTCAGAATTTTCCAAAATATTAGAAGCCTATCAAAAATAAATAGAACCCTATGTGACGTGCGTTACGTCCATCTTCATTTATGATAGTCGCCGTTTAAAAATGAATAGAACCTTCTATATATATAAATAAGTATATATAATACGCTCTATATATAGAAGCAATTGAACAACGTAAAGCAACAGTATCCCCATTTGAAATAAATACTAGAAGCCTATCATTTATTGAAATATCAAACTATCATTTCACGGACTTTTTTCCCAAATAAGTGTACTTACAAAAAGTATTTACCATCTTAGTATACTTTAAAACATATTTACCAATATGGGTATTTTTCTCTATCCTTTTACTTTTAAGTTTTAACAACTCTATACTTTTCATTTCTTTTTCCAACCAACAAAATATATATAACAAAAAAAGTAAGCAAGAAAATTGTTTTAACTATTTTTTGTGTTTGCTTATTTAAAACAATCTATATATTTTTGCTTCTTCAAATATCTATTTTTTTAGCTGCATCATTTTTCTTTTTCTCAGTTTATTTTCTTTTTCCAATTTTCTTTTTTTCTATTTTTATTATTTTGTGTTATATAAGTACTATGATTTGACATCGCAACATATGAGACACAATATTATTTCTTATTTTTACCTAATGATGTGATTACTAACGTGTTTGAAGAAGTCACAAACGTGCCGCATCACGTCGCAACGTGTGGGGACCACACTTAAATGTCACAATCGTAATGCGTGTATTAAGTCGGAAATGGAACGTTGCCAATGCAACGCACGAAACGATTCAACGTAAAAAATATGTTAACTAAGACCCGATCGTCACATCACGCGGCCCGGTTGTAAAATTAGTTATTGTATATTGGTGAGTTTTTGTAAATCTTAGTTTTAGTTTTTTGCCGCTTTTCCTTTGAAAATTTTAAAGAAAAAATCAGAAATTTGCAGATTGCTTTGTTTTGTGAAATACGATGATGCAAACGATCAAAATATAATAGTTAAAACAATTTTCTTGCTTAATTTTTTGATGATACCTTTTTTTATTATTAGTATATTTTTTGGTTCAAGTAAGAGAAAGGAAAAGTATAGATTTGTTAAAAGTAAAAGAATAGTGAAAACTACCCATATTGGTAAATATTTTTTAAAGTACACTAAAATGATAAATACTTTTTGTAAGTACACTAAGTTGGGAAAAAACTCTCATTTCACGTCACTTTTTTTTTTTGAATATCCACAACTTTCACACACTTATATATAAGTTAGTTTTATAGTTTTAACTTTTACGTCACAATAAAAATTTCGGTGGGACTTCAACTTTAGCGTATTAATTATTCTCACTACTCCAATTAAATGATTTATGAATAGGCCTAACCCCACCCCATAATTTTGTGAAGTGAAATAATACTCTTTTTACTTTCACAATTTCTTTCAACAATAATATACAATCAAATTTTTTTATGAAGTAAACTGTTATATTAAGAATTAGATTATATTAAGTTTTTTGTTTTTGTTTTTTGGTTTGTGGGGTGGTAAGGGGATAGCACGTTATCTACTTTAAGCCACACACGTCATGTGACCCACTCTCGGTTAACCTACCTAATATGCGGTGGCCCCTCACATATATACTTTCACACCAACTGCCAAAACCGTTACAAAAGCTAACGGCCCTTGTGTAATATTCCGTTACTAGCTACTCAAAAACAAAAGTCTCTCTCTCACACACATATATATGATATATATATGCTTAACTCAACTTACAAGCCACCTCCAACTTTTCTTGTAAACTTTTAATACATTGTTTCTTAATTTTTAAGTTTTCTTTTTAGAATCGAGGGCTAAATTGGTATATCTAGTGTGACATAAATGGTGTTTATTTTTCTGTTCTATATATATTTTTCGTGTATTACTTTTGTTTTGCTTTATGTTTTTTCTGTTGTATTTTTTCTCTCTGTCGTCTTGCTAGTGACGTGATAATAATAAAAACTTGCCGTTCAAAAAAATGTTTTCTTTTGATAAGGTTCAATGAATTTTATGATTATTTGTAGGAAAGTGATACGAAGCCTATCAACACATAGACACACACAAATTCAATGCAAGAAAATAACCCACACATAAAAAAGAGAAACGCACAAAAGCTACAATTAAGGTCCAAAAATAACCACAGATACTACGGTAGGATTTTCGTACATGAAGCGTAAAGTATTAATAAAATATTTTTAAATTAGTTTCATACGATATTTAGTTATTTACTATAATAATAATCTTTTTAAAATAATGTTTTAGATAATTAAAATTTGTATATTTTTTAATCCTTAAATTATTAAATATAAGTTACCTGCATTTTTAGACACAATTTAGCACGGTTGTTAGCGTCTATTTTGATCACATATCATGCACTTATCATACGTATATTTGTTAATTTTCGCAACACTAGCATTAATAGAATGGAGTTTATTATGGTTAGTTTTTTTCCTTTTTTTTTGAGTTGAACGGGTTCAAGGGATAACAAAATACAATGGAGTAAAGCATTGAAGCATGAATTGTGCAAAATATGATTCATGTCCGTCGGTTATAAGTAAATAAATCGACGACATCAGCAGAAGAAAAGGCCACCAACACTAGCTTTTCTTGGATTTTTTATTTTGTAAGATATTAATTATTAGTTTTTTTATGCTTTCTATTTTGCAAGATATTAATATATACAGTTTCGAGGTTTTGTCACTCTTGAAAGTTTTTTATTCAAATCCAGATGACGAGGTTAAAATACTTGTTGATACTAACTAGTAAGTTGTGAACTATACGTTCGGTTTGTAAGTTAAAGCGCGCGAATCATTTTATTAAAGCCCACAAATCATTTGTGAACTATATTTGGACTTCAAATGTAGGTCCATTTGGGATTTTATGAATCATGGTTAAAAGCCCATTGTGAGATGAAAGTCACGTCACGTAGTTATTATCATAAATCCACATGGATTCAAGTCGACGACGCCAAATTCAAAGATCGTACGATTCATATTTTCAAGTTATTGTAAGCTGGATTTTGGATTTTAACCGTCTATTTGTTTTTTATAGCTAGCGGTCTCAACTGTCGAATTTCCTAACTTTTTTCATATCGACAGTTTTAGGGCTTTTGATCAGAAAGAGAATACAAGCCGCTTATGTAAA
Organism: Tagetes erecta; assembly: GCA_030867185.1. Taxonomy (NCBI): domain Eukaryota; kingdom Viridiplantae; phylum Streptophyta; class Magnoliopsida; order Asterales; family Asteraceae; genus Tagetes; species Tagetes erecta. Next base: position 12,121,989 of record CM061492.1, on the reverse strand, counting down.
AGTTACCTCAAAACATTACTCCAAACGATAAAAATGTACGAAATACGTTTTAAGGCTTTTCTGAGAACCGTTTCTCGACATCTCAAACACCATGGTAAGCTCCATTTAGATTATACTACATTATAACATGGTATCGTGTTTTATTCACAAAAAGACAACTGCCGTATATGATGTTTTCTAGGGGTTCTAGTCTTAGAATCTTTTATGAATTTTGGATATGTTGTGCCTAAAATAAAGATTTTAACATCAGGCGTTCAGTTTTGGAAGATCTTACCTTGATTTACGTTTTTTATGTCCAGAATGATGACTGATTGGATTTCAGTCATTGAAAATACAGTCTAAAAGATCGTTAGTTTCCCGGAGATCCGAAGTTGGATTTTGACAGACTTTTGGTCTATAGCTTCCTAAGTCATATGTAAACATATCCACTGGAATAAATTATGATCAGATTGTTTTTTTAATCATATTAGTTTGTAATAAATTGTTTATGTGACGTATGTAAAGGGTTGCATTATGTTGCTTAGATATAAGCTTCAGTTTCACAACAGGCTTCACACGAGATGAGTCTAGCCTCCTCACTTTTACATGTTTTATGTTTTTAGGGTTGTTTCCGAGCTTGTTACGAAAGAAAGTTTTTATGAAATGAAATGTTTATGTCAATCACGGTCATAGTCCAGGTGCGTCCGTCTCATGGTCATGTTAGGTAGGAGTGTCTCACTAGTCAAGTAAGGCTTATGTTATCTTTGGGTCACGAGGTCCGGTTACACCACGAGGGTCATTATCAGTGACGGATCCTGAAATTTTTCCTATGATGTCAGAATTTTTGGTTGGGTTCTAACAACCTAGATAATTAGGCGTCATAATTTACCGGGTTGGTCAAATTAGGCCAACAAAATAAAAGACATTGTTATTAACAAAACACATGATGAAAAAATAATACTAATAAGATATTAAAAAACCATTTTTTAGAGTTGTTCCCTAAGTTTTCATATTTAGAAACCTTATATACCACTAATCACATAAACATATAAACACATATAATTTATACAAACTAGTATAAGTTCAGTTTCAAGTAAGTTTAAACTCATTCATTCTAGATTAAATAACAAAGATTATTATTTTTTAAATAATTAATATTACTTTAACAAGTGATAAAGGATATGCTAGATATATTTTTTTAAAAAATAACTTAAAAATATTATTATTTATCACTTATGAGGTCATACTTTAAAAATTATTACTAAAAGTTTTAAGATTAACGAACAAAAACATCACTTGAAAAGAAGCAGCACCCACTCATGAGTCATGAGTCATGACTCACCCAGCTATAAAGTATAAACTATTTAGCTAACTACCGGGCCGTGTCTTGATTACTTAAACAGACCCAACGACTCTAATTACTCATTTCATTTCATTCCATTCCATTTTAATTGTCTATCTTTTCTTTTTTTGTTTTTTAATTTAAATGTTCAATCCAAAAATAAAAACATATAATTTTCAATTTACTCTTAATAATTTAATACAAAAAATACTTTATGACTAAAAGACAAAAGACTTTAATGACATTATTGTCATTTATAGGTTGAAAATATATAATAATTCATTTTTTCTTAAATTTTATGTTATGTGTCCCATGACACTTAAAATAAAACGGATAGAGTACTCTATTAGGTCATCTTCTTTGCAGGATACCTTTTGAGCATATGGCTAGAGCTGCGTTGATCTAAAAAATCCTAGTAGTGTTATCCCAGCTTTTACTCTCTCGTCTCGCTTTTTCTCTTTCATTTTCACTATTAATGTTGTTGGTCGTAAAAAATGATTGGCTTCATTTGGATTTTTGGTATTATACGTTACACTACTAACCTAAAAATGATTGGTGTCGGCCAACACCGTATCCTATACCCTAGGCCAGCCTCTTGTCGTCATGACTAGTATGGAGGCTCGTCATGGTTGTGAAGCAATTTCCGAAGCCTTTTATGATACCTCTAGTGGCATATATACGTGTGTGTGTGTGTTAACAGGCACTACCAGACAAGTCTGATATTGAAGATTTGACTTGTTGGACAGTTAATGAACCTTATACACATGTGTTGCATGCGTGCACACAATGAATGATATTTTATGTTTTATGTAACTGGTTACGATTCACCAATAAAGTTGTTGTTGACGTCTTTTAGCTCATGATGCAAGTGTTAGGAGTCATTAGTTAGCTAGGTCTGGAGACGTAGCTATTAAAGCAAGGACGAAAATAAGACAAGAAACTCCACTTAGGAGTTAAAGACCAATCTTGAATTCCCGGGAACAATGTCCATAGATAGTTAATATTTTGTTAGCAACACTTATGTTAAGTGTGTGCCTAATGCATTAAGCAATGTCAAGTTTAAATCGGTCTATAAATTAGTGGTCTTTATTATGAATTAGTTCTGTTGTAATTATGATTATTTACTTATGAATGACTTGATACGACACGACATGTAACACCCTGGGTTAGGTGTGACATCATTGCACCATAAATGTTAGCGATCGTGTAGTGATCGTAAGTCCAATTATGTCTACTATTGGTACAAACCGTTTGTTGCTGAACTTTTCGACCTTACGATTTGCCATATCACAATTGCGACCGAAAAGCCAATTATTATCGTGAATATATCCCATTTGCAACTAAAATGATTGCATCGCAAAACACTCTCTTTTCTACTAGCTAGTTAAACGTTTACCAGGTGTATATCCCAGTGGGCTAAGGGCACCATTATGTTTAAACTTGATCAAATCTTATTCAATTATAGAAGACATTGCAAGTTTTGATTGGTGGTGGCCATGAAATTAATGATTAGTAGTATATAATACATACATATATATATAGATTGGGGATTTTCTAAAAAGGCTCAAAACTCTAAGAAGTGTAGGAAGCAATCAACAACAAGCACGTGGCAATGAGAGAAAAAAAACACGGAGGGGCATCTTCGTCATTTATACGCGCGATGCTGAGATGTTCAGTTATGGTGTTTTTTCACAGCGCGATGCTGAGATGTTCAGTTATGGTGTTTTTTCACAGCGATGCTGAGATGTTCAGTTATGGTGTTTATTTGGCGCGATGCTGAGATGTTCAGTTATGGTGTTTTTTCACAGCGCGATGCTGAGATGTTCAGTTATGGTGTTTTATCACAGCGCGATGCTGAGATGTTCAGTTATGGTGTTTTTTCACAGCGCGATGCTGAGATGTTCAGTTATGGTGTTTTTTATATGCATGTTGAAAACGCACAATGACTAATCTACCCCGGAACCTTATCGCGCGTCATTAAAAACATCATAATATTTACAATATTGCCACCGCGTTAATCTTGACCGTAAACACCCTAAATCTAACGTCCCAGATCGCTTCTTAGTCTTTTTAGAGTTTTAGCCATTTGTAGAAAATCCCTCCTCTATATATATATATATATATATATATTCTTAAAGCAATTAAACCTGTGGGAAGAACATTATCTGTGACATTATGACACCAATGATATATATATGGATATCATATCTTTCTAAACATCAAAACGTACAAGGATTTGTAGTAAATTAGGCTGTGCTATATTTTTCCTCTAAGTACATGTATATATACACTAGTAAGTGCCTCGGTTTGTTTTAATAAAGTGCCATTAAAAAAACATATATAGACTAATAATTACTAGCTAGTTTTTGGGCCCACTACTAAAAGTAGTAAGTTAGTATCTTTATTACCCTGAACTATATATGACTGTTATCGACTTCAAGTGCACATGTGATCATCTATGAAACAGTTGTCACTCTTTAAGACCAGTACTTCACTGGCCGGGATTTTAGTATTTAAAAGTAATTATAACATTACTCCTCTATTGATTTTGTAACTACCAACTGACACGCATGTATTTATTTCAGTGAAAATTAACATGATTTTATTTCTTAACTAATTCAATCTAATTCATCTCATACTTGAATTTGAACCGATCGAGAACCTCCTAAAAAATGTTAACACATACATACATTTTCTATACCCAATAAATGTTATTAATTGATTGCTCGTGTGTCAGATAAACCCTTAGGCTATGTGTTACATGATAACATGAGGGGTTTGACCACCCTACTATGTAAGCACCACATAGACTAGAGTTTGATGGGTAAGATTGTGTGTAATGAGGTCAAAACTTGACCACTTATTAGTTTGTGATTCTGTGATTGGCTGGAAAAAAAACAAGAAAAAAAATGACCAAGAAATTTTGTGACCATGGTCATATAATGGGGGACATGCACCGGTCAACCCCTGATGCTAAGGTGGAGGGGCGCAACAAGGGGAAGACCAAACTGGTCAAGCCTCTGATCAAGCCGCGGCCATAACACATAGCCTTTTACATAACTCTCAAATATCAACCTACAAGCTACAGCTCACTTTTAGGTGTCTAAAGCCCTCACTATCTTAGCACACTTTTTTTTATATAAAACTGTGATGACCCTAACTTTTTGTGGTCTTTTCAACTACCAATTAAGACTCAATTAAGACGTATTTAAAGCATCAAGGACCACACCCACTATTTGTACTATGTTACCATATTAGCCTTTTAGATTATATGACATGTCTCTCTTTAAACTAGAAAACGATATATAATTACCAAAAAAATCATAATATCATACGACATATTCATTTCTAAACTCACTAAGTATATGTCATCCTTTCCCTAAAATATGCGTTAGGATGGGATCGGAGTTCGGACTTAAATAAGAAGAAAGACAGAGGTATAAATAATAACCATATCACAAAGCGTATTTAATATGATGCATAGTTTTTTTAATGGCGTTTGAAACTACCCTTATTACGTGAGCGATCGTTTCTCAAAGATGATGTCAACCGTTGATATTGATTCTGACGCTTAAGGTCTGTATCACTCAACAACGTACACTATGAAGGAGAAAACCCACTACTTAAGAAAACCCTGAGTTAAGATTTGAACCTAAAATCTCTAGGATCTTAAACTTTTACCCATCACCCTCATATTATTGGATCAGGCGACTAATTGCTAATATGATAATATCGTATATAATACTAAAGAATAAGGTTGATGACACTAGAAACGTGTCACCACTTTATTCGTCCCCTAAATTTTTTAAAACTTTACCTCACGACTTTGACTTATTATCATTGCGACCCCCTGATGACTTAGAAAATATACAACTTTCGCCCCTTATTCTACTTTGGCATGTTCACAACTTTGGCCCTCCAGGTTTGAATCGGTTGTCAATTTGACCTCTAAGCTTAGATATTTCTCTGTCTGTGACGCATTATGACTATACATTGTAACGTATGAGACATGAAACGTTGTTTTGTCGACACGTGTGATGAAACCATATATGCGAGTTCCAGTTGCCACAATATCACACGGTCCGGTCATCTAGTTAAACATGAAACTTTAAGTTTTTTTCAACATAATTAATTTTTAAATATAACAAATTTGATACATTAATACCATACAATTAGTTTTTTTATCGACAACCATTAAACTATATATTAAAAGTTATTTTTCTTTATGTATCGACACATACATATACTTACAAAAAGCAATAAGTCCTAGTGGCCACAACAAACATGTTATATATATATAAGGTAACATGACTCAACTTGTCATTGATCGAACTAATTAATGGTAGCCATGGACTGGTACTCATGGTTATCAAAAACCAATCTAGACCCGTATCTAGTTTATGAGTATGGGCGAATGTTCACGCACAACGAACTTCAACGAGGCGACACAAACTACTTCACCCACGAGTTTCTTCAAAGCTTGGGGGTTTCAGTTGCGAAACACAGGCTCGAGATACTAAAGCTCACAAGAAAAAATACCGGTAACAGGTTCTCAAAACTCGTTTCAACAATTACCAAGGCTAGAATGCTGCTTTCCAAGAAATTTGGAAGGTGCGTTGCTAGCAAATACTCGGTCCACAGTCACACACCTAGGGCGCCGGACCCTAACCCCTTTCGACCACAATGGCCGAGTAGCAATCTAAGGAAGAACATGGGGTTTGAGGAGGGTGATGATGAAAAAGTGAAGACATGGATGAAATCTGGACCGTTGGATAGAAGAGTAGCAGGAGAGAGTTTAATGAGCCCGAAAAGGGTTTTAAGTGTTTCGGGACCTTTGGAGAGGAATATGCAAGCGAACGTTATGGTCATGTACGGTACTCCAATGGACAGTACTAGACCCGGCGAGAATGGTTCTAGGATCGGGATTAATCCATACAACATGGCGCAAACGACAGGTGATGATGAAGTTGATGTTGTGTCTTCACTTTGGTCTTTAATGTTTCAAAATATGAAGCCTACCTAATTAACTATATATATATTAATGCTGCTGTTAATTAATTTGCTATGGGTTAATTGCTTTTAACAATAATATATATATAGATGCCTGTCTTCATTTCTTGTACTTTGTTTTTGAACTTCTTCATGGCCGGTATCATCATCATCATGTAAGTTTTTTGTGAATCTATTATGCACATCTATATATGTTTCGTTAGCACATGCATGAGGAACCGTTCGAAGAACTAACTTTCAAAGCTATGCCTAGCTATTAATCTTGTATGAATGTGTGTATATAATACAATCTAAACTAAATGTGTAATTAACCAGATAACAATAATAACCAATTAACTAGCTAGATGCTAGCTAGCTCTAGGTGAAGTAATCAATTGGATCAAATTAACTTAACAGACTAGTAGTAAAATATCTTGGGTTTTCTATACGAGACCAAGTTCAATCTCACTAGTGTCATTTTTGGTGGATTATAACAATGAATCTTGTCCCGGGCTACCATCTGGCTTCGTATTCGAGTCTAAATGTTTTAGAGGAGGTTTCTCATATCGATCACATCTTATCCCATTATCACAATAACACCTCAACATGACATCTCATCTCTCTCGCTCTAGAGGATCTATTTCTCCACTCTACCATCACTCTTAACAAAGGATGCTTACCCATTAATTCTTCAACAGATCGAGGAATTGAAAACATCATCGTCATTAACAGTACTGGCGGAACCACATGAGGGTCCGGGGATCGAGTCCTTTTGACCCTGTTAAAATCTTAGCAAATTTTACAACTATTTCAAGTCATATGACCCCGTTAAGTTGAGTAATAAAAAACTATTTTTGTACGTTGACGAATGTAAATATGTTCTATTATGACCCCGGTTGAAAAATCTTTGTTCTGTCACTAAACTTACTTATATTTCCCTGCATTGTGGGAAACTTGCTTATATTTCCCTGCATTGAATGTTTAGTGATAGGTTTGTTAGACATATATAAATTTCACTACATTGAATTTTCAATGATATTTAAACTTGCTTATATTTCCCTACATTGAGTTTTTAGAGGTAATTTCTTTTAGCTATCTTGAATGGACTTTAAAGCTCTGTTTCAAATGCATATTGCATGGGAATGAAGTTTAGTGGTCCGGTCCGGTTTTCACAACACTGGTTGATATAGTATTAGTTGATATATATTATGTTTAGTTCGTAAAAGGATTCATGTAGCTCTGTAGTGACGGAACATGAACTTTTTAATCAGGAGAGAAGGTCATAATACAACTACTATACACCTGTAAGTTGCTAGCATATAACAGTTATTTTTTCACTACTTTACGTCCTATGTTTTGAACTCACTGCACCAACTCTTCGCAGATCAAAAACACTGTATCAGTGTTATATAATCCCTTCTTAACAGAACTATGACCACCCTTATCACCATTGTCATCACCGCCTGCACCACTATAATACAGATAACTTTCACCCGAGTAATAACTATAACCTTGTGGATCTTTATAGTTATAACTCTCATTATCATACGAGGCAAAACCCTCTGCTAAAAATATAGTTGATGTCCCAGAAAGACATTTTCTTATAGATTAATTTGAGAATATTTGTAAACAACAGAGATAATTTGAACAATGAAATGAATTAATATGCAACGTTTTATATAGTAAGATATATTACAAAATTTTACCTCATGTCAAATAATTAATACGTATATAGAGGAATATTACTTCATGTTGAATAATTCACAAAAATACAAAAACACACGTGTAAAGTGTCGTTTCAAATAAAAAGGAGTAAATTGTAGTTTGGTCCCTATGTTTTGATACCATTAACAGTTTCAGTTCCACCTTAATGGTTTTGGTCCTTGTGATTTTATTTTCAAATAGAATTGGTCTAAAACACTAACTCCATCCAATTTTTCGTTAAGTCTCCATCACATGCGAAGTAAAAATATCATCTCACACATTTTTTTTGACATGCGACTGGATAAAATACTATTAACATACATAATGACTTAGATAAAAGATGAAGAAAAATGACTTTTACCCCTCAGATACAGGGCGCGTAAATAACATAAAAGTTAAAATGATTGATAAACTACATTATAACGCCCGTTAAGCCTTTAACGGGTCATTAAAATGATGTCAGGACTCAGGATATAACATGCGGTGTCCGTATAACAGGGGGCTTTGTATATATGTTTAATATTGTACTATAAAGTTACATTATGGAACATACAACGTATATCATCTACCTATTCTAATAATTGAGTAACACATCCACATGTCACCATGCATTTTAACTACTCCACATAGGATTTTGCTTAGGTGTCATGTTCTAATTAATTTGATGGAGAATTTTTAGACGGGTCATGGTATGCTCCATATTCGAAATAACCCGATATGTTTAAATTAAAAATTCACATATTAATTATCATCAATTATCTCCTAACCCGATATGTTCAAATACAAAATTTACCAATTATCATGATCTATATATTAACCCGATATGTACCAAGTATCATAAATTATCTCCTAACCTGATATGTTCAAATAAAAAAACTTATCAATTATTATGATTTATCCTAACCCGATATGTTCAAATTAAAGTTTACCAATTATCATTAATTATCTCATAACTCGATATGTTCAAATAAAAAAATTTACATTAATTATGAATTATCTCCTAACCCGATATGTTCCAATAAAAATTACCAACTATTATAAATCATATCCTTTATTGTAACATATGATTTTTTATATGAATATATTTGTAAATATCCAAATCGATTTAATAAGAGATATGTTAAAAATAAATTTGATATGTAAATTGAGTTAAAACCTATAAATTAAAATCCGTGTAATACACGGGTACTAATCTAGTTGTATACTATATTAGTATATAAAATTATAAATCATATATAATAAATATGAGAAGCTTTGTATATTAATATATGGCAAATTGGCTTAAAATAATCCCAACTAACACTTATTGGTCGAGAATAATCCCAACTCAGTTTATTCCCTCCAGTGGTCCCAAATCCAACTTTTTTGGCCTCCAGTGGTCCGTCGTTAAGTGAACTTAACGGTCGTTAACTTTTTTTTTTTGATTTTTTTCGAATTTCAAAACAACGTTTTATGGATATTGATCGGGAGAAGGATACGATTCAAATGATATAAACCTTACCGCGAACCGGTGTTCCAAACGACAAAACGGTCTTCAGTCGGGTGTTTAAACCGTAACGGTGATTCAACCGGATGTCAAAATTAAATCATTTGGAGAAACAATTGGAGGTAAGGTTTACATCAAATGAATCGTATTCTTCTCCTGATCAAAATCCCTAAAATATCGGTTTGAAATTAAAAAAAATAGAACCGGAACCGGAACCGATCAAATAACCGAAAACCGGTTCTTAAAAGAACCGGTTCTTGTAGAACCGAACCGGAACCGAACCGAACCGTAGGTTCTGAATAGGTTCTACTATTTTTTACAAATTATAGGTTCCAAAAGAACCGGAATCGATTCCTAAAAAACCGGTTCTTGGAAAAACCAGTTCCTGAAAAAACCGGTTCCTGGAAGAACCGGTTTCTGAAAAAACCGGTATGTTTTAGTGTTGTTACTTATTTAATGTTTTAAAAGCTATATATCTTGTAATATTTAAAGTTTTTAATGTTACTACTTATTTAGTTAAAAATAATATAACAAATTTATGACGATAAACTCTAAATGAAAGCCCAATGAAGAGTGGAGATTTGCAGCAACCTAACGTTTCGGCCCATGTCAATTAAAAAAACCGTTTTTTTAAGAACCTGAACCGGTTTTTTAGGACCCGGAACCGGTTCTTTAAGAACCGGAACCGGTTCTTTAGGAACCGGTTACTAGGTTCTTGTTTTTTCACCAAAAACCGGTTCTAGAACCGAACCGGTTCCGGTTCCTTTATCGACAACAAGAACCGGAACCGGTTCTAGAATCGGAACCGGTTCTTCAAAAAAACCGATTTGTGCACCTCTACCCATATATGACAAACAAATTATAACCTAGTTTCTTATTTATTTGAAACAAGGTTAACATCCGTGTGTTCACACGGGGTTAAACGATAAAAAATATATCTATCTAATAAATTAGAGTTTTTAGGGGGCAAATTTTGGGGGGAAAACATAATTTATTTTATAAAAAAAAGGTTGAGAGGGAAATTGAGTAAGAAAGTTAATAAAGACAATTTTTTATGATTAATAATAATTTATAAAATTATTTATAAATTTTTAAAAATAATAGTTATAATGTTTTAAAAATATTTTTATTCAACTCGTGTGTAATACACGGGTGTTAAACCTAGTATAATTATATATTACTATACTTGGTTAACACCCATGCATTTGTATGCATGAAAATAATGTTTGCTATTGTTTAGTAATTTTGTATGGATATCAAATCTTAGCCATTAAAATGAGGATGAATATGATGGTGACACGTGACGTAGTGTGGTGAGATGAGTTAGTGATTTATTAGAAGAGAAGATAACCAAGAAAAAAAAGTTATGGATGAAAACAAAAGCAACACACTTTAAAGGACGAATATAGACCATAACAAACAAATAAAAACAGGTTCATTAGATCAATTAATATTATCGTCTGCTGATCGACTCAGAGTAGTAGTCATCACTCCTGACAGCCAGTTTAAAATCAGCTATATATCTCCTTCCTTGAAGCAACCATACAAAAAGTAACAAGTTTTGTCTATTGGTACAAAAAGTAACAAGTTTACACAACTAAAATTTAGAAATGGATTAAAATGAGAATTTAAGAAAAAGGAAAAAAACCTCCGCTGGAATTGGGGAGTGGGTTTCAAACCCACACCACCCCTTACAACACTAAATCAATGTTAATTGTGCAGGTTTGCAAGGAAAATAAAAGATTGAATGAAAATGGTGTAGATTTGACTAAATTTCAAAAGATGTGGGAGAACTCTACATATCACATAATGATGTACGAACACTGTTCACTGCATAACAATGAAAGTAGAGTGAAACATTGAAAATTATGATCAACTGTTTGATCTACAAAGTGAAAAATATGATCAAATGTTTTTATGATTGATACATGTTTATATGATCATGTAATGATGATTTCATCTAAATCATGAACCAAAACATTAAAATGAAATCAAATTTTAAAGGGAGATATTAAACATGAAAGATATTAAACTTTTTTACGGGTGGTTCGATAATTCTCATGTGGTGTCTTGTAAGATAATTAATCTAATAGCAACTTGATTGTTATTAGGAATCTATCCAATATTAATTAGTTTAATTAGTATTTGAGTTTTAGTAAACTTAGCTTATGTTTATTGTTTCCTAGTTCTAGTAGAAATAGGTTGATATAACTATAAATACCTTAGGTGTTGATCGGATTATTTATCCAGAAAGAAAATTTTTAAGTCAAACTTATTAAATAAAAGTGTGTTAGTTTTTGTTTAGTAATTTTCTGGTTCAATAATTAAAGGGTGATATAACGTCTAAATAGAATGAAAAAAAGTGAAAGCATGAAATAATTTATCCCACACGGTACAAGACAAGAATATAATGATTTTCCAAACAGGCAAGATAAGTATCTAATAATTTCTCCCACAGAGGAAGATAAGTATCTAGCAACTTTCATTAACTTTATACAAACTAGCTAGTTTAAGTATCTAGTAATCTAGTATCAATAAACAATAATTTAAACAATTAAAGTAAAGTAGCTCTATTTAAGTAAGGATTTTATTCAAAGTCATGGACATATAATTAGATACATGAATTATTCTAAATTTATAAATGTATATATATATACACATGCACCCCAATGCATATTAATTTCTCAAACATGCATCTACAAATTACTTATTTGATCTTCTAGCTAGGTCTCTCCTATTGAAATGCTATCATCAAATGCTCAAGCTGGTGCTTCAGCCCGAATTCAAGACTATGAATATTTGTACGCATCAAATACAAATGTATCCAACTTTGTTTCTGTGAAACTCTCAAGCAACGGCAACTACGTTCTTTGGAAAGCACAAATGCTTTGCCTGTTGGACAGTATCGGTATGTGTGGCGTAGTGGATGCTACATTTGTCCGGTCGAGTGATTGTGGCATGCACGATGAGACCATAAGAAAATATGACAGTCTTGTCAAAGGATGGATTTTTGGTTCTGTTAGTGAAGATGTACTTGTAGATATTTACAATCTCGATTGTGCCAAAGCTGTTTGGGACAAATTAAAATCCATCTATGAGCCTAACATGCGTTTGCAAGAAGGTACGTACGTACGTCTTTTTAATTAATCCAACAAAAACTTCAAGTATCATTAACCACATATCATCTTCATTTTCTTTTCCAAACAATTTTGGATAGAATTTGAATGTTCAAGGATACACAAATATATTTTTGATCATTGAATTCTTTTTACACTTGTTAATCCTCAGTTGGGGCGTTTGTCCCAACGGCATTTGGAAATGATTGCCTTTGGGCAACCGGTTTTCCGCTGCAATGGTGGGATGGGGTTCTGACCTAGTTAGGTTGCCCTAGTTTGAACGCCTACTCCGGTAGGTACTACTACTTTAGGCAACCGGGGAGCTAAAGGACCCATTCACAAAATATATATCGCCGTTATGTGATTGAAAATTGAGCAATGTTTTACCGGTTTTTACATTTATCGACTTGAGCTCAAAAATAGTTCGACCGGTACGGTCGAGCTGGGCAGTTCAACTCCAAAAAAAATTCAAAACTACCTGATTCCATAATCATATACTAGTTAAAATAAGTGAAAAATAATCCAAAACTACTTCTCAACTTCATTTTATTTATTCCATCATCTTAATTAACTTCAAACATCGATATCTCATTCATATTTTATCCATTCTTTACACATGATTTACTTCATTACAAACTCACTGATAAGTAAATATTATAGTAATAAATAGTACTAATTACTTATATATGTCCAAAATAAGTGAACAAACGTATTTTCCACTAAAATTTCGAACAATAATTATACGCACGTACCCAATTATAATATCTTAAGACAGAGTTTGCATATTGTGTACCCTTTGAAAATTTCAATTCAGTACGTGATTGTAGCTAGCAATTAAGATAATATTCTAAGACAGAGCTGAGCTGATTTTATGACAGCAGAAAGAAACACAACTAAAGAAGCCGAAGCCGCAAATTCATTACAAGTAATAGTGGGTAAAGAGACAACCGAAACAAATAAAAATGAAGATACGGAAAAGAAGATCAAACAGAAGAACTATTTTGATGAACTTTTACAAATGTACAATAATTTACGCGAAGCTATTAGACATGGTGATATGTTAAACATAAATAAACGCTTACTAAATGACCCAATCAGACACGATGGTAGCACGATGCTGCACATTGGTGTTGGAACACATCATAATAAAATGGTGAAAGAATGGCTTCAGTTTGTCAGTGAAGAACAAGTGCTTAAAAAGCGAGATACGGATGGCAGCACAGCGCTTCACGTTGCTGCAATTGTTGGGAACAAACATGCAGCAGAGCTTCTGGTTAAAAAGAACAAAAAGTTGCTGGTGATAGAAGATAGTAATGGAAAATTACCATTGCATAAAGCTTATGAAAACATGCATCTTCATACCATTGTATATTTGTTGAAAGAGATGGAATCGTCTTTAGATGGTTCTAATTTTCTTCCCAGTGGCGGAACTGCGGGCGATATTCTTGTTAATGCTATCTCTGCAAAACAATACAGTAAGTAGCTAGAGGATATAAAAATATCATGGCAGCAAAGTAGCATATATTGCTTTTTATAAATGATGATGATTATTATTATTATACTTGTAGGTGTAGCATTAGAGTTAATGCAGAAATTTCCTACAGTTGCTTCACAAAGTGAAAATGTGCTCATGGCTATTGCTAAAACCTTTCCGAGTGGGTTAGACGATTGGGAACAACTTATCTATCCTTGTACGTTGATTTCATGTGTTATTATAATACGATTGGGAGCAACTTATCTATCCTTGTACGTTAACTGTGTCGGTTTTTCTATATATTAATTCCAGCTTTGCCGAGTTTTCTGGAAAGAATGAGAATGTCAGCTTATGTTTTTGTTATTCAATGTTGCATGCTTCCGCACGCGCTATATGATAATCTCTTCAGCCAGACGGAAAGAAAATCTGGTCCTCTTGTTGTTGGGTTGCTGATTCTTGTGGTGTTGTTAGCTACAGGTACGCAATTAGCTTAATTGACTGATCAAGAATTAGCTGCAGGTTGCATTTTATTTATTATTTGTGCTAATTATTAATGTTTTTTGTGCAGTACCATGCGTGATTTTGATGGTCTTTTCATTGATAAATCTCGTGATATTGATCGTTCGTTCCCCGTTCTATGTTTCTTATTTCCTGCTATGGAAATGCGCAAAGATACTAGCTGGTAAGTATATATCAACGCGATCGATCCTTGCCAATTTGGATTTTAAACAATATTGAAAAAAAAATCTTACAACAGTCCGGCCTTTTTCTTTTTGTTCGTAACATGCACACAGTTGGACCTATCAAGCAAGTCGAGAACAAAGCCAAGGAATGGGATGAAGCACAAGAGGTTTTAAAGTTTGTATGTAATGAAATAGACAAGTTGCACCACACTGGTACTCATCACCCCTATTATACACGACCAATTCTTGAGGCTGCAAGCCATAATGCTTATAAGGTTGTAGATGAGATTTTAGCTAGATCACCTTCCACAATTGAGAGCAGAGATAAAAGTGGGTATGACATTATTCAGTTAGCCATAATAAATCGTTGCGAAAAGAGCTACAACGTTATCTATGACATTGGGGAGCGTAAGAATCTCTACAGAACAATAGTAGATTCTTCTAAAAACAATGTCTTGCACTTGGTCGGAAGATTGGCACCTTCACATGTACTCAAGCAAAGAATAGGAGCAGCGTTACAATTACAACGAGAGCTTCAATGGCGTGAGGTACATAGCTGGTATTAAACTACTTTTCAAAAGTAAACTACTAGTATCATAACTATTTTAAACTAATTTTATAGGAAGTGAGGGAACTCGTGTTTCCTACATATATTACCGAAAAGAACATTCTTGAGGAAACACCCGATATGATTTTCACAAAAGAGCACAACGAGTTAGTGAAGGAAGGAGAAAAGTGGATGAAAACCACTGCAGAGTCATGTAGTATCACTGCTGCACTTATTACCACCATTGTATTTGCGGTTGCAATTACTGTGCCCGGTGGTAGCAGTCAGGACAAAGGAACCCCTTTGTTTAAGAAAGAAGTTGCATTCTTTATCTTTGCCGTATCAGTTGTAATCTCATTTCTCACATCCACAACCGCATTAGTAGTGTTCTTATCTATCCTAACAACACGTTTTGCTGAGAATGACTTTTTAGTGAGTTTGCCAAGGAAATTGTTTATTGGACTTTTCTCCTTATTGATGTCCACAATAGCTATGATGGTAGCCTTCACTTCAACCGTGTTCCTGGTATTTTGTGATAAAAAACTATGGATGCTTGTTTCAATATGTGGATTAGCTTTCATTCCGATTGGTTTTTTTGTTATACTACAATTCCCACTCATGGTGGATTTTTGCATGTCTACATATCTCCCCATCTTTGGCGAAAAAAGAGCAACACTTCTCAAAGGATATAATCGAATTGACGTGCAATCCATATTTGGTAAGCGAAGTTAGTACGCATACTTCTTCAAATAATCTTGTATTCTCCTTTGTGTTAGTACAAATGTAAACGATTAATAAGTTGTAGATCATGTCATGACTCTATCTAATATCGCATGATATTTATGTCGACAATGATGTTCAACTAGAAAGTTTAATTTTTTTTAGAAAATCTAAGAAAGATTTGTTATTTTAGATCTAAATTTAATGATTGACATCGGGTTATAAAAGATTAAATTGGAGGTGGGATATTTTAGTCAAAGCCATTTTATGTTGACTTTCTCTCCCTACATTCAGAAGTACGTTGAGACCGGTAATTAACTGTCAAAAATATGTAATTGACACTGTTAAAATTCAATACTCATATTTAAATACTTACCGTTTAATGGACTTTAGAATCATTAATGAATAGCCTCTTATGGGCTATTTAAAAGCTTCCAAACAACCCCTAAATGGGTTAAAAATTTGTTCAATGAAAATGGACTTTAATTTACACCTTCTAGTCAAAACTCAATTTCATATGCAATAATTTTTTTTAAAGCGGTGGAGTATATATGGGCTCTCATCTTGTCCCACACTGGTTGTTTAATAAATCTTGAGTGGATTTATATGTGAGAGCTTAATTCCGTGGTGAATATAACTTAGATTAGCAAACGGTAGTTTTATAACCATACATGTTAGTATACGGTGTATTTTGTAACTATTTTATTTAACTCTAGCTTATATACCTATATAAATTAGTGATCAATACGATGGATACACATCGAAAGATTTCTATAAACTCTATTATCATGGTAGCAAATATCATTATATCAAGCCAATAATTCTTATAAGTTGTTAACACTAGTTTTTATTTGTTCTTAAACTTTAAGATTAATTTAAAAAATTTCTAGAAACAATAACACAAAGGTAATTATTTGTTCTTAAACTTTAAGATTAATTAATTTGAGAAATTACTAGAAACATTAACACAAAGGTAACTTAACGCAAGGTTGTAAAAAGAATGATATGAAAACATATCACTTCGGGATTCGATATCTATACGTAATTCACTAGTAACATTGTTCGTGTGTCATTGGATACGTACGCACTATTGGCTAAATGATAATAGTATTTACCAAATATGCACAAATAATTGTTTAACCAACAAAAACATAATGTGATTTAAACACAAGACGCCCCACTCTGTGACACGAGTTATAACTTATAAATACACAAATAAAAATCGTAAGTCACACGGTTACAAATCCCAACTTAATAAAGCAATAAACTAAATTAAAAGTGTGTTATAGAATCATTCACCTGAAGTAGATCATAGATAAACTAGCCTGACATGACATGTGATTGATCGAGTACGGAGTCTTCAACTCTTCAAGAAGTAGATCATAGATGCAAGGATATCTTTTATTTCCATACGTACGTTCCACTATAGCCTTCAACTCTCTAAGTAGGATTTAATTTTTTCGAACCTAGCTATGCAAATAATAGTGCTTGTTAATATATATAAATAGATATCTTCCTCTCTTCACTCACGTCATGTTAATATTCTTTCTATGTCATATTTAATTAAGACAAAGTACGTACGTACGTTGCCCACAATCATGGACATAGATATATATCTTCCTCTACATTCACGTCAATATATTTTTAATAAAAAGATGGAAAAAGTAAGCAGAAGATCAAACCTTTAAATCACAGTACGTACATTAAGCTAAACGTACTCAATAAATGAATTCAAATTTAGCACCTTCAATTTATAGATCATGGATTTGCAAAATTCAAGATCAGCAAAACCAACCACCATTCATGCATCTGCTCAGTTCGGAGATCTTTCCAGCATTCAGAAGCTTCTCCGTGAGAATCCTTCACTCATCAATGATCGAAACCCCGTTGCATGTACGTCCACCTTCAAGATTAATTATGTGTAGTACGTGTAGTTACGTTAATTCAAAATAGTTTTATTCATGCAACTTTCTACTTACATTTTGTTAATTTTACTTGATGCGTGCGCCCAGATGGAAAATACGCCTCTTCATGTTGCTGCCAGTCATAACCATGTTGAAGTGGTTAAGTTTCTCCTGGAGTTGAAAACAGTAGACTTGGAAGCTCGGAACATGGTGCACAAAATCTTGTTTAACTTTTGATTAGTTGTGATGATGCATGTTTTCATTTTATTAATTATATAGTGGTAATATATTAATTAGGTATTAATTGTTTCTTTACATTTATTTAATTAAATAATTTTGCAGTATGAAGAAACTCCATTGCATGTGGCAGCTAAAAATGGTTGTGATGAAGTTGCACAGCTTCTTCTTTCTCATGGGGCTTCCACTGAAGCCAAAGGAATTGTATGTATATATACATCTGCCCTATTTTATTAGTGATAATTACATGATATATACAATGTTTAATCTTTAACGTTTAATATACAGAATGGAGTGACCCCGTTGCACCTTTCTCTTTCGCACTCGCTCATAGCCCAAGACAACTCGATTGTGGAAACATTGCTCAAGCATAATGCTGATTGTAGTGCCAAAGATAATGTATTATTAATTATTGTTTTTTAATCCTTTTTAACGCAAAATGTGCTTTAGAGGCAAAATCCTTTTTAATGCGCGCAAAACATTGATCAGAAATCTTGATCATATATGTATATGTTTTGAGCCGTACGTACATACTTACAGGGAGGTATGACTGCTTTGGATCATCTATCGCAAGGATCAGAAAACGAGAAGTTGCGGTCTCTAATCAACTTTTACTTAGAAGAGCAGAGAAAACATAGAGCAATTGAAGCATGGAGTGAAACAAAGGCTAAAATCGATGAACTTGAAAAGGAGTTATCAAATATTGTGGGACTAGACGGGCTTAAATTACAACTAAGAGCTTGGGCTCAAGGGTTGCTTTTACATGAATTTCGAAACGCGCTTGGTATACAAGTGGGAAATCGAAGACCACCTCATTTTGCCTTCCTTGGCAATCCAGGAACAGGTGAATGAATATAGGATCAATTGCATATTTCTCTTTCTAAACTTGAAAAAATGTGTATTTCCTCAAAATATAAGTTTTTAATGTATAATCTACAATGTTTTTAAAGCGTGCTTTGAAGAAATATATAGTTTTGCAATTTTGGAGAAGGATATATGCAATTGGCCATGAATAATATAGTCTTAGACTATATGGTGGACAATTTCAATATGTATATGTTTTTATACTTAATCCAAAAAATTGAAGGAAAAAAAAAATATCGTACGAATGAATATTATCTTAAACTTTTGAAACAACAAAAATCCCTCGTTTGCTGTAATAGCTTAGCGTAACAATATCATGATATTGTCTACTTTTGCCCGGATAAGTCACCATCGCCTCATTATAAAACGCGTCATGAAGAGAAAGTATCAACCTCTATGTATGGAATGTTTTGTTTTCTTTCTCAACCAATATAAGATGTCACATGACACACCTGCTCAGTACAGTACAGACTCTGATACCATGGGAGGGTGCCTTAAATTATATGATGAAAATAGTTACACTTAGGAACAACAAGAATAGTGGTTGTACCATTTGAACCCTAAATATTACAAGTTAACGAGATAGGTTCCATTACAAAGTTTTTGGTCGGGACGTTAACCTTTTCTATACTGTTAGAGATAAAATATAACGTACTTCGATCTAACTATTTCATTTACGTATGTGCGCATTTTACAGGTAAAACCATGGTAGCTAGAATTCTTGGAAAACTACTATTTATGGTTGGAATTTTAGCTAAGAATAATGTAAAAGAGGTACAAAGAACTGATTTAGTTGCGGAATATATTGGTCAGACTGGTGAGAAGACTCGAAAAGTGGTATGTACTATACGCATCCTTCACTCGATCTTACTTCACCAACTGTACGTTGGCCGGCATATATGAACTGGAGTAATTTTTATGCTGTACACATCGTTCATCAAACCATTAGACGATCGAATTTTTTATCGTGTGAAAAGACCAAGACGAGTTTTAAAAACTAAATTTCTATTTTTTCACGCATTTGTTTTACAAACTAATCTTTAGCAATAAAATACAGCTAAACGAAGCAGACGGCGGTATCTTATTTGTGGATGAAGCATATCGATTAATGCCCACGATACATCCAGATCAAGCTGACTATGGTTTGGAAGCACTTGAAGAAATTATGTCAATGATGGATAATCGCAAAACAGTAGTTATTTTTGCAGGCTATCCTGAACCAATGAAGCGCGTAATTTCTTCTAACGAAGGTTTTAGAAGAAGAGTCACTAATTTTTTCACCTTTGATGACTTTAGTAGTGAAGATTTAGCCAATATTCTTATTTTGAAAATGAATAATCAAACAAAGGACAGTACATTATACGGGTTTAAACTAGACACTTCATGCACAGACAAAATTGTTGCGGATTTAATAGAGAGTGAAACAACTGAGAAGCTAAGAAACGAGATGAATGGTGGTTTGGTGGATCATTTGTTGGTAAATGCTCGAGAACATTTGGACTCAAGGCTCGATTTCGATTGCTTGGATACCGAGAAGTTGTTGACGATAACATTGGAAGATTTACAAGGTGGGATCATACCGTTTTCAAAAACACCAAGTAAAAAAAAAACTTTACTTTCGATCTCTTCTGTTTTGAAGAGGAGTCGTCCTTGTTGTTGAATGTAACTGTTCTTGTTTGATATTTGTGATCTTTATGTTGACATTGTTTATTGAAATTAATGGATTTGACTTGATAAATAAATAACTAGTTATATATATGACGGGTCACACGATACAACGATCGGGTTTTAAGTATGTAACTTCTTCACACGTGTTGATAAAAAAGTTTCATGTTTGCATGTTACGGTATACGGAGTTTCAAAATATATATATCTAAAGTTATGGGTCAAAATGATGGGAAAATATGAAATTTTAATAATAATGAGAAAATATGCAATTGAATTTTTTTACATGGGAAAATATGAAATTAAGAGGTGTTTACCTATGGAAATTTGCAAATGATCTTATAAAATGTACGGCTGCTTTCTACGATGCAATCAGGGGGAATAGCACAAGGGCTTAAGTCCGATTCAAATCCTATCTTTTTTTTTTTCGGTATGCAGCGAGCTAGAAAACAAAGTGGGTTGTGGTGATGTCAGAATTTACACCTATTTATATCTATTTAGTGATCAGTCCGCTAGTTTCTTTGATCCCGGCCACTTGATGCTAGTTTGTACAAAATTAAAGGAGTTGTTCGATGCTTATCTTGTCCTCAGAGAAGTCATTAGATGCTTATATATCTTGCCTACAATGAAAAGTGAGGCTTAAACCTTAATTAATTAATGACAAAGTGGGGTTTAGTAAATTAAGTAGTAAACTAATGTTGATTATCTTTGTCATTAATTAGAGTTTAAGACTCACTTTTCATTAAGGGCAAGATAAGCATCTAATGATTTCTTTGAGGACAAGATATGCATCGAACAACTAGCTTTCTCTAAATTTGTACAAACTAGTTTAAGTATCTTAATATATAAATAAACAATAATTGTTATAGTAATATAAAGTACCTATAGGCTATAGGTATAGATTTTATTCAAAGTTATGGACATATAATATACATCAAATTTTCTTAATCATATGTACATATACGCACACAAACACCCATATGCATATTTCTCAAGCATCTACAAACTTATTCTTCTTGGTCTCATCTATTGAAATGGAAGGCTCATCAAACCATCTTCAGAGTGCTTCAGCCCGAATACAAGATTATGAGTACTTTTACGCGTCAAATACTATAACGTATCAAACTTTGTTTCTGAGAAACTCTCAAGCAACAGCAACTACGTTCTTTGGAAAGCACAAATGCTTTGCCTCTTGGACAGTATCGGTATGCATGGCATTGTGGATGCCACATTTGTCCAGTCGAGTGATTTTGGCCCGGAGACCATGAAAAAGTACGACAGTCTTGTCAAAGGATGGATTTTTGGTTCCGTTAGTGAAGATGTACTTGTAGATATCTACCATCTTGATTCTGCCAAAGATGTTTGGGAAAAAATAAAGTCCATCTATGAGCCTACGATGTGTTTGCAAGAACGTACGGACGTCTTCTTTTTTAAATTAATCCACCAAAGTTTTTTAAACATCTTAATTTTCTTTTTAATTCCAACATTTTTGCAGTATATATGCATGTTTTGTTATATATACTGTGAAACAGGTTCTAGGTGTCATAAGAATGCAGGTGGATTAGCCTAGGTGCTATAGAAAAGTACTCATATATGATACAAGAAAAAGTACTCATACCTGGTGTAAATTGTGCATTTTAGAACCAGACAATGAAAAGTGGAAGCTAGACAGACCCTTAATATATGTAGTTAAAGTTAATCTAATCAAGTTTTCCTCAATGAAAACTAACCAGTATAATGTAATCCGTAACATAATCAAATCATATGTTTTATCACTTGTATGATTCTTTCTAATACTTTGTACTCTTTTTGCCTTATGTATGTCCTCATCATTAAACATATTTCCTATTGCCACATCAGCGACAAAATTTACGAGCGATACTATTGCTAAGATTTTTTTATGTCTGAATCCTTGCATGATATATGCGGCCTTAAATTCCATCGTTGAAAGTGGTACATGTTTAGAATAATATCTTGCTACATGATCAATGAATTGAAATGTTCAAACTGTACACAGATTCGACTCGACGAGGATTACATACAAAAAAAGATATAGAAGACAGAGAAGTTATTATAGCAGAAACAGACACAATTGAACAAGGCTCAAGTTCAATGGAAATAATAGTTTTACGAGAAAGAGAAACGAAACATGAGTACACGCAAACGAACAAAAACAAGATCAAACTCAACAATCACATCGAGGAAATTTTGCGATACAAGAAATTTCGTGAAGTTATGAGACATGGTGATTGGTCAAGAGTAAATCATGTCATACTGCATGAGCCAATCATCGAAGATGGTAGCACGGTTCTCCACTTGGCAGTTGGAATGCGTACTAATGATATGCTTAAAATATGGCTTATGCTTGTAAATGAAGAATATGTACTTAAAAAGAGAAATTCGGACGGAAGTACAGCGCTGCACGTCGCTGCAATTGTTGGGAACACATATGCAGCAAAGCTCCTGGTTGAAAAAAACAGCGCACTATTGCGAGTTGTAGACCATAGTGGTGAAAAACCATTGCATAAAGCTTATCAGAATATGCATCTTGATACCATTGTGTATCTTTTAATTGCTATGAAGCATTATGCCATAGCCGAGTTGCAATCTTCTTTACCAGGTTCTGTTTACTCTAATGACGAAATCGTGGTGGACATTCTTGTTAATGTTATTTCTGCAAAACAATATGGTAAGTAGATGACATACAACATATATATCATTACATTGATTAGCTAGTCATATAATTTGTTTTTTATGTTGTAGGTTTAGCGTTAGACTTATTGCAGACATTTCCTAACTCTTCTATGCAAAGTGACAATGTGCTCATGGCTATCGCAAAAACCTTTCCGAAAGGGTTAAACAATGGGGAAAAACTTTTCTATCCTTGTATGTTATCTTCTTATCATCATAGATGGCTTCATTTATATTATCTTGACTGTGGTACGTATTTCAATTCATTTCTAGTCTTGTCCACTTTTGTGGAAAACATGAGGATCGAAGCTTCTCGTTTTGTTATGCAATGTTGCTTCCTTCCGCGCCTGGTGTATGATTCTTGTGTTAGCCAGAATAGACAACCTCGTGGTCTTATCGTTGATATACCGGTTATGGTGGTGTGTTTAACAGGTAAACACAACCCAAGAATTAACTGTATTTATCTGAGCTAAAATATATGTTTTTTTTGCAGTACCATTCATGATTTTGGCAGCCAAAACATTGATAAAGCTCCTCATATTGATATTATGTTTCCCATTCCATGTTTTTTATTTCCTATTGTGGAAATGTGCAAAGATACTAGGTAAGTAAACCAATTAAAATTATTTTTTTAAATGAGAAGAGTCATCAACAAAAAAATTATGCCTTGCAGGTGGACCAATCAAGCATATTGAGAACAAAAAAAATGAGTTGTATGTAGCAAAAAGAGTTCTACAATTGGTATGTGATAAAATAGACAAGTTGAACTAAAATGGCAATCATCACCCCTATTATACCGGACCGATTTTTAAAGCTGCATGCCATAATGCTTACAAAGTTGTTGATGAGATTTTAACTAGAGCACCTTGGGCAATTCAAAGTAGAGATAAAAATGGGTATGACATTATTCAGTTAGCCATAATACATCGTTCTGAAAAAGTCTTCAACCTTATCTATGAAATTGGGGAGCGGAAGAATCTCTATAGAACCATAGAAGATTCTTCTGAAAACAATATCTTACACTTGGGGGGAAAATTGGCACCTTCTAGTGTACTGAATCAGATAATAGGAGCAGCGTTGCAACTACAACGAGAGCTTCAATGGCGCGAGGTAGGTACATAGGAACTATAGTCTATTTTTCTTAAGTAAATTGTTAGTAGCATAACCATGTTTAACTAATTTTATAGGAAGTGAAGAAGCTTGTAATTCCCACATATATTACAAAAGAGAACATGTTTAAGGAGACACCCGATATGATTTTCACAAGAGAACACAAGGATTTAGTGAAAGAAGGAGAAAAGTGGATGAAAGCTGCAGCAGAGTCATGTAGTATCACCGCTGCACTTATTACAACAATCGTATTTGCAGCTGCAATTACCGTACCAGGGGGAAGTAGCCAAGACAAAGGGACCCCCTTGTTTAAAAAGGAAAGTGCATTCATTGTCTTTGCTATATCAGATGCACTCTCACTATTCACATCCATAACCGCATTACTAGTGTTCTTATCTATCCTAACAACACGTTTTGCTGAGCATGACTTTTTGATCAGTTTGCCAAGGAGATTGCTTATTGGACTTTTCTCCTTACTAGTCTCCACAACTGCTATGATGGTAGCCTTCAGTTCAACTTTGTTCCTTGTATTTTGTGATAAAAACCCATGGATGCTTGTTCCGATATGTGCATTAGCTTTCCTACCGGTAGCTTTTTTTGTTAACCTACAATTACCTCTCATGTTGGATCTTTCCATGTCTACATATTTCACCATCTTTGGCGAGAAAAGGGTAAGTATTGTCAAAGGAAATGATCCAGATAACATGCTTCTCCTTTGTGGTTAGTACATACGTACGTACATACGTTGTACAAGCTGGTATTCTATTGTATTGGAAATGAAGTTTTTCTTGTTCGATCAGCTGTTTCACTAGCTGTTGCATGTAATATTTTCCATTTAGATCAGTCTTGGCTCTACATCTTCTTGTATGATATATCAGATTAATATTAATGCTCTATAGATGCAACTATTTGGGTGTGAATCTATCAGGCACTAATTAAGTTTAGCAATTAGCTAGCGTACTAATATATGCATGGTGCATCATGATCAAAAGTGGAACATAGGCGCACTTGAGGCTCTAATGACAATTCCAGTAAACTTTACAACCCGATAAACTAGCTGATCAGCGGTTTCAAACTCGATCAGCTGTTTCACTAGCTGTTGCCATAGTTTGAAACCGCTGATCGAGTCGCTGACTACGTGTGTCATCATTGATGAGTGGGACTAGTCTGGGTTACATTTAGTTTTCTGCTAAGAGTGCACTAAAAGGGTTCAATGGGTCAAAGCTAGTGAACATATATGCATGGACCAAACGTGTGATCTACACATACAATAATATTGTAACTAATTTTATATATATATACCAGCCTTAGAAACTTTGCAAGTAATCATCATTAATTAAAGTGGTTAAATATATATCAAGTAGGGACTTATTGTCATGACCCGCCTAATTTTAGGTCGAAACACCCTAACGTTCATCGATTAGGGGCCATTTTAAATTAAGCAACATTGGCTGGCCGGAAGGTTCCGGAACCACCGACACCATTCTGCAACAACCAGGCAACGCCAGAATGGTCTAGAACAGCCCGTAAAGTGCCGGCATACGTTCTCAATGGTGATGTCATTTGACTTACGAAAATCAGCCTTGGAATGCCTTGGAAGACTCTAGAAAAGGCTTGAAAATTCAGCCAAAATATCACCATAAAACTATCTAGACTTGCTAGATATTTAGCTTGATAATATTTTAGATATTATTGATAGAAATCTCTAGATTTAGGACTAGATATTATGTATAAAATGATCTAGATCAAGAACACTCTAGATTAGTAAGCAAACTAGTATAAATAAGTGTTGCATAGATCATTTATAATTATCTAGCATAATTCACATTACTTACATCTTTGTAAGCTTTATACCTGTGTAATACAAGCACTTTTCTTATGTTGTAAACAAGCAATACAACCATTGTACTTATGTCCTATAAATTCATAGTTCCCTTTTAAAGATTTCTGTTGCATAAACTATCTCTTCGAAATAAAAGGCTGAGTTAGAACATATCTAATTAAATACCACACGCGACTTGAAAAGATAAGTACGTGACATTATGCTCTCTACTAATATCTAAACTAGGCAAACTGGGCAAAAGTGAATTAAGATATTATATATATGTTGTTTCGATTAAGGGGCAAATATGTCAAAAAAAATTGAACTTTAAGGATATGCGCAAAACGATGTGTATGTGTAAGAGGGTTTCAGAATGATTAGATCTAGCACCTTAACCACTACACTTTGGGTCCGGGATCTGATTCAAGTTGTCATTTTCTTCATGACCCACTACTACTCGTGTACGTTGTCTTTACACATGCAACCGCCTGCAGCTGGCCGGACCTAGGTAGCTAGTGATTTGTTTATTTATTTTTTTAAACGGTAAATTTTTTTTGAACGGCGTTTTTTAAACGGTAAATATAGAACCTATTTCGGAGTATAGATGTTATTTTAATCGAGTTCATATATCTTTTCTCAGTTAGGATCGCACTCCCAACCCCACAGTAGAAAACTCACCGTTTGATGAAAAAACCTCTTGTCCCAACCTTAAACCTCCAATTTTTTCTTTTTTTGTCCTAAGTGGGACTTGAACCAAAGATCTCCCCACTTTTATATGTCTTGTATACCTCATCTTAACCACTTAAGCTAAGGATCATTGGCTAGCTAGTGATTTAATTATGTTGGAAATGTTTTATCAATGTGAGACATGGAACCTTTTTATCAATGTATATAACAAATTCACATATGTAAAATTCAATTGTCACGTCATACAGTCATGTCAAATAGTAAGTTAGTAAATGAAAGATAATAAATGAAAAAATAACAAATGAATAGAATAGGAAAAAGAAAAATTTTCATATATATGCAACCCCACATACCTTTCACTTTCAGAGCCTTATCCATTAGTTCAAGTGGCTAATCACATTATAGTCCATAGAAAATCAAGAATTCAAAACATGTAGGCAAAGTGGATACTGTGCTGACCTCAAATCTCAAGTGGAAATTAATTACTTGGAACAAGTCGTCTTATGATTATTATATAGTTATTAATAATGTACGCGTATTGTCTGAATTATCATACTTATGACTAGTAAAATTAAGTCATTTCACCTCCATTTAACCGAAAAACTTAACCTTCAGATCATATGGACTGGTTTATATTTTGGCAAACACTTAGACCATAATTGTGATTTCTCAATTTTGAAACCAAAGATGTAACATGGACATTCTACAAAAACCACCCATGTATTTATTAAATTAGAGGGTGTTTGTTTGGGTCTTAATGGACCCATTCAGACGATCAAGCCGTTTGGTTGTAGCATCTAAATGGGGCGGATGTTTGAACGAATAAGAGATGATGGTCAAGGTGAAAAAGAGGTTGGTGAGAGTCTGAATGAGGGCTGAGAGGTCTGTTTGGAGGTTGGCGACGAGTTGAGACCAAAACATGACAAAAAACGATTTAAGAAAACGTAAAAATTGTCTCGCATGAACCCGGGTTTTTGAGCAGCATTCGTGTCCGCATGTCGCGCGGGCGTCGCATTATGGCAAAGAATTCGAACAAAATATCCACCCCCTGCACGTGGGTAAATGTTAGAGTAAAATGTAATATAAAAACTTAACATGTCATGAAGCCTTGGATATATAAAGCAATATAAATGATCTTGTAATAAAGAAAAACAAACATAAAATACTAGGTTCGTTTTTTTCCCTCAAATTGCCCAAATCAAATCACTTTATTCATAACCTAAACCTACATCTAGTTCCGTCATACAACTTTCATTCGATCGGTATATTTGAACTAACATTACACAGTGATGGGGTGCGAGCGGGGATCGAATGAGATGGAAGGGTCTAACAATGCACAGACACATCGTCGACATGAACAAACTAAGTTATATATAGGGTCTAACAATATTGCATAAATATTTATTAAAATTTCTTTTCTTTTATTGTCATAAGGTTTGAATTTAAAGTTCAACAATGATTTTAATTATTACCTATTTTGAAGAGTTTTATATTTATACACCTCAAACTTTGATGAAATAAAGTTTTGGTTTTTAGCTCTAACTATTTAATTACAATAAAACGAAGCCAAGTTTTAATTTATATCTCTAATACCTCAAATTAATTTGTTTGAAATTAACACCAAATTATTTAATAAAAAAAATACATGATTATGTAAAAAAAATTTTGCTATACTTTTAATTGACTTGTGTGTTACACATGTGTGTAACCTATTAATTAGTCTAACATGATAATTTGACGTGTACGTTATAATTAAACTATATAAACCTGTATATGGATTTATTGTAATATTAAGTGATTAACCAATATATTGTGTTTTTTGTGTCTTTATTATATTTTTTTGAACGATGGCGATGGTAAGGTGTGGTAACTGCCGCACTATCCGTATTGGTTACCATGGACCTAGTGTAGCCGCTCACCACGACACGGACATGATTCACCCGGATATTTCCCAGCCGGTCAGACCGGAGGCCCGTTCCCAAGCCACTGTATATAAAACTAGGCCAGCTCAGACTCGAACTCACAACGGATCCGAGCCTGTTGTTGCTGCGATTGCCGTTGGGACGGAAGTCCTTTGGCCACTTGAATTAAACAGCTAATTACGATCAAACTAGAAGGACAGCAACATATCACATGCTTGAGCTTCAACCATATATTCCACATTGATGATAAGATGGGTACATAAAATATGAGTAGGACGAAATGACCCTGCTTCAACATGCCAATTATTTTATCTTATCTCTAAGGCCATCCCATATATACCCACCTAGTTATAGTCATATAGATAAGGTACTTGTTGATACTTCTTTCCTTTATGTTGCTTAAAAATAAAGACCTATAGTTATCAAGTTATCTTTTTATTAAAATTAATTTGATTAAATATAAACGTTATTCTTTCATTTCCATTTTTTTATAACACAAGTTTGTTGACCTCTTAAATAAATTAGTGTTCTTAATCATTGATTATTGTTTCTACTCATTAAACTATTAAAAGTGTAACAAGTTTATCATTTTCATAATCTATGATATCGTAGTTATCGAATATTTGTGATATTGTTTATTTCATCCAGATGCCTTTTTAATATATATGTTTATTATTATATAAGATTATAAGGTCCCATCCAGCTAGAGCTTAAATATCCTATGCTTTTATCACTTTGATTTAAAATTAAGAAAACATATGATCGAGTCTGCAGTTTCTTTTACGATTTATTAATATTTTATTTTATTTTTTTTTTTGTCCAAAAACCTATTATACTCGTAAACTACACCAGATAACTCATATAAGTTTATATCAAAAATCTACAATAACACCTTTTTTTTACTTGTCATAGCCTCTCCCTTTAAAATATATTTGTTAAATTGTCATATTCTCTTCTTGCGTAACTTATTATTTTAAAAATTGCTTTTTTTAGTTTAATATAAAAAGATTGTACGATGTTTTGAAGTTATCTTAATTCAAAATAACATAAAGCTAAAATTATGAGTAAAAATTCCTTTATCAATGTAAAGAGTAAAATAATTTTATCAAAAAATAGAAAGTCGCACGCATCAAACTTAATTTAAAACATAACAATTGATCATTAAACAAAATTCTATATGTACGAGAACTATGTGAAATTAAGTTTAGATCAAATTTGAGTTCAAACTTTTGAAATCAATTAGCAACTTAATTATAAACTTCTATCTTTAAATTATTACATTTATTCAAGTAAATGTAAATTACTATCTCGTAGCTTAATTATCTTTTTAGTTGAAAATAACCATTCAAGACATGTAGATTAAAGTTCAGATCAATTCATCATCTAATTCAAACATCCATTTTTGTTCTAAAAATGAAATAAAAAGATGTCTATTATTAAACATGTAAATCCATATAGAAAACTGAATAGTTTAAGGATATAAATAAATTTGAGTGATTGGATATTTATAACCTTTCTAATAAGGAAGGTCGGTTACCTTGTGACCACTAACGTGATGACACGTGGTCCAACCACATGTTGCCATGTGTCGTCCTTTTTTTTTTACTTTTACGTATTTACGGTTTTAATCATTGACTTTTAATAGTTGACATTTTAGTCCCTGATTAGTTTTTAACTTTGTTCTCTTACTTTATTTTGACATATAATATTACTTCAACATTCCGAATTTGACTGGGTTATCGTTTTGACTTCTAATTTTCAAATTTCTTTGCCTTTTAATGTGTGACATATTACGGCATGGTGTCGTGACATACGTGACCTGATACTTTTTCTTATCAACACAGTAATAAAGTCACATACGCAAGACCCGCACACCTGACCCGGCAGCTGCAACGTCAATGTGGTCTAATATCTAGTTAGAAGAACAACTTAATATTAGTATAAATACTCATTGTTATTATAATCATAATAAAAGATGATAAAAGAATGAAAAAAAAGCAAAAATAATTGGTTTGAATTGAATTTATCTGCAACTTTAAAGGGGAAATGTAACAAGTAAAAATAAGATAAAAAAAGAGATCTACATAGCTACACTTTTAAAAGTTAAAGGTGTTTTTTGTTTTTTCTGCAGGAAAATTTATGCAGTCTGCAGACCACATCTACAGACATCTGCAGAAGACGAGGTGGACTAAACATTGTAGTTTGCAACAAGAAGACTGTTTCTTCTTTTAACTTCTGCTGGAACAAACTGGTGGTGGGTGGTGGGGGACACTGATAGTGGTACTGGATGGTGGTGGGTGGGGGACGGTGGTGAACAGTGGATGGATGGTGGTGGGTGGGGGACGGTGGTGAACAGTGGATGGATGGTGGTGGTGGGGGATAGTGATGGTGGGGAACGGTGGTGGTGGTACTGGATGGTGGTGGATGAGAGACGGTGTTGGACAGTAGGTGGTGATGGGAGGGGGACGGTGAATGATAGTAGAAAATGATGGGTCGTTAAAAAAAATTTATCACTAAAAGTTGTAATTTGGAAGGTATGTGCCAATCTTTTAAATTACAAGTTTACCTCATTTGTGTTTGAAATTTACATGTTTTACTTATGTATGTAACTTTGATATATTACAATTTTTTATCCGACTTTAATTTATAATAATTATAGTTATTTTGAATCTAAGCTTTTCTAGTTTTACATGTTTTACTTATGTACGTGACTTTGATATATTACAATTTTTTATCTGACTTTAATTTATAATTATTATAGATATTTTGAATCTAAGCTTTTCTAGTTTAGAGATTTATAATTTTAAATCTGACTTTTATTCAATTTGATACATTTATGAATTTAACCTGTCTTTTATTTGATTATCACCAATTTACTTTTAAGATGCAGGTTATATTTCTATCTTTTACTAATTCGACACATCACGACTTACTCACGACTTACACCGTAACGTGTAATTTATCGAGACGTGCGACTTGTCTCATAATGATCGCCGTATCGGTGGTGCTTTTATTTACTTGTCATGAATTTATTGTTTATTAAATCCTCCAGAAATGCATAGGCAAATTAAGTTAATACAATACGGCTCCATGACAACCACTTGCACTTGTAGATGATGATAACCTGTACAATAAAGCCAAAAAAATAAATAATTAGCATCGCACACTAAAAAGAAAATGACGTCAAAAGTTAAAACGATAACGACGATAACGGCATCATAAACAGAAACAAACAAACCAGAGAACTTACTAACGGAAAACCAGCGCAGATAACGAAAAACGTTAAAAACTCATACTCAGTAGAGAACGAGATGAAGAACAAATTTGAATTCAAACTCAACACAACGATGAATCATGAATCGATGATAAATTCGGTTTGTGAACTTAGTTAAAGCTAGATTTAATTACAGGTTCTTAACTTAGTGATCAAATTTCGTTCAGATATTAATTAGCAGCAAGTGATTGTAATTAATTTATATATTTTCATCTATAATCTAAAAGTTCGTTATATACACACAGAAAATAACATCTAGATCAGGTTTTCATTCAGCTGGATCTGAGCAAACAAACAGTCACCAAAACACTCAAATCAGATCATCTGCTTTGGTCATCACAGATAATCGACTCGGTTTAACCTGAAACGAACATCTCCTTCTCTGTTGATGCGACGAAGGTCTAATCAACGCCGATAAAGCTCGTTTAACCAAATCACCTCCTTCAACAGTACCGATACGAACTAACGAGTTCGTCATCGCTGATCGACGCGCGTTAAGTCGGTTCGAAGGATACGTTACTGTTACCGTACTGTTGTTCACGTTTTTATGCAAGCTGCATCGAAACGAACCTGGATGTGAAGTAGGCGAACACATACACATCCGTTTTGGACTCTGTAGCTGCTTCTTCGCCACCTGATTGGTTCTGTTTCTGTTAGGAGAGATTGAAGTGCTGTCGAGAGAGAATCGAACGGATGATAGTGATGGAGGTTGAGACGGTAATGATCCGTAGAGGTTGATTCGTGTAGGAGAAGCGGAACGGTTTTGGAAAAACGAAGGAGTTGATGATGATGAGAACGTGGAGGTTGAAGAAGCGAATGAGTTTGATGATGGAGAGGTGTAGAATCTTCCAGAAGGAGAGTGAGATCTGAGAACTGGTCTTCGTGTTGTGTTCGCCATTGATTTACAGTTGAGAAATTAAGAGACGAAATGAAGAAGATGATGATGATGAGAGGGAATTTTTTTGAAGATTGGGTTTAGGTTTCTAAATTGGCAAACCTAGCTTCACTCAAGGTATGTATTTAAAGGAAAAAATGGATATTGAGTATTTTTTAATTTTAATTTTTGTGGATTAGTTTATTGGGTTTTTGATTGGTTTGAGGGGATGTTTCTAGTGTGGATAGAAACGACGAAGAGTAGAGTCGTTTTGGGTAAAGAGAGATGAGATGTGGGGTTAGTGGTGGGGTGACACGTACGTAGGAAATAATAGTCAGTGGACCAACGTATGGATCACACTTTACGATGTGATATAAATTTTGGTGTAAAGGTTGAAAGTTTGCTCTAAAAATGTATTTTAAGTTTTAACGTAACTAGTTTGGAGTAAGTTTAACTAAGAAATTTGTGTCAAATTAACAAACAACTAATTAATAATAAGTTTTAAAGTAAAATATCAAGTCAAATACATGATAAAAACAACAAAAAAAATAATAACCCGTAAATAACTTTTACATATTCAAAACTGATTATAAGAATATTTAGTCATTCCACATAACATCACATTGATGTTTATATAGACTTTGCTATTTCAATTAGAAATATACCGATGACGTTGGCATCGCATACATGCTTGCCTTCAAACTCATATGTAGCAGAGCGGATGTCGAAAACGACCGACGACGACCCCTTCGCACAACCTTCATTGCTCACACCTCCATTGCAAAGACTAAATTATTCATTTAAATTTATCTTTCAATAAAAAGGGAATATGCCAATATTTACAATCCAAAAACTCTTGTGGCAAAAGTGAAAACACATGAAAGTTCACTATATTACTATTCATTTTCATTGAATTTTCAATATATAGGATAATACGTTTAAGTGGTGTATTTTTGTCTTATTTGTGAAATGGTAAGGTTGTAGCGTCTCATAAACAGCATTCATGTGACACTCCGACCCGTACGAGAATAAAAAGACTTAAAAAAAAAAAAAAAAAAAAAAAAAAGAATTTTATTCTACGCGATACGCGCAGATGAGGCTCTAGCCTGCGCGTATCGCCTAAGGCGAGCAAACCCGGGTACGCAAAACAGGGGCAGCCGCAGTTTTCCACGAAACCACCCCTCCTACGCGATACGCGCAGGAGGAGTGTGGGCGTGCGCGTATCGCGTAGCACGCGTCCACCAGCTATAAAAGGAGGTCGACCCCCCCTTCATTTCTTGCACCTCAACTCTCACTCTCTCAAGTCTCTCTCTCTAAAATCCGGCCAAGAATCTCCGGTGAAGCCCGACGAAGCCCCGGTAGGTTTCCGACACTTAGCGGAAGCCTCCAAAAGTTTAATTCGAGTGCGGTTTTGCTCACAAGGCGCCTACGGAATATCTTCGGTGTTCGGTAAGATTCGTCTTTAGATTTCTTCGAGTACTTACCATTATATATATATATATATATAAATACACCTTAGATATTAAACGGGACAGGAATCCCGTCATTGTAGTAAACGTTGTCCTCCCACACACACGTGAGCTCGAGACTGCTGAACGAGGCGAAGTGCTGCTCAAGTCCAGAGAGACTTTCGTACCCAGGCCCCCACTCTGCTCGATTCATTAGGTAACGTCTCAGATCCCGTACTCATTTAAGATACGTATGACTTAAGTCCATGGAAAAACCAGGGTTTTAGAATAGAACATTCCTAGTCATATAATATTTCTAGGAACCCAATATGTTTTCAATGAACGATTAGGATCGTGTGAGAAACACGAAGAAATGATAATGTGGCTTTTCAAATAGAATGATAATGAGAACATAGGATAACCCTGACTCAGATTTTAAAAACACTCTGAGTAAAGTAATTATGCCAAGGACTAAACCATTACCAAAGTCACATGACGTGACCAGGGTAATGCATCAGTGAGAGAACACTGATAGGATTATCCCTAGGGGAATGAATCCTGATAAGAATGAAATGTTTTACAGGGTTGTCTTGATTAGCCACTAGCTTGAGATACGTAGGCTACATCAGAAGGTGAGTCTAACCGCCCCTCTTTTATATGTTTTATGATTTCGGGGCTGTATCCGAGCTTGTATGAAAAGTATGAAATGTTTTTAAATGTATTGAATATGTATGTGGTTATAAGTAGATCGCTACCTGGTGATCAACGCATCGCAACTCCAGGTTCGTCCGGTTGTTATGTGAGTTGGTCCGCGGTAATAAGCTTCTTGACGAGTCATCCTGATTATTCGGGATGGCGGCTACATGCCACAGGGCAAGTCATTAAGGCAGGCTACGGGGGTAGATCTTCGAGAACTACCGGCCCGCCTCGGGATATGTATGCGTCTAGTTGGATCCAATTAGGTAGACTGACTGCTCGTAACAGGAAAGACACCCGATGCCCGGGATGTTATGAAATGTTATGGCATAGATTTGCCATATAGGTGTCTTAGATAATCCTGTATGCGGTATACATATTAGCAAGCATTACGTCAGATGACGTCACCAAGTGGCGTAATGAAGAGTTGACTTGTAGATAACTTATTACCACACACATGTATGAATGATGGTGTCTAAATGTTTTGTATGTCTTACGTCATTGGTTACGACTCACCAACACGTAGTTGTTGATGTCTTTTAGCTCGTGATGCAGGTGAAAGAAATAACCGTGGACATTAGCTAGGAAGGCCTGGCTAGGGATGATCGGATGATAGTACTCCATATAGGAGGAAGGAAGATGCTTGGGAATAGTGTCTTTAGTTTTTATTATGATGTAACGCACTCATAGCGAGTGTTAGACAATGTTGTTACATTTAAACAATTAATGAAAAATTTGAATTTGGGACCGCAATTGTGGTCTTTCATTAAGTCTTCCGCTATAGTATTTTACTTGATTGGTTGATGTTATGCAACGTGTCGGGCCCTGGGAGTCGGGGTCTGACAGGTTGGTATCAGAGCCAATGGTTTTAGCGAATTAAGGTTCACATAGATCCTTAAGCTTTAACCAAGAGGCTCGAAAGACCACTAAGATAAGAAAAACCCTAGGAAATGTTATGAAATATGATGAGTAAATATTGATTGAACACCTTAGGAAATGAGACAAATACGCCTGATCAACGTAGTTGTCGATTATCCTTCGTGTGAGCAAGAAAATAATTACAAGTCATGTGGATTAACTTAGAAACCTCGTCAGGAAAGGCGAAGGAAATAGGCATTAATATTAATACGATACAAATATCATGTGCTTATATTTCGAACTATTTAACAGGAAATGGCAGGAAAAAGCTTTCTCCTCCGAGCAATTGGTATGAGCAGATCGTCCTCCAAGAAGAGTAGTTCCAGTAATAACAACAACACTGAAGAAGGGGAACGTTCTGTTCAACCGCGAGAGTCTCACTCACCCGACGCTTCGGGTTACTATACTCACATACCCTCACCTGCAAGGGCGATGAATGAACCCCAGCAGGAACCCGAACCCCAGCCTCGTCGTGCACGGACCAGGTTGGCCGCAAAGAAGACGTTTCGGAGAGGCCATGTGGAGAGATTTAGGCTCACAGAAGCTGACTGGACTGCGATTCGCGAAGCCGAAAACGCCAACGATGACGAAGAAGATGAAGAAGATGAGGAAGAGCATGGGGAACAACATGAGGAGGAACCCGAAGAAGAACCCGAAGAGCACCACTCTCCCATTTTCATGATGACTGATAGCGAGAGAGCGCGGATCCAAGCCGAAATGGAAAGTGATAACGAAGAAGTGGAACGCAACGAATATGAGGAGGAGCCTGCTGAAGATGGAGACGAAACTGGGGGCGAAGTCGATCACCATCACCGTCCGGAGGAGTCCATTCCTATGGATTATGAGTACAGCGACCAACCTTCGAGGGGAAAAGGGAAGAAGAAGATTAAGGAATTATCAAGCGC
This sequence comes from Tagetes erecta, assembly GCA_030867185.1. Classification (NCBI taxonomy): domain Eukaryota; kingdom Viridiplantae; phylum Streptophyta; class Magnoliopsida; order Asterales; family Asteraceae; genus Tagetes; species Tagetes erecta. The sequence goes on along the minus strand of CM061492.1, from coordinate 12,084,932 downwards.
CAAGTCACGCGCTATAACAATACCCAAGAGGGATCCTTATTTAGCACCCTATGACTACAAGCAGCGGGAACGCGATGAGCTAGCCGAGGCAATGCGACGTAGTCATCATGAGTACTATCGTCAAGCCCACGCAGCCCCAGCTTACCCGCATCCCTCGATGTACCCGCCAGTTCCCACCTACCCTCAACCCCCGATGTACTCACAACCTCCACCTATGTATCCGTCGCCTCCTATGTACCAATCACCACCAATGGGTTACGCTCCTCATCCGTACCCTATGTATCCATCCCCTCCATCTTACACTCCGTATCCATATTCTCCACCATCTTATGCTCACCCAGTCTATCCCCCTCCTAGCTATCAGTCACCTTATCCGTATCTCCCCGAACCAGGAAGAAGCTCAATGGGAGCAGGATCTTCCAGTCATCACTATAGCTTAGACCCTCCAAGGCGATCAACGGAAGATGCTAGGGCAATGGAACGATACCGAGTTCCACTTGAAGGTGATGAGCAGAAGTACAAGGATGACGAAAAGGAGGAGTACTGGAGGAAATTCTTTGGGTGAAGATCAAGAAGAAGAAGAATTATATTGTATTCCGAATTATGTTGTATTCTGAATTATGTTGTATTTGTATTCGAATTATGTTGTAATTTATTTTGAACTATGTAATATTGTACTATGTTTTGTTGCATTGAAACTATGTTGTAACCTTGATTATGTTGTACTCGGATCATTATGTTGGAATTATTATTTTATAAATCCCTATTACATGTTTCAGTACTTGTATCTAAAGTATCAAAATAAATTGTATTAAAAAGATTGTGTCTGACAAGGGAAAGCGTTTAAATTATAGTATGGCTAAGGATAGAAGTAGCAAAGTGATTTCTGATGTTGGACCATCCACAAGGGCCAAAAACAAAGAAACAGTTGACCCTAATCAAGGCAGAGAACCCTCCGTTGAGGTTCACCCGGAAGAGCCGCTAACCGCCGAACAAAAGCAAGAGGCGGAACAAATGGCTAAGTTTCAAGAAATGCTAACAGCAGGAATCACCGCGGCTATGCCAGCGATCATTGCGGGAGTCACGAAAGCTGTACTGAATAGTGGGGAGTCAGGAAGCAATAGAAGGAAGGACTCAAAGAAGAGTGACACCGATTCCGATTTCCGCCATACCAAGAAGAGCAGTCATGGAAGCAGTAGCCCCAGTTCGGAAGATGACGATGAAGTTAACAAGCCCAAAGAGGAGGCAGACCGAGACCCAAGAGCCAAGGGGTGCAGTTATAGACATTACATGGCTTGCAAACCTGAACAATTCCGAGGAGATAAAACGGCTACTGATGCTCTGAGGTGGATTGAAGAGATCGAGACTACTCTCGAAGTGAGCGGGTGCAGCAATGAGGATCGAGTTTTATTTGCAACCCAATCATTCAAAGGATTGGCACACTCATGGTGGAAAACGGTGAAGGCTTCGATGAACCCAAGGAAGGCATCTGCAATGGGATGGAGAAATTTTGGTCAGAGATTTCTGGAAAAATTTGTACCACACCATGAAATCGAGCAATTGGAAGACGAGTATCTCCATCTGGAAATGAAAGGAACTGACCACAAAAGGTACACCGAGCGCTTCCTGGAACTGGTAGGATTATTACCTGAATTCACTGGGTCCGAATCCCAGAAGGTTGGGCGTTACATCTGGGGAATCATCCCTGAGATTCGTGGAGACTTGCGAACTTCCAAGCCATCCACCCTTCAAGCAGCTGTGGATCTAGCCGCCGAACTTACCGAAGATATTATCCGAGCAAGAAACAGCCGGATAACATCAGAGATAGGAGGAAGTGAGAACAAGAGGAGTTACGATGATCGGAAGTATGGGAAATCCAACAAGAGGAAAAGTGGAAAGGGATCAGGCCCTAACAAATTCAGGAAAAATAACCAAGGAGAAAGATCGGGCCGTACCGAATGTGTAAAGTGTGGAAAAGCAGGACACACGGCTACCAACTGTTTAGCTGGTTCGGGCAAATGCTTCGGATGTGGACAAGAGGGTCACATCATAGCAAACTGCCCTAAGAAGACAAGGGACGGGAACGAAAAGGGAAGGACGGCGGGCAAGGGAAACGCCCGAGTCTTCCAAATGACTGCAGAAGAAGCCCGTAACCACGATGATGTGCTCACTGGTATGTTCCCCGTTAATCGTACCTACGCCTGTATACTGTTTGATTCAGGTGCAAATAGAAGTTTTGTTTCCGATGCATTTCTACCTTGTTTGAACGGCCTGATAGCTAAGTTAAACGTACCCTATATGGTTGAGATAGCTAACGGCCTTGAGGTGAAAGTTGAAAATGCCCTTAGAGAATGCTACCTTAAGATCAATAACCAAAATATTCCCTTAGAACTCCTTCCCATGAAACTAGGCGGATTTGACATAGTTCTAGGAATGGATTGGTTAGCCAGACATAAGGCGCAAATTGATTGTGAGCGGAAAGTGCTAAAAATCGAATTGCCCGACGGTCAACAGGCAGAGATTAAGGGGGACACGCCACGTAAACCTTCCAAACTTTTGACGATCGCTAAGGCAAGCAAGTATTTGCGGCAAGGATGCGAGGGATTCTGGTTATACCTTATGACCGAAAAAGAAGAGAAGAAGGGAATTTCAGAAGTCCCAATAGTCGCAGAATACCCTGACGTGTTTCCCGAAGAATTGCCTGGTTTACCTCCAGACCGACAAGTCGAGTTCCACATCGACTTAGTGCCAGGCACAGCACCGATCGCAAAATCACCTTATCGACTAGCGCCATCGGAGATGAAGGAACTTATGGCCCAACTCCAAGAGCTATTGGAGAAGGGATTCATCCAACCAAGCTCATCACCATGGGGAGCCCCCATATTGTTTGTGAAGAAGAAGGATGGAACTTTGAGAATGTGTATCGATTATCGAGATCTTAACAAGGTGACGATTAAGAATCGATACCCACTACCCAGAATCGACGACTTGTTCGACCAACTGCAAGGATCAAGCTATTTCTCAAAAATAGACTTGAGATCTGGGTACCATCAAGTGAAGGTTCGAAATGAAGACGTGCCTAAGACAGCATTCCGAACTAGATATGGCCATTACGAATTCTTAGTAATGCCCTTTGGGCTAACTAATGCACCAGCAGTATTCATGGATTTAATGAATCGTGTGTGTAAACCATATCTAGACAGATTCGTGATCGTGTTCATTGACGATATTTTAATCTACTCTCGTACCATGGAAGAGCACTCTGAGCACCTACGAAAGGTACTCGAGCTCCTCAGAGGAGAAAAGCTCTATGCCAAATTTTCAAAGTGCGAATTTTGGCTACGAGAAGTTCAGTTCTTAGGACATATTGTCAATGAGCAAGGAATTCAAGTTGATCCTTCAAAGGTTGAAGCAGTGATGAAGTGGGAAACCCCTAGAACGGCGACTGAAATTCGGAGATTTCTTGGATTAGCCGGCTACTATAGAAGATTCATTAAGGATTTCTCTAAGATAGCCAAGTCTTTGACTAAGCTAACTCAAAAGAAAGTCGCGTTCAAGTGGGAGCCCGAACAAGAAGAGGCGTTTAGAACCTTGAAGGAAAGGTTGAGCAGCGCACCAATCCTTGCATTACCCAATGGTAACGATGACTTTGTCGTGTACTGTGATGCATCTGCCACAGGATTTGGTTGCGTCTTGATGCAGCGTAGCAACGTAATTGCTTACGCCTCAAGACAACTGAAGGGCGCCGAAACAAGATACGCAACTCATGACCTCGAGTTAGGCTCAATAGTGTTTGCATTGAAAATATGGCGGCACTATTTATATGGCTCAAAGTTTACGGTGTATTCTGATCACAAGAGCTTGAAGCATATATTTGATCAGAAAGAGCTTAACATGAGGCAACGGCGATGGATGGAAGTTTTGTCTGATTACGACTTCGATCTTCACTACCATCCAGGGAAGGCAAACGTCGTCGCTGACGCCTTGAGTAGGAAAGAGTGTGCCAAACCCAGACGTGTCCGAGCACTTAGAATGAATGTGCAAGTGAACCTCTTGGACCAAGTAAAGATGGCCCAAAAGGAAGCACTGAAGGACGAAAACATCCAAGAAGAAGAAATGATTGGGGTAATAAAGAAGTTAGAAGCAGGAGAAGATGGGTTCATTCGCATGAAATGCCGAATTTGGATACCAAACTTCGGTAATTTGAGAGGACTCATATTGGATGAAGCCCATAAAACTAAGTACCTCATTCATCCTGGAGCCGATAAGATGTACTATACCATGAAAGACCAATTTTGGTGGCCTGGAATGAAAAAGGACATAGCAACCTATGTGGAGCGTTGCATGACATGTCTCCAGGTGAAGGCTGAGCACCAAAAACCGTCTGGTATGCTCCAACCCCTTGAGATCCCTACTTGGAAATGGGAAATGATCACAATGGATTTTGTGATGGGTTTGCCAAGAACGAGAAAGGGGAATGATGCCATATGGGTAATCGTGGACAGACTCACTAAGTCCGCCCACTTCCTACCTATGAAAGAAAGCGCCGGAGCTGAACAGCTCGCTCAACTGTACGTTGACGAGATTGTGGCAAGACACGGAGTACCGGTATCCATTGTTTCCGATAGAGATGGAAGATTTACATCTCGATACTGGAGGCAATTCCATGAAGCTCTCGGCACTAGATTAGAAATGAGCACTGCCTATCACCCGCAAACGGATGGTCAGAGTGAAAGGACCATTCAAACCTTGGAAGATATGTTGCGGGCATGTGTGATAGATTTCGGTGGTAGCTGGGACACCCACCTCCCATTGGCCGAATTTTCTTATAACAACAGCTACCACAAGAGTTTGAAAGCCTCACCATTCGAAGTTTTATATGGTCGACGGTGTCGAACGCCTTTATGTTGGTTTCAAGTGGGAGAAGGTCAAATGACCGGCCCCGAAATGGTACTGGACACCATTGAAAAAGTCAAGGTGATCCGGGAGCGACTCATAGTGGCACAAAGCAGGCAAAAGAGTTATGCCGACAGACGTCGAAGGCCACTAGAGTTCGCAGAAGGAGACAAAGTCATGTTAAAAGTATCACCATGGAAAGGCACAATTCGTTTTGGAAAACGGGGAAAACTAAGTCCCCGATTTATCGGGCCTTTTGTGGTAACCAGCAGAATAGGCAAAGTAGCGTATAGACTCGAACTTCCGGAAGAGCTGCGTGGGATCCACCCAGTCTTCCATGTCTCACAACTCCGAAAATGCCTATCTGATGAAACCTTGCAAACGCCACTGGAAGAAATCCAAGTGGACGAAAGACTAAATTTTGTTGAGGAACCAACAGAAATAGTCGAAAGGCAGGTTAAGAAGTTAAGGAGAAAACGCATTCCCATCGTTAAAGTCAAGTGGAATGCAAGGCGTGGTTCTGAGTTTACATGGGAACCAGAGGACGCCATGAAAAAGAAGTACCCCCATTTATTCTCAAGGTGATTCCGGGACGGAATCCCAATAAGGAGGGGAGAATGTGACACTCCGACCCGTACGAGAATAAAAAGACTTAAAAAAAAAAAAAAAAAAAAAAAAAAGAATTTTATTCTACGCGATACGCGCAGATGAGGCTCTAGCCTGCGCGTATCGCCTAAGGCGAGCAAACCCGGGTACGCAAAACAGGGGCAGCCGCAGTTTTCCACGAAACCACCCCTCCTACGCGATACGCGCAGGAGGAGTGTGGGCGTGCGCGTATCGCGTAGCACGCGTCCACCAGCTATAAAAGGAGGTCGACCCCCCCTTCATTTCTTGCACCTCAACTCTCACTCTCTCAAGTCTCTCTCTCTAAAATCCGGCCAAGAATCTCCGGTGAAGCCCGACGAAGCCCCGGTAGGTTTCCGACACTTAGCGGAAGCCTCCAAAAGTTTAATTCGAGTGCGGTTTTGCTCACAAGGCGCCTACGGAATATCTTCGGTGTTCGGTAAGATTCGTCTTTAGATTTCTTCGAGTACTTACCATTATATATATATATATATAAATACACCTTAGATATTAAACGGGACAGGAATCCCGTCATTGTAGTAAACGTTGTCCTCCCACACACACGTGAGCTCGAGACTGCTGAACGAGGCGAAGTGCTGCTCAAGTCCAGAGAGACTTTCGTACCCAGGCCCCCACTCTGCTCGATTCATTAGGTAACGTCTCAGATCCCGTACTCATTTAAGATACGTATGACTTAAGTCCATGGAAAAACCAGGGTTTTAGAATAGAACATTCCTAGTCATATAATATTTCTAGGAACCCAATATGTTTTCAATGAACGATTAGGATCGTGTGAGAAACACGAAGAAATGATAATGTGGCTTTTCAAATAGAATGATAATGAGAACATAGGATAACCCTGACTCAGATTTTAAAAACACTCTGAGTAAAGTAATTATGCCAAGGACTAAACCATTACCAAAGTCACATGACGTGACCAGGGTAATGCATCAGTGAGAGAACACTGATAGGATTATCCCTAGGGGAATGAATCCTGATAAGAATGAAATGTTTTACAGGGTTGTCTTGATTAGCCACTAGCTTGAGATACGTAGGCTACATCAGAAGGTGAGTCTAACCGCCCCTCTTTTATATGTTTTATGATTTCGGGGCTGTATCCGAGCTTGTATGAAAAGTATGAAATGTTTTTAAATGTATTGAATATGTATGTGGTTATAAGTAGATCGCTACCTGGTGATCAACGCATCGCAACTCCAGGTTCGTCCGGTTGTTATGTGAGTTGGTCCGCGGTAATAAGCTTCTTGACGAGTCATCCTGATTATTCGGGATGGCGGCTACATGCCACAGGGCAAGTCATTAAGGCAGGCTACGGGGGTAGATCTTCGAGAACTACCGGCCCGCCTCGGGATATGTATGCGTCTAGTTGGATCCAATTAGGTAGACTGACTGCTCGTAACAGGAAAGACACCCGATGCCCGGGATGTTATGAAATGTTATGGCATAGATTTGCCATATAGGTGTCTTAGATAATCCTGTATGCGGTATACATATTAGCAAGCATTACGTCAGATGACGTCACCAAGTGGCGTAATGAAGAGTTGACTTGTAGATAACTTATTACCACACACATGTATGAATGATGGTGTCTAAATGTTTTGTATGTCTTACGTCATTGGTTACGACTCACCAACACGTAGTTGTTGATGTCTTTTAGCTCGTGATGCAGGTGAAAGAAATAACCGTGGACATTAGCTAGGAAGGCCTGGCTAGGGATGATCGGATGATAGTACTCCATATAGGAGGAAGGAAGATGCTTGGGAATAGTGTCTTTAGTTTTTATTATGATGTAACGCACTCATAGCGAGTGTTAGACAATGTTGTTACATTTAAACAATTAATGAAAAATTTGAATTTGGGACCGCAATTGTGGTCTTTCATTAAGTCTTCCGCTATAGTATTTTACTTGATTGGTTGATGTTATGCAACGTGTCGGGCCCTGGGAGTCGGGGTCTGACAATTCATATCCTCATGTTGCTGGTTTTAATTTATAAATGTAACGGTCTAATTGAGATTGGATTTGGGGGCGGTAGTAATTGTCAAATATATGGTATTGTTGATGGTTTAGGTTCATTACTTGGTTTTAGTATGGATTGTTGTATGGTTGATATGATTGTTGTAGGGATTAACTGTGATAGCCATCACGTATGAAGCAATAACACCTACAATAACGAGTTGGAGGTTAGTGTGCTCACGTTATAAGGGCAAAAAATTGGCTATCACACCCACTAGCTTCCCCATTACGCATCGCCTAATAATTAACTACTAACTTTATCACTATCATACAACCACTATAACAATTTTTCACGACCACCTGCATACTAAGTTGACAACACTTTTCCCTATAACACTCTCCACCACTACTTATGGCCTAATAATGATTATGAAAGTGTAAGAAATACGGTGCCATGCAAGCAAACTAGTTGCCGCTACAATCTTTATCGTAATTTTATTGGTGCGTTGCAGTACTTTACGTAAACTCATGTGGTCCAGAACGAAACATGTGGAAATAGATTTCAATTTGTAAGCTTAAATAAATACGGTGCCATGCAAGTTCAGTTTTGCATGTTCCACCTTATTAGCAATTTGAAGATATACTCACTTAAGGTTTCAGATCCATCCTCATTGTATAGGTTCCTTTTGCTTAGACTACGAGTTCTACAACGGTTCATTGTTTTGGAAATTTTGACTCATCTTAACCGCTTCACTTTTTTTTGCCTACATGACCCGTCTTGACTGATATATAGCACCCATTGACTAAAATCATAGATCCACCACTAGTCTTAACTAGAGGTGCACATTTTGATTATTTTAAAGAACTGGTCCAGTTCTTGTTCGCAGTATGAAACTGGTTCGGTTCTAGAACCGGTTTTAGTGCAAAAAACACTAACCTGTGTATAACCAGTTCTGGTTTCTGTAGAATAACCACTGGTTTCTGTAGAACCATTTTCAAATCCTGTTATTAGAAAACTTTTTTTCATGGGTTGGGTAGGCTACAATCTTCATTGGGCTAAAAACACAAAAGCTAGGTAATGAATTATAGAGAGAGTTATTTTTTAAGCCTTTTTCACTGTGTTTTTGTTTGACACAAAACCCAACTCTCTTTGAGATTGTCAAGTCTGTAGGTTTGCACAACAAATTGTTGTTCACTTGTTTGTATATTTGTATAATTTTTATCGGTGATAGTATTACTGTATTAGATATTATGCATATGCCACTATGGTCATAATTTTTTATTATTTCAAACTAAATAAATAATAACATAAAAAATGTAAATTTTTACAGAATAAGTAGTTCTTAAAACATACAGAATAGATAGTTTTTAAAAGTAAAAACATATAGTCATACAAATTACAATATAGATTTATAAATAAATAAAAACTACATTGTCTTCATTTTCGTCCTCGTTTTTGCGTCTTCCTTTTCGTCTTCATTTTCGGTCTTCTTCAAGTGGGCTTGACATTCCCATTTCAACCGGCCTCCACATCATGTATCTCCATCTCAATGGTATGTTCCTCCTCAAGTAAGGTTGAATCTTGTCTCCACTCCGCCACATCTACATGATCCTTCAAGCAAACACACATTTCCAGTAAATCTAGATTAAGCCTTCATCTTCTCACTGAAATGACCATGCCACTAAAAGAAAAAGTTTATTTCGAAGCTACTGTGGAAGCTTAAACGATTAGTAGATCACGAGCCATAACGGCTAGGATAGGAAATTGGGATTTTATTCTTTTCCACCAAACCAAAATGTTAAAGTTTTCAAATTCTTCTTCAAAAGTGGCAGTTCCAAGAAAATCTGTTGCATTATACCGCCAAGCTCGCTACTTGGGGTGTTACCACGAGCTCATTTAGCATTATCACTTCTAAACTTGTTAAACAAATTAGTCTATATATTTCTACAACTACTTGAAGTCGCATCCGTGAGGGGTGGTCCAAACATCGCAAGTTAAATTCACACCCAATTCTAAACTTTGAAGCAATCGTGTCTAAGGGTTGCTCGATTCATATGAGTCTAACGCAGTTGTAGAGTTTTTGGATAATAGAAGTTAACCTTGGGTTGTCGAAGTGATCAAATGACAAGCCCTCTTGAATCACGAACTTTCTCATTCCTTCGTGTACCGCCTCAACATTGTAATGCCAAATTTGTCCATTGGTTAACATGGTTGGTTGACCACTATCAAGAGCATTCTTCAAGGTTTTACAAGAGTCTTCTATATGTTTTTCAAAGACGAGTTGGACTCCGACCTCAACATATATAGTACCACAACGAATGCAATGAGCTTTGTTTGGACCGAAAGACAATCTAAATAATTGTAAATGGACAACAAAGAGATGGGCCACTTGTTGTGGGAATAACTTCCAAGTCTTCAACGACGATTGGCTTGGTAGTGCTAGAAGAAGAACCCTCACCAATGAAGGGTTAGCTGAGTCGGAAGCCATTTTGAGATTTGAAAGTGTTTTTGAGTGTGGTGACTAAATCTTAACATCCACCAACAGTTTATACTAACTTAGGGACATTAAAAGTAAAAAAAAAAGCTAGAAATGAAGCCCAACGACTCTATAACGTTAATACTAACTGAAAGTATTTTTGAGTGTGGTGACTGAATCTTAACATCCACCAACAATTTATACCAACTTAGGGACATTAAAAGTAAAATAAAAACAGCTAGAAATGAAGCCCAACGACTCTATAACGTTAATATTAACATTACAAAAGGTTCATCATAGCAATTGGCCAACAACTTTTGCCTAGCAAAGAACCGGATTTTCCAAAATCGGTTTTTTTGCATGACCTAGGTTTTTTTTGCAGGAACTAGAAATTTGGAAAAACAAGTTATTCTATTTCACTTCTTAGAAAGAAAAGAACTTAAATCAAGATATTTAATACCATGGCGATACATTCATACAAAAATTCTACCCCGAGCATACACAATGGAACCAAAGACAGTCAATTGAAATCCAATCCACAAAATAGTTTCCTTTATGGACAACATCATTGTGTAAAGGTCCCATACCTTATTCAGACCGTACGGTTCAGCTTGATTCCAGTTTAATTCTTGTATAACCGATTATTCTAAGTATCAATTTTATTTATGGTTACTTGGTGTAACGGACTAATGGTGCACCTCATATCTTAAGTTCCTATGACTCTATGAGTCACAACCTAGTTATAAATAGCTAGTGAAACCCTGGCCGCGCACAACACAACAACAACTGCTCAATCAAACTCACTCACCAATCATACTTTGAGCTTCTTCATCGACTCCGTTAATCAATCGTCCCGTTTTCATCTATGTTGCCGTCTACTGTTCATCTCCCACTCACTTCCGGCACCGTTAGGTAACCCTATTTTGATTTCATGATTACGAAATTAACCGATCTAAAATATATACGTTTGAATAAAGAAACAAACCATCTCTAATTAGCTTATTTGTGCTTGGAGACTCTTAATTTGGTTTTAAGTTTGATTCACTATTATTTTACCAAATTAAATAAAATTTGACTTCATTGTTATTTGTACCTGCCTTAATATCATGTTCTGTTATTCTAAAAAAGATATCAGATCTAAATTCATAAACAGTATTAAGTATTGTGAAACCGGTGATGGTAGTATGGTACTGATGACCAGCTCTTATTATCGAGTGCAGCACAATCAGATGCCTTTTTTTTTGTTTGCAGATTTATTTAGCGTTCAAAGGCTTTGATGACAGATTCGCGGTTAGAATTAGAGAGATTCTGTATAAAGTTGCAAGTCTTTTTGATTTGTCTTACTTGAAAGTGGACTAGACTATCTTCATAACTATGTTGGCACCTGTCTTTGAATCTTCGGTCTTGTTACAGGGAGGTGGAATGCATTTGTGTAATACCACTGCGGAGATAAGAATTAAGATCGTGGATTGGGGAAGGTGTACAAACGTCCGCTTATATGCCTATGACCGAAATTGAAATGCTTTGTAATATGTGTCATAGGTGTTTAACGTGGATTGGATTACCTTCACACGGGATTGAAGTACCTCCACACCGGATTAAAGTACCTTCACATGTGTGTAGACGGTAAGTATGAAAGTATACATCGTGACATAAAGATCTTGAACCATTGGTTTATATCCCCATCGATACACAAGCACTATTATCTTTTAGTGTGAGGCTTGTATCTTAGATTGGTATTTTTTGACGCTTGTAACTTAGATTGGTATTTTTTTACTTTGTATTCAAATAGTCATGATAGTTATAGATGTTGCACACCTGTTAAAATATATTCATATGACTCCCATAATCGGATGTTAAGAGGCTTAAATGAAAAGTTGTTATGTTTGTTTGCATAGTTCTAAATTCATGTATGTTTTGCTTTTACTTTTTTTAAATAACAATCGATGCAACGGTCTATGATCGATGCATCAAGAGATATAAGAACAGAAATCAAAACTATGCCTCTAACACTATTAAGTGTTTTTTGCCGGCATTAAGGCTCACCTATTACTCCAAATGCAGCAGAGATGGCTAAGATCCAAGAAGACTCATTTGTCGTTAAAAAAATGGTATTTCTATCAAGCACTTAGTTGGCTTAGAGGTGGCAAAGTCGGTGTAGAAACAGAGTGGCCAATTTATATATACTCTCAATTCATAATCTCAGTTTCAATCTCTTTAGTTTTTTTTTTTTTGACAATGCAGGTAGTAGTGATGTATACATATATGTTTCATACGATTCACTGTCGTAACCGTGTTCATCATGTGATGTGGGGAAGTTGCTCAGATGATTAATTTTATAGAATCACTTCTTCTATGTAGCAAATTATAACTTATCACTTCAGCATTTACTTTGATGGAACATGTGTGTACTATTTTGAATCAATATTCATGCATTAACTAAAAGTGATTTGCCTTTTAAGTTGACGGTTCTGGATTTAAACTCATACATGAATGTAATTTGTTGTAATTTAAGATTCAATATTGTCTGTATTGTTTTGAATCTAAACGAAGGAAGCAATGCATAGTATATGATTCTAATGACCAAAGGGCATGCACTATAATGTTGTATATCAACGTGTATCGAAAAGGGGTTTCCCTCTCAGGTGGTCATGAATTTACGGTTTACATTCTGTTGGGGACAGAAGTATAGCTAAGAAGTCATGTGTTATTGGGTGTGAATAATTTAGCATTAGAATATAAAGTACGTTTAATCTTATTTTTTTACATTTACTATAATCCATCCACATCTAATCAATGGTAACCATAATATATAAAGCAAATTTCACAAGATCGACAACAATACACATTTGCATTCAGTGATAACTATATATATACATACAATTGTGTATGGCTTGTCATGTGACTTCACATGGTCACAAATAAAAAAAGTCATGGTACATTAATTCAATCTCAATAGACCCACAACCCTAAGCTAAGCTAAACATGCCCAACCTCACGGGCCAAAAGAGTAATTTACTCGATCATCTTGTTATCTTTGAGCTTTAATTTCGTCAACAATGAAATTCTGATAACTGTATACACTTTTCAACTTGTTATCTTTTACGTAAGGGAATTAATAATATGACACATGATATCGATCTCAATAGATAAATTAAGTGCCTGCCATCATCACAAACTAAATTTTACCCTTATTTTTTCTTACTATAGAATCCAAAATTACTAAAAACCCAATTAGAATATATATATATATATATATATATATATACATATATATATATTTATTTATTTATATTTATATTTATTAGAAAAGTAAAAAAAATTATTTTTATTATTTAAATCGTTTATTAAGCCAAAGAGTTTTTGATGGGTTGATAACCCATTGGTAACACTTGTATTTAAAACACTAAATCTTACAAATGAGTTATGTGATGTAATTTAATTCCTTAATATATAAACAACTCTTGTTAAAGAAAATTAAACCAAAGAGCTTTTGGGCCGGTATAGGTTTAAGATTTGTTGTTTAAAACGTAAAAGGATATTGAATTTTAATAATATGAACTTTGGTACATTGTCCGATAATAATTCCAACTTAAAATATTTTTCGGGGAAATCCCAACTTGTAACTTATTTTCCTATATTGATCCGCCATTAAAGTTAACTTAACGCCGTTAAATGTTTTTCAAATTTCAAACCGATGTTTTAGGGTTTTTGATCCGGAGGAGGACACGAGTCTATTGATGTAAAACTTACCTTGAACCGGTGCTCCAAACGATCAAACGGTCTTCAATCGGTTATTTAAACCCGACGGTGCTTAAATTAGATTGGAGCACTGGTTAAGTTAAGTTTTCATATATAGATTCGTATCCTCTTTCTGATCAAAAGCCTAAAAACATCGTTTTGACATTCGAAAAAAAATTAACAGCGTTAACTTTACTTTAACGGTGGATCAATGTAGGAAAATAAGTTACAAGTTTGGATTTCTCTTTGTAATTTTTTAAGTAGTGATTAATATCGGCAAATATACAAAAATTTAGATTATTAAAATCTAATATCCCAAAATTAAATAAAATCATTAAACCAATCTATAAAATCATACCATGTACATGCAGCTAAACCAATCTATAAAACTCTTCCCTACTTTCTTTCTATGCATATTATTCATCTTCCATGCAACCCATAGTTTCTCATTCAATTCGTGTCGTCCTAAAGGCACTTGCTCTCCGAGGCTCGCCATAGACCATTGCACGCATCGAGCTCTTTAGGTATGTTTTCGCATATATTTGACTTCTTTACTTCATATCCATCACAAATCTATGTTAAGTTTACTGTACCTCCCAAATCCAACTATGTTCTATATAAACTCATACTGAAATTTGTAAACCCAAATTTGCATGTAAGTGGTTGAAGCTTTTACCATGTCAATGTTAAAAACTTCATGACAGGTTTGGATTGATATGCCGCGCTCTCTCCATTCACCACCATCAATTTTGATAAACAAAGTTATTATCTTTGGAATGGTTCGGGAAGCTTTAGGTTTGGTGCAACTATTAACGATGGGCATTAGATCAGTTAATTTCATGTGGACTAGACTACTTTCATAAAGCATCAGTATTGAAAATAACATCATTCACCGTGATATCAAGAGCATAACTATTTCAATAGGGATGTGACTGGTGCTAGTACTTTTCAAGGCGGAGGGAGTATGCTTTGAACTTTCTATATATATGCGCCACCTGATAACATCCAAATCCGACAAAGGGTGATGATCTAGAGCAACCTTTTCATGACCAGCTAGACCATCAAATAATGGATTTGGATATATACCACTCTTAGGTTTAATACTCATCCCAACAGGGGACCATACTTGTTCAACATTTTCTCTCTTTCAAATTGGATACCGTGAGGCAGACCTTCGAAAGTTTTATCATACGCAGTAGGGATTCGTAAATCTTCCAGACGTAGAGCACGTAAGGCTTTGAACCCAAATACATTACCTACAATGAAAGTAAACATGTTAGTAACAGAACCTTCTTCAAAAAAGTCTAATGGATAAGCTACATAAGTAATAAATTGATTGTCTTCTCCAGGAACATATCCTTGAGCTTAATTTAACCAGCTAAAAGAATGATGATTTGCATGGGTTTACGTACCCTCATACTTAATTACTTAAACCATGTTTAATTACCGGTTTTTATGGTCTTCGTAACATTAATCATATTACACAATCACTTTTTATTTCTATGAGTTGTATATGAAATGGGTTTCAAGATGCTGTTCATGAGTTAATTATTGCATTTATGTAATTCTTTATTTATTAAAATTTTTAATTACCGTACGTACCACTTATCATAATTAACCATAAATATCATTTTGAGCTTAACCTTCTTTTCATTGTGAGCCCTGCCTAGCTATTTATATCGTTAGAGTTTTGAACATCATAAACTTTTAGCAAAGAGTTCTTAAACCGTCGACGAGTTGTTCGATTATGTATGTTCATTTAGTAAACAAACTAACATGAACACAAAATATTGATTTAAATTTATTTATTACTATGATAATTATTTAAAATCAGTTTTGTTTTCATATTTTAAAATGAAAGGACAATTTAAGATAATTGGTATATTAGTTTTAAACGGCTCGAATTATCATCTTTTGGTTTCTATCACTCTAACTATTGAATTGGCTAGCAACGATCTAAACTCTTATCACTTTGATAACTAACAGACGACCGTTAATTTTTTTTTAACATCTACGTTATTGATAGTTTTATCTTCAACCTCATTAAGTAACGCTCTTAACATCTACGTTATTATTATTTTTATCATTAAGAAAATAACTATTACATGTTATCCTTTTTTTTTTATAACAAATGTTATTAGCTCAGATCACACAATGGAGAAAAACACCAAATGAAACTATGTAGGATATGTTGGACACAACTATCATTGTTGGCCAACACGAAAACCTCCATCTTAGCCTCAAGCCCAGAATTCCTGTCCAAAGACACGACGAAGCGATATGATAAAACCTGATAATTTCAAGAATGCAAACTAACGGCCTAAAAAGCCGCTTGATTTATTCATGAGTAAATTACATTTGTTGGCCTTTATAATAAGCCAAATTATGGATCGTAGTCTTACTTTAAATTTTTACATTGGTTGGTCTTTATATAAATTTTTGTCATGATTTTTGGTCTTTAATCTAAGTTGTCTTTAATGCCACGTAGGTACATAACTTGTTAAGAAAAAAATAATTTATTCAGCAACCTAGATATGACCATTGACCAAATGGGAAGAAAAACAATTCAATTAAACTAAAAACCGACCTTATGCTTTACCTCTTTCATGTTTTGTACCCATCAAATATCTAACTTTTCACCATCCCATATTCAATTATATATGTTCTTAAATCGGCCTTTGTCTTCAATTAATTGTTTATGCATCCATACCATGTTGTTAACTTGTTGACATTTTCATTTCAGATCTGAATTGACTACCAAGATTTTGTACTCTGCAACTGGTCCTTTTTCTCCAAGTAACGATTTGGATGAGTTGATCTTTGTAAATGAAATATCTGGAATATATGGTTTGCAAAGGTGATGGATCTTCAACTTTGGTGCAACTATTAATGATGATTGTTGTTGCCTTTTGTGGATTAGACTACTTTCATAATTGAGATCATGTTTATCGTCATTCTTTGCACCGCGTTATCAAGAGTGCAAAGCGGATCCGGAAAGGTTTACAGCGGTTTTGGAAAGGTCTACAACTAAATTTTATGATCGATGAGCTGTGATCATTATATAATTGGATGAGAAGATCCTTGTTTATGACAATTATTTGTGTTTTGTGGATTAGACTACTTTCATAATTTTGATTCTCTTAATTTATTGTTAAATTGAACATATTGTGAATGTGTTTATTGTTACATATTTTTTAACTATATTTATATTGAAAGACAAACTCTATTGATAATGTTTTGGGTGTTGGATAAGATGTGATATTGTTATTTATGTGTATTTTGAGTTGCTTTTTTAATTATTGGTCAATAGTGTTTTAAGATATGTTTTGGATGTGTGTCGGATTAGATAGTTTATAAGTGGAAGAAGTGGAAACTTTCACTAATATTTAATCACTAACACTTTACCATAGCAACCCTCACACCATCCTCACTCATATACTCTTAGTACCCTCTCTTTTTATTTTTATTTTTAAACAGTTATTTAAAAATTTTAATAATATAACTAAATTAAAAATAACTACTATATTAATTTACAAACTTAATGATAGTGTTTTCGGGTATTTTATTAATATTTTTTGTTGTGTTTGGGTGATGTTGTTTAATTGGTTCATGATAGTTGTTGCTTAGGTGTTGTTGTTTAATTGGATGATGTTGTTAACGTGATTTGTTGTTAATTTTTTTTCTTTTTTGTTTGTTGTAGTTTGTGTATTTGTATTTTTATTGTTGGTATGTGTGCAATGTGTTTATAGCTGTTTTGGTAGTGTGTTTTGTGTTGTTAAAGATGCAACATCCCTCGGGCCCTAACAATTTTTCACGAATCAACATGGGTGAAAGGTTTGTTAAATTGGAAGTGATACTCATTCAACGCTCTACGCATTAGATTCATCGCAATTTGGTGGCATAATTATGTATGCGATTAAAGTTGGACATTTGAAGATTCATAAGCGCTGAATATTTTGAATCAAGATAGTGAACGGTTCGGTTTCTACCACCCTCTAGCTCATTGTATCGTCGAAGAACTCGTTTCCAAAGTTCATGACCTTCTTGACCGGAAAATGAAACATCTAACAATGTGTTTGCCAAGTTAACTTCTTTACTATTCGTCCATGATTTATGATTAGTTGAAGGAGAGTGGTTACTACAAGCCATTATTTATGTATGAGATGGAGGTTTAGATTGAGATTGGAATTGTGAGTGTAATGTATGAAGAGTGATGGTATTTATAGGTTATATTTGTATTTAAAGGGTAAAAAAAATTGACTTAAAAAATGGTAATATTATTGGTGTTATGGTCATGGCACAAAAAAACAAGAGGATAAATTGGAGATGTTGCAAGCGGGTATCCATGCCCGTGAACACCCTATCCGTATGGGTGGCGACAAAGTTACCGTATCCATACCCTCCACCCTAAGATATATATATATATACCCACTCAGACAGTCAGACCCTTCACTGATAACTACGTTGTCTTTATTTAGAAACAAATGATTTTAATGGTCTAATAGTGAAACTCATTACATAGCGACATATTCGCCATCGAATCGGGAAAAACCCTCTCTTAGACCGGGCCTTTCGCTTACCACTACATTAATCAATATCTCATTGGGAGATGTAGGCGCACATCTTTCAAATTGATAGGAATGACAAGAATTAACCTAGATCACTTATTATATATACTATCTTTCATCTAATTGAACTAAATTTTAAATGTTGAAACTCAAAGGTATTAAATGCTTTGTCCATTAAGAGCTTGTTATACATATCAAGCTTTGGCGATTTTATAGACTTATTGCGATCCATATCACTTACTAGGTTTAACCGTGTATATATATTCAAAGTTTGAATTAATTTACATACTTTAAGTTTTAAATATGTATCACCTAGCTACTCTTGCAAAGGCATGTATGGCAATCTAATTTTCTAAGAAGAGGCCTTAACCAAACATCACTTATTTACCATTACATAATTCTAAAATGCCACTTGATTACCCTTCGTTGCTAACATCGTAGGAAACTTTTTTAAAAAAATGGTAATTAAAGAAGCTTTCGATATTTTTTTTGGATATAAAGATTATTGTATATGTTAGATGTAGGCTATACTATCTTCATGTAAATGAATTCAATTTTCCACCTGGTTAAATGTTGAAATTGAGAGATATGAAGCTTTTGTGATCTTGTAGACCTAGCTTGTGATCCATATATTAAGTCACAAGCTCCTAAGTCATATATATATCGATCATATGTGAATATGTGATTGAGGGTATGTATTTTTTTATTTATTTATTTGTGGGCTCATTCCAATTATTAATCGGCTATGGTTTAGCCGACTATAACCAATTAAGTTATGTTATATAGTATAACTTTAACGGTTAAAATTAAATTTTGTTTGCAAAAACTCAAATTGTTATATTTGCTTTTCATCAACTCAAACGTACGGTCATATTACAGTTCTCTTAAAAATCCCCCATGTGATATGTATTGTCCACATCATATATATCCAGACGAATGGTACGTAAATTCAGTCTAGGTGTTTCTCGATGACTCAATTTTTAACAAGCAAACTTCAAGTTTGAATAACTAATTAAGGTTTCACTACTTTACGAGTATACATTAGTGTAAAGTTACACTATACCTTCAAATGTACATATACGTACATAAAAGAACATATATAATACTTTTATGTAATAATTTTATTCAAATTAAAAAATAATAGTTCGATTGATTTTAACAAAGTTAATGAGTTAATAGCTTAAAAAATAGTTAACGACAACCCTCCTTAAAAACATAAAGCGCGCATTAAGCACATTTATCATGTAACTAACAACTGTAGGTTATATGACAAACCTTTTCCGTACCATACAGAGAAGTGAGAAAACAGAAAAGTTCAAAGCCATACAAATTTTATAAGTCATTGAACAATCAACAAATTTAGGTTGGTTGGGTAAAGATGGCAAATCTTATAAAAGAAAAGACACTTTCAAAGCCATTTATAGTAGCAATTCATTGCTACCTCCAATATCATACAATCTTATAACAGAATATATATATATATATATACTCTTGCGATCGCTCTTATTAATTGTTATTACGTACATAACTAGGTTAGCATCCGTGAGTACCTGCTGGGTTGAACTGTAAAAAGTATTTATATACTTTTATATTGAAATGAATAATAACAAAACATCAAAACAAACTATGATAATGTGGATGACTGTAAGTGACGCAACGTGGAGCAACAACTTAGCAATTTATTATAAAAGAAGATATTTGTAATATTATATATTATGAGTATTTTGTAGGATTATATGATCATGAATGTAAACATCAAGCACAAGAATCATCTATTTAACAACTTTAAGGTGCAAACAGATGAAAAACTTTATACCAAATATATATATATATATATAAAGAAAAAGATACATTCACCCCATTCAATTCAATTGCAATTTATTGATACTTCAATAAACCTACAAAACAATGTTACAATTAATGCATTCAACTCTAAAAATCAGCATAACCCAAAGCTAACCCAACATTACCAAGTCCAACACTAGCTTTACAATCATAAACTTGACACACCCCCGTAACAACCGTCAACAACATACTTAAAACAGCTAACACAATAGCTAAAATCTTCCACGATGCAAGAAACACTTTCTTGATAAACTTGAACACTAACACCCTAGGTAGATCACCATAATACACGTTAACTTCCTCAATAGTCTTCACCAATTTTGACTTCCCTTCATCTGCTCTCAAACTCGATTTGTTCATCCCATTAAACAGTTTCACCACATCCTCGTCGCTCATATCACCTTCGATAATCTTCTTTTCGCGTAGAATTTTTACATCCCTAACACCATCAATGATCCCACACATCAGGTCCACATACTCGGTGAAATCAAGATTTTTAATGGTTTTGTTCTTGAACATCATCTCTTCATAAGCCACCAAATTTCTTAACACAACTTCCGAACTTGGTTTCAAATCAAGAACCGGGAGGGAAATGGAGGGTTTCTTTTCGTCGAATGTAATGTCGTGAATTCCTCCGGGAGTTGAGCGAAATTCGATCTTTCCGATTATTGAGAGCCTTGAAACCGAAGGGATTTCGGTTTCAAGCATTGTAGGGTTTTCCCCCAATGTATTCTTGATAAAAGTAAGAATCTTGCCCCATGGCAAACTTAGTAGCGGCGAAACACGCTGCAGATATGCATTTGCTCTGGGGATTAACTCCTTGGCCCTGTCCACGGCCACGGACACGGACGCGGACGCGGACGTATCTATATGTAGTTTTGAGACTAGTTTACTCCACAAAGGTTCAGAACCTAAAAATGCAAATGTCAATTGTCATTAAGGCACCTTTTTGTTTTACATTATTGGCACCCTTTAGTTTAGTTATTAATTAAAAATGTTTTCTATATTACATCAAAGTCCAATTTAGTTTATCTTTTATTTAAAACAACTTACTATTTTACCTTAACACCCTTACTATTTTACATCAGGATCCATTTCTTTCTGCTTTTAGTTAAAAATATAAACAAATGTCAATATAGTACGGAGTATGTATTTAAAGACTATTGGTGTAGGCGTGTTCAATATTTAGTTTCAACTCGAATAAATTGAAAATTGAACCGAAAACGTTGAATACAAATTGAATTGCATAGTTGGCTTTTGGTTCGGAGTGAAACCGAAAACCAATTATGCAATTTGGTTTGCGGTTCGGTTTGTGGTTTTGATAATTTCAATCGGATCAAACCGTATAACCCGAAAAACTAATAAAAATTTTAAGCTTATATATTTTACACTTTAAAAGCCAAAGCTTCCAATACATTTTAACTTTGTAAGGGGCTGTTTGGCAAATGCTGAATGGTTAAGAGGTCTGAATGGTTAAGAGGCTCTACCAATGAGAGGGATATTGATGTAGAACTTCAGGTGATAGTTAGTTTGGTATATGCTTCATTCAGTTCCATTCAGCTTCTTTCAATCTCTTAACCATTCAACACTTAATTGAACCATTCAGAGACTCTTTTTTTATGAAACAAACGCTCTGAATGCGGAATCTGAATGATTAAGCACTGAACCGAACCATTAAGAGGTGAAACAAACAGCCCCTAAGCCTAGTTTTTAAATCCCCAAAGCCCAAACTAAAAAAACTAAACCTAATAATCAATCATCGGGTTTCACTTTCACACTTTCACCACAAACATCGACTTCACCATCTACGTTCCCCAAGTCCCCATCTTGTTTACTTTTCTAATGTATAGTTTTGTATGTTTTTAGACTTTAACCTTTAGAAATGTTTTACCACACACTTAATGAAAAAGCTTGATTTGGTGAATATGGTGTTCTAATTTTTAAAGTTGCAAAAAGAAAATATTTTTAAGCTATTTCGGTTTGTTCGGTTTAACCGAAACCAAACCGAATTAGATTCGGTTTATTCGGTTCAGATTAGGATTGCACGAATTCGGTTCGGATTGTTGTTTCACAAAAAAAAACTCAATCCGAGGAAACCACGTAACCCACAAATTAACCGAACCGATGAACACCCCTATTAATTGGTGCTCTTAAGTGATTTTTAATAGAACGAGTAGAGTAAATATATACAGTCCAATAAAGTGTGACCTGTTTTTGGCACCCCCTGCCCAAAAATCTTGGATCCGTCACTATCCCCGGCCATTTGGATGGCATTTACAACATCTTCTAGATGCACAGTGAGCAACAAACTTGCCGGGTGAGAATTTGCGTGCCCTTTGGGTGGATATGTATGGTTTATGATCAACTGATACATGTATGCGAGTAAGTGATAATAAGTGTCGGATAGATCAACATCAGGATCGAGTTCGGTTTCTAGTATGGTAAACTTAAGTGGCGATTGTGATTCAGAAAACTTAATCAACAAATTCTCAAGAAACGAATCATTGAACTTCTTGCCCGGTCTGTAATTTTCGGATGCACTGTGAGCAGAAAGTGACCACTAAAGTTAGAAACATATTTACAAACAGTCAAGTCCCAACCCAATTGATATCAAATAAGAACACACATTAGTTAGACACTAATGCATTTGCTGAAAAACACATTTGAAGAATTGATTTTCAAATCGGACATTTTAATATAAAAATGAGTCAAAATATGTTTTTGAGCAGTTGCATCGTGTGACCTGCTAGAACCTTCTCAACGTTTTAAGGGCCTGAATCAAACTATAAAAATGGGGCCCCTTTATCAAAGAATAATATAAACTTTTTTTCTAGGCTTTAATACCGACAATAATAAACTAAAATGTTTTCGTTTATCTCTTCATATAAGTTTATATGTTTATGCTCATCAAGATTTCATCAAAATTTGTAGTATTTGTACTTGTAAATATGAGCATGGATGTAAAAATTGGCATTTATATTTAATCGCGTTGCACCAAAATGTTTATATTCATGGGCTAAATGCATATTTCCCACTCCAAAACACTTTAAATGCATATTTACCCAGCCAAAAAAATCAATTGCATATTACCCCTTATAAACAACTTTAATTTGCAAATATACCCATTTTTAATAAGGACAATTAGTTAACATTGGGTATATATGCAATTTATTTTTTTAGTTGGGGAAATATGCATTTAGAGATGTTTATAGGGGTAAATATGCAATTAAATCTATATTCATAGTACGATATTACGATGTGCTACAAATTTGGGGGCCTTTAAATAGTGGGAGCCTGAAACAACTACATTACTCGTTAAGCCTGTAAAGACGGCCATGTGGCCTGGTTAGGTAACTAATTATAAATAAAGGTAAGTACCTTAAAGTTTGAACATGGGGCGATGGCGAAACAAAATGTGTAGTTGAGTATTGTTGAAGTGTATTTAGTAATTGATCCATCACCACACGTGGGATTTGATTTTCCAACATTATAACATCATCCAAAGTCTCTAACACACATCCTTTTGCAACTTGAGACAAAAGATCGAGCAAGAAGAGTGAGTCCAAGACAAACACCCATGCTAAGCATTCGTCATTGACGTCAAAGTACAAGTCGTAGCAGCATCGAATTAGCGGGACAAGATGAATGAGTTTTTGGTGAAGAGTTTTCAGAAACTGGGGTGTGATGTTGTAGGGTTGTAGAGTGGTTTTTGTTGCAGTGAGTTTGAGTTGTTCTTGTTTGGTGTAAAGATTTGTACGGAAATGGTGAATTGGGCCGAGACCAATGTGGTTGGGAGTGTAAGAAGATGGTTTTTGAGATGTTAAGGTTTCGGGTAGGTGGAAAATGCAGACGGGAAGTGAAGTGTTAAGTTGAAGATGGTTTGTGAATATTTGGGTGGAGTTGTTTAGCCAGCTGTGTTGTTGCAGGTCGTTAATGGAGGATGTAGAAGAAGAAACAAATGGAGTGGTAGAGGAGGAGGAGGAGGATGATGATGAGGCCATTTTTGCTTGATTTGGAAATTCTTTACGTTGAATTGAATTGCTTAATTTGTATTAATTTATGGTATGCATGTAACTCTACCTAATAACCTAACGTACAGATTGGCGGATCCTTTAGAGGGTCAGGATGGGCGTTGGTCCTGCGTGTTTTTTGATAGAAGTACTGGTTTTTATCCAGATGCCTTAAATTTGTATGTATATATATATATATATTGATTTCGTCCTCATGTAAAATATAATTTATGGGTCTTGTAATTTTCCGCCCCCATGTTAAAAACGTCCAGGATCCATCACGGGTACTCATCAGACACTCTTGACTTTTTGTTGCTGTACCATGTATAGTGGGGCATGTATATATATGTCAATTTTGAAGAAACAAATTAATTTGAGATATTTTCATGTATTGCCTTTTGTTATTGTTGCATTTACTATACATATACAAACATCCGGATTTTCTAACTATGGTTAAGTTTAGCTAACTAAACTAGTTAACTAACAACTCAATTAACTAGCAACAACTTAACTGCTTGTTAACTTTCTTGCCACATCAGCTTGTTCCATTTCTTCTGCATACTTTGACTTTGGTCAAACAGAAGAGTCAACTTTAACTTGTATAAAACCTCCCAGTTCTCATATTTGAAAATTTGATAATAAAAGTGCAGATGCTTAAAAGTTAAAACAGATTTTTTTTAAATTTTAATAAAATATATTAAAAAGTATTAATAGGTCGGGCTTTTTAAAGGTTTTATAGTTACATCACTTTTTAATCACCTCCAACTATTGGTTATTGGCCGCTGTCACCCTCAAGTATCACTTTGGCCAATATAACTCCAAACTAAACACTTTGGTGTCTGTATCACCAAAAGTTAAAAAAAATTAACCAAAAATTAACCAAAAGTGACTTGAATTGGTTAACTTTTGGTGATACGGTATCCGTAACACCAAAAGCTAACCAAAAAATAATCAAAAGTTAACCGAAAATGACTTGAATTGGTTGAATTTTGGTGATACGGACACCAAAATGTTTAGTTGGGAGTGATATTGGCCAAAGTGATACTTGAGGGTGACAGCAGCCAATAACCAATAGTTAGAGGTGATTAAATCCAATAACCCAAGCTTTTATGACAACACATGGTCTAAAAAATCATGCATTGATTTCTTCCATCTTTAATCTTATAACCCCTAACATTGTACTACTTGTGTTTAGAGCACTAGTTTTAAATTTCAAATTTTGCAATGACGTACAGGTTATGATATATTTATTTTAGAAAATCACAGAGTTGTTAAAAAAAACATCACACAACTCTTTGAAGTATGGAAATTAAAAGTTTAGCATCCTTGATTGTTCTTAAATGTTTGAAACAACACTAACGCAGTTAAGTGGGTTACGCGAAGCGTATGAAGCTCCGATGGATCGTTCACGTAAACTGAGTGTAAGTTAAATGACTTATATGATGATTCATGATATTGTCAGTGGTAATAAAAGCAAAAGTTTACAGCGTTATTTCATAAAATTTTGGTATAGATTATTTTCAGCAATAAGGTACGATTTAAAACTTTTCTAAGCATACTACGTCTTGTTATATTTATCTTTATTTAACTGGATAATACTGTTATTAAATTTTTTTTTCTTTTATCCGTTCACTAACGATCTAACATGAATATGAGGGAAAAAAGAAGGATGAATAGTGAGTCACTAATATGAATACATAATGGTAAAGAAGGGTAAGTTAATTAATTAAGGACAAACAAGGGGTAGGTTAATTAGGTTGTAATTTGTAAAGAAAAAAATTAGAACTAAATTAATTTTTTGATCGAGGCGGGCCATCAAATCTGTGACTCAACCAAAAAGTTATACTCAGCAGCAATCCTCGTGTATTGTCCGTATCATATGCACGTGGGTGTAAGGTCACCTGCCAAAATTAATATATGGCTTTTGATTTTGGTACATTCTTCACGAGGCGACGAGCCGTTAATGTTTTAACAGTCCGTTATGAAATATTGTTTCGGGGCATAGTCATCTTTATGGGGCCGTGAAGATTTATGTTTAAGAGGGTGGTTCTCTTATAAAGTGTATTTTCGGGGCATATTTAGTCACATTAAAATCGGGTTAAACGAATTCTAATTGAACTCATACAGGGACGTTACAACCGTGTTGTTAACCCCCGTGCCCATACCACTCTAAAAACCTAAACCTCTCATCCTCCCTCCCCCTCAAAAAAATAATACCTACCCCACCCATCAAATAACCTAAACCTCCCATCCCAAAAAAACCTAAACTTTAAAAGTTATACTCTAAAAGTTAAATTATAAGCTAAACTTGAAGAAAAAACTAAATTTTATAGTTAAACCATAGAAGATAAGGTGATAAATATAAATTTTAAACCATGGAAGATAAGATGATAAAGACAATGAATGGAAGATAGAGAAATAGAAAGAAGTTGAGTGGTTGAGGAGGAGGAGGTCATTTTTGCTTGTTTTGGAATTTGTTATATTGAGTTGAATGATTTTGTATTTATGTATATGTCAATTTTGAAGAAACGATTTTGAGATATTTTCATATAATACCTTTTGTTATTGTTGCCCATACAATATTCAAAGACAAAGATTTAAGGAGAAATACACGACATGTGTTCATATCAGAATTCAAACTCAAGATCTAGTGCTTTCAAAACAAGTGTTATCAATGGACCGCTAACCTTAATGGCAAGTTTATCTAACTAAATTAGTTAAATAAAAATTTAACAACTCAATTAATATATGTCTTTTATTTACCATCAACCTTTTAACATGCAATTTGTTATTAACATAATAATTTTATATAATTTTACAAGTTAACCCCCCCCCCCCCAACTATATATATTTCTTCTTAACTATGCCTAAACTGCTATGCAAAATGAACTATACACAAACTATATGAAAAAATGCATGAAAACTATATGCAAACCTAAATGCAGTGCAAGCATGTAAACAAGCAACGCAGGCAATATATATACTGTGTGGGTTAAGATCCTTATAGAACCACCTTAATTACAGAACTATAGAACAGTTGATTTATATACATGTAAATTAAGGAATCATTGATTCACATACATGTAAACCGTTGATTTACACATATGTAAATTAGTGATATTAAAATAGTTAATGACTTGACTAAAGGCCAGAAATTATTCTTTTTGTTCTCGTGATAAAAAAAATATTATGTAATTATCCTCACCCTATATATAGGTTATATAATTAAAGAATAGTTCCCGCTTTCCCGTTAAATGCTAAACAACCCCCCCCCCCCCCCCAAAAAAAAAAAAACCTAAAACCTTCCACCCACTCAAAAACCTAAAACCAAACACCCAACCCCCATGAAAGAGCTAAAAACCTATGAGTTTATAAAGTTAAACTAGTTAAATTGACCATTCAAAAGTTTTTCACTTATTTTTGTTATTTCTTATAACAAGATTAAAAGTTATGGTCCAAATCTAGCCTATTTATTCTAAAACTTTAACGGGTTAAATTTTTTTAGTTAATTGGGTTATTGGATTTAATCACCTCCAACTATTGGTTATTGGCCGCTGTCACCCACAAGTATCACTTTGGCCAATATAACTATCAACTAAACACTTTGGTGTCCGTATCATCAAAACTCAACCAATTCAAGTCACTTTTGGTTAGTTTATTACTATTTTTTGGTTAGCTTTTGGTGTTACGGACACCGTATTACCAAAAGTTAACCAATTCAAGTCACTTTTGGTTAATTTTTAGTTAATTTTTTGTTAACTTTTGGTGATACGGACACCAAAGTGTTTAGTTGGGAGTGATATTGGCCAAAGTGATACTTGAGGGTGACAGCGGCCAATAACTAATAGTTAAAGGTGATTAAATCCAATAACCCTAGTTAATTCGTTTAAAACTTTGTTTTTTTAGGTTTAATGATAAAATGGTTGATTTCACTTAAAAAAAATTACTCCTTAGTCTAGATATTTTTTTTCCAACTAAAACACTAAAATTCTCAAGCCTTCGGATATGATTCTATTTTTCTTTAAACTAGATTTAAGACTAGATTGCGCGTTGCAGCGGCCGGGGCAGACAGTTGGGTCTTACGTATGTGACTTCGTCACATGCGTTGATAAAAAAAAAGTCTCATGTCCCGTACGTCATGGCGCAAGAACGTAATGTGTCACATATTAAAAAATGATGAAATATAAAAAGTTAGACGTCAAAAAGATAACAGTATTAAAGTCGTACTATATGGCAAAGTAAAGTAAGAGATCAAAGTAAAAAATCATCAAGAGCTAAAATGATAATTAGTAAAAGTCGTACTATGTGTCAAAGTAGAGTAAGAAATCAAAGTCAAAAATTCATCAGGGGCTAAAATGACAATTAGTAAAAGTCGGGGACTAAACCGTAAATACATTAAAAGTCGGGGATTAAAACCCTTAATATGTTAAAGTAAGAAAAAATTGAAACGCGACATAACAGAACGGAAGAGACTGAAACCACCAATTTTCCCTTTTAAAAGGTATATAAATATAAATATAAATACCGATAAAAGAGCACATTAGTTTATGATGATAAGATACAGTATTCAAGAATTTATTTGAAACGAAAGCCCAAACGGATATGACTAAAAACACTAGGCCATAAAACAAAGTACGTAGATAAAACCAAACAAAACAATAACACACTGTCTTCAAGTTCAGCCTCAGCAAGAACCACTTCCATGGCTTCCATCAAGCCATTCTCACCACTTTCTTCTTCAATAAACCAAACATTTCATTCACTGAACCCCTCATTTTACTTCAAACCCGTATCCGAACTCTCGTTTTCTTCGCAATTCACTCGAGAAAGAGCCCAAGTTGCGGTCTCGGTAGCATTCAATCCGAGTGGGAACTTTGACCTCTCGTTATATGATGAACAAGAAAGTAGGTTCAATTCTTCTTTTATCACTATCATGTACAAATTTAAGCGCTCTCCTAGTTCCGTATTAAAAGTGTACAAGCTTATGGTGTTGTTGTGTGCTTAGAATATGCATGTTACAACTTAAAAAGTCAATGAGGTATTTAAGGAAAATATGTGTATACTAGGTTACTGTCGTCTGTCCTGTGTAACACATGAGTTTAGGTAAAAATACTTTAAGTTATATATTATTGGCAATTTCGAAGTTCGAAAATCTAAATGAAATCGCAAAACCCGACTCTAATAATCGGAACAGTGATTAGGAGGGTTATAAACCGTTAAAACTGACTGAACCGTCGATTGAAGCAAGTAGATCGGTTCAATGGATTTGAGATATCTATAGGACATTTTGTAACCCGGAACCGCTCATGTAAACTGAGACAATCATTTAACCTTTTTATTTGCATCGATCATAGGTTGTTGCAGCAACTATTGGTCTAGAATTTTTATTAAAACATACTGAACGAGCCCGTAAACATCCTCTTAAATTTGAATTCGGTTTAACTTAAGAAACAATAAATATTTACTTTCATTATACCAACAGATGTAGAACCAGCTCCTCCACCAATGCCTCCTAAAGAAGATAGATATGAAGTAGTCATCAACAATGAGACGATTCGGCGTCTAGATTTATCGCCATTTTCTGATGCCACGGGAGTTACAACAACTTCATCCGGTTAGTATCATCACATGAAATCCATCTACATGTATACAAACATTTGTGACTCTATACATTCATTTGATTGTTATCATGTCATGTGTACTTCTAGTTGACCCAAGGGAATTTCTCGATCGCACGATAGGATTCACGATTAATTATAACAGAGATGATGAGCATGATCCTCGAGAACTATCTGAGTTCCCGGATATTAGATTGTGGTTTGTTAGACTTGATGCGACATATCCATGGCTTCCCGTCTTATTAGACTGGCGAGCAGGAGAACTTGCGCGCTATGCAGCCATGTTAGTACCTCACCAGGTAATTAATTAAGTTATATGTTTTAAGACCATGATTAAATGATGAGAAACATCTATATAGATACTGACTAGGTTGACCTGAAACATATTGTAGAAATTAAAATCATTGCTACAATATAGAAATGTTGGGTATATATCTGTTTGACCCATTTGACACATTTTTATTATAACAAACGTTTTTTTTCCGGTCATTTCACGTGTCATAGATGAAGACATAACCTAAACAAGCGGTTATTACATGGGTCGAAATTGCCACATCTAATTGCAACGCAATAACTTGATATGATGTTTGTGTTTTCAGATGAGTATGAGGATGGGAGTGGTGTTCAATCCTGAGGCATTAGAATTGTTCATAATGAAGAAAGTGTTTATAACATACTCTTGGTTGAAAGAAAATGGGATCCCAAAGCCTAGAGTAAAGGTCAAAGATATGGCAAGGATGCTCGGATTTGGGATCGGAGACGAACTGTTTGATATGATTGATCAGTAGCCAAGCTCGTCTTCATAAGTTCGGAATATATAATATCCGGTTTCAACATGATTTTTCAATATTTGTTACATTTTGAATAGGATATTAAGCGGTTTTTAGTTTATTTATTGTATAATCAAGTAAATGCTACTCTTAACTGCAAACATATCACATAGTGAAGGGGTGGATCGACGAAATTTTTGTTGTAGATCGCGCATATTTTCGACCCTCAGATCGATCATTGGATCAAATAACAGAATGATATCTTCTAACCGCACAGATGATGAACTCTAATAGAGAGAGGGACTTGCAATGGAGGTATGACAATGTCCCATTAGATGCATATTCAAAGGCAACTTCCAATGTGGTGTAGTGGTAAGAGGCTTGGATTCTCCAAAAGAGACCCAAGTTCTAGTCCCACTACCACCACTTTGGAAGGGGCAAATGGGGGCAATGAAGGGAGACTTGTGGCCAACATAAGTTCGATCTCTGAGCCAAACGGGTTTTACCGCTAGCTTGTTGTCGTGCCTACGGGCGGACGGGCTAGTGGGTTTCCCCCGAATTGGAGTTGGTTTAATAGGTGGGCTTCGGCTACCCAGCGCTGTCTGTGTTCGCAGAGCGTTTGGGGTCGCCTTTCGCCATTGGGTTACCCCGGGTAGCCGGGCTTTATTCGTTTCGCTGTCAAAAAAAAAAAAAGATGCATATTCAAAGACTAATTTACATCCTTGTAAATGGGACACCTTCAATACAATATCCCAGCAATAACTTGAGCAAAAAGAACAAATCTTTATAACACCTAAAGAAGTTTAAGATTTAAAAAGAAATCAAAACTTGATTTCATATTAAATATACTCTCGATACTTACATAAGACCATGTATAGTAGTTAAACTCAAAAAACCCCACTTTTTTCTCCACCTTATCGGCTGGCAGCAAAATCCGTGCATTGAAGCGTTTTCTACAAAGCGCCTATAGACATTTTGAACTTTGAACACGCCTTAGGGGTAGTTTTGGGGCGTTTTAGGACGCTTTCAAGAGCCACAACGCTCCATGACACAGGGTCAAATAAAAACACGTCAATATTGACGTTAAATCGAGTTCTTCTTGACACCTGGATAATTGTATAAAGGTTAATACAATTAGCCAATTAGTAGGGATAAACATTTGGGATTTGGGTAACGCTTATTGTGTAAGGGCTGTTTGGCAACGTTTAAATGGTTAAGTGCTGAACCAGTAAAAGTTCTGAATCATTAAGAGATAGTATGCTTACTATTCAAATGCAAATGTCTGACCAATGCAGATATGAGTTCTTAACTATTCTCACTTAGTATAATGATTAACCATTCAAAGGCAAATGTCTTAACCATTCAGACATCTACTCGTAAACTAAGTAGTTTGAATCATTAAATGGTGAACCAGCCGAAACAAATAGCCCATAATTATTATTTCATTAATGGATAGATCGTTACATTTGAAATATATGGTGTGCCGTAATACTTTATTCAATAGAATAGAACGACACCAGCAACTCGTGAGCTTTCTCATTTAACCTTCTCGCTGAACCCGTGAGTTTGTAAAGTTTATTGCAAATCTCTTGAGTGCTTCCTTCACTCTATTAGTTAGTTAACAATAAACTGTGGTTTCAGTCTCTGTGTTTTGATAACATTAATAGGTTAAGTCTCATCTTAACAATATAGGTCATTGTAATTTTAATTTCTAACAGAAATGGTCTCGAACACTTAATTTATCCAATTTGCCGTTAAGTCTCTCTCACGTGCAGATCAAAAATGTCATTTTCTCCCACTTTTTTTGACATGCAATTAAATAAATATGTTAACTTATATGTTGACCTAGACAAAAGAGTTGGAGAAAGTACATTTTTACCCCAATCACGTGTTGCCATGTGTCAAATAGTTTTTTTAATTTTTATATATTTGTCCCCGACATTTACTAATTGTCATTTTAATCCCTGATGAATTTTCGACTTTGGTTTGTTACTCTACTATGACAACTTCAACATTCTAGATTTGACTAGATTATCGTTTTGACTTCTAATTTTTCATATTTTGGTGTCTTTTAATATGTGTCACATCACGGCCTTGTGTTGTGACGTACGGGACATGAAACTTTTTTTATTAACGCATGTGACGAAGTCACATACGCAGGACCGGACCACATGATTCAGTCGCTGTAACGCGCGACCCTGATCTCATATCTAGTTATTGATTAAAAACTAATATCAGGTTATAAAGTTATTTATCCATATAGTAATAACAAATATAAATTATATAATGACATGATTCTTATGTACTACAAAGTAATATAAGACTGAGTTGGGTACATTTTCCTTTTGTGTGTGTTTTTTCATTGTCAAATTGAAAACTTAATTTGAGGTTGGTTTAGTTTTAGTTTCATGACTTTATGTCTTTATCCAGGAAAACCTGAGTTTACTGTTTCATGCCTCACTAAAAGATGTACTCGATCATTAATCCAACAAAAAAAATGGTACAAGTCAAAATATTGTTTTCTCAAGTGGCCCAAAAGTGTAAGCCCAAAAGAGTAAAATAGTGGCCCAAGCCTTCACAGACATGGTCCAAACTCCAATAAATCTTTTATGTTCTCTCTTTTTTCATATGATAGATTTTTTATAACGGCGGTTCACGAATAGATATATCGTTATCGTATATAAGCATTTTAAGGAGTAAATTAATAACATATGAGCGTATGCATATGATAGTTTAACAAAAGGGTGATGTAGAGAGTTGATTTTGAGTATACAAGTGTAAGAAGACAATCAAACGAACTTTATTTGAATTCATTTTTTCGAAGTTGAACTGGCTTGTCAAACCCTTATACCAGTCTTCCCACCTCAAAACCTAAAAACCTCACCCCAACAACCTAACCCCCCACCCTATAAAAAACCTAAGATCGTAAAGTTCTAAGATACAATTTCAATGTCGTAGAAATGAGATCAATCGCATTTCATTTGATTGTCTTCCCACACTTATGTACCGAAAATACACTTTATATTTAAACTCCTTTTGTAAATAAAATATTATCGATGGATTAGTCTGTCAAATGTTCATATAAATCTGTATGATTGTTATCCCTACATCACAAGCATAAATAATAAAGGACACGAATTTTCAAGGCCAACTAAAACTTTGGCATGATTGATGATAGAGTTCTAAAGTGGTGTTATAGGTATTGTAATAGTGAAAAAATGTTATTATGTAGGTAAATGTGTGATAGTGAAAAATGATGCTAATGAGTGTATGTTACTGATGGAGTTAGTAATTTGGTGTTTATGAAGTGTATTAATATGGTAAGTTGAACTTTTTTTTAATTAAAATGACCTAATTGTTTTAGCAATCGTGATAGTGGTCACTAAAGATGTTTAAAGTCAAGGTCTGTTTGGTATGGGGTAATGGAATGGACAAGGGAATGGAATGAATGAAGGAAAGGAATGGACAAAGAATGAAATAAATCATTCCATTCTATTCTCCTGTTTGGTTACCGTATAGAATAAAATGAATTAATACTTCTTGTTGTTTTATAGACAGGAAAAAACACATGAAAGAAATACAAATCTCTATAAACGACAAAAGTAACTAGTCATGGTTATGGGTCGGGTCTTGGTTCGGACCATAGATCGGCTAATGGTTCGATACATGGGTTAATACATCAATCAGGTCATGGATAGACACATGGGTCGGGTCATGGTTCAAGTCACGGTTCTAGGAATTGGTTTTGACATTGGTCGGTTCATGGGTCGGGCCATGAGTCAGTTCACGGATCTAGTCATAAGTCGGTTCATAAACCGAGTCATGGGTTGATCGGGACATGGGCGGGTCATGATATGAGATATGGGTCAAGTCATGAGCCGAATCATTGTTTGGGTCATGGTTCAGGATGTGGATTGACATGG
Organism: Tagetes erecta; assembly: GCA_030867185.1. Taxonomy (NCBI): domain Eukaryota; kingdom Viridiplantae; phylum Streptophyta; class Magnoliopsida; order Asterales; family Asteraceae; genus Tagetes; species Tagetes erecta. The sequence goes on along the minus strand of CM061492.1, from coordinate 12,050,488 downwards.
GTCGAGTCACGAGTTGGTAGATGGCTCGGGTCATGAGTCGGTTCATGGGTTGGGTCATGGTTCGAACCATGAGTCAGGACATGATCAGTTCATGGGGTCTTGGGTCGGGTCAAGGTTTAGGGCATGAGTCGGTTTATGGTTCTTGTCATGACTTAAAAAAAAATTCGTTCCTTGAAGGAATGAAAAAAAAAAACATGGGTAATGGATGGAATGAAAATGATGTATTTTTCATTCCTTGGTAATGGTCCATTTCATTTCTTTGACTAACCAAACACACTTTTTTTCATTTACCCGTAATGGTTCATTCCATTCCATCTCTCATTCTCACATACCAAACACTACCTCAATGTTATAACTTACCAGTACGTGGAGGGGGTAGTGTAGCGGGCGGTATAGCCCATCGATCACGCTCTCAATATAACTTAGCAATACGTATGAGTGTATGACCTTATATGATTATATTGGCGGGCCATACAATTAATTTACATCATATCGATCAGGTTTCAATGATTGAGTTTTAGAATACAAAACAAATAAAAATGAACCATAAAATATTATTTTAATTAATTTTGTTTCTTTACGACTCAAATCATCAATCATGTTCAGTTGTCAAATAGATGGACAAAGATACTATCATAAACAATTTTATGGGAAACATGATCCATGCAATATGTATATTAGTCATGTAACCCATTAGGCTTCATGTACTATGGTCTACTATTTGAATGGCACCCTTGGACCATGAGGTATGGACCATGATGTTAAATGGCTAAAGGGCACCAACCCATGTGAATAGAGCCACAATAGAATGATGAAGTGTCAAAGGGTATGGGTTGAGTGACAAAATCGATATTTGTTGGGACATAAAATCAGTGGTTGTTTGTGCTTTTATTTTTTTATTTTGAATTTATAAGAAAGTAAATTAAATGATGGTGATGGGTAACCATTATCTATACCAAATAAAAGCATTGCCAAACATTAAGTTTAACGGAGTATTAAGGAGTTGTGACACTATTACGACAAAATTGGGATGAAAAGTTCAATTTTTATCGCATATGTGTCGCGGTTTGCAACAAAAATGGTCGCGTTATAAAAATCTATGGCAATACAAATACTTTTCTAGTAGTGTTATCTCCTAGACGTCAATGAACATATGGTTCTTCTGTTTTCATGTATTGGTGAAAGTGTACTTTCACTAGAAATATACCACAATACTACATGCTACGTTTTGAGTCTAACCTACAGATCAAAAAATTTATCGTGTATTTTTTCTGAGTCGGGCTTGCTAATGGCTCCTTCTAAGGTATTTTTGAAGAGCCTACTCCACTACTTTGATCTATATGTTTAATTTGAGTTGTTGCAAATAGTATAATGCTTCAGCTTTGTTCTTTTTGAGTACCTATTTCAGCTGATGTTGAACATCATGGAAGGTGCAAGATAACTAACAAGGGCGACGTACAAACTTTAGTACTTTGCTTAATTTGTGACAGAGTTTCACCTTTGTCATGACAGAACGTTTCATATTATTGTGCTATAATCTTTCTCTCAACCTTGTTGGCTATTACATCATATGTTCCATCAAACTCTTTTGCTAAGCAATCCTCCCGTTCTTTTGTTGTTTCGCGGTAGTATAGACCAAAGAGTATTTCATTCGGCGAGGCAATTGAAATTAGAGCTAAAATCAATCATCTTTAGTGTACATATTGATCAATATTTCAACTAGTTCTCCTCCATCAGCACCTGGAGCCGTCAGAACATGAGGTCCAAACTTGACTAGCTTATCACCAGCAGTCCGAGTCATGAACTGATAGAAAGTTGCGCATTCGACTCACTACTAAAAAATAGTACTGAGACAAACATAGTTGTCGCAATATAGTCGTAATATTGTCGCCTAATTAACGAAAGTTCCGATAAACTTTCTAACAATAAAAAACATGTGGCAAATTTATTTTTGACAATATTGCGACAATTTTAGCTACAAAATTGCGACATTTACGACAACTTAGCGACAAAACTAGTTTTTATAACTTAGTTATATTTTTTGGTTTGCGTCAAAATAACGACAATTAATTGTGGTTGTTTTGTATTGAAATTGTGGGATATCTTTTTTGTTTTTATTATTTGTCATAAACTTATAGCAAATATTAAATTGTCGGAAACTGTTCTATCAAAAATCATGCAGCATATTTTAGTAGTGTCTTTTTCCAAATGGGCTTAACATTTGATCTAGTATATTGTGAACATCCATTGTGTTTTTCATGAATCTTCAAAGAACAAGAGTTTTGATTGTTGAATATAATGAGCCAATGAGGAGGAGATAGAACTACGGAAAAAATAACTCGCATAGTGATTTTGATGTGAAATTACCATGGCTTGGATATCAGTTGTAAGATCGAGTATCTCGAGATCAGAATCAATTATGTCATGAACAAAAACAAGAACACCTTTTGCAAACAAGTCTAGTAGTAAAACAGCTTATGCATCAAATACGCCATATGATTAAATTTATAGCAACAAATTTAATCACAAAAGATGAACACTCAAATCTCTCCCTAGAACAAGACTCTCAATTACATTTTATGACGGATGATTCAGGTACACATTTAATTTTCTCACATTGCTCAACGTACAGTATTGCTAAAAACCGACAGCGTGCCACAAAATACACGCACTAACAAATTAATATATAGTGTAACTGCTTTGAAGAACCGGAGGTTGAGAACTTCGTCTTCACTCTTCACACAAGAGGATCATTTAATGTAAATGTCCCGCAGTTGATCACTTGACATGATTAGAGTAATTATTTTGTTGTCTTAATTTACGGTTTTCTCAACGTACCGAACCGATAGTAATCAGAAAACGTACAATATGTAAATAGTTTAACGAACGCTACCGACCGGCGGCCAAATTAGTAGACATATCGAGTGAGTGTCGTTTTACCGTTGTCTGTTGGTTCACAAAAATATGGAACATAAAGACGTGACATGTCAAGTGCCACATCTTTCTTTCGCTGCCATGTGGGTCAATCTATTGTCGACGTTAAGCAGCTACATGACAAAATGTTATCCACGTCAGTCGTTGGTGTCCTTGTTGCCTGCATTTACTTCTCTTGTTAAGTTGTTTCAATAATCCAATCACATGCATGTGGATCCCACGTATTTACTACGTAAACTTCACTCGTTTATGCACTTTTCATTTTGGTACTTGATGGTTTTATTTATGGCAATTCCAGTCCTCCCTAAATTACTTTAGTAACTGTTACTGGTTTTTGTTTTTTATTCAAATTTGAACATGCATTAATTATTAATGTGTGAGCTGAGATATTTAAATTTGTTCGTGGGACTTCAATTCTTTTTTACAATAGGCTCTAACCCATGGGTATATATTATTTCTCTCTATAAAAGAAATGAACAAACTAGTTTAATTATTGTTCACTTAGGGAAAGGTTAAAATTAGACAAGACGTGGGCGTATTAATCTTATTTTCAACCATGCATTATATATATATAGTTACATTAGTGTTAACACCAAACAAAGTTACCACCGACTGACCGAAGTCAAATTTATGTTGATCAGCTTATTTCTTCTAAAACCGAATATCATAGTTGATAATGATTTCAAATTAAGTTGCTAATGACGACGACCGAAGTTACAACCGATGACTTAAGTTGCTAATTTGCTATTCATGATCAAAGTTGTTGCTCATAATTTTGCAATTTACTACTGATTAATTAGTTATTTTAGTCACCAAAATCCATACAACCTTTTACCAATCAAGTGATTATAAAGCAACTTTCAATATAAAAAAATCGGTTAAATCATCGGTCGTTACTGCCTCTTGGACCCTGCTATCAAAGATGTTACCTTCAGGTCTCCGAGGTCTAGTAGGTTTTGATTCCTTGAACTACCAAGGTACGTTCTTTTTCACTAGAAATAAGAATATATATTGCTGATGAGTATGCACTCCACACCTCCTAACTCAATTTACCGAAGTTCTAGTTTTTTTTTATGATTAAGTAATTCTTGATTGACTAAAATGACATGAAGACATTAGAATCATCAACATAATGGTATCATTGTATCAAGGTGCATAGCAAATATGTTTCTCTTTAAATTTAAGTACGTGAGTAAGGGTTATAGTCATATATATGATCGATATGATGAACATATTTGTGTAGATTCATCGCTAGCTAGGTATAAAGAAGGTGAGTGAGTTAATCATTCTGAAAATTAATATATACTAGGTTAGATACCCGTGTTTTACATGGACTGTTTTAGAATAAGCTGTCAATTGAAAAAAATGTTTGAAATTACATAATATGATTACAAATAATTAACAGTACAAAAGAACATCTATAATTCTATATACATTTTTTCAAACATTTTTACAAGCATTTCAAGAAGCTAAATTCCAAATATACTGATTAATAATACGTAGTAGTACATAAGGTGATAAATAAATATAGATTATAAACATCAACACCACTGAGTCAACTATGCTATAATCATCCAATACTTTCAAATTTGATAATTGATATATGTTAATTTAGGTACAACAAATAAGCTATTACATCAAAATCTTATCATTTAGTTATGATAAATTGAAAATAAAAGAAGGTATATAATAACATTACTATCATTTGGATCTCATATAGCCAAAAAGCAAATTTCATAAGCATACGAAAAAAATTGCTAATTAAGAACAAAAGGAGGAGAATTTATACGCAATTGAATGTTTTTAAAAAACTGATTTGAATAGTATATTAAATGTTTTGACTTTTGAGGTGTTAGTTTATGAAGCCAAGTGACAAAAATAGTTTAATAAATTGTCATGTGGCAAGTATTAATTAATATTATGTCAAGTGGATGAACTTGGTTTCTTTTATTATATAGGATAATAGCACATAAACCAACTCCTTTTCTCCACCTCTCTATATCATTTTTACCGTTCTTTACTTTGAAGATGGTTTAATTTATATTAAACACATGTATGTGTATACTCTTAATTAATTAATATTATATATAGAAAAAGATCGAGAGACGGGGCCTTCAAGAATATAAGAACCAAAATCTTGACTTTAGCATCTTTTGGCTTCTATCATACATATATGAACATGGATTTGACACACATATATATAACGAGCATATTGGCACATATATGCGTTTTCATGAGGGTCCAAACCTGTTTTGGTAATGATAAAGAAGCAATTTGCACATATATGAACACAAATTTGCCACTTGTAATTCACATTGATATTCATTTCTCCTTGCTCAATTTTATGAAATAAGACAGGAATTAATAATTAAAACGACACTTCCTTCCTCGTGTAGTTGTCCCCTCAAAACTTAAATGTATGTATACCGATCGATAATTGGGATGATCTTGACCGTTAGAGAGACATGCACATGTGATATACCGCCTACTTCATACAAAATCAAACCCTTACATCTTTGATTACTTAACTAGTGTCTCAAGATAAAATTATATCTTTCATAAAATAAATATATTACTGTATTAAAATAAAGAGTACAATGCATTGTCAGTTACACCCTATACATCGTTGAGTTTATATTTATTAAAAATTTACGTTTTCCTAAATTTTTTACCCAAACTTCCGTTGCCCCCCCCCCATGTGCCCCCTAACGTGAGGAGCAAAACCATCTTTTCTCTTTATTTTTTAATCTTCCAAAGTAAATCAGGGTAACGGAAATTTGGATGGAAAATTGACGAAAGGACTTAAACTGTTAATAGATATAAATATGAGGGCGTATATTGTGAAGCTTGGACTAAAACTGTTAATGTTACAAAAACCTAAGCATGAAAATTGAAATTTACTGTAAAATAAATTTAATTAGATTAAAAGAAATGTGTTGATGTCAATGGAGATGGTTGCTCATTGGTAGTACTCTTGTGTTATAGCAACATGTCTCGAGTTTAAATCACACAAATGAAAGATATGGTGTAATTTTAGTGGTACAATATAAGTTTATAGTTAAAAAAGAAAAAAAGAAATATAGTGTTGAAATTAATGAGTTTAACGAATTCAGATCTTTTACTTGAAAAACTATACTAAAAATTAGGTCACACCATGCAGTACGTGATGTTACTTGTGTAGTGAATTTATTACACAAGTTATGTTTGTTACATTAATACGGTTAGGTATAGTTAAGAAGTGTATAACGTCGCGCACAGTAATGCAAAAGTCGTAAAAGTGGTTATATATAAGACCAGGTCGCGCCATGCATCTGCCGAGTCTTAGATGGCTCGTGTTTGAGTTCGGCATGTGTTGTAACTTCATTCATGTTACAATGTTGATATTAGGGTTTTTACATGTATATAAAGTCACGGTGCAAAGTTGCAAAAGTAATTTAAACGTTAACATGATTATGAATAATTTCGTACGTTGCACTGTAAAAGTAAATTAAAACAAAGACAAAAGAAAAAAAAATACCAAAACTAATTAAAAAAAGAAAAAAAAAGTTGAAAAAACTAAAGAAAGTTACCAAAAGTAGTTAACAAAAGAAAAAAAAGTTAAAAGCGTAAAAAAAATATAAAAATAACCAACCGACTTTAGTTATTATAATTATATAAATAAACTAGGTTTAATACCCGTGTGTTACACACGGGTTAAATAGTAATACTTATAAAGAAATTATAACAATTATGTTTAACGATTTGTAAATATATAACATTTAAGGAGTTGGCTACATCAACTTTCATGGTGAAAAATTTCACTAACTTTTCCCTCCTAAATTCCTATTATAGAAAAAAAAAGTTTTCCCCCCAAATCATTGCCCCCTAAAACCTTGATTTATTAGATAGATAAAAAAATAAATAACACATCAATTTTACATAAGTATAAGCCAATGATGTATTAATTTGGTTGGTACAAAAGTATTTCCTAAAATATTTTGGTTGGCATATTGATGGACTCTTATCACATGACAATACATACTTTAGAGCCATGGCCGGGCTTGATATGATTCATCACAAAAATGAGGAGAGAATTGAGTACACCATGAACAAGACAACTTTAATCAAGTAAATGGTTAACTTATATGAAAATGGTCAATCTAAAAGGATCAATTTTGACACATCAGTTGGACAGGTGAAAGATTTGCCCAATATTTGATCGATATGGTTGATATTAAAAAAACTAGACTAGTAAAACAAAAGGCTTATGAAAAAAGGAAACATAACTCAAAACAAATTTATAATTGAATATGCATAACTTAAAAAAAGTTAAAGTTAATTGTGAAGCCAATAAAACTATAAAAGGTTTCGTTGACCCGTATAAAAAATTCATTTTAATTCTTAATTTTCAATTTCTCTAAATTTTCAATAAAAGCATCAAATATGATAGAGACCGATTAAGATTGTCAATTTTTTTAGCTTTTTATAATAGCCAAATGCTCCCAAAAAAATAATAAGATTATTAGACAATACTTGGAGCCATTTTCTTCTTAAACTAAAAAATACAATACAAGAAATATAAATATGCAATCAATTAAATAGCTTATTGCTAAAGAAAAGGAAATCATGGATGCGCATGTGAATGTGTGTTTGCAAGAAATGAAACTAACTTATGCTATACATGCATACTCAATCATTAATTATCATAAACATGCAAACCTAAATGTTAACTAAGTAACACATAAACGTGATAAAAATTAGTTCTAATTCTGATTATACCAAAACTTAATTAAGTTGAGAAGTTATAAATGTAAGCAGAATCAATTTTTATAAATGAATATATATCATAGTCCAATTAATAGGATAAAGAAGGAAATTAGTAGATGACCCTGGGTCATTTATATCTTCTTGTATTTCAGTTCTTATTTTCAAGCATTTGTCATGTTGACAAACAGATATCAGTTTCAAGAAAATAGAAACCCTACTTTTTATGTGTGGACACTTCTGTCCCCTTTCCTCACCAATGACCTTTTCAATCACACTCCAAGTAGTATATCTTGATCCTTAATAAAATATATATATTATCCAGATTGATATATATAGAGAGAGAGTTAAATAAAATGTTAATTAATTAACTACGTATTTAATATTTGATTGTCTGATCTAATACTAATAAAAGAGTATAATTATAGATACATGTCACTCTATAGTCTATAGTTAACTCTTTGTAATTGTTTTCTGTTCAAACTTTAAACCCAAGTAACAATGTTTTTTAACTAAGATGAAAAACTTCCATTTTTAAAACATTAATTTTAAAATATGATACAAAGGTAACAGAATTCCGAATAAAATATCAAATATTGTATAAAAAGACACAATCTAATACATTTTTTAGTTATTTAAACCCGTGTAATACATAGATCAATAAACTAGTAAATATATAAGGGAAATAGAAAAATTAGTTAACGCAAGTTTACTTATTTACTTACCATAACCATAAGTCACTAATATAATAAAGAACAGCAACAGATTAGCCTTTTGACTCATGAAGATGAGAGATATAACTTAGCTACGACATTATAGGTCTTAAGTTTAAATCTTATTTTTAGGTGTTTAATTTGCTCTCACTTTGGTGGGATTCTTAGTTATGAGCTTTGTCATTAAGATGATTTGCTTCTTATGAGTCTGTCGTGCCCCATTTAAAATAGACTTGATTCAGTTCATGATTAGAGGCCAATTCCTCATCAACAATGATGCATGCTCAAGAAAAATAAAAATAACCAAACTTTTAATAAAAAAAACACTCGATCTTTGTTGATTCAACATGCGTGTTTTTCTTCATGTTTCATGATCGATCACTACTTTGTTTATTTGTGTTCCATCGATATGAATTGCCGACCTTCTACCTTTTAAATCGAGAGACAATTAATTACCACAGGATATCCTTTAGAAACAATTCATAATTCAATATCTTAAATTAATATTAATTTCATTCAAACCAATTAAATGACTAATATCTAAAATAAAATATAACCAATAATGTTTTGTTCTATTGATTAAGAATAAGGTAAGAGGTTTTACGTCTTTTAAGATCATGAGGTTTTAAATTCTGACAGTGACGTTTAAATAGTAATTTTACGATACCAACTATTAACCGAATATAATATGTCGTTAAAAAATTTCAAAAATAAAAAATTTGAAAAGACATTTATTACCATTCTTTTATCTTGAAATAGCATGTATACCAACTACAAATCACCACATTGATTACTATTTATAGAAATAGTATAAAACATTGTATTAACCTTATTGGTCATCAACATGATGCGGGTCCCAAACCTCATATATGTAAGTATATATATAGGATCCCACATATCCACCTTCCATATGCAGTCTCTCCTCTCTCATTAATCTACTTCACAAGTCATATTACATAATACAAAATTTGCAAGACAAAATGAAGCCTTCATTGATGTTCAGTCTCTTATTAGTTCTCTCCATTTTCCTTTATGAAGCTCAAGGTATGCTTAATTAATTCCAACACACACATGCATGTACTATATATGTGTGTCTTGAATGGTCTTTACAATGTCTTGTTGGGATGATCTTTATTTTTAATCTAATTATATGTATATATATTTTTTGATATTGTGAAGGTATACGGCTGCAAAAATTGAGTATACGAGCTAGCAACAATCAAGAAATCATAACCAAGGTTAGTATCTATATATATTTCAAGGTTTTATGTTACTCATGTTACATCTCTTTAATTAAACTTAATTTCTGATTCGGTTTCAACGTATTATAGCAGAGTTCATCAAGCAATCAAGACGAAGAAGACGGATCAGCGGTGGCTACGACTCTTTCATCAGGTACTGTATATCATAAAGAAGAGAATTGAAGATTATTGTCTCATAAACACTTGTTACCAAATTAAGATTCATGAAGGTTACTATGGCCCAATTAAGGCATCACCTACTAGACACAACAGTAGAACCCTAGCTAGAAATTATTTGGTTTTTATGTAGTTAGATAAGGTAGATTGGTTCAAATGGTACTATTATTTAGGGTTTAGAGAGTTTAATTAATGATATTGTTAATTAATTAACAGAAGATGCATGTTGTTGCAGAACTCGTTAATTAATTATCTCGACTTCAATTCCATTAATTATATGTTTTTTTTCAAAACCGGTTACTTTTTAGTTTTTAAGTCAACGAAAGTCAAAACTAGTTCATGGTGGAACTCGTTTGTGTTAAGAACCAGCTTTTAGAGAGGGGAGTGAACGATTTGGGTTACAGTTTCACTTTTTGGACCTGGTTGTTTTAAGGTTAAACCGGTTTCAACAATACTGGTTATAAACTGATGGTTTGTGTACATTCAACCCTAAACAATTCTTCTCAAACCGATTTCATTACCAGATCTACTTTGATTCAATTCAGTTTGTTAGTTCTGGCTTCAGAAACCAGTTTGTTTACACCTCTAGTTAAAACCCTAGTAATATCAAATGAGACACTCTAGTAATATGAATTAAGAATTTGACCAATATTAATTTGGAGTCATCCCATTATTATTATTACATCAATAACATCCCTTTAAATTTATTTCTTGTTTTTTTAATTACTTGCAGGAATAAATAGAAAACTTATGACAAAAATCATATCTTCAAGTTTTACCACAACAAATGACAAGGTTAGTCTATTCTCCCGGGATATAATCTAGCTTTAAGAAGAAAAAAACTTAAAGTAATAAAAAAATTTTATTTTCATATATATGTATTTATTTTTTGTACAGAACAACGATAAAGACCCGAACACGGTCCTAAAGTTTACTCGTGAACTAGTCGAAAAGGAGAAAAGTGTTTCAACTGCAATGGTCTCATCAAAACATGAGAACACAGAAGTGGTCTCAGAGCGGTATCCAGATATCATAGACATAACAGGAATGGACTATTCACCAGCGAAGAGAAAACCTCCAATACATAACTAAATAAAAAACAAGATTAGGATCGATTAAAACATATAGTAATTAATGTAACTTATGATTCGAAATTTATAGTTAGGTCATAAGCTTAACCACTTATATACGTTTAGGTTATACTATATAAATGTTTCATGTATATTACAGTTTTTTTCCTTGATATATGATATTTTGTAGCATGGATATATAGAATAATAGAAATGTATGAATGTTTCATATGGGTCTATGATTTCTCTAGCTAGTTGTCGTAATCGGTCCACATGGACTTGTTAGGTCTAGTCTCAAACTGGTCCAACCCTTGTCCCATATCTAGTTAAAAATATATAAAATGGTGTACCAACGCATGTTTTATTTAACTTAGCATCTTAAGTTACTTTATCTTCGGTCAAATATCGTGCTACTCGAGTCGATGTCGCTTGGCAAAATTGGTTAAATGACCCTCTGTCGTAGAGTGGTTGGACTTTGTATTTTCTCCATAGCGTCTTGCTAGTGGTGAGTTATGTAAATGTAAATATGTAAACAACAATGTATTTTGTTTTAAACGGTCTCAACTATTACATTTTGGCATCTGCCGGTCCCGACAAACAAATTGGCTGGTAACGCTTCCAACAATAATCACTCTGGCAACTAACAGACCATCGTTAAATTTTTTTAATGGAGTTAGGTTTTTTTAAATTCCAAACCAACGTTAGGTCTTTTGATCGAAAGAAGAAAAATATGACTCAACTGATGTAAAAGTTACCTCAAAACGGTGCTTCAGTTGGGTTATTAAACCTAACATTGCTTCAATCGGATGTAAACTTTTGTCACTCGGAGCGTCATTTCAAGAAATTTTACTTCAATCGACTCATATTCTCTTTCCGATCAAAATCCCTAAAACGTCGGTCTAGAATTCGAAAAAAGCTTAACGTTGTTAACTTTTTTAACCGCGATTTATTGGTTGCTAAAGTGATCAAAGTTGTGACTGTTACTAGCCAATTCGTTAGTTAAGACTAATAGAGACCAAAATTGATAGTTTGGACTGCTTAAAACCAATATATCATACAACAATGATTAAAATATGGTTGTTGGATTTTATTACTCTCATGCTTTTATCCACATAGTTTTTATCTTACGTGGCATGCTTATGTGACATAAAAGTGGAGTGAAAAAGCAGGTGAAGTGTTAAGTTATGAGTTGTGAGAGTGGATGTGTTACTTAGGAGTGACAACAATCGATACCTAATAACCATCAAACTTAATGAATAGTCCCATATTTAACCTTGATAAAGAGATGGGGGCTGTTTATTGCACATCTTAATGGTTCAGTACAGTGCTTCATCATTCAGCATTCAAAGCGTTTGTTTCATAAATAAAGTCTCTGAATGGTTCAGTTAAGTGGTGAATGGTTAAGAGACGGAAAGATGTTGAATAGAACTGAATGAAGCATGTACCAAATTTACCCTCATCTAAAGTTCTACCTCAATATCCTTCTTATTAATAAAGTCTTTTATTAATTCAGACATCTTAACTCTTTAGTATTTAATGATTTAAATTTTGTTATAGAATCTCTCAGACTTTGAATTATTGACTTGAGTTTTTTTTCGTGTAGAAACCTAGAAGGCCCATTACATTAGTTGGGAAATGCGAATGTGAGACAGCATCCAGGTAAAATGGGGGCCCATGATTTATACAATGGGCTCAAACACAAACCATTTTGAGAGCCTAGCAAAAAGCGGAAAACTTATTTTTAATATTAAAATACCGTAATTTAATATTTCAATCATGATTATGTATTATTTTATTATTTTCAAAATAAAAATAATACTTTATATTTTTTTTGCAAAGACATGAAAATCCAAGCAGGAATAACAAAGTGTGGAAAAAGGAGTTGCTAAAAATAATAATAAAAATTTATTTTCCAAAAAGCAATAAAAGAGAATCAAGTCGAAAAGGAAAAAAAGGAATAAAAAGAAATTGTGTTAAAAAAAATAAGAAGTTGTATTTGTACATATACGTTTGTATGTTGTAAATGTAATATTATTTATTTTTCTTTATTAGGTATTTATTTAGTATAAATTTAATTTAATTGTGTCATTATAAATTTAATTTAATTATACTTAATTTCATTCATGTATCACACGGGCTAATATGTTTAAAAAAATAATAATATTTAGGGGGAAAATGATGAACTAAGATAGGTGTAAACTATCGAACTTTAAAATTTAACTAATTTTTATTTATAGTTAGGTTTATTATGGTCGACAAATTTAAATGTTTACCACATAAGTTCACATTTAAATTTCCATCTTTTTATTATTTAGCGTTTTGGACCACCACTATCCAAAGAAAACAATGTTAAAAGTTCCCAACATGTGTCACCCTCTAAATATTATGGAAGGCACTTAGGCATATAACAGTACTTTTATATCATTTAACTAAAGAAAAGAAAATGATCTTTCTTATTAACCTTCTGAACCTAACTTAATTAAGCTACGTGCCTATATATGTCCTAGTAACAACAGATGTTTAACAAAATAACAAGCCATGTTCATGGATTGAACAAATGCAACCCACGAGTTTAACTTTTCAACATAAATTAAACTAACCAATTAAGTCCATCCATGTGTGTGTTTTTTATTTTATTTTTATTTTTAATGTCTATGAGGATTAGAAATTAGTAGAAACATATATATAACGTACGTTTATCTTTTTCATAAAAGTTATATATCCTTCTACGTTGATGATACGGGACGATACATTAGATGACATTAACGGTTTTCTTTTTCTTTCTTTTTTTTAATATTGATGGCGACAAGAAAATGGTTAATTGCTATCCAAATTAAATGAATCTGCTTATTGCACATATTGATATAGTTAACATTTTGTATTAAAAATATATGCAGAAATTAAATGACAAGTTAGAGTCACAAAGAAAACGTGAGATTAATGTTAGAGATCAAGAAAATATCACATGTTATGTATGATGATCACAAATTAATGCCCGGAACCTACACCCCAACATATTAAACCCAATAGGTTATCCTTATAGCTAGCTTGTGATCGATTTCAACTCGCATTAAACTCGTTTGAAAATAGCTTGGATAGAGCTCGAGTAAAATCTATATCTTCTAATAAAAGAGGGTTTTGAAGGGCATGTGTCATTCATTGGAGAAGGTGTTGTAGCATTGTTCACGCTAAAAAACTAAGAATCTTATATTCTAAGTTATGTATGGAAAAAACGATAACACTAAATTCATCCAAAATTTTCTCGTCCAAAGTTCTACCTTATTTACACCCCTGAAATCATTGCGAAAGCGAAAACAAACAAGTTAACAAAAACTCATTGCAGTTTACGACCTAGATCCATGTGTACCGACCCGTACGCTCGACCCGCTACATATGAGTGTCACTGTGAATTTTTCCAGATATATATCATCTGGATTATTTGTATGTCTCTTTTTCTTAATCTTTATTTAGATTAATTGATAGGATTTAGAAGGCACCTATTTTAAAATCATCGATATATAGTTTGCTACTAATAGTATATTAAATATTTGTAGTTTAAATCTATTTGTTCAAGGCTTAAATTAAAGTTTAATTGCAATTTGTTTTTCTATTTTTATATATCTTTCATGTAATTTATAGTAAATGTTATTTTTTCGTAATATTTTAGAATTATGTTTTTTTATATTTACATCCATGTAACACACGAGGTTTAGTCTAATCAATTTATATATAAAAGATCTTAGCCGAGCTAAGGTGTGATGAGCTTGCTCATTTTTCCCTCTCACATGATGTTAATCAAGAAGTTTAACCTTTACCGGCAAGTATAAAAGCTCCAATAGGTCATGATATAGTATGCATTTTACAATTCTATAGTATAAACTATGTCCTTCGTTTTTTTATTAATGTCGTTGCGCCTCAAGTTGTTCGAGAATAATGTCGTTGAGTTTCTCGATCCTTTGTCTTAGGATTAGTGATAATGGAACCACCAAATCGATTTATTAACAACTCACATTTTAAAATAGAAGGCTAGCAATTTAATCAGGTAATCAATCGAAGAGAACTATATATTAATAATTTAATCAAGTAAGTGTTTTCAACATTGTTGCACTAAAAAACTACATGTTCCGATTGTTAAGAATTAAATTAGAAATACCATATAAATGATAGTGGTAGAACAATTATGAAGCAAAAGTAATAATTTAAGTTAGGCATATATAAAAAGAAATTAAGTTTGGGTAGGTAAGTATGAAATTTTCTAAGTTTTAAAGGATGTATGAAATTCTCTAAAAGAAAGTAGGAGTATTGGATATTAACAAATTTAACTATTAGTTTTTTGCCGCTACCGGTCCTAACTTTTGAAATATGTGCTAGCGGTCCCAACTTTTATCATTTTGGCCACTAATGGACCCGCCGTTAAAAAAGTTAGCGACGTTAACTTTTTTTTGAATTTTAGGTCGACGTTTTATGGTTTTTTATCGGAAAAAGAATACGAGTCGATTGGTATAAAATTTACATCGAAACGGTGCTCCAAATGACAAAACGATGCTTTATCGTGGTGTTTAAACCTAACGGTTCTTTAACCGGATGTACAAATTTCGTCGTTTGGATCATCGTTTCGATGTAATTTTTATATCAATAGACTCGTATTTTTATTCCGATCAAAAACCATAAAACGTCGACCTGAAATTCATAAAAAAAAAAAGTTAACGTAGTTAACTTTTTTACCGGCGGGTCCATTAGTGGCCAAAATGATAAAAGTTGGGACCGCCAGTACATATTTCAAAAGTTAGGACCGGTAGCGGCCAAAAACTAATAGTTAGGTCCGTTAATATCCAATACTCCAAGAAAGTATTATTCATAAGAAATTTAAAATTTAGTTTGTAAAATTAGTGTATGTTTATTTTCTTATTTGTTTTATGTATTGGTATACCTCTAGCTTTTAAAGAGGAAAGTTACACTGTCTTTAAATTTTTCTGTTAAATATGTCGCGGTACATGATTATAATACACGGAAATATATAGACAAAATGAACGAAAAATGACTAAATGAGAGAATAAAATGTGCGATTGAAATGTGAAATCCGCAGGCAACTACAAAAATATGAGTTGGCGACTTGGCGTGGCAAATGAATCGCCAATCATGATGTCTCCAAAGTCAATGTTTTAGTTGTATTTTATCGTGGCTTTTGTGTCGGTTACCACCAAATTAAATTCCCATATAAATTATTTATACTTTAGTTTGATATAGGCTATAGCTAATATTAAGAGTGTATGTCATTATCCATGATCCCCTAGAAGAAAGAGTATTTAGGCTGGGCGAAGTGGTATGACGAGGATCATATGAGCCCGACTTTTAAGCTAGACATAAATTTCAAACTCAAGCCGAACTAACTCGTTAGCTTTCGAGCTTGAACTCAAATCAGCACTGATTCAACTCGGCTTGGTTTTTTTACAACCCTACGCCTAAATATATTTTGTTGCAAAAGTTAATCATACTTTTTTAAATAATTTGTGGAAGACTTAAGGTAAAATTGTGAGCCACATAAATATATTGTGAGCTGCATTATTTAGTATGTTGCTGTCATATTAATCAAATCGCATTTTTATATCTAAAAGCTGGAATAGCTCAGTTGGTTAGAGCGTGTGGCTGTTAACCACAAGGTCGGAGGTTCAACCCCTCCTTCTAGCGACTTTTTTATTTTATTCTTTAGCATACAAATCTTTGATGTAGCATTCATATCCAATCATTCTCAAGTGCAAAATATCAACTTCACATTAATGTCATGTATTGTTTTTGTTTGTGATCAACCGTCATCATTTCACGGTTTCACCAAAAATGAAAAACAGAAGACGATGGTTGATATCTGCGGTAGACGATGCATCAAGCCATCAACAACACCAAGAAATTTAAAGTCTAAGATTTGTTAATAAGATTAGCAATACTGGTTAGAGATGCAAACAAAAAAAACTTGTTTGGAAACCTGACACCTAACTTGCATCTGAACTGAGTTGAATCTGTCTTACCAGAACCTGGTTTCTGGTTTTTAATAACCTGCTAGTCTGGAGATTTCACTATGTAACCGGTTTGAACCCACATTTTTTAACTCGACCCGGTCCATCCGGTTTTTTACACTTAGAAACAGTAATATTATTTTTTTCGCCTTTTTTACTCAATTCGGTCCCGACCAGCGTGGGTTCCAACAGGTAAAGTTTTTATCCTTGTAAACCCAACCCAAACTTGTTTAATTCTAAACGGATTTGTCTAACATTGACCAATACCAGGTCATGTCAAAAACTCATTTTGTACACCTCTGTATGACTATATGTGGTTAACAAAACTCCTAAAATCTACCTATTGCTTTTTTATGATATGAATCTCTACATATTTGATGTAGATAAATCATAAATATCAAGTACCATCACGCCAAAAAAAACACCATCTACACTTGTCAAATAACTTGATCCACAAATAATTGTTTTGACTTTAAAATTTATAAAAGCTTCCAATTTTATTATTTTTACTTTTTAAAACTTATAAAAATCAAATAAAATCCTTGATTAACCCTTGTGTCATAAACATATTATATTACTACATCAACAGATAATTGTTTTGACTTTAGTGGTTTTCTAAATAATTCACTAATTAACCCTTTTTGTTTTTTCTAAAGTATGCGTGTGTGTGATTTCAATTGGTTCACGACATTTTTTGCTTTTTGATATTTATGTGTTCTTTTCAAGCCATAAAGCTGGTGCACGAAAAGTTAAAAGACAAGGAGCCAAAAGACTATTTTTAATTTTTTTTAAAATGTTAAGAAAAAACTTTATAGCATTTTTTAGCAAAAAAAAACTATTTTTAGACACAGCTTGATACGATATAAATGAAGCAGATGCTAGGAGTTATTGGAGTGAAATAAAAGTGAAGCGTTTGAATTAAAACATAACCCAATGAAACATGAACAAAAACTGGGTGTGAAGGATTTTGATTCATAAAAACCTAAGCGGTGATTTTCACCACCATTTTCGATTGGAATCGAACATCATAAGGGGCGCATCATAAGTATGACAAAAATAGATATTTAATGCTTGTTTTATTTTAGGGTTTTATTTTAATTTAATGATATTCTGAATAACTGATAAAACATTTGTTTATCTGGTTATCTTCATTTCCTTATAAGAAAACTCACCTTATGTAACAAAACCTTAACCCGACTCGAAACCCTTATTTTCTTTATAAAAGATAAAACTTGCACTCAATATCTCAACCACTTCGATCAAAGATTGACGTTTAATAAAATCTTTATTCTCTAAGATATTTTAAAAGTTAATTTCCAAGAATTTTCTGAAAAATGGTGTCAATCTTTCATACGCATACACGCAAAAAAAGAAACACATGTCATAAAAAAAAAGAAATAATAAAAAAAATCTCATAACTATACAATAATAAAAATCACAACCAATACAATACAATAAAATAAAACAATCACCGACATTATTTCATCATATACATATACAAAAAGCGTATTGTTATCACAAAAATAAATATTCTTCGAATCTTCTCCTTTTCTTTGAGTCAAATTAATTGGTGTTGTTTTTCAATTCTCTCTAAACCCATCTCTAATTATCCAATCAATTTCCCCAATTCTGATTCTTTCTATCTTTACAGTGTTTGTGTGTGAAAGAGAAATTGTAATTGAAATTGAACACAATCCACCCATTAAACATGTGTGTTCAAGACGTGGAAAGTGTTTGTGAACAAGTTGATGATTTGGGTCTTTCAACAGATCATAACACCCCTCAATTTGATTCCAATCAGATCACTGTTGTTTCCAATTCATTTCCTGTAAGTTAATATATTTTGACCAAATTACTTCGATTTCGTTTATGGGTTTGTGTTTGTTTTGTATATGGTTAATGATTTGAGCTGGGTTTTGTTTAATTTTGGGTTAATTTGATTTTTTTATATGAATTTAAGTTAAAAGTTTTGATCTTGAAACTAGGTTGTTTGTTTGTGTTTTGTTTGAGAAAATTGAAGTTTGATCTGCTTTGATTTGGGTTTAATTTGGAAGTTTGATTATTGATTGTGAATTGTTATGGAAATAATAAGTTGTGATATAATTGTAAGAAACTTTTAGAAAATTTCCCTTTTTGGGCAGAATTATGTTGAAATGTCCAATGGTTGTTTTAGTTAGAGTTGGGCTAATTTGTAAAAAAGAACTAAAATTTCCATGATATTTGTTGTAGTCTATGTTTAGTTCAATTTAAGTTAAAAGACTATGGATGTAGGCAAAACTTGAAATTGATGCTTATAGATCAAACTAAAGGCTTGAATTAATAAAAAAATGTGTTTTTATGATAAAACATAATCAAACAAAATCAAGAAAATTGGAGGAAAGTCTTGAAAGTGAAAATTGAGTCTCCAAAGAAAGGACCTTGTGAGAGTTATAGCCTGTTAGGCAAACCGCGTATGATGGTTTCATCCAGATTTTAGGGGGGTGCAACTCTAAACAAATCGAAAGTTTTGTCTGTTTTTTATTTGAGCCATTTCTAGCATGTTTGCCTTTGTTCAGATGTCCATGGACATTCTGCTAACTCTTGCATCCTCGTTGTATTATTTCGGTCTTTCCCTATCAATCAATCTTAGTTAGCTTACATAAAAATCTTAATACTTTGTAAAAAGAATCAAAACAAAATGATAGATGATTATTCCGTTAATCTTATTGTATTTTCATCAGATGGAGAGCATTTGTGAGGATACCGTTGTTGCAGAAGAGAGATACAACAGTTTTACCCCAATTATTCGTTCCGGAGAGTGGTCCGATATAGGACATCGAAACTATATGGAGGACACTCACATATGCATTCCGGACCTCGCTAGAACTTGCAATAATAAATTTCTTGGTGAAGAAGCCATCTCATTTTATGGGGTAAGTTTCTTTCTTGGTTTTTATGAACATGAACGTTTACTCCCCTGTTTTTTTATTATGTTTTATAACTGTTTCCTTTTTATGGTGGAAAACTAGGTGTTTGATGGACATGGAGGAAAGGGTGCATCAAACTTTGTTCGTGATAACTTGCCGAGAATCATCGTTGATGACGCTAATTTTCCACTGGAACTTGAAAAGGTAGTCACGAGGTCGTTTATGGAGACAGATGCTGCATTTGCAAGGTCGTGTGCCCTTGAATCTGCTCTTTCTTCTGGTACAACTGCCCTTACTGCTATGATATTTGGGAGGTTAGTTCATTAATTTATCTTGGTTTTATTCATTACCCCTCTTAGATGCATCTATAAAGTAAGAAATTAGAGAATTTTGTGGACCCAAGTCAATATCTTAGATACTTTATAATGATGAAGCAAACAAACAAACAAAACTAGCGAAAATCACGCTCTTTAAGCAAGGTTTGTGGAGGGTGAGATGAGGGCAAATCTTTACTCTATCCTATGGGATAAAGAGGTTGCTTCCAGAGATACTTTGTATTGACAGACTTGGTATACAAATAATTGTAGGTATAGAAAATAGCACTACTATCCTGTTTTTTCTTTGTACAATTAATTTTGTCCCAACAGAAACAGTCGAACTTTTAGAATTTATGTTAAAAAGTTTGAACTTGGGTCATTTAAACAGGTCTTTGCTTGTGGCAAATGCTGGAGATTGTCGGGCAGTTCTGTCTCGACGCGGGCTAGCTTTTGAGATGTCAAAAGACCATAGACCGTGTTATGACAAAGAAAGACTCCGTATCGAATCATTAGGTGGATTTGTGGAAGACGGCTATTTGAACGGTCAGCTAGCGGTCACTCGGGCCATAGGTAACTGGCACATCAAAGGGCTCAAAGAAATGGATGACCGTGCAGGTCCATTGAGTGCTGAACCTGAGCTCAAACTCGTGACACTAACAAAAGAAGACGAGTTCTTGATTATTGGGTGTGACGGGATTTGGGACGTGTTCAGGAACCAAAACGCAGTGGATTTTGTGAGGCGGCGGTTGCAGGATCATAATGATGTGAAGAGGTGTTGCAAGGAGATGGTGGAGGAAGCAATGAAGAGAGGCGCATTTGATAATTTGACCGTGGTTATTGTGTGTTTTCAGGCGGAACCGCCACCACCAGTGGTGGTGCAGAGAGGTAGAGTGAGGAGGAGCATTTCTGCTGAAGGGTTGCTTAATCTTAAATACCATCTTGAAGGGTAAAAGATATCGCTTTTTACTTATCTTTTGAAGTGATGATGATGATGATGATGATAAACTTGTTAGTTGTAAATACATTCATGTGAGGAAAAGAAATAAACTGAGAGAGGATACCTCTTGTATCTCTAAAGCAGGGGGGCAGAACAATTTGTAAAGTTCATTAAATGGTGATTGATTAGTTGGAGCTTTATTGATTTGAACATAATTTTATTTTGTGAACGTCTTAAGCTCTATATCATAAGCTCTTAATATGACTTCGAGCGGTAGCCTTTTAATACAATCCTTTTTGTTCATAAAAAGTATCTTGAATACCATACCTTGTACTTACGTATTTTACAATGCTAACAATCTCTTTAATACCAGCCGTGTCATCATCGTTCCTCGACCACCTAAAAAATATGCTAGATATGAATGAACAAGTGTTTGTGGATGATGTAATTTCAGAACATAACTGATAATAAGCACAATTACATAAAGCATACCCAGGAAAATACACATTGGGGAGATGCGAAACCTGGATAAGAGCTCTGTTCCACTGATCTACCTTTCTCAACGATTCCTCGGATCCTTGGAAGCTCTGCAACAACAAATCTCTACCATTTTCTCTAACTCTCGAAGATTCAATGTGATAAAATATTGGCAAAACGAAATGACTTGAGTTCCTCATTTCATCAAGGATCATGAGTAGCTCATCAAGGTGTTCATCAGAACGAGCATAACTCTCCGAAAATACAATAATTGAAGCCCTTGCTTGAGCAGGCAGCTCTTTAGGATCATGGTCAATTGTTCTAAACAGCCGAAACTCTGGGTCTTCACGATCCATGGGGCAAACCCGAAGTCCTTCTCTTTTTAATGCCTCTTTGAGATAATATCCAAAATCATCATTATCAAGATCTTTCATACTTATGTAAACATCAGGCTTTGTCCGGTCTCTACCAGAAGACTCGACTATTCTCAAGGAACCAGCTCCAACTTCAGGCTGATCCAACAGACCCTGTAATTGCATTACAGGTATACTGTAAACAAACGAACAAACGGACGATTTATGAACATCTAGCAGAATGAATTTTGTTGTCATGGTCGTATGTTAAGGTTTATTCGACTTCGTTTGTTTGTAGATGAACTAATAAACACAAACAAACACCGATGACCACAAATGAACACAAGACATATATTGATTTGAAAAACAAAATCAGCATTTTTACTCCCAAACATTAAATGTAATCCACCCGGCATAAATACAAAGTACTTTCATAACGATCTGAAAATAAACAAACGAACACGAACAAAAACAAAAACAGACGGACGTAAACTGAAGACATAAAAGAACACATTATTTGAATGAACACCACTACTGTTCATGTTCCTTCGTTTAATTAATTGGACAAACATTTTTGTTCAAGTTTGTTCATTCATTATTAAATGAACAAACATAAAAGAACTTCCCAACGAACAACCAGTTCCTTTACAGTCCTAATTACAGGACTAGATAAGTACACCCTCCAAATTTATATTATAAAAGAAAAAGAACAGAAACATATCGGCTCGTTCATTTTTGCGGAGTGTTACAATTACTAGAGGGTTTGATATTTTCCTGATGACATAAACTGTGTTATTTACTTTAGAAATGGAAGTAATGATTTATTTTTCAATAAAATGAAGTACAAATCATCTTCTTAGTCATATATGATTCATGCATGTTTCTAAACGTTCTCTTCCATCTTTGTTTTCCAACAATTTTGAAACTGCTTATGTTCAGAATTTAATAGGAAATTATTTTAGAATTCTTGAACATTTAACTTGAACTTGATATTTTTAACCACCTTCACAGATGCTAAATGAAAGCATTAAATCACACAAGCGAGTGCATATGGACAGAAAAACTCTATTGTACCTCCATTGCTCCATCACCAAAATCAGATGTACTTCCAGACTTTGACGTCTCCCCTCCTAAGCTTAATGCGAACTCCATAGATTTATAGACAAAAGATGATGTAGACATCTCCGCGATCCTGTAAACATCCTCCTGCTTGTTGAGGACACCATAACAAAGTTAACAACACACGTTTATCACATTCTCTAAAACTAATTAACATAAAGTTTGGACAGCTAAACTAGATTATAATGGCTAGTGTCACTTATTTTATAAAGAAGAGAAAGCATATCTACCAGACTTAAAAGTGTTACACTGGAAAGGCAGTGAGGATAGGAACTGGGAAGTTTCTTTTGACGGACAGAAGATAAATATGTAAGTTGGGAAACTAGTAATTAGGTATCAAATAGTTGGCAGTGCATAATAAACAGATAGGCAGTTCGAATACGCAACCCCACATGGTAAAGTACTGAACAAAAACAAATGCTGCAAGCACATTTTACCAATTGAGGACCATAGAGGATGCATCTAACAGTCTTCAATTCTGTATATGATTGGCACATCTGTTGTGGTCTACCAGTTTTTCTCCATCCTCTTATCTCTGCAACAATATCATATGAGGAACTTTCTGCATTTGCAATCAAGAATTTGTAGCGTATATAGAAACATACCTGTATCTTCAACAGTATCACCAACTAAAATGCTAAACCAACCAGGAGTTAGTCTGCCAATCTCCCTTAACTCAAAAAAATCACGGCGACAAAGATAGTATGCTCCTGTGCTTAGTTGAAACCGAGAAAAATCCCCTCCGAGTATGTCTATCCATTCCTTGTCACTTTGCAAGGTATCAACAGCTGATTCACAGTAACTATACACAAGGCTTGCGCCACAGTGCTGTATATCCAGTCCGCTTAACACAACAATAGACAAATTAACTTGATCTCCATGGGTTAATTTGTCTCCAATCGGAAAATAGCTTAACCAAACTGCAACTTCACTAGGTCCAGGTTTCCCAAAGACTTTGGGATTGTAAACTAAATCAACACCATTAGTCGTACTTATCTTAACAAACCAGACCCATTCCTCACCTGATAGAGAATATTTGAAAGTCACATTTAATCCTTTGAGTCTCCTATCCTTGGGACACAAAGGCACGTCAAATGACAAAGTTGTGGATTCCGATAAATACTCAGGCTTCATGTTCAGATCCCTTATTTCAAGCAGAGATGTGCTCATTATATTGAATTCATAAAGTATCTGCATTTATGCAAGCAACAGAAATTAGTCATTCGTATATTTAGAAGCTTTCATGCAGCATCTTGTTGTGTTTGTGTTTTATAGTTTTATAATGGAACAGAGAACCTGGAGCTGACATGTTCTGCCTACTGTGAGCTCATCATCACCAGCTAGGCATAACTCATGATCTTGATATCGCTTTAGCCACGTCATATGTTCCAAATCAGGTTCATCAAGTTTGGCTAATGGCACCAATTTGATAAAGCCTTCGATTTCAGACAAGTTACTACAACCTTCATAGCCAACCTCTAGCAATGTGAATCGATGTGTTTCAAAAGTTACCTTCTCTAGTGACTCGCAATAATATATATACAATTCTGCAAGTGTACTTGGGAGGTCTTGAAGCACTTTAAGTCTTGAGCACATACTCAAGTCAAGGACTCGGAGATATTTTAGATGAGTGTAACTAGGTAGGTGCTCAAATAGATTGTTTCCTAAATTTAAGTATTTCAAAGATCGTTGACTAGCGAAACTAAGAGGAAAACTATTAGTACACTCAGCTTTACAATCCTGGAGGAACAGTCGTTCTATTGAATGTGGAAAATAAAAACAACATTTCAGATTTTCACACCCTGTCATATTCAATGTACCAAGACTAGTAAGGCCTTTAATGGTTTCACAAACATGTGCCAACTTATGACAGTTCCAAAGAATCAAAGTCTCAAGATTAGGAAGGTGAGAGATATTGCGAATTTCTGCCAAATGTCGAGAGCTTTTAAGATTCAGTATCTTCAATGATTTAAGAACCTGTTGCAGAATAAAAAATATTTATTAAAACTGTGCATCTCAGTAAAGTATAAGGTACGCCATATAAAGAGGATACCAAATAATTACGTACTATAGGAACTTGAAAGCATGTCAATAAACAATAGCTCATATCTAAAGTGACCAAGTTCCTGATGGATAAGTGAGAAACCATGTTGCCATGGTTGAATCCATGCCAGCAGAGCCATCTCAAATTTTCTGAGAAGTCCTTGTAAGATGAAACGTGTTCAACATAATTGAGCTGGAGCAATTTTAGTTGATCCATCTCTTGAAGTGAATCTGTCCAAAGCCTGGACTGCAATTTAGGATGAAGAGTGTCAGTTAGGCACCTCGTATATATAAATAAATTCACATGTGTCCCAAGTATTAACAAGCTATACGTGGGGGTGCCTAAGATTCTTTTCCAGGTCTTAAATGCCAAAATAAAATAAAAATTACCCACATGGCCACATATAGAAAAAAGATGGAAGTCTAGTGAACGAGGTCATAGTGGAATCAATATTCACTAGTCGGAAAGAGAGTAGATAACACTGGTAACACCAAACTACGAGAGAATAATCTGAAAAGTAAAAAGTAAATGAGATATTAACCATCTTCCCATAATTCGTGTAAAGAATCATGTGTGAAGCCATTACATGTATTTGGGAATATTCATCAATTAATACACATACTAAATATTCATTTTTGACCGTTGTAATTGGCCAGCATATTGGTGTCCTTGAGTCAATGAATTGTTTTGTGGACAAGCAAGTAGTATCACAAACGAAGAAGATTTAGAGCACAGCAAGAGAAATAAATGAAGGCATGATTATCTTCTGGTTTCCTCAACTTAAGAAAGATATGATGTAGATGATGAACCTCAAATGAAAGATAAGTTGATGATGATAATGAATTAGATTATCAAGTAGTGATGAGGAACAAATTCTGATGAATGATAAAGGTGTTGATGATTATGATCTTCCAAGGAAGAGATCCTTAAGTGCTGGTAAACATTCAACAATATGTTGAAGATTGTGTTTTCTCATGAGGAGCATCAAGCGTGGCATCACAAATTGTGGTTACACTTCAATCACTCCACGTGAGGTTAAGACCTTGATGATGAGGAATGAAGAATCGGTTGTCTAATTGTCAAGAAAAATGGTGTGGTGAAACACCTGCTCCTATAGTCATATGGCTTACTTAATTATATTCTTAACTTGATCACATTAATATCAAATTTTTTATCATATTGCTTATCTAACAAACTTATTCTGTTTGTGTCTTCACCACAATAAACGGGCTTTGGAACATGTATTATTTTTCTTTTATAGAATGAAAATATGCACATATTATGGGTTCAGAAAATATAACAAAAAAGGAAAAGTACAACATACCCTTTTTATTTGTTCACGTTTATATCCGTCCACCTCTTCCATCAACACATGCATGTCAAGTGCCAGACCTTTCATTTTTATTGAATTCTGAACACAAAGAAAATAAAGCTTTGGACTCTTAGATGAAATCCGCATGTAAGCTTAAACATAAACGAAAGAGGCACCTTACCCTTATGTTTCTCAGCATATCATAGGATTCTTCATTACGCCAGACTCTACTACGTTCACTGGGTATGGGTGATTCTTGGTCCACTATGTTTCTCCCCATGTCTTGAAGCAATCTATGCATCATTAGTTTGTTGTTTGGTGCCACGTATACAAGACATCTCTTAATTAGCGTTTTGATCCTAGACACTGCAGAGTAATCAGGTTCCAATATCTTTACCACACAATCCATGTCTATACCAACAAAGAAGCAAGCAATGTGCAAAAACAACTCTCTATCAGAGTCGTATGGTAACGAATCGTAACTCTTTTTTAGTACACTACAGATATCATGATGAATATCTTTTCCCAATAACTTTAGTGCACTTTCCCAATATGAAATGCTGATATCCTCTGATAGAGAGGAACCCAACACTTCAAGAGCGAGTGGACTTCCTTCACAATACCTTACTACCTCTTTTGCAAGCTCCTCATAACCTTCCATTGGATCTTTGGATCCAAAGGCATGAAGACACAAGAGCTCCAATGATTCATGATCATCAAGTAATTTCATTTTGTACTCTCTACACCTCCTTGATCTAGACCGAAACCAACTACCAATATCATTTTCCATGGTTGTTATTATGATCCTACTTTGTTTATTAATATTCCCCGATCCAAGTAAAGCATCCAGCTGACTTGATTTAACAATGTCATCAAGAAGAATAAGCGCCTTTTTAGTTTGTAAGACCTCTTCAATCTTAAACACGCCTTGACAAACACTAGGTATTCGTCTATTCTTGCCACCCAAAATATCTTTGAGAAGTTGTTTCTGTAGATAAAGCAAACCATTAGGTTCTCTACATCTACTACCAATGCATTCGACAATACTAATATTCTCAAAAGACTTCCAATTGGAATATACAATGTACTGCGCCAATGTGGACTTGCCACTTCCTCCCATGCCACAAATTACTAAAAATTCTGCATCGGGTTGATTTAACCAACAATTGATCTCTTTAACTCGAGCATCCATCCCTATTAGATTGGGTGGAAGATAAACTTGTTTGCGATCAAGCCTATTGTAAATGGTATCAACAATTTTCTTCAAAAGTTGTGTTTCAGACCTACAACAACAGAAAAATATACATGCATGTTCCATAAATATGCTGGATAATGTATGGCAGAAAAGTAAGTTAATCCATAGTTATTGAGTCCCGAATCATACTCATATCGGGCACAATAAACCGTTGCAAGGTATAAGCGACTAATGTGGGGTTTATAGACCAAATCGATCGGTCCGTAACACGTACTAAGTAATCAGGAACAAAATCATACCCGGAAACAACCTCTCCAGTCAAATTAGCAATCTGTGTAAGTGCCATCTTCCACCGCTTCACATTATCATCTGTCCACCTTGTAGATGCTTTGGTTTCTATACTGAAACCATTATTCTGATACCTAACATCTGAGGGATCGACTTTATAAAAAACCGGTAGAACAAAATGACTACACTCCCTCCTTTGCTTGAGGATCAAGCAAAGCTCCTCAAGGCACCATGTAGATGTTGCATAGTTTTGGGACAATACGACTATTGAAGCATCAGATGCCTTGATTGCACTAACAATTTCTAGGTTCAGGTCTTGACCTTGGTCAACTTCATCGTTGTCTCTAAAGGTTTTAATTCCTGCTCGAACTAAGGCGTCGTAGAGATGGTCGGTGAAAGAGTGACGAGTATCTTCGCCTCTGAAACTAAGAAATATGTCGTATCGAGTGTCGCTGGTAAGAATAGCGCCATGAGAGGCACTGGATCCGGAGTTGGTGGTGGCAGTAGCATCGTTGTGGTTGCTAGGTGTATGATCGAGACAACAAAATGCTGAATTAATGTTGCCCATTATTTGTGACTAAGAACGGAATAACAAGCGGAGCAATTTTAATTAGTAGATCTATATATTCAAAAAAAAATCTATAACCAATTAACCATGTGACATTTGATGATTTTCGGTGCACGGTCGGGATTTGAGAATCTCAATCGACATTAAAGATACATCCAATGACGTGAAGCCACGTGACATTTTTTTTCTTTTTTTTCCCTATTTTACACGATAGTAAGTTTGACTTTCACCTTCAAAACCAAACCCTAGGGGTGTAACCCTGTCGTCGGGTTTACGGGTTAAATTATGTAACGTTAGTTCGACTCATATTTATATTTGTATCAAAATTTTCAATTATAACCCGGATAACATAAATTCGGGTCAACTTGAATATGTCTCATTTAACAAAATGAACCAAATAAGTTTATAAGTTGTAAGCGGGATGTTGTATAGGTCGGTTAAAATAACATATTTAAACGTGAGTTTACGTATGACAAATAATTATATTAATATTTAATTAACAAGTTATTGTAACTAACCATATAATTGTTAAATTTAAAATTATAGAACACAAGTTATTAATATTTAATTAACATATTTAAACGTGAGTTTACGTATGACAAATAAATTTTTTTAGTAAAAAAATTTATGTGTTATAATTATTGAGTAAACATTTAGATATCTCACATAGAATTTTGATAGACTTGTCACTCTCACCTTCACTCTACAATATTTATTTTTCACGCGGACGTTTAAGATCTGAATACACTTTCTACACCCCACCCAATTTGATTTAACCTAATTAAAAATAAAACTGATTCTCAGGCTCATGATTTCCTCCGCTATTTCTTCCCTCCAATCATCTCACCATTGTCGGTATAATCCTTTGGTTTGATTTGAATCCATAGTCACGCTTTCATCCAAAATATGTAATAATCTTCATCTGATTATCCGTCAACGATTGCAAGCTAAACCAGATAACAATCAATTGATTGAAGGTTTCTTTTGTTCCAATAATTCTTATTACACATGAAATTAAGTTCAATGCCTCAACCTTTGGTGAATTTTTGTTCTTTGTATATAGGATTTGGGATTGGATTTACACGAGCTTTTATAGTTTTACTTATTGATATGCAGGTTCAGGAAGATGTTTTGGAGCTTTATTTTACTCCTTCATTCGAACTTTATATATACATACAACCGTGCTGCTACTCAAATGAAATCCTTTCACCCAAAATTACTTGTACAATCGTGATACTCAAATGAAGTCCACTCACGAATGCGTAAAAGACTGAAAATACCTAGTTTAATCAGAGCAAAAAAAGTTTGAAATATTTAAAATTAGAGGTAATAAAACTTACGCTTCTATATTAATATATCTAATATAATAAAGCATTATGTGGAATTATTTAAGAGCTATTTTATTTATGTGACATGATTTGGGACGTTCTTTCACAATAACTAAAACACAAATTTTTTAATAAATCTTAATAATTTTATAATTAAAACATGTACTTTATCTATAATAATATATTATAATTACAGTAATTACATTTTAGTCTTATAATATTTAGGAAACTTTTTAAAAAAATTAAGAGTATTTATTTTTCACCCATCTCTTACCAGAGATGTACATGAGTCGGTTTATATTTGATAAAGTAATAAAAATGAAACATAAGGATAAAGGTGGTTATAAACCACAATAAATATATCGGTATTTTCTAATCATCCATAATTTTTTATACGTTATTATTTAAAAAATAATTACATTATAAAACCGAGCATTTATTTTTATTTATTTAAGTATAATATTGTTATACTAAAAAGCGATATTTTTTAAAATAAATCTTGTGTTTCGATTATATTATCGTTTTGTCTTAAAACTAATTGGAACCCTTTGTGTTTCCATTAGTATTCTCGAACGTAACACGAACACTAAACTAGTAACTTTAAAAACTAAGGGGTTGTTTGGCAAAATCTGAATCATTAAGTGTTGAATGGTTAAGATGTCTGAACCATTAAGAGGTTCTATCAATGAGAGGGATGTTTGGGTAAATTTCAGATGAGAGTAAAGTTTATATATGCTACATTTAGTTTCATTCAACATTTTTCTATTTCTTAACCATTCAGCACTTAACTAAACCATTCAGAAACTTTTTATATGAAACAAACACTAAACTAAACCACACAAAATGAAACAAACACTCCACAATATAATAAACCGTATTATGTATACTTTATGGACCATTTGTACTTTTTACTTCTATTATTGAACCTAAAAAGTATAATAAACCGTTCTTCGAGCGAAGACAAAGTGAAAAAGTTAATGGGAGATGCATGTGGGGTCTCTTTTTACTTTTTAGCATATGATAATTTCCAATAGCTACCTAAATTGTTTGATCTTTTGGTAATATTAGAAGACCTAATAAGTTTTATGATCCTGCTTCACCCCAACTTCAATTCTCGCAGGTCAAATTCAATGGCGTCTAGTTCTGTTGGTGATAAAGCTTGCAGCTATGATGTGTTTCTAAGCTTTAGAGGCGAAGATACTCGACATTCTTTCACAGATCATTTATACCACAAATTAGTTCAAGCAGGAATTTGCACTTTCAGAGATGTAGAAGAAATGAAGAGAGGTGAAGAGCTGAAACCTGAAATTGAGAGAGCAATAAAAGCATCTCGGGCTTCAATAGTTGTATTGTCAGAAAATTATGCAACTTCCACTTGGTGCCTTGATGAGCTTTTACTCATTCTCCAGCAAAGGAGAGAGTGTGGTCACACTGTTGTACCTGTTTTTTATCACGTTAAGCCGACGGATGTTCGGAATCATAAAAAGAAATTCGCCATCAAAGTCGACCCTTATTCTTCAAGGTGGACAGATAACAATGTAAATATGTGGAAGATAGCTCTTATGCAGGTTGCTGATTTGACCGGCTTCGAGCTCTCGGGGTATGGTTTTAAGCTCTTCTTCTAATTCGCTTTTTATTAATAATAGTTTAGTGTCCATGCTATGTTCGTTTTTTTAAGGATATGTCCACGGACTATTTCAATCAGTTTCTAGTTTTTAGACAAAACTGTGATAAATTTGGAACACATGATTTATTTAAAAAAATTGTTTTTTAGTATAACAATATTATACAATAAAGATAATTAAATGTTTGGTTTTATGGTGTAACTTTAAAAAAAAAAATCGTGTAAAAAAGTGTATGCTTGAAAAATACCGATGTGATGTTATTACCTACTTTATCCATAACTAGGTTAGACCCTGTGGGTACCCACAGGGATTGATCGGTAAAAAGTATTTATATTGTTTTATAATGAAAAAAATTAGTAATAGCAAAACATCAAATAAAGTATGCTAAATATTAAAAAATGTGAGGATGAATATGGTGGTGACAAGTGGCATTATATGGAGGCAAGACTTAGCAAATTATTAGAAGAGATTTTTATTTTTATGCTTTATCAAATAGAAACTTTCCATATATCACTCTACTCTTAAATTTTTGAAAAGTCTTCTAAATATTAGAGGACCAAAATGTAAGTAGTGTTATTATAATATATTTTATATATGTTTTTAATCATTATTGTGAAATAAACTTTCAAATGATGTCGCATATGCAACAAACTCTCAAAAGTTGTATATAAGCAAATTTGGTTTTGCTTTAATATTAAAGGATATTATATATTAGTGTCGTAAACAAAGCCATATCATGGCTGACTTAGGCTTGGCTCGGCTTAATTGCAAACTGAGCCGAGCTAGCTTATTTATTTATACGAAATATGGAATTCAAGAGTTCGGCTCATAAAAACCGAACCAAGTCGTCTAGCAAACCAACTCGTTATTTAGAAAAATAATATTGTTATTTTCTTTAAAAACATATGATTTATGTGTGTGTTTTTATCTTTAATTCGTTGCACCATATAGAAGGTAGTTCAGTTCATGAACTATACATTTTTATATAGTTTTTGTTAGAATGTATCAAAATCATTTATATAAACATTATACTGATGGTGAAATTAAAACTTAATGTTATAATTTCAGGTTATAATTTATATAAATTATTAATTAAGCTTTGATTTAAATGACTTCAATGAGCTTTGTTGTAGGCCTGAAACAAGCTTTTTAAAGGAAATTGTTGATACAATTTATGATAAATTAGAACGAAAAGAAGTACATCTTCCACTCAATATAACAGGATTGCCAACTCGTTATAAGGAAATCAAATCGTGGGTAGATATGCACAATCATGAAGTTTTAGCAATTTACGGTATGGGTGGAAGTGGCAAGACAACACTAGCCAAATACATATACGATTTAAATAAGAGAAGTTTTGAATATGTGAGCTTTGTTGAAGACATTGGTAGCAGATGCAAAGGACCGAATGATTTGCTTGATGTACAGGAACAACTTCTTAAGGATATTTTAGAGGGGAAAAGGAGAAAAATACCTGGTGTTTCAAGAGGCACGTGTATGATT
The DNA here is from genome assembly GCA_030867185.1 of Tagetes erecta. Taxonomy (NCBI): domain Eukaryota; kingdom Viridiplantae; phylum Streptophyta; class Magnoliopsida; order Asterales; family Asteraceae; genus Tagetes; species Tagetes erecta. Next base: position 12,017,627 of record CM061492.1, on the reverse strand, counting down.
GCGGAAGCTTTGCAGACGAAAAGGACTCTCATTGTTCTTGATGACATTGTTGAATATAGCCAGTTAGTTGTTTTACTAGGAATAGGGAAGATTAATGCAGGAAGCAAGATTATAATTACAACTAGAGAAAATACAGATGATTGGCCTCACTTTCCATATTGGGGTATTCAAAAGTATGAAATGAGATTATTGAACGATGATGAATCGTTAGAGCTATTAAGTCGTCATGCATTTGGATCCAAAATCCCCGTAATGGGCTTTGAGCAACTTGCACTACAAACAATACAATACTGTGAAGGAAATCCCTTGGCTTTAGAAGTGTTAGGGTCATCTATGTTCAAGAACAATACCATCCCAAGTTGGAAAAGTCATTTGAATTTATTGGAAAAAGATATTGATTGTCGAATTCAAGATGTACTCGTAAAGAGCTACATGTCACTGCCATATAACTCTGAAAAAGAGTTGTTTTTACATATTGCTTGTTTCTTTACCTGCAAAGATATAGATTACGTGATAAAGATATTGGAGCCAGATTACTCAGCAATATCTGGTATCAAAACTCTAATTAATAGATGTCTTGTTTCTGTTTCACCAAACAAAAAACTCATGATGCATAGATTGCTTCAAGAGATGGCGAAAAACATAGTCCGTCAAGAATCAGTAAAATTTCCTGGACAGCGTAGTAGAGTATGGCTTAGTAGCGACTCTTATAGGATATTGAGCAAAGGAAATGTAAGATGCTTCATATCATCTAATCCTTTTATACTTTCACTTTTACATCCCATGTCATCTAACTTCTATAGTTTCATATCTTTCTCTTTTAGGGTTCAAATACGGTAGAAGGTTTAGCACTTGATATGAAAATGTTGTCGGAAGAAAATTTTGCCTTTAAGGTAACAAATGATAAGAAAAAATCTAAAGTTTGGCTTTTGACTTCATTTGCTTTTTTTAAAAATTATTTTATACCCTGTTATGTATATATTCAAGTAATTTATGCGTATCAGACTTAACTAATTCTATTCCTATTAAACTGCAGGCATCAAATCTTAGAACCGATGCACTTAAAAATATGGATAGCTTAAAGTTGCTACAACTAAATTTTGTGGAACTTAATGGATCCTATGAGAATTTTTCTGAAGGTTTAAGATGGCTCTGCTGGCTTGGATACCCTTTAAGAAGCATACCATGTGAGTTATACATGGGAAACTTGGTGGCCATAGATTTGAGCTATAGCAGCTTAGAAGTATTTGACCCGCCTATGGTAGTGAATCCAATATCCTCTTTTGTTGCTTCTTGTGTTTTAAGGATCTTTATGAAACCATACATGCGATGCTAAAATTCTTTAACTTCTGAAACAGGTTCTTCAGTCATTGCAGATTTTAAATCTTAAAGACTCTCACAATCTATTTGAAATCCGCAACATCTTCATGATCCCTCGTCTTGAGACTTTAATTCTTTGGAACTGTTACAGTTTGGCTAATGTTTGTAAGACAATTGAAGACCTTACCAGTCTTTCATTATTGAACATGACGGGGTGTAAAAACCTATTCAATAGGGAGCAAGTGAATCCGTTAGCACCCTCTACTTCTAGTGGAAGTGTTACAATACATCCTACTTTTTCCTTCCCGTTTTCATTACGTCAGTTATTCCTCAAAGACTGCCTTCTTGAAACTACTTGTTTTTTTCCTTTGAGTTTCAGTGTTCAACCATATTTGCAATACTTGAATTTAGGCAATAGTTTATTTGAGTTCTTGCCATGTTATGACCATCTTAAAAATCTCCGGGTACTTGACTTAAGTTTTTGCTCTATACTCAAGTGCCTTCTATGTCTTCCTAGTACACTTGCAGAATTGTATATATACTACTGTGAGTTACTAGAGAGGATAACTTTCCAATCACATCTATTCACATTGCAAGAGTTTGGTTACGAAGGTTGTGTAAATTTGTATGAAATTGAAGGCTTTATAAAATTGGCACCTATAGCTAAACTTGATGAAATTGACTTGGGACATATGAAGTGGTTGAAAGAATATCAAAACCATGAGGTGTACCTTGTTGGTGATGATGAGCTCATAATGGGTAGAAGTAGTCGTATCCAGGTTCGTTGGTTCTCTTTAAAACACATCATTAATCTCGATGAATTGCTGATCGTTTTTTGTATGTGTGGCACAGATGTTGTTTGAATTTGGTATAATGAGCACATCGCTTCCGGATATAAAGGATCCAAACATGACACCTATGTATATATCAAATTCAACTTCTATATCCTTTGATGTGCCTCCTTGTCCCAAAAATAAGACACTTCAAGGAATTAATGTAACTTTCAAGTATGCAATATCAGGTAAAGATTGGGTATGGTTCTGTAAAATCGATACGACTAATGGTGTTGTTTTGATGTACAACCCTAAAGTCTTTGGAAAACCTGAATCCAGTGAAGTATGTATATGGTCAAGCTATTGGCCAATTGGAAACAAACTGAACATTAGAGATACTGTCAAAGTCTCTATTGTTGTGATAAGTGGATTAGAGGTACATGAATGTGGTGTGAGCCTTATCTACTCTGATGATGAAACCTTGGAAAATAACATTGGGTGGGAAGACATTCTAGGAGGAGACATATCTGGATTTCAACTAAGCACAGGAGCGTACTATCTTTGTCGTCGTGATTTCTTTGAGTTAATGGAAGTTGGTAGATTGACTCCGAATTGGTTTAGGATTTTAGTGGGTGATACCATTGACTACACTGGTATGCTCGTTGATTAAATCAAGCTAACTCTTTTTGTTTGTGTTAAAATCTAGCAGCAAATAGAGATGTTCTCATATCTTTTCTCTTTTATCTTGTAGAGGTAAGAGGATGGAGAAAGACTGGTAGATCGAAACAGGTGAATCCTTCATTTACGGAGTTAAAAACAGTTAGATGTATCATTGATGGTCCTGAATTGGTAAGCTTACTCTACAATGTTTGTTACTTTGCATCCTCATGCTACATGAATAAATGAAGGACCAAAAAATAGGGCCCTGTTGACGTAACTTTATCATAACAGTTCTCATTGCCCTCCACGATTACAAAATTAAGTGCCTGCATTACCATAATATAAGCCATAATATGTCTATAACTTTTAATATGTGTTGACATTAGTGAGAAGATTAGCTAGACCATTGTTATTTTTTGATCCACATACAGGATGACATTTACAAGATCACAGAGATGTCCAAATCATCTATTGGTGATAAATCTATGGCGTTCGCATCAAACTTGCTTGAGTTGGGAGTGACATCTAGCACTAGTGATGAGACGTTTGACAGTTCCGTATCTACTTTTACTAGTGACAAGACGTTTGACAGTTCCATATCTACTTTTGATAGAATCACGATAAAGGAGTCTGATCCTTACTCACAAGTAAGTACGGCTTTCTTTTTCAAGCAAAAGGGCCTAAGAAAGCATGAGTTGGTTTCAAATTTGACTTGTATTTTGGTTGTGTAGAAAACGAGTTGGTTAGTTTCTTTCGCTTATGTCAAGTTGTCAACTCCACCTAAACAATGGTATAGGAAATTTGGTGACATACTTTGTCTAATGGGTCGCGGCTTATAAACTAAACCAAGTAGAGTAATGTGTATATAGCAAGTCTGGAAATCATAATAAAGGAGTTATTATATATTTTGTTTATTTGTAAGTGACATGTTGATCATTGGCACTCATGTAGATTAAGTTGATAAAACTTAGAGAGATATATATGTCAATACTAATAACAAACCCTGCATGTCCCTAATAAATTGCTTTACTTGTCATTTGTTTAGGTACAAAAAGTGAGTGAGGACATCTCTGAAGCAGCTATTTATGAGACTACGGGGTCTGAACTTGAGCACGTAAGAAAGGTACTTGTTAAATACACTTCTTCTCAATCATATATAATATCGGACAATGGTTTCGCTCCATGTAAGGATTAGTAGAAAATCCTGTTGGAGAATTTAGTTTTGAAACACACACACACACACACTCGCCACATTTTGTTAACTGTGAACAGACTAGGTGCTTTTATTCATCAACTGCAGCTTTAAATAAGCACAGAAAAAATAAGGAGAAAACTGAAAATTGGAACAATAACACAAAAAAAATAGCAACAAAAACCGAAAGACTTGGTGGCCCGCTTATTAATCCGGCAACATGGTCAACTAATCATGTGCATTTCCTCCTTATTACCTTTTATCCGATGCAACGACCAATTCTATATCCAACCAACGTATATAAAATGGTAACTTTATCTAAATTACTTCGAAAAGTTCTTAGTAGACTAGTAGTACGTTGTGACCATCAACTAACATGTATGATGTATTGGCGTCTGTTTTATGCAGTGTCCTGCTTTTCTCTTTAATTTCTAACAAGAACATACAAAATGGTACTATCCAGACCTATATATTTCTAATAATAATAATATTGTATGTTTCAGCAAATTGTGTTATTAGCGAACTTAAGCAGTGATGCCAATACCCACAAGATCATGGATACATTAATGACGCTTGAAGATGTCGACTCATTTAGTTTAGAAAGAAAAAGAGGGGAATTAGTTGTATATGGGGATGTTGATCCTGCTGAAGTGTTCAAGTGTGTGAGGAGGATTGTAGAAGCAAAGATTATAAGTGTTGGACCTGCACCTACCTCATAAGTCATAAGCCTTGCAAAAGAGCTTGCTACATAAGTCAAACCTGGAAAAAAAGACGAGGCATATAAATTGAAGGATCATTAAAATATATGAAATCAGCTTGTTCTGTCGTGTAAGGAAGAACTGAATAGAAGGTATGGTCACCTGGCTATTAATGCTACTTATCTCATCTCGTAATAGTTGTTATAGTTTGAAGTGAACTAATCCATTGTACTTCGGTGGTGGCTGATGCAACAGCCCTAAACTCTGCTTCAGTGGAGGACCGGGCGGATGTTGATTGACGTTTGGAACTCCAAGATACCGGGTTGCAACCAAGATATACAATATAACCTGTGGTACTACGCCACGTGTCTTTGTCTCCCGCCCAATCAGCATCTGTAAATGCATGAAGATGAAGGGATGACTGGCGTTTAAGTAATAGACCATGGTGTAAGGATCCATGTAAGTAGCGTAACACTCGTTTCAAGGCTGTCCAATGGTCTGTAGATGGAGTATGCATGAACTGTGAGAGTTTGTTCACTGTGAAAGCAATATCTGGTCTTGTGATGGATAAATATTGCAAAGCTCCAACAATGGCCCTGTATTCAGTGGGTGAGGGTAATGGCGTTCCACTATATGATGTTAGAACATCTGAGCCTGTAATTGGCGTAGATACCGGCTTTGAATCAAGCATATTGGTACGATTAAGAATATCCAAGATGTATTTGGATTGAGAGAGTAGAATGCCTTGAGGATGAGGAAGAACTTCAACACCAAGAAAGTAAGATAGAGAACCGAGATCTTTAAGAGAAAATTTGTTGGCTAGAGAATGAATAAAGTTTTGAAGATGGGGAGCAGATGGACCGGTGACAATGATGTCATCCACATAAACGAGAACGTAGATCGGAGTGGAAGTAGTGGTGTTGATGAAAAGCGAAGGGTCAGAGATGGTGGGTTTAAAACTTTGAGAAAAAAGGTAGGTTTTGAGCTCGGTGTACCAAGCCCGAGAAGCTTGTTTTAATCCATATATGGCTTTATTAAGTTTGCAAACATGTGATGGAAAGTCCGGATCAATGAATCCAGGTGGTTGGGCCATGTAAACGTCTTCATGGAGATTGTTGGATTTAGATCAGAGATGAAGTTAGAAAATGGGGAAAATGATCGGAAGCAAAGAGAAAAAAATTGGATCAAGCTCTTGATACCATATGAAGGATTTGTATTTTGATTAATTCTAATGTGAACATAAGTGAGTTACAGTATTTATAATAGTAAACTAGCTAACTACCTATACTATCAACTAGCTAATAATTAGAAGATAATACATTCAAATATAAACAAACTATAACAACTATTACGAGATGAGATAAGTAGCATTAATACTGGCCAGTTTCTTTTCTCAAAAGTTAATGATTTGCCTTATGTAATTGCCACATCTCCAATTCCAATATGTACAACATATGTTGCATTTATCATCACAGTAGATGATTCAATGCTTCATAAACTATACTTTTAATTCTAGAAACTAGAATGGTCTCTGATTGTGGGAAAATTAACAAAATGATCATCTTTGACCAATGTTTTTCCATTATGGACATAGATTTTATGTCTGCATCTATCATGGTCAAACCCAATTCATGTACCTCCACACGTGGATGATTCAGAGAGACGACACGTCCAACCTGCATTGATTCTCACGTATGAACTTGAACACAAAGATCACAGTCGGGTCTCCTATGTTGAGACTAATGACTGTTTCCTGTGCAGGGTTATCTCCAAGCTTCCACTCGATAATATCAGGAGAGGGTGACTTTTCTTCTTCAATTAATGCCATCCATGACCACGTGAATATTTACGTAATTAACTCGTCAACCAACTGTTAGATACAAAGCAAAATAGTAGCCCGAAACAAACATCGTTGCCATGTCTTAAAAACCGCTCAAAGCAACGGTTTGTTATTTTTGCTAAACGGCGTAAACCACATATATCTATGTTTTATGAATTATTTTTTACTTGTGAAACTAAAAAATATGATAAACCGGCCGGCCTTCGCGTGGAGACCGGAGACAAAAGGTTATTGACTTTTTGGTATATATCCAACAGCTACTAAATTATTTGATTATTATATATTTTAGTAACATTAGAAGACCTGGACTTTTCGTTCCTCCTTCACCACAACTTCAATTCTACCAGTCACAGATCCAATTTCAATGGCATCAACTTCCTCCTCTGCAATCATAGCTTCTTCTTCTAACGATGATGCTTGCAGTTATGATGTCTTTCTAAGCTTTAGAGGTGAAGACACTCGACATTCTTTCACCGATCATCTATACCACAGATTAATTCAAGCAGGAATTTGCACTTTTAGAGACGAAGAAGATATCAACCGAGGTGAAGAACTGAAACCTGAAATCGAGAGAGCAATCAAAGCATCTAGGGCTTCGATAGTTGTATTGTCACAAAACTATGCAACTTCCACTTGGTGCCTTGATGAGCTTCTGCTCATCCTCCAGCAAAGGAGAGAGTGCGGTCACATTGTTCTACCTGTTTTCTATGGCGTTGAGCCTACATATGTCAGGAACCAAAAAGGAAGTTTTGACATACAAGTCAAACCTTCTTCTAGGTGGACAGATCACAGCGTAAACCAGTGGAAGATGGCTCTTATGGAGGTTGCTGATTTGATTGGATTGGAGCTTTCTGGGTATGGATCTATGTCTAATCTAATTTTGGTTCCATAATCTTTTTGTTCGTTCAAACTATCAAAGAAGCCCAATTGAGCTTCTTCTTGTTTTTTTCTTGTAGGTCTGAAACTAACTTCTTAAAGGAAATCGTTGATACAATTTACAATAGGTTAGATCAGAAAGAAGTTCATCTTCCACTTAATATGACAGGGATGACCACTCGTTACAACGAGATCAATTTCTGGTTAGATAAGAGCAACCTTGAGGTATTAGTGATTTATGGTATGGGTGGAAGTGGTAAGACAACACTAGCTAAATATATATATGATTCAGTTAGGAAATCGTTTGAATATGTGAGTTTTGTTGAAGATATTAGTAGTAGATGTGAAAACCCTAATGGTTTACTTGAAGTACAAGAGCAACTTCTTAAAGATGTTTTAGGAGGCAAAAAGAGAAAAATACCTGGTGTTTCTCGAGGTACACGTATGATTGAGGACGCCTTGCAAAAGAAAAGGAGTCTGATTGTTCTTGATGACATTATTGGATCTAATCAGTTAGTTGCTTTACTAGGAACTGGGGAGATAAATTCACAAAGCAAGGTTATAATTACAACTAGGGAAAATACTGATAGTTGGTTTCATTTTCCTTATTGGAGGTATCAAAAATATAAAATGAAATTATTGAATGAGGATGAATCATCAGAGCTTTTAAGTCGTCATGCATTTGGATCCAAAACTCCCATGGCGGGCTTTGAGGAGCTTGTACTACAAGCAATAGAATACTGTGAAGGAAATCCACTTGCTCTGGAAGTGTTAGGCTCATCTCTATCCAAGGACAACATCATCCCAAATTGGAAAAGTCGATTGAATTTATTAGGGAAAGATATTGATTATCGAATTCAAGATGTACTTTTAAGGAGCTACATGTCATTGCCATATATGTCCGAGAAAGAGTTGTTTTTGCATATTGCTTGTTTCTTTATTGGCAAAGACATAGATTATGTTGTAAAGATATTGGAGCCTGATTACTCAGCAATATCTGGGATTAAAACCCTAATTGACAGATGTCTTCTTTCTGTTTCGCCAAACAAAAAACTCATAATGCATAGATTGCTTCAAGAGATGGGGAAAAACATAATTCGTCAAGAATCAACAAAATTCCCTGAAAATCGTAGTAGGGTGTGGCTTAGTAGGGACTCTTATAAGATACTAATAAAAGGACTGGTAAGCTTTTTTGTTTTCTAGTTTCCCTTCTAAACCTATTTCATCTAACTTTCTATACCTCTATAGCATTTCATTTATTAATTTTCTTTTAGGGCTCAAAAATGGTGGAAGGTCTAGCCCTCGACATGGAAGTACTACAAAAAGAGGATTTTGCGTTCAAGGTAATATAGAATTAGTAAAACTCAGATTTTGGCTTTTAGGTCTTCAGGATTTTATATTTGATATAAGGTTTAAAAAGGAAGATAAAAAATGGTGGACAAATTTGTTTGTGTTAAGCAATTTTTTTGCGAGTTCTTTAGCCTAAGCTATGGATTTGTTATAACATATTAACTGGTCCTTGAATAAGTATGTGGGGTTGTGGGGATATGACAGGTTTGCATTCATCAGATCTTAACTCTCTTCATGCTAAATTTGCAGTCATCAAAATTTAAAACAAATGCACTTCAACCTATGAATAGCCTAAAATTACTCCAACTAAATTTTGCGGAACTCAGTGGATCCTATGAGTACGTTTCTGAAGATTTAAGATGGCTTTGTTGGTTTGGATTCCATTTAACGAGCATACCTTCCAACTTATACATGGGAAACTTGGTAGCTATAGATATGAGCTATAGCAACCTGGAAGTATTTGAACCCCCTATGGTAGAGAATCCAATATCTTCTTTTTGTTTCTTATTCATTTTAATGATTTTTTTGAAACTATTTAGTAGCTAAAAAGATTTATTCGACTTTTGCTACAGGATATTCAGTCATTGAAGATTCTAAATCTTAAAGACTCTTACAGACTTACGGAAATCCGCAAAATCTCCAGGACCCCTAATCTTGAGACTTTAATTCTTTGGAACTGTTCCAGCTTGATTAATGTTTGTAAAACTATAGAAGGCCTCAAAAGTCTTGCATTATTGAACATGACAGGATGTAAAAACCTATTTAGGCATATAAATCTGTTAGCAGCTTCTACGTTTTCCTTCTCATTTTCATTACATAGGTTATTCCTCAATAGCTGCCATCTTGAATGCACTGATTCTTTTCCTTTGAGTTTCATTGATCAACCACTTTTGCAGTACTTGAATTTAGGCAATAGTCAATTTGAGCTCTTGCCTTCCTATGATCATCTTAAAAATCTTCGGGTTCTTGACGTGAGTTTTTGCTCAAAACTCAAATCCCTTCTCTGTCTCCCTAGTACACTAGCAGAATTGTATGTATATTTTTGTGAGTCCCTAGAGAAAATAACTTTTCAATCACATCGCTTCACTTTGCAAGAGTTTGGTTATGAAGGTTGTATTCATTTATATGAAGTTGAAGGTTATATTAAATTGGTACCAGTAGCTAAACTAGATGAAACTGATTTGGGACACATGAAATGGCTAAAAGAATATCAGAACTACGAAGTGTGCCTTGCTGGTGATGATGAGCTCATAACAGGCAGAAGTAGGAATATTCAGGTTCATTTTTTCTCTTAAATACATTATTGATATACCATCCGCAAACCTAACATATAGAATAATTGAGCCCTTTTGTTTGTGTGGTACAGATGTTGTATGAATTCGATATAATGAGCACATCTCTGCCAGATATAAAGGACCCACTCATGACACCTATGTATATATCAATGTTACCTTCTTTGTCCTTTGATGTGCCTGCGTGTCCCAAGAATAAGAGGCTCAAAGGAATTAATGTAACTTTCAAGTTTTCAATGTCAGGTGATGATTGTGCATGGTTTTGTAAAATAAGTACGACCAATGGTGTTGTTGATTGGATGTACAACCCTAAAGTCTTTGGCAAACCTGATGTTGGTGAAGTATGTATATGGTTAAGCTATTGGCCAATTGGAAACACATTGGACACTGGAGACACTGTTAATGTCTCTATTCTTGTGATTAGTGGATTGGAGGTACATGAATGTGGTGTGAGCCTTGTGTACTCTGATCAAGAAGCCTTGGAAAATAAAACAGGATGGGAAGAAATTCTGGGTGGAGATTTGTCTGGATTTCAACTCAGCACAGGAGCGTACTATCTTTGTAGGAATAATTTTTTTGAGTTAATGGAGGTTGGTAGATTGACACCTAATTGGTTTAGGATTTTAGTTGGTGATGCCATTGACTACACTGGTATGTCCCTCACTCTTGTCAGGCTACCGCAATCTCTTTGCACTAAAATCTAAGATTCAAATGGAGAAAGTTTCTCATGTCTTTTGTTTTTTATATTACAGAGGTAAGAGGATGGAGAAAGACTGGTCGGCCGAAACATGTGAATTCGTCCTTTACAGAGTTGAAAACTATTAGATGTATCATCCATGGTCCTCAATCGGTAAGTGTGCTCTGTTACAAACTCAAGGGGCTGCAATAGTTGTTTTTTTTAGTTCTAGTTTTTGAATTTTATACAAGTTGACATCAGAAACAGGAGTTAATTTGGTTTAGGATTAAGTTTGGTACATATGTGATGTTAATTTGGTTCAGTTAGTAACAACAATTTGGACTTTTGGTTTTTATGATAAACAAACAGGAGGACATTTACAATATTGCAGAGATGTCAAAATCATCTATCGGTGATAAAACTATGGCCTCCACATCAAGCTTTATTGAGGGGGGGATGAAATCTGAACTAACTGCTGAAAAAATGGAGGTAAGTGTAAACTAAACTCCTTCCCCTCAACAGGTTCCCTAACCACTAGTCCATGCATGTTCTATCGTGTTATAACACTATAAACTTATTTATCATGGTCTTTTCAAAGACCTATTCACCAGCTACTCTTTTTTTAAAAGAATGATATGAAGGAAAATTCCAAGATTGGGTAACCAAATCACCCAATCAACTTGCTTAATTACATTTAATTTGTACAGGAACAAAAACAGAGTGAGGGCATGTTTAAAGCATTTGGGTCTGATGAGATCGAGTCTGATTCACCCCCACACGAAGAGAGGCTGAAATTGGTGGTTAAAAATGAACCTAGTGGTGGCCAGGAAATAAAGGTAATTCAGCATTTAACGTAATGTAGTATACTATAATGCGAAGGAGCATAAACAATACCTATAAAAGAAATATGCTTCCTCTTTTCAGTCCTAAAATGAAAACAAAGTTATCAGACAAAACAATCACACATTTCCATCGGTAGATTTGTAGTTGGCAGCACTGAACAACCCACATGGTTTCTAATTATAAGATTTGCTGACAAAGTATGCTACATGTATAATTTTGGTTTTACATTAGCTCTCCTCTTCTCAATAACTATCAAAACTATAGCATGCCTTGCAAAATGATCTACAAAATGTTTGTATAATAAATTAATATTCTACATTTCAGAAACTTGTGCTGGCAGTGAACTTAAGCAGTCACACTAAAAGGCACAGAATGATAAAGGAAATAAGCGAGCTTCAAGGCATCAAATCAGTTGATTATGATACAAAAGAAGGGAAATTAACTGTCATCGGGGCTGCTGATCCCGAGACGTTGATTGGTTGTGCGAGGAAGATTGCCGAGACTGAATTCTTAAGTTTTGGACCTGCCTTAGAAAAACTTGCAAAACAAGATGAAAGGTATCACCCAATTTCCTTTGCCCTGAGTTCATAATTTGTCCTATGGTATGGCTACATCTTCAATTCCATCACTTGCAACCTTTTTTCATCACAACAGGTGATTCAATGTTTACACCTTAACATTTTAATGCAATATGTTTTTTATTTTTAAATACAGTTAGTAATGTAACTCAGAATGAAAGGCTATCATAACATGTAAGATTTGGGTTCGTGTTGTCTTTAAACACTACAAGGTCTTTACTATTCAGTTTCTTTTCTAAGAATCTACTAGACTTGTCCCTGTAGGGTGCGAATGTGAGATCTGTGCTTCTAATGACCCAGAAGTGATATCCGGTAGGGCCCAAAAAAAGTAGATGAACATGAAAAGTTTTGCAGACTATGTGTCTCATGATTCTTGAATATTGTTAACTAGGCGCAAAGCTCTTTTGTTGACATAAGTCGACCTGTGTACAAGAAGCGCCGAAGGAAAAAAAATCCCACTGAGGCACAAGCTTTTTGTGTCGGGGGGTGTTTTTGTGCTTCAAAGTTTAATACATTTAGCTAAAAAGGTTGTACATTTGTGTCATTATACATAAAATCACTAAGTTAAGCACCTTGTGCAGCATGTACAAAAAGCCCACCGCTACGAAAAGTTGTGCGCTTTTACATATCGGTCTTAGACCTTGTTGCCTTGGTGCGCTTTTCGGTTTTTTACAACCTAGATTGTTAAGAAAAATACACAAAATATAAAGAACCTAAGCCCCTATTTATAGTAAAACTAACTTATTCACTAAGTTAATTAACTAATTTATATTAGGAAAATACACTCCTATTTAATTCAATCTTTACCTAATAAAAAAACACCTCATACCTGTAAAATAAACTAGACTGAGTTGATATAAATGAAAGCTCTAATTAAAATGGAGATGTACAGTGGCAGTCGGCAGAGCTTGAACAATGGGGGCCGGGGCCGATTTTCTTTTGTAAATCATTATCACCCAATAAAAAGAGAACCTTAGTTGCCCCCATGTGAAATGGTGCTTATGTGGACGGTTCAGGAGTACTGTAAATTAGGTATCACAATAGCCTGTGATGGGCTTCCTTTGTCTTTTCTTAATGTGTGGCTTTTCCTTGCACCTACCTTTACATAATTTGAAACTGGTTTATGTTAAATCTCCTTAAATAGTCATCACCCTGCTTGTTGCTAGTTTATGTTGATATTTAGTTTTTTGTATGTAAAATGTTGAACAGGATAATAAAGTATGCAACTGGAGAAGGCGAAATATCATCTTCAATAGTTTCAGCACATACATGTCGCCTTTTTTCTCTTGCAGAAATTCAGTCTGCAACCAATAACTTCGATGATCAACTGGTCCTTGGAAAGGGTGGATTCGGAACAGTGTACAAAGCTCAAATTTCTAGTGAACAATTTGGTCATGATGTAGCCATCAAAAGACGGAATTCTGACTCCAACCAAGGGGAACTTGAGTTTAGGGCCGAGATCGATACGCTTTGGAACTTCCGTCACCTTCATTTGATATCTCCGGTTGGTTATTGTGATGATAACGAGGAGAAGATCCTTGTCTATGAATATATGCCGAATGGAAGCCTCAACCATCATCTACATAATGCTCACACTCCTTTAAGTTGGGTGGCACGGCTCAAGATAGCCATAGGTGCTGCACGCGCTTTGGAATACCTTCACACCGGTGTACGCACCCGATATGGAGTCATACATCGTAACGTGAAGAGTTCAAACATTCTTTTGGATGAGAACTGGGTAGCTGTGATCTCGGGTTTGGGGTTGTCCATAGTTGGCCCAACCAGTCCATCGATTTCTTATGTTGAAGACAGTGTTAAGGGCACATTTGGTTATGTTGATCCAGAGTATTTCATTACTGGTAAATTAACATGGAAAACTGATGTATACTCATTTGGGGTTGTATTATTTGAATTGCTTTCTGGAAGGCGTGCACTAGACACGCGCTATAAGGAAGATGTACATAACTTGGCTGAGTGGGCTAAAAAATGTGTAAAAATAGGAAAATTAGATAAGATGGTTGATCCTCGTATCAAAGGATCAATTTCTCCCAAATGTTTAAGACGCTTCACTGAAATCGCAAATCGTTGTGTACAAGATGTTTCGAAAAAACGACCTACCATGAGTGAACTAGTGGCCTCACTTGAGGCTTTACTGGAACTAGAGGAGAAATCTGACCTTTCTGCTGAGAAGTCATCAAGCATAATGGGTCTGCCTAGGAAGTTTTATAAATATTTTGTTCCGTCGACTAAACCAAAATCTGGTATTCGCAAACCTTTAATTAGTGTCATATCTACTCTATAACATATGTTTTTATAACTGTTTTACGCCTCCAGTAACTTTTGTTTTCCTGACTCTAAGCTTTTATTTCTTTACATTCTTAGATGAAAGTGAAACAAGTTCAGAAACGAGCTTTGACAGCAAAAAGATTCAGCATGGTAAATGAGCGGTGACAGAAGTAAAAATGTTGACATATATTACTACCAATTAAGGACTTTGGAAACAGCACATGCTTGTGTGAGGGGAGTTATAGAAAGGTTTACAGAGGTGATAAGCAGGGGACGAATCAACAATTCTAATACACTTAAAGACTTATGATTAATGCCTGTTTCATTAATCCGGTTTGGAGTCCTGACGTTTAAATATCTGCAATGAAAGATGCTAAGAATGGTGAAGATCAGATCAAGGAGACTGAAGAGCTGCTTGAGTGATGACCCACAAACTTATATTTCAATCCAAGTCGGTTGTTGACCCACTTTGGCAGATTGACTTGATCTATTTTAATGTGAAGAATGACCCAGTTAGACTCACTAGCTTCTTCACACTTATCCTAAGTCGTATACTAGTAGAACAAAAACTACTAGACTTCACCATGTGTACTGATTCTTTTAGACATGAGTATTTTTTTTCTCAGATTATTTTTTACTGTCTGTTGTTTTACTAACAACGATATTTGAGCATGACAAAGTTATGATAATAAGATAAAAACACTATCCTGAAATTCGGTATTATTTATACAATTGTTGGGTGGCTTGTGCATAGATTATATAAAAGTAACTTTTTTCTCGAGTAAAACGCACTTTTGGTTATTGTGTTTTTTGTCACTTTTAATAAGTTCAGTCTCATCCTAACAGTTTTGGTCCCTATAATTTTTATTTTTAATACAAATGGTTTCAAACATGCTTGTGTCTCAATCAAGTATCAAATCCTCATCTCTAGCTACGCTAGCATTTAAGAAACTACTTTATTACCCAGGTTTGATTTCTGGATTTTTTATTCAAAAAACATGCTTGTGTTTCAATCAAGGGGTTAGCTCCCACCGATAGAGATTAAATTTTATTTTCACTTTTTTAATTATATACTAAACTACGTGTTTGGTGGGAGATTGAAAAAGTTGGCATGTATTGTGGGAGATTATAGTGATTAAAATATGTGTTAAGGTGATCATATCATAATGAATAAATGATAGTGCTTAAAAGGGTCATTAAATATTCCTTTTTTAACAAAACCTTCCCTTCAACATTCATATTTTTTTCTTGGAAAACATGTTGACCAACTCCCTTCTTCTTTCACAAGAGTTAATTAAGGGCTCAGCACCGGGTAGATCGAGCATAGTGTCGCTCAAGAATGTTGTCGTGTTTGGCTACCAACATGGCACGGCATAGCGTCATTGGGTTTATAGGCCCTTATTTATTTATATACAAATACATTTTTTATGTAATTTTATTATTTTTATAACCTATAAGCATTTCTTATTTTATAATTATTTTTATCTTTTTACAATATATCATTTTTTGAAGGGGGAGCGATTGTTTGAGCTAGTAACCAATTATTTGGATGGACAGGCTCGTAGTCTGGTTCGTTGGCGTCATTTGAGTTTGCGGGAGTAAAGAGCTCAGGTTCATGAACCAAAACAATCCAATCCCTTTTTACGGTTGTTGAACGGCTAAAAAGCTATTAGTATGACCGGTGGTTGGGATTGTATTAAAATTTAAAATAAAATGTACTTAACACTATAAATTAACAACGAATAAATGTGTATGTGCATCTCGACGGGACAACTGTTGCATCAAGAGAGAGAGATATTTTTGGATATTGATTGTGATGTTATAGAAGTTAGTCGTTGCTAGCCAACTACATTTACATAAGTGTTTACATGTAAATATTTTTTGCCGACTACAAAAGTTACATAAAGTGTGAGTTTGTAGCTTTAATAGTATTTATCATTTGTCTGATAGCAGACACCCCCACGTGCATTTATGTATAAATGCTTAAATATTGTATCTTATTTATATTTTCATTTTAGATTTTTTAGTTTATTTTTTTAATAACTTTTATATGTTGGTTGTAGCACCTAAAAAGCAAATTTAAAGTCGTCTATATATCACTTGATTTTTTTCTTTTTCCACATAAAAAAGACAAAATCACGTTCGTTTGCCGCGAAAAATGTTCTAAGATATATATCAGTACAAAAGGTAACATAAAATAATGTGAAATAGCAATTATATATATTTTCAAATCATAGATTTACTCGCATGTTTCTCTCAACCAAACATAATTCTCAAATTTAGAATATGTTTTCATGTCGTGACAATACAACGGTCGATGGAAGTGATTAAAAACAAGTATATATATAATCCACGTTATATATATAAAAAGGTATACAAAGTATGGCCAAAAGACATATGGTAGTATAAACCTACAAGAAAAACTAAACAAACAAACAAACAAAACGTATACGATTAACGTATACGATACGATAGTATTCACTCACTAACAAGATTGGTATGAATGCCAAACATGTGGGAGACGGTCACATCTCAAACCAACCATGATTGTTTGTCACAAAAAAAATCTAATAATGAATAAACCTATACAAAAAGATGGTATATGTGTAGTATACGACAATCAAATAACTAAATTGAATGGACAATGTTCACTTAATTAACATGATTTGTGTTAAACAAATCATGTGGATTATAATGATTCAAATGTTCATATTTCAATAGAGAACATATATATAATTAGATCTTTAAATAGTAGATCAATATATAAATGATTAACTTTATTTAAATACATAACATCCAACCATGCAAACTCCTAATGTTTCATTGATCATGCATAGCAAACTCACTAGACACCCGTGACAAAGAAGAAGGCCGATTTGATGAAACCGGTGAATTAGCCTCTGTCGTTTTTACTGCCAGCATGGAATCTGCGCTCCATGACCGCCTCATTGGGTATGACACCTTAGAAGCGACATGAGCGCAGTGTCCAGCGCTGGATTTATGAAGAGCACAACTGCAGTTGCAATGGTAGGGTCGTTGTTGACCACCCATGTCGCTGGTGGATATACAACCTCCGTATACTCCTTGAAACATCCCGTCTCCGGCTGCTCCAGTCGCCATGATAATGTTTAATTTCCGGTAGAGCTACTATATATGTGCCAAGTATGTTATATAAAGAAGAAAGTGAATGAGATGGTTCGTGGATGCAACATATATTTATATTGTAGAGGCAACGTGTTGACCGAGGAAACTTGTGCCGCTCTAGAATTAGACTTGTGGGAATGAAATTATAATTTATACAGAATTTGATTCCCACGATTTATTATTATTAATTATTAAATAAAGCATTTGTGACTTCAAAGAATGTGAGTCCACCTCGCGACAAGTTTATTTTAACGACAATAATAATTTAGGCTTAGTTGTATATTTTTTTCATAGCCAATGTATACCCATACATTAGGACAGGATTTTGACCGTTAATCGTTAGTTTGACGCTCGAAAATGACATTAGCCCGTTCCAGGAGGAAACCAATATGCTTGTAAAATCTCCTGACTTATATATGTTTGGAGAGTTTAATAACAGACTTTATTAATGGAACAAGATGTTAATGCTAGTTGTTTTTTTAACTTCATACCAAAGCAAGATATATTTTTAGGCCATCTAAAAGTGTGTGGTAGATGAACGAATTAAAAATATTTGTGAAAATGGGGTGTTTCTTTTAAGGTGACGTCTATATTAAGTTTCCTTACCTTTTTAGTCCTATTCTTGTACTTCTAGTTTGTGAAATCTAAGGTTTTAAACCTTGTGATAAACGTTTGATTTCATCAAGAAATGATAATTTGTTGTCGATACAATTAAGACACATTAGATAGATTCTTTTTATTATTGTATATGTAGAAACAACCCATAAAAGGCGGGTGAAACAAACCCGCACTTCATCTTATCTTGTTTTATTATGTTTGATCCTATTACAAATTTGAAGTGACAAAAGATATTATTTAAAGGAAAATTTTCTAAAATGACCCGCATCCTCAAATTCTTTATCATTTTGTTTCCATTGACTAAAAATTCTTAAAATGTCTCCTATTATTAGTCGGTTATTAGATGTCCACAAGAGGGGGAGATTTTGAGAGATTTTAGTAAAGGAGGACAAAATGGGGAGGAGTTTAATCATTTAAGAAATTTTCGCTTATCTAAAACTAGTTAAAAACTAAGTCACGTGATGCGAAAGTCGGTTCTCACATATGACTTCGTCACACACGTTAATAATAAAAATCCATGACTCGTATGGTTCGGTGTAAAGTAGTAATACATCACATATTAAAAGACGAAGATATAACCAAACTTAAATGTCAAAATAATAACCGAGTCAAAGTCGTAAATATGTAAAAGTAAGATAGAATGTCATTTGTAATTTGACTAAGTGGTCAATGGTCAAAATGATAGTAAGTTAAAATCAATGGTCAAAATTGTAAATACATCAAAATTAAGTTTGAGATGTCAAAACTATTAATATGACAAAGTGAGACTAAAAAGAAAGGTTGCCAGTATTATAGGAAATTATCTATCCATATTGTAAAAGAGCCCAAAAGTCATGTCTGTTATGAGGTAGAGTAGCTTAATATTTACTCTTTTGACTTCAGAAATTTTGGCGTATTTAATCAAATTTATGTACTTTTAATTACGAGTTCGGCTAGTGAATAACTTAAAAGCTTAAGGTTTAGGTCTGCTTGGCTCGGCCCGGCTTGTTTATCCATTGTTTATAGTTGGCTTATTCTTATGGAACTATACATATAGACTATCTTATAGTTGGGAGTTTGTTGCATTGTCACCCACCCAATGAACTCTGAAAGAGTCGATGTATCTAACCAAACCCATCTCATCATCTTCCTTCAGTTGTTCCGGTTCCCTCTCTTGTTGGTCCCTGCTCGCGTCTCTGTCTCTCTAACGTTGGAAAAACAAACAAGGAACCCACACATTTTGTCACATCTAGTTATTCTTTTTTTGCATTTAACAATTGTGCATTAGACGGCTGCAGGCATTGCAGTTAGGTTGGATCTTTATCTGATCATTGTCAGTTGCAAAATATTTCGTTGAAACTGTTGATTTGTTTTTTTTTCAAATGACAAATTTGTCCTTGTTTAACGGCTTTAAAATCTGTAACAAAAGATTGAAATTATCATGATTGATATAAACGATTTCTAAGATTTTAGCCGGTGTAATTTTTATTCGAAACGAGTTGATTTAATTCTACTAAAATTTGAAGCAATAACATTCATCTTGCCAGAAGATAAACACAAGTCATCCACATGGCATATGGCAATTTATTTTTAATGTTTTACAAAAACAGGAACAACAAGTGCCCAGCAGAAGAAGGGTCTCAAGAACAAACATACAAAACAAGAGTACCTGGAAATAAAATAGAAGTTTGTGAAGAGAAACCTGGATTATTTCCCACTGATTTACGGAAGGAACTTCCTGTATGGTCTGTTATTGTCTTCATCTTGCATATGCTGTCAAAACCATGCATAAAATTCAAATGTTAGTGCATAGAGGTGTCTTTAATTAGTTAATTTGACCCATAAACTATTCTAAGGGTTGCTTGAGGTTAAATTAATTCTCTAATAATTCGAATCAAGAAAACAGTTATGGGGAAAAGGTACGATGGGGCGAATGAGTTAGAAGTTGCCCAGGAGTATTTTGAATGCATACAATCTCTAAAATAAGTTAAATAACTTTCACAAAGATTAGAGTATTATTGTTTCGTATTCATACTATACTGCCTTAATATTTATTAAAAGGAAATAGAAAGGGCAAAATGGCGTTTTCAAGTCATCCTGTTTTCTCCCGTTACCCAGACCAACCCACAGCATCTACTACTGATAATCCAAACGGAGGGTCCATTAGACTGATAGGATCTTAACACTGTTAACAAACAAAAACACTCAGAAAACAAATAGCTTGTTTTTTACTTTATCAATCAAGTTGGTTATTTACATAATCCTTAATTTAAATAATTCCCCAACTAAGAATCTTACATGTTTAAACCAGCTAACAGTACTCATAAAACTTATCTAAAACAGTATTAGTACGACGTAATAAAAACTATCGATCAAGGCATGTTTTATATCATTTATAGTTGCATACTTCAAAAATCCAAAACATATGATTAGTTCATACTACCAAAAAAATAGGTAATTTGTAAAGATTTCTTGTAAAGTTAGTTGAAAAAACATAAAGATCAAGAACTAATTGGGTTCTACAATTTTTAAAAATCATTAACCATCTGAAGTGCTTGTATGATACAATCATTCTTAGTTCCTAGAGCTCTAAATTGTGCATGATCATATCAAATCCTCAATTACAAACAAAAACTATGTGATCACTCATAAAAGAACTTCCAATTGGTTGTAGCAGCTTCGATGCCAATTACTTAAGCTCTTTCCTTTATCCCTAGGGCCTGAACATGCCTAATATGATTGTTTGGTAGATGCATAAAACACAAAGATGAACTTCAATACAATAGTACAATGCTTAAAAACTACATTTCTTTTGGATAACTGTTTTGGTTATATGAAAGGTGGATTCAAATAAGAACAAACAAGTTGACTAATATTATGATGAGCACCAAACTTGAATCAAGAAAAAAGATGAGAAAACCAGAAGAAATATAGAGAGAAATTTGATTCAATTCATAATATTTTCATTCATATCCTTTACAACTAAATTATCATCATACTTATAGGATACTCAAATTACCAGACCCACTACTTGCCAATTAAAAGGACACCACCCACTACTAAGAACATGGACTAGAAGTAAAACTAAACTAAATCTACCCACTCTTGATCATGGCACGCATAGTAGACTTGTACCCGTTGTTGTTAAACTGGTACATAACATATTAACATTCTACTAGACTGCTAGATATGTATCACGGTGAGTTCAAATACTAAAAACTTCACTAACCAGTTCCTTCAAATATTTAGTGACAAAACTAAAAGCCGTCAACTCATTATATTGGAACAGTGATTGCTTATGCTTAAATATGTATCACGGTGAGTTCAAATACTAAAAACATAACTCAAATGCGCAATTTAAAGCCCAACTTTGTTGGTTCTTCTTCCTCCTGGTTGAAAGCTTTAAATATATAGCATTTTACCATAGATTAATTGACGCATAGTCATACACTCACTAACAAAACATCACAATAAGAATAACAACAACAGAGCTAAACGTCTAATTCAAATCCAACTAGCACAGTAACTTACAAACAAACAAAAAATGAACAATCACATAGCACACCAACCTTTTCCCTATCAAGTTTTACATAAACCTTAGCTGTGTCTACCTATCAAATGATTATGCAGGTCACAGTACCTAATTAAAATCTGAAAGCTTATAATCATGCTAACATATAGCTCAATATCACAAAAAACTGCACTTCAACAAAAAGCCCTAAATACAAAAAATCAGGCACGTTCAGATCAACAATTTGAAAATTAAAGTCCGATCCTCAACAATATATCTCCAATTCAGATCTAGAACAAAAACTACGAAACAGATACTTGTATAGGCATAAGAGAGTGTATGTATGTATATATATGCTTACAAATTCACGAACGGTGCCTTTGTAAATCAGGTAAGGAAGCGCGACACCAAAAATTCCAACGAGAGCTAGGTTACGACGAGTCCATCGGAAGTTGTGCTCCAAATTCTCCCTTGCTGTGCCCCAATCTTCGATGAATTTGTTCTTGTTAGCCTCCATACCTCCCCCCATTTTACTTTTTTCTTCTTTCTCTCTCACACACAAACGCGCAGACGAACACACACCTGCAATGTGTTTGGTTTGTTTGGATATAGGAAGTTTTGGGCTAGAAACACAAGATTGGGTCTGTATGGGCTTGTTAAACTAGTTCAAATGGGATTGTTTCAGGAATTAGGTCCGGTTTAGTCGATAAATAAATTTAGAACCAGATAGGGTCGGGTCCGGTTTCAATTAAGTATTTCACTGGTTTGATCGGTTTTTATTAGGTCTGGGTCGTGTTTTGACCAGGAAAAGGTAGAACCAGTTTTGGTGGTCACGGGTCCGGTTCCGGTTCCATTTTCTCTTATATGGGCTCATCTTTTTTTGCTGGTCACATATCTCACAAGCATTATTTGAGATGACAGTTTAAACATAAGACTTAAGAGATTGAGGTTAAACAGTCAGTTTAATCTCCATAACCGATTATATGTTCCTGAATGTTATCTGGACTATTTTGATTTAAAATTTTGGTTGATATCAACTACTTGTTAACACCCTTAAACTTTCCATAAATATATTTGTACAAGATTAAGAAAAACTCTCTCACATTTGCTTTTGTCATAACCTTTAAAAGGTTTTGTTTTAGCAAAATCTGCAATTTATCTGACTCGTTAACTAGCAATGTGAAGCTATCGTAAATTTTCTAACAAAACTTGTATGTAAAACTTATTCTCATCCATATACACTTTTTTTACATAATCATATTTTACGCCTTATATTTTCTAATCTATTAGGAGATAATTAAAGTTGACTATATTTACTCTCCTTTGCTTAGTGATCACTTCAAGGAAGGGTTAATGAGAAAGGAAATATAATATTGACTTAGTTGCCATTAATCACATATTAATATATTATCATCATCTAATCTATATATTGCTTATAGGTTTCTGTTCCTACATGATTTAATATACGTAATTACGTACCAAGAATTATGGATCTGAATTTTCCAACAACGAGCACAAATCCCTACATACAATTGCTCCATTAGTCGAAAAACGAGTATACTAGACTCGTTAACCGGCCTGTGACACCCACGTCACAAGAGACACAATTGCTCATTAGTCACATAATAATACTCAACATATATCTAAAGTTGTTCTATTTGACCTAGTTTTATCATTTAGCTATTTCTTATTCTTGGAACATGTTAATAAAAATGATGTTCCTTGTTTCAAATCTAGTTTAGATATTGAAGATAAACTTGAGTTTAGTGAGCATTGCAATTGTGACGAACTGTTGATTGTGTGATCAAATAAGGTTAGAGTAGTTTATTGTTTCGAGTCTCATTCAGTTGCTTATCATTTATGTTTATTCACAATATTATTTTTCATATCAATGGGACATGTAGTATTGTAGTCTCCCCTAGCTTGTTGGTATTGTGTATAAAGTTATGAACACTAAAATGGACTTTTTGAGTTTTAACTTTTAAGTTTACTTCTTGTTTCATGTATCAGTTACTAAACGTATAGTGTGTTTTACTACCAAATTAACAAATTAATTTTTTAAGAAGTAGGGCTTTAAAAAAACTCTGGAACACAACTATTTTTTTCTTTCCTTCCACTTCCCTTCTCTTCTCTTAAAAAATAAACTCAGGAACAAAGTGTTACAAAATTAAAATTGTTAAGAAGTATTAATTAGTTGCATCGACATGATTTGTTTTGTTTTCACGTTAATCTCAGCTCCTTGTGTTACACACCCCCCTTTGCTTAGGGATCACTTCGTCCAAAAGTTTTTGGTTGATTAATGAGAGAAAAATATAAAATTAATCTAGTTGCAAATTGATAATATATTACCCACATCTAATGTATATATAGATTGCTTCGGTCTGAGTTGAATTGCACTATATACAGTTGCTCGATCACTGGACACATAATTGCTAACATCTAAACTTGGTGATACTTGTTTTAATTTCTATATGACAGCCAACACAAACTTAGTTTAAACATGAATAAACGATTTAAAAAAAACTGCACACAATTGAATTTCAAGTGTCAATAAAATTCCAGTTCAAAACCAAGGTTAGACATAATCTAGTGCTTCACTTACAAGTTACAAGAACTATCCACTTGAAGCGATTATGAGTGGATTAGCTACCCATCAACCATTGTAGTCATAAGATAGTCAATGTTGACGTTTAGATGATTGAGCATCAATTCGGAATGAGAACTTCAAACCTTCAAAGTTTCGTGTTTACTTAATTTCATCTCACACGTCAAGGTTTATTTTTTACGTCACTATCTTAACACTTGCAGTTCTGATATATGGAAAAAGTCGCAACGATTCTAACACATCACCGACATAGCATGTAACAAAGTCACAAACACTTTGTATCATGTAAGGACACCACAAATTAACTTCACAAACATAACACGTTATATTATTAACACCAACATATCACACGCCTGGCTAAAATGTAGTATAACTTTTAAGTCGAAAGAATTATGGAATGTTAACGCTCACAAAGTTTTAAGTTTGGCTAATTCTTTACTATAAAAAATCATTTTAATAAGACGATTTAAATTTGAAACTAATAACAATAAAACTACATCTAAATCTAAATGAAGTCGATTGAAAATAGAAACATAAAAGTGGTTACCTTTTTCTTAGTAAAAAATATAGGTATATTGGTTTTTATTGGTCCCAACTATCACATGTTGTCTTCTACCAGTCCCAACTATTGAATTGGCTGTCAACGGTCCCAACTTTTATCACATTAGCACTACTACAATATCAAGTAATTGCCACCAAAATTTGACACATAAAAAAATTTGGTAGCAAATTTAGGAGTATTTATCGCTTAAAAAGACTTTATGGTGGCAAAAACGTTTTTTTTGTTTGAAGTTAAATAAACCCTAACTTCATCAGTATTAAAACGTTTATTCAAAACACATCAAAAGCAACGGCGAAGACACCTTCTGCTCCAAAATTTCTCTCTGGCGGTAGGAAGTCACCGGCGATGGTGCGCGCCACCATCACTGCCATAGTGACGGAAGTTTTCCTCTCTGATTGTTCTTCTCTTCGTCACGGTTTAACAATCGTTTCTTCAAAACAAGGTTATTCTATGTTCAATCTAGTTGTTGCTATCTTATTTCGATCGAATCATGGTATTTTGGTATGTAATTGGTTTGGATAAGGTTTTTATGCATTTTTTATATGAAGTTTTGCTCGATAATGTTTGAAGTATGGAATCTCGTTTCTAAAGTTTTTAAATTTGTTGTTTTAGGGCAACTCAAATACTCGATAGATATGTGAAATTCTATTGTTTTATCTGTTTGCCTAATTTGAATATGTTTCATGACTAAGCCCTAAAATGGAAGCAATTGTAAAAGTTGCTTGTTTATATCCTATTTAGGTTTAATGCACAATTGACATTGTTTAGGTTGAAGGCACAATTGACACTGTTTAGGTTTAAGGCATAATTGACATTGTTTATAATTTGCTTACATATTTACTAAGTAATTGCTTAAATTAAGTGTTGTCTCATCTATATTAGATAAGTAGAATCAAGGGAATTAGCAGATGATTGATGTGAAACAAGACTTTTAAGACAATAATTAGATGTCGTTAGAGAGGAAAATATTGTGATGTGGACGGTTTACCCGTTAACTATTAGACTTGTATAGTTAAAAGAGTTTTGGTTGATTTGTTGTAGTTAAAAGAAAGATTTGGAACCTTCACTTAGCTTCATGTAACACTAGAGTCGTCGATGTGTATAGGAAAGCAAGAAATGGGCTAGTCTAATGAACATAGACATTAATTAGCTAGGCATGCAACACATGATACAAACTAAAGAAGACACTTGGGACATTAACTTCCTATTTGGATGAATTATAAGCTCTTCATTACATGAAAGATATTTTATTTGTCAAGTTGTTCTAATGAGCAGATTTTAGATGTTACTTTTGCTAATAATTAGAAACTATACAAAGAAGATGAAATGTTGGTGTGAGTAAATTTGTTTCCTCGATTATATCATGTTTCTAGGTGATGACATTATTAATTTGATGCAGGCGAGAGTTATGGGAACTCATGATGAAGAGACAAGAAAGTTCTTCACGCATTCATCCGTGATGTGTAGGATCACCTCGTTATGGAAGTAGCAAACTTAGCTTTTATAAACAACATGCAAGTGCTTCTCTTTCCTCCCATGATTACATATGGTATAATTTAGTTGATATATTATCTATTGTCTTTTTTTTTGATTAATTATTTCACCGCCTATGAAGCATAACATAGGAAGAATATTGATCTGGATGTTGTTCATGGTTACTTAACAGCTATCATAATGTTGTAGTTAGTAGCAGTTAGATGGGTTTCTTATGTACCAGTTAGCTAGTATTTTTCTAAGTAGGCATGCTAATTCTATGGTTACTAACAGCTCGATTTTATTTAAAGGTGTACCATGTAGGTAACAAGTTATAGCGTGTGTGAGTTGCTAACAGGTTTGTTGATTTATGATCTTACTTATATTTGTTTTATACTGTTTTGTTAATATCGTAGTTACTGATTATCACATGTTTTAACTTTTTAGCATTTAGGTTGCGTCTTCTTTAAGTCCATTCTATTATAAGTTTGTAAATTACCCTTCTTAATTCGAGTGTTCCTTTCTGGTTTAGTGATTATGCCACTGGAAGTAATGTTTGGTTTCATGAACTGTTCAAAATTAAAACCAAATTGTTAACATCAATGAATCAACCTAATATTAATGTTGAATAGGTATTTAGTATTGTACTCTGTTCTATTCAAGTTTCAGCAGCAATATTGAATCAACATGTTATTGTTTTGATTAAATAACATCATCCAAAATGAAAGGTGATTTTTTACACTGTTTTTTATTCGAGGATTTTTTAATATGTATTTGTTAAGCTATAATACATTAGGAGATTATCAGCATATAATAACTAGATGACATTTGCTGTCTAACATATGGAACTAGGGGTTAATGTGTAAAGTATGCAAAAATGTTTTATCATATCATGAAAAAAGTTGTCATGCTGTGTAGGAATAAAACTTAGACAAACTTCATATGATACTTAAAGAAGCAACTGAAATAAATGCTTAACATGATATAAATCAAGTAGTCATCATTGACTAATCAAGTAGTTAGTTATTTGTGTTTGTTTTTTGGCAGGGGTTTCTTCTTGAATGCAAACCCAAAGAAGCAGCAGAAATAAATCAAGTAATCATCAGTGACTAAGGTTTTATAAACATTTAGTTTCCAATTCTTGGGTCCCACACATTTTACTAAAATAAAACCATCACTCTGGGTAATGTTGTCATATTACATGTTATTGCGTGAGACATTACTAGAGCGGAAACTGAAAGATACATCAGCGGAACTTGAGAAGCTGGCTGGTTAACGAATGACCATTGGAGGTTATAAAAAGTTGTAAACATGAGGGCAAAATGGTAACTCCTACTTTCTTTTTATTTTTGTTGAGAAACCGGCTGTTTGGCTAATTATGTATTTGTTATAACTCTTAATTATGTATTTGTTATAGCTCTTAATTATGTAGGCCTTAGCTGCTTATTTGGAAAAAGATATATGTGCAATGATAGACATTCCTTCAGGCTTGGGTATCAATACAAACTTAAAATGGAGGATCTGTCCAAAACCTAAAGCAATGCACCTTAATTGTCTGCTAGAACACTATAGAAGGCATAAGGTAAGCTGTAATATAATCCTGTAACAAATACATATAGAAGACACTATACTATTCTTATGTAGCATAATACATCATATTCCCTATGATGTATTTTTAATTGGCAATTGAACTAATTACATATTATATTATACAAATACTCAATAACTAATGTCTGTGCATCTTTCTTTGTTATATGTAGTGATTGCAAGTAATGTGTGCATCATGACTACATATATTTACACATCATAAATAGATAAATTTCTCTAATGGGCTAGAAGTAATGTTGCAATAAGTGAGCATTTGGTACAATAAGTGTATTACTCGTAGTTGGAACGATTAGGATTCTTACTAAAATTAAACCCATTGTGTTTCATGTAGCAACGTCACTATATAACATGAACTCTATTTTGTAAAAAACTATTTAATAAGTTATCTTTCTGATTCAAGCCGTATGTTTAGTTTATGAGTTTCTAGCTTCCTACTAAACATTTGATGATACATTCTCCATGTCTTATGGTTTATACTTCTGCAGGTGTTGCAGATGCTTGAATTGGCCACAGTTTGTGTTGAAGATATGGATGAATGGTTTGCGCTTTTTGAAAACTGATGGTAATGTCATTGTCTTATTTGGAATTTGCAAGTTTGCAGTTATACTATGATTAACAAGGAATCAAGTGAACTTACTTTCCATGGGATATAGTAAAAATGGATGAGATTAAGAGACGAATGAGAATAACCAAGTATTCTTTTTTTTATTATCAGCCCATAGTAAGTTATAGTTAAGAGTTTTGTGTTTAAATACATGTGAGTATTAGATTTACTATGTCCATGAGGTAAATATATATTACGCTTTCATATAGTTGGATCCATATATATATATGCTTTTGTTTATAAAAGGTTAGGACTTAGGAGTTGCCTTGGTTTCTTTTTAAGTTTACTTCGTAAATTGTAGTAGTACCAAACTAACATTCTATTGACTGTTCTTTTACCTCTAAGTGCACATTAAAGAATTTGCAGTTTGCTCAAAAAGTTGAACCAGAGAACGCCAAGACATCACAAAAGTTATCATGGGCTCAACATTGGAGCCAAGTATTCCATCCACCATTGGAGAAGATTAGAAATCAATCTGATACCTGAACTTCGAACAGGTCTTACTATTTCTCCTAAACCATTCTCTACTTTCACACAAAAGTTTAATAAGGTATGATTGTCCATGATATATGGATTTGGTTGTTTTGGAATTGATATCTTCTACGGAAAGAAGCTTGAAGATATTGTTCATTCCTCTCACAATTATGATGTATGCTTGTGTGCATCTCAGTGGTTAATTTGAGTAGTTATATGTTTATTTTTCTTGCATTATGAAAAGGTTGTAATTTGCAGCAAAGAGACAGGTGTGATGACTGCTTGTTATGTGATACTTCTCTGCTTGCAATTTGTTTTCTTTAAGTTCTTTGTCTAAGATGTTTTTAACGGATTGTAGGTTCCCCATGTGAATCGCACTAACTATTAACTTATTGATATATCAGAGGATGGATTTGTATATTTCTTTTCCATTTCTTGATTGTTATATGCTTTTGCTTATAGTGATATGATCTAAATTAGGAATATTAATGTTGGTACTTAGGATGACCTTAGGCTCCCAATTGATGAGACTTTGTTCACGCAGGTTATATATGACATTCATACTTTATATTTAATTGTTTGCATACAAGCAATTTCATTTGGTCCCAAAGATTCTTTATTCTGTAGATGGTGAAAAACACTTTTAAAAAAAATGTGTTTGGTCAAATGTTGCAAGATTCTTTAAAATTTATTGTGGTGATGAAAATGTGCAGATCAAGGATGGTTTTGGTGATGGAAAAGACCTTGTTGTGACAGTTATGTTTGACATGGGAAAGGAGGAGATATGTGCTCTCAACTCTCAAGGACATTGGTCCAAATTAAGTTTGTGCTTGAAATAATTTTAACACAATGTTCTCGTGTTTCTTGTAGCAACCATTTCTCTAGATGTGCGGCTGCCACGTGCGTTGGTAACTTACTAGTATATAATATATACATAAGTCTTAATGATAGTAAATTTGGCATTTATATATCTAATCAACTTAACAACCCAACTTGACCCGTTATAATTTTTTTCCGGTTAGCCTTATCTTTATGTATCGGTTATTTTGTAGATTGAAAAGTGCTATGAGATTATCAAGGAGCTAGCTTGTTAAGGAAAAAGAAGAGAAAGAAAGGTTAAAGGGAGTTATTGCATATGGAGTTGGTTACCGAAAATGAAGCTATGCTCAATAGGATGGCAAACCTTGAAATTTTGTTTGTAATGTTGTTTGAAAATAGGTCGGAAATACTTTAATTTTGACTTTTTGGATGTTTATTATGTTGGAAGTATTTGGGTTACTTGACAAGTTTAGTTTGTAAAAATTTGGATGATGTTATTTTGAAATGGATGCAAGAAGCTTGCAAAATGATAGCAAAATGGTAGCAAAAATGTTGGAAAATAAAGCAAAATGATAGCATAAAGATAGCAATGTGGTAGCAAAAATGTAGCCAAGTGGTGGCAAAAAGGTAGCAAACTACAAGTTGGTGACAAACAAAGGAGGTGGCAAATTGGTGACAAACAACAAGAAGTGGTGGCAAATTGGTGACAAACAAAGAGGTGGCAAAATGGTAACAAACAAGATGTGGTAGCAAAATGATGGCAATAGAGAAATTGCTACCGGGGCATTAGCCACCTCAACTTTGGTAGCAAAATGGTGACAACAAAGCAATTGCTACCATTTTGCCACCCTAAACATGGTATCAAAAACTCTATTTTGTAGTAGTGTAGTAACCACTGGTCCCGTCGTTAAATTTTCTTAATGCCGTTAAGTTTTTTCCAAATTCAATACCGAAGTTATAAGCCTTTTGATTGGAACGATAATATAAGTCGATTGATGGAAAAGTTACCTCAAAACGGCGCTCCGAACAACGAAATAGTGCTTCAATCGGGTGTTTAAACCTAACGGTGCTTCAATCGGATGTAAAATTTTTATCGTTCAGAGAGCCTTTTCGAGAAAACTTTTACATCAATCGACACGTATTATCCTTCCGATCAAAAGATCTAAAACATCGGTCTTGAATTTGGAAAAAACTTAACGACGTTAAAAATATTTAACGACGGGACTAGTGGTTACCAAAGTGATAAAAGTTGGGACCGTTGACAACCAAATTAAAAGTTGGGACCGGTAGAAGACAAAAGGTGATAGTTGGGACCAGTGAAAACCAATATACCAAAAATATATATACTACTAAGTTTGGGAGTGAAGTGTTGACTTTTGAGTGTGACAGTGTATTAGGTCCTACAACGTTGGATTGTCCTTATAATAAGTCCCTCACTTGTGACTGGTGAGATGATGATATTAAGGTCCTCCGGTTATCAAGTGACAGAAACTAAAATATCACATAAATGTGTATCACTTGAATGTGTTGCGATTTTAATAATATATGGGAGGTTAGTGGTTTAAACTTTAAAGGGTATGTCAGTATGAAGTTACGTGGTTATGTGGTATGTGAATAAAAATGTATATTCACCTAGTCACTTAGCGACAGATAATTTATGTTATTCATGTGCTTTCAGGTAATGTGATCATGCTAAATTGGGTAGGATCGATGGATTAAGTCTTGAAGAATGCGGATCAAATACATAGACATAAAAAAAACAATGTAAATAATTTTCAATAGGTTTAATATTTGTTTAATGAAAACAATAACTAACTTACATGAATGCATCATTGATTAAACTCAAACACTAAACTTTCCCATTAATTAGACCGGCCCCTACCTAAAACAATGGGATAACGTAACACATATCAGGCTGATCTCATTTCTATTTACTATTGACATTAAACCATATTTATTCACATTAAAGATTTATTTACTATATACTATTAACAATAAATATACTTATCAATATTACTATCTATCGTTGAAAAGTTAACAATTGATCATAAACTAGTTTGAAATTAACTAACAACTTGTAAAGTTCTCCACGCTTCATAGTGTGACGTACGCTAACAATCACATGGAGAAAGGTGTGTTCGAAACTCCGTAACCAAACATTAAAAACACTAATGCGGCCATATTATGGTGGTGAATCATGCTGCTCTCGTGCTGGTTTGGTCACCACCATAATAATCTAATAAAAAAAGCATTGCATACATGGGTTGGTTAATGTTATTATTAGAATATTTAATTCTAATTACTAAGCAACGTTTTTATACATGTTTCGTTGTAAGTTTTATTTGAACTATCGAGTACAGCTCATTGAAACCGAGCCTTGCCAATTTATCATCCTCGCGCACGGAACTTATAAAATATAATGTTTGTACATTTTGAATATCCTGCTCGACATGCTTATTTTTATATACCATATGTTATAGTTTTATTCAAAACCAAGCCACGCTAAGTAACATCGACATAATATTTTCTTAACTTCCTCATTTACTGCCAGTCTGCCACGACTCACGACATACTCTTTACTACCTATGTTTCTATTTCCGGAACCTAGTTGTTACAACTTTACACGTTATTTTACGTGATTAAGTATAGTAGTATCACCGTCTCAAGACGTGGTGGCTAAATTACTAGTTGGGATTTATTTATCTTTGATGCATATATTCGTATACTAGGTTTAATATCCGTGTGTTACACATGGGTTAAATAGTAATATATATAAAGAAATTATAACCATTATATTTAACAAATTGTAAATAGATAACATTTAAGGAGTTGGCTCCATCAACTTACATGGTGAAAAATTTAGCTAAATTTTACCTCCCAAACTTCCTATTATAGAAAAAAAAATCCCTCCAAAAATTACCCTCTAAAAGTTTGATTTATTAGATAGATATTTAGATGCAATGATCCACTATGTTGAAATTTTAGTCTAAAGACACGTCATTATTCATATTCATGTGCTTTGAATTCTTGTTTGAAAACTAAATTTCACTCATGCATTAAAGTTAACATTGAAAAAAAAAAGTACATGCCAAAGAAGAATTCGAGATTAGACTTTTAAAATAGGCTAAGCATGCAAATGAATCTAATAAAAGTTATAACACACTTTGATGCATTGATCATTGATGCAATGCACTTCGATGCAAAAGGCGTAGCTTATTTTAGCGTCTTCCATTTTCATTTTACATAAAAACAATCTTTAAAGCATCAAGGGACGAAGCCTCTTACCAAAAGATGTATAGGGGATTAGGCAGTGTTCGTGAGACCTAACCAGACTAAACTAGCCTCTCCTGACCAACATGAAATTTTTTTATTTTGATTTACAAAACCATGACAAATATAAAATGAAAAGTATGTTTATTGTACTTCCTAAGGATTTAACAATAAAAATGTGTAAATAATATAAACTGTAATGTTGTGTGAATATTTAAAAAATCATTTTTCTCTTGAGAGATCCTTTGAGGGGGATAGAAGCCCGCAGAGCGGTAGGCTAAGCCGACTATATTCAGCGAGTACAAATAGTATTGGGTACCTCAAGTCCGTCTATTTCAGGAAAACCCCTACTCTAATTTGAGGAAAACCTACTAACCGCCCGTAGGCCTTAGTCACGAGCTCCGATACCCGTCCATCAGCTTGTTTAGCCTATCCTTGACACCATAAACAATGCCCTTGTGTTACCCGTTGAACTCATCACAAGCTTGATATGATGCTTCGGGTACCCTACTATCGTCATTTTAGGCTAACATTACACTAAAAATCATTCCAATTTTCTCTTATTTTAATTTAATTTTTTTTACATATTTATCGTTATCTTCTTTCTCCACTACTCATGAAAAATTATATAACGGTGAACTACGGTGGTGTTAGTTTAGTGTAAAAAACTCAAATGAAATGAAAAAATCAAAATTTAAACAATATATTATTCAAAGCTCTTCGATCACAACAAGATGAAATAACAAAACAAAAGAAATTGACAAAAATGGTTATTGACGCCATCAAAAGCAATGTCACCGATGATACTTATATCAGAAGATCGATCACTTCTCTTTCTCTACACATTTCTACCAAAATCCCTCTTCTTCCCCAATTCTTCAACCACTAATTCACTTCATAAGGTCAGTCTAATCGCTTTTCAATCTTCATCTTTTACATTCATAACACCAATTGATTTGCGTTTAAATTTCATCGTTTAGCTTTCTTAATTGCATGCTTGTTGCCAGTTACATTCATATTCTCTTACAATCCGCACATTACGTTCACGTTATTTCACCATTTCAATTATAATTCATCTTCGTAACATATTAACATCAAACCCACATTGAATGTGTACTGTTTTTTTTATATTTTTTAATTAGGGTTTTCAGATCTGACACGGAGATAACACGATATGGAAATGTTTGAGAAATTCAAGATCTGGGTTTTGTTTATCTGTTTAATATCTCAATTGGGTCATGGGTTTTATCTTCCTGGCAGTTATCCTCACAAATATGTTGTAGGTGATTCATTGTCTGTGAAAGTCAACTCTTTGACTTCAATCGATACCGAAATCCCTTACAGTTACTATAGTTTACCCTTCTGTCAACCCCCAGAAGGTGTAAAAGACAGTGCTGAGAATCTTGGTGAGCTTTTGATGGGTGATCGGATCGAAAACTCGCCTTATAAGTTCAAAATGTACACTAACGAAACTGAGATCTTTCTTTGTCAAACGAAGCCGCTGTCGAGTCATGAGTATAAGTTGTTAACAAATAGGATTGATGAGATTTATCAGGTGAATTTGATTCTTGATAACTTGCCTGCTATTCGGTACACGAAGAGGGATACTTATTACTTGAGGTGGACGGGGTATCCGATTGGTATCAAATTGGATAACGCATATTACATTTTTAATCACTTGAAGTTTACTGTTTTGGTTCATAAGTATGAGGAAACAGATGTGGCTAGTGTGATGGGAACTGGCGACGCGTCTGAAATGATCCCATCTATTGGGAAATCAGGACCTGATGTTCCTGGTTACATGGTTGTAGGATTTGAAGTGACTCCTTGCAGCATTAAACATGATCGTGAGTCGATAAAGAATTTGAAAACTTATGGGAAATACCCGTCTAAAATCACGTGTGAGGATGGTACTGTTGGCATGGCTATTAAGGAGAACGAGCCTGTGGCTTTTAGTTATGAGGTTGCATTTGTTGATAGTGATATCAAGTGGCCATCAAGATGGGATGCTTACTTGAAAATGGAGGGTTCAAAAGTACATTGGTTTTCGATTCTGAATTCGCTTATGGTGATCACTTTCTTGGCGGGAATCGTTCTTGTGATCTTTTTAAGAACGGTTAGACGGGATTTGACTCATTACGAGGAGTTAGACAAGGAAGCCCAAGCCCAGATGAACGAAGAGTTGTCGGGTTGGAAGCTTGTGGTCGCTGATGTTTTTCGAGCTCCTAGTAACCCGTCTCTTTTATGTGTAATGGTGGGAGACGGAGTTCAGATTCTTGGAATGGCGGTTGTGACCATCATGTTTGCAGCCCTTGGGTTCATGTCACCCGCTTCACGTGGGACCCTGGTCACTGGTATGGTAATCTTTTACATGGTTCTAGGAATCTTAGCCGGTTATGTTGCTGTGCGTTTGTGGCGAACGATCTTCTGCGGAGACCACAGAGGATGGGTGTCAGTTTCTTGGAAAGTCGCGTGCTTTTTCCCTGGTATCGCGTTTTTAATTCTGTTCACCTTGAATTTCCTCTTATGGGGATCCCATAGCACCGGAGCCATCCCATTTTCTTTATTTGTTATCCTTATTTTACTCTGGTTTTGCATTTCGGTTCCTTTAACTTTTGTTGGCGGTTACTTTGGTGCAAAAGCGCCACATATTGAATACCCGGTCAGAACCAATCAAATCCCCCGTGAAATCCCAGTTCAAAAGTACCCATCTTGGCTTTTAGTTTTGGGTGCAGGAACTCTCCCGTTTGGCACTCTTTTCATCGAGCTTTTCTTCATCATGTCTAGCATCTGGATGGGCCGTGTTTACTATGTTTTCGGGTTCTTACTCGTGGTTCTTATCCTGTTAGTAGTCGTTTGTGCTGAAGTGTCACTCGTTTTGACCTACATGCATCTCTGTGTGGAGGATTGGAAGTGGTGGTGGAAGTCTTTCTTTGCTTCGGGTTCAGTTGCGTTGTACATTTTCTTGTACTCAATCAACTATCTTATTTTTGACCTCAAGAGCTTGAGTGGACCTGTCTCGGCTACACTTTACTTGGGTTACTCACTCTTGATGGTTCTAGCCATCATGTTAGCCACGGGGACTGTTGGGTTCCTTTCATCTTTCTGGTTCGTGCATTACCTTTTCTCTTCGGTGAAGCTTGATTGAAAGGCCCCCGTTAGGTCGACACACGTTTTATACACGTCATGTTGGGTTGTTTAATCACAGTTACAATATACGAATAAATGCATAATTAGTTCGGGTTTTTTTAGTTTTGTTTTGTTTCTGGTATTGCAGTTTCATAGCAAGAACTTAGTTAGATATGAAAGAAGAAGGTGATGGATACGCAGTTTGTATTTGGATTTGTTTTTTGTTTTGTTATGGATTTTTTCTTTTAAATATGGGCTCAATTTTTAGTGTTGCTTAATCCTATGGTACATTTAATCATCCTAGAAAATCTTGGTTCGTGACGCCCAAGGCCGATTTGGTTGTTGGATCCGGAAGAAAAGTTGTTTTTTTGTTTGATTACTTGGAGAGAGTTATCAGTTATCACAGGTTGTGACAAACTGACACGTTTAGGGATAGAGCTATGAAGAGCCTAGGGGTATTCCAGGCTACCCCTCAACTTTCGTTACGAAGTATAATTTTTATCGGTTTAAGTATCAAGATACCATTTTTTCTTACGGTTTTAAGTATCGGGATACCCCTGAAAAGATTTATGATACACTTGAGCACAAATTTTTTCATAGGATACCCCTGATATTTGGTTCTGGCTCCGCCACTGGACACGTTTAAAGTAGAGGTGAAAAAAAACCCGAACCGATCAAATAATCAAAAACCGGTTCTTAGAACAGGAACCGAACTGTAGGTTCTGAATAGGTTCTACTATTTTTTCCAAATTATAGGTTTCAAAAGAACCCCAACCGGTTCCTACAAAAACTAGTTCTTGGAAAAACCGGTTCCTGTAATAACCGGATCCTGAAAAAACCAGTATGTTTTAGCGTTGTTACTTATTTAATGTTTTAAAAGTTATATATCTTGTAATATTTAAAGTTTTTAATGTTACTACTTATTACTCAAAAATAATATAACAAATTTTTTACCATAGACTCTAAATAAAAGTCAAAATGGAGGGTGAAGATTTGCAGCAGCCTAGCGTTTCGGCCCATCTTATAGAAAAAAACTGTTT
Organism: Tagetes erecta; assembly: GCA_030867185.1. Taxonomy (NCBI): domain Eukaryota; kingdom Viridiplantae; phylum Streptophyta; class Magnoliopsida; order Asterales; family Asteraceae; genus Tagetes; species Tagetes erecta. Next base: position 11,980,407 of record CM061492.1, on the reverse strand, counting down.
TTTTAGAACCTGAACCGGTTCTTTAGGAATCGAAACCGGTTCTATAGGAACCGGCTATTAGGTTCTAGTTTTTTCACCAAAAACCGATTCTTGTAAGAACCGGTTTTTTTACCGCCAACAAAAATCAGAACCGGTTCTTAAAAAAAACAATTTGTGCACCTCTAGTTTAGAGAGTGGAGTTATACTACAAAGTCTAATTTTCCTAGAAAGTCTAAGAAGCCATGAGATGATGACATGTGGCACTCCTTTAAAATTAGAAGGAAGGGTAAAGATGGTAATGTCTCTATATTTTAAGTTTCACCCCATTTTTTTAAACGTCCATAACTTTTACATACGATATTATTTTTTTAAAAAAATTGCACCATAAAAACGAGCATTTTCTTATCTTTAAAACGCATATAATATTCATATATAAAAAATAAAAAAAAAATCACGTTTTTTAGCTCGTTGTGTTATTTGTCAAGTCATTGTGTTATTTATTCATGTCATTGTGTTATAACACAATAACCTAATGAAATAACACAATGATCTGAAATAACACAATGACCTGATGAAAATATAACACAATTACCTGATGAAAATATAACACAATGACCTGATGAAATATAACACAACGACCTGACGAAAATATAACACAACGACCTGATGAAAATATAACACAACGACCTGATGAAAATTTAACACAACGACCTGATGAAAATATAACACAACGACCTGATGAAAATATAACACAACGACCTGATGAAAATATAACACAACGACCTGATGAAAATTTAACACAACGACCTGATGAAAATATAACACAACGACCTAATGAAAATATAACACAATGACCTGACGAATATAACACAATGACCTGACGGATATAACACAATCTGAAAAATATAACACAATGTCTTGACTAATATAACACAATGAGCTGAAAAATATAACACAATGACCTAACGAATATAACACAATGAGCTAAAACTTCAAAAAAAAAATTTCGTTTTTTATATATCAATATTATATGCGTTTTGAAGATAAAAAAACGCTCGTTTTTTTGGTGTAATTTTTATTAAAAAGTATTGTCGTATGTAAAAGTTATGGACGTTTAAAAAAGAGGGTGAAATTTGAAAATGAGACAAGACTAATATACCCTTGGCCTACCATTTAAATTTGTAACTATTTACCATTATGCCACCTTGTGTTTATAAGCCATTGATCTTCATTTAATATTAGATCTAATGGTCCAAATTCCTTCTTAGACTTTCTAGGAAATTTAGACTTTGTATTTGAACCTAATTCCTAGTTTAAAGAGGCAAAACACAACTCTGAAACATTTATATGCAAATTGTGATTTCAAGCAAACCTCAGGAAGGCAAAACGAAGTTTACTTTTTTTTCCATCGAATATGTTTTAAACATATATATATATAGGGGAGGGTTCATTTCAGAAGAGCAAATATTGCGAGAAGCGTAAGAAATAGCTAATTTTTTCATTTTTTTCAACAAAAAACGTTTTTAACATAAAAAAATATGATAGAAATGCAATATTTATTTATTAAATTTGATATTTAAAAAATAAAATTGAATAAATTTCGTTTTTTTGTTAAACCTACACATGTAGAAGTCATGTGTAGGTCACATAACCTACACATGTGTAGGTAAATTTAAAACGCTAAAAATACATACGTAAAAAATATTTTAATAATTTTTTTTAGTTCATACATTACACATTTGTATGTAGGAAGTGAAATTATTAAAAAAACTAAACCATTGATAAGTTTTTTTAGTGATTTAGGTTTCTTCTTTTTCTTCTTGCAATATATGAGTTTTCTCAAATGAACCTCCTCCTATATATATATATATATATATATATAAAATAAATCTTAACAAAAATCTTTTTAATACTTGTCATCTAATAGGCTTAAAATATTTATATACTAGTTTAAACTCATGCGTTATACGGACGGAGTTATGAATAATAAACAATTTCAAAGTTTCTAAAAAACTTAGGGAGGAGGGAGTGGTGGCGAGGAAGGGAGACGAGGAGGAAGGGAGGAAGCTCGTGGACAAGGGTGGCTCCTCGTTGTGGAGATTGGTGAAGGAGGAGAAGTGAGGCAACGAGATGGGGCGACGAGGAGGACAAGCACCATTCCTTCTCCGGCGAGGAGGAGACGAGTACGACGAGCTTGGAGGTGACGAGCACCACTCCTTTCGCCCTTATATTGATCTAAAGGAAATATACTTTTAACTAAAGGGTTAAATGCATATTTCCCCCTTCAAAACACTTTAAATGCATATTTATCCAGCCAAAAAATCAATTGCATATTTCCTCCTATAAACAACTTTAAGTTGCAAATATACTCATTTTTAATAAAGACATTTAGTTAACATTGGGTATATATGTAATTGATTTTTTTAGTTGGGGAAATATGCATTTAGGGGGTGTTTATAGGGGTAAATATGCAATTGAATCTTAACTAAAAGTTATCTATTTGAGTGTAGACGGTAATTAAATTAAGTGTATTTGTCGGTGAGTCATACGAGAGATATGAAAATCCTTTAAGGAAGAGAATTGGAATTCCCTTAAAATCTATCCATTATAATACAGAATGAAATAGAAACTATATTTGATATATTTTTAAAAAAATGAATGGATAAATGAATATAGATACAAATACGAGATTATATATTTTTGAGCGGGAGTTGAATACCAAGAGTGGCTTCGTTGAATGTCACGTGACATTTAAAATCTCTTTTACTAGAAGGTATATATATATATATACTAACTATATTTATATTAACACTAATTACACTTCGAACATATAATATTTATGCAAAATTTTGATAACTTCCAACTTTTTCTATAACACTTTGGCTCTAATTAAAAACTCTTTTAGTATCATTTTTAAACTAATTTCCCTCATGATTTTTAAACAACTATAATTTTTTCATTTTATTTTTAACTAAAAAATACATCATAAAAATAGCATTTATCTACTTAAATTGTTTTAGTTTTTAATCTAAATTTTTTTTCACATAAATCATAAGTAAAATAATATTGTTTAAATGTTGTATTCCTCAACGTAATAAATTGTAATATACTAAAATTAATTCTATTTACATTTTGTGTTGTCACTTTGAAGTTTGAAGTCTCAAATTAATGCGTAGTTGACTTTATTGACTAGTGGGTGTTTAAGAGTTATTTTTAATTTAAACAAGGCCACCACATAATCTTCTTTTCCTTGCACTTGGGGCTTAAAAAACCCACAACCAGCAGTGTAATAAACGATGTCATCGCTTCACCATATGCCGAAAAACTATCATGAGTTGTTCACCTTTTTTTGAATGATCAAGCTATAAAAGGTTTCTACTTAATTTATATTCCTTGCATATTCCTATTAGTACGGAATCTTCATATTCCGATTAGTACAACACCAAGCATTAATGTCAACAACATCCATAACAGATGTAATGAAGTCATAAACACGTCATATCACGCGCACAATTTTGTTAAAATAAATGCGGCGAAGAACTGATAAAAAAAAAGTTCGATGCATACATTAAAAATGATATGCTATTTATTATCATGCCAAAATAAGAATGGAAAATGTAACAAAATGGTATAAAGTTTGGTTATACAAGGTATCATGGGTGGAGTCCCTAAATTCCAAAATTTCAAGTAGGCCAACACATGTGATCTGATAGAAAAAGGTATCAATCATTAACAATTCTCAACTGAAACAATATACATGATGCGTGTAATATATATATAAAATAAACAAACAAAAACACCTAGTTTTAAATTTATAAAACCAAGACAAACCGACTAACTTACACACAACCGGCAGTGGACCGGTCGAATGCAATATAGTTTAAGTAAGTCCGGGTGTCGACCCACAGACTCTATATACTACGTTAAATTAACTGATAAAGACTCGACTAACTAAACACGACTTAAATAAAAGATTATTTGAAAAAGGGGGTTTTATTGCTAAAAATAGTAACCTGCTAAAAATAGAAAGTTACTAAAACTGGAAACTTACTAAAAATGGAAAGTTACTAAAAATGGAAACTAGAACGAAAGACGAATTAGAAACCAGATGAGAAGAGATAAACCACCTAGACCTGACTCCCTAGTTACTCAAATCACTAGTTTGTTGGAAAATGTTTAGACGTTGGACTGGGATCGTAAGATACTCGCTTGAGCCAAACACCAATAAGACCCTCGACCCTTTTCGAGAAGAAACCTACGGGTTTTTATCAAGTTAATAGTTGAACCAGTTTAATTATCGGACTTCCTCACAGTTACCCGAACTTCTATGACTTAGTACCTGTAGCGTTTCTCAACCTCACAGTACAATAAACTAAGGTAATTTTATATGATTTAATTAACACAAGTAAACAATGTAATTAAACTAAACTAAGACCACTCTTCACAGATATGAACCTAGTTAATTAATCACATAGACATACTCGTTAAACCTTCACCTCACGGATCCAAATTTAGCTACACATTCTTATTAATTTGACCTAACCAATTATTCCTATGGTTTTAGTGCACCTAAACCATAAACTAGTTACTAACACACAGTCTGTAACCTAATTCAATTCTATTATATGAAAGACATTCATCAAGAATTAAATGAAGCAATTGAATTAATTCAAACCAAACCGAACATATATTCAAGCATTAATCAATCAAACAAAACACTTTACTAAGTCATAAATTGAACCAACGTCAAAACCAATCCAACAAACATGCAAAAACGAGTAACTAAGTTATCATTGGCCTAGGTGATTCAATAAGTTTAGCCAACAATCATATTCACTAATAAAAACACAAGTTTAGAAGTAGCAAACATGGTAGTAATAAAGACAAAAGTGAAGAAACAATGAAACCCGATTAAACCGAGAAGCAATCCACGATCCAATCCGCTTCTAGCACTTCGTTTCCGTCTTGCTAAGCTCAAAAACCCTTGAAATCTGCTGAAATTCGTCCCTTGGTCGAGTATGGAGGCTAGGGTTTAGTTGTGGAGAGTTTATATAGCGAACCGGGCCAAGAAAAGCCCAACTTTCTTCGTTTTCGCGTACCGGCTCGCTCGTAACTCTGTTTCGCGCCCCGTTTTCGCCTACGGATTCGATTTTTCACGATCTATCCGTTTCTTTATCAACATGGGACCTACGAAACACAAAAACATCAGTTGTATCAAAATTGCTATAAAAACCGTACCGAAACAACTAAAAACGTAAACAAATACAACTAGGGATTTATGTATAATTTATGCTTTATCAAACATCCCCACACTTAACCTTTTTCGTCTCTGAAAAAGCATGCACATAGAATCACAACTAATTAAAGCTTCAACATTTTATCACAGTTTCATAAACAAGAACCGAATTCAGATAAACAACGGTGCGTTTAATTAAACACCCTAACACTAGCCAATTAAGTTTCCCCTTACGTTTTATTTCAATTTAATTAAATCATTTATCTACAAGGTCTCACACAAAGGAAAAATAAGTCAGCCCGATTAAGTGTTGCTTGACGAGGCACAGGATAAACCAAAAAGGTTTTCCTACCAAAATAACCTAAAGAACTTAACTATACTAAGAACTTGTAACAGCCCAGTGTAACCGCACCATGATATTGTCCGCTTTGGCGGTCGGAACACCCTCAGGCGCCGCCCCTCACGGTTTTAAAACGCGTCATGGTAGGGAAGGTTTCCACCCCCTTATAAGGCAGGCTTTGTTCTCCTTCCCAACCGATGTGGGATGTAACATTCCACCCCCCTTAAGGAGTCCAGCGTCCCCGCTGGCACATCGGTCCGGCCCCTAGCTCTGATACCATCTGTAACAGCCCAGTGTAACCGCACCATGATATTGTCCGCTTTGGCGGTCGGAACACCCTCAGGCGCCGCCCCTCACGGTTTTAAAATGCGTCATGGTAGGGAAGGTTTCCACCCCCTTATAAGGCATGCTTTGTTCTCCTTCCCAACCGATGTGGGATGTATAGCTAAAGAATTAGCTAGTGAGTAAAACACAATTAATAGTACATAGTATAAAATCCGAGATCATTATAGATTATGTTTCGCAATCTCATGTGCATAGCAATTGCATTATATATCTCAACCGTGACCATAGAAACACATAGAAACAAGTACCATAGACCCCGCAGGGTAACCTTTAGCAACAAGTCATGAGGAACCACTCATGTTACAAATACTGATAATTATCGTTTTAACCGTCATTTAACCGTCTCGATATATAAATTATCAGTAAATGTTTAAGCATCGAAAGGGACGTAGCATCGCAGCAACAAGCATCACAAATAGTAACTAGAATCCAACCTAAAGAATCAACAAAAGAATCGCCGGGTCTAATCACCTATCAGGCCATTAATGTAGGTGGGCTTGTCAGGCCATTAGCGCTAACATTGTCCGGTGGAAATTACAAGATAATATAACTAATATTGACTATCACACAATTTTGCTACATGCGGCCAAACATGATTAACACATCTAATGATCTCATTTTCGAAAATAGAAACATCAAAAGAAACCGTTGTATTATAGAAACACGCATTTCAGCCCCAAAAACGTAAATAGTAAAAAGGGGAGTGAGTTTACTCACCTTAAAATCCAAAGATAATAGTAACACTAGAATCGCAACTAGAAAGAACCGAGGATCGCCCAGATATTAGAATCACCTAATTAACCGGGAAAACCTTATTTAGAAACGAAGCAAGTAACACAATAACTAGAATCAAGAAACTAGAACTTCTAGGGTTTCGGATTTAAGATTTGGGATTTAGGGTTTTGAAATACAATTTGGGATTTAGGGTTTTGAAATACAATTTGGGATTTAGGGTTTTGAAATACAATTTGGGGATTTAGGGTTTTGAAATACAATTTGGGGATTTAGGGTTTTATACGAAACGTTGCAGTATTTTGTATTAAATATATTTTATACGAAACCATTTTTAGTTTTCTTGAAATATTAAACTTATGTTTTTAAGCTAATAAAATAGTTTCATCTTAAATATATTATTAGGTTAATAGAAAAGTATAATTAAATGATTTAAAAGTGAAAAATAAGAAGATTTAAAGATATGGGGTCAGCGAGGTTCGAACCCGTGACCTAAAGGTTCACAGCAAGCATACAAACCACCAGACCAGATGCACCTTTTGTTTTTAAACTCGTTTTTAAATTGTTTTAACTTTTAAAATTCAAGAACACCCTTTTTCAATACAAGCCCTAGAACAAGAATCAATCCAATTCGTTTCATCCTGTTAACAAGATCCAAATCCAATAGAGGGCTTTTAATCTACAATGTATCACGGTCATTTTGATATATTAAACTTACTTGATCGATGAAGAAACGAGTTGATGAAACTGATGAACAGATGCGACGGGTTTGAAGATCAAACTTGAATTTGTGATGTTATTTGCTAAAATTGGATTATTACAGAGTGAAAGCAAGATTGTGGGAGTACTTTTCCACAACTGTATTTGTTTATTTTGATCTAGAGACAGTAACTTGAGTTCAGTTTTTGGTTGGTGATTAAATGGATTTGATTGACGATTACTTTGGTGCTTTAGTTTCAATCGAATGACTTAAACGGTTTCGAATTGATGGCAGTGATGAATTGGGTGTGTCGAAAAGGGTTGAAACGGCATTACAATTGATTTGGACGTTTTGGGTTTGGGTTCGACTTTTAATCTTCAAATTAGAGAAGATTTGTTTGAATATGAAGCGATTAAAAACTCGTAACAGGTTCGAAACTCGAATAGGATCATTTTAACATGTTTTAATCGGATTAAAAAGGACTAGAAATGGTGATAAATGCTTCGCCGGAGTAACGCCGGATTCCGGCAGCGTGGCCGGAATTGAATACCGGAAACACGGGGTTGAGGGCGGGGGGTTGGAATAAACTTTAAATTTACATTTTCGGTCCTTTAACTTTTAACCAAATGATACCTTGCAATTTAAACTTTAATATAACTTTGAAACTTGACAGTTTTGGCGCAAACTTAATAAAATACCTATTTTAACTAACTAATTTAACCAAGTTGAAACATAGCGATTATATAAGGGGCGTTTTTATAGTTTTAGTTCGTTTAGGCCATTAGGAGACTATTTCGAGACTTAGAAACGTTTTTGTTTAACGTTTTTAATAATTTTCTTTTACGAACTATATATATATATATTTATATATATATATTTTTGGGATTGATTGTTTCAACAATATTTATTTGATATACGTGAATGTCTTACGACATAAATACGATTATTTAATTGAGACGGGAATAACGTAGAATTAAATGCGGTTTATTCACAACAATAATAATAAACGTTACATTTTAAAGAAAAATAAATACGATTACAATTTAACGGATAACGACTTCGGGTTCGAGTCGGGTATTCGGGTTTGGGTTTGGGGCAGATGTCACAGAACTAGTGCCATATTAGGGTGGATTTTGATGGATGAATTTTGTGGGTATAGACTGTTTATTCTTTTTTTTTTCATAAAACAAGATCACCTCACCCAGGGGTGTCGTATCCAAGTCGCTATCCTGGAGGTAGAGCACATGAGGTCTTGGATCACTTGCCTTATATTTTTTTCATTTTTTTTTTGATTTGGCTACTTTGAGCTCTTTTATTTAGCAGCTACTTTGAGCGCTTTTCAGTACTATACCCGGTGGACATTTTATTTGCGGATGCGCCACTTCTTTCACAAGAAGTGTGTTATAAATCCCAAAATGGCACTACTCCTTAACCTATTTAAGTTCTAAAGCCTAAAATGGTGCCTAATTTAATTTAGTTAAGGCCTTCCTATTCCTCCTAAGATGACAACCCACGAGATTCACGACAATTAACTTTCTATTACTACACTTAGGGAAACTATCTCAGCTAATTGGGTTACCAAAAGTTTATCCAAATTCATCTTTGTTTTAGAAACCACAACTCATTTGAAAACCAGAATCAGTTTCCTATCATTTTCTATTAAAGTGCACAACTTAAACAAAGACATTTTTCAATTTTTTCAATTTTTTTGGATTTTTTATGACTCTATAAGACTCGAAACAAACAAACAGGACTCAGAAATGACTATTTCCCATCCCCACACTTAAGTTCTACATTGTCCTCAATGTAGAGATAGAAAACATCTAAAAATAAAATGCAAAAATAAAAATTAAAAATGCAAAAATAAAATAAAATAAAATAAAATGCAGAAATAAAAGGATAGAAGGGTGAATTGGAAAAGACTTAGCTGGTTTTGTGAAACGCGTAAGCTCCAAGTCTTCAATCCAATTGCAGCTTCGATCGTATAGCATTTCGGTCGCGATCGAGCTTCACTGACACTCCCGAGATCTTCTTCGTCTTCACAAATACAAACTCACCCGAATGAAGATTGAGTACGGGTGAGAGTGATTTAAACCTGCAAAAACAAAAACAAGAATACCCGAGCGTAAAACTGACTCGACAAAAATAAAAATAAATAAATAAAATAAAATAAAAATAAAACTGACTCGATAAGAAAATTAAACAAACTCTACAAACTAGTAAACCAATGAGAAACCTCCCCACACTTAAACTTAATCAGGAGGTTTCTCCTTGATCTGAACCCTATCCAATCCGTTCAATTCCACCCGACCCACATAAATACATACAAATTTAAGAGTGGAATTGAAAGTGACATTGAAAAACAAATTAAAAACTTGGAACGCGTTAGACCACCAATATTTAAACTTACCTGGAAAGAACCGAATGTGCTGCATGTAACTTGAAGATTGGTCTTTCTTGCACCTTAAGGGTTTCTCCACCCTTGTAAACCATCTCTCGATTTGCAACAATGTGCGCTCCCTCGGTTCTTTCCTTGCTTTAAACCGAGGTTGTGATGATTCTTCAGTATGTACCTCGTTCTCAGGCTCATTCAGCTCTTGACTCATCCCCACACTTGGCGTTTGATTGTATACTAAATCTTCAAGAATCTTCAAATCGCCAAGTGGGTCAAGTTCCACTTCCTCGCAAAAAGGCAGGTCCACCAGTTCATCAGCAAATTCATCCTCCCAAGATGGAACTGGTACCTCCTTCACATCTTCCTCATGTAGCTCCTGCATCTCATCAAACTCACAAAACAATTGTGAAATATCAAAAGAATCCAAAGATTCAAATATATCACATGATGAGTCAAATAGTTCAGGAATATCATATGAAATTGAAATTTGGTCAGAACACTTACCTTTTTCGGAAAGATCATCTTCATCATCCAATTTTGTATCGGCATACTCCACTTTCTGTTTCTCGTCATCAGTGGAGATATCCGGTTCTTGATCGGCTTCGCATGTTGTCATCCTTAGATTAGCCAGTTCATCCGTAAGCCTCCCATTTTCTGCCAGATAATGAAGTTTCTCTGCCGAACTTAGTGTGTGCCATCGAGTGTTCATGACCTCCTGCACCTTCATTAGTTCTTCTTTCATGCTCGAGCACTTGTTCATTTCTACTTTCTCTTCCTGACAAACTAGAGGTGGGACTTCATCGTCCATTTTCGTCTCCGAATGTACTTGGAATTCCTGCAAAACCTCATTCTCACAAGACAAGTGTAAAATATCTTGTGGTTCAGAAATAATATTACAAGATTTAGAACAGAATGTAGAAAATGAGTTATCATTACCTGATTTTTGCTGCAGCTGCTCATGTTGAAACTCCTCTTCATTTGACCTCCTCATGATATCCTTTAGAGCCTTATTAGTATCTTCCATCATCAACTGGCTCTGCAAGAAGTTATCATGTTCTACTAACACTCTCTGAGTGGTGGCTTTATTAGCAACTAACTGGGTCAACAACTCTTCTATCCTACTCAAAGCACCATCACTACCCCTAGTAGAGTTGCTTTCAAAAAATTGACCACTATGATCCGAGTGTGGAAAATATGGGTCAATAGGATCCACCTGTGATGAATATGACTGCACATGCCCAAAAGAGTTAGCAAAATGAGGTGGTGCCGAGGACCTCGTATATTGTGGACATAGACAAGTAAAGTGAGGTCCTCTGCAAATTTCACACATATTTAAATAACAAGAAAGACTCGATGGGGAGGAAAAACAGAGAAAAATAATACTAATCCTACGACTCAAATAAACAAACAAATAGCACGTGTATAGCAGTTAAGACTCAACAAAGTTAATTAACGCAATTACCAAGAGTCCCCGGCAACGGCGCCAAAAACTTGATGCGTGTAATATATATATAAAATAAACAAACAAAAACACCTAGTTTTAAATTTATAAAACCAAGACAAACCGACTAACTTACACACAACCGGCAGTGGACCGGTCGAATGCAATATAGTTTAAGTAAGTCCGGGTGTCGACCCACAGACTCTATATACTACGTTAAATTAACTGATAAAGACTCGACTAACTAAACACGACTTAAATAAAAGATTATTTGAAAAAGGGGGTTTTATTGCTAAAAATAGTAACCTGCTAAAAATAGAAAGTTACTAAAACTGGAAACTTACTAAAAATGGAAAGTTACTAAAAATGGAAACTAGAACGAAAGACGAATTAGAAACCAGATGAGAAGAGATAAACCACCTAGACCTGACTCCCTAGTTACTCAAATCACTAGTTTGTTGGAAAATGTTTAGACGTTGGACTGGGATCGTAAGATACTCGCTTGAGCCAAACACCAATAAGACCCTCGACCCTTTTCGAGAAGAAACCTACGGGTTTTTATCAAGTTAATAGTTGAACCAGTTTAATTATCGGACTTCCTCACAGTTACCCGAACTTCTATGACTTAGTACCTGTAGCGTTTCTCAACCTCACAGTACAATAAACTAAGGTAATTTTATATGATTTAATTAACACAAGTAAACAATGTAATTAAACTAAACTAAGACCACTCTTCACAGATATGAACCTAGTTAATTAATCACATAGACATACTCGTTAAACCTTCACCTCACGGATCCAAGTTTAGCTACACATTCTTATTAATTTGACCTAACCAATTATTCCTATGGTTTTAGTGCACCTAAACCATAAACTAGTTACTAACACACAGTCTGTAACCTAATTCAATTCTATTATATGAAAGACATTCATCAAGAATTAAATGAAGCAATTGAATTAATTCAAACCAAACCGAACATATATTCAAGCATTAATCAATCAAACAAAACACTTTACTAAGTCATAAATTGAACCAACGTCAAAACCAATCCAACAAACATGCAAAAACGAGTAACTAAGTTATCATTGGCCTAGGTGATTCAATAAGTTTAGCCAACAATCATATTCACTAATAAAAACACAAGTTTAGAAGTAGCAAACATGGTAGTAATAAAGACAAAAGTGAAGAAACAATGAAACCCGATTAAACCGAGAAGCAATCCACGATCCAATCCGCTTCTAGCACTTCGTTTCCGTCTTGCTAAGCTCAAAACCCTTGAAATCTGCTGAAATCCGTCCCTTGGTCGAGTATGGAGGCTAGGGTTTAGTTGTGGAGAGTTTATATAGCGAACCGGGCCAAGAAAAGCCCAACTTTCTTCGTTTTCGCGTACCGGCTCGCTCGTAACTCCGTTTCACGCCCCGTTTTCGTCTACGGATTCGATTTTTCACGATCTATCCGTTTCTTTATCAACATGGGACCTACGAAATACAAAAACATCAGTTGTATCAAAATTGCTATAAAAACCGTACCGAAACAACTAAAAACGTAAACAAATACAACTAGGGATTTATGTATAATTTATGCTTTATCAATACATATACACACATATATTAAAATCAAAATCAACACTAGGAATATATCATTTTACGTCTAATTTATCATTTTACCAAGGTGATAATAACATTTGACACACAATTCTCCTTTTATTTTATTTTCTTCACACGTTACATCTATATATAGACGTATATATTACGATATATTATTCTTACTAGGTTGGTAATCCATGGCTAAAAACTTAACATGACATGTAGTAAAAAATATCATAACATGATATATTGACTGTATTTGATTTGTTTTTAAACATTGATTGATGTGTTTTCAAACCGTTTGTATTTAACGTTTATTTAAACCATGTTATAAAATAACTGCTTTAATGTTTGTATAATTGTATAAGAAGTTAATATATTAAAAGCCATTTAAATTATAATGCCAAACATTTATAAAGAAGTGAAAACTATAAGGAAAAACGATTATAAATATCCAATTCTATTTGCAAGATTTTAAATGAAATTATTATAATATATTATAGACATAAATACTTTTTATAATTTATAACGTTTAAGTGTATGGCCTAATTGAATGACAAGTCTCGTAATATTTACTCATCTATCAATATAGTGGAATATAGTTATAATCAAATAACAAGGGGTTAACGAAACAAATTAAATTTTGGAGTTCATTTTCTATTTGAAACTAAATTTTGTCTTAAATGGTAAAAAGCTAACACAATGCCCACCAAAAGATAAATTAAAACCATAGATGAAAACATACAATTCAATTGTCAAAAAAAATTTCAAAACCATAGATGAAAACATACAATTCAATTGTCAAAAAAAATTTCTCTATGCTAAAAATAAGCATAAAACATATATTACTAGAAATTAAATGTAACTAGTATACAAGTTACCCATTGATACTCTGCATTACATGTATTACAACAAAGTTAGATGTTGTTTAGGAACTTAGTGGTTACAAAAACACTATTAGTGTTGAATTATTAAATTTAAGTGAAATGATTTTTTTTAGATTAATTCATGGATGCAAATATGCAACTTGTCAAAAAACTAACTTCATACGAAAAAAATATATAAAAAATTATCTATTATTGGAAATTAGTTGTAAATATTATTATACTAATGATCAAATAACACTCTACATTACATATAATAAAACAGAAGTGAGATATTTGTTTGGGCAACTATAATAAAGATGACTCCACACAACAAGCACTTATTTAATGTCAAGGATCATCAAAGTCTTCAACCCTCATTTCAAATTGCCAATTATTATTCATAGAAACTTGAGTCTCTCTTTAAACACATATTTCTTTCAGTGTGTGTGTGGATATGGCAGGAGGATCTTTTGCAGCAGCAGGAGTGGCAAAGGAAAGAGCAGAGCAGTATCAAGGCAAAGTTACTGCTTATGTCATCATTGCTTGCATTGTTGCTGCTGTTGGTGGATCCATTTTTGGTTATGATATTGGAATTTCAGGTAACTTTTATCTTTTTAATTTCCTCCATCAAAGTTCTTGAACTTTAAATTATGAATTTTGCCTGAAATTTAATTCAATTGAGAGATAAAACATGAGGGAGATTGATTGATCCTTTTAGTTTTCTGTATTGGTAAGTTATGGTTCAGAAAGTTGAGTTAGTTTAAAGGGATCAAAATTGGCTGGTCTGGTGGTTTGGGTCAAAATGAGTTGAGTTGACATGACTCATCACATTTTTTGTATTTTTTTGTAATAACTGGGGTATTAAATGTGAAAAAAAGTTCCATTTTGTTAAGATAGCAATCCAATTTTCTTATGAGGTTGAATTTTGACTACTTTTGACCAGTTTCGACTCATTTCATTATTTGCTAAACTTTAACTTGACTCGTTTATCTCGTCGAGTATAAAACATAATCAAAATAAACTCGTTCACAAGTAAACGGGTCAAAAGTCTGAAATTTACCAATCTTTATACACAAAAGGGTCTAAAAGCTTATACAAACTGTTTAAAGGCAAAATTAGAGTGGTTGAAGTAATGTGTTTATATCTAACCAGTCAAACATATAAAGTTTGCTTAAAGTTTATCTTTAATACATAAAACCTCAAATATAACTTTATATTAATTAAAAATATGATTTTTGTAATCATATTTGAGATGACAGCTATTTATTAAAATATTACAATTTTTGTCAAAAAGGGTAATTTTGGCCAAACCCGGATCTAAAAATTACCCATTGTGACCCGAATGACCCGCCCAACTTACCATCTTTATGTTACTAATGGAAAGCTGTTTAACCAGGAGGAGTGACATCCATGGATGCATTCCTTGAAAAGTTCTTTCACTCGGTGTATGAAAAGAAGAAGCATTCACATGAAAACAACTATTGCAAGTTCAATGACCAAGGCCTAGCAGCATTTACATCATCCTTATACTTGGCTGGCTTGGTTGCAACACTGTTTGCATCTCCTGTGACACAAAACTATGGCCGTCGGATCAGCATAATTTGTGGTGGGATCAGTTTTCTTGCGGGTGCAGCACTTAATGCTGCAGCAGTTAACTTTGGAATGCTTCTTTTGGGAAGAATTATGCTTGGTGTTGGCATTGGTTTTGGTAATCAGGTAATTATTTTGGCCCGTTTTGATCTAAAAATGGTTTGTTTTGGACAGCAAAAATGTCATGTTTTGATCCAAACCTATTTTGACCCGTTACACAACCTGCTTGACAAGCACACAACATTACACTTGCAAATCATGCAAAATGGAAGGTATATGACATCAACATGCATCACATAACTCAAACTTAAGTTGAATTTTCCATAATGTTTACTATAAATAGGGAACATTAATTGATGGCTGATGCTATATTTGACTTCTCAAGACATTATATGTGTCAAGACAACAAATTCCAGCACATTATTTTGAAAATGCGTCAATTTGAATTAAAGTTTATCGGCAATGGGTCAAACATCTCAATTTACAATTTTAGCATCAAAAAAGAAAAAAAAAACAGGTTAAATAGCATTTACATTCTGATAACTTGCATTTTCAAATACAAATTATTTATGAAATTCGAAAGATAAAGAAAGTGTTGGCCTCTTGGTGAGTTAACTCAATCAGACCCAACCCATTATCCAACCCGCTAAAACCTGCTTATTTTCCTGCAGACAAGTTTTATTTAAGTCAAAAGAATTTAAGTTTTTCAAATGTATTAACAACAATTCTTCTGCATTTTGAAGGCAATACCGCTCTATTTATCCGAAATGGCCCCAACTCATCTCAGAGGAGGTTTAAACATGATGTTTCAACTAGCAACCACTCTTGGAATCTTCTCAGCAAACATGATCAACTATGGAACAAGTAAGATCGACCAATGGGGATGGCGTTTATCACTAGGACTAGCTGCTGCACCAGCACTTTTAATGACAATTGGTGGCATACTTCTTCCAGAAACACCAAACAGCTTAATAGAACAAGGATCAAGGGAAAAAGGCAGGAAAGTTCTAGAACGAATCCGAGGTACCCAAAATGTTGATGCTGAATTTGAAGACATGATTGATGCAAGTGAGCTGGCTAACTCAGTCAAGCATCCTTATAGAAACATTTTAGAAAGGAGGAATAGACCGCAGTTGGTGATGGCAATCTGCATGCCAATGTTTCAGATTCTTACTGGGATTAATTCGATTTTATTTTATGCTCCGGTTTTATTTCAAAGTATGGGTTTTAAGGGGAATGCTTCTCTTTACTCGTCTGCTTTGACCGGAGCAGTTCTTGCTCTTTCTACTTTGGTGTCTATAGCAACGGTTGATAAATTGGGTCGCAGAGTTTTGCTAATTGGTGGAGGCATTCAAATGATCATTTGTCAGGTAAGCTATTATGCAAACATATTATACTTGCAACAATAGGTCTGTACTTTTTTCACAAAAATGTCATTTTGTGCTTTGAAATAGGTGATTGTAGGCATAATATTGGGGCTTAAATTTGGGGAAAATAAAGAACTCTCAGAAGGTTATTCAATCCTGGTGGTGGTTGTCATTTGTCTATTTGTGGCGGCTTTCGGGTGGTCGTGGGGCCCACTTGGTTGGACAGTGCCAAGTGAGATATTCCCATTAGAGACAAGGTCAGCAGGTCAAAGCATCACAGTAGCGGTCAATCTCTTCTTCACATTCATCATAGCACAGTCTTTCCTCTCCCTACTTTGTGGTTTGAAATTCGGGCTATTCCTGTTCTTTGCTGGATGGATTACTGTAATGACAATTTTTGTGTACATATTCCTGCCGGAAACGAAAGGAGTTCCTATTGAAGAGATGATGCTGATGTGGCAAAGACATTGGTTTTGGAAGAAGATCATATCAGAGAATCAGGATGAAGAGAGCTATGAGAGGCACATAAATTCATTAGAATTACAACAACAGGCTCATTAAAGGTTATATTTTGATTGTAATCTTATATTGATAGAAATTAATCAAATTTAGATAGTTTGCAGGAAACAAGGGCTGGTAATAACCAATACATCAAGTTCATTGTTGGTTAATGTTGTTATAGAGTTTGGAACTTTAACCACTTCACCACCTTTAAGGGGTCGGTCAAATGGTTAAAGTCTATGACCAGCAGGGAATGAAATGTGTTACATGGGTCAGATGGGCCCGTCGTCGTCTAAGTATAACTAGTTACTTAACTAAAAACCACTCCTATTGACCCATACCCAAAACACAACATACTTTTACCTTTGTACCACCACATGGTTGCACAAATTTGTAAGTATATACTAAATAATAAAAAATAAAAGAGCTGACAATACATGTTCATATCGTTTGGCATCATTACATACGCTACAATTTCAGGGAAAAAGACTAGAAGAAAGAACCAAATTTCCCATGAAAAATGCACAGACCAAAGGTATTGTGCCTTCAAGGCACTGCCTTGTATGCTAAAATCAGTAAAATGTAATAGGAAAAATGCAAGATACACTCAACCAACATTTGGTAGTGCCATCAATATTGTGCCTTAAAGTCGGGTTATCACCATATCAGTATGCATGATCAAGACATTCAGAAGTGATAAGACAACCTTTCACGCATCAAGGAATTGTGGTGATATATTTCAGTCTTATTAATGCTGATCAGCAACGTTTCAGGCTTTGATGAACGCCAAATTCAGCCATCTGCTAGGGAAGAGTGTTCTAGTATTTGTCAATGACATATTGGCCTACATCAATAATAAGGATCATCACAATGAAAAACTGAAAACATTAGTAGCAGATAGCTTGCTAATTTACCTAATGAACTGCTTTGCTTGTCATAACTCCCCTTCTTCCTAAGGGTTTTATAAAATGATTTTCTTCCAAAACCAATGCCTTTGCCACATCAACGTCATCTCTTCTATATGAACTCCTTTTGTTTCAGGTAGGAAAATGTAGACAAAAGCTGTCATCGCAATAATCCATCCAGCAAAGAACAAAAATAGTCCAAATTTCAAACCACAAAGGAGGGAGAGGAAAGACTGTGCTATGATGAAAGTGAAGAAGAGGTTGACCGCTACCGTAATGCTCTGACCTGCTGACCGCGTCTCTAATGGGAATATCTCACTTGGCACTGTCCAACCAAGTGGGCCCCAGGACCACCCGAAAGCCGCCACAAAGAGACAAATAACAACCACCACCACGATCGAATAACCCTTTGAGAGTTCTTGATCATTTCCAAATTTTAGCCCCAATATTACACCCACAATCACCTGTTTCAAAGCACAAGATCCTAGTAGAGGTGGTAGAATAGATAGTGTGGGTAACAGGCAAAACAGAAGGTTAAAACGGGTCAGGTCAGGCAATATGGGTGTACCAAATTTCAAGATATGTAAACTATGATTACCATTTACCAAAATAATCATCTTACTATAACATTTACTGTAATATTTTAATTTGCCAGATGTTTTATGCACGTATATACACTTGAGATGACTTTCAACTCGTTTGACAAGTATCCTATACAGTCAAATCTTTTAGCATAACCCGTTTGAACCATTATAGATATAACTCGAGGTGGTAAGATGGGTCGAACGAGTAACCTGTGAACAGGTCAAAATGTATTCCCCAAAATGGGTCGGGTCATTTTGAGTTTAAGGTTTAACCGAAAACACATGTTCTTATAAACAATTAATACATTAAATGTAATAACACTAAGAAAATCATTTCAATAACAATTTAAATTTTTTAAAATCATTTTAGGTAAATCCTTTTATTGACCCATTTGGAATTAAAAACAACAAAAATAGACCATCTTAAATACATGTTAAATGAGAAAACAGGAACCTTTATTCAACTTACCTGACAGATAATCATTTGAATGCCTCCACCAATCAGCAAAACTCGTCGACCCAATTTATCAACCGTGGCAATAGATACCAAAGTAGAAAGAGTAAGAACGGCTCCAGTCAAAGCAGACGAGTAAAGAGACGCATTCCCCTTAAAACCCATACTTTGAAATAACACCGGTGCATAAAACAAAATAGAATTAATCCCAGTAAGAATCTGAAACATTGGCATAAAAATTGCCATCACTAACTGCGGTCTATTCCTCTTTTCCAAAATATTCCTAAAAGGATGCTTGATTGAGTTAGCCAACTCACTTGCATTAACCATGTCTTCAAATTCAGCATCAACATTTTTGGTACCTCGGATTCGTTCTAGAACTTTTCTGCCTTTTTCCCTTGATCCTTGTTCTATTAAGCTGGTTGGTGTTTCTGGAAGAAGTATGCCACCAACTGTCATTAAAAGTGCTGGTGCAGCAGCTAGTCCTAGTGATAACCGCCATCCCCATTGGTCAAACTTACAGGTCCCATAATTAATCATGTTTGCTGAGAAAATTCCAAGAGTGGTTGCTAACTGGAACATCATGTTTAAACCTCCTCTGAGATGTGTGGGTGCCATTTCGGATAAATAGAGTGGTATTGCCTTCAAATAGTCACAAGATTGTTGTTGGTAACAGGTCAAACCATGTAGTTATTCTTTTATAACTTGTAACATAAAAATCATTAAACTAATTACGATAGCGGCATAATGGGTCAATAACATTTGGGCCAAATATTGCTACTAATGGCAGAAAAAACTTCGTGTACTGTATATGAGCAACTTACCTGGTTACCAAAGCCAATCCCAACACCAAACATAATCCGCCCTAAAAGAAGCATTGCAAAGTTAACCGCTGCAGCGTTGAGTGCTGCACCAACAAGAAAACTGACCCCACCACAAATTATGCTGATCCGACGACCATGATTCCGTGTCACGGGAGATGCAAACAGCGTAGCAACCAGACCAGCAAGGTATAAAGATGACGTAAATGCTGCTAGCCCTTGGTCATTGAACTTGCAATAGTTGTTTTCACGTGAACGGCTTTTCTTTTCATACACCGCTGGGAAGAATTTTTGAAGAAATGCATCCATAGATGTCACCCCTCCTGGTTTATGAATTAACCATCACTACCTTAGTTATTAGTGGAGGTTGCAAAACAGATGAATTGGTTAACAATCCAAACAGGTTCGGGTCAAAACAGGTAACTTTTTGGTCCAAAATGTCTATAAAAATCATTCTGTCAAACATGACTACAAAGTTCTATTGCTTCAATCTCCCTTATGTTTTGGATCTCGATTCGAATTTCCGACACAATTTGAAAAACGTTAAAGGAAAGAAGATATAATCACCTGAAATTCCAATATCATAACCAAAAATTGATCCACCAAAAGCAGCAACAATGCAAGCAATAATGACATAAGTAGTAACTTTCCCTTGATACTGCTCTGTTCTATCCTCTGCCACTCCTGCATATGCAATATACCAAAGTTACACATCCAACAACTGAAATATGTAACATGCTTCTTAATATTGAAGGTTAATCATCTTTGGTATGTTTAATTTGTATATTTTGAGTAAAAAGTTTCAACTTTTGCAAACAGGTAGCATGTGTTTATATTCTTACGATTTAGCAGACGATCAGTACATTCGCGTTTCATGGACATGATAATGTTGTCCTCCGTCAAACTATCTTCTCCATTTTCCGACGAACTTCCTCCGCCGCTCGTCATATCTTCTTCTTCAGCTCAGGCAGCGAACAAGGTTAGTATCCACCTCTTTAACCGCCCAGAACTAGAGAATTAGGGAACGTCACATCACATCAAAACCAAATGAAGTTTTTTGGCGGGACGTTTGTGGTGATCGTTGAAATCGAGAGTAGGAAACGGAAGAATAAGTATTGAAAATGTTGGACCATTGGAAGAATGGAAGATGACAATGGAACAAGACATATACGTTTGGGCTTAGTTATAAGTTCGGGTCGGGTCGATTCAACAAATTCATGCAAGATTCGTTTCATATTTTCGGGTCACCACACAAATCACACAAACTCTCGGTGTTAGGCTGTTCAAATTGTTTGTTACTCGCTCGGAAATTGTTTGTTTGATTTTTTATTCGGTTGTAAATGAACCGTTCGGCTCGGTTTGGCTTGAAAAAGAGTTGAGGTCCGTTTGGAGTGGTCAGACTCGAATATTTTAAATTTATTATATATGTGTTATTTCAGTGGATAACCAGTTTATATTTATTGGCCCAAGTTAAGACTACTAGTCATAAAACTTTTAGCCCAAATTTAAAACTCATACAAACCAAAACACTTTTTTTACTTAACCAAAACACTTAATCAGTAAACAAAAACATTATAGTTCTATCTTGTTAAAGATGCATAAAGAATGATGTGTAACATTTTGATAAATGTACATGAGGATTGAGGGATACACTCTTAAAATATTTTGTTACCACTTATGGAACTTAACTTGTATTTTTTGTATTTGTTGACTTTATTCTGTATCTTGAATGGATGACAAGTGATAATGATGACGTTTAAATTTAAAATCTTCATATTAAATTTTACGTTGGAAAGAAAATGCTCGAAATGAAGTAGAACCAAGCTGCTTGGTTATAAACCAAGCAAGTTCAAGCAGCACTTTTATGGTCGTTTCCCTAAATTCAAACCAAACAAAGCCGCTCGGTTTTAATTCAAGCCAAGTATGAGCAGAGGCTCGCTAGACTCGACTCATAAACAACCCTACCTAGTATCATGTTTGACATAGGGCGTATCGCCTCTGGTGTCCTGGGTAACTAAAACGGGTTCGAATCCAACAACCGATTAAGATTCAAGACCCATATGCCAAAGCTACCGATCACCCCGCTCTTTACTTACCTTGCCATGTTCCAACGGTCCCAAATTTCGCGTACATTTCCTAATGGACAAATTTAACAACAATTTCACCCTATTCTCCATAATTTCTTCGATCTAACAACTCAAACGGATACATCACCGACGAAGAAGATGTCGAAGAACGAAGGAGTATCGTCCTCGACGTTCGAACATTCGGGATGGGTTTATCATTTGGGCACCAGTTCCATCAAACGCGAATATTGTCATCGTCGATTTCTACACATCAAAGGCAAATACGTTATGATGTATAAACGTAATCCAAACGAGCATCCCGATGCTGTATGTATAATCTCTTATTCGCCCTAATTTCATTCATTTTATTACATTGTGTACACATATTGTTGCAAATTGTATAAGCGTGATTCTCATGAGCAACCTGTTTGATTCATGATGCATCGTTGAATTTATATGTATACTGTTGCAAAAATTCAAGTGAATCATCATATGACTTTTCAGTGTCAATTAATTATTACTTTTTATATTACATTATGCCATAAGTACTTCAATTGACACACTTTGAGTTTACATTGAAATTGTTATGATGCATTGTGTCTAACAAGTACTAATTTTGAACCTTTAGAATCATGTTTGGGATCAATTTTTGAGTCTAAGAAGTACTAATATTGAACTTTTTAGATCATGTTTGGGATCAATTTTTGAGGACCGAGGGAGTATATGTTTCTATGTATATAATGACAAAACGTGGTGTTTTGGGTTCGATAAACATGGGTAGGAATATGACATTAAACTTGACGATTCATCAGAAATGACTAGTTTTTTATTCAATGTATTGCGTTTAATTATTTACAGAAACCAATAAGGAGAGGTGTTGTTGGTCACACACTTGTGATGGAGGAGCTAGGAAGTCGGAAGGTCAATGATGGTGTAAGAACCTTAAATCATGCTCCTTAGTACATGTGGAAATGGACAGGTTTGTTAATGGGTCAAAATGGGTACAAATTGGAAATCATGTTCCTTCCTTTAGTACACGTGGCAAAATGGGTAGGTTGGCTAACAGGTCAAAATGGGTTACACATTGATAGACTGAATATAAATACAACCCAAATCTATTAATTTGTAGGTGAATAGGCCAAATTTGCCACCTCTACTGCTTAGTCTATATGTGCATATTTGTTAATCATTGTATAACCTTTGAATTTACATCATCCTTTATTCCATGATCTTATCTTCATGTCTTCTCATCCCAAGTAATGAGATACAAAATCACATCTTAATTACCCTTGGATCATATAAATGGGACCTGGATAGAGTGCATCTGATCAGTTTCGGATTGTCAGTTCAGTTCAAGGGTAGCTACAGCATAACTGATTATTCCAGGGAAAGGGAAACTTACTATATGACCCCTGTTTGCTGTGAAGTCCTTAAATAATAACAATTTGCCAAACTCTCAAACGGCATAAGTATATCTAAACACTATATATTGCAATGCATTTTATTACAGCTGATTTAATGATTCTCAGATTGTCTCATATAACAAAGTTACATCCAAACACCCTGTGAATTAATATTGTAATCCCATGAACAAGAATGTTTATTTCTTTTTTGACCTTTCATATTTTCAGAATCTTTATATTCTGTCATTCGCCAATCGATTGGACGAGGAGAAAAAGGGAGAAGTAAGTTACACTTTCCAACTTACAGTAATTCACATCTACTGCTTTTAGCTATAGCTTGAAGATTTCTTTTTATTATTTTTCTTTTAAATAATTCATGAGAAGAAGTATTAGTGCTTGCACTTTTGTTATTTCTTAATTCTGAAGTATTAATACCTAATAATCTGTGTTGGAACTTGTTACCATTGTTGAAGATATGTTATTACATTGTTGCAAGATTGCTTGTGCTACAGCCGGAGAAATCCGAAAGTGGATGGAAGCATTAGAACAAGCAAAGAAACAGGTACAGATAATGTTGGAGTTAATTTCCTAAACCAAATCTACAAGTCGGTAGAGTTTGAATAAGATACTACTAGTTCGGTTAAATCCCTAATATTTAGGAAATAATCATGGTTTAGCTATTTGTATTATAGTTTAACACGTGTAGGTTAGAACTATAAATATGAGGTTGAGGTAGAGGTTTTGGTAGTTTTCTCTTGCAATAATAAAGTTGTTCTTTGTTCATCGATCCTGTGCCTTGAGATAATTGCCAGATTAAGTTGTTATTTCTTATGAGCTTATACACTCGTTTGAATATTTGGACCGATTTCTTTTCTAAAGTAATTCGTTTCTCATCCACTAATCCCTTCCACTATCATTACAGGCGGAGTATGAACTTTCTCAGAGTTCTAATACCAGAAACAAACTGAGCATGGAAAACGAGTATGTTATGGGTCTAGCTTGAAGATGCACATTTCAATTTTAGGGGTTTGGATGTGTGTTTTGACATTGATTATGTGATATTGAATAATCAAAGTCACATAATGAGCTGCAGAAGATAATGTTTAGATGCTGAGTGTTTAGCAGATTCTCATTATTTAAATTATTAGTATACAAAATGACCACAAGGGTATTTTTATGAACAATAGGAAGACTTCAGTGAAATGGGTTAAAAGTCTTAAATTAAGTTAAAAGATTGGGTAATAAGGTAACTTTACTATATCCAAAACGAAATTGTGTATTATAAATAAGTTGCCATAATGATATAATTTCAAAGTGCATTTCCAAACACCCCTTTTAATTTCACGCAATGTATTTTATTTATGTTTAATGTTCTTGCTCTACTGTTTTTCTGGAAGGATTAATCTTCGAAGACATGGCCGTCGCCGAAGGGTAAAACAATATGCAAATGGTTTAAAGAGGCTGATTAATTCAAAACGCGGTAAGGTGGTATTTAAATTATATTCACATCACTTGCTACATGATATGATTTTATTATCATTTTCATAATAAACAAATCATATTGTTTCGTTCTTTCAATGTTAACCGGGTTCTATTAATCATCGATTATAACCATCGGTCTTTTATGAACACCTATTAGCCCTGGGCACAAGCTTACAAGCGTCCATTTGAGGTATGTGGCGTTCCTAAATAAAACTTTTTTGGAGAAACTAGACATAATGGATCTCTAAGAAACACTATGTAATAATGAACTTGCCCTTTTAATGTAATAGAAGTTATGAAACTGGGAAATTGGCAAGTTTAACAATGAAAATAGCATGCTCCTAGAATTAATGTGTCACCCTACATTTTACTATCATAGCATATGTATTTTTTTAACAAGAATGGTATAATACAGGGGGGTCTTCTATTATGAAGGGGTTTAACTGTTCAAGTAGTTACATTACTACCAAGTTCTTTTCGTAAGATTCTGCTAAGTGTTGGTGAAGGACCAAATAAATTAATTGAAGAATCAAGTGAAACACTAAAATAATATAGCTTTAAAGTAAACGGGTTAAACATGTAAAAAGTCACCCAAGGTGTATTCAAATGTGTTAAACCTCTTTTATTTTAAAGTAAGGCACCTTTTGAAATAAATAAGTTTTGTGATCCTATTTCATGCACTAAATCTCATAAGAAAGTCTTCTGGACAAAAAATGGTTTGGGTCAAGTGGTCAACCCAATTTGTTTCCACCCACACAAAAGATACCTGTTTGACTCGCTAACCAAACCACCTTTTTGCCACTTTTAGTAAGTTTGTTTCCTTCAAGAACAACTTATATTTCCATTTTCCAAAGATTGATGATAAGATATTGTGTGGTTTCTTAGGAACTTAGTAACACAGGAAAATAAGAAGAAAAGAATTAGAAACATGTAGACAGTTTCCCTTAATTGTTGTAGAACTCAAAATGCCCAAAAAAACATAGTTTCCATTTTTCTTCCAATTGTTAATCAGCATATCATATTCGGACTTTAAAAAATTACTTAGAATACCGGAAAATGCACCATGCTATTATATATTAGCACTTTGATACTTACATATTAAAGTAACATTGTGCTCTCATGTGTAGGTGGCGAGCCACTTGTACGTAAGTCATTAAGCTTCGGTGTAAGTAGCAAGAGTGTTGACTTCTGTGAGATTGATGCTGCTGATGTCATTGAAGAACACGAGTGGAAATGCGTCTGCGCATTGTATGGTATACTACAATCTCTTCAAAATTTGAGACATATTAAAACTTGAAATAGTTAGAGGTGGAAAAAATGGGTAATCGTGATGGTTGTGTGACATTTTAAAAGGTTTAAGTTTTGGTACCAGTTGAAAGGATCTTGGGTGGGTAGACCTGAAACACTTTCTCTCCCAAGTGATCAACTTTTTCGGAAATAGTTAGCATGTCTAATATCATTATAGCGTTTTTATTATTTCCATGACAATCTAATTTTTTGAGTAATATAGTTTAGGAGGTTTTCTGCAATAAATTAGGACGGCTATCGAGTTATGTTGACCGTTTTTCCTTTAATTTGATTTTTTAATTGCTTCGCACACACATATATTTAAATTTGTGTGTGTTCATGCTAAATGGGGTGAAATCTTATTTGTCCAAACTCCAAAGTTGTCCGTCTTTTAAAAAAATAGTTAGTGTCTCAAATATGATTGCACATCATTATATATTATCCATGATAATACAAGTTTTTGGATAAAATGACTGCGGAGGTTTTATGCATTAAAAATACACTTTGGGCAATGCTGACATGTCTCGTTTTAAGTTGGACCATTTTTGTATTACCCATTGACCTGTGGATGTTTAGAGGTAATATATAACAAGAAATGAGCATTTATATATACATCTGTAGTAAGGGTCAAATATTTATATGTTCAGTTGTTGGATTTCAGGTGTTAGAATCTTTGAAGATGTCTCTGGTAATAAGGTGCTTGTCTTTACTTTGTTACTCCCTCATTCACACTAGTATGTTCTGTACCTTATGCCTTTTGTGTATAAATGATCTCAGGGAGGTAAAGGTGTCCTTGTGAAGGCTGTTACTGTTATGGAAGTGAGTCCAAATTTCGTTTTTGAGGTTATAATGAGCCTTGATCGACACCAAAGATATGAGTACGCTGATGCTAAACAATTTATTTTTGCATATTCTCTTTATTTGTGAAAAATGGGTGAGTCGAGTGGGGCTGGGTAAAGGTCAAAACAAAACAGATAACTTTTACTGGTTGGGCTGACCCAAATCAGTTCTGTTTACTTATTTTTACCATTTTAATAAATAATTGGTGTAAACCTGATTAAAAACTGTATCATTTCAATAATAATCTAATTATTCGCATAAAGTGATTTAGAATGCTTCATACATTAAAAGTTCACATTAGGCAACCTTCAACCTGTTCACCCAACCCATGTGATGCTTTCTTTCGATTTTATACCTGTTTTGAGGGTGCCTATTCAATAAGTAAATGGGTCAGCATTGTCACCTCTGGTTCTTGTTATGCAAGATATTTCTATTCAAGCATTTATATAGCTACTGTTAAATTCCGCAGGTGGGATGCTTTGACAAGTGACCTTGAATTAGTAGATTCTATAAGTGAAAGTTCTGATGTTGTTTATGGGACTTACGATTCTAGATATTTAAGCAGGTAAATTTCTACCTAGTTTGGCCTCGTAATATGATTAATCATTTTCCAATTGTTCTGAATAAAAACAATGTGGGAGGTTGTTTGCACTAGAAAATATACTCTGGGTGACCTTCAACTTCTTTGACACATTCTCAATTTATATGTATATATTTATCATTTGACCTATTTAAGATAAACCACAACCCATATTTACCCACTTTTTAAGTAAATAAACGACTCATTATTTTTCGTAGATGTGTTGTTCTTGTAGGTTGAAGTGTAAGCGTGATTTCATATTCTCCAGGCAATGGTTTTGTGATCAAGATGGAACATACAGTAAGTAATTTTTTTCCTGTTTCTGAATTGTCTTTGCTTTACTTTTAATTGAGAGAGTGGTAAACTTTCAAATGTTACATTAGTAACTTATATTTACTGACTTTTGAACTTGTAAATTATAATGCAGCAATCTTGCATTTTCCCGCAGTACATAAGAAGCGACCTCCAAAATCAGGATATAGGAGAACAAAAATCAACCGTAAGAAACTTACTCTGTCTGCTTCATATACTAACTGAAGATGGTAAGTAGGCCAACAGGAATTTTTCGTTGTGCTTGTTTACTTGTTTTTATAAACTTCACCATTTGTAGAAGGGCACTTTTGGCCCATATGGACAAACCTCGGTAAATTAGGACCTTTTTTGTATCTTATGTTTGTTTCTCTGAAACAGCATATCTAAACAAGTCCAAATAATGGGTTAAATACGTCGGATCAATAACACTTTTTTGTCCGTAATCGTTTAAGTATGAAATATGAAAACACATCAATACATTAAACACTAATACTTATTTTTTAACGAGTGAAATGATTTGGGAGTTGTATGCATGAAATATTCCTGTAGCTTTTAATAATAAACAATCATTTATGAAATAATTTAATATACAAGTTATATAAAATCCAAAAGATAACAAAAAATTAAGCAGTTTTTTGGACAATTTTCCTTTTTTTAAAGTGACCACTTTACCCTACCTTGCCTCTCAGTTTTCATCTCTACTCATCAGTAGTTTTTCTTGCCCCTGATGACATCTACTATTTTACATGAACAATGGGTGGTCATATTGTTTCTCTAATAGTTTATAAATATTTTGCATCAGCATCCACTTGGGAGATCAAGAAGTTAAGCACACCTGTGCCAACAAATGGTAGCAGGTGTCGTGTAACACAAATGTTAGAAGTACGCTCTAAAGGCTGGTCTAAATGGAAGGCTAATCAATCCTCAAAGTTTGAAAAAACGGTTCCTTATGCTTTGTTGAGCCAAGTATCAGGTTAGCATTTACTAGTTTCTGTCACGGACGATAGATGGAGAAATGGGCGGGTGGGGTAACGTATCGAAACAAGTAGTTTCAATGTGGGTCAAAATGTGTCGACTCACAGCGACCTAATATTTGACACTTTTACTTAATGTATTAATTGTGATTAAAGTATTATAACATGAAGATATAAATCTATATTAGACTAGTTTTCAACATAAACTGGTTCTGAAAAGAACATATCCCTAGATATATTTTTGGGATCCCAACATATGTTTTAATAATGCCATTTCAGGTTTAAAGGCGTACACCAATGCAAAATCCACATCATCCACAGCTCTGCACAAGGAAGTTTCCTCATCCATTGATGAGTTTGAGGACGATGATGAAGTTGCTGATCAGTTTTATGATGCAATATCTGCTTATCCCTCCTCCTCATCCTCTTCGTCATCATCATCATCAGAAGATGACGATGATGATAGTGATTACGACGATGCTCAGCATGAATGCAAGGTTTTGTTTGCTTCCTATATGGTGCACCTTTCATCAATTTGTATTATATGTGCTGATGTGCAGTACATATAGCTAATATTTGTATACTTCTCATTAATGCATAGCTTTCTTATACTTAGTTTCAAATGAATAAATTGTTGTGATACTACTCTTTTAACTTTACCAGGGCCAAAGTATGAAACAGACAGTATCCTGCTTGGATCAAAAGAGGAACCCAGGTGTCTTTTTTTGTGCATTTTATATTTGGGCCAAATTGGTTGTATTTTAACTCACACAGGTCACATGGATTAAACGTGTTGAAGGGCGCCTAAAGTCTATATTTAATTCATACAACCTCTTAAATCGTATTTATAAATTTAGATTGTTGTAATATATTGTCTGTGTAACCATGAATAACTCAAAAAATGGAGAAAAATGTTTGTGGGTGGACCTGAACTAACTCGTTTCAACCTGAACATGTGCGACATGGTGGTGTTTTTCCAACCTTGATTAGGTTATAATAATGTTTAGTTTCAACTAGAAATGCTTAACGTATATTCTTTTATATGATTAGACCCTGATGCCAGTGATCAGCTACATCCACATGCTTCTCCAGTTATTCTTGGTTCTAGCCACTTTTGTGGTTCTATGTGTGAAGGGAAGAGTGAGACTGATACCGATTGCTGGATGGCTCCAAGTGGTAAAGGATTTATGATAAGAGGAAAGACATACTTAAAAGATGGTGCTAAGGTGACCTATTATTAATTTTTTGGTTATAAAGGACGTTTGTATGTTTATTTTGAAAGTGTTAATTGCAACTTGAAGAATTAGGATCCCATGATTAGTTGATTAAAGCTAAGTCATAAATACATAATATACTAAATTCACACAATTAGTTGATTGAAGCTAATCATAGCTACATGATTTACTAAATTTACAATTTTACATTGATCTCAATAGTTAGTTTTCAAGCAATATCACGACCATCATAGTGGTTACTTTCAGGTAGCTGGAGGGAATCCCTTTTTGAAGCTTATAGCAGTTGACTGGTTCAAAATCAATGATCCAGTAAGTAAGGTGGCTTTGCATCCCAAATGTCTTGTCCAGGTATTCAAAAAAATTCTCATCTAATGCTAATTCGTTATGTTATAATGCATGATTGCGATTCTTACTCATTTACTAACGAATAGGTTGGTCTGGTTTAAGTTCTCCCAATTGTGTTTTTATTGCATACTACCTCCTAAATTGATCTAACTTAAAAAAATTGATTGTTATTGTAACACAATCATACTTTTTACAAACAAAGTTATATAAAATATCAGACCAAGTGGTTAATGTTAACTCGACCTGGCTCATTTTGAGCAAAAAAGTTACCCAATTTGACCTGCTACTGCCCGTTTATCACATGTATAATGGACATATCATCTTGAAGTTACATATATTTTTGGTGCCCTAGTTTGAAAAAAAATCGTAGTCTCGTAGAGTGGTTAAGTCTTTTGATCCATCTTTTTCGGTTCATTTGCGGCAAACAAACCATAGTTTTAGCCTATAAGCACCGGCTTCAGCTTTAATCACTGAAAAATCTATCAACATGAAAAATATGTTGCTATGACTCATACGTTATGTTTGCTTCTTTTTCCTACACTTGTAATATTTTTGTTAACCATTGATATTTACATAATTTCATGATCTTCTTTACAGTCAGAAGCTGGGAAAAAACTTCCATTCGTCCTGGTCATGAACTTGCAGGTAATTTGTTGGATGTTAACAAGAAACTTTGTAAACAAATCATGTCCCCTAATGACTTATAATTACCTATACTCTTCACTTATTTGCCTAGAAATTTGGTAAACAAGACACTACAGTAATAAAGAAATGAATTTGCAAAAGTGAACTGATTAATCAATAAGAAACGATACTAAGCCCCTCAACGATTGCAAAAGTTACCCAGGCCCCCTTAGCCTATTTGGGTTGACGCTAAATCGTTAATGGTTTGTCTTTTGGTGCTTTGAGTTGGATTCTAACTGTATCTTGCGATCGTTCGTTCATTAATAGAATAGTAGTACATGATCCACTAGGTATGCACATGCGCATGCCCTTAAAAACTTTGTAGTGTTGGGTAAGTAAGGAATACAAATATGATATTCGTGTGCATCCTCTTAAAGGAATTTAATAAATGCCAGGTGCCCGCTAAACCTAACTATAGCTTAGTTCTCTACTTTGCTGCTGATAAGCCGGTAGCTAAGGACTCCTTATTGGGAAGGTTCATTGATGAAACTAATGGTTTTCGTGATTCAAGATTCAAATTGATCCCGAGTATTGTTGAGGTACATATCTACTTTCTTATTGTTTTTTTTTTTGTAGAGGTAGCAGTTTTGACTCATTTACCTTTAGGCGATTTTAGTTTGTCATTGTTTCTTTATCATTGTAATGACTTGTTAATGCATATAAGTGCATGATTGTATATTGATTGTGTTTGAATGAGGTTACAGTAGATCACTATATAGAGACTACAGTGTGACAGGTCAACTAAAAAAATAGAGTACAGTGTTACAACTTAACTCAGTACCATCTAAACATGTATAATTACAATATTAGTCTAATAACAAAAAGTGTGTGGGTCAACTACCACATCTAAACCCGTTTCAACCGAAGCCTATTTGACCTGTAACCTAACTTGTTAGATCAACTAGCTTACCACTTCTATAAACTATTTTCTTGCTTTGATTTTGTTTAGGACTCGTACAAAATATTGAGAAATAAGTTGTGTGGCAGGGATATTGGATGGTAAAACGGGCAGTTGGAACAAAAGCTTGCCTATTAGGGAAAGCTGTATCATGCAACTATCTAAGACAAGACAACTTTTTGGAGGTAAATGATTCGACAATTACAATAATGCTAAAATAGGAAAAGTTTGTGGCTCAAAATCAATCGTCTTTTGTCTAAAGGGATGTTTGCATGTGCGTGTTGAAACTTATTATCTAGATTTGAATTATCAGAACTAGAACCAGATAAATATAATTATTCTAAGTAATCCATAACCATTTTTAACCAAAGGAACATCTAGACACCCCTGAAATCATGAAATGGGAATATCTTGTTGACTTAAGTTGACTTCTGTATCAAAAGTTTACTTATTTTTGACATTTTGGCTCATGCTTTGCTCAGATTGATGTCGATATTGGTTCTTCATCAGTTGCAAGGAGCGTGATTGGTATCGTTCTTGGATATGTAACGAGCATCGTTGTTGATCTTGCCATCTTATTAGAGGTCCACTTCAAAATGCTTAAAACGCCCTACAATATAACAAAATCTTGTGTTTTCTGTTTGTTTTTGTTTATGATGATGATCTTTACACAACCAAAACTGCGATATTAACCTTTATCTTAACCTAGTGAAACATCAAACATTTCTATCCAAATATATATTGTGATACTTAAGAAGTTGTAATTTGCAGGGTAAGGAAGAAGAAGAACTTCCAGAGTACATTCTTGGAACAGTTAGATTAAACAGAGTGAGGCTTGAGTCTGCAGTTCATCTTGAAAACTAAGCCAACTTATCTTATTACCCTTTACCCTGAACTAGTAAAAAGTTTTGTTTCTTTTTTGTTTTGTTGTCTAACAATATTGTAAATTCATGAGACCCATCAATATTAATACTCTCTTAATAACATAAGAGGTTATGGTAAGAAAACCAGTAGAAATAGGATTCGAACACGATACTTCTCTCAGATGTGCTTATTACTGTACTACCCGTTAAAGGTTTTGAAATGTTAAAATATTAAATAACCTTGTTACCTATACCTTGAATAATTGAAATGATCACAACGGTCGAATATGCATGTATCAGCTTTTGGTATTTTATGGGGTTGTAGATATGATTTTCCTTCGATATAACATTATTATGTAATGATTTGGTTTAATGTTGATGTTAGATATTATTGCTTTTTTTAATGTTGATACTGTATTAATTAGTGATAATAATAATTGAAAGGGGAGTTTTGATTCACAAAGCTTTTCTTTTTTGTTTTCTTTACTTTATTTTTTTCCTAAAAAGAAGTGTTTGTGCTCTTCTCCCAAAGCCCCACGGTGGGTGAATGTCGTTTTCGATTTGTTATGGAAATTACTTTTCTCAAAGTTTATCTAACATGTTTTATAATATCATATCACCCTAAAAGTGTCAATCATATCTATTATTCTCTTAATATCAATATTATAAGCCCCATAGGAGCATGATTATACCAAAAAGCCTCACATGAATGTAAATTGTAGTTAATTCTATATTCAATAACAGTAATTAGATGTACAAATAAAGCATTTTAATACGTTACATATACCAATAGTTTTTTTTAGCGCTAACTTAAGCATTCTCTAATCCTACTTTTAAATCTACATGTTTACATGTTATAAGATTTGAACCCTAAAGCACTAGCTAGAGGTGAACACTTTTTTGCCCATACTAGTATTGCTAATAACTAAACGTGTAAATGAGTTGAGTTAAGCCGAATTAGTTCAAACTCAAGCTAGACTCGCATTGTCAACATCTATAAAATTAAGAGGAGGCATAAGCATTAGTTTTTTGATTATTTGCTTATATTCTAAAAGTGTTTCATTCGGGTAAAAAAAGCAAATTTAAAACCACAAATAAACTTTAATATAATTAAATTAGTCGGTATATTAGTGGGAGTCGCTAGATTTTGTGGAAAAAGTTAAAGCTTGATTGAAGGATGTCTCCTTGTGTCATATGTACTTTGTTTGTTTCAAAACTTGAAATGACACTACTTAATCAGTGTCATAGAAATGAGTCTCAAACGAAAAATACAAATCAAAATTATGACAAACTTTTTGGATACTCTGCATCACAATAACAAAAAGGAAAAACACTAAAGTAAATATTCACATCCATCTTTTTCTAATTAACCTTTATTTTTAGCATATTAAAAATTAAACATATCTAAAATCAACTTATAAAAAATGCCACATAAGTAAAGCAGATTAGACTTATACTCACATAGAAAATGTTAAAAAGTACCAACTAATGTTTAGTTGTATCAGAAAAACATCGACTACAGTTAAGCCATTTAAGAAAAGCACATGCTATATCTAAACTTTAGCCGTCACTTTTCTAAAACGGCTAAAACTCAATCAATGGTTTACTATACTAATATGGCTGGTAGGTTTCGTGGACCTTATAGTAGTTTGTAAGGTTCTTTTTGCCGACTTAATTGAAACCTTCTTCTTAGTAAGACTAGATGATGTGGCATTTTTTGATTGGCTGTGTTTACTATATTTACTTTTTAGTGTGCTTAAACTCATTGTCTACTTTTTAAAAGGCTGTTATGTAATTTTAGGTGATTGTTTCAAACAAAAATGCATGATAAAAGAAAAGAACCTCTTGTAAAGAATATAGATTATTGGAGGAAGATGCTACAAACGATCATGAACATAAAGAGTGAACAAACAAGAAAACCGATAACTTTTCAAAACAAAACCCTAAACATATTTTCAATGACGAGAGAGATAGAGAGAGAGAGAGAGAGAGGGAGGTTTTAATAACTAGGGGTGTGCAAAAAACATCAAATATGAACAAATATGTAAATAATGAATATGATAGAAAATATAATCTTACGTTTTATTATAAAAGAGTTTTAAAAAAATGAACGTTCTTCATTTCATTAAAAGGGTTTCCCACTCCCCTCGTCCCCATCGACCATCATTCTCCACTCATCTCTTTATCGATTAAGGTATTGTATCATGTATTTAGGGGCTGTTTGGTAGCATCTGAATAACATCTGAATAACTGGTAATAATCTACCTCTGACCGGTTTAAAAATCCATTATAATGTAAGTTTTAAAAATATGATGAATTGGGTGAGGTTTTACCATTCAGATGTTACCTCTTAACCATTTAACATCTTTTTATCACTTAATGGTTCAGAAGTTTTGAATCATTAAGAGGTAAGCATCTGAATGACCATTAAAAGGCTATCAAACACCCCCTTAGTAAATGTTTTTTTGTTTTTAATGTTGGATCACACTGCATGCAGGTTGGATTTTAATTAATACAAGAAGTGGATAATTTTTGTTTTTTTTTAATTTGGATAAATCATTCGACATCGGAATCGGATCATAAGGATTATCCGAAGATTCGGATAAGATTCCGATGTTGAAATATAGTACCCAAAATTCGGATAATCCTATTTGAACACCCCTATTTAATAGTTGACATAAAAGTAATTTAACACTCATTTTTGGAAGAAAAAAAAAGAATTAACTTTGAAACCTAAATTGGTTGGCGGGTCAACCCGAACATGTTATTATACGGTTAACCCAAACATGACCCGAATAAGTTATAATGCCAACACAAAACTTGATTACTTTCGTGTCGTGTCGTGTCGAGAATTGATTATTATACGGTCAACCCGAACATGACCCGTATTTTTAAACGAGTTATAACGTCAACCCAAAACCTTATTACTTTCGTATCATATTTCGTAATTGACACCCCTAATAATAAATTAATAACATTGAGATTGGTGGCTCAGTGGGAGAGACTTTGCCTCAGAAACACGATTTAAAAAAGTTCTTAGGTTTAAACCTACAAATATAATTATATAGAGTTTAGTTAATTTACGAGTCAGACAAATTGCCATTAAAAAAACATAACATATATGTATACTTGATTAGTGTATAATTTGTGCTTATCCATATATTCACCTTTTCCATAGTTGAATGAATCTTTAATTTACTGTTTACATTTGGCCGAAAAGAGGAGAATGTTTATTATTCTCTTCACAACAAGCTTAAGAAGACAAAATGAAAACAAAGCGTGAATAAGTTTAAAAAGATAATGGAATAAAGTATACATGGCCTTCTTTTATCAATTTCAATTATCACTCGTCTCTCCTGACCCACTTGACCCGACAAAGCAACAACTTATCAAAGTTAGCAATAGGATATAACTAATTTTCTGCTCATTTTTATAATGCAGGTTAAATGTTACTTAAGGAGTGTTCATGATCAGATTTAACTCGACACGACTAGTTCCAATGTAGTATAGAATTTGTATTTGATGGTCAAAAGTTAAATACAAACAATAGTAATATTTATAACCAGACTCACTGTAGATTTACTTGGAGCGAGCATGTATGCAAATGAACCTAACAAACACAGATAATAAGACTTGTTTATGTTTGTTCGGTTAACTTTAACCTAACAAATCAATGAAATACGGACACTTAAACAATTATACATTAAGTTATTTTTCTTAGGAAGAAAGTAACTGCTACGTAAAGTACTAAGCATTTAATAAGCTACTTTATGTTACGTTTAGGTCTAATTTATCAGCAATGTTCTTGAAAACGTACACTCATTATGTATTGATACAGTTGTATACAATATGTCACAAAATTTAATTATCGTTGTTTTAGTCAGGTGATAGTGCAATCTTAAGTTATTTGATTATAAGCTATCACGATGAAGGAAACACACCAGTTACAAATTAGCTTACTTTCAATTCATGAAATTAATCTTAGCTAATAAAATATTTATAATTTATTTTGTGGTTTGTATATGCATTTATACTTTTCACGGGTTATAAATATCTATGCATGCGATAGCTATGGGATAAGTTATTGTTGTTTCTAAAAGGTAAGATTTTTAAAAAGGAAAATTGGATTTAAATAATCCAACCTTTAACCTATTGGCCTACTGTTAAAATATATATATGAACTCAATTCATATATCAAATGCACACTTATATATATATATCTAATTTTGTTTATGTGTTTGTGTCTAGTAGGTCAACCAGGCCAATATACCGTTGAACAAAGTGGGCCAACATATTATGGGCTGCAGCTAGGGTTTCAAGTGACTTAAGGGTTTGCTAGTTCCCTATATAAAGAACAGTAGATGGGAGGACAAAACACACCAAAAGACACAGCCACTATTACAACACTAATTCTCTCGAGCAGCTGCTTATTTTCTTCTTGTTTTGCTTTCACAATGTTCTTTGTATTCAGATC
Organism: Tagetes erecta; assembly: GCA_030867185.1. Lineage (NCBI taxonomy): Eukaryota > Viridiplantae > Streptophyta > Magnoliopsida > Asterales > Asteraceae > Tagetes > Tagetes erecta. The sequence goes on along the minus strand of CM061492.1, from coordinate 11,943,121 downwards.
ATAATGTTGACGATCTGAATTCGTTTATCTTTGATTCATATACATTATGTTTATCTTCATTTCAGTTCTGTTATGATTATTAAGAACAGCCCATGTTTCAGTTAAATTTTGACATGGTATCAGAGCTATAATAGCTCTGATCGAGTGTTGGTTTGTGATTCTGGTTATTCCGCTGCTATATCTCGAAGAGGTTCTCTGGATTGGGGTTTTTTGTTCACGAACCCCAGTTATCATTCAATCTTCTTGTACGCGTGTGAAAGGTGATAGTCAGGGGTTTTTTCGGCTCCAGATCTGCCTTGATTAACGCCGTTTGATCTGAATATTCAGATCTATTTGTTTTTGCTGCTGAAAGGTTCAAAGTTTTGATCTAATTATTGACGAGTTTTTTGCTCAAACTTGGACTGAGGATTTTCTGCTTGGGGGCTGAAGTTTTTTTCTGTTCTATCACGTAACCCTAAGTGAAGGTTACGGATAGAACCTATTTGGCGAGCCCTAACTTGGGTGCTTTACTGGTGAGATCGTTTCATAACTCCCTCTTTTTAATTCTTTGTTTTATATTGCGTGTTTGCACATACATAACTAGACTATACCTTGATCTGCCATCAAAGTGGTGTGAAAACCTGGCTCTGGTCTTGTTTTGTTCTGTTTGCGTGTGCTTTTGTGTTTCTTATTATTTCTGAAAAATGGGCGATAAGCCTGCTAATAGTGTGGTTATTCCTGAGACAACTCTTATAAGCAAATTGGATGCTAGTGATCCATTATATTTACATCCCAGTGACTCTAGTGGTCTGACCATTATTAGCATCAAGCTAAAGGGCACTGAAAATTACACGGTTTGGGCAAATGCTATAAAATTAGCTTTAAGAGCAAAAAATAAAATCGGATTTATTGATAAAACATGCAAAAAACCTGTTAGTGACAATGTCCTTGCTAACCAATGGGAAAGATGCAATTCAGTTGTGCTTACTTGGTTGCTTAACTCTGTTTCTGAGGAACTGTACGTGGGGCAGGTTTATTCAGAATTAGCTTCTGATGTTTGGGAAGATCTAGATGAGACATATAATAAAATTGATGGGTCGGTTATGTTTGGGCTATATCAAAAGATAAATTCTGTTACTCAAAATGGGTCTTCTGTCTCTGATTATTACCATAGAATTAATACTATGTGGAAACAGTTTGATGCAATGATTCAGTTACCTTCGTGCACATGTCAAGCCTCTAAAGATTTTAATGATTTTAATCAACTAATCAAATTGATGCAATTTTTAATGGGTCTTGATGACATTTATCAACCCGTTAGGACAAGTCTTTTAACTAGAGACCCTCTTCCCACAATTAAAACTGCTTTCTCTATCATTTCAAGGGAAGAATCTCATAGAGGGACTCATGCTTCATCTAGTAGCTCAACAAAAGGTCAAAATTTTGGTTATGTTTCAAAAGCAAATCAATTTCATGATAACAAAAGAAGAAATAATCCAAATTTGAACTCAAGGGGACCTAATCCCAATTTAACTTGCACTCATTGCAACAAACTTGGCCACACTATTGATAGATGTTTTGAACTTGTTGGGTATCCACAAGGTAATAAACCCAAAATTGGGCAGGGTAATAATACAAATCAGTCAAGTAAATCTGGTCAAACAAATAAGCCTGGTAGTAGCAACATACAACCTAAATCTGGTCAGTTTGTTTCTTCCAACAATAATGCTACTTTACCTGCTTTAACTCCTGAACAGCATGCACGACTTATGGGAATTTTAAATGAAAAACCTGCTGATGTTCAATCAAATAACAGTATAGGAGGTAATTTTATAAATTTTTTCGCTGCAAATGTCTTTAGAAAAAGATTTTTTAACTTTGCTGGTGGAAATGATTCCCTATCAGGTTGGATCATTGACTCAGGTGCCAATCAACACATGGTCATGTCTGACAAAAACCTAATAAACCAGATTGATGTTTCAGATTTCAACATAAGTGTTAACCACCCTAATGGAACTAAAGCATTGGTAACAAAAATAGGCTCATTAAAGATTTGTGATAAATTAATCTTGACTGATGTGTTTGTGGTCCCTGAATATTGTGCCAACTTAATTTCTGTATACAAGCTTGCTAGAGATAATAAATTACGGGTTGTGTTTGACGAGTCTAAGTGTTTACTTCAGGATTTACGCACCAGGAGGACCCTGGTGACTGGTAACCAGGTTGAAGGTTTATACATGTGTGGTAGTTTATTGGAAAATATAAAGGTGTGTAATAGCTCTTATAGTGGGTTAAATTTGTGGCATTCTAGACTTGGTCACCCATCTGATAAAGCATTGGCTGTTCTTAAAAATAATCTAGGGATCAAAATAAACTCTGAGTTAATTCCTTGTGAAGTGTGTCATAGAGCAAAACAACATAGAGTTCCTTTTCCTTTAAGTGATCATAAGTCTAATGGCATAGGTGATCTTGTGCATCTTGATGTTTGGGGTCCTTATAAGGTCCAAAGTCGTGACGGATTTAAATATTTTTTAACTATTGTGGATGATTATTCTCGGGTTGTTTGGGTATACCTTTTGAAATCTAAAAGCGAAGTTTTTCAAAATCTGGAAAACTTTTTTCACATGCTAAAAACACAATTTAATTCCACCGTCAAAATCTTTCGAAGTGATAACGGTACTGAGTTTATTAATAATCAAGTACATAATTTCCTTAGTAAAAATGGAGTTCTTCACCAAACATCATGCTCTTATACACCCCAACAGAATGGGGTGGCTGAGAGAAAGCATCGACACCTATTGAATGTTGCAAGATCTTTATTATTTCAAGGGGGTCTTCCTCTTAAGTTTTGGTCTGAATGTGTGCTAACTGCTTGTTATTTAATAAACAGGACTCCCACATTGGTTCTTAATGGCAAAACACCGTATGAATTGTTTTTTGGTTTTAGTCCCTCTCTTGATCACCTTAGAGTTTTTGGCTGTTTGTGTTTTTCTACGGTTTTAAATAATTCTGACAAATTTAGTAGTCATGCTGAAAAGTGTGTTATGCTAGGTTACTCTAACCAAAAAAAGGGTTATAAATTATGGAGCTTGGATAACAAACAAATTATTTTCTCGAGAGACGTCCAATTTTATGAAACTGTTTTTCCTTTTAAAGATAATACTAGTCCTCAAGTTTCCAACGGCAGTGATAATTTTGATCTAAACACTCTAAATTTTTTTGACTTTTTTGACACAAATCAGCTTAAAAATTCTGATGGTGAAAACCCTGATGATGATGGGAGGGAAATGAGAGAGAAATCAAAGTCTGGTCAGGCACAAAATGTTGATAATGATACTGCTGTTGGCGGGGCTTCTCGACAGCAGCCTCTTGATGAAGGTGTTGAGGACACTGCTGCGCAGGAGCAGCCATCCAGTATCAATATCAACATTAGTGAGGTCGACAACGCAGACAGAATCATTCACAATGATGAAAACATGCCTTCTGAGGGTTTTAATGATCCATCAGTTCCACTTCGTAAATCTTCTAGACATACCTCTATACCAAAAAAATTGGATGATTTTGTGATAGAAGGAAAAGTTAAATATGGTTTTGAAAAGGTTGTTCATTACTCTAAATTATCTAAAGAAAATCATTGTTTTGCCACTACTTTAAACAAATCAGTTGAACCTAAGTCTTCTAAAGAAGCTTTCAAAGATATTAACTGGGTAAATGCCATGAATAAGGAAATGGAAGCCTTAAATCGTAATCAAACATGGGATCTAGTTGATTTACCACCGGGTAGAAAAGCCATTGGTTGTAAATGGGTATATAAAATTAAACATGATCCTAGTGGTGCTATATCTAGATATAAGGCTAGATTAGTTGCTAAGGGTTTTAGTCAACGTGAAGGAATAGACTTTGACGAAACCTTTTCTCCGGTCGTCAAAATGGTCACTGTTAGAACTGTGTTCAGCCTAGCTGTACAACACAACTGGCCTTTATACCAGCTTGATGTTGATAATGCATTTCTATACGGTGATCTGAATGAAGAGGTTTACATGAAGCCCCCCGAGGGCTATTATTCCTCTGCTGAAACTCGTGTTTGCAAACTTAAACGATCTCTTTATGGCCTCAAACAAGCCTCTCGTATGTGGAATGAGAAACTTGTTGGTGTGTTAGTTAACTATGGTTTCATACAAAGCAAGTGTGATCATTCCTTGTTTATTAAGAATAGTGGATCAAATATTGTTGTGGCTTTAGTTTACGTGGATGATATTATTATTACTGGTGATAGTTTAAATGAAATTAATGCTGTGAAGCAGTTATTAAATTCAAAATTCATGATCAAGGACTTGGGTTTATTAAAATATTTTTTGGGCATCGAAGTAATCCGCACCGATGAAGGTTTGTGCCTTTCTCAAAGAAAATATTGTATGGAACTCTTGACGGAGTATGGGCTTAGTGGTTGTAAACCTGCTAAAACGCCTATTGAACAACATTATGCTGTCGTAAATTTTTGCAAAACACATTCAGATTTACTTGAAAATGTTTCTGGCTATCAACAATTGCTTGGCAAACTGATCTATTTGTCTCACACACGCCCTGATATATCATATGCTGTACAATACTTGAGTCAGTTTATGCACAAACCAACACATGCTCATTTACAGTTAGCCATGCGTGTTTTACGTTACCTTAAAGGTTCACCAGGTAAAGGACTTATTTTTAGTCGAACCGAATCATTTCAACTAAGTGCATATTCTGATTCGGACTGGGGTAAGTGTCTTGAGACACGACGATCTGTCACTGGTTTTTGCATCATGTTGGGAAATTGTTTAATCTCTTGGAAGAGCAAGAAACAATCCACGGTTTCTCGTTCTACAGCTGAGGCTGAATACCGTGCAATGTGTGCTGCAACATGTGAAATAATTTGGGTTAAAAATGTGTTGGCTGAATTGGGCATCCATGTTAATTTACCTGTTAATATACATTGTGATAATGATGCTGCTATTTCTATTGCAGCAAATCCTGTCTTCCATGACCGCACCAAGCATTTTGATATGGACCTATATTTTTTGCGCGAAAAGGTTTCGGCAGGTGTTATAAACACTGTGCCTATTCCATCGGCTCAACAGTTGGCTGATGTTTTTACCAAAGGGTTGTTAGTGACCCAACATGATTTCATGCTACAACGTTTACATATGTTTGATGCATTTGGCATTTGAATTGAGGGGGGGTGTTAAAATATATATATGAACTCAATTCATATATCAAATGCACACTTATATATATATATCTAATTTTGTTTATGTGTTTGTGTCTAGTAGGTCAACCAGGCCAATATACCGTTGAACAAAGTGGGCCAACATATTATGGGCTGCAGCTAGGGTTTCAAGTGACTTAAGGGTTTGCTAGTTCCCTATATAAAGAACAGTAGATGGGAGGACAAAACACACCAAAAGACACAGCCACTATTACAACACTAATTCTCTCGAGCAGCTGCTTATTTTCTTCTTGTTTTGCTTTCACAATGTTCTTTGTATTCAGATCATAATGTTGACGATCTGAATTCGTTTATCTTTGATTCATATACATTATGTTTATCTTCATTTCAGTTCTGTTATGATTATTAAGAACAGCCCATGTTTCAGTTAAATTTTGACACCTACAATAATCCCACTTTTTAAAATTCTTCTCACTGGTCCCAACTTTTATCTTATTTTTCGTTAACGGTCCCTCAGTTAAGTTTTTTTAACATTGTTAGTTATGTGCTAACTAGACTTGTGACATGGAATTTTTTATGTGATTTGGACTTTTAATTACTTTAATGTCTTTTAAAAAAACAAACTCTAATTAATACCCTCAATAGTACGTAGGATCATACCCTTCAACTACAACGATCATACAAAAATTTTGGCCCATCCTTGATCATTAAGTTGAGATTTTGAGGAATATCTAATCATCCAAAGCCTACCAAAATCGATGCTCTGTTTAGATTCGAACAAATTGTACAACACTTGGTCGACTTGATTAATATTGAATTGGGCTATGGTATGGCTGGAATAATTGAAGGCTATGAATACGACTAATATCCTCTTCATTACTATTGAATTTTGCTAGTATTCTATTGTTCAAAGTTTAATATTTCTTTTACAAGTTTTCTAGTTGGTCTATAATTATCATGTCTTTATAGTATATATATATGCATATAATTCATTTGATTTAGTCAGGTTGTTCGTTTTGAGAGGTTAATTTGATTCACTTGTAATAATTTCTTTGCTTAACAGTTAAAGGGATTTTTTTAGTCAGGGTATTAATTAGGGTTTGTTTTTTTAAAAGACATTAAAGTATTTAAAAATTCACATCACATAAAAAATTCCATGTCACAAGTCCAGTCAGCACATAACTAACAATGTTAAAAAAACTTAACTGAGGGACCGCTAACGAAAAATAAGATAAAAGTTGGGACCAGTGAGAAGAATTTTAAAAAGTGGGATTATTGTAGGCCAATAGGTTAAAGGTTGGATTATTTAAATCCAATTTTCCAAAAATATATGTCGTGCAATTGGATTTTTAAAGAGAAGAGGTGTAGCTACCAAAAGCCAAAATCAAAAGATGTAATATTCCCTCCCACAACGCAAATAGAATCTACAATCTACATTTTATTTTATTATTTTACTTTTTCTAAAATAATATTTATTTATTTGTTGTTTTTGTATAATGTAATTTTGGTGAATTTAATTCTCAAACATCAAGTGTGAACGTATATGAAAAACCTATACATGAAACGCTAATGACTAACATTTATGAAGAAAAATGAAACATATAGTTAATTAAAAACGAATTATTTTTCTTAAGAACAATGATATGATTTTAAAGAAATTTTCATACACATATCATAAAGAGTAGATTGCATTTTCCGTCCTTTGGTTTTGTGTGTGTTAACGGTTTCAATACTAGCTTGGCGATTTACACTCTTATGATTTTTTATTTTTAAAATTTCAATCATTCTATCCATTGACTGTCCAATATCATTAATTACCCTCACATATGTCCTACGTGGGGTGTAAATGCGTATTTTATTCTCTCCAGTTACCCTCAGACGACGTAAATCTGTGAAAATAACCATAACTTTGTACATCACTAACATTACCATTGTTAGGTTTTTCACAAATTTACAACACGGAATGGATTGTGGTCATGTAAACCTCATAATCATTCCACTTAATCATAAGTGAAACCACAACACGCCACAAGTAAAAAAGACAAGATAGAGGGTCGTGGTTATATCTTACTTCTTACATGTAATATACGTTTGTTACTTATTTTATATAACGCCTAATCACCAACTACACAATACAATGTGTTATCATTTTTAAATATTTTTTGTCACCAAACACTTGTTCTAACTATAACTACTATACTAGTTATAGTTATAGTAGGAGAGAGTAGTTGACAATGTACTATGCAATTAGGTCCCATATGAGTCCAAAAGCAATTTAAAAGCCTGTACACTTCCCAATATCATGTCATTCCCTCCTTTCCCAATGCATTAATCAACCATAACTAACACACACTCCTTCATCCATACAAACAAACAAACAAACAAATTCACCCTTCATCCACTCACAATCACCTTCCTTCAATTCTTGTATCCATTAATCTTGAAACATGAACATCATCTTCATCTTCATCTTCATCTTCACCATTTCTTCATTATCATCAGCTGCTGATCCTTTCTCAGAGGCACTATTAAGCTTAAAAGCAGAGTTCATCACCCCTTCTGACGTTTTAACCAATTGGGTCATCCCTAAAATACAAAACCCATCTCCAAAAATCACTGCTTGTTCTTGGACTGGTGTACAATGCGATCAAAATTCAACAAAAATCACAGCTTTGGACCTTTCTTTCAAAAACCTTGGTGGGGTTTTATCTGGGAATCAGTTTAATCAGTTAATTGACTTAATTGATCTCAACATAAGCCACAACTTGTTCTCCGGTAAACTCCCAATTGGGATCTTTAATCTCACCAGCTTACAAACCCTAGACATTAGTAGAAACAATTTCTCTGGTGTCTTCCCAATTGGGATTTCAAATCTTGAAAAATTGTTGGTTCTTGATGCATTTAGTAACAGCTTCTCAGGATCACTCCCACCAGATGTTTGTGAAAATGCCCCACTCAAAGTTCTCAACTTTGCTGGAAGTTATTTCAGTGGACCGATCCCGGGGGCGTATGGATCATGCAAAAGCCTTGAGTTTCTTCACCTTGCAGGCAATTTGTTAAGTGGGAATTTGCCAATTGAATTTGGTCACCTGAAAACAGTGTCTCATATGGAAATTGGGTATAATTCTTATCAAGGTAGCATCCCTTGGCAATTTGGTAATATGAGTGAGCTTCAGTATCTTGATATAGCTGGTGCTAATATTTCTGGTTCAATTCCTATACAATTAGGTAATTTGACAAAACTTGAGACACTGTTTCTGTTTAAAAATTATCTTGCTGGCCCAATCCCAGTTGAAATTAGTAACATTTTGAGTCTTGCAAGCTTAGATCTTTCAGATAACATGCTTTCTGGCCCGATTCCGGAGAGTTTTTCTAGCTTGCAAAATCTGAAACTGTTAAGTGTAATGTATAATGACATGAATGGTTCTGTACCTGATGTGATAGCTAAGCTTCCTAATCTTGAATCACTTCTTATTTGGGACAATTTCTTTAGTGGTACACTGCCACAAGAATTGGGTAAACACTCTAAACTCAAATGGGTTGATGTTTCAACAAATGAGTTTGTGGGTGTTATTCCACCATATATTTGTTCAGGAGGAGAGTTGAGCAGACTAATGCTGTTTTCGAATTATTTATCGGGTGGGCTTTCTTCGATCTCCAATTGTTCTTCTCTGATTCGAATTCGTCTCGAAGATAATTTGTTTTCTGGTGATTTATCTTTGGATTTCAAGATTCTTAGTGATGTTTCTTATGTGGATCTATCTGATAATATGCTCACGGGTGGGATACCGTCTGATATATTTCATGCTTCAAAACTTGAGCATTTTAGTGTGTCTAATAACCCTGATCTCGGAGGGATCCTACCTGAAAAAACATGGTCTTTACCTGTTCTTCTCAATTTTTCAGCCTCGTCTTGCAATATTTCTGGGAAAATTCCTGAATTTATGGTCTGTAAGTCGTTATCCGTCATTGAATTGAACGGGAATCACTTATCTGGAAACATCCCAGAAAGCATTACATTTTGTGAGAATCTTGAAGCTTTAAATTTAGCTGAAAATAATATGTCTGGTGAAATACCAGTTAAGTTTGGAAGCTTGATGAAATTAAAGTTTCTTAACTTTTCATATAATGATCTTTCGGGTGCAATTCCAGTGGAAAATACGTTTAAATCTTTGGATAGTAGCTCGTTTCTTGGAAACCCGAATCTTTGTGGTGCACCCCTTGTAAGACCATGTGGAATATCCGAGGGAATGGAATTGGGGAGTAGAAGGAATCACAAGGTTGCTTGGGTGCTAGTACTATGCGCCGTTGTGGTTATACTCTCGGGTTTCCTTTTTGGGATCATTTACTATCGCAGACAAAATGTGAACCGCCACTGGAAAATGGTGTCATTTGGCGGGTTACCAGAACTCACTGCTGCTGATGTTTTAAAGAGCTTTAATTCCATTGAACCTTTGGAAACACCATATTCATCAAATCCAGTTTGCAAAGCAGTCTTGCTAACTGAGATGACGATAGTTGTAAGAAAGATCGAATGGGGAACAAAAAGTTCAAATCTTTTGTTGGATTTCATAAACCGAATTGGTAATTTAAGGCATAAGAATTTGATTCGGTTGTTGGGTTTTTGCTATAATAAGAATCTTGGTTATTTGTTGTTTGAATATTTGCCTAATGGAAATCTTGATGAAAAGATTGGAACCAAAAGAGATTGGGCTTCAAAACATAAACTTGTGATTGATATTGCAAAAGGGTTATGTTTTCTTCACCATGATTGTCATCCAGCCATTCCTCATGGAAACCTGAAGGCGAGTAACATAGCCATTGATGAGAACATGGAGCCCCGTTTGACAGAATTTGCGTTCAAAACAATATCTGCAATGGAAACAGGTACGCGTCTAGTTTATTAAGAAACAGGTTTTAACAATGATATTATACTTAGAATTAAACATGGTCCATTTTCTGGTAAAGTTGGCTAACCAGTGGTCGATCCGCATCACTTTTTGGCCAGCTTTCTAATATTTTTAAAAATATATAGTTTTCCAAATACGGTACATAAGTTATATTGTTTCAGTTATATTTTGATCTTTCGACTTGTTTGACCCGTCACCCATCTGACCTATTTTTTTAATAATCTTGTTTGTATATGTTTGTGACCCGTTACAGATAAAACATTACCTTAGTTGATTCATTTTTAGTAATCTAGAAGTCATTTACTTTTAAGGTTCTTGAAATCTGTGTATATATATTATATGACAGGTGAATACAAGGGTCTCATGGAACAAGATCTAAAGGAGGATATTTTTCACTTTGGGGAGGTGGTTTTGGAGATTTTAACAAACGGGAAGCGAAAGAATGGTGGAATAAGCATACACAAAACATCAAAAGATGTTTTATTGAAGGAAATTTATGATGATAACGAAGTGTCTGCTTCTTTATCTTCGAAGTCAACCCAAGAAGAGATCAAACTGGTTCTTGAAGTTGTTCTTCGCTGCACTTCAAGCAAGCAATCTGATAGACCATCAATGGAGGATGTTTTAAAGATTCTTTCACGGTTGGATCCCAAGAAGAAATGACAATCTTCATGTGTTATTTTTCATGTTTAATTAGTAATATTTAGTTTATAAAAATGTTGATATATGGTTTGTAAAGTAGTTTGTTTTGCTTGTTTTAGATTGCTGTGTTGTGAATTTGGAAGCTAGATGCAATGTAGAAGCTTCGAATGATGTTGTAAAACATGATATTAAAGTTTGTATATTTTTGTGTAGCTTTTCTTCTTATGGCGAGCTCAAGGTTTTGCTTTAATGTTGATGTACATTCAAGTATATGTATTTTTTCTTTTGCAAGTTTTGAAAAACTATCTATAAAAGTTTGAGACAAGGCGGCGTGTAAACAAACAAACCAGTCAATGAGTTACACTAGATTGTCTTGCTTAAAACTCAAATAGAGTTTAAAAAGCTTGTGCCAAGGCTCAAGTCTAAACTAAAACTTATTAAGTGACAGTTAAGTGTTTGTTAAAATCGGACTTATTCCATCAATTTTTACATAAACATGTAATTAAGTGAGAGAATTTACCTAAAGATAATATACAACATATTTATGCTATTATGTAATTTTTTTTAACACGAGCAGGGGTAACCCCACCAATGGTGGGGCGTCTCTTCAGGAGGCTAAACTTGAAGTCAGACCCGTCGCCCGAAGGCCCACTACAGGAAAACCCCTAGCATTCGGACTCGAAACTGGTGACCTATGGCCACTTGATCAAGCCCTTCACTTCCCCAAGGTACCACTGGGCACTGGTTTTATTATGTAATTATATCACACCTAGGACTACTTGTGTAATTTACAAAAAGAAGAAGCAAAACCCAATCTTAAATATAAAATTTTACTCATAACACAATTAAGTTTAAGGTGTAGAAAATATAAAAGATGATCAAAGCATCAAAAAACCATGAAGTTGTTCACCAAAACAAGCATAACAAACAAAGGTCACTCGTATATATGTAGAGTATGGTATGATCAAAATCCATGCTAAAAGGGTAAAAAAAAAAGGTTAAAAGTGATCATCAGTTATAAGCTATATATATAACCTAGCTAGCTTCTAAGTGTTGAAATTTGAGAAACAGCAAAAACTGATCTCAAAATCCAAGCTTAGTTCTGCGCCAGTGCCTCCGCTTTTTATTGTACCTGGTATAACAAAACGCGTGTCAAATAAACAAAACCTTTAAAGTGCATGCATGATATGTATGGTATTGAATATATATTGACCTGATTTTGTTATCAGTCCTAAAGGGAATCCACCTGGGAATGGGCCTGTTCTGCCTCATCTTCTTCGCAAGCTTCTTCTTGATCATAAATGTTTTGTGTGACGGCTGATACATTAATAAACATACTTTTAAGTTTAAAAAACTCAACACTACAACAACTTCCCCCCTTTATGGATAGATAAATCGAGTTAGACAGTAGTTCCTGTTTTATCATGCATGGCTACCAGCTGACCTGTAAGGATAAATAGGTTATACAACCTAGCTAGCTATAACGACTTAGGTTGATGTCTTGGACACGAATAAATACATGGATACGTTGTATTCGTTTTATTCATTGACTTCGATCAAGTACCGGTCCGTAACACAATTGCCACCCCATGAAAATTAGTAGTGCATTAAGATTTTCAACATTACTAGCCAGTATGTTGGGTCGTAGAGATTATAATTTATCAAACAAACTCAAAAACCTTTTATATTTTTTTTGTCTAGAGAAGAATATTTTTAATATTAATTATCCTGATGAGCAAATTAAACAACAAACAGGTAGGACAAAATAGAGGGAAAAAAACTACCATTGCGTAGGCTTGTGTGTTCTCTGGTGGTAAAATTAATGGAATGGGTTGAATGATGATTTTTTTATACAACATTTATAAATGATAGGGCCTAGGGTTAGTTTTCATCGAATGGGCTTAAGCTTTAAACCCAATTACACATGTTAGATAGGCCCTAATTAAGCCCACTAAATGAAGATACGATAAAATACTTACTAGTTTTTAGGTAGAGGTGCACCACCAAACGTTTTCTTTTTCTTTTTCCTTATATATTAACTGAGTAACAGAAAAACTCACTTACATTTTTTATTTTTTCTTACAAAAAAAATGTGTAAACTGTAATTTTTGTCCCTGTATTTTGATACCATTAACAGTTTCAGTCCTAACTTAACAGTTTTGGTCTCATTTTCTAACAAAAATGGTCCCAAACACTAACTTCATCCAATTTTCCGTTAATTCTCTCTTAAATGCGGAGTAAAAAATGTCATTTCTTCCACCTTTTTTGGCATGCGACTGAACAAAAATGGTAACATACATGATGATTTAGAAAAAAGGGGAAAAATGACATTTTACCCCTTAGATGTGGGGCACGTGTGAAAGATTTAACGGAAAATTGGATGAAGTTAGTGTTTGGGACCATTTCTGTTATAAAATAAAAACAGGGACCAAAACTGTTAAGGTGAGACTGAAACTGTTAATGATATCAAAACACAAGGACCAAAACTGCAATTTACTCCAAAAAAATACTTAGAGAATTCTCATCGAGTATTTTCTAACAACCTAATATTGATGACACGTGATGACATGAATATGGTATGCGATACGGTTTTACAATCAGGTTTAAGATTAAGACTAATGTTCATCTTAAATCTATTGTATTGCAATCCCTAAAATTAAAAAACGATTCAAAATTTCAAAAATAACATTTATACTCTATATTTTTTGAAAAATAAAACTAAAATATATGGTAATATTATGTGCACAAAACCACATGAACTTTATCTTATTTCACACATGTTCATTCTAGTAAATCATTTTGATTGACAAAACTTCAAGTCCATACAAATAAATTGAGTGGTCAACCTTTGACTCTAGGTACTCTACATGTAAAAACAGGACTTTGTGAAAGGATTGAATTTTCTTATGACACTCAAGAAAAATCATGCTTCGGTTTTATGATAGTTTAATACAAACTTAACTACAATGGCGAAAATCGTGTATTAAATGAACAAATAATACTACAGATAAATAGAAATAGTCTGAACCTTAAAATATGAAATAAGCTACTTAAAATAAGCTCTTTGACTCTAAAGTGTAAATCACAGACTGATTTGGTTAATTAAGTAGTTTAGTCAATTTTATTGTCGTATTATGAGCACATTACTTCCCACTCATTGAAATTATAACAACTAATAAAAATAATATTATTATTCGACAAATGGTAAGATAAATCTTAATTTAACATATATATACATTTTAGCCATTTAGGTGTTATGAATAATATTAAAAGGTATTTTAATTTTAAACGGTGTCAACTTGTTTTCTGTTGGTCTCAACTAACAAATTGTTTGGTAACGGTCTTAATTTTTATCAGTTTGACAACCAATAAAATGTTGTAAAACAATTAGAACGCTAAGTTTTTTCAAAATTCAGACCGACGTTTTAGGGCTTTTGATCGTAAGAAGAATACGAATCGATTGATGTAAAAGTTATCTCGAAACGGTGCTCCGAACAACAAAATTTTTTCATCTTATTGAAGCACAGTTATATTTAAACACCCGATTGAAACACTATTTCGTCGTTCGGAGCGGCATTTCAAGGTAATTTTTATTCTTTTACAACACTTGGTCTGGAAATCGGAAAAAACTTAAAGTCGCTAAAAAAAATTAACAGCGGTATGTTGATTGTCAAAACGATGAAAGTTAGAGACCGTTACTAGCCAAATTATTAGTTGAGAGTGACAGAAACCAAAATGTGATAGTTTAATTGTTTAAAATCAATATATCTTATTAAAAAGATATGTTGATAGCTATCTTTACGTGAGAATAAAATTGTCTTATGAATTAAGATGATCAAGAAAAAAGACATTTCTCTATTAATGGTCTGGTATCATGGAAATTGGTACGAAATTACGAACAAACTACATATTCCAATTATAGAAATTAGAAAGTAGAATAAAAATAACGCCAACGATCAAAACGTAAAGAAACAAGAAATATCTTAATTTAATGGGGAAATGTCATAGAAACATAACCAAGTTTCAGTTTTGTTCTAATTAGGTCACTCAAGCATATTTTGCTTGAATTGGATGTCTAAACCTTCAAATCGAGCAATTGTTAGATTTTGTTTGTGTCAAGAAATGAATTTAGGATAGAATGTGGGGGTTGAAATATTTAATATATGTAAATATATTTAAAAAATTAAAAAAATGTTAATTATAATAAAAAATAAAAAAATAAACTTACAATTCACATTACCACTTCACATTAGCATAAAAAATTGTAAAAAATCATTCCTAACTAAAACCTAAAGAAAAACATGTGAAAACAACATGTTAAAACCTCTAATTTGAATAAAATATGAAAGTGAGTGACCTAATTGGAACAATTTTTAAACTTAAGTGACTTAATTAGAACAAAATTGAAACTTGGTTATGTTTTTACAAAGTTACTAAATCGATCAACTAGCTCATGTGCACGCGCTACACTGAAATTAATCCAATCCAACTCTTTTACGGAGTGTGAAGAAACAGTGTCGTGTACCTCACGGCATTGAATGACTCAATTGCAGAAGATGAGGACAACAAAGAGCTAGAGTGATGCGAGTCGTGAAACAAAAGCCACACGTCAAAGAACGACCGCATATGTAAAACACCAAGAAGAATGGGTCACATTCAACTAAAAATTAAGATCCAATCAAACAACGAAATAACACGTACAGGCAGCTAGCTGTCACAGAAAAATAATATCTTTTAAATCAATACTTAAATAATTTTACCACATAACTACGTATACAAATGATTATGGATTGTCGGTGATAATACTTAATTGGTTAGTTGAACATTCAGCGTCATGACTTGCTACGTATATACATAACGACTTAACGACTCGATGAGAATGAAAAAAAAAGCATCATAACATAACCAAATTCATGAGTATCCTTCCTCTTCAGCTACTTCTGATCTTCCTCTCTTTACAATGTAAACTTTCTACGTCAAAAGCGCCGATCAAAGCCGGTTATTGGTACACCGGTAGCGAATACCCAATACCCAACATAAACTCGGCTCTTTTCACTCACCTCATTTGTGCCTTTGCGTACATCAACCCGTCAACCCACGAGCTCGTTTTAACTGAATCAGATGAGCCATATATATCCTCGTTTGCATCCATGGTCAAGAAAACCAACCCGTCAGTTAAACCACTTTTGTCGATATGGACACAGAATGGAATCAATGGAAACGACGTGAATTCATCCAACTTTTTGTTAATGACCGAAAACCCTGCATACCGAAAAAGTTTCATCGAGTCAACAATAAAAATGGCTCGGGCTTACGGGTTTGAAGGGCTTGATCTTTCTGTTTCTACTTTGTTAAGTACAAAGGGAAACATGACAAGTTTAGGGGATTTATTTAACGAGTGGCGAGTTGCAGTGGATCAAGAAAAACTCATATTAACCATGGCAGGTCATTACTCTCCTGAACTCGACTCAGTGAGTTACCCAGTTGACTCGGTAAGGAAGAGTTTTGATTGGGTGCATGTTCGATCATACGACTATCATACACCTTTGATGACAGTTAACAACACAGCAGCCCATGCAGCCTTATATGATCCATCTAGCCGGGTGAATACGGATTATGGTATAAACGAATGGATCAAAAGGGGATTACCTGCAAGCCAGCTGGTGTTGGGTTTAGCCTACCATGGCTACGCCTGGACCCTGGTGGACCCTAAAGATACTGGCATCGGTGCACCGACTAAAGGTATGGCTATTACAAAAGATGGGTCGATGAGCTATGATTATATCAGGAACTTTATGAGAAGCTATGGAGTTAATTCATTGTATAATTCAACGTACGTGGTGAACTATTGTGCGATTAGTTCGTTTTGGATTGGGTTTGATGATGTAGAGTCTATTAGAAATAAAGTTGCTTATGCTAGGGATAAGGGACTTCTTGGCTATAATGCATGGCAACTCCCTGGTGATCACAACTGGGAACTCTCAAAAGCTGCCGGTAAGTAGAAATACGATAAGGTGAAAAACTAGGTGGATCTGGTAATGGGTCAATGACGGTCGGGTAAGGGTTGACCCAAAACAGCTTTCATCCTATCTTTTAAACCAATTTTATAAGTACTTCAAGTGTTAAATATGGTTAAAAAAAGGAGATAAATACAGCCAATTAGTAGATTGTTAAATTTCCTATTAGAACCAATTAATAGATTGTTTTGAATTTACAATATACAATATGTTTTGGGAATCTTTTCAATCCTTTTGAGTGACTGAGCCGCTACTAACAAGCACACAAAGTGCAATGACAATGAAAGCAAGTACGTTAACAAGCTAGATGGGTATTGATGTTAATGTGAAATAGGATAATGCACTTACCCTGACGAATTTTGCAGCACAAGAAGGGGATAAATACATCCAGCACAAGCGATTATGGGTGATTACTTTCTGCACAGTTGCTTCTTTTATCACGATACTAATCTGCATAATCTGTCACCTGAGAAAGAAGATCATATCAAAAGGTAGAACATTTACATTCACAAATCTAAAATTAGAAACTTGAACTTTTTGGTCCAAGTTTTAATGATAATGTTGATATCATATACTAGATTCATTATCTCGTAAATTACAATAATGGGGATAACATATTTGATTTGTTTTAATAGTGAAACAAATGATGGCAATGATGATGAATAGAGGCAAATCAACATATCATGATCAGCAAGTAATTAGCTTTGCAGACATATGGGAAGCTACAAATAGCTTCTCAGAAGAAAACAAGCTTGGCGAAGGGGGGTATGGACCAGTTTACAAGGTACTAATGTCTTTTGTTTTACACCAATTTACCTATATTCAATTCTCAATGAAAACATCTCTACACAAACATTAGCATAAGTGTTATAAGCCTGAAACAATAAATACATTTTGCTCATTTGATGACATGAGAGGGACGCATGAGGGCTAGTGATCGACCCATAAGGGTAAAACTGTAACCAATATCTTCGGATAAAAATGCCCACAAGAGAAGTTTGTTTATTGCAGATCATTATTTTCCCAAGAATATATGAACTTTCTCAAGAAAATAGAAATGGGCTTCATCCACTAAGAATTATTACAGTTTATGGATTAACCAATATAGGTTATGGGTGTAACATGGTTTTGATATCATTTTTCCATGCTGACTTTTTTTATCATATGGCTAAGATTCACAATTTACATTTGTGGTATCACCAGGGAAAAGTATCAAATGGACAAGAAATAGCAGTAAAAAGACTTGCACATAGTTCTAAACAAGGAATCGAGGAGTTCAAGAACGAGGTTAAATTTGCAACAAAACTACAACATGTGAATCTAGTAAAACTCTTGGGATTTTGCACTGAAAGAGAAGAAAAGATGCTGATCTATGAGTACATGCCAAATAAAAGCTTGGATTTCTACCTCTTTGGTAACAAATCTTCTTATATATTTCTAATATTATATCGATTATAAGAACCCAAAGCTTGGTTTATTTCATTTAAATTTAACTAAAAATATAAAAACTACCTGTGTAGATCCACAAAAAAGGTCGAAGCTGAACTGGGAGAAATGGGTTGAAATAATCGAAGGGATAATCCAAGGACTTCTGTATCTCCAAGAATACTCGAGATTAACAATAGTTCACAGAGACTTGAAAGCAAGCAACATATTACTTGATGCTGATATGAAGCCTAAAATTTCAGATTTTGGTATCGCAAAAAGCTTTCAGAACAATGAAAATGAAGCAAGTACTGACCGGATTGTTGGAACGTAGTAAGTATGTTTAAAAGTTGGTATTATTAATCCACATAATTTTCCATATTGATAGATCAAGATTTTTAAGCCACTTAACTATTTCCTTGGTGCAATGCAGTGGATGTGTTCCTCCGGAGTATGTAAAAAAAGGTTTATACTCTAGAAAATATGATGTTTATAGCTTCGGGGTTCTCCTTCTGCAAATCATAAGTGGGAAGAAAAACTATAGTGTCTATGGACCGCATCAAAGCCTAAATCTCCTCGAATACGTAAGTTTCATTTTTTGTAGGACAACTTTAGAAAAACAGGCATCCAAATGAACTACAGAAATCATCAATAAACTACAATGATATCAATAATGCAAATGATACTAACATCTGCTAGAATATGTATGATATCTCTTTTACCTTTACATGGTACCTTAAAGTCTCAAACATTTGGCTCATGCATGGTTGCTCTTCACATGGCAACACCATTGAGTGATTTGTCTTTGCATTGGTCTCGTGGCTAAACGAACTTTCAACACTCGTGCATTTGGTCCTCGCGTGCAGCAACAACAGTCCCCCTATATTGGTCGATTACTCTCTATTGACCATTCATTTGACCCCAACGTCAAGTGATCACGATCCTCTTGGATTTGCACATTACTCTCAGGCAGCAACCCACATTCCTCTTTCTTCATGGATCTTTGATCTTTAAGGTCATTGTGGAAATTTTTAACAATGTTTTAGGCAAACCAGCACATAAATTAAGCAACTTCATTGCTAATAAGCAATTAATATTACCAACTAATAACATTATTAACTTATACCAAATAGCTATCCAATCTAAAGCTCCTTCCAGTCTCTCGCTCAAATTCACAAAGTTCTATCAAAATTAACTTTTTAGATACAAAATGAAGAAAGAAGAATTGCCCCTTCAAATTTAAAAAACCTATCCTTCCTATTGATTCATTATTCAAGCATTTCATCAAACATTTGGTGTGCATCTTCAGAATTGTTGTCAGGTTAAAACAACATAAGAAAATCTGATTAGCCCTAAAAGGAGATGATTTATGTAGAATAAAACGATCCCAAATTGTTTTTTTTTTCTATTGACACCATTAAATATAATCAAGTAAAACTGAGAAACGAACCGTAAAATAAAATTTCAGGTACGTACAAACTAACTTTGATTGTTGATATTGTCAATGTATCACATTAAACACTTCGCCATTAGTTCATGACATCATTCTGATCATCTTCCCCATCAAAACTCAAAAGAACATAGAAGATACTGACCAGTGAGAAATTTTATTATCTTACAAACAAAATTAAATAATTATTATGGCATTTTGATAAGTGTGAAATATTATTTAAAAATAATAATTATAAACTTTTTTTTGTATGCCTAACTTTTTTAAAATATGATCATTTGAACCATAATGTTAAATTCAGTTTGTTTGAACTTTAAGTTTTTTAAAATATGATCTACCCTACCCTACTCACACCACCACCACATTCATTAACGGTCGGTAATTAGCTCACAACACTCCCCCAACTACCACTACAATCAAACGAATTTAAACCTCAAGCTTCAAACTGATACCTTTTGAAAAACTCAAATGTATGTAATTTACTCAAAAAGAAATTAGTTATTGTGTGGACTAGTGCTCTGTGAGAGTGATCCAAATACGAATTACGGTTAAAAAGGTTAAGTTAAATACAATACCTATTTATGACTATTTCACTAATGACTATTTTACTAATAACTTTGTATACATCCGTATCTACCTCTATCTATGCTAATACAAAAGTGAATTTTTATCACTTGTCATTCTTTTAAGTATGACACATTATTATCACATAGGATGTGCTTACGTGTCAATTTCACATTCAATAATAATCCTTTAAGTTTGCTATTAAAATCATGCACGTACCATTTGATATTCAAACTCGTGACATTCATGTTAGATGCACGTACCTCATGTATTTATGCATTTGCTATTTTTATTTATTTAGTTATTAATTTTTGTTTTTTTCTTATACATTATTTTTTATTAAACATCGCTTATATTTATAACCCGTATACCTAGTATTACACGACTACACCATTTGTAGCATGCATATGTTCTTATATAGGCAGGGCTTGTATGATAGGACGCGATACATAATAGGCGGATGTAAATTTAGCCCATCTCATTTAATATTTACTTATTTATTCTTTATAGTTAAAATAATTAAATAAATGTTCGTTACATAGAGAGTGATGGTTATGAATAATTTCAGGCATATGTTCTATGGAAAGAAGGTGTAGCAATGGAGTTCATAGATAGTTCATTGAATGATGAATTTTCAACATGTAAGTTAACAAGATGCATGCATGTGGCCCTGCTATGTGTTGATGATAAATGGGCACATAGGCCATCAATGTTGCAAGTTTCAGCCATGTTAAGAAATGAATATCAAAATCTGCCAATGCCAACAACACCAGCTTTTAGCACAAAGAGATATGATGAAGAAAAGAAACTCAAAACCTATGGAAATATCATGTATTCTGTTGATATTGAAACCATTACACAACTTTTACCTCGTTGATATGGAAATAACTATGTATGATTTGTAAAGAAAATTTCTAGCATAAAGTATTTTCTTCTCAGGTTTTTAATTAGGAAGTTTACATTAGTTTTTTTTAGTTTCACATATCACAAAAAAATTTAATCAAATTTGGGTAGACAGGTGGAGATGGTAATAAGGGAAAATTAACAGCATTGTCTTATGTGAATCCCTATTCAGGGCTGTCTCAAGTTTTTTGAGGGCCTTAATCGGACATAAAAATTGGGGCCCTTATCGCGAATTATTTATTTTTTGCTTCGATCTTATTTTATGCCTAAAAATCATTAAAACCTAAAAACTAAGTCTTAAATAGTGTACCAGATGACTAGGAGAGCTTGATCTCCAAATAGAATAGATTGATGAGTTTATTTCTCCAAAATCGTGACCCTTCTTTGCAAACGGTGACCAACAAAATATGATTATCAGTTGAGATTTGAGACCGCTAAGTGTTATATAAGAGGGCAAACTTTAGTGTTTTGAGTTCTATCAACTACCACCATTTTTCACATTGTTCCTAAGGGACAAACCAGATCATCTAATAGGATAGTTAGTACAGTTGCTCACCATGGACCAAATAACATTATAGTACAAGTTAAATTTAGGGGCCCTAATCAGGTGTGGGCCTAAAACCCTAACATTACTTCACATAACTGTTGAGACGGCTCTGTCCCTATTACAAAAATCATTGAATCAGTTAGTGGTGGTATCATTATTAAGGTTGGCGGCTTAGTGGGAGAGGCTTTGACTCTAGGAACGTCATTTGATGAGGTCTCAGGTTCAAACCTGAGCAACTGTAAATATTGGAGTTTAATTTAGGAGCATGATAGTTTACCGTTCTAAGAAAAAAAAAAGTTAGTGTTGGTACCATTATTGTTTTTTTAAATAGCAATTGGTGCAACATTTATGTTAGAAAATAAAACCATGGGACCGAAACTGATAAGATGAGATTAAAACTGTTAATGTTATCAAAACACAAGACCAAACTACAGTTTACTCTTTTCTCTTTCTCCAAATTCAACAAGTAGCTCTGTTGCTCGCCACTCAATGTTGTTAGGCAGAAAATGATTGTGATCGTTTTCTCTTAACCAAACTACTTTATGAGTGATAAAATGATAATGAGGGGTCAAGCGAAAGGAACAACCTAGAAGCACTAGGTGATGAAAAACTAACTCGATGTTGGAAGGTTTTTTGGAGGGTCACTAGACCCCCTTTGACCCGTGTGGTTTTGATGTTGTTGAGCGGTATACTTACAACCAATAAAAAACAAACAAGTAAAAAATAAAAAAAATTATAAAACGTATTTGGGTGTTTGACTCAACTGTATGAGAAATTAAGCAAAGTATGCCAATGTTAACGAGTTTTGATTATCATTTCAGATGTTATAAAATCAGGGAAAGTTATCATGAGAAATTAAACAAGAAAAGTCGTCATAAAGTGTCTTGTGGTCGGCATAGCTTACGTCGGCAGTCTAATGCCTTACGCTGATAGCTACACTAGTAAAGGGTAAATAAAGGGGTGGTGATGTTATGCAATTTGATCCTTGGACTTAAGTTTTTACTTACTTTATGTACTAATATATGATGTACATTTTCATTAATAATCTGATGTTATTAGTGGTGAATAATGTAGTTATGTCACTCGAACCCAAAGGCGAACTTGGTCGCGTCTCGGATCAACCGGTGGAATGAGAATTAAACCGGTTAAGCGTCTCAATTAGAATTGTCGATGGTATTTGCCACCTTACACTTTTACCTCCTCATTCTATATTTTTAGCACATCAAACCTCAACTTTGTCACCATATACTTTTTGTCGCTCCAACTATAAAATGATTGGAACACACATTCTACAAGAATTGTCATGCGGTCCTGCCACCTTCCACCAAGAAGCGCCCCATGCCGATTTCATTGTTGTAAATGTTTTTACAAAAGATGTACCGTCAAGAACGTTTTCTCTTTGTATAAGAAAGATTAAGGTCGCATAGGTCAATGCAAATTTAGATACTTAAATCCAGAGCCGGCTCATCTATGCAATTGGCTTAGACACTAGTCTAAGGCCTCACCTTTTAGAAGGGCCCCAAAATATATGTCTTTGTTTATTATGCAGACCACTAAATAATTACTAACCAAGACAAAAAAAACTAAGGCTTGAATAAGTTGTAAAAGTAGGATTGAAGAGGGGAAAAACAAAATAATCAACTGCAAATGATGATTGAGAGAAAAAAAGGAAAGAAAAATCATTGATTGGATTATGTTTTTGATTGTGTAAAATTTTTTGTGTGTTTACTAATCAATTGTTGTCTTGTTGGTTATCTGTTAGAGTATATGGTTAGTTATTTGCTTGTGCTACCAACCTTGTCCATTGGTAAAGACGTAGTTTTTAAAACACCTAAGGTCATGAATTTAAGTCCCACTAAGTAAGAAATTTACCGTTAAAAAGAAAGAAAAGTTATTTGCTTGTTCTAGACTCATTTAAGTTTATTATTGAGCTAAAAACTACTTGTGGTTGTAACTTAGCATTTAGGCATTTGGATGATTATTAAAAAATAACAATGCAAAATATGTATCAGGTAATCTAAAAAAGACCTTAAATTCTTACTTTCTCTAGGGCCCCTAAAACAGTTTAGCCGCACCTGCTTAAATCGGAAAGAATAGGCAATAATTCATTAGCAAAGTAAAAGTAAGATATCAAAATTGCATTTTCTTTTAATCGTCGCTTTTTTACTTCGTCACGTTTCATTGTTATCGACAGGTGGATGAATTATAACGTACGGAAATATATATATATATATATAAAACAAAGTTAACGCATTTCAAATTCGATCCAAAGCCCTTTTCTGTTTCATAAAGCAAAAACCGACACACAATCAAAAATTATTCGATCGTCAAAACAACGCAATTCACAAATTCATATCAAGCATCACTTTTTGTTCTTCTTATCGATCTACCACCAACTCCTCGGTGATTAATTTCTTTCACAGATCAAACAGGTATCAAGCACATTTCTGTAGTAAAAACCCTAATTTTGCGTTATTATAGACTCAGAAGAAGATGAAGATCACAGCTTTGTTAGTATTGAAGTGTGATTCGAGATCAGATGGATCGGATCCTGTGATTTTAGCAAACGCGACAGATGTGAGTCATTTTGGCTACTTTCAGAGGGTTACAGTCAAACAATTCATCGTCTTTGTTGGTCGAACTGTCGCCAAACGAACGCCTCCTGATCAACGTCACTCCGTTCAACACGAAGGTTCTCTAATTTTGTATTTATTTCGTTTAATTGTGTTAAACTACTTATAACTGGAATGATTATCATTTTTCTTAGTTGTGGATTTAGGAAATTATCTAACAAATTGATATGATTTTAGTGGAGATTTGGGTGTTAGCAAGCTTAGATTATATAAAGGAATAGACTTGAGTTATGGATTGTAACAATCATGATCAACTAGTATTGTTGCAGCTTGAATAACATCGAAACAATTTTTTTAATGTTTTTGTTGAAATTGTTTTCTCAAATCTAATTGAATTTGTTCACTTTGTGATAGAGTATAAGGTGCATTCATATAACAGAAATGGTCTTTGTGTGGTGGGCTTCATGGATGATCACTATCCCGTTAGAAGTGCATTTTCGGTACTTAACAAGGTAAATTGAATAATACTTCCATCCTTGTTAGTTGTTACTCAGTTTTAAGAACAAATTAAATTTGAGAGTATTTTATGGTATCTGCAACTCAGCTGGATGATAATTTTATGAAAGCAGATTTTTTCTGCGAATCGTCATTAGAGTGCAGACTTTTGGAGTATATTTTGTGATCATATTGAGGATGTTATTAACTGATGTTAATTGATTAGGTGATGGACGAGTACCAAAAATGTTTTGGTGATTCATGGAGGACCATACAGGCAGATAGTACTCAACCATGGCCTTATCTTAATGATGCTTTGACTAAGTTTCAGGTATATTGTGATTTTTGTGTTTTATTTTAATCTTCGTGGTATCTTTTTCACTGGTATTAACTATTAAGCCTTAATGTGTTGTGAGTATGTTCAAATCTCTTCCCATCATAATTGGTTTCCATTCTTTCAGGATCCTGGGGAGGCAGATAAGCTGTTGAAAATTCAGAGGGAATTAGATGAAACCAAGATTATCCTTGTAAGCATGTTGTTTTATTGCTTATTGTCAACAGTTTGACCATATGGTACAATAACTAATGTGATCTAGGGTCGTATGATACTTTAATACTGTTCGCTGGTCATGGATGATGTATAATTGATTATTTGATTAATTTCTAGCTCGTGTTTTGGCCATGCTTTGAACAGTCAGAAAGGGCTGGGCTGCCCTAAAAGTTATTTTATCATAGTGTGTGTATCTAAAAACTAAGAAAAACAGGCTGCTGGTTGAATAAGAGAAAAAGTTTGGTTAAAATGTCAAATGGGTCGTAAGTTGCAAAGGTGTATTTTTCATGCTTAAAACCTCCTAAAACATTTTATTGAAAAAAATAGATAATCATTGGTTGAAACTTGAAATTATATAATTTCAACGTACAGTGATTGTTTATAAAAAAATGGACCAGTGTTTCCGGACACCTGAACCAGACTCATCAAAATTTATCTATGTTGACATGTTACATTTTTACCTAACCCTGACCCATATCAAAACTTATCTATTTTGACGTTTTATCTAACCCTCCATTCAAATTCGCCATTTTACAGCATTTACTCGGCAATTTGATTATAACTTATTCATATTTTAAGTAGTCTCATTCATCTTTTCTATAATCTAGAAACTTGTTATACATGTGACTTGATGTTAATTTTTGAATATCTCGTTTTGCCACAGCATAAAACCATTGACAGTGTCCTTGAAAGAGGGGAAAAACTCGACAGTTTAGTTGAGAAGAGTTCAGATCTCAGCGCAGCTTCACAGGTACAGCTTCTACTATAGCATAAAATTTTTGATATTCAGTTATATATTTCTGTATGAAGTTGATTTATATACTGTAGGCATACCGGATAGGGAATATTTTACTTGCAATTCAATTTTCACTTTATAAGTATAATGCATTTTAAGATTGGTAATAGTCTAATCGCAAACAAACAGAAGATTAAAGTTATGACATTCAGGAAAAGGAGTGAATTTAATATCATTTTTCTATATAATTAAGAGCTTAAGAGTGATGTAATAATTGTATTAATAATAAGGAATGAGAAGATATCTTGTATTTTGTAAGAGCTAACTAGGGTCGGATATTTCGACCCGTCACTTCACTTAAGAATAGGTCAATTCGAATTATTATTATCCGCGACAGGTCAAATTGGTCAAATCAAGAATTTTAGCTTAAATGGGGGACATTCTGGTTTTTAGGCGCTTTCCCTCTTGGGTTCAAATCTTGTAAAGCGCAAGTATAAATGGTTAATAAGAGTAGTTTATGAGGTATTATAGGGTGGTAATGTGATGCTATTGTTTTTAAATTATATTTTGACACATTAGTTATGTGTTCAAATGGATGAAACATTGTTGGTGGGTGCACCCAACCATTCTCCTCAGACCAGTCTGGTTCTAAAGTTATGTTCATAATTGTTGCTTGTTTTCACTTTTCAGCAATTGTTTTTGTACATAGATGTTAATTGAAAACATTTACTTTGACAATTAACTAGTACATCATCAATTTGATTGTTGAAACAGATGTTCTACAAGCAAGCAAAGAAGACAAACCAATGCTGCACAATCTTATGAGAAGTTTCCATATGTTAAAAGTAATTTCCCATTTTCACGTGTTAACCTTCTCTGGAAAGAAACATTGTAAACGCAATATGATGTGTTACTATACTTGTGCTTTGTTATGTTTTGGTGTTTTACCATGATGTATCATAATATTCATGTCTATGTTTTATTTAGTATTTTGAACAGCCAGTTTTTATATAAAATCACTAGCAAGTGGCTAGCTTGCTACGAACCAATACAAAAAATACCATTACACAATGCAGACACCATAGCATCACACTCTACTTATTTTTTGTGTTTAACAAATACACAAAACAAGCTCTTCGTACCTTTCATAAATTGTCGAAACCAAACAAACATAGTTTAAATAATCATCTTTCTTAATCTTAATATTTTTTTTACAAATTAACAAAACATTTCAAAACAATGAAAGATTTTGAAATCAAGTGATTAGCAAGTTAAGATATATAACAACTCATGTGAAAAAGAATTACAAAACACTTAAACAAAGAAGACTCAGATTCGCCTTTATTCAGACAAAATAAGACGGTGACGATAGTCATGGCTGCAAACTCAGTTTAACTTTGTTTGCCACCCTATGACCACCGGCGGCGCCGTGTCTGATATTTTATAAGTTAATCAATCGTCACAGTCTCCATAAAACACACACAACTCGAGATTAAAAATCATCGCCGAAAGAAAGGGACATGAATCTCTGTGCGTGTTTTGGTTCTTCCGGCCTCATTCTTAAACTAATGAGATTTTGTTCACCTTTTTTCCGCCAACTGTTCCTTTTATAGATAGGTTGTTAAACCTAATAGTTTTTAGGCCTTATTCGATACAAGCCCAACATTACCGGGCTATATTACAATAATACGAACACGGGCCTTACATAATTACCCGGTTTTTTAATCGTAAACTGATTGTATTGTAAACGTCGTATGTTTGAACCTGGTTTGCAGTATAAGAAATGTTAATCTTATTGACCGAAGTTGACTTTAACCGGTTGTGATCGGTTTTATAGAAAATGATAATGTGATCCTCTACGCTCAAGTTTTGTTGCTGGAGATGTATTTCCACACTCCATGAGGGAGGGAATGGTTGTTAAGTTTTTTAAGACGAATTTTATCAGCAAGAAGCTAGCGTAAAGAACATCTACCGGAAAATAAGAAACAGACAACAAGCAAAACTAAAACATTAAAAGCACGCAATTCCCCATATCTAATGTGTTCATTTAGTCATGCTAAAAGCATACCGCTTGGTTTTCGAATAACAATTTGTTTCTTGCTTTCGAGTTTGCCCAACATGTAGCAAGTACCAATTTTTTCTTGATTGTTCATGCAAGAGATAATATGCAGTTTTAGGAGGTCCTTAATGGTGAAAGCATAGACTACTGACAACTTGCAACATGTTCATACCTCATACCCGCTAGAGCAGGGAAATAACAAGCCGTGAACATGTGGTTAAAAGTATACACAACACACCTCGTGGTAACAGTTTTCGATCAAAAAGTGGCGTTGGTGAATGGTGAGCTTGCCTTGGGGGAACATAGAAAACATGGTTAAAGCTATGAAATGGGGTTGGTAGGCCTCACTACAAGGCTCAATACAAAGGATATAACGAACAAAATCAAGTCTCTGATCCACCCTTTGATACTACTAACAAGTTACGAGTCTACATGGTCAAAGCAAGTCTCTATCAAGCTAGGCTAACATTTTCGGTTGAAAGACCTCTTTTAACCACATTCCTTGTAAACCAGGTAAGATAAAAAGCGTTGTACTTACATCCAACGCTAATATCTAGTGTTGTGCTAGTGTTTTGAATTCGTCCATTCAAAAACAAACTATTTTGGTTTAGCGTTTAGTTTGTTTGCAAAGTTTTATGAATAAGTCATTGTTGTATATATTCAATACAATCAGTTATTGCTAATTGAATAGCATCATCTTTTAACCACTATTCTTTGGGTGAACTGTAACGAACCTCATCAGCAACAAACATCTTACAGCCTCAAGAATCGGTTCACTGTAATATGCATGCATTATGAGGATAATGGTAGCTCAACATGCCCACAATTGTTAAAACCATAACAAGGAGATGAATCAACTGATACACTTGAATTCACAAATGTTGCCTAAAGGCTTGAAATATATTGAAAAACTATGTAATAATTCAATTCAAAGATTGCTCATGTATCTCATGCTTTCAATATATCTCTCACAGAATAATACAAAATCAGCATTTCACATTTTGAAAAGTGTACTTCAAACTCCCATATAACAATACAATGAGTTTTGAAAATGAGGCTCAGATCTGTAAACAACGGAACAACGAAGAAGGATAAATCCGCCATGGCTGCAAATCTACGGGACAAATTAAAGTCCGGATTGCCCCGCCAAGATGCGGATAATCTCAACTTGGTTCCAATCCACTCGGACATTAATAGAGCTAAGTCATCACAGCCTCTTAAGTTGAAAAAATAAGCAATCCCAAACACCACAAAAATCTTCTATAGAAGAAAATTGAATGTTGGAGAAAAAAACCGGTTTTGTGCACATCTATCTATCTATTAGAAAGAGGATATTACTGTAACTGTAACTGCATGTGTGTTGTTTGTTTGTTTGGCTTATATGGCCAAGCCAAAATGCAGTGCATAAAGGAGAAGGATACAAAGAACCATTTCTGTCATCAACTCTATAACCGAACAAAGGGGTTGTTGAGTTGAGATCTGAAGAAAATCATTGGCCACAAAGAGTGATTTTGACTAATAAATAAAGTCAAAATCAGACTTTGATTTGAACAGAGGAGGGCAACAACCACCTAAAAACCTTCATTGGATCTCCTCTGCGATGGCCTCATTTCGTCCGAGTGGATGATTTTGTTTACACTACAAACCCTAGTTTGTGGATGTGTTTGAACTTTGAAGACGATGTCGAGTATATTATTATTTACAATTTAGGTACTTGGACTATTTCACCGTATGCACTTTTAGACTTTTAGTTAGAGAAAACGAAGTTTACGTCCTTGAGTTTTTGGTATGTAACACTTTTAGAACAAGTTTAACAGTTTTCGTCTCTATATTTTTAATTTTAATTGGTTCTTTTCTTCAATCTATTGATCGTCTAAATTATCATTACTTATCCTAGATGTCTCCTATATGAGGGGTAAAATAACCTTTAACTTCTCTTCTTTTAGAGAAAAGTTGGCTTGTGTTTACGGCATCTCTATTTCTAGCCCGAACTATAAGCTCCATGGTTCGCAATAGTTAACCGATATGACATGTTATATGAATCTTAAATTTAATATGCCCTAATTATGATTACAAAAAATACTAATTTTTTTAATAGTAACTTAGATCAATGACGTGTGATGTGCATTCCATCTAGTAGTGTCATGTTTCTACACAAATACTATTTGGTCCTTCATCTGCATTCCATCTAGTAGTGTCATGTTTCTACACAAATATTATTTGGTCCTTCATCTCCTTGTAGTGTAAGATCCCGACCGCCTAAAACATCCTTGAGGCGTACAAGATTAGTGACACTACTAAAAGGAAGAAAAATACTATTCAAGCCATTATCTTCACTGCTTGTTGGAGTTTATAAAAGGCAAGGAACGGCAAGGTTTTCAAGAATAAAGATATACATCTCACAAAGATCTTTCAAGGTATAAAATCTTGAAGTTTTATTTGGATAAAAAAAA
Source organism: Tagetes erecta (assembly GCA_030867185.1). NCBI lineage: Eukaryota > Viridiplantae > Streptophyta > Magnoliopsida > Asterales > Asteraceae > Tagetes > Tagetes erecta. Next base: position 11,912,612 of record CM061492.1, on the reverse strand, counting down.
TAGATCAAATAGGAATTTGTTTGCTAGGAAAGACTGGTGCATCATATCTATATAATGTGTGGTTCTTTATTGTTGAGCATCTTGCAAACATCGGGTTTTTTTGGGTTTTAATAAAATTTAACGTTAAAAAAAGATCAATGACGTGTCATTGACGCCTTATTATCTCCATTCGTTAGGTAATTGAGAAACTTTTGACCCAATTTAATACCCTATTTTTGTAATTTCACGTGAAAATTCAACTCTAGACGTCCTTAATTTTATAGCGTCTTCTAACACCAAACATCTACCATTGAGCTAAAATTATTGCTGATAAACAAACTTTAAAAATTAAAATGAGAGAAAAAGATAGCGTGCGTATATAACGAGGCTCAAATTTGTAAACATTAGAACAAAGGACAAATCCACCATGGCTGCAAATCTATTGCCCTGCTAAGATGCGAGTGGATTTTGTTAACTTTTGGGTGTGAAGAGTGTGTTGACTATTGAGTGTAGGTGTCCTCATATTCGTGGGCAAGTTGTTTTGTTTGAGAGTACATTATAACTTAGCTACTTCAACATGCACTTGTAGTTGTAGCTTTAGTCTTTTGGTCACTCTAGTGTTATTTTAAAATGTATATTCTGACAGAAGCTAATAACATGTGAAACATGTATATTGAAAAACGTATACATGCTATTTCATTATTAGAGTTATGAGTCACTCGATTAGAGTTGGGAATAAACCATGTGGTGAACTGGAATCAGTTTTTAATAGGAATCCAAACTACTTTAGAAACTACTTTGACCTTGAACGAAGTCATCTGGTCAAAGTCGTTTTAACCTGCTATGTGAAAACCGTTTAGAGCCTAATTTAATCGAATAAAGCTCGGTTAAAATGAACTGCACATGTTTGATGTTTCCAATAACTATCGATTTAAAAGTCCACAAGTCTCAAAAATTTGATGTTGATCAAGTTTAAGCCAACCCAAGTTAATCTCAATCATATTATTAAGATCATCCGATAAGTTAAAGGGTAATAAGAATTACATTAATATTTAAAAGAGTAAACTGCAGTTTTGATCTCTGTGTTTTGATATCATTAACAGTTTTGGTCCCACCTTAACAGTTTTGGTCCCTGTGTTTTTAACTTTTAACAGTTTTGGTCCCGAACACTAACTTCATCTAATTTTCCGTTAAGTCTCTCTCACATGCGGAGTAAAAATGTTATTTCTCTCGCTTTTTTTGACAAACGACTAAATAAAAATGTTAACCTACATGATGACTTAGATAAAAAAAAGAGGGAGAAATGACATTTTTACCCTTTAGATGTGGGACGCGTGTGAGAGACTTAACGGAAAATTAAATGGACTTAGTGTTTGGGACCAAAACTGTTAAAAAATAAAAATACAGGGACCAAAACTGTTAAGGTGAGACCAAAACTGTTAAGGTGAGACCAAAACTGTTAATGGTATCAAAACACAGGGACCAAAACTGCAGTTTACTCTATTTAAAATATAAGACTTTTAAATCAAAATTATTTTTACAAAAACAATAAGACAGAATGATTTACCTCAAATTCTCCTTGTATTTTAAATATCAATTCTAATTTTCATAAATTTCACGAACAAAACGACCTCTTAGTTTGATTTTACTTTATGTAAAATCTTGAATGATAAAACTGACGAAACTGATTAACATTTGAAGTCAACAATACAAAATTAAACACTTGCAACTTTTGAAGAAACAAAATAGAAATGACAGTATGAAGAGGCTCAGATCTGTAAACAATGGAGCAAAAAAGGATAAATCCGCCATGGCTGCAAATGAATTGCCTCGCCAAGATACGAATCATCTCAATTTTGATCCAATCCACTCGGACATGTATAGAAGAACTAAATCATCACAGCCTCTTAATTAAATTACTTCCCTTCAAAATAATAATAATAATAATAAGCAATCCCAAACATGTTCAATCATCAATTGAAGGTTGAATGTTGAGTAGGAGGATGGATGATATGAAGGTACAATATAAAGGCCAAATTTTGCAATTTACTCTTATTCGTATCAGCAGCTTCAGCAAACTGATTGAACAAATCAGAGGGGTTGTTGATAGAAAGATTTATGAATAAAATCATCGGCCACAAAGAGGGATTTTGACTAAATAAAGTCAAAATCAGACTTTGATTTGAGCAGAGAAGGGCAACAACCCCTAAAAAACCTTTATTAGATCTCCTCTGCGATGGCCTCATTTCGTCCGAGTGGATGATTTTGTTTACACCACAAAACCTAATTTGTTGATGTATTTGAAGAAGACGTTGAGTTGAGTGTAGGTGTACTTGAGAGTAAATTACAATTTACAAATAAGGTCATTGCAAATTTCTCAATAGGCAACTTTGGCTTGAAACTTTCACTTCTTACAAATTTAGGTTCAAGTTATTTATTTCGCGCTCTAGTAGACTAGTTATGTTATCAACTCCATTGAATAAATCCAAAGAACTTTTTGTTGGGATATTTCAAATGACAAACAAGGGTTTTGTTGGATTTTATGGGATTGCATGTTAGCATCCAAACAATGGAGGAACGAGTATTGGATCAATAAGAGTTGCAAACAGGACCGACTTGTTAGCAAAATAAGTTAGGGAATAATCTAAGGTCTCTTAAAAAATTGGGGCCCCATTTCACCCATGTCATTTAATATATTAGTGTATTTGGCCAATCCTTGGTAAACTTATATGTTTTCGTTTGTAGTTTTTTTTAATCAATTTGTTATTATTGAAAGATGAACAATATGTGGACGGCATGAGGAACTGTGGTTGTGATAGAATTAGGAGAGACAATATATTGGTAATAGTTCTTTATGAAACCTATCTTTTTCCACCTTCTTAAATTTTTAATGATCATTTCTTAACTTGTGTAATATCCTATTAGGTGATGATAAATAAAAATTGAGTCTATGACCTTGGTTTTACCACTGTTATTTTTGTAGACAAGTAAGTTTACTCTTATGATCCATTTGGTGTCTAACTTCAATTCTTAGTTACGCAATTCTTGGTTATGCAATTTTGCATGATCCACGTGCTTGTAAACTATTTTAGTTATATGCTTTTTGCTCAAAAAAATTCCAATCCATCTGCTATATTTATGTTTAATTTAGGAGGGCCTATTTTTCCAGACACCTCATATTATACATCAACACTCTTATAAAACTCGTATAACCTTATATATGGGCGTATAGTAACACTGAATACAAAGAAAACTCAAGGGGTTGCTAGAGAGCTATAGGGAACCGTATAGCTCTATACGAGGGACCTATATGACCCGTACAAGCATAGACGAAGTGTATAACTTTCACGGGTGTTAAGTCATTTACATGAAGTGTCTAAATAAAAGAACGCTTGATTTATATGTGCGGTTGTTATGCTTTTATGTATGGGTGATGATTTTGACTCATTAATGGAAGAATAGAGTATAAAATTAATACTCATTACTAGTATGGTAAGAAAAACAGTTCTCGTGAAAAGGCCCTTTTTTAATTAAAACACGTCTAAGGCCTCGGAGAAGGTTGAGCCGCCCCTGGTTGCAAATAATATTTGTTGGCAAAATGGACGTGGAGATTCAAGTTTGAAAAAGACAAATTATAGGCTAGATGCATCATGGCTTTACATAAAAATATAATAACTCATCATGATCTAAAGAAATCATCGTTGGGGCCTTGAAGCACATAATAAAGAATAAAGGAGATATTTTAGCATGGGTTTATCAGTAGAAGAATGTATTCAGATACAAACTTCTATAGTTCTATGATTCAAAAGAAGTTAAAAAATGAGATTGAATCCATTTTACTACCTATTTCTACATCAACTTTCGAATAATCTATGTGGTTTCTGACAAAGTTGAACGTGTTTGTATGGAGATCTACTACGAATCATATCCCTACCAAAGTTGATATTTTTAAAAGAAATATCACTCCGGATTCAATATGTACTTCTTATGGTTATATGTTAGAAAATGCGGATCATATCGTTGGAAATTGTCATATTTCCCAACTGATTTAGAGTGCTCTTGTTAGTTGGTGCAAAACTAGTGAATTTTATCGCTCATAGTACATCGAATGCATTGCATCTTCCTAACTCATGGCTTTAATTTGCAATCAGAGAAAGGCAAAATTATTTGGGTCATTTTCCTAACTACACCATGCATTACTTGTACTTGGAAAAAACACAAAATGATAAAAATCTAACTATATTCACAAGTCACATGGTATTAGTTGGCAAAATAAAATCTTTATCATTCCTTCGAATCAAAGGTCGTGCAATACTCATTTTTTTAACAGGTTGAATCCTTTAACCTATTCACATTCTAAACTATCATTACTTACCCCACATGATGAGTAAAATCATTTTTTCTTCTTTTGTTTTATAGCAAAGTTGGTTCATGCTTACGACATCTCAATTTCTAACCCAAACTATAAGCACCACCTTTTGCAATGGTTAACCAAAATGACATTCTATATGAACCTTAAAGTTTCATAAAAGCCTAATTATGATTACCAAAAATACTACCGTAATTTTTAACTCTAAATGGCCTCCTTGTTTTCTATCCCTATAATTAGAGCATTCACAGTGGAGTAACCAAATATGTGTGAGTGAGGTTTTTATATTTTAGGGGTTTGTTGTAAGTTGTTGTGAGTGAAGGAGAGAGAAAATTTGATGGTGGAGGAGAGAGAAACTCTATATTTGAAAAGCTACTGTTCACCCTCTATAATTTTTTAATGATTTTAAAAGGTGATTGTGAGTGAAGGAGAGAGAAACTGTAATAATAAAGGTAAAAGAAATTATTATTTAATTAGAATGAGAGAGAAAAAATAGTTGTTTTTAATGTAATTATAGGGATAGAGATAATGTTTCTATTGTGAATGCTCTTACACTAAAAACAACTATTTTTTCTTTCTCATTTTTATTAAATAATAATTTTTTTACCTTTATCATTACAGTTTCTCTCTCTTTCACTCACAACCACTTTTTAAAATTATTAAAAAATTGTAGGGGATGAACAGTAGTTTTTCAAATATAGAGTTTCTCTCTCCTCCACCATCAAATTTTCTCTCTCCTTCACTCACAACAACTCACAACAACCCCTAAAATATAAAAACCTCATTCACACATATTTGGTTACTCCAGTGTGAATTAGGGGTGTTCATTCGAATCAAATGCGAATTGGGCGAATTAGGCGAATCGAATTGGTCGAATTGGGACTTTTAAAAACTGTATTCGTATTCGATCCACATTCGAATAAAAATCTGTGTATTCGATTCGATTAAGTTATTCGAATTCGAATCGAATTCGAATAGATTCGAATGTATTCGCTTTAAAAAAAATATAAATAAACAAACACATCAAGTAACAATACAAATGTAGCACCAACATAACATAAGTCTACAACATCACCTAAACAATGTGCAAAACATCACCCAAGCAATATGCAAAATACTAGCACATCGACAAGTCTAAAACATGTTAACAAAAGTCTAAAAGTGCATAATCAAACACAAAAAAAGACTATAAACGAGTTTAAAACTTGTAGAAACAACAATTAAACAGCTGCCAAAGCACCAAATCATGTTCATATACAGAAACAACAATTAAGATTGAGTAATGGGTTGGGTTTGAGTATTTTTAACTTACTTCAAGCCCATTAAATCATATTTATATATAGATAATTAATTATATATATTAAAAATATATATTAAAAAATATATAAATTTCTTATTCGAATTGAGCGAATCGAATGCGAATACAGAAAATCATATTCGTATTCGATCCACATTCGACAAAATTATTCGAATCGAATGCGAATCGAATTCGAATGACTGAAAGTGGATTTTGAATGGCCTTAATCGAATTCAATTCGAATGGTATTCGAATAATGAATACCCATAGTGTGAATGCTCTCACATCAACTAAATCACCGGCACCAAAAGACTATTTAAAAATAAAGATTGATTTTTTGGTGATAAACAAAGTTAAAAATGGGAGAAAAAGACTAGATGAGGCTCAGATTTGTAAACATTTAGAACATAGAAGGACAAATCCACCATGGCTGCAAATCTGTTGCCCCGCCAAGATGTGGATCATCTCAGCTTTGCTCTATTCCACTCGGACATATATACAACTAAATCATCACAGCCTCTTCTAACACTGTGTTCCCTGAGTTTACTAAATTAAAGTAAAGAAAAGAAAAGAAAAGTGGCTCCGAATGTTTGACGTGTTTGTAAAATCAAACAAAGGGGTTGTTGAGATCAGTAAAAATCATTGGCCAAGAAGAGTGGTTTTTACTAAATAAAATCAAACTTCTTTGATTTGAGCAGGAGAGGGCAACAACCCCCTAAAAACCCTCTGCCACGGCCTCATCTTGTCCGAGTGGAATTTGTTTACACTACACTGGTGTCAAGAGTGTTTTGAGGGTAGGTGTCCTCATATTCATGGGCAAGGTATTTGAGACTAATTAGGTGTACAAGTTAGGTCCTTGGAGTATTTCTCAATATGCACTTTTAGTTATTTCAATCTTTAGTTCAAATATTTTACTTGAAAAATTTGTCTCTAGCTTGTGTTATCTTAATATGAAGTGTTATCTTTTTTTGTCCTTGAGGTTTGATAGAGATTGTCATTCTAGTTATTAATTGGTTTATCGTCAAAACCGTATTAGGGTTTTAAGGTTTCGGAAAGGTGAAGATGAGAGGGGAAACGAGAGAGTAGATGCCATGAAACCCATTAATTGTAATCTAGACAGAAAAACATGAGTGATGTTGTAAGTTGTAACCCATTCATGTAACAAGTAGGCTTATAAATAAGCCAAATGTTCATGAACAGTTCATGAAGTGTTCGAGGAGAAGTTCGTTTGTGTTCGTTTATTTATCTAAACGAACGGACATGAACAAAAAGTTTGTTCGTTTAGTTAAACGAACAAACACATTTCAACACAATAATACAAAATCAAACACTTTGAAATGGGCATAATGGACAAATTTGTTCAAAAAGTATGCTAGTGAAATGGGTTATAAACTTTTAGCTAATGTATCTCAAGCATGCACATTTCAACACAATAATACAAAATCAAACACTTTGAAATAAAAAGTTAACTATACAAGAAGGCTCAGATCTGTAAACAATGGAACTAAGAAGGATAAATCCGCCATGGCTGCAAATCTACATGACAAATTAAAGTCTGTATTGCCCCGCCAAGATGCGGATAATCTCAACTTGTTCCAATCCACTCGGACATTTATAGAACTAAATCATCACAGCCTCTTAAGTTGAAAAAATAAGCAGCAGCAGCAGCAGCACTAGTAGTAATAATAATATGTATCGGTTATGTTCCAATACAATGACTTTGTAGTATAATCCCACTCTAATAAAATATAATCCCAAACAACTAAAAAATCTTCAATCAACGAGTGAGTGAAGAAAATTGAATTATAGGATGGTTTGGAATTGGAACATAAAGGACGATATATGTAATTTACTCTATTCATTTCAGCACCAAACTGATTGAACATAGGGGTTGTTGAGATCTGAAAATATATCATCGGCCACAAAGAGGGATCTTGACTAAATAAATAAAGTCAAAATCAGACTTTGATTTGAGCAGAGGAGGGCAACAACCCCTAAAAACCTTTATTAGATCTCCTCTGCATTGGCCTCATTTCGTCCGAGTGGATCTTGTTTACATTGCAAATGTAAACACTAATTTGTGGGTGGGGTATGAAGACGATGCTAATAAGTGTAGGTGTGGTTGAGACTTGAGAGTAAATTATAAGTTAGGTCCTTCTAGTGTTTCTTAATAGACACTTATAGTTCAAAGAGTTAACTGCTAAAATGGTCCCTAAGATTTACAAGATTTTGCAGTTTTGAACACTTTTAAGAATTTTTGCATAAATAGTCCCTACAAGCCAAAACCTGTTGCTAAACCGGTCCACGACACTAACGGTGTTAAAAAAATTCCGTTAGTTAACAATAAAATGACTAAAATGCCCTTAATTATTAAAAATAAAAAATAAAACCCACCACCATCACCACCACCACCACCACTCATCATCTTCTATACTAACCACCACCACTAAAACCTCCACCACTTACTCTCTCTTCCCATTTGTTCCACCGACTGCAACCCATCCCACCGGCGGCCACCTTCAAATTTCCGATAACCACCCTACTAGCCATCCCACCACCTCTCCTCCTTCAACCACCACATGCCTAAACCTTGCCTGCATCATCATCTTCATCTGTAATTCGTGTTTCCAAATCATGTGACCTGCATAATTCCAAAAGTTAGTACATAACTATTTGTAAAACCAACAAAAAAACTAAGATTCACATATGTGATTTATGCCAATCACTTCCAAAGATATAACATCTGTTACATTTCTCAACCCATTTTTTACTTTTAAACTATATTAGTGAAGAAAATGTTAATTTAATAACCAACATAATAAAACAGATCGTCGTAATCAAAGTAATGACATCAAAAATCATAACATTAACAAGAAACAATCAATAGCGACACTAACGGTGTTAAAAAAATTCCGTTAGTTAACAATAAAATGACTAAAATGCCCTTAATTATTAAAAGAGTTAATAGCCAAAATGGTCCCTGAGGTTTACAAGATTTTGCAGTTTTAGACACTTTTAAGAATTTTTACATAAATAGTCCCTACATGCCAAAACCTGTTGCTAAAATAGTCCTCGGCACTAACACCGTTAAAAAGTTTCTGTTAGTTGACAGTGAAATGACCAACATGCCCTTAGGGACCATTTTAGCAATTAACTCATTTAAAAACAAAAAACTCTTCCACCACCATCTTCAATCACCACCACCATGTATAAACCGAATTGTTCATCATGTTAAACGAATAAGAAATTTCATTGTCGTTGTATTCAAATTGGAACTTGATTAAATCTTCCCATGAAGTGCTCGACACACTGCTAAACATTCTTCCATTCCATGGCTCACTACGGTACTCAGTTATCATCTCTGTCCTCTTCTTCTCCAATAAAATCACTTCCGGCAAGCCGTCGATGTTCATTTTGTAAACATAATCACCCGAACCCGGATCCGAACTCGTCTTCCACGACTGCAAAAACCGATTAGCACCCGTTTTTCGGTCCCACCCGAGCTTCATTCCGGGTAATAAAGTATCCGTCGGATTCTTAAAGCTTTCCCAAATGTAATTCGCCGGATTTTCATCATTTTCCCGCCGGAGCACAAAATTGCCGGAATCAAGAAGCTGAGCCACCGTCTTCCCCGCCGAAACTTTTTCATTTTCTTTAATCGCAAAAATAAAAATCTGAAGCGTCCGGGCCGTGGTCGGAAAAAATCTGAAGCGTTCGGGCTGTGAATTGGGCAGCAGCAGTGATGTGGTGGTGATGGTGGTTGAAGATGGTGGTGGAAGAGTTTTTTGTTTTTAAATGAGTTAATTGCCAAAATGGTCCCTGGGGGCATTTTGGTCAATTCCTAATCAACTAACAGAATTTTTTTAACTCCGTTAGTGCCGTGGACCGATTTCGCAACAGGTTTTAGCATGTAGGGACTATTTATGCAAAAATTCTTAAAAGTGTCTAAAACAGCAAAATCTTGTAAACCTCAGGGACCATTTTGGCTATTAACTCTTATTAAAAATAAAAAATAAAACCCACCACCATCACCACCACCACCACCACTCATCATCTTCTATACTAACCACCAAAACCTGTTGCTAAACAAAAACCATTTTGGCTTGTAATGAATTACCTTGAGAAACTCGGGAATTAGCTTAAATTTATCAATGGCAGATTTAACCGGAGCAACAAGGAAATGCTTGTCGGCACTTGAATCAAAATGAAAAGGAAAATCAGATTTGGATAATTAAAATGGATGATCAAGCAGGCGAGATGACGGTGGTGGGCCGCCTGTGGTGGTAACAGGAGGAGAGGTGGTGAGGCGTTTTTGTCGCGGTGATGGCGGGTTTCCGGCAGGGGACTGATGATGGGGGATTAGAGAGAGAGAGAGAGGGAGAGATCGATGTGTGAGAGTTATTATTATTATTATTATTATTATTAATTATACATTTTTAATTGAGTTAATGGCCAAAATGATCTCTGAGGTTTATAAGATTTTGCAGTTTTAGACACTTTTAAGAACTTTTGCATAAATAGTCCCTACATGCCAAAACCTGTTGCTAAAATAGTCCTCGGCACTAACACCGTTAAAAAGTTTCTGTTAGTTGACAGTGAAATGACCAACATGCCCTTAGGGACCATTTTAGCAATTAACTCATTTAAAAACAAAAACCTCTTCCACCACCATCTTCAACCACCACCACCACCACCACATCACTGCTGCTGCAACTCTCACAACTACCACCACCTGCCAACGTCATCAAAATTCCGGCCACGGTGCAACGAAACCGTCATCAAAATTCATATGGTGCAGTATAAGTTTGCTCCAGATCTCAACATGCTTGATGCATACGAAACCGTTGAATCATGGATGACCAGAAAAGACTTAAACCCAAGAAAAATGATTCCTGCAATGATGTCTTATTCAAGTGAACCCCATGCAAAGCTATACTTCTCCAGTTCAACAAATCCCCATCTCACAAAATGATGCAGGTTCTGTCATACGGCCTCAAGCCTTTTCCGGGGACAAATTCCGGCGAAGTTCCGGTCTTTTGCCGGAGTTCAAGCTTCAGCAGCTTAATACCTTGTTTAACGGAAAATTGGGGCGATTTACCGTTAAAAGTTGATGATTCAGAAGATATAGTTATTTACGGCATTTTACGTGACGCCGTTAGTGTCGGATGAAGAAGAGACGTGGTTACTGTGGCCGGAATTTTGATAACGCTGGCAGGTGGTGGTAGTTGTGAGAGTTGCAGCAGCAGTGATGTGATGGTGGTGGTGGTTGAAGATGGTGGTGGAAGAGGTTTTTGTTTTTAAATGAGTTAATTGCTAAAATGGTCCCCAAGGGCATGTTGGTCATTTCACTGTCAACTAACAGAAACTTTTTAACGGTGTTAGTGCCGATGACTATTTTAGCAGCAGGTTTTGGCATGTAGGGACTATTTATGCAAAAATTCTTAAAAATTTCTAAAACTGCAAAATCTTATAAACCTCAGGGACAATTTTGGCCATTAACTCTTTTTAATTTTATAAGATTTTGGTTTTATATTTTAAATTTAATAACTAAGGGCATTTTAGTCTTTTTATTGTTAACTAACGGATTTTTTTAACACCGTTAGTGTCGTGGACCGATTTAGCAACAGGTTTTGGCATGTAGGGACTATTTATGCAAAAATTCTTAAAAGTGTCCAAAACTGCAAAATCTTGTAAACCTCAGGGATCATTTTGGCCATTAACTCTTTTTGAACTAGAGTTAATGGCCAAAATGATCCCTGAGGTTTACAAGATTTTGCAGTTTTGGACACTTTTAAGAATTTTTGCATAAATAGTCCCTACAGGCCAAAACCTGTTGCTAAATCGGTCCAAGGCGCTAACGGTGTTAAAAAATTCCGTTAGTTGACTGTGAAATGACTAAGATGCCCTTAAAGGCCATTTTAGCAATTAAATCAATCCAAAAAAATACAAAAACCTCCACCACCACTTTTGCTCTCACCCACCACCACCCAATCCACCGGACCACCACCTACATCCATCGATTGAACCTGAACATCGATATTCTTTGGTTAATGGGTCAATTGGTCATTTGCACACCATTTTGTTCTACGTTGATTAGTGAGACGCACAACGGCAACGGCAGCTTGTGCGGCGGCGACGGTCGCATCAGCGGCGGCAGCTGTGGCTGCAGCAACTGCAATTGCAAGCTTGTTATGTTCTTGCTCTGTTTCAGACATATAAGATCTCAACCAAACAATGTCATTTGATGGTGTTGGTTGTTGCTCCTTCAAGGGTTTTGCAAAGCTCCATCTTTTCTTATCTTTCCAGTCACCGTAGTTGAAATTGTTAACATTTTCTTTATCTTGTAGTATTGGTATGATGTTGATCCATCGGCTTCTGCTTGGCGTAATTATGTTGGGGATTTGGATGCTTTGAATTGGTTACCCATCTTCAAATATGAAAATGGTTATCGGAAATTTGAAGGTGGTCGCCGGTAGGATGGGTTGCAACCGGTGGAACAAATAAGAAGAGAGAGTAAGTGGTGGTGGTGGTAGTGGTGGTGGTGGAGGATTTGATGGTGGTAAGGGTAGTAGATGGAGGTGGTGGTGAGCTTTATTTTTAAGTTTAATAACCAAGGGCATTTTAGTTATTTCACAGTCAACTAACGGAATTTTTTTAACGGTGTTAGTGTTGTGGACTAATTTAGCAACAGGTTTTGGCCTGTAGGGACTATTTATGCAAAAATTCTTAAAAGTGTCCAAAACTGCAAAATCTTGTAAACCTCAGGGACCATTTTGGCCATTAACTCAGTTTTAAAGTTTGGTTCAAAATGTCTATAAAATAATACGGTTTTTATTCGTCCACGTGCATTTTGTATGATTTGAACTCACAACAACTTATTGAAGAAGTTACTATGTTACCACCAGGTTGTCCCTTTAAGAGAAGATAAATGAATAAGTATTATGAAATTTTCTGACTCTCTTATTATATTATATACTATTAATTGACAAAGTAAATGAAAATAATTTTGGACTTTGGTAAAAACTCAAATGAGGTGGTGGTTTGATTTGGGTCTTCGTGGTTTGCTTTATTCCATTGAAATTTTGATTGGCTTGGTTCGTTTTTTATGAATTGTGATTTAATTTATCAATTCTATGTATGATTTTCAATTTTGTTTAACTGATTGAAACGTCCTTTTATTTTCAATAAGGACTTTTTATGTAGGAATGGTAATGAGCCGGGTATGGGCCGGGTATTATTAATCCCAGGCCCGTACCCAAATATAAATCCCAGTCCCATACCCGGCCCAATACCCATCGGGTATCAATCGGGTAATTACCCGTCGGGTATCGGGCATATCCATGGGTATCGGGTATACCCGTCAATTACTTCCACAATATTAAAATGATACATACGTACATACATAGTAAAATGTATCATATCAAAATAAATAAATTCTCATGATATATGAATTTAAAAGAAACAATCACGGTAAATATCAAAAGATGATTCATTTTCTAAACAATATTAAAATGAGTAGTAGTTCATATTCCAAAACAAAACTCATACTAGTTCATAAAAAAATATTCATGAAAAAAATACTCAAAACAAAGATACTCACTTGCTTTCATATTTAATATAAAACATATTCAAAAAAACTAGTTCATCTAGTATAAAACATATTAAAAAAACTACTTCATTCAAATGCTAAACTAAAAAAGATTAGTGATTATATATAAGGTAAACAAATATATATATTTTTTCGGGCCGGGTACTCGGGCCGGGTTCATATGATCCCATACCCGTACCCGAACCCGGATTTTTTTTAAAAACAAATCCCATACCCGGTCCCATACCCTAAAATCCGGGCCATTACCCGGCCCGAATACTTCGGGTTTCGGTTTTTCCCATCGGGCTCGGGTTTTATTGCCATCCCTATAATTTTATGGTGAAAACATGATGAACACACCACATTGTCATAATCCAACATGCAAAACAAAATTCTTAGAGTAAAATAAATCTTAAGTTAAAAAGAAAAAAGACGATATTATTCATTAGATGTGTAAATAAGTCAAGTTAAATTTTTAAGTGTATAAAAGTTTAAACAAGTAAAACTAGTATCAGGTCAATGAAACATTCTCATTGGAACAATATATACATTAGATATTAAATATAGTTTTAGTAAGTTTGTAAATATACTAAAACGTTGTAAAGACAATATTGTTTATTTGAATTGTTTATAACTTTATGTTTATTCTTTCAAAACTCCTTGTGAGAAAATTGCAGACAAATGCTTTGAAATCTAAATACATTTTACCTTTACTCGTTCTACTAAGTAAAAAACTGTATCCCATCATACTCATATGTTTTGTGATGTGAAGGCAGCTTTTCATTTCACTAACTTCGTTTGCCATACCATGGTTAATCATCTCACTCACATTGGTGAAGACTTGACGAGAAACCTTCTATAGAACTGCGAGACTTACTAGAGATTCCCAAGCCTGAACTACTAAGCGGACTCCGTAACAAAGTCTTGCTGTTAGCGTTGTCTTGTTCTTTCTTCTGATTCCTTTCCGGTTAACGTACTATTTATGAATGGTGCCAAAATCTATATTGTTCAGCCCTTTAAATGACTAACAATAGTGATTATATATTTATATGGTTATATACGAGCTCCTTTTATGTTGGTGATTTGGGTCATTTTAATAGAACCAGCCAGCCAAAGTATGAGCGTCTGAAATTAAGTTTTGGGGGACTAATAAAGTGAGTCCAAGCATGGTTTTATAAACATGTTATTACTTGTTCAAGATAGTTTACCTCTAATTCAACACATAAATCCACATATAGACCACACCTAACAAAAATCAACACATGACTTGATTTATTTAAAACAATCATCAACTCGGTACTTATTAGTGTTGCCGTAGATAAATTGCATTATTTGCATCTTGATTCATGTAAACCCAGTTCAATTGCAGCAAATAGCTAAACATATGTAACAATTCTTAACTTATTTTGTACATACCACCCTCATGCCAATGATACGCTAAACCTATTGCAGTTGTAACACAACACCAGTCACATTACTTGGGTTACAGTCGATTTCTTTAGGTGACCTGTAACAAATTTCAAAAACCTCTTACACAATCGAAAATTGCTTCACTGATTGTGAATAAAGGGACGTCAACATCTCCGATTAGATGAGATGTGAAATTCAAAATCTACAATGTTGCTTGGCACAACCCCTCTATTCATCGCAAACCCACATTAATAAAACCTACAACAACGGTAGCCAGTAAATCTCATTCATCACAAAGCTATCGGTAGATATGTGATGGAAGCGAGCCTTACCTCTATCCGTAAGATGCAATAATCAATCTCTTGCCTGCAATTCATAAAACAAAAGAAAAAAAAACATCAATTTGAAGAATATTAGTCATGTAGCTCATTCTTTCTTTTAGACACACTCAAACACAAATTCAGCAATTCAAGTTTGGAAAATAAAACTCAAAAAACAAAACATATGAGAGGAGGAGGCTCAGATCTGTAAACAAAGGAAGAAAGAAGGATAAATCCGCCATGGCTGCAAATAAATTGCCCCGCCAAGATACAGATCATCTCAACTTGGTTCCAATCCACTCGGACATATATAGAAGAACTAAATCATCACAGCCTCTTAATTAAAATAAATAAATAAATAAATATATATATATATACAGAAACAGTTGTTGTTGTTGTTATAATCCAATACCCCCAAATAACTTCAATCATGAAAATGGGAAATGAAGCATGTATGTAAAGAACCATAATGTACTTTACTCTATTCGTATCAGTAAACTGATCGAACAAATGGGGTTGTTGAAAGGAAGATAAATGATGAAAATCATCGGCTACCAAGAAATGATTTTGACTAAATAAATGAAGTCAAAATCAGTGTTTGATTTGAGCAGAGGAGGGCAACAACCCCTAAAAAAACCTTCATTAGATCTCCTCTGTAATGGCCTCATTTCGTCCGAGTGGATGATTTTGTTTACACTACAAACCCTAATTTCTGAGTGGCATCATATTCGTGTTTGAGAGAAAATTACCACTTAGGTCCTTGGATTATTTTTCAATAGGCACTTTAAGCATGAAACTTTCAATTGTTCATATTAAGTTTAACATATTTAATTCATAAATTGACAATTCTAATAAGTTCTTTGGAGTGTTTTATTGTGCCATTTGTGATTAACCATCAAATGGTTTCGCATATGGATGCAAAATGTGTGAATATTGTGTTGATATCAATTGCGCATTCATGCCTAAAAAAAATCACACATGACGCTCATCCACGTCATCTTCTCTTAAAAGTAAAACTTTCACCAAGGGACAAACATTATAAAGCATGTAAAGATTTGATGAGTTGTATGTAGGGATGTCGTTGTCTCTCTTGTTATTTCTACATTGTGTAACTTTGCTTTGTTACTGCCTAGAATGATTAAGAACAAGTTTGACATGCGTACTTTAAGTTTAAAATACAATCCGATGGAGAATAATGCTAACGAATATTCTAGTTAATTCAAACTAGACTTCAAAATGTAATGCTAGCGAATACTCTAGTTAATTCAAATTAGACTTCAAAATGTTTAGTTCATAAATATACACACCGTTGTGATCGAACTTAGGGGCTGTTTGGCAAAATCTGAATCATTAAGTGCTGAATGGTTAAGAGGTCTGGACCATTAAGAGGCTCTATCAATGGAAGGGATATTAGGGTAGAACTTCAGGTGATGTTAAGTTTGGTATCTGATCCATTCAGTTTCATTCAGCATCTTAACCATTCAGCACTTAACTGAACCATTTAGAGGTTCTTTTTATATGAAACAAACGCTCTGAAACCTGAATCTGAATAATTAAGCACTAAACTGAACTATTAAGAGGTGAAACAAATAGCTCCTTAGTTGAAAATTTTAATATCTGTTAGTTGAAAGGATAAAATATGTAGTATTTTTTAGGGCATTTACATATATTTCATTTCTAAGCTTTTTTATTACATATTTACTAAACCTTAAAAATTAATTACATATTTCTCTTTCCTTAATAACATATATTACAACTCATTTCATTAAAATTAATTAAATTACTATTTCACTTTTAATGAACTAATAAAATAATTATTTACATGTTTCCCTTAATTTAATCCATATCAAATCCATTAGACCATTATGTTTACAAATTGTTTATGTTATTTTATTTTTTGAAAGGTGTTACAATTTACTTGTTTATTAAAGCGCTCGTCAAAGATCTAGCTTTATTATTGATATAACAATAACAATTTTTGACTAAATTTCATTCACACACATATATATATATATATATATATATATATATATATATATGTAACTAAGATGGTTAAGAATGAGAAATATATAAAAATCTCTATTTTTTAAAACTAAAGTATGTTTTCTAATAAATTTTTGATTGATAGATGAAATCTGAAAATATTATAGAGGGAGTGAGCACGACTAGATTGCCACCACTTTAAATCTAACATTTCACTCGTAGACAAAAGCAGAGTAACACAACAAATGAAATATTAAGTTCGGAGTAGTGACAATGAATACGTCAGTTGGATTGACAATGATCAATACCTTATAGTTATGAGTATTAAAATCTAATAACCTTTTAAAAAAACCTAGCAAAAACAAAGAGTAAAAGCGTTGCATAACAAACCCAAAACCAAACAATTTGACTTGTAGACTTTAAAATTTAGTTTAATTTTGAATAAGAAAAACACACTACATTATTTAAAATTAGAAAAGATTCAAAACAATCCAAATAAAAAGAGCTGAACATAACTGAGATTGAGCTACAATAAGATTCAAAACTTGACAATCTAACAAATTTGATTTTAAAATGTTAACAAAATAAACTTAATTTCAATATAACTTATTAACTAGCAAAATGTTGTTCCCCAATTTCAAAACCACTAATCCAAACTCAAAACTGAAGATTAAGATAATCAAACACGAAACAAATGACAATACAATCGTTGTTCAACAAAGATCAAAACGAAGACAATGAATTAAAAAAAATCATTTTTTAGAAAATGAGGCTCAGATCTGTTTTACAATCGGAGCAAGAGGACTAAACCGCCATGGCTGCAAACAGAGGTTGCAAGTGGAGAGAGATCTCGCACTTAACATCCTCTGATTCTGCCACGCCAAGATGCGATTAATCTCAGATCTTGACCGATTTTGACTCGGATCGATTTCAAATCAATCATCACAGCCTCGTGTTTGTAATGGTATATTGGTATGGTTCGGTTTAGGGTAGGGTTTATGATCGATCTACTGTTTCCATACAACGTTCTCTCTCTCTGTCTCTCTGTATATACATACATACATACACACACACATATATACATAGATATATATACGTATATGATTGGAGGGTTGTTGATCGAGATCACTGGCGGATAGAGGCGGCAACAACCCTCAGAAACCTTGTTCCTCTTTCGCCCTCATTCTCCGTCCGAGTCGTAAAACAGAGATCCCCAATTTTTACTCTGGTTGTTGTTTTTATACTACGGGTGTAACATGAGTTTAGGTTTTTTTTTTCTTTTTAACATGTTTGGTTATGAATTTATAAATAAAAAAAATTTCTACACATGTGCTGATATTAAAATTTTTATTTCGTCACATGTGTTGATAAAAAAATTTCATGTCTCGCATATTGCGGTGTAAAATCGTAATGCATCATATAGTACAGATGAAGTTGCTCCCGCTGAAGCAATTGTAGCAGCTTCGGCCTCTATTAGTTTTCCACCTTCTAACATCTCGTGTTGATAATTCTCCTAACGCATTTTCTTTTCATCACGATTTGATGTTCTGGATTCCTCTCTAGGCTAAATTCCTCATCGATTCTTCCCTTCGTTCTTAATATCTTAGGCATCTAAATTTTCATGCAACACATTCTTTTCGATCTTGTACCCGCTTGCTTCGCATATGCTGCACAAACGCGATACACTGAACACCAATCCAATCTCAATAAAAAAGTAGAAGCAACTAAAGAATGGTGACAAAGCTTCTTTGCATCCCATAGTGTTGTCGAAAAGTATGTATATTCAAAGTTATTGGTCAAATAATATATAGGTTAAAGTTAATGGTCAAAGTTATAAATATATTAAAATTATAAATGAAGGTTAAAAGTAAATATATGTGAAAGTCAGGGGACTAAAACACACTATTATCATTATGTCAAGATTTTTCATACTTCTCATTATGGCATATAGCGATCGTCCAAAGCTACCCATTATATCTAAGTCAAAATCATAGTAAAAGGTCTAAATTATAAATATATTAAAATTGTGAATGAGGCTCGAACCTAGCTCGTTTTGAAATACCCATAACCACCTTTGTATTTTCAATACTTCTAACAATAGTAATAGAATGGGTATGTGAATATGTGATCCCTCATTTTGTCATTTCAAGTTTTAATAATTTCTTCCCGGCTTTCAAATATTTATAACTTTAGTCTATTTACTTGGCATATTTATAACTTTATTCTTAAATTTGATCTAATTATCATTTTGACCACTAACATTGAATGATTACTCTTTAGACAAAATCTTTTTTTCAACGCACAATGCCGGATCTAGCCCCCAAAACAAGGAGTGTGACATCTGCCCCAAACCCGAACCCGAATGCCCGACTCGAACCCGAAACTATCCTTCTCTTTATGGTATTCGTATTTAATCTCCGAAGATGTAACGTTTCTTTTTATTAAAATAAATAAATATGTCGGAACTTATGTTATTTCCGTCTTAATAAAACGATCGAAATTATTATGAGTTGTTATCTAAGTCTACTAAATAATTATTTTTTTTATATATTTCTCCAAAATATATAAATTGCATTTTATAAGAGATGTTTTATAAAAATATTACCAAGTCAAGGAAATGACAATTTAACGTCATTTGTATAAACGTTACGAGTTAACATGGTTAAGTTAGATAGTTAAAAATAAATATCTAATTAACTTTGTGTCAAAACTGTCAAATCCGAAACTTGTATTAAAGTTAATTTACCTAAATTAAACGAAATGAAACAGCAGGGACCAAAAATTGAAATATTACAAAACCCAAACCCCCCCCCCTCGTTCATACCCCGTGTTTCCGGCCACCCTTGCCGGAATCCGGCGACGACTCCGGCCACTCCCATAACCCATTTTAGTCGTTTTTAGCTCGATTAAATCGCGGCAAAATGTCCCCTATGTTAGAATCGAACCGATAACCATGTTTAATTCGGTTTTAATGCTCAAACGAGACTGATTCGACCGATTTTATAACTGTCGGCATATGTAAAACACCCATTTCATCTAAACGTATGTTTTAATCAAAGGCAAGTTAACCAACTCGATCCTCTCATCGTTTCGAGTCTGCCCACATCAATTAATTTCATTTTAATCATGAAATTGATCACCAATTAATCCCATTTAATCCCAAAGTTAAACCGAACTTGAAAATATCATTGTAACAGAAATTGAAAGTCGTCTCTTTGTGCAAAACACTTATACGACACCACTCTAACTCTCTGATAATCCAATTTCAATCAAAATCACCAAAAACTCATGTTTTGATCTTTAAGACCGTCGCACCCTGTTCATCGTTTCATCAACTCGATCCTTCAACAATCAAGTAAGTGTTATATATAGAAATGATCACGTTTCAACGTAGATTAAAAGCCCTATCGTTATTTTGGTTGAGATTATCAGGTTTGGATCAATTGGATCGATCTTCATTCTAGGGTTTATTTGGAAATGGGTTTTGTTGGTAAACAAATGATAAAACAATAAAAAACGAGATTCATTCACAAAAAGGCATTCTGGTCTAGCGGTCAGTTATTGTTACTTTCTACTCCAAGGTCACGGGTTCGAACCCACTGGCCTCCTTTCTTTTATTAAATCTTCATGTTTTTCAATTGTAAAACATTTAATTATACTTTTCTAATAACCTAATAATATATTTAAGTTGTAACTATTTTTATTAATTTAAACACATAAGTTTAATATACATATACCAATATTTTATTGAAAACTAAAAATGGTTTCGTATAAAATATATTTAATACAAAATACTACAACGTTTCGTATAAAACCCTAAATTCCCAAATTGGATTTTGAAACCCTAAATTGGATTTGAAACCCTAAATCCCCAAATTGGATTTTGAAACCCTAAATTGGATTTGAAACCCTAAATTCCCAAATTTGTATTTTTAAACCTTAACTCCCAATTGGTACTTTAAAACCCTAAATTCCCAAGTTATATTTTGAAACCCTAATTTTCAATTTATAATTTAAAACCCTAAAACCCCAAATCCAAAACCCTAGAATTTCTAAGTTCTTGATTCTAGTTACTACATTATTTGTCTCGTTTCTAAATTAGGTTTTCCCGGTTAATTAGGTGATTCTAATATCTGGGCGATCCTCGATTCTATTTAGTTACTTTCTTGCGTTTGCTATTATCTATATTGTTCAGGTGAGTAAACTCACTCCCCTTTTTCCATTTTACTATTTTGGGGCTGAAATATGTCTTTTACTATATTGCGTTTTCTATTCGTTTTCTAAAAGAGATCATACAAATATGTTAATCTAGTTCGCGGCTTGATGCAATCTTATGTGTTAGTTAAAAGTAGTTTTATTGCTTGGTAAACCCACCGGTACAATGTTAGCGCTAATGGTTTGACAAACCCACCTGCTTGTACAACATCGATAGGTGATTTAAACCCGGCCTTTCTAATTCCATGTTTACTATGTCGAGATGCTATGTTGCTATACTATGTTGCTATGCTATGATGCTATACTATGCCATGTCCCTAAATTGCTAAATGATGACTTATATATCGAGACGGTAAACGACGGTTATTAAAAGTTATCATTATTTATTACATGAGTGGTTCTCATGACAAATGGCTAAACGAGATACTATGGTTTCTATTGTGGTTGGTGTGCTATTCTATTCTAGGGGTCCTGGTAGGGTGATATTACGAAATTACTATACATGTGGGATTGCGCAGCATATCTTGTTGATCTCGGATTTCAATACTATTACTATTCAATTTGGGTTTTACTCACTAGCTTGTGTAGCTAACTTTATTTTCACATATTTCAGGTGATGCTTATGATTATTTTGCTGCTTTTGCCAAGACATAGGATTGCCTTGGACCTAGTTTAATTAATAAAGACGATTGCATTTACTGTTTCGGTTTTATTACTTTTGTCGTATCCATTTAAGACTGATGTTCTAAACTTACTATATCATTATTAAACGTAATAAATAAATACCATGTGCTTTGTTTACTATGGATATCCAATTCTATGACAGCCCGGTGTTTTCCGCCACCGGGCGGGGTGTCACAGTTGGTATCAGAGCCATGGTTATAGGGAACTAGGATAGGGTATTAGAAACACACCGACCTAGACTATAACCTAAGAGTCCTTAGTGCAAATAGATGTACTCAGGAATTCTTTTGAACTTATTTGTTTTCCTTCTACGAACCTTTTCTATGCTTTTCTTAATCTCATTTCTTATCCGATTTCGCGAAGGAGCTACAAGAGACTCGTCTGCAAGATTAGGATCTTTTCTCTTTGTGGAATCTCGTCATCGTCTTAAGTGAGTTTGAAACGTGGGAAACGTGTGCAATCTGGAAGGGGGAACGCCTGTATCACGGACATCCTGTCTAAGGCAAAGCATTTCGTATAAATCTCTTTAAGAGACCTGTATGCTTACCTGGGGATGTACGAGATGAGTGTGAACCTATAGGCTAAAGCACGCTTTCTCGAATACGTTGAAAACGAACTTAACACCTTGATAAGTCATCAGTGTCCAAAACCAAGACACACTCCTAAGCCAATGAAATTTCATTTTCTTAATGATTCTATGATTTTCATCTCTACGATTTATAATTATTTCTATGAATTTCTATAGTGATTCAAATGATATTCCAACTTCACTTACTAATGTTTCTAAAGTTTCTAAGCGATTTTCTATGATATGTTCAAAGGATTCTACGATGTTCTAAGTACTATCACTATTTCATTTAATCGAAATTTCTAAAGTTTCTAAAGTTTCTACGTGATTTTCTATGGTATGTTTCAAAAGATTCTATGATATTCTAAGTGGAACGAGTTGCTATTATTACATCGGATGTTTCTATCGGTCAAAGATGTTGCTACAAAACCTTGTTATTCTACGTTTCATCATTTCATTTGTTGTCTAAGCTACAATAATACTTATGCGATATACTCGCTAGCTTATCCATATAACACAATCACACCATTGTAAACCAAACACTTCAAATCAAAACTAAGACATATCTAAATCGAATTATCCAAAACTTCAGATCATGCATATAATGCATATATCGATTACCGAATCTAAGTCGTACTTCTAATCCTAAATCAGTTATCGATTCTCCAATCAAAGGTTCATGATGATTTCTAAATTATAGTCAAGGCTAAATTCCACAACTAAATAAAAGTTAACGGATTTTGCTATTCTTATAAGCTAATGTATTTGGATCGAACGTCTACCCTCCAAATATTTCAACTTGACTTCTATACTCAAAATAGTTTCAAAACTACTCATCTAACTATAAGATTCTAATCTAATTTCTAATTCATCATTACAACTATAAATCTACTATCAAATTATGAACTAACCATCAAAACAAATACTCGTTAATCAACTACACGATACTATCCATGAATTCGTTATCCAAATCTAACGAGAACTCCTTACACAACTATTCCCGAACTCATTCAACTAAATGTTTTTCATCTATACATATGACCACCAACGAAATTCTACGCAACTAGTCTTCATGAACTAATCCAAACCCAATGTGTCCATTTATAAACTCGTTACCTTAACACAACGTGTAATCAAAGGACTTTGTAAAACTAACGGTAGTTGATTTTATTAAAATAATTTTCTTATTTTCCCAAACCAAAATATATATATCGTTTTTTTTAAAAAGAAATTTTAATAACCTTTTGGCCTTAAAATCTTGTAAAACAAAATAGATATATATATATATATATACATACATATAAATTTCGTGATAAATGGTTCGTCAATCTAACATCGGCCAAATATTTACACAAACATTTTCCCCGTTTCTCAAATACGACACAAAGACTTGCAACAAAACACCATGACTTCTGTTTTCTTTTCCAATACCAAGTACTTACAACTTAAATTGTGTCGTTTATTTTCAATTCAATTCTCTTATCTATGGTAAAGATTAAAACTTTCAACTTTTTATTTAGCCTTTAAAACTACATTATAGAAAAACAATACCATCTCTTATAAACTTGTTTATCTCCATAGTCAATACATCTGGTTTAACTAAAGCGGTTGGTTATATAAATTCAAACATCTTAAAAATCGAATCTAATAGGAACTAAGTGATCTATTCATTCGAACTATAAATTTGATTATCCGCATTATCAAATTTTCTTGAAACTAATTTTTCTAAAGATCCCAATAAACTATATTATTACATGTACACCATCAACTAATTCTTATGAACTAGTCAAACTAGATAATTACATCTTACACACATAGAGTCGATTTTCACAAACTTAAGTGTTACTATCCTAGTACTCGAATTTAACTATCTATATCGTTGAACAAAGTTACTTATATGAACAATGGCTACCTAACGGACGTTAGATTCTTCTGGATCATTAACCTACTTACCATCTTAATATAATTTTCCCAAGTAATATTTCTATCAAGTATGATAACAGTACATATACGTATCATCTTTTTTAACCTAAAATGGCTGTATATTTCTGAATCGCACGTGTCGAATGAACTGTGGAGTCCATGCAAAAACTAAAATAATTACGGGTGCACACGGAATTATGAAAGTTGGTGCATGGGAACCATAGTGAGTTTTGTCTTGTGTAACTGGACCATATTTAGTCATCTTATTTTCACTTGACTTGTTTACTCATTTTACTAATTGCATATAAGTCACTTAACTACGTGTAAGGTTACTTAATTCACCGCGACTATTCTCATTGAGCATTTAAAAAAATTCTAAATCCATATACTTAAAATATTTCATTTGTAAGTTGGTATCCTATTCTATTCCTATATTGAGTAGCAAATAAAATTTATTCGAATCTACATACAAATAGTTCAACCGAACTCTTGTAAGTGAAAAGAGTTAAATAAACAATTCTCAATGAGACAAAGCAAATTAAAAATAAATAACTTCTTAACCCTGTTATTTAAAAATCATGTCTCAATCAAACTGCTCATTTTTCCATTGATCGAATTCTCAAGAGTTTCTTGCGAGATGAAACTCCCTACGGAAGTGGGCAGTATTCATCTCGTGCTTCATGTTTCTAATCTGAATAAGTACTTATCCGATAAAAATCTCATTGTGCATATCGATAATGAATCGATTCAATTTATTGAACGAACATTGGAAATTATGAACCGTGAAGTCAAACAACTTAAAGTGTGATCAGATACCAAATGTTAACGATCGTTGAAACTCAAATGTGAACATGAATTTAAGACCAAATAAAGGTTAAGGATCCGCACCTTTTTGCTTCATTTTCTTCTATTTTGGTTTGAGCAAATTTCGGGACGAAATTTCTATAAGGAGGGGAGACTGTGACATCTGCCCCAAACCCGAACCCGAATGCCCGACTCGAACCCGAAACTATCCTTCTCTTTATGGTATTCGTATTTAATCTCCGAAGATGTAACGTTTCTTTTTATTAAAATAAATAAATATGTCGGAACTTATGTTATTTCCGTCTTAATAAAACGATCGAAATTATTATGAGTTGTTATCTAAGTCTACTAAATAATTATTTTTTTTATATATTTCTCCAAAATATATAAATTGCATTTTATAAGAGATGTTTTATAAAAATATTACCAAGTCAAGGAAATGACAATTTAACGTCATTTGTATAAACGTTACGAGTTAACATGGTTAAGTTAGATAGTTAAAAATAAATATCTAATTAACTTTGTGCCAAAACTGTCAAATCCGAAACTTGTATTAAAGTTAATTTACCTAAATTAAACGAAATGAAACAGCAGGGACCAAAAATTGAAATATTACAAAACCCAAACCCCCCCCCCCCTCGTTCATACCCCGTGTTTCCGGCCACCCTTGCCGGAATCCGGCGACGACTCCGGCCACTCCCATAACCCATTTTAGTCGTTTTTAGCTCGATTAAATCGCGGCAAAATGTCCCCTATGTTAGAATCGAACCGATAACCATGTTTAATTCGGTTTTAATGCTCAAACGAGACTGATTCGACCGATTTTATAACTGTCGGCATATGTAAAACACCCATTTCATCTAAACGTATGTTTTAATCAAAGGCAAGTTAACCAACTCGATCCTCTCATCGTTTCGAGTCTGCCCACATCAATTAATTTCATTTTAATCATGAAATTGATCACCAATTAATCCCATTTAATCCCAAAGTTAAACCGAACTTGAAAATATCATTGTAACAGAAATTGAAAGTCGTCTCTTTGTGCAAAACACTTATACGACACCACTCTAACTCTCTGATAATCCAATTTCAATCAAAATCACCAAAAACTCATGTTTTGATCTTTAAGACCGTCGCACCCTGTTCATCGTTTCATCAACTCGATCCTTCAACAATCAAGTAAGTGTTATATATAGAAATGATCACGTTTCAACGTAGATTAAAAGCCCTATCGTTATTTTGGTTGAGATTATCAGGTTTGGATCAATTGGATCGATCTTCATTCTAGGGTTTATTTGGAAATGGGTTTTGTTGGTAAACAAATGATAAAACAATAAAAAACGAGATTCATTCACAAAAAGGCATTCTGGTCTAGCGGTCAGTTATTGTTACTTTCTACTCCAAGGTCACGGGTTCGAACCCACTGGCCTCCTTTCTTTTATTAAATCTTCATGTTTTTCAATTGTAAAACATTTAATTATACTTTTCTAATAACCTAATAATATATTTAAGTTGTAACTATTTTTATTAATTTAAACACATAAGTTTAATATACATATACCAATATTTTATTGAAAACTAAAAATGGTTTCGTATAAAATATATTTAATACAAAATACTACAACGTTTCGTATAAAACCCTAAATTCCCAAATTGGATTTTGAAACCCTAAATTGGATTTGAAACCCTAAATCCCCAAATTGGATTTTGAAACCCTAAATTGGATTTGAAACCCTAAATTCCCAAATTTGTATTTTTAAACCTTAACTCCCAATTGGTACTTTAAAACCCTAAATTCCCAAGTTATATTTTGAAACCCTAATTTTCAATTTATAATTTAAAACCCTAAAACCCCAAATCCAAAACCCTAGAATTTCTAAGTTCTTGATTCTAGTTACTACATTATTTGTCTCGTTTCTAAATTAGGTTTTCCCGGTTAATTAGGTGATTCTAATATCTGGGCGATCCTCGATTCTATTTAGTTACTTTCTTGCGTTTGCTATTATCTATATTGTTCAGGTGAGTAAACTCACTCCCCTTTTTCCATTTTACTATTTTGGGGCTGAAATATGTCTTTTACTATATTGCGTTTTCTATTCGTTTTCTAAAAGAGATCATACAAATATGTTAATCTAGTTCGCGGCTTGATGCAATCTTATGTGTTAGTTAAAAGTAGTTTTATTGCTTGGTAAACCCACCGGTACAATGTTAGCGCTAATGGTTTGACAAACCCACCTGCTTGTACAACATCGATAGGTGATTTAAACCCGGCCTTTCTAATTCCATGTTTACTATGTCGAGATGCTATGTTGCTATACTATGTTGCTATGCTATGATGCTATACTATGCCATGTCCCTAAATTGCTAAATGATGACTTATATATCGAGACGGTAAACGACGGTTATTAAAAGTTATCATTATTTATTACATGAGTGGTTCTCATGACAAATGGCTAAACGAGATACTATGGTTTCTATTGTGGTTGGTGTGCTATTCTATTCTAGGGGTCCTGGTAGGGTGATATTACGAAATTACTATACATGTGGGATTGCGCAGCATATCTTGTTGATCTCGGATTTCAATACTATTACTATTCAATTTGGGTTTTACTCACTAGCTTGTGTAGCTAACTTTATTTTCACATATTTCAGGTGATGCTTATGATTATTTTGCTGCTTTTGCCAAGACATAGGATTGCCTTGGACCTAGTTTAATTAATAAAGACGATTGCATTTACTGTTTCGGTTTTATTACTTTTGTCGTATCCATTTAAGACTGATGTTCTAAACTTACTATATCATTATTAAACGTAATAAATAAATACCATGTGCTTTGTTTACTATGGATATCCAATTCTATGACAGCCCGGTGTTTTCCGCCACCGGGCGGGGTGTCACAAGGAGCACCTAAATTTTTTTCTGCCGTATATTCAAACAACAAGAGGCAAGAGAGAAGTCAGGCAAATGAGAAAGAAGGGGAAAATCAGGTTTTTATACCAAAGACAAAGCAACGTGAACATCCGAAAATACCCTCAAAAACAACCCGTGAAATTCCAAAACTGCCCATTTTACTGTTCAAATACTTTGTGTTATCAATATAAAGGATAATAATGAACTTTTTTTACAGTACATTTATGTAATAATGATTTTTTTTTGTCTACTTTAGCAGTATATATTCTAGCTATGAATCTTCATCAACAATTTTCAAACAAACAATTTTATGTTATCATAATAATCATCATATCTTACATGTCATTAACAATATCCGAAATTTTATTATTGTTTTCTTGCATATACATTTTGTTGAATATTATCGCTTTGGGGTATCCTATATTCTTTTAATTGCTCGGGGTATCTTAAATATTAAAGGAGAAACAACGATAAGAATTTTACACTATACACAAGAATTTAAGCCATAGCTCAGACTACGACCCGATTACTAATCTCTACCCTTGTCAAGGATAAATTGCAATGCACGTCACACGTCAAAATTGAAAGGTAACAACCAAGACCCGGACGATCACATGTCGCGTTCCGATTCGGTTACTTAACTAGTTAGTTCAAAGTTAGGGATTATGACATCACCTCATGTGGTGCATCATAGCCGTCGTTTAACAGCAACGTCTGTTGATTTTAACGAATCAATCTCCACCTCCATTTTCCCCGATCCACCGCCTTTGCCATTAACCCCTTCGCCAAGCTATTTTTCCATATCTGTATTTTTTTCATCTCTCCTCTTCATTACTGCTCCATATCTGAGAAGATGTTAATTTATCAACGAATCAATAGGATTTTAAAAACAGCCACCACATACAACCGTTGTCGATGGCTGTATTGTTCTACACCTCATCAACAAGTGTCTCACTACAGCCATTTCACTTCTTCTTCTCAACAGGTAAACCTTTTCACGAACATTTGATTTCAGTTTACAATCCTTGTTAATTCAACACGCAGTGAATTGCTTGCTATTGTTTATTGTTTTCGTAGAATTGCTAGTGACTGTTTAGTTGTAGATTATTGGTGTAGGTTATCATTTGAACATGTTTTGCGCGTGATATGATTATGCTCTGTGAACTTTACTTACAGCTTTGTTTTTGATATGTGATGATTGAAAGTTACCATAGGCATTGCTACAACACAGCCTACGTGCCAGTTAGTGATCCAAAATGACGTTGAAATATGCATTTTCATAGAACTGTATCAAAATGAGTATATACAGTCAAAGGATGCATTTTTTGGGTTATGAAGGGGTTGATTTACAGTCATTGGCCGCCTGTCTGGAACTAGTTTAGAGTCGATAGATCTTTAGTTAGGAAAAGGGTTATGAAGTTTGGCTTGACTGGTTGGAACAAGAACCGAAGTCGAGAAACCCAAACTCTTAGCGTCACCCGTGCCAAGCTGTATTGAAGTCCACACACACTTAGAATATCGACAGAATCCAACGTCTTGAACAATGTAAGGTAGCAAATATGAATCGATTAATCGGACATTGAAGTTCTAATCATACAGACATAGCTTAGAATATTTTCCGGAATATGTTTCTTTCATAGTTCTATGCTCTTGAATCGTTATTAGGTATTAATATTGAACTTTTGGTAAGAGCCGATTTATGTCAGAGTTCATATAGAAATAGTTTGGCCTCCAAAAAGGTTGAGCTGTACCTGATGAAGCATATGGATCTTCATATGCATCCTTACCTCAAAGTGGATGTTTATATGTTGTTTTACTGAGAAAAGAAAACACACAAAAAACAAAGAAAAGAAAATGCCTAATTGGTTATTTGCAGTTTTATGCATGACTAGTCCAAACTACACTCAAAGTCAAAGATATGGCATTTCATATACAGATTCAAATGCTACCTTTTGTATATCTGTTTTTCATTTTTTTTGTTATGCTAAACCGTTTGGGTGGGTACATCATTACCTTGATCTTATTATGAATTTTTACACTATTCTCATATCTAGACTATCCAGTTTTTGTTTACTGGTTGTTGATCCTAGCATATATTTCATGGTTTTTATGTATATCTTGTTATTGTTTTCGGTAATTAGTAGGTTTTGGGTTGCAGAGTAATATCTTCTTGGTTTTCACGTGCTTTTAGTTCTGGTGGACCACAACCGCAATATGAAGAGGTAAATGCAATTTTGGATACTCGTTTCTCCCTTGTTAGTGGTTCATCACAATATCCTATTTGACAAAATTTCATTGTTTTTTTTTTTAATAAAACATATGGGGTTTGCTTGTAATATATCTTTAGTTGGGTATAGTCGTATAGACTCCTTATAAGTTCATATTTTGCACCATTGTATTGTTGAATATGATTGTTGCTATATGAAGAAGTAAAAATAACACTCCTGTCCTTTTACTCTTGCATCCCTGTTAATAGTTAGAGTTGCAATAGTTAAAATTGCCATCTTACTCTTCTGTCTCATATGACTTGGTCTCCACTCACATCTCTCAATGAAAAACTTGTTAGCACATGAATTAGCTGTCCACTATTCTGTCTATTGTTTCCACCTTCTACTGTGATCCTCTCACCCACGTCATGCATGTTTTTCTCTGGTTTACTTGCTAGGGATAAGTGAGCCTTTTCTCATATTTGAATATTCTTCTTTTTTTTAGGATCAAGTGGACCCATTTTCTCTTGTTGCTGATGAATTATCGGTCGTTGCTAATAGGCTGCGATCAATGGTTGTTACCGAGGTAAGGCTGTAATAACCTGGTCATTAGATGTGGTTACATCTATTTCATTCCGGACATGCTTTGGAAGTAACTGACTTCAAAGGCATACTCTTTTGCAGGTGCCAAAACTCGCCTCGGCTGCTGAGTATTTCTTTAAGATGGGTGTTGAAGGGAAGAGGTTTCGCCCCACTGTAAGTTCATTGCTTCGTTTTGTTGACGCCTAAGATCATATTGTGAATGCTGACATGCATGTTCTCATAAGGAAAGAACTGTCGTCTTGTTGGGACTTGGGAGTAATTTTTTCATTCTTATCATTGAATAATACAAAACATCTCATCTTTAAACTTTTTGCTCTCTGTAAGAGCTTACGATGACATGTATCCATGCTGTATTTCGTTGGTTGAACACATGTTCACATACAATATATTTGAAGTAGGAAGTGAGCTAGAGGTAGTGAATATTGATGGCACAATGGGCAGGTCAAACAGGTTCACATGTTAGACAGTTTTGGGTCAAAACTGGTATTTGTTTTAGTAGGCGACAAAACTGTTCGGGTAGGGACGTAGGGTTTATCCAAAACAATGTTTCCCAAAACTTTAGTTTTCTATGTAAAGTGTGTCTTATGTAATTACAAAATTATTTCATTTCAATAATAGTTTGTTGTTTTAATTAATAAGATTTAAGAGGTTTTATTCTTTACCCTTTTGACACGTTAGAGATAAAATGTAACCCAAATCGGTCCGGTAAATGGCTTGTATCTGCCACCTCTATAATTAGAGTTACGGTATAATTCCTTTTGTGCCTTTTTAACCTCTTTCTACATTGATCTATCATGTATCAAATTCTAACTGAAACGTCGATTTCCATGCTGTTTATCATCTGAAACACAACCACTTTGTAACAATGTAAAAGATTCATGCACATCCTTGCTTTTGCTTGTGATTATGTTATTGTGCTCATATGTAGACTCAAATGCTTTTTCTTTTCCACAGGTTATATTATTAATGGCAACAGCTTTAAATGTTCAAATCTCTAAACCAGCTTCCGAAGGGGTCGTTGATTTATTCTCATCAGAGTTGCGCATGAGACTACAATCTATTGCTGAAATCACCGAAATGATTCATGTTAGTTTATTTTAATTCTTAATTTACAGATGTGACCTGCTTGAAATCATTAGTGCATGAAGTTGGTACAAATGAGTTGCTTACAGTGCACAAGGGGTTTTCCCCAAAAAAATATTGTGGTGTATTTGTATCTGTGTAAAAGGAGGATAATTTTGTTGGCATTTAACTAATATCAAAGTTCAAAATAATTTCTCATTAATGCCGCAGAAAGAAAATAACCTTGTCATCTCAGGTTGCCAGCCTTCTTCATGATGATGTACTCGATGACGCTGACACACGGCGTGGGATTGGTTCTCTTAACTTTGTGATGGGAAATAAGGTGATACATGTTATTTTTATATGACCAAGTTCTAGAACCAAAAAAGTTATCTGACATGACTGAAAAAAACACCAAAACGCATTTCAACCAGACTTGCCTCCTCAGGTCTGAAATACTTGTACCTTTTTCATGATGCAGATTTCAGTGTTGGCTGGGGATTTCTTGCTTTCTAGAGCTTGTATAACTCTTGCTTCCTTGAAAAACACAGAGGTATTTATTAATATTTTCTGCTTTTATTCTCACATGGTCAGTCACATGTATTCACTCTATTCTGCTCTGTTGTTAATCGCAGGTAGTATCATTAATAGCAACAGCAGTTGAGCATCTTGTTACTGGGGAGACGATGCAAATGAGCTCATCAGCAGAGCAGCGTAGTAGGTATGCTATGTTTTATGCAGAACATCGCATGAATCGAAAGAAAGTCTTTTTTTGCATTCAAACCTAATTCATTAAAGTTATAGCCTAGTCCTTGTGTTTGAGCTAGTTTAATATTTTCTATTGCAGCATGGATTACTATCTGCAGAAGACTTACTACAAGACTGCATCACTTATTTCCAATAGCTGCAAATCCATTGCTCTTCTTACTGGCCAGACTGCAGAGGTTGCTTTGTTGGCGTATGAGTATGGGAAAAATCTGGTATGCAAGAATCAGCGAAGCTGTTATGTTATTTTACAAATACTTAGCTAAAGCTTAACGTGTGGCTGCTTTTGAAAAGCCCTTTATCAAATGACATACGCATACTTTGAATAACTGCTAACTAAAAGCTTGTCTCTCTATATTCAAGTTTTTCTTCTTATTTTGGGAAGGTTTTTATATAAAGGTGGCAAAATGAGTGGGTCTAGCTGGTTGGGTAATGGGTCAAAACGGGTACTTTTGTGCCAGACTCGCTGAGTTGACCTAAAACACTCTTTGACCAAGTTCTTTTATAAACAGTTAATGCCTCGCCTCATACATGATTACTAGAAGTATAGTTTTTTTTAATAATAATCTAATTTTGTGATTATATATTCTAGAAGGTTTGATGCACTAAAAATACACTTTGGGCGACTTCTGTTTTTTATCCATATTGTTTGTAACTAATACATTTTTTATACTTTACTTGTTAGAGGTGAAACATAACCCGAATCTACCCGTTTTAAATAGATCGATATTGCCACCTCTAGTTTTGACGAATTGATTTCTTTTTATCAAGGACTAGTATTTATTCTTCTCAACTGATGTGATTCTAACTATAAGCAACTCATCTTTGTTGCTTTCTTGCAGGGTTTGGCGTTCCAATTGATTGATGATGTTCTTGATTTCACAGGCACATCATCATCTCTCGGGAAAGGCTCATTATCTGACATTCGCCATGTAATTCACTCATCTAATCTTTTATTTTCGTACGCATGCATGATACATTTCATGCAAATCGTAACTGGTTTGACCTTTTGTATTTATGCTTAGTTAGGAGTCCAGTGTAGATTATCACAAAAAAATATTGTTATTTGCAACAACTCTAGCATTTTGTGCAAATTTTTTGTAACTTCTAAAAAAATGATTTTGCAGGGAATTGTAACAGCTCCAATATTATATGCAATAGAGGAGTTCCCAGAGTTGCAGACGGTTGTTGACAGGGGATTAGACAACCCTGAAAATATGGACCTTGTAAGTTTCTCAATATTATACTAATATGTGCATTAAAGGGGTGGCACTTTTAAGTTTATATGCATTTGTATATAAATGGGTCGATGTGGCTTATGATTTATCTAAAATATGTCCAATAGATAGTCTTAGCTTTAAACAGAACCGGTATATTCAAAAACTTATAGATCATTATTGTTGTGGTAGCATAGTTTGCAAGTCAACCCGACCTAACTCATATGACTGTACCAAAAACATGTTCCGAAGAGAACTCTTTTTGACACGTTCTCATCACTAAAAAACACATTAAGCGTACTGATTTGAGGATCCAGAAGATATTGAAATTTATACTTGGGAGCAAAGTATTTTATTCTCAATGTTGACATTTGGTGACTAATAATTACCATTGATTTGGGGGCATAAGCAGGCTCTGGAGTATCTTGGTAAAAGTCATGGAATACAAAGAACAAGGGAACTAGCAGCAAGGCATGCTAGCCTGGCATCAGCTGCTATTGATTCGTTGCCCGAGAATGATGACGAGGATGTTCAAAGATCCAGGCGGGCACTTAAAGAATTGACACACATAGTTATCAATAGAACAAAGTGAAGATGAAGTGCTCATAAAGATCATAGAAGATGTATATGTTGAAGTTTGAATGCACTTTAGTTCTTAAACCACAGAAGTTGCCCTGTGGGTTGTGTTTATTTATTTGTTAAATAACGATTACGCAATAATGATTGTTGGCTACAGGTATCTTACAAAAGTGTTATTGATTTGGTTATTCCATAGATTTGTAGCTTTTCGTCTGACGATTTGTCACATCGATGCTTATCATCAAATTGACCATTAGCTACTTTCAGTTCACCAGATTGTGTGACCTGTTTCTTTTTTCGTTAACACTAGCATATGAGGCACAAGAATAATGATTCATTTATAACTCCTCTACACAACATGGCAATCCAATGGAAACATGGTTTGAAGGTATGTACTAACTTCACTTGCCGAAAAACAATCGTATATCATTTGGATTAAATCTATCGACCATACTTGCCCTTTGTTTGCCAGAGATATACGTTATACTTGCCCTTTGTTTGCCAAAGATGTGTAAATATGTTGAGCTGAAAAGATCCACCATGAGCGGGAATTGTAGAGTTACGAAAGAAGCAATCGGTATGGAAGCTAATCCACATATCGGAGCAAGCATCCACGGTTTTTGTTCACAGAAGACAAGGAACAAGGTTGCACTGAAGGCTACCATCATGGCTATTGTAGAGAGTAATAATGAGAAAAGTCCAATAAACAACCGCCTTGGTAAACTGACTAAAAAGTCTTTCTCGGCAAAGCGTGTGGTTAGGATGGACAAAAATACTAGTAATGCTGTACTGGATGCGAATAGTGAGACTGCATCTGATATAGCGAAGATAATGAATGCAGTTTCATTTTTAAACAAGGGGGTCCCTTTTTCTTGATTGCTTCCACCCGGCACAGTAATTGCTGCTGCAAATACGATTGTGGTAATAAGTGCAGCGGTAATGCTACATGACTCTGATGTGGTTTTCATCCATTCTTCTCCTTCCTTCACTAACTTCTCGTGTTCCCTTGTGAAAACCATATCTGGGGTCTCCTTAAATTTGTTCTCTTGTGTAATGTAGGTAGGAAAAACATGTTTTTTCACTTCCTATCAAAAAGTTAGTTAAACTTTGTTATGCTATCAGGAATTAGTGAATTACCTTAGCAAGATTAAAAATTTTAGCTTTTACATACCTCATGCCATTGAAGCTCTCGTTGTAGTTGTAAAGCTGCACCTGTTCTCTGATTGAGTACATTTAAAGGCGCCAATTTTCCGGCCAAGTGTGAGATGTTATTTTTAGATGAATCGACAATGGTTCTATAGAGATTCTTACGCTCTCCAATGCCATAGATAAGATTGTAGATCTTTTCAGAACGATGTATTATCGCTAACTGAATAATGTCATACCCATCGTCATCTTTACTCTGTATTGCTTCGCATGATCTAAATAAAATCTCATCAACAACTCTATAAGCATTTCGACATGCAGCCTCAAGAATTGGTCGTGTATAATAGGGGTGATGAGTACCATTGCATTCCAACTTGTCTATTTCATCACATACCAATTCTAAAACCTCTTTCGCTTCTTCAAGTTCCGTCATTTTTACGTCAATATTCTTGACGGGTGCAACTGCAAGTCAAGAACCATTAGTTAAAAAGATTATCAGTATGATCAGGATTTAGTTTACTGCACATATACTCTTACAAGCTAGTATCAGTGCACCCTCCCACAAGAGCGCATAAAGCAAAGACAAGGCGAAACGAATGAGGCATATAACAAATGCAATGGGCCACCAAATCAGACATGGTACTGCACAAACACAAAAACACATCGTTAGCAAAAAAATTCAATTTAGTTCAAACACATATAGTTAATTCTTGAGTTGTGTTTACCTATAGCTATTACTATTATTATCACTAGCACCTTATTGAGCATATTGACTGCAATGTCGTCGGGTATAAGAAGTACTGGGTATAAGGGAGCGCCAAAAAGTTTTCCAATAAACCAACCTATATTTTGCAGCTTGTATAACCCTTGAAAATAGCAAAAGAATTAGAAAACTAAACATGTTTGACCACTCTTTAACTAAAATAAACATTGAATGAGCATCTCTAATACACTAGAAACTTACATGGACACATAAGTGTTTCTCCATAGTTTAGCTCAGCAGGAAAGTTTTTAGCTATAGCCATTAATACATCGTCACTTTTTGAAGCAAAACGAGGAAACTTTTGCACCAACTCTAATGCCAAATCTACAATGTAATGAAAAAATGGTCACATACTGTTCATGATCACAATGTGCTATATATAAGTTGATGTTATATATTGTCTACTTACGATATTGTTTTGCTGAAATAGCATTAACAAGAACGTGGACTCCAATTTCGTCATCAGTGTTAACCGAGCCTCTTATCGAAGATTGCAACTCAATTTTGGCATCATCATTGACAGCTTTCAACAAATATGCAATGGTATCAAGATGCATATTTTCTAAAGCTTTTTGCAATGGAACTTCACCATTTCGGTCTTTAATGCGTAACAACATGTTGTTCTTTTTAACCAGAAGCTCTGCTGCTTGTTTGTTCCCAACAATCGCAGCAATGTGAAGCGCTGTGCTTCCATCCGAATCTCTCTTTTGAAGTACCTGTTCAGCGTTTATAAATGAACACAGTTTTTTCACAAAACCATTTTGACCCGTTCCAACCGCAATGTGAAGTATCGTGCTACCATCACTATTGATTGCCTCTGTCGCTAGGCCTTCATCCGTTTTGAGTATGAATTCTACCATTGACCAATCCCCCTTTATAGTATATTTATGTAACATCTTCTTGTCTTTGATCTTGTTTTCACTATCTTCATTATTTGTTTCGGTTTCTGTTGGAACTATTATCTGTATTGAATTTGTGTCTTGTTTGTTTGTTTTGGCTGAAACATCTTTTTCTGTTTTTGCATCTGACTTTTTTGAAGTTGAACCTGTATACGTTATCAATTTTCAATTCCAAATAGGCATACATGATACATGCACATCTTTTATGCACTCATCCCGTTTTTCTCATTCTTAACTTAACAATAACTTATTTTTTCATGCTAACCCAATATAAATAGATGATAAGTTCATAAGTTGATGTTATGTTTTTTTATATTAGAATTTATTTGTTGTCCACTAATTAAAAAAAATTGGTGTATGCATGGTCCCTACATTAAAATATTCAATGTATATATCGTTAATTGGTCCAGCTTTTCTAATCACTTTTGGGCCCCACCATGTGTAACTCAATATTGTTATACTTTTTTATAAATTAAATAAACATACATAAGTCACTTCAAATTTTTTTTATTATATATGAAATAATCTAACGATCGACCCAACCGGTCTAATCAGTGATTGAATCGGTATAACAACCGGTTCACTATCTGGTCTGGTTCTAAAGACATTGGTGTATTGAAAAGATGACACACGTACCTTCCTCCAAAGAAGTAATAGGATCAAATATGGCTTTTAGTTTTTCCCAAACAGCTTTGGCCGAACCAAGATTGTAGACATCTACAAGTACATCTTCACTAACGGAACCAAAAATCCATCCTTTGACAAGGCTGTCGTAGCGTCTCAAGTTCGTCTCCGTGACAACAAAAGTAGAATCGACGATGCCACACATATTGTGAGTGTCCAAGAGGCAAAGCATTTGTGCTTTCCAAAGAAAGTAGTTGTTGGTGCCTGAAAGTTTGACAGAAACAAAGTTGGATACATTAGTATTTGATGCACACAAGTACTCATAGTCTTGTATTTGTGTTGAAGCACTCAAAAGAGCATTTGACGAGTCTGCCATTTGGATATATAGATGTATATATAACTTTTGTGGTGTATATATGTGAAGAAATATAGAGAAGCTAGCTATAGGGGACAAATATTAGTGAGAGTGTGTAGTAGTTGTTCTTTGTTGTCTAGTACATGTGCAAGCAGTATGTCTTCAATTTCTTCAGTGTTAAATTATCATCCCACTTGTTACTTGCTAACACTTTCCTGCAAATTGATCGTGTAACCTATTTGCAGCCGCCTGTTTTAGGACAGGTTTGCAGCCGCCTTCATTGACGACCACTTCGCTTTACGACAACCTTTTAGTGTCTGAGTTGAGACCACTTTTGTTTTACAATTCTTTTTTTTTTCTTCTTGTTTTAAGTTTATAAATTAAACTATCGAAATGACCATGCATGTGCCAAAGTGATGTATATATTTTCCGGTGCTTAATTGAGGGTTTAAAACACACGATGAAGGTTTAAAATTTAAATTAATTTTAAAAAATGTTTCGAAGACCTTATTTCATACGTCGTTTTCTTTAAAAAAATTAAACGAAAAATAATTTTTTTTACCATTTTTTCATTGTGTCTTTTTTTTCATTATGTCACAATAAAACCGATATTTTTTAAAATTTTTCATTTTTTAAAGAGGACAACGTGGAGAACAAGGTCTCTAAATTTTTTTTTTGAAATTTGATTTAAATTGTAGTTGTGACGCGGTCGTGAGAGGTGACAAAAGACTTGCAGAGCATTGGAAGGAGCGTGGATGATGAAAGTTTGGAAATTGAAGAAATCGTGAAACATACACTTCAGATGACCATGTAGAATTCATTTACAAATTTAAGACCGTCGTTCGAAGCTGCTGTTTGGAATATAATAATTTATATAACTTTAGAAGTTATTATTATTATTCTAAAATCTAGAAAAATTGGGTTGGAGCTAAAACATAACATAAATCATCATTAGGCCTTCTAATTAAAAAACAAAAAAGAAAAGAAAAGATGGGATCTTGGTTTTGTCGGTAGGGGACATCTTGATGATGATGTGTATGCTGCTCAACCTTTCAACCTTCAGGCTTTGAAGACCCTTACTACCCACATAGACTGTTCAAATTGAATAAAGCACTACATGGTCTTCATCAAGATCCAAAGATTTGAAATGAAACACTTTCAACATACCTCACTTTAAATGGCTTCATAATGGAGAAGATTCATCCAACCTTATTTAAAAAAAAGGTAAGAGATGATATATTGTTTGTTCGAGTTTATGTTGATGATATCATATTTGGATCATCAAATGATACGCTCTACAAAGACTTTCAAGACTTAATGGAATCTAGATTCCAAATGAGTTCTATGGGAGAAATGAAAGCATTATCATTAATCAAGGAAAATATATCAAGAAAATGTTGCCTAAATTTGGTCAGGAAGAACGCGCATTTGTATCTAAACCTTTTGGAGCTACAAACTAAAATTTTAAACCTGATCCTGAAGTGGATGCACCTTTGTAC
The DNA here is from genome assembly GCA_030867185.1 of Tagetes erecta. Lineage (NCBI taxonomy): Eukaryota > Viridiplantae > Streptophyta > Magnoliopsida > Asterales > Asteraceae > Tagetes > Tagetes erecta. Next base: position 11,872,843 of record CM061492.1, on the reverse strand, counting down.
ATATCAATGATTGGTTCACTTATGTATCTTACAGTTAGTAGGCCTAACATAATGTATGATGTTTGTGTGTGTGCTAGGTACCAGGCTGCACCAAAGGAAGTTCATCTTATCACAGTAAAGACGATTTTCATATATCTAAAAGGCAAACAAGATTTAGGCGTGTAGTGCCCAAAAGATGGTGACTTTCATCTTTATGCTTACACTGATAGTGACTTTGGTGGATGCAACAACAATAGAAAATCAGCAATTGAAGGCTGTCATATCTTAGGATCAAAAATAAAAAATCGATCAAGAAGGTCGTTTGAAGTTGTTGTTTGGAATATAATAATTTTTATAACTTTAGAACTTATTATAATTAGAAATTATGATTAGGGTTATATATATGCATTAAATAATAGACATGAAATATATATTTCTATACCATAAACACACTTTTACATAGGTGTAGTAAATTTCTCAGCTAAATAAAACTACAAATCACTAAATTAATTACGTCCACTTTCGTATAATATATAGCATTTGCAAATACACTTCTCTCTATATATATATATTAGTGATCATCGCGATGTACGCTCCAGAACACAATCGAATACATGATAACATCACTTACCAAAGCGTAACCCCATGTTATCCGGATTAAATCTTGTAAAAACACTTTTCTTGTGTCTGCCAAAGATTCGTAAATGTGTCGACCTGAAAAGATCCACCATGAGGGGGAATTGTAGGGTAACGAAAAAAGCAATCGGAATGAGAGCTAATCCAGATATTGGAGCAAGCATCCATAATTGTTGTTCACAAAATACAAGGAACACGGTTGCACTAAACGCTACTATCATGGTTGTTGTAGAGAGTAGCAAAAAGAAAAGTCCCATAAACAATCGTCTTGGCAGACTCACAAGAAAGTCTTTCTCTGCAAAACGTGCTGTTAAGATAGACAAGAATACAAGTAACGCAGTACTAGATGAGAATAGTGAGATTGTATCTGATACAGCAAAGATGATAAATGCAATTTCCTTTTTAAGCAAGGGGCTCCCTTCTTCTTGACTATTTCCACCAGGAACAGTAATTGCAGCTGCAAAAACAACGGTGGTAATAAGTGCAGCAGTGATACTAAATGACCCTGCCGTGGTTTTCATCCATTGTTCTCCTTCCCTCACTAAGTTCATGTGTTCTCTTGTGAAAATCATTTCTGGCGTCTCCTTAAAAATATTCTCTTGGCTAATATATGCAGGAAACACAAGTTTCTTCACTTCCTACATTGTATAAAAATATAATTATCATGGTTGTGCTACTAGAAAATATATAACAAAAGATTTCACTTATGATATGTAATAATACGCACCTCACGCCATTGAAGCTCTCGTTGAACTTGTAACGCTGCTCCTGTTCTTTGACCAAGTACATTTGAAGGGGCCAATCTTCCGACCAAGTGCAATATATTGTTTTTAGAAGAATCGACAATGGTCCTATAGAGATTCTTGCGCTCTCCAATGTCATAGATTATGTTATAAATCTTCTCCGAACGGTGTATTATTGCTAATAGAATAATGTCATACCCATTTTTGTCTTTGCTCTGTATTGCTTCAGGTGATCTAAATAAAATCTCATCAACAACTTTATAAGCATTTTGACGTGCAGCCTCAAGAATTGGTCGGGTATAATAAGGGTGATGAGTACCATTGTACTCCAACTTCTCTATTTCATCACATACCAATTCTAAAACCTTTTTTGCTTTATCCCATTCCCTCTTTTTGTTTTCAATTTGCTTAATGGGTTCAACTACAAGTCAGGAAATTAGTATTTAGACTTAGAAGATAAATATTATAACCAAATGGGCAATGAGGTATATACCTAGTATCTTTGCGCAATTCCACCAGAAGAAATAAAGAACAAGGAATGGGAAACACGCGATCAGTAACAGTAAATATATCATTGTGAAGGCTGATGCAAGCACAGATGGCACTTCACACGCACAAAAAGCTTTATCAATATTGAGTCGTGCCGTTATAGTACATACAAATAAATAGTCCTTGAGTTTAATTTACCTGGACATAACACGGTACTAACTAGCAAAGAAAGGATATCAATATCGAACTTTTTGTTCCCTTTGAAGAAATAATCATAGTGCATGTGGGGAACGTGTATAAAAAAAAGTATGGAAAGGAGAGCTGTCGTTCGCATCTTTTCCCAAATAAAGTTCAGAGCTAAAATAGAAAAACCTCAGTCGATCAATCAATTACGCATAAGATAGAGATGAGAATAAATAATTGAAACATACAAGGATATATAAGTGATTCGGCGTCGTCTAGCCCACTTGGAAAGGTTTTAGCTAAAGCCATGAGTACATCATCACTTTTTGAAGCAGACTTTGGAAACTTTTGCACCAAGTCTAAAGCTAAACCTACAAGCATTATCAATAAAATGTGAGTGTTAAAAGAAATACCTCTCTATATATGCCACAATACTTAGATATGTTAAAGATTGGGTACTAACCGAATTGGTTTGCGAAAATAGCATTAATAAGAAGGTCAACCACAATTTGGTCATTGGGGTGAACAGCGCGGTAAAAAGAAGACTGGAACTCGGGTTTGGCACCAGCGTTCAACAAATATCCAATGGTATCAAGATGCATATTTTCATAAGCTTTATGCAATGGTTCTTCGCCATTATGGTCTTTAATATTTAACAACTTGTTGTTCTTTTTAACCAGAAGATCCACTGCATCTTTGTTGCCAACAAGTGAAGCGATGTGCAGTGCTGTGCTTCCATCAGATTCTCTCCTTTTAAGTACTTGTGAATCGTTTATATACGAAAACAATTTTTTTACAAATTCATTATGGCCAACTCCTACAGCAATGTGAAGTATGGTGCTACCATCGCTACTTATCGTCTCTGTGGCCAGGCCTTTATGCTTTTTGAGTATGGATTCTACTTTTGACCAGTTACCCTTTATTGTAACGTCGCGTAAATTCTTTTTCAGTTCGAAACTGTTTTCAATATTTCCCATATCGTTACGTTTTGTTTTGGTTTCTGTTGAAACTATGTTTTTATCCACTATTATCTCTATTGAATTTCCTCCAGAAATGGCATCTTTGTCTTCTGATTCTATTTTTGCATGTGAACATTTTGGAGTTGAATCTGCAAAGGGTTTGAAACTTTTAAGTTAATGATTATGTAACAAAATACTAACCACGTTCACTTTATTGAAAGTAATAAAGTCAAAGTCAAGTCACATGAATGTTTTTAGTTAGTGTAAGGACTAGAATGTAAATTATGCATATGTTAAAAGCCCTGATTAAAATGTCAAAATTAGGCTAATGTGGTTGGTGGACATATTAGTAACACTATTCTCTTAAGAGTACTAGCCTAGCGATGAGTATTTGGTACCCAAATACTGTACCGGTATCGTACTGATAGATTCGGTACCAGTATCGGTACCTATTTTCCTATAAATTCGGTATCGGTACCGCCTTAAATTTACCTAAAAGTATTTGTTTCATATCAATACTGTACTGGTACCGTACCACCGGTACAGTATTCATTCGGGTACCAAACACTCATCCCTATGTGCTTCCACTCGAACCCACTGAGCCCATTATGTTCTGATCTCTCTGTCACTCAAACCCACTATAAGCCGAACAATGAAGCTATTGTTTGCAGCAGTACGCACCTCATGAAACAACTGCATGTAGTACGTACTCCCATGAAACATCTGCCTAAAACCTAGAATGGAGAACGGGAACGGAATAGGAGGGTGATTAACAAATGGTTTTTGACGGTAACGGAATGGGAGGGGTGATTAACAAATGGTTTTTGATTGGATAATTTTTGTTTATTGCTAAAATATTTTTATATAAAAAGGTAAAATGACCAAACTACCCGAGACTTAAGTGAAATTTTTAACGCTTGTTAGTGGAAACGATAAGTTGTGTAAACTTTTTTAAACATAAAGGTTGAAATTCCGAAATTTCTTTAACGGTTGAAACCCATAGTCGCTAGTTGGCGCCTCTGTCATCGTTGTCAGACGGGCGTCCCGACTACAGTCTTTGTTGGGAAAATGCCTATGGTCGCCGACTACTGTGGACACGTGGGAGGTTGTTATTTGTTAGAATATGTAGTCGGCGACTAGCACGACTATAGTCGCGGCGCACACGCCTGACGAAGTCAAAAGAGACACTTTGAGAAGTCAACAGTTAAAATAGACATTTTTGGAATTTTCCCTTTTTTTTATTAACCAAATGAAATCTGAAAGAGGATGTAATAAAGGATGAAAAATGTAATTTAGTTTATGTGGCCATTATGTATTATCTCTTCACCACCATCGACTCACTCTCAAGTACGTACGTTTGGATCCATCTCCACCTAAAACATGTTAAAAGAGTTTTTGTGTGACACCCCGACCCTAAGCGACGTGCTATGACTGAGAAATAAATATAGAAATGAGTCAACTGAAGATTCGAACCTGTAAAATGTATAAAAACTGGAAGTTTGGCGAGAGAAAACGCCTAAAATGGTTAAACGTGTTAAACACACGATATTAACACGTACCGAGCCAGTTTATCACTAGATACGTAATATCTGACGAAATAAATATCTCGATAGTATTTATTATGTTTCTTGAATATTATCTTTGAGAAATAAAATATAAAACGCGAAGAGAATCGAGTTCGTACGCAGTGCCGGTTAACGCGACAAAACCCGCTATATATATATATGAAGCATTGCTTCATTCTTCATTTCATAACACAAGCACACACATAGTGTGAGAGAGAGTAGAGAGAGAGAGCTGCTACTGCAGAGAGGTGGCTGGTGGTGGTCCGATAGTGGTCCGGTGGCGGCCGGTGGTGGTTCGCGGTGGTCCAATGGCGGTCGACGGCGGCCGGAAAGGTCATCTTTGACCCGGAACCATTTCTCGACGTCCTGAACGCAATGGTAAGCTCCGTTTAGCCTCAATCTATCCTTAATATCGTGAAAATGTCCAAAATATTCTGAAACACGTTTGCATGTGTTGTTCAACAAAACCACAGCGGGTTCTAGGATGAATTTCGGGTGATCTAGCCGTTGGATATGTCTAAATTTGGATGGATTGTTCTTAACACATAGGTGTTAACATCTACCGTTCAGTTTTTGTAGATCATACTCAGAGGTACGGTTTTTATGTCGAATAGTGTGAATGATCGGAATTTCCGTCACTGGAAACACAGCCCCGAAGATCGTCACTTTCCCGGAGATCCGACCGTTAGATTGGGACGATCTTTGGACTGTATCTTCTTAAGACATATATGAACATGTCCACCGAAGGAAAATCCGATCAGAGGTATATAAGTATGGTTTTGGCTGTGATTAGTTTGTAACAGTTTCTATGTTGAAAACAGGAAACTTGTTTGTGTTGTTTGTTGGTATAGATGAGGATGTACGAATGATCCGAGGCTAGATAAATGTTCATAGTAGAAAGACGAATGTAATGATGTATTGATTTGTATTACATGTCGGTTTTTAAGGGGTATGCGAACCGACCCGAAAGGTATAAACCAGATGGTTAACCATTACATTGTGTCGAGAAAGTGAGACGAGATATGACGTTGCGATGAAGTACACGAGTATTATAAATGTGTTGTTAAAAGCTCGAGATCGCTCACTAACACACCGGAAGCCCTTAGGTTGTACGTATGCTTGTTCAAGAGTTGGACCGGGATTAATAGGAATTAGCAAGAGTATTGATGAATGATCGTTGGTTGCTTTATGTTTGCTTAGATATGTACTTAGCTTCGGATTCATAACACGCTTCACATAGGTGAGTTTCATGACCAAACTCTTCCCTTTTTAAATGTTTTGGGGTGAAATACATGCTTAAGAATGTTTTTGAGTTCAAATGATTTTTGTGTATTATTAATATTACTTGTACGATGACAAATCATTAAGCACAATGGCTCGGGATATATATACATATAGTCGGTACCGTCTATAATTGAATGCAATCATTTGCAGTGTAACAGGTGAAACTCAGATGTGTATATATATTATGCGAAGGTTATTTGGTAGGGAAACCATTTTGAACCAGAATTGATTTGTGTACAATTGATTTAATAATACTCTTGGAAATGATTTATGTGTCATTATCATGAACTCACCAGCTTTGTAGCTGACTTGTTTTAGCATGTATTTCAGGCACGTTAAGGACCCCAGTATTAGGACATGGCGTTACAAGTCACGGAAGCATCGGATAACTACTTGGCAAGGCTTAAATTTGGCATAGATAGACTTTTAGTGCATAGCTGTTTATAAATTTTAGGTATGGACCTTTTTGACTTCCGCTGTACTCTGTTTAAACGGCTATGTATTATGAAATACCAACTGTTCTTCTAGCCCCAGAATCCGGGTGTTACAGGTTGGTATCAGAGCCGTAGTTTAAGTGATCCAGACACTAGCGATTTGTGTTTGGACTTAAACTGAATGAGAAGATTTCGCGGATTGCCAAGTTAGCCAAGTAGTCCGATGTCAAATTAGAAGAGTATAGTTAATTACATGTTGGAACATGACTAGAACATATGAGTAGCGTAAATGGCTGATCACACGTAGCTAATGTGATTAGGGATTTACTGTTACAAAACTGTGTTCTGGTTTGTCATCAGTTATGTTGGTTTAGAAACATTGAAAATTTGTGATTTTTATCCATTAGATTATAGATTTAGAGGCTTTAAGAGAGTAAAGATGTGACTCTCATATCGACTCCACATTAGGATGCATGGATGGAGAAAACTAGAATATCCATGTGAGGTAAATTGACAATTACACTTGATCAACGTAATTGTGAATTTACAGTTACATGCTTATCCTAGTAGATCCTATTATGCATATTAATGTTTTTGCCTTAACTATTGACTTGATAGCTTTATGTGTGGCTGAGTAGTTATAGTTATATAAAATTTGGATGTATAAACTGAATGTACATCAAGATAGAATTTCAAATATAAATTATTAAATAGTAGACTGTCAAAGAATAAAACACTAAAGGTGTTAAGTTGGTACCGAATAATGTTAAAGACAGCTTTTGTACTTTAAAGTTTAGACCCTTACATGGAATGTGAATGCTTTAGAAGATGCGAGCATGAGGAACTTGTAGAGGCCATGAGGAATAGCCGCCATAAGTATTAGAGACAATTGCTTTTAACTGCGCTATGTTGAGCCTTGTTTAATTTATACATGACGTGTATTTTCTTTGATATAATAGCATTTAGTAGGGTACCTTAATGCTAGAAAACACGTTAGAGGCCTTGAATTATTTTTTACAAAAAAAAAAAAGCTATGATTGTGACCGATAATTATCCATTTGGATATTAGAAATGAAAGACAAAGGCAGCATGACGGTCACGATTGCCACTCATAGTTCATCAGAAGAGATTAAATGGAGAACCTATTAGATTTTAAGTTTATAGCTAATTTCATCTAGGTTTTAGAAATCCTCCCTCTAATCTGAAAGATAAGAGAAGCTGAAAACAATGCTAAACTACGACAGAATATCACTGTCAATATTACCGCAATGATGTCAGACTTCATCAATGGTATTGCAAAAGACGTTCAGGAGGAATGCAGGAAATGTGAAAGAGTGAGAAGGAATTAGCCCAAGGGCCAGGACAATGTTTCTGTATAAACTGACCATCTGAAGGCAATTGTTAACTCTTTTCAGTGGATGAAAGAGATCGAGACCACTTGAGATGTTAGTGGCTATAATGATAAAGACGGGCAGGATAGGAAAGTTGAAAGAATTTGAAAGAAACTAGACCACTATGTTGCAAGTTTAGAAAGGTAAATTATAATGGATGATTTGATGCCCAAGAATGCAAAAGATGCAGTAGAAAAGGGTATTATACCAAAATCTGTTTAGCCCATGCCTGAAGGTGTTACGAGTTCAGAAGAGGAGGACACGTTGATAGCAACTTGTATTAACTTTCAGAAAAGAACAACAACTAGCCCTGGTAGCAAGAATGAGGGAACTAACATTGCAAAGATGAATGCTTTGGTTTTCCTGATAAGAACCAAGGAGACTTTAGGCCATGATAACATGGTTACAAGTTTATCCATGTTAATCACACTTATGTCAATGTACTATTCATCTTAGTGTGAATATGAGTTTTGTGTCCATTACTATTATTCCATGTTCAACTAAATTAATGATTTAGTTAGTTGTGCCTTTCATTTCAAAAAAAAAAAAATGCTAACAAGTAGAGAAATGAAGATATAAGTTTCCATTAAATTGCTTTCTTAAGATAGATATGCAGCATGCTTCTCTAGAACTTTGCCTATGAATTAGAAAGATTTGACATAGTTCTAGGTATGAACTGTTGTCTAAGCATAAGGCATACATAAAATATATGAACGCATGTTGTTGAAGATCGAGGTGCTGAATGACCGGAGTTGGTAATTAAGTATCATTTGCCGCGCAAGTCCAACGAAGATAATCTTAGAGATTAGAGCTGACAAGTACCTTCGACATGGTTGCAAAGGATACATGTTGTACTTGATGTCCCAAAGGAAATGAAACGCGTCTAAGACAGTTATAGAAATCTGAAGATTTCTTGGACTAGCTAGATGCTACTGAAATTTATTCATGATTTCTCTAAGTGATATATCACTAATGCACTCACATAGAAGAAAGTGAAGTATAAATAGGGTTTGAATCAAGTAGACATTTGAGAAATTGAAAGAAAAGTTTAGTTGTGCATGTGTACTTGCATTATCTAAAGGTAATGATGATTTGATAATTTGATGTGATGCATCTGTAAATGGTGTAGGTTGCATGTTGATGCAACTGAATAAGGTGATCACTAATGTTTTAAGATACCTAATGATTAATGAGATAGTTTACGCAACATGCGACCTCGAAATTAGATGCGATGGTGTCTCCTTAACAGTGTGACGACACTATCTTTACGACATAAGGTTTGTCGTGCATTCACCCCATAAGAATCTAAAGCACACATACGAGCAAAAGGAGCTCGATATGCACTAAAGACGATGGATGGAAATTTTGATCGACTATGATTTTGAACTACGTAATCGTCTAAAAAAATGTGGTTGCTATGACCCAAAGTTCGAAAGAACGTATGAAGTCGATCCAAGTACACGTTATGAGAAGATACGTATCTGTGGATCCGATTAATGAGTTGAATGAGGCCTAGATAGTGGCACGTCAGGCAGGTGAAGATGTTAAGAAGGAAGAAGTGATAGGAATTGTAATGAAATTGATATTAGGAAGCAGATGCTGCTTCGGATAGGCTGCTGAGTTTGGTTTGAATACCGAATTTCAGGAACTTACGAAAGATAATAATATCAAAGAGGCTTACAAGACAAGATGCTCAGTGCATCCGAATGCAGATAAAGATGCAGTATACAAGGTAAGGTTATTTTGATGGCCAAGTATAAGAAAGATATGATGATCTGTATGAAAAGTGTATGACTTATTTGCAAGTCAAAACCGAGCACCAGAAACCTTCAATCTCTAGAAATTTCCACATGAAAAGGAGAAATGATCACAATGGATTTTGTAGTTAAGTTATCCGAGACAAATAGAGGCAAGGATGCTATATGGATATAATATATAGACTAACCAAGGAGCAGAGTCCATGTGTCTATTGTATTTGATACAGACGCAAGGGTTACGTCAAGCTTTTGCCAAACCTTTCAGAATGACTTAAGGACAATGTTAGATATGAGTACATCATATCATCCCCAAAGAGATGGTCAAAGCGAAAGGACCAGTAAGACCATACAAGACATGCTTCGAGCATGCGTAATTGAAATCTATGGTAGTGGTAGAGATGTTTATCTCTCCCTAATGGGATTTTTCTTATCAAATAGCTACCGATCGAGCCTAAATGTTATTCCTTTTTAGGCAATACATGAAAATAATTATAGGACTTATTTTCAGATCTTGAATTGGTCTTGGACATGACCAATAAAGTATAGATATATGTGAAATGCAACAAGGCGACTCGAGATCGCAAGATAAAGTTATACAAGTAAATTACAAAGGTCTTTAGAAATTATGATTAAGGACGGACTATATTGGAGGTGTCGCCAAGGTAAGACACCACACAAGTTAGAAGGAAAGAAAATTTGAATCCTTATTATAACGAATGTTTGAGGTCATAATAAGGGTAAGCTTAATGACTTACATGATTCAACTCCCCGAGGAGTTAAGATAAGTATGTAGATTATTGAAGATATGTTTGTCCGAGGAGACATTAAGGCTCCACCTGATGAAATCTAGGTGGGCAGCCGATTGAGTATCGTTAAGAAGTCGACCGAGATATTCAAAAGGCAAGTTATGAGATTAAGAAAGTGTGTTTCTATTGTTGAGAATAAGTGGAGTGCAAAGCGTGATTCTAACTTTTTGTTGGACCTAAGATGCGCTATGAGGAAGAAATATTATTGTATGATTTCGAATCGATGTAATTCCGGGACGGAATCCTTTTAAGGGGGAGAGGATGTGACACCCCGACCCTAAGCGACGTGCTATGACTGAGAAATAAATATAGAAATGAGTCAACTGAAGATTCGAACCTGTAAAATGTATAAAAACTGGAAGTTTGGCGAGAGAAAACGCCTAAAATGGTTAAACGTGTTAAACACACGATATTAACACGTACCGAGCCAGTTTATCACTAGATACGTAATATCTGACGAAATAAATATCTCGATAGTATTTATTATGTTTCTTGAATATTATCTTTGAGAAATAAAATATAAAACGCGAAGAGAATCGAGTTCGTACGCAGTGCCGGTTAACGCGACAAAACCCGCTATATATATATATGAAGCATTGCTTCATTCTTCATTTCATAACACAAGCACACACATAGTGTGAGAGAGAGTAGAGAGAGAGAGCTGCTACTGCAGAGAGGTGGCTGGTGGTGGTCCGATAGTGGTCCGGTGGCGGCCGGTGGTGGTTCGCGGTGGTCCAATGGCGGTCGACGGCGGCCGGAAAGGTCATCTTTGACCCGGAACCATTTCTCGACGTCCTGAACGCAATGGTAAGCTCCGTTTAGCCTCAATCTATCCTTAATATCGTGAAAATGTCCAAAATATTCTGAAACACGTTTGCATGTGTTGTTCAACAAAACCACAGCGGGTTCTAGGATGAATTTCGGGTGATCTAGCCGTTGGATATGTCTAAATTTGGATGGATTGTTCTTAACACATAGGTGTTAACATCTACCGTTCAGTTTTTGTAGATCATACTCAGAGGTACGGTTTTTATGTCGAATAGTGTGAATGATCGGAATTTCCGTCACTGGAAACACAGCCCCGAAGATCGTCACTTTCCCGGAGATCCGACCGTTAGATTGGGACGATCTTTGGACTGTATCTTCTTAAGACATATATGAACATGTCCACCGAAGGAAAATCCGATCAGAGGTATATAAGTATGGTTTTGGCTGTGATTAGTTTGTAACAGTTTCTATGTTGAAAACAGGAAACTTGTTTGTGTTGTTTGTTGGTATAGATGAGGATGTACGAATGATCCGAGGCTAGATAAATGTTCATAGTAGAAAGACGAATGTAATGATGTATTGATTTGTATTACATGTCGGTTTTTAAGGGGTATGCGAACCGACCCGAAAGGTATAAACCAGATGGTTAACCATTACATTGTGTCGAGAAAGTGAGACGAGATATGACGTTGCGATGAAGTACACGAGTATTATAAATGTGTTGTTAAAAGCTCGAGATCGCTCACTAACACACCGGAAGCCCTTAGGTTGTACGTATGCTTGTTCAAGAGTTGGACCGGGATTAATAGGAATTAGCAAGAGTATTGATGAATGATCGTTGGTTGCTTTATGTTTGCTTAGATATGTACTTAGCTTCGGATTCATAACACGCTTCACATAGGTGAGTTTCATGACCAAACTCTTCCCTTTTTAAATGTTTTGGGGTGAAATACATGCTTAAGAATGTTTTTGAGTTCAAATGATTTTTGTGTATTATTAATATTACTTGTACGATGACAAATCATTAAGCACAATGGCTCGGGATATATATACATATAGTCGGTACCGTCTATAATTGAATGCAATCATTTGCAGTGTAACAGGTGAAACTCAGATGTGTATATATATTATGCGAAGGTTATTTGGTAGGGAAACCATTTTGAACCAGAATTGATTTGTGTACAATTGATTTAATAATACTCTTGGAAATGATTTATGTGTCATTATCATGAACTCACCAGCTTTGTAGCTGACTTGTTTTAGCATGTATTTCAGGCACGTTAAGGACCCCAGTATTAGGACATGGCGTTACAAGTCACGGAAGCATCGGATAACTACTTGGCAAGGCTTAAATTTGGCATAGATAGACTTTTAGTGCATAGCTGTTTATAAATTTTAGGTATGGACCTTTTTGACTTCCGCTGTACTCTGTTTAAACGGCTATGTATTATGAAATACCAACTGTTCTTCTAGCCCCAGAATCCGGGTGTTACATTTTGGCACCTCCGTTGGTTGATAATGTATCTTAACATCTGTTAAAGGAACAAATTGAAGCATTTCAAGACGTTCATGCCACCTCGATCCGCTATCTAAGATAGGGGAGCCCCCTGGCCTAGAAACAAATTAAGCTGAACTTGAAATCCACTTAATTAAGCTGCCTAGCTAATTAAAAAAATGGCGTACGTACCTTGTTTCAAACACACAGTAGGATCACAGGTGGATCTTAGTTTTTCCCAAACAGCTTTAGCTGAACGGAGATTGCAAACGACGTCTCCAAGCACATCTTCATTAACAGAACCCAAAATCCAACCTCTTGCAAGATTATCGTATCTTCTGATCATGGTATGATCAGAGACCGAATCTGTATACGCTTCATCCACATCCAACAGGCAAAGCATTTGTTCTTTCCAAAGAAGGTAGTTGCTTGCGCCTGAAAGTTTCACGGAAACAAAGTTGAATACATTAGTATTTGATGCATATAAGTACTCAAAGTCTTGTATTCTTTCTGAAGCACTCAAAAGAGGAAGAGTGGCCATTTGGATATGAAGAGGATTAATTAATTTTGCTAGCTTGATGCATTTAGTTTTTATAATAATTAGTCTTTTTAGAGTCGTTGCATGTTCTAGCTAGTACGTGTAGAAATATGAATTTTATGACGACTCTTCCTAGCTTGATGTGAAATTCTAACATGTGATGCATATATGTTAACTTGTTTCCTAGCTAGAATTTTGGAAGTGTACGTTCACAATTTGATTTAAGTGATTATATATATTGTTTTTTTTTGCTAGATGTACGTTGTTGAGGCTAGCTAATATATAGAATTAATTAATATATGATGCCATAATTGTATGTAACTACCATAATTTGTAGTAATTAAGCCATATATAATTCTAGCTTAAGACATTTCTTCAAACGATTGAAATTTTCAACGACTCTGATATTAATTTAGGTGAATAAGTCAGCAACTTAACTTGTTGTTTTGTGCTCTAAAATTCATCCCTAATGTCTCTGTTCTTGACTAGTTGTCTAGCATATGTTTGTTTTTTTTCTGATAACATATTTGATGTTTTCTTAATGACATATGTGGTGACATATATGCATGGCACGATAGATGTTACGTACTAGGGGACTCAGCTTACTGCGATGTTAATCACATTTAATTTGATGAAACCCATCACCGTTGGTTGGTGACTGTCCTTGCGTAAATGGTCATGTGTAATACAAATTTCTGTGGGATGCTTGCTACGGATTACGTACATTAGTGACGGATCGACGACTCTCTCTTTTTGGGACAAGTTTCAAACTTTTCCAGCCAAAGCTTTACACTGTCGACGTATCAATCGCCGACTCGAGGACCGCTTCGCGTAGGCCTTTACAAAAATCTACTTTTAGTTAAAACTCAAGTGAAATAATAAATATTAATTAATCTTTATGGTGACATATAATGTTTATGTGTTTATGGAAACTTGGGGAAAAAATCAGCTATCACAAACCTTACCATTAGACCAACGCATTAAAGGGAAAGTTGATAATATAAGTAACCTTATAACGAATTCAAGGATGTTATTGAAAACATTATATTATATATATATATATATATATATATATATATATATATATATATATATATATATATATATATTTTTTTTTTAAAGATGAAATTACTTTAAATATATTATATAAAAAACTAAACGTGTGTGATGTGTCAATTAAGGGCATGCATATATAAAACCGTGAAAATAAACTAACGTCAAAACATCATCGGGAACCGTGAGTTGAATATGATGCTTGAATAAAGAAAATTCAAGTATACTCACCCGTCACATATATATTCTTTTAAGACAAATCTTGGACCAGAATTAAAAAGAAAACGTAAAAGAAACGTCTCATCCAAGATTATCGATAAACAAACAGAACATTGTGGGTCGCCTTTTAAAAGGTCACGGTCAATGAAAATGAAAACATTATTTCACGTCCCTACAACTCATCACAAGTAACCTAAACAACAAACATCAATCAATAATAGATTTTTTTTACCGCCAATTATTATATAAATTAATATCAACTCTCACATATTTAATAATCCTTGTGTATTAACTTAAGAAGTTACATATTTAGCTTTGTTATTTAATTTTTTAAATCATTCTTATATATTCCTTTAAGTTTTTTCATGAGAAAAGACAGAATATGTAACTGATTTTAAAGATGATGCTACTATACTTAACTTCATTTTATAATTTTCACGTGTTGCATCTTTTTCTCTAGGTTTAAAATAATACAATTTCGACCTTATTTTTGCAAAAGTATTTTTTCTTTTAAATTTCATTTCTTATATGCTCCTCATTCCTTATAATGCTATATTAAACCATTACATTTAGGTGGTGGGTGTTGGCTAAGGGTACGTGTTCAAACAAACCAAACATAACCCGAAACAAATCGTACACGTAATTGAAAACCAAACCGAATTACAATTTTTGTTTTCGGTTCGGTTACTAAGTATATCTGAATTGTGAATTCGGTTACAGAAAAGTAAGTTTATTCAATTCGGTTATCTGAATAAACTATATAGTAATCAGTTTAATCGGATAACCAAACTGAATAATGATATTAAAACTGTTAAAAAAGTGGTTGTGTTTCTATAGTAGATTATTTATCTATGATATACATATATGTATAAAAAACTTATATCAACAGGTTAAATTTACATGTAAATAAGCGGTTCTATAAGGGAAAATGCCATAGAAACATAACCAAGTTTCAGTTTTGTTCTAATTAGGTCACTCAAGCATATTTTACTTGAATTGGATGACTAAACCTTCAAATTGAGCAATTGTTGGATTTTGTTTGTGTCAAGAAAGGAATTAGGGATAGAATGTGGGGGTCGAAATATTTAATATATGTAATTATATTAAAAAATTTAAAAATATGTTAATTATAATAAAAAATAAAAAAATAAATCTACAATTCACATTACCGCTTCACATTAGCATAAAAAAATGTAAAAAATAATTTCTAACTGAAACGTAAAGAAAAACATGTGAAAACAACATGTTAAAACCTCTAATTTGAATAAAATATGAAGATGAGTGACCTAATTGGAACAATTTTTAAACTTGAGTGACTTAATTAGAACAAAATTGAAACTTGGTTATGTTTTTACAAAGTTACCCCGTCTAAAAATAAATATGTTATGTCACTTTCCCCGGCCTATAGGGCGGGTTCAATAAAAGATCTATTTTTAGAATAAACGACTAGATCTTAGAACATCCATTTAATACTATTGTACACTTTCTATGTTTCCCAAGCATCTACACATTTTTTGTAGCAAGCAAAAATTGCAATCACATGTTATCTAATAACGGGTTACTATGATTTTCATATGAGAGAATCATATCTAACTATATATAAAATACACACTTATAGATATTTTAAGAACCCAAAAAAGTTAAGATATGCCTCATCCATTAAAGTACAATGTACAATATAAAAATAGGGTAACATGGTGTTTATAACAATTTTACATTTTTATCTTTTAATATTTATTTTCAAAATATATTAATACTAATAATTCATTTATTTATTTATTTATATTGAAACAAAAACTTCGTGAGTAGTATTTTATGTATGGCTTGAGATGTTGTATTTCTATTGGTTTATAGTTTGAGGTGTTGTGTTATTATTGGTTGATGTCATGAGTGCGTTTGTTGATTGGCTGTTTATTTAATTATTTTTGTGTTTTGTTTTGTATTTGATTTCTTTTGTTACATTTTTGTTTGTGGGCTGCTACTAGGGTATGTAAGAAGTTATTACTCGCTTAACAATTGTCGTGCAACGCGCGAAAGCCTGAATATACCTAGTATATATAATATATATTAAGCAAACTTCATGAATAGTAAATAGTTAGGTGACAACTTTTTATTGGTTAATTTTTTGTGTGACATGTTTTTATTGGTTAAATTTTTTGTTTGCATTGTTGTTTCATTTTGGAAATGAGAAGTGCTTTTTTTCCCACAAATGTTTGTTTGGTTTTCAATTTTACATGTTTTCAATTTTTTTCTTTACGTTTCAACCGACAATATAAAAGTTTCTGACATGAATGTAAATATGAAAAAGGCTTATGCAACAAATAAACTCATAAAATTATTTGTATAACCGTGATAATCCAACAAAATAATCTCACGTGATATATCTAGTGTAGTAAAAACTAGTAAAATTTGAGATTGATTACACTTTGTCCCCTTATCTTTACCAATATATTTATTTTAGTTTCATTTTTAAAGCAACTTTTGCTCATGATTTTAATATGGTTATAATTTTTTCAACAAAAAACAACAAAAATAACGTAAAAACGAATATTTTATTCACTTTAAGTGAAGTATAGTATTTCTGTAGTTTTTTGTATTTGAAGTTTTTACACATAAATCTTTTTATGCTTATAATACTTCATACATTTACATGATGTAAAATTATCTTTTTACATGATATATTCTCAGACGTATCGTGTGAAACGTCTTTATATAAATGTTATCTTTATAACTAAATCTTACAATGAACAACTCACTTTATAGGTCCAGTGTTTGGATAAGTTGGATTGATATGACCGTTTTTAAAAACTGGATAACATTATAAATGTTAAAAATTTATAATATATATCTATACTATATATACACACACTATATTATAATGCTGGAATGATTGGTGTAGGTGTTAAAGTTAAGAGTTTTTAGATTTTATTGCGGATGATAAAACACAAAAGTGAGTTTTATTAGCGGTAAAATTGTGTTTAAAACATTACTTTCATATATTTGAATCTAATATTTATACTCTGTTCTTCAAACAGGAGATCCAATGAAGGGCTTCAAATTTGAAATTGTGTTTCTCCCATTCACATCCAACAGGTTTTCAATTTTTCTTTTCCCCCGACTTTGTAACCTCCCTCACCAGAAACGAAAATATGATTTTTAACATCAAATCAACATCGATGTTTCTATTTCTATTTACTTCATGTTCAACTCCCTCATATTTTCATTCTTGTTCTAATTTTGATTTTTCTGAATGTCATGTAACTATAATATATAGATTCTTGTGATATGTTTTGGTTGTATTAAGTAAAAGTTAGTCAATCAAACAATATGTTTTATATCTATGTAACCATTCGAATGTTTGTATGAAGCATCTAGTTAACAAGTAGTAAATCTAACTTAATTGATTGATAATTATGTTTAAGCATTTAAGTGTTAATCATAGGCATGCGATTTGTTTTGCTTTGGTGTGTTTGGTTTCATGTTACTACGACAGACAATTTATCATACGCCACCTAATCGTGCCCAGTACCCCCCTAGTTAGTTTAGTTAAGGAACGAACGTTTGGTGAAATCAAACTAAGCTATGTCTATGTAGTCGATTAAACATTTTTCTCACTGATTAAGTCTTGCAACTAAGTAACCAAAACCCACAACCGGGAGTGATTGCTTGTTTTCATTTGCTTCTGTCTTTTGTGCTTTTAGTGTGTTTCTAGCTTTGTAACTTTAGTAGTTTGTCTTTAGTCTAATCAAATCACCAATTAAGATTTTTACACTTTCTTTTATAATCAAACAATTAATATAATACTAACTACATGCTCCATGTGGATAGGATACTCTACTTACCATAACTATCTAGGTATTTAGGGTTTTCCATGACTTAATGACGGTCATCAGTCATTTGGATTTATCATTTGGATTAAATCTTCTGGTAAGAGTTGACCTTTGTTTTCCAAAGATAGGTATGTACGTTGAGCTAAAAAGATCCAGCATGAGAGGGAATTGTAGAGTGACAAACGAAGCAATCGGGATGAGAGCCAATCCACATATCGGAGCAAGCATCCATGGCTTTTGTTCACAAAAGACAAGGAACAAGGTCGTGCTGAAAGCTACCATCATAGCTGTTGTAGAGAGTAATAGCGAGAAAAGTCCAATAAACAATCGTCTTGGCAAACTAACTAGGAAGTCTTTCTCGGCAAAACGAGTTGTTAGAATAGACAAAAATACTAGTAATGCGGTAGTAGATGCAAATAGTGATATTGCATCTGATATGGCGAAGATAGTGAATGACTTATCACTTTTAAACAACGGGGTCCCTTTTTCTTGATTGCTTCCACCAGGTACGGTAATTGCAGCTGCAAATACGATTGTGGTAATAAGTGCAGCGGTGATACTACATGACTCTGCTGTAGTTTTCATCCATTGTTCTCCTTCCTTAACTAACTTCTCGTGTTCCCTTGTAAAAACTGCATCTGGTGTCTCTTTAAATCCGTTCTCTTTTGTAATGTATGTCGGAAACACAAGTTTCTTCACTTCCTATAAAACAAATTGATTTAACCTTGTTATGTTGTGATGAATTCCGTAAACGAATCACTTAGCGTTAATAGTCTATCTCTTATGTACCTCACGCCATTGAAGTTCTCGTTGTAGCTGCAATGCTGCTCCTGTTCTCTGATTGAGTACACTTGAAGACGCCAATCTTCCGGCCAAGTGCAAAATATTGTTTCTAGAAGAATCTACAATGGTTCTATAACGATTCTTACGCTCCCCAATGTCATAGATACGATTGTAGACTCTTTCGGAACGGTGTATTATTGCTAATTGGATAATGTCGTACCCATCTTGATCTGTACTCTGAATAGCTTCACGTGATCTAGATAAAATCTCATCAACAACTTCATTAGCATTTTTACATGAAGCCTCAAGAATTGGTCGGGTATAATATGGGTGATGAGTACCGTTATAGTCCAACTTGTCTATTTCATCACATACCATTTCTAAAACCTCTTTAGCCTCTTCCCATTGGTTCTTTTTTCTCTCAATATGCTTGAAGGGTGGAACTGCAAGTCAAGAAAATATTAGTATAAAAGGCTTATCAGTATAAGGATTAATGAGTTTATTCCATACTCTTACAACCTTGTTTTAGCACCAGATGCCACACGAGAAAATATAGAAATGTTAATGAGAGACAAATGATGGCTAAAGCGAGGTTTATAATAAATGTAATGACAACCACAAGGAGGCTTGGTACTGCACAAACACACACCAAAAAAAATATTATTAGAATTTAATATACAATTTACTTATCAAGGTGTATTGGATTTTAACGGTTTCAACGATTTTCTATTGGCCACTACTATTCCCAACTATCAAAATATGTGTTAGCAGTCCCAAAATTTTTATCATTGTTGCCACCAATGGACTGCCGTTAAATATTAAGTAACGGGGTTACGTTTTTTTAATTTCGAAGCACCAACGTTTTAGGGTTTTTGATCAGAAGGAGAATGCGAGTTGATTGATGTAAAAATGACCTCAAAACGATACTCCAAACGATGGATTTTTTACATCCTATTTAAACACCTTTATGTTTAAACACCTAGTTGAAGTACTGTTTTATCGTTTGGAACACCGTCACCGTCAACACATATTTTGGACCATCAGTAGCCAATAGCATATAGTTAAGACTGTTAAAATCCAGTACTCCTACTTTTAACTCATCTATACAAGTATTTTTCTACCTGTAGCTATTAACACTAGTACCCCAATAAAGGGTAGAAGACGTTTATCAGCACTACGCTCAGGACAAAGCATCAAGGGGAGTGCAGGGATACGAGCAAGAGTTGGAAGAACCCGGTTTACAAAGTTCGGAATTCCCATGGCACAAAAGTTCATAGCTGAAATATAAAAAACCACATCCAATAACCCTTTGAATGTAAAAGAAAATAATATATAACGTACTGCAACTGTTTGTAATACATTAGAAACATACACGGATATATAAGTGTTTCTCCAGAGTTTAACCCAGTCGGAAAGGATTTCGCTATAGCCATTAGTACATCGTCACTTTTTGAAACAAACTCTGGAAACTTGTGCATCAACTCTGCTGCTAAACCTACAAGAGTAATAATTAATAGAATGTACATCAATGCTGTTCAAAGCAGTAACTTTTTAATTATGCTATAAATACATATATGTAATGTGTCGTCTACTTACTGTAATGTTTTGCATAAATCGCATTAACAAGAAGGTCGTCCCCAATCTCGACACCATGGTGAACAGAGCGGGCTAAAAAGGATTGCAACGCAGATTTCCCATCATAATACACAGCTTTCAACAAAAATTCAATGGTATCAAGATGCATGTTTTCATAAGCTTTATACAGTGGAACTTCACCTTTATTGTCTTGAATTTGTAACAACCTGCTGTTTTTCTTAACCAGAAGCTCTGCTGCTTGTTTGTTACCAACAATCGCAGCAATGTGAAGCGCTGTGCTTCCATCAGAATGTCTCTTTTGAAGTAGTTGTTCAGCATTTATAAATGGAAACAGTTTTTTGAGTAAAACATTATGACCTAGTCCAACCGCAATGTGCAGGACGGTGTTACCATCATCGCTAATTGCTTCTGTGGCTAGGCTTTTGTGTTTTTTTAGTATCTCTCCTATATGCAGCCAGTCCCCAATGATTGTAGCTTTATGTAATATCCATTTCTGTTCATCCATATTCTCACGGTTTTGTGTATCTTCATTGTTTGTTTCAGTTCCTGTTGGAACAATTATTATTTCTATTGAATTTCCACCTTCTTCAGTCGTGCTTGTTTCTGCTGAAACAACATTCTGTATTATATATACAGATATATGTCTAAACTATTTCATTTTGACGGTTACGTGGCTACTATACATATTCAAAAGAGGTAATTAAATTGGTAGGTTGAAGATTGAAGTTACACTCATATATAGTTTATGCTCTGATTTTTGGTGGGGGTTAAGAAAGATGTACGTACCTTGATGAAAATTAAGAGTGTTTGATGAGCCCTTCATTTGGCCGGATATATATATAGATGAGACCTAATTAATTCAAGTAATTTGTATGTAGATCAATGAGGCAGGATATATATGCGTGGATAGATATGTGTGTCAATATATATAGAGATTTGGATCATTGTTTTTAATGTTTTTTAGGCTTCATTATTATATTAATATTTTTATTTTAGTAAGAACTTTAGCTTTTACTTTATACCCTTGTTAAAGAGTCATTCATTCAATGGTTATTGAGAGACATCATATTCTCTCTATATCCGGCCATGCATATGTATATAAAGAGAGAGAATGAGTGTTTCTCATCAATAGTTAAAACTACTTGTGTGTGGAGTAGATTTTATTTTAATTAAAAATATAATTTATGAATTGGATGTGGGACACAAAGTATATCATGTCATTGTTTCTTGATGTTTACATATTCTGATTACAGGCATATTAATTAGTGTCTCACATTTACCTTTTTTCTAATCTAATTATGTTTGTTCCAGTGATAAAGTTTGATACTTGAAGTAGTGTTTAGTGAAGAGAAGGAATCATTTTAGCTAGCATGGTCCTTAATTAATTAGATGCTAATCTTGCCATGTGGGATAAGTCATTTGATACTTAAAATTTAGGGACGTGAAACTATAGTAAAATCTTTTAAATCTACAAAATGTTAGTAGTTGGGTCAAACAAACTTCGATTAGTCTCGTTCAACTTCAATAACGTTAGAATCGACTTGTCAAATTCTCTAAAAATCTCATTTCAATTGATTTCAACGGCCGCTAGAACGAGTCAATCGGATTTTGTTCACCCGACTTCTTATCACTCCATCTGTTTAAAAATTCATGTATTTAAAGAACATTTTATAAGTAGTATACTCCATGTGCAAATTGATAGTTTTAATATTAGACAAGAACAATTAATTGTTGGGTTTCAGTGGTATCTTTAGATTTTAATTACATCAAAACAGGTTTGATAAATATAATAATTAAACCGGTAATTATTAACGCAGCGGAAAGTTAACATTAAAACCTATACCAAAAGTGAAACCGACAGGATCCGGTTACAGACATGCAAATACGGTTAAAAATAATTAATCTACCGATGAGATAAAATTATACCTTTGGTTAATAAATAACCGTTTGAGACACCGAAGGTTCAATGAACGATTGCTAGAACCCGAACCCGAACACGAACAAGATTACACCGGAATGAAACGCCAATGGATGGAAGATCCTATGTTCCAAACCAAGTCCACAAAAGAACAAATATATATTTCTTTTGTGATGCGTTGTGCGGCTGATCAAGAAAAAGAAAAGTTTTCACAACCTTTTTTTTTTCTTTTGTTATTTGTGCGACGGCACTAATCAAAAAGGGGTGAAGGAAAAATTAGTTAACCTAATTCCTAATGATCCCTTATTATATAAACTAATCTTATTTAGTGAGCCCTAAGCCCGGTTAGATTAGTTTGAGCCCAACACAATAACAAACCTGCTATTCATTTAATTAAGTTAAATGAATAAATATAATTTATAAATGGTATAAATTATAACCGCGTCTTTCGTTCGTGATTACCAATTAAACGAGTTAAGTGGATTTAATGTTCGTTGCCCTTGGTGTAACTCTTACGGGTCACAACTCGGTTAGCCACGTTAATTTATCGGGTCCGGACATATTAAATCCAACAGTCTCCCACTTGGTCGGACCACGATAAAATCTCAACGCAAACAGTCAGCGGCGCTCTAGCTACACATGACTGCCCCTAACAAGTTATGATACTTTAAAGTCATTAACCAAGCAATATGTAAATATTAACAACTTACTATGAGAATATAATAGACTTATGGTAACCGTCGTCATTTATCCTTTCTGTAAAAGACATCAATTGAAACAATGAGACATGGATTAAGTTCATTCTCATATGAGGTTCAATCATTTTAGTTCTCGATCAAGATTCAAAATGGTCCATTCAAACACACAGTCTGTTTGGGTAAGGCCTTACACTTCTCCAGTTTGAATCAACGAGGGCGCCAAGATGTCTAACTGTTACATTGCATGTAAGAGTACAGAATCCCTTATTGACTACATACAGCTCCCACTGAACTTCAGAATTATTCCTAATTAAAGCCTTTATAACTGGCAGTTACGCGACAGCGGTTGACAATAATTAAAGAATATTCCTTTAGTAAACAGGAGTTCCAATATATATCTCAGGTCAGAGGATACTAAATGAGTATACCAATATATCAAAAACATCTTATGATTACAATCCATGAAGATGATTTGAAACGAGTTACTTCCAACGTCATTCACAATGAGGTCTGTGAATTTGAATGTCAACTACTTGAGCCCAAATTCAGAATAGTCTTAATTCAGAATCATTCCCATGAGTCTGATCGACTACGGATAATTCAGAATACAATATTCATGGATTAAACGTATTAAAATCGAACACAGTTATAAACTTTAGAATTCAAGTAAATAAATTCAAACGAATTCAGAAACTGTTAAATGTTCGTACATCCAAATACTAAATCAAAACTCAAAGTTAGCTACTCTAAGCCCGATGGCATTCCTATGCTCATCATGTTTGTCCTGTGTCATGGGCTTAGTAAACGGGTCTGCTAAGTTTTGATCTGTGTTTACTTTGCTTATCATAATGTCTCCATGTTCCACAATTTCCCGTATCAAGTGGAACTTCCTATGAATGTGCTTTGCTTTTGATGAGATCTGGGCTCTTTGGCTTGGGCAATAGCACCAGTATTATCATAAAATATCTCGATTGGTTTTTGTATGCTTGGAACCACATCGAGATCGGTTATGAACTTCTTCATCAACACTGCTTCCTAAGCAGTGTCTAAGGCAGCAATATATTCGGATTCGGTGATTGAATCTACCACAACACTCTGCTTGGAGCTTTTCCATGAAACAACTCCTCCATTTAGAGTGAACACGAATCCTGATTGAGAGCGAGAATCATCTCGGTCAGTTTGAAAACTAGCATCAGTGTAACATCTTATAGTGAGTTCTTCTTCCACTCCTCCAAAGATTAAGGACATATCTTTAGTTCTTCTTAAGTACTTAAGAATGTTCTTGACAGCAGTCCAATGGGCCATGCCAGGACTTTGCTGGTAACGACTAGTCATGCTTAAGGCACACGAGACGTCAGGTCTTGTACATAACATTGCATACATGATAGAACCAATCGCTGAAGCGTATGGAACCGCTTCCATTCGCTTATTTTCAATGTCCGTAGAAGGAGATTGCGATTTGTTCAGCACAGTTCCTTTAGTCATAGGAACACCTCCTTTCTTGGAGTTTTCCATCTTAAAGCGTGTCATCATTTTGTCAATGTATGTGCTTTGATTTAGCCATAGAAGCCGCTTGGATCTATTTCTGTAGATCTGATTCCTAGAATGTAAGCTGCTTCTCCAAGATCTTTCATTGCAAAACAAGATCCCAACCAGTGTTTAACTTCATTAAGCATAGGGATGTTGTTTCCAATGATCAGTATATCATCTACATACAAGATGAGGAATGATATAGAGCTCCCACTAGCTTTCCTGTAAACACAATGCTCATTTTCATTTTTGACAAAACCAAACTCTTTGATTTTTTGGTCAAACGAAGATTCCAGCTACGAGATGCCTGTTTAAGTCCATAAATGGACTTATTCAGTTTGCACACCCTTTTAGGATATTTTGGATCGACAAAACCTTCAGGCTGAACCATATAGACATCTTCAGAAAGATGTCCATTAAGAAAAGCGGTTTTGACATCCATTTGCCATATCTCATAGTCATAGTATGCAGCGATGGCAAGTAATATCCTGATCGACTTGATCATAGCAACGGGCGAAAATGTTTCTTCATAATCAATACCCTCAATCTGAGTGTAACCTTTCGCAACTAGCCGTGCTTTATAAGTGTGTACCTTTCCATGCATGTCGGGTTTTCTTTTGAAAAGCCATTTGCTTCCTATTGCCCGAGATTCGGGAGGTAACTCAACCAAGTTCCAGACTTGATTTTCACGCATGGATTGCATCTCAGCATTCATGGCTCCTAGCCATTTCGCAGATTCTAGATCTGAGATAGCAGATTTATAGTTAGCAGGTGCGTCATCAGAGTCAGCTACTACCAGGACTTCAGCACCCTCAAGATTCCAAAGATATCTTTCAGGCTCCTTACGAGTCCTGCTACTTCTGCGAATGCTAGTGTTCTCGTCTGATTCATTTGTAACGACTTCTGGTGCATCAGACTTTCCGACTTCATCAGCGGTAGTTTGTGATTCTCGAACTTCTTCGAGATCCACAACATTGTTTCCTGTTCCTCGATCAAGAGCTTCTTTCTCGAGGAAGTGTCCCCTCCTTTTGATGGAAATAAGGTTTGCATCAGGATGGTAGAAATATAGTCCGCTTTTGTTACAGTATCCGACGAAAACAACTTTTTCGCCTCGAGGATCGAGCTTGTCATCAGAATCGCTGGTGACGTAAGCATCACATCCCCATACTCTAAGGTAAGACAAATTGGGTTTATGCCCATGCCATATCTCATATGGGGTTTTGTCTACCTTTTTAGTCGGTACTAGATTGATAATGCGAGCGGCGGTCATAAGAGCATAACTCCATAAGGAGTGAGGCAAGTTTGTCCTACACATCATCGATCGGACCATGTTTAGCAGGGTTCGATTTCTCCTCTCGCACACGCCATTGAGCTGGGGTGTGCCAGGTGGAGTGGGCTGTGAAATTATTCCACGTTCCTTTAGATGATTGAGGAATTCTGAACTGAGATATTCACCACCTCGATCTGATCGAAGTGTTTTTATCGTTTTGCCGAGTTGGTTTTCTACTTCGTTTTGAAACTCTTTGAACTTTTCAAAAGTTTCATGCTTGTGTTTCATCAAATAGACATAAGCATATCGACTGTAATCGTCGATGAATGTAACAAAGTATCTTTCATGATTTCTAGACATTGTTCTGAAGGGACCACATACATCAGTATGTATGAGTGCTAGCAGATCGTTAGCCCGTTCACCTACATGGGTGAAGGGGTGTTTAGTTAGTTTTCCAGCTAAGCAAGACTCGCAGTCATCAAAGGAGTCAGGTCCAGTGGATTCAAGAATTCCATCAGATTGAAGCCTTTTCAAACGTGCCTTGCTTATATGGCCAAGTCTACAATGCCATAGATAAGTATCATTCGTATCAAATTTCGTACGTTTAGAAAGATTATAAATGTTATTGTTTGTATGAACATCTACCTCGTAAATACCATTTCGAGGTTTAGCCTCAAAATAAAAAACATCATTCAAGTAAGCAGAAATAGAAATCTCATTAAAAGCGTACTTGAAACCTTGTTCAAACAATAAAGAAACTGAAATAATGTTTCTGGTTAAACCAGGTGCAAACAAACAATTATTCAAAATAACTACAAGGCCAGAAGGACATGAAAGATGATATGTTCCAGTTGCAAGAACTGGTACTCTTTTCCCATCACCAACGATGAGCTCCATGTCGCCTTGTTTCAGCTTCTTCCACTTTTCAGGCTCCTGCAAGACATTAACGATGTGGTAACCACATCCAGTATCAAATACCCATGTGTTGCTAGAGACAGTAAAAAGTTCAATAACATAAATAGAAATACCTGAAGTGCCTTCTCTGGAGGCCTTCATTTTTCTCAGCTTAGCTAGATATTCAGGGCAGTTTCTTTTCCAGTGCCCTGTCTTGTTGCATTCAAAACACTGACGCTCTTCAGGAGGGGGTGGTTTTGGTTTTGCAACGACCTTGTTATTGTTGGTGGCACGATTGACAGCAACATTAACTTTGTTCTTGCCTTTGCTGTTATATCCCCTTTTCTTGGGGTTGGGCTTCTTAACACCACCAGATTTGACCATCAAAACTTGGTTTTGCTTTGGGATATTCATCTCGGCTGTTTTGAGCATACCATGTAGCTCGGCAACAGGCTTTACCCATGCATTCATGTTGTAGTTCATTACGAACTGGTCGTAAGAGCTAGGGAGGGAGTTCAAGATGAAGTCACCTGCCATTTCATTTTGCATAGGGTTACCAAGTTTGGTCATCTGGTCAATATAACCTTTCATCTTAAGCACATGAGCGCTAACCGATGAGCCCTCTTGCATTTTACAGCTAATGAGCTGTTTCATGGTGTCATGGCGTTCTTGTCGGGCCTGTTTCTGAAACATGCCTTTAAGTTGCTCAATCATGTCAAATGCAGCCATGTCTTCCATGTTCTTCTGAAGATCAGGAGACATGGTGGCTTGCATAAGGCAGGCTACCTCAACGGCATCCTCGTTATGCTTATCCCAGGCCTTACGCGCAGCAGCGGTATTAGCCTCGGGCTGATCAGGAACTGGGGCTTCCAGAATATAGAGCTTTTTCGCAAACTTGAGAACTATTTTCAAGTTGCGGTGCCACTCGATGAAATTGGTGTTATCGAGTTTTTCTTTCTCAAGTATAGACTTGAGAGCGAAGGAGTGATTGTTTTCAGAAGACATCTGACAAATAAGCAAAATAATATAGTTAGTATTATCGATGTATTATTCCTTATTTAATTAATGACCCATTAACAGTAATAAGAATAAGGAATGAGAATCTAGCTATGTCACTTGCTAATGGCAGCTGGGGCATACAACATCAGCAAGTGGGTAGGTAGACTGACAACGATTGTCAATTGTGAGAAATGCACAACTCTCCAATATGAGGCCGCTATGACAACTTTTGTCAATGCATTGATACGTTTAGCCTCATCTATGCTCACTTTTACTCTCTAGACAGCTGGGGCATGTAGCAAGAGAGGAAAAGTAATAGTCGTCCTAGAACTAGGTACGTGTGGAAAGGTCCGGATGTGTCAACGAAACCCTTGCACCTTGAAAGGATACAACTACACATCAAATGCGGTGCTGTGGCTCCAAACATTGATGTTTCGCTTTATGCTCCAAGTGTTCCTTATAATAGGATAGCATAGACTATTGATTTTAAATATGGGTTTCAATTTTAGTAATTACCGAATAGGGTCAAGATCCAGTTTTACTAAATTAATTTGTGACAATTAGATGAACCCTTTCATCTCTCAGGACACTTAGTTTAAATAACCTTTTAAAACTAAGTCTTGTCGTGACATAAATAACCGATTAAAAGTTAATAGTTAAACTATTAAGTTACAAGTTTTAGAAAGTCAAAATTAGTTTAAGTTTCCAAAACGTGGTGGTTATTTTAATTATAAAACAAACTAGTTGTTTTATAAAAATTTTCACAAGTTGTAAAATTATGTTTAGAACTTGTTTTTATCTGATTGTGAAATTATTTTAAAACTCTTTTAAAAAAATGATTTGGTATTAGGTTGGTATGTTACAACACTTATAAAATAAAGCAACCACAATAGCAAAGCAAATAAATATGTAAATCTTTATGGCCAAAAATTTGTTTGGTCTTGCCAGAGCCTTTTAGCAAGACCAAACTAGGTCACGGGGTCACAACACATAAACAACCACAAGGATGGACTTGAGTGCATCTTGTTGTCTTGAGTACTCCCAGTGACTCCTAGATCCGTGTTGTCTTCAGTCTTTCCTCCGGGTTTTTAATGTTACAATATTACAAAAATATATAAAACAAAAGAACCCTAATCTATTACAACTTTGAACCATCAAAGTGGCCAAAACCATAAAACCAAAAACCGAATTAAAGTACAACACAACCACAAGGACTGGCCAGATTTACATATATTTTCTAATCACAATAATCATTCGGGCAAACTATTGGTTAAGAATAATAAAATTGTTGACCACAATTTTGTTGCCCAATATTATACATAGATCAGAAACTTAAAAAAAAACTTTAAGTTTGTGATCTATAACCGGTTAAAAGGAGACCGGTACCGATTTGCATGTTGTAAGCAAGGCTCTGATACCACTGTTGGGTTTCAGTGGTATCTTTAGATTTTAATTACATCAAAACAGGTTTGATAAATATAATAATTAAACCGGTAATTATTAACGCAGCGGAAAGTTAACATTAAAACCTATACCAAAAGTGAAACCGACAGGATCCGGTTACAGACATGCAAATACGGTTAAAAATAATTAATCTACCGATGAGATAAAATTATACCTTTGGTTAATAAATAACCGTTTGAGACACCGAAGGTTCAATGAACGATTGCTAGAACCCGAACCCGAACACGAACAAGATTACACCGGAATGAAACGCCAATGGATGGAAGATCCTATGTTCCAAACCAAGTCCACAAAAGAACAAATATATATTTCTTTTGTGATGCGTTGTGCGGCTGATCAAGAAAAAGAAAAGTTTTCACAACCTTTTTTTTTTCTTTTGTTATTTGTGCGACGGCACTAATCAAAAAGGGGTGAAGGAAAAATTAGTTAACCTAATTCCTAATGATCCCTTATTATATAAACTAATCTTATTTAGTGAGCCCTAAGCCCGGTTAGATTAGTTTGAGCCCAACACAATAACAAACCTGCTATTCATTTAATTAAGTTAAATGAATAAATATAATTTATAAATGGTATAAATTATAACCGCGTCTTTCGTTCGTGATTACCAATTAAACGAGTTAAGTGGATTTAATGTTCGTTGCCCTTGGTGTAACTCTTACGGGTCACAACTCGGTTAGCCACGTTAATTTATCGGGTCCGGACATATTAAATCCAACATTAATGTCACATGTTACGCTTCATACCAATACAAATTAAGGGATCGTACCAAAATACAATGGAAGCATGATTTAAAGATATGTACTAATTAACTTCACTTACCAAACAACAACCGTATGTCATTTGGATTAAATCTTCTGATAACACTTTTCCTTTGTTTGCCAAAGATGCGTAAATATGTTGACCTAAAAAGATCCACCATGAGAGGGAATTGTAGGGTAACAAAAAAAGCTATCGGGATGAAAGCTAATCCACATATTGGAGCAAGCATCCATAGTTTTTGCTCGCAAAAGACAAGGAACAACGTCGCACTAAAGGCTACCATCATTGCCGTCGTAGAGAGTAACAAGCAAAAAAGTCCAATAAACAATCGTCTTGGGAGGCTGACTAAAAAGTCTTTTTCAGCAAAACGTGCAGTTAGGATAGACAAGAAAACTAATAATGCTGTACTTGATGCGAAGAGTGAGATTGCATCTGATATAGCGAAAATAATGAAGGCACTTTTCTTCTTAAACAAGGGCATCCCGGTTTCTTGATTGCTTCCACCAGGTACAGTAATTGCAGCGGCAAATACGATTGTTGTAATAAGTGCAGCGGTGATGCTACATGACTCTGCTGTGGTTTTCATCCACTGCTCTCCTTCCTTCACCAAGTTTTCGTGTTCCCTTGTAAAAACCATACCGGGTGTTTCCTTAAAAATGTTTTCTTGAGTAATATATGTAGGAAACACAAGTTTCTTCACTTCCTATAAAATATTCATTTAACTTGCTTATATATGTTAGTTGAAATTAACTTAGCAACTCACTTATTATAAATAGTTTAATTCTTTTGTACCTCATGCCATTGAAGCTCTCGTTGTAGTTGTAAAGCTGCACCAGTTCTCCGGTTAAGTACATTTGAAGGCGCCA
Source organism: Tagetes erecta (assembly GCA_030867185.1). Classification (NCBI taxonomy): domain Eukaryota; kingdom Viridiplantae; phylum Streptophyta; class Magnoliopsida; order Asterales; family Asteraceae; genus Tagetes; species Tagetes erecta. The sequence continues at coordinate 11,841,934 of CM061492.1, read as the reverse complement.
GTTTTCCAGCCAAGTGCAAGACATTGTTTTTCGAAGAATCTACAATGGTTCTATAGAGATTCATACGCTCCCCGACGTCGTAGATAAGATTGTAGACCTTCTCAGAACGGTGTATTATTGCTAACTGAATGATGTCATACCCATTTTTATCTGTACTTTGAATTACTTCAGGTGATCTAAATAAAATCTCATCAACAACTTTAAAAGCATTTTGACATGCGGCCTCAAGAATTGGTTGGGTATAATAGGGGTGATGAGTACCATTGTAGTCCAACTTGTCTATTTCATTACATACCAATTCCAAAACCTCTTTTGCGTCTTCCCATTCCTTATATTTGTTCTCAATATGCTTCACAGGTGCAACTGCAAATATTAAATATTAATTACTAGATAAAAATATTTTACATATATATAAGAAGTGAGTTTACTCCATACTCTTACATGCTAGTAAGTGTGCGCTCTTCCACAAGACCCAATGAAGCCCAAAAATTACGAAACCAACGATATATATGAGGATGCGTATGGTACTTGTTACGATCCCTACAACGATGCATGGTCCTACACGTACAATAAAAAAAATACATTTTATTTCACACTCACAAACATATCTAAAGTCAGACTAATTTAAAAACTAGTATTTATCTAAAAATGCTAAGAAGGTACTGCTCTGCACCATCTGTTTGCATGTAATTATAAAATTTTCTAAGTCTTCTTAGACAAAAATTACTTATCATTTGAATCTACACCTAGCTAGCTAGGTGCAAATAAAAACCAAGTTTATGCTTGAAGACCATGAAAACTACTATGATACATATATACATACCTCTTTATATTCGTTTTATGTTTTTAAAGGTACGTTACGTACCTATATATGGTACATGTAAGTATACCTGTGGTATGTATGGTATACGTATGATGGTTTTCATTTATAGTTAGTTTTCAAGAACCCTCAGCTCCCATGTATGTATAAATCTTAAGATACGTTTAATTACCTACAGTTATTATGAAAAAGGCTGCACATAAGAACAAACGACTGCATGTCATATCATAATCTTTGGTGACGAAAAAGTATATCATAAGGCTAGAAGGAAACGAAGAAGCATAGTCAGTTAGCCAATCAAAATAGTCCGCCATTTCCTTTGTTAGCTCCATAGCTAAAACAAAAACTAGATCGAGTTAATAACTCTTAAAACAAAAGTGTGAAAGAATAATAATGAAAGGTGATATAAAAAAGTGTGTACACGGGTATAAAAGTGTCTCTCCATAGTTTAGCCCTGTCGGAAAGGTTTTAGCTAAAGACATGAGTACATCCTCACTTTTTGACGCAAACTGGGGAATCTTTTGAACCAACTCTGATGCCAAACCTACAACCATAAACAACAAAATTATGTCACACTTGAAACCAATGTGCTATAACTTTACGATTCAGAGAAGGTTCACCTACAAAAAATTAAAAATCTAAAGTTAAAAGCTAAAAAGAATCTTTTAAACGTAATAGGTTTAAAAAAAAGACACAACGTCATAGAAAAAATTATAAATCACAATTTGACTCGAATTTTAAAAAACTGCTTCAGAGACCTAACTTGTTTAAAATACTTCTCGTCGTCCTTTCTAAAAATATTAAATATCTTGCCTACTTACCGTGGTATTGTGTTTACCATTTGCCACTTTTTTTTTATAAAAATATCTTGCCTACGTACCGTAGTGTTTTGCAGAAATAGCATTAACAAGAAGATCAAGAACAACATCGTCGTCAGGGTGTACATGGCCATGCAACTCAGTTATGGTATCATCATTGACAGCTTTCAGCAAATATCTAACGGTATCAAGATGCATATTTTCATAAGCTTTATCCAATGGTAATTTACCATTACTATCTTGTATTACCAAAAACTTGTTGTTCGTTTTAACTAGAAGCTCTGCTGCTTGTTTGTTTCCGACAATCGCAGCAATATGAAGCGCTGTGCTTCCATCAGAATTTCTCGTTTTAAGTTCCAGCTCGTCTTCTATATATGGAAGCACTAGCTTGATGATATCATTATGACCTATTCCAACAGCAATATGAAGTACAGTGCTACCATCACTACTGATTGCCTCTGTTGCTAGGCATTCATCTTTTTCTAGTATGGAACCTACTTTTAGCCAGTCCCCTTTTATAATAGCGGCGTGTATTTTTCTCTTGTGTTTCACCTTCTTATTTTGTGCATCTTCCTCATCTTTTGTTGTGGTTTCTGTTGAAACTATCTCTTCACCCACAATAATTTCTAATGAATTTGTCACCTCTTCAACTGTTGTTGTTTCTGCTGAAACAATTTCTATTTCTTCTTCTTCTGCTTCTACACTTGACTTTTGTGAAGTTGAATCTGTATACCGTTAGAATTAATGATTGAATAAACAAATAAACAATCACAATTATGTCTTCTTGTCCTGCTTTTTTTTATTTATGAACTTATTATTCCTATTCTGTTTTCGGTCCGGTCTAGAATTACCATAAGCCATCTTTTTCAACCAGACTACCTTTTATTTTCAGATTTTTTTAGCTCTGATGATTGATGAGTTTGTTAGAAAGTGCAAGCCTTAATCATTTTATCATGTGTCTTTGAGATTTTGTCACCGTAAAAAAAACTAATAAAAAACATATCATTGTTATAATCCTATAGTACTATTGATGCAACAAAGATGTCATCTGGTTGTGTGATATACTGAAGACGTACCTCCTTGCAAACACATAGCAGGATCAAAGAGGGATTTTAGTTTTTCCCAAACAGCTTTAGCTGAACCAAGACTATAGACATCTCCAAGTACATCTTCATTAACAGAACCCAAAATCCAACCTTTAGCAAGACTATCATATTGCCTCATGGTATGATCAGAGCCCGAATCTTTTGGCCCAACATACGCTTCATCCACAATGCCACACATATTGTTACTATCCAACAGGCAAAGCATCTGTGCTTTCCAAACAAGGTAGTTGCTGGTGCCTGAAAGTTTGACAGACACAAAGTTGGATACATTTGTATTTGATGCATATAAGTACTCAAAGTCGTGTATCCGTGCAGCCGCACTCATATTAGCGCTTGAACACACCTCCATTTTATTTAGTTGATGAAAACAAGTTTAATTATGGCAATAGGTTTGTACATTTAATCAATCCACTCCGGCCTCTTTGTAGTGTGTGATATAACTTTTTTGAGGACTTTTACGACGTTATATATGAATTAGATCGAATTATTAAATCACATTCTACACTACTTTGGTAGCTTTATTTTCTGAACAGCTAGCTAGCACAAATACGTACTTTGGTTGCTTTATTTAATCAATCTGCTCATCTTTAGTTCTTCAACTAAGCTGGATATAAAAATAAAAAGTAATTTATTGGTTTTCTTTAAATTAAATAATGAATTAATTAAAGATAAAGTGGAAGCACGAACGAAAGGATTATTAATGGTTTTAATTAAAAATAACTGTAAAGAACTAGAGATAGAACGTGCGTTTTTCTTTTCCAGGGACATATATATAGCAGTGGAGAGACTTTTGCATTTTTTAAAAGAGTAAACTCAGTTTTGGTTCTTATGTTTTAATACCATTAACAGTTTTAATCCTACCTTAATAGTTTTGGTCCTTGTGTTTTTATTTTCTAACAGAATTGGTCACGAACACTAACTCCATCCAATTTTTCATTAAGTCTCTTACACGCGTCCCGCATTTGAGGAGTAAAAATGTCAGATCTCCATCTCTTTTATCTAATTCATCATGTAGGTTAACATTTTTATTCAGTCACTTGTCAAAAAAAGTTGAAGAAATGACATTTTTACTCTGCATGTACGAGAGATTTAACGGAAAATTAAATGGAATTAGTGTTTGGGACCATTTTTGTTAGAAAATAAAAACACGATAACCAAAACTGTTAAGGTGGGAATAAAACTGTTAGTAGTATTAAAACACAAGAATTAAAATTACAGTTTACTCTTTTTAAAAATATCAGTACGTGGATATATATGGATATTTGAGGATTAATTTTGCTTGATGCGCGCATTAGTTCAGACAGTTTTTATGATTTTAATTATTAGTCTTTTTAGAGTCGTCCTTAGTCGTTGCATGTTCTAGTGTAGACATATGAATTTTATGATGTGAAATTCTAACACGTGATATTGTTAACTTGTTTCCTAGCTGGAATTTTGGAAGTGTACGTACGTTCGCAATTTGATTTAAGTGATTATATTGTGTTTTTTTTTGCTAGATGTTGTTGAGGCTAATATATAGATTTAATGATGCCATAATTTGTAATTAAGCGCCATATATATATAATTCTAGCTTAAGACTTGGACTTAATTAGGCTAGAATTGAACGAGCTCTAGCTAATACATTTCTTCAAACGATTGAAATTTTCAACGACTCTGATATTAATTTAGGTGAATAAGTCAGCAACTTAACTTGTTGTTTTGTGCTCTAAAATTCATCCTCGATCAATGTCTCTGTTCTTGACTAGTTCTCTAGCATATGTATGTTTTTTTTTTCTGATAGCATATTTGACGTTTTCTTAATGACATATGTGGTGACATATATGCATGGCACGATAGATCTTACGTACTAGGGGACTCGGCTTGCTGTGATGTTAATCACATTTAATTTGATGAAACCCATCACCAACACATCACCGTTGGTGACTGTCCTTGCGTAAATGGTCATGTGTAATACAAATTTATGTGGGATGCTTGCTACGGATTACGTACATTAGTGACGGATCGACGACTCTCTCTTTTTGGGACAAGTTTCAAACTTTTCCAGCCAAAGCATTACACTGTCGACGTATCAATCGCCGACTCAAGGACCGCTTCGCGTAGGCCTTTACAAAAATCTACTTTTGGTTAAAACTCAAGTGAAATAATAAATATTAATTAATCTTTATGGTGACATATAATGTTTATGTGTTTATGGAAACTTGGGGGAAAAAAATCAGCAATCACAAACCTTACCATTAGGCCAACGCATTAAAGGGGAAGTTGATAATATAAGTAACCTTATAACGAATTCAAGGATGTTATTGGAAACATTAAGTTATATAAAAAACTAAACGTGTGTGATGTGTCAATTAAGGGCATGCATATATAAAACCGTAAAAATAAACTAACGTCAAAACATCATCGGGAACCGTGAATTGAATATGATGCTTGATAAAAGAAAATTCAAGTATACTCACCCGTCACATATATATTCTTTTAAGAAAAATCTTGGACCAGAATTAAAAAGAAAACGTAAAAGAAACGTCTCATTCAAGATTTGAGGCCGGATGAGACTACATTAACAGTTTTACTTCTATCTTAACAGTTTTGTTCCACGTGTTCTTATTTTCTAACAAAATTAGTCCTGAACACTAACTCCATCCAATTTTACATGACAAAAAACTTGATATTTTTGGGAAAATAAAGTAGCGATGACAATGTTGTCGCTAATAAGCTGGAGGGATTTTTCTTTTCAAGGCGGGGAAAAAGTAATTAAAAAAAATAATTTGGGAGCGATTTCAGCGATGACATATGTTGTCGCTATATATTTTTGGATTTTTAATTAGGATTTAATTAGAAAGGAAATTGCAAATGGTTTTAGAGACCATTGACTTTCCTGGTCAAAACAAGTTGTTTTTTTTGTCTTTTTGTGGGCCTTTGGCAACAACTATCATGTTGTCGCCCAACACTTGGTCGCCAAAATTTCTTCCCATCATCTTTAAATATAAAAGTAAATGTATACTTGGTCATTCAATTCCTTGGTAGCTTAGCGTTAACAATAGAATTATTGAATTCGAAGTTCGAAATTCCAAGTCTCTTTGCTGGTTCCTGATTTCGATCTAGCTAGCTAGCTGGCACTGTCTAACTGTACCGAACAAGGGATACATAAATTAATTATATATACATTGTATGTTAACGACATGCATATATAAGCGTTTTTTGAAATTTAAGCAAGTTGTTGGGACTTGGGAGCAAACTAATACCCAATAGATATTGTAGGAAATAAAAGTATACTGTACATGAAAGTTTGCAGAGGTATCGATCGACATTTTTACACTTGCAAGTTGCAACGAAAAAATAGTTGGGGCTCTTACTCGCCAGCCCCTTAGTTTTTAGAATATATTCAGTTGCCTAAAAACTAAGTGTATTTAAAATAAATTCTACTCACAACACTTGCCCTTGGTTTTCCAAAAATGTGTAGATACGTCGACCTAAAAAGATCCATCATGAGAGGGAATTGTAGAGTATGACTATCAGTCCCAAGTTTAAGCTAATCACTCGTAAGGTTATGTAGTCAGCCTATTGCCCAGCCTTTAAACATCAACAGAAGCTTTAAGGGATAAATGTGGATATCACGTGGCAACTGAGCAGGAGCTGTTCTACCTGCACATAGCTAAATATCCCCCTTCCACGCCACCCAGTTGGCGAGCTCCGCCCTTAAGGGAGCCCATCCGTCGGTAGGCCTATATTGGATAGTCAACTAGCGCACAGGGTGACTCGAATAGAAAATAGTTGAATAGCAGCCCTTGTCTCTATCCTTGGGCTAAGGGCGCATAAACTGGAGGTGAGGTAGCTTAGGATGATGAAACCGTACCTTCTAACTTTCGGACTTTCTTGCTGGCTTGACTTCTTGACTTAGAGCTTTCTCGTGGCAATTGTTGATGGAAAAAGAGTGATAAAAATATAAAATCAAGAGGTAGTTGACAGAGGTAGAATCCGCATCTGTCTCGCCTGCTGGAAAGCTTGACTTGGCTATTGAAATCAGCAGCAACAAATCAACTTAATTAAGATGTTGAAAAATCCGTTCTTGGAAGAAATCCTCACTTACCTAATAGTAAAATATCTGACAACTGATGCGGATTATGTAGCAAATGCCGCTAATGCGTAACACATTGAGTTGGGCTGCTTTCCTTGATCAGATAGGACACAGCGCCCTAGCTACCTCAATTAACCAACCTGCTTCATGCCACAACTTAACAAATCTCTGAATCTATATATAAGTCGACATTAATTGTATGTTTCTTTTACATAAGGTAGAAATAAATTAAGATGTTAGTTTAGATAAATTGTATTAATTAATTGCTTTAAACTTTGAATATCATGATCATTCAACAATCGCATGCAATAAAGAACATCATGCATACAATTAGCTAGTCACGATCGGTGCTTTCACTATATATAACATTTATTTACCAACCCAAAGTATTTCCTGAAATGTTAAACATATAGAAACGTACTTCGAAATGAGACATCTGCAGCGCGAAGGTTTTTGGATCAGTTGTATCCTCGATCTCATGTTGAAGGCGCGCACGCTCACATATAGTTGAATGTATTGTGCCTGGACTCACCGGCGAATTAGCATTATAGAGATCAAAGGGGGTCACGGCCCTCCCATTTTTTCCGTTTGAAGTGTTGTTTTGTTGGTCGGTAGTTGATTTTTTATATATATATTGGGAATTGGCCCCCGAAACAAATTAAGCGATCTAACCTTTGGCCCACCTTGGTTAAAAATCTTGGCTTCGCCACTGCCTGGACTAGAGAAGACGAAGAGTGATGAAGGCTTACCACCTATGTGTATCCGTAAACGTATATGCATGCCTAGAGTATAAACGGATATTACTGCACACATTAACAACGACTACCGTTGCTCATATCGGCCAAAAAACATGATGGCGTATACATAGCAGCTTATTAGTGTAAATTTTTTATTTGTTGGCTTAAAAATGGTTTCATAGTTTAGAAATTAAACTGACATCAGCCCCCAGTTTTATATGAAAACTTGTTTCACCCCCAGTAAAAATCTTCAAGCTCGATCGGCCGCTGATAAATAATGAAAAACATGAGGGTCCATTATTTTTTTTAAAGAAATATATGACTTTCAGTACTAGAAATTAAAAGAGTTTTTTTGCTTTTAATATTAGCAACAATTTTCTCACAACTTTTAACAACCAAAATATTTCACACAAGATTTTTGCAAAATAGCTATAAGATCAAATAATAATACAAATTTGTGTCAAAACGAATATATATTAGATTTTGTGGCAAATTAATTTGTCACAAAATTCAGAAAATAAAATATAATAACTATTAAATTTTGTGGTAAAATGATAACAATATGAAATAACAAGAAATGTGGTATAACTTTATTGTGACAATTGTTTTGTCAAATTAGATAAATGTTACTATATGAATGATAAAGTGCATAAGTACGTTATAAATCTTGTCTAACAATTAACATGTTCGAGTTCTCCTTCTAGCTTTATTGCTTAGAACACGTAGTACCTCAACGGCCGATGGAACCGGAGAATACGATAGAAATGTGGTGTGGAATTCGTTCGATGAAACAATGATAGCAGGGTTTAATATATAGGCAGGGGGAGAAAGATAGTTTTGCCTCATGATTAGAGTTAAACATTAAAACAAATTGTAGTTAGCGTAAAGGCCGGTTCAAACATGTAACAAAAGCTTAAAGTAAAGATCAATCTGACAATCTTTGTAATTTCCTTAGTTAAATTAATGTCAATGCTTAAAATTTGATATAAACTTAATGGCCAAAATGTGTAAGCTAGTTACTCTAAATCAATTAATTAAATGAAGTGTTAAAAATTTGAGATATATTCTTGATTCGTGAGACAATATTTAAGCAATAGCTTTAGTGCAAGGGTTTAATTTAGGTTCAATTTTGTTTGCTCACGTACATGATAAGGCAATAAGCATCTACTTTTTTTTTTTAACATCGATACATATATATGTATAGCATCTTGATCATGGCTTATCCAAATTAGCAAGCTAAGCATCTAATGTACGTCCCCGGCCACCAAACTGATACCTTTTCTTCAGTAAACACTACTTCAAGTATCAAACTTTATCGAATCACTAATTAAATTAAATTAATATTGAAATAGAAAAAGGCCGGCCGGGTAATTAAATATTATTGTGATAAATTAATACTAGCTTAATTGTAAGCATATATAATTAATCGAAAACATGAAGAATAGCTAGCTAGGCCGGGTTTATAAGGATAAATTGATACGTAAAACAGTCATTACAAAACTAATTCTCAAATCCGTTAAGTTTTTCCTTTTTTTAACCAATTAATATATCACACTTACTCGTTACGTACCCTGAAAAATAAATTCTCCAAATCTCTTTCTATATATAGAAACATATGCATGCCTCAAAGATATGATATTATATCTTCAAACTAATATATCAATCGAGGTCTCATCTCTATATATATATCCAAATGAAGCCCTCATCAAACACTCTTTTGCAAGAAGGTACGTCTTAATATACTACAACGCCGCCGCCAATAATTAAAACCACCATTTAACAATTTGGACGGGTTTATTAATCTTCTATATAATATAGGAAAATAAGTTTTGCTTATTAGTCAATTATTTAGGGTTGTTTTGCTTACTTGTCATTATTTGAGACTTTCTCTCAAAATAATAATTTTATAATTAAAATATATATACATAATTTATAATAATATATTATAACAAAACAAATTACATTTTAAACCCCTAATATTTAGGAGAAACTAGAAAAACTTAAGAATAATTATATTTTCAATCCTTTTTACTAGGGTGTGCATGGGTCGGTTTATATTCAATAAGGTATATAAATAAAACTTAAGAATAAATTAGTAATATGCTATAATAAAATACCTTAGTATCTTTTAACCATCCATAACTTTTATACGATATTATTTTTTTTTAATTTACACCATAAAACTGAGCATTTAATTCTTTTTAATTTGATATAATATTGATATATTAAAAAACAGTTTTTAAATAAATCTTGTGTTTCAGTTTTATAACGGTTTTGTCTAAAAATTGGTTAAAATCATCTGGTTATTATGTTCCCGAGCATAGCGCGTGCACTAAACTAGTAATATATATTATAATTGTTGATTCGGCCGGGCCTTAATTTAATTGTAAACCATCGATCAATTGCTATATTTATGAGATCATGACTTGATATATATATAGCCTCCAGTCCTAAAACTCCAGTCCTAAAACGTACGTACTGCATAGTACGTACGTTGGTGGTGACTAGTAGGCATTGTTTTAAAACCGGCCCGTTTTAAACTAGACCGGATTGAAAAGCTGGTTCAACCAAGTTAGACTAGTTAATTCCATAAATATACAACTCCAACTAAAAATTAATCTAAAAATTAAATACATGATTCCATAATAAAATTAGGAATTTAAAATACAACTTTCACTTTAGGTACAAATTAATTAAGTGTGCTAATTGATTATTCCAATGCATGGCTCAGATCAAGTGTGTGATCGATCATTCTAATGTGTTTTCTTGCGTGATAATTTCACTCATGCATGATAACTTCATTACTGAGTGATAGTTATCACGCAAGTGATTCACGGTCAATTACTTATTGCGTAAAATTCAAAATATTCCATGTTTTCCTTCCTGCATAAAAATTTCATCCCTGCTTTTTTACATTTTGTAAAAAAAAACACAATTTGTGTATTTCAATCTTTCTCATAAAAAATAATCCATAAGAATTCAATTTTCCATCAAAGGGTTTTGAAATTAAAGTTTGCAATAGGTTTATGAGATAGGATTATGAGACCAGGGCCTTAAATGCATCAAGTTCATGATCACTTAAAAATAAAATCTAGTATCATCACTTGGTTGATGGCACTATCTCTAGAAAATAATCGGTGGAATAACGATGGAAAGAACTGGTCGATGGTAGAGAAATGACCAATAGGCTTTCGTTAATTTCATCGCCGGTAATTTTGGGCCAATTAAATTCTTTTGTTTAAACCAAAATTTAATTTTACATTGGCCTTAAACCTCTTGGGCGATTTCATCATCGGCGGTTCAACATATATACATACCAGTCGTCCTATTTACCGTGTTAAAACATACCAGCCACTACCTTAAAATCCAGTATTACCGACCGGTTAAAACTGCTTCTGAATCAATATTGCAGTCATGATCATATATCAATCTCCAGGTTATAATATTAACCAGAAAATGAAACCCGGCTAATTCGCAGCAACTGTCCAAATAATTATGGAATTAAGTTGTTCTCTCTCAGTCATTAGTAGTTATTGAAGCAACGAAATAGAACAGGACCTGATCTAGAGTATGTTGGTCCAGACGGTTCAAACAATCGTATCAAACAAACGAACAAACACGAACACAAGATATATGGGGAGACAACTCACGACTCTTTTTATATAATCAAACAAACTTACAAAGAAAAGAGACTAATAAAAACAATAACCTAAACCACTATTTATAGTTAATACTAAACTTACTCTCCAAGATACCTAAAACCTTTTATAAACCTACTAGGATTCAATTAACTAAAATAAACATACTTTACTTAAATAAAACATATTAAAAATAAACCCTCAACTTGATTATTATTTCAAGATTAACCTTTATTCACCCCCTTAATCTTGAATTTGTACCACCAAGGTCTTGTATTCCTAATAGCACTCTTAACTCTTCAACTCTAATCATTGGTCCATCTTTATTCTTTCTTTTCAATTGTCTGTAACAAACTTGTTTGATACGTTTCTCACACTCATCATTCAAACCATTCACATTCATCTCAGATGCACATTCAGTATTTACATTCTTCTTTCTCACTTTTCTTTTCTTTCTTTGTCTATCCAAACATACTTGACAATTCAACTTTGATCTAAAATTCGTAACTAGGTTAGAATTCTTTTCTTTACCGGACATTTCTGGACTTTTCTTTCTAACTATTCTTTCAAACCTTTCATTCGGTTCAAATTTTTCATCAACTATTGCTTGATCGTTAACTTTCACATAAGTTTCTACATGTGTAGATTTGTGAATTTCATCGTTCCTTTCATTCATTACTCGATTCTTTCTTTCATCATCAAGATCAGTATCAAGCTTCTTGATTTGATGTTGCTTGCTGATCTTAACAGTTTCTTCACCTTCAAAGACGATTGAGTCAGGAAAACAAGCCTTAAGATTCACCGTCTTCTCTTCTTCCAAAGCAAGATATTCTTTCTCTTTATTCAACCTTTCCTTTTCTTCTCTTTCCAAAACAATTTGCAAAGCTTCTTCTTTCTCTGTAGTTTCCTGAATTTCCTTCGTACGTGCTTGTTCTACTTGAACAATCACATCCAACCTTTCTTTCTCAATGATCTCATCTAACCTTTCTTTCCCAACAGCTTCTTGAGATGCCTTTTCCTCTTCTTCCTTTCGTACTTGATCAACTCCAAGAAATCGGATCCTCAAAGCACGCCATACTTCCTTAGCGTCCATGAGTATGCCAACTTGTACCAGAACATCTTCCGGTAGGGTTTGACATATGCACCCCAAAGTTGTGTACATCTTTCTTTCATCTACAGCTATGCCGACTGTAGGTTCAATAACATCCCAAAATCCATACTTTTTCAAATATCCTTCTATCTTGGTCGCCCATTCTTTGTAGTTTGATTTTGTCAATACTAGAAGTCCCTCATTCATCATCATGTCTTTCTTATCTTTATTTTCTATGGGTTGCTCTTTTTAGTTTTAGAATTGATTCATGTGCCCGAAACAAATCTCTAAAAAATAAGCAAACGCCGCCAACTTTCGATGAGCCAAAGCTAGCTCTGATACCAATTGTTTGCTAGATCTGATTGTTTGATCCGTCTGGGCCAACAATTGAAAGAGACTAATATGTCTAACAGAACAAATTAATGCACAAAACCTTAAAATTACAACAAATTAAAGTCGATCTAAATTTTGAATCCTCTCTAAATTATAGTTATTATACCATATCATTTTAAAACACGCAACATTACATTATTAATTTATTATATATCTTAAAATTCATTAATTAATAAATACCTTTGTAAACCAAAGAATTAAGAGTTAGGTTCAACTAAAGAAAACCTAATCTTAACCATTCATGACATTGTAATTTCAGGGTACAAGTTTGTTGGAATGGCATTTTAATTTAGACATGATCACTTTTTATTTATCGGCACATTAGCAGTTTAATTTGTTGATTTTTTTAAGTTTTCTATCTTCTTTAAACGTCCATCGGTATAGTACAATAAAATAAAAAAACAACGTTCTCCAGCTCATTGTGACTTGTGCTTGTCGTTGTGTCTTTACTATCAGTCATTGTATTTTACTAAACAACGTTGTGTTTTTTTCAAATTGATGAGCTCTGAAAACATAGAGATGGAATGACACTTTTGTGGCCTTTTAATATGTAAAACACAATGTAAACTAATAATTAATTTTTCTAATACATTAAAAACAAAGACAAAATAACATAAAATAATATAAAACATAGGAACAATTGCATATTTACTCTTATATATAAACACCCTTAATTGCATATTTCCTCAATTAAAACAATCAATTGCATATATACACAATGTTAGCTAAAATTTTAAATATGACCATATTAAAATGGGTATATTTGCAAATTAAAGTGTTTATAGCGAAAAATATGCAATTGATTTTTTTTATGAGGAAATATGCATTTAACATGTTTTGAAGGGAGAAATATACATTTAGCCCTAAAACATAAAACATAATAAATCAATAATGATAAATATAACATGATGCTGAAAAATATTTGACACCTTAGTCTGATGTATTTGACACAATGACTTAGACAATTCCACACAATTTAATGACTAAAATGTTTTCCCCTTAAAAACTACTCCGTATAAAAGACACTAGCTGAGAATTATTCCTGACCTTCTTAAATTAAAAACCCTATTTATCATAAACTTACCCAAGAATTAATTATAGGCAATTTGACCTTAAATAACCACTACTATGAGTCTATGACCTATTGATAAAAAATAATCTCAACTGTGTTTTTTTTTACAATTCTCTACCTTTAACTATTAATAATCACTTGACGCCTTTAAGTTTTTTAAATCTCAAATTGATATTGATGTCTTAGGGCTTTTAATCAGAGGATAATACAAATCAACTAATGGAAAACTTACCTCGAAACGGTGTTCCAAATGATAAACCGGTTTTAGGAAACAATAAAACTTACACCAATTAAAGCATTGTTTCGTCATTTAGAGCACCGGTATTAGATAAGTCTTACATCATTTAACATCGTATCCTCCTCCCGATCAAAATCCCTAAAACATCGTATTGAAATTCGAAATAATTAAATAAAGGCGTTAAGTTAAAAAAAACACATTAATTTTTAGTAGTGGTTACTGGTTAAGTTAACTTTATCGGCGAACCATTGTAAAAACATAGTTACAAGTTGAGACCGGCATAGACAATTTTTAAATTTGGATTAATATTAGCCAATAAGATAAAATTTGAACTCACATGGAATAGTTACAAGTTAGTGTTCGGGACCATTTCTGTTAGAAAATAAAATCACAATGACCAAAACTGTTAAGATAGACTGAAAGCTATTCCCGTGATTCTAGAAAAAAAAAACAAAGTTTAAGGTGTATGTATGTTTTATAATATCTTGTTACTTAATCATTGCATGAATTGAAATTTTGTAACATGATATAAATACTACAGATTCAAGTAAAGAAAAAGCAGAGTCAAAAACAAAGAATGTTGTTGAAGGTGAAAATCCATTGGAAATAATAGTTCCTTCAGAAACTGAAGAAGGTGAAAATAAGGCTGAACAGAAAAAACGTTTATATGAAGCTACTATGAAAGGGTGGTGGCATATAGCAAGAGACATACTAAGCAAAGACGAACGCCTCGCAACAGAGGAAATGAGCAGTGATGGTAGCACCATACTTCACATTGCGGTTGGAATAGGTCATAATGACTTCGTAAAGAATCTGTTTTCGTATATAAATGATGAACAACTACTTCAAAGGAGACACTCTGATGGAAGCACAGCTCTTCACATTGCTGCAATTGTTGGGAACAAGTATGCCGCGAAGCTCCTTATTAATAAGAACAGTAAGCTGTTGCAAATTAAAGACCATAAAGGTGAAGATCCACTGCATAAAGCTTATGAAAACATGCATCTTGAGACCATTGAGTATTTGTTGAAAGTTGTGGATGAAGATGGCAACGACGCGTTGCAATCTTTTTTAGCTGACTCTGCTCAACATGGTGGCGAAATTGGGGTCGACCTTCTTGTTAATGCTATTTCTGCAAAACAATACAGTAAGTGTGACCAAATAATAAAAAAAATATTTTGTTTTGAACAATGACATTTTACTAGCTATTATTTACTCGTAGGTTTAGCGTCAGAGCTGGTGCACAAGTTTCCTAAGTTTGCTTCAAAAAGTGACGATGTACTCATGGCTATCGCTAAATTCTTTCCGAAAGGGCTAGACTATGGAGAAGCACTTATATACCCATGTATGTTTCTAAAGTACAATATCTTTTACTATCTGTTGGTACTAAAACAATATTGCTAATGTATTTATAAACATGCAGTTTCATTACTTGACTATATATTGTGTTGACTAGTATTTTAAGGGTTATGGGATGTGGTTTTTGTTTACTTTAGCCTTGGACGCTACGATTGCTTTTGCGAATCCAATAGCTGCAATTACTGGAGTTCTTCTAGCGATCGCTGCTTCCCCCACACTGGTTTATGGGGACATCAGAAAATGTAATATTGTAGCGTGTTGCATGCTCTTTATGTTGGTAATAACCGTAATAGTTGCAGGTAAACGCATTCATCTCTAACCATTGGTTATTGCATAAACTGTTGTTTTAAAAAACACATTTTTAGTAGTGTATGTAAATCAAGTGTATTTTATGTTTTTGGTGTATGTGTTGCAGTACCATGCCTGGTTGCGTCGGCCATTGGAATTATTTTGTGTGTCCTCGTCTTGATCGTCGGTTTGTCATCCCATGCGCTTTATTTGCTCGTATGGAAGGTTGCAAAAATACTAGCTTGTAAGAGTGTGGAGTAATTAGTTGAAGTCACGTACCCCTAGCTACTTCCCTAGCTAGCTCATGTTGATAGCTGCTATCTAATGATCTCAATTATTTCTTGACTTGTAGTTGCACCTGTGAAGCATATTGAGAACAAAAAAAAGGAACGGCGAGAAGCAAAAAAGGTTTTAGAATTGGTATGTGATGAAATAGACAAGTTGGAGTACAATGGTACTCATCACCCTTATTATACCCGACCAATTCTTGAGGCTGCACGTCAAAATGCTTTTAAAGTTGTTGATGAGATTTTATTTAGATCACGCGAAGCAATTAAGAGTAAAGACAACGATGGGTATGACATTATTCAGTTAGCAATAATACATCGTTCTGAAAAGGTCTACAATCTTATCTATGACATCGGTGAGCGTAAGAATCTCTATAGAACCATTTTAGATTCCTCTGAAAACAATATCTTGCACTTGGCCGGAAGATTGGCCCCGTCAAGTGTACTCAATCAGAGAACAGGAGCAGCATTGCAACTACAACGAGAGCTTCAATGGCATGAGGTAAGTATATAGTAAATATTCATCATCGTCATCATCATTATAGCATAACCAATAAATTAATTTATTTCTTTAGGAAGTGAAGAAACATTTGTTTCCGACATACATTACACAAAAGAACAAATATCAGGAGACACCAGATATGGTTTTCACAAAAGCACACGAGAAGCTAGTGAAGGAAGGAGAAGAATGGATGAAAACCACAGCAGAGTCATGTAGTATCACCGCTGCACTTATTATCACAATCGTATTCGCAGCTGCAATTACGGTACCTGGTGGAAGCAATCAAGAAAATGGGATCCCCTTGTTTAAAACTGAAACCGCATTCATTATCTTCGCTATAGCAGATGCAATGTCACTATTTGCATCAAGTACAGCATTATTAGTATTTTTGTCTATACTAACAGCACGTTTTGCAGAGAAAGACTTTCTAATCAGTTTACCAAGGCGATTATTTATTGGACTTTTCACATTATTACTCTCTACAACAGCTATGATGGTGGCCTTTAGCGCGACCTTGTTTCTTGTCTTTTGTGAACGAAAGCGATGGATGCTTGCTCCGATATGTGGATTAGCTTTCATCCCGATTGCTTTTTTTGTCAGTCTACAATTCCCCCTCATGGTGGATCTTTTCAGGTCGACATATTTACGCATCTTTGGCAAGGAAAAGGCAAATGTTGTTAGAAGATTTAATCCAAATGACATTCGATTGTTTTTTGGCCGGTGAAAGTAATTAGTACATATATTAACATCATATATATTCGATTGGATTGATATGAAGTACAGAGGTGTTACGTGTAATAAATGGAACATTATTTTCACAATGAATAAAGCATGAAATCATGCATTGTTATAATCTTATATTATTGTTACTAAACAGTTTAAGTAGTGAATGAATTATAAGGGGGTTTAACAAAGGCAATATGTAAAGATTGTGATGCCTATGCATTGATCGAGGTGAATGATGAGATGAGCAAGGAAGTAATATTGGAATTTACAGGCCATGTAAGTAGCTTGTTTTTGTAAAATTAACTACATATTTATGTTATATTTATTCATTGTAAAGTGCATGTATCTTTGAAATTAATGACTACTTTACTTTCAATCTATCATTGTCTTGTGTGCAAACAGAGAAAAAAAATGATACAACACGGTTTTAAAACTAAGTCGTTAAATTTACCAAAACAGAGAGACGTAAAAAGCAATTCCGTCATATTTTTTACTCATTTAATATTAGCACTTCAATTCTCACCGATACAGCTATACATACCCATATTAAATTTGCTTTGGCAAAGTACAATCTGTTATTACCATCCCGCTTTAAGTTATTCCACAATTCAAATTATTCCAAATCAGATTGAAATCTTAAGATTTTATGATCAAGATCAGTATTGTATGACAGCTTTTTTGGTTGCAAAATTAAGATCCTTGTGTATGAACATCACATTTTCGCATAAACATAAGATATTAATATCAACACAAGGATTTAAACAGCCATTGTTGAATCCATTAACCACTTTTTTAATCGTAGTTTACCGCCAGTCACAATTCAACTCTGAGGAGGGTAACAAGAAAATGGAAGTCGCTTAATTAGAAAACATAAAGTTCAACTCACGCCCTTTATTGAGTGACTCTATAAGCAGAAATGTGCCTCTCATTCAAACAAACACACTGGAGCATGTTGTTATAGTATGGTATAGCTCGCACGCACGATATCCAAGTTCCTAAGTATTTACAAAGCTGCCGTCGTGTGCCGATTCATCTTTGCTGCAGAAAAGTTCAACTGCTAAAGTCAAATTGAAAAGTAAATAATTGTGAATTAAAAGTAAAAAATACTGATGAACCCAAACAAGACCCATATATTTATTGGTGTCAACCATAACCCATACATGATTAAAATCATGAAACCCGAAGATGACCCGACCCATCTACACATTTACCATTTATAACCACTCAAACTAGTTGGCATGCTACAACTGGGTTGTAATCTATTTGTAAATGGGTCATAAACAGGGTGGAGGATTGGAATAGATGAACCCCAACACGGACCATAGATAATCATATCATCAACCATAACCCATACACAATTAAATTTAAAACCATGTACCTTGAACATGACTCACTCATATAACACCATTTACAGGTCGAACCCATTGAGCCAGCAGGTTGTTGGACCAAATTTATTATTTTTTTTTATTTCCTCGCAAAATCTTATTTATGAATCATTTACTTCTTCAGGCTCCATAGTTTGTTTATTTCATGCTTTATATTTTATTTCAACTTCGCTATATATATATATACCAGTAAGTTGGTCGCTTCAGTGGCGTTCAATGACTGCCCCATTATGAAAACATTGCATAATGGATATCCAGCGGCAGAAGAAAGAAAAAATAGGCTAACCTTTAATGGAAACGCAGTGGCCATAAAAGTTGTTGCAGCAGCAGCAGCAGAAACAGTGAATCAGTTATAGTATACAACTTTACATAGTTGAATTACATCCATTTGGCACATGAGCCCTTTTTGGTTCAACCGATAATTAAATGAAGTCGATATTTATTTGACGGTTTTAACAGGAGAGTTTTTCATACGTTCTGGCTCGATGTTGGAGTCTGTTGGTTTTGACATTTCATTTGAAGATTCCTTCTCTTTCTCTGCCTTCTTCTTCTCAGCCTCTAGTTGCTTGCAGTTTTCCTCATGTGCTTGATTGAACAGCCTCACAAAGTTTTTCAGAGTTGAAACAACTGAAAAGGAAATGATAATATACAGTTTGAAGCAAATATTATATCATATTAACCACTAAATATTTAGGAATCACTTTATTTGCTGATCGTGAAAACACTGTTTGCAAAACCAGGAATAATAGTGTATTGATTCACCAATGAACGCATGATTTGTACAACCAGTAAAACTTTATAATGTATTCACTAGTAAATACATGTATTTAGCAATGATAAAATGGTCTCTAATGCTAAATATTTAGTGGGTATATAAATATATAGTAGGCTAGTAGCGCGTTCAATATAGAACTAATAATAAGGAACCACAAAAAACTGTATAAACACTTGTACGATGTACTTGACATATCTAGTGAGAGAGAGAGAGAGATTAAGTTTCATAGTTGAAGCAATATGTAAAAGCGTTTATGCCGTTGTGGATATACTGTTTAAAAGTTAAAACTGTTTTTTGTATTAAGCATCCCTCCAAATCAAATATTTCAAATTGGATATTTAATGCATAAAAAGCTACTTAAATCATTTATTTATATAATCTGATTATTAAACTACCTATATATATAAAATCAAAAAAATTGAACAACTTGTTTAGGTTAACCCAACCTGAAATGTACAAAAAGAACACCTGTTTTGGCTGAGTACCCAACATGCCTAATTTGACACCACTAAACTATATATATGAGTTTGCATGGGCCCGTAAACTAGTAATTCCACCATCCAATGAAACTGTGAACTCATATCTCTAAAGAAGTATTGTGAGGTATCTTCTTATTAGGAAATGTTCCAAGTTAAAATGATGTATGCAGTATGCACCCATTATTATCATTGTACTCGGCATCTGGACATTCCATAACTCTTAACTGTTTAAAATAGTTTTAAAATTGTATACTACCAAGGTAGGAAGATCCTCCCCTGAAATCATCATACAGTTCAACCTAGTGGGTGACTTAGGCCATACATTATAACATTGTATAACTCCATTGCCTAAAAGAATGTGTGGGATGGTCTCCCAAGCCTTAAATTTTGATAGTGCTAAATCTGAACCGATTATTAGTTTTGATGGTTCTAATCATGTTTGTGGGTCAAAAGTGTTCCCTGCTCAAAGTTGGCCAGCTGGGTCATGGGTCAGAACTTTGGGCTGTCCAAAATTTCTTTTTGGGTCTAATAAGTTAACAATTAGGCAGTCATATATAATAAAAGCAGTCAAAGCATAAATCTTTTAAACTTTTCTACAAGGAATGTTTGTTATTTGATCAATAATCCAACATCATTATTAGACTAGTACTTACCATGTTCATACGGGCAACGAGCAGGATCCTCTCCAAAGTAGAGAATTAAAGAATCGACATTTTTACCCTACAAAACAATATAAAAAGTACAAGTCATTATTGACGAATGAAAGATCTCTAGACCACTATAAGTAAAAGTTTAAGAGAAAAATATGACATACCACCAAAGAGTATAGTGAAGCCAAAGCCCTTGCTTCACCTTCTGCTGAACAAAGAAATTCCTTCAATGCCTAACAACAGAAACAAGGTATACACATGTGAGCCAAACGTAACTGTTCTAGATGTTGACCACAGGGTGAGCCGTCATAGCCAAGCATCAATAGAAACATAAAAAGTGAAACAAAACGTACGCTAAGCTACAAATTTCATCATCATTTTTTAGTCATTCTGAAACAACCTCCTCTTAACGTAACGAATCAAAATGAGCTCAGGGCCTCAGGCCATGAGTTGTTTATTATTCGTGGGTAAAAGCGAGTTGGATCTAGAACCAATCCAACATTTTTCAGAAATTTATAAATGTTTAATGCATTTATTACAAAAGCTATTTCTAAAGAAGAGGATAATTTCTTTAATATAAAACTATACTATCAATATCACATACTAAGGTTTTACAAAAACTATATTTTTGTCCATTCTTTTTACCCATTAAACTTTTTCAACCCCTTTGACACAATCAAATTCTACTCAATCTAACCCGTTTTCATTAAAAACGGGTCTAAATTGTCACCTATAAATCTAACCTTCAGAAACTTTTCAGAAACAGGTCCATCGTTTTCAGCTGTTGACAATTCCTGGACAACTTTCTCGAGTCCTTTGCTAATAGTTTGCATTTCCTCTGCTAAAAATTTCAGTTGTACCTAAATAGCAGGCAATCATCAAAATCCACACATGAAAAGCTAACATCTTTTTCCGTTTAAAGCAGGGGGATTTATACACAAGTAACATGAATTCACACAGAATAAGAATCCACTTTTAACAAGTTTACCCTCATACCACAACTTTGTTTTATCTTTTCTTATTATGTAAGGATAAAATTGTCAAGATCAAAATATTTGTTGTGTACAAATCGTGTCCCTTTATTAATACGTGAACTCCAAAATTATTACCTTTGATGCAGGTTCCAAACTGTTAAGATCCTTGGAAAAATCAAGAAGTTCAGGTAGTTTGTCAGCAAGCACCTAAAGGTATCCACCAGAGCTAGCATGAACAAAAGTGAAAACAGGTACAAAACTTTCACCAATCCTTTTTTATTTTTATCTCTATCTTAAAAACCATATTCTAACCTATCTAAACAAGTGTTAGCTATAAACCTATAAAAGTTTCACAAGTTAAAATACCTTACAAAGATAATGCATGAGAGTCATTCTGGTGTTCCTAGCACGGGTATCTGTAAGTTTGAGGAGGCTATCTAATCTAAATCCAACAGCAGAGCCTAAACATAAAAACCCAAATTCCTTTTAATGTTAGTCCGGAAACAAAACCAATGAGTTACAAACCTATCATAATAGCTTGTTGATGAGGGGTATTAAGGTATTAAAGTCAGCTAAAATCATATATACCTTAACATTGCAAAGACAAATCTTTTTGCTATCCTAAATGCGTCATTGGTAGAGGTGGCTATTATGACCAATTTACTTATGAATGGGTATATTCGGATTTCGAGTTATGTTTAATCTAAAACGAGTCAAACAAAAAAAGTTACCTTAAAAAGGGAATGGCTAAAAAGTCGCCCAAATCGTACTTTAATGCAGAAAACATCCTGAATCATTTTTCAACTATTATTATCAAAATAATACTATCTCTGTAACCATCTTTGCCATTCTATTTGTTCATTTTATATTAATATAAATGACCCATTAACCAATCCCGGTGCTGCTCATTTTGCCTCCTCTAGCAATTAGGTTTGTCCACTGAAGAAAAATCAATAGGTAGTCCAGGACTCCGGGTAACAAATTTAAGTACCCGTATGTAGCAACTATGATTAAGGACATTCTCATATTTATTTTAATCATCACAGAACTTAAAAACTAGCTGAAATATAAATTTTGTTTTAAAACTAACACAATATATCATATTTGAACGAATATATCTGACAAACTAATTGTTCATTAAATATTTAACTTACCTCTTGCAGTCCCCTGGTTCAACGCATTTCCAAGACTGAGAATCGTTTGCATGACTCTTTTAAATTTAGAGGAATTCCTGACCTGATAAAAGCATCAGTTTGAAAAAAATTTAATTGGATTAAATTGTTGCTGATATGTAGATCAAGTTAACAGGAAAATAGCTTGCCTGCTCCACCACTGAGTTTACAGAGTTTAGGCTCTTCCTAAGATCGGAAACCTAGAAGAATGCTTAAGCATCACACCAAAATCCAGAAGCTAAATAAAGCTGGAAATGCATGTAATATGTAAATTATTTTTGACCTGTGATCCAAACTGTAGCTTAAAAGAGAAAACTCTGAGCTTTGATTCAGTACGTGGAACTTTCATTAGCTCCATGAAGAACTGTTACAAAAAAATTAACATAACTTCCATATGATTTGAGTTCAGTTGTGGACAAAAGTTCAAGTCCAGTAACATGGGGAAATTGAAAAGGTGGCAAGATGGGTGGTCAAGCAGTTTTGGTCAAGGTCAAAACAGGTTTGGATTGAAATGGATCGGGCTGAGTTAGAACACGTTTTTGCCTTTCGTTTAAGTTTTGATATTACATTGCATCCTTATTATTGCAAGAAAATATTAATATAATAATGGTTTAATCTTTTAATACAACATTTTGGAGGTTGATCGCATTAAAAATAGACCATGGGTGACTTTTATCCTTTTTGACCTGTTCAACCCAACCACAGGCCGTGCCTCCCTTTCAGCTATTCTTTTATTTGACCTGCTTAAGATCAAACAAGACACAAATTAAATCATTAAAACTAAATGGGTCAACCTTGCCCAATTTATCCTAGAAAATAGGTAGTACAAAACCTGTTCACACTTGCCCAATTTATCCTTCTCTCCTTTATAGCCCTGAAATTAATTAGTATAAGAGAGACAAACTAATCAGATCTGAATCATGCCTAAATTCAGTACTATATAAGTTAATGGGAAAAGCCACATGCGCTGGCTAAAAGGACTGAAGTTTGCCACGGTTCACGTGGACTTGTGTTTTGCATTGACCCCATGAACTAGTTAGGTCAAAGGTGTAACATACCACCATTGTTAACAAAAGAAGACTTAGTACCTTTAGCAATTCCATCTCCTCTTTTGTAGGACAGAACTTTATGAGATTATCCACCTGATCAGCATCAAGTGCTGAATCATCTAAAGCGAGGACATAATCCTACCAAGTTTCAGAAATGATAAAAAAATCAAAACTACATACGCAGATTTTGAGATCAAACACATGTCCGGATTGTTAAATGTCTAGCTTGCTATGTATTATATATACTAACATTAAAAGTTAAACAGTTCATGTTTAACACCAGTTTTGATATCTAACGAATATATTAAAATTTCACTTCTCAGATAAATATCTCTTACTGAGAAAGAATTCCATTAAACTACTATACCTTCTACTTTATGCAACTTAAGGTTAACATAAAAAAATTACTAATAATAAAAAAATACTTCACTTATTTTCACAAATCTCGTGTACTTTTCCATCCCAAAGAAAATTGTCACACTATATATTTCGTGTTATCCCACAAACAATGCAATGTTTTTTTTGGAAAATTTTCAATCATAGTGTACTCTTTACCCATTATTGGAAATTGGAAACTTTATTTTTGTGTCACGTGTTTATTTTATTTTGTCTCTATTGCTGTGCATTTTATTCATTTGATCTACAGAGTACAGTCAAGGGTGTGTTACTTTGGTACGGATGGAGTAGATTATATTCTTCTGATCTTTGTTTAATGAGCTGTGCTTAAAAAGTCTGTTGTAAAGGTTTTATTGTGCATAGGCAAAAGATAAAGTGGATAGATGTGAAGCACGGCTGTGTGTCCAAAAGTGTTGAGTTTACCTAGGAGGAAGTGCAAAAAAATAAATATAAATAGGATCAAATTGCAATTAATTTCCATATGTTAATCTTTTGCAGATTCATCTTGTATTTGTTAACCACAAAACAAGAGTTCAGTAATAAAAGTGTAAATAGCTAAGCTTACCATTAGTTCATCCAATGGTATCTTCACCTTTGAAAGCATAATCTCACAGTTATAAGCCCGTCGGTGATCAATCTGAAGAAGTTCAAACTTGTAAGAGCGTAACTTAGAAATAGATGATTGAGCATATTTAGTATAAAGGTGGTACAAGTTCATAGAATAAAAAGTAGATAACAATTTTACCAATTGGACTTTTTCAGGCTTATTAGCAATTGCTGCAGGTTTTGATTTTGCACGCCCTTTGTCTGCATTAGGATTCGCTGCTGAGAAAAGATTCTCAAGTTCCTTTATATCGATCTCTGGTGTTCTAGCGTAAATGAACCACAAAAAACAAAGAAAAGTTAAGAAAACAGTTCTCGTAGAAAATATCATCGTTGTTCAGAAAAGGAAATAACCTACTTCACAGCTTCATCAGATTTTTGTGTTTCATCCCACAAGCTTCCTTGTACCGCTCTTGTTAATTTTAACCAATGTAAGGGCTTCAGTTTCTTTGCATTTTGATTTTTTGTCATTGTCAGTGATAGACCACGCCCCCTACCTAAAGGTGGTGGAGGAGCTGGAGCACCAGGTAAATTGGCTCCTCTTGATGGTGGCGGTGGCGGTGGTACAACACTCCCCTTTTCATTTTGATTAATAGGAGGTGCTATCGGAGGAGGAGGTGGTGGTGGATTTATAGAACTCTGTGAAGAGTTAGGAGCTGGGGGAGGTGGTGAAGGTGGCACTGATGATGGCAGAGGAGCAGGTGCTGGTGGTGGAGAAGGTGTTGGATGGAGTTCACTTTTCCTTGATGGTGTCTCTTTCAAGGTTATAGTTGGAGGAGGTGGTGGTAGAGGGGGTGGTGGTGGAACTGGTGTATACGATCCAGATTTCGTTTCTGGCTTCTCTTTTGCAGGTGCAACTGTAGGAGGCGGTGATACTCGTGATGGTGGAAAGGTCTTCTCGTTCACAGGTGCAGTTGGAGGAGGTGCTGGTGGCGGAGAAGGTCCAGGTTTCATAGTTGGCGCTTCTTGTGAAGTCTGAGATGGATGAGTTGGTGATTGTGGTGGAGTGGGCCCACCTCCCTTAGCTATCTTCTCTATCAATGGTGGAGTTGGCAGAGTTGAAAGCGAAGCAGTTGGTGATCTACGTGGCGCACTTGGTGTTTCTGGTGCAGGACATTGGTCCTCTCTAGATGACATTGAAGGACCTCCTGGAGAAGATACATGTGGAAATGGTCCAACCTTAGTATCAATATCCTTGAATGGAGAGCTTGGCAGCAGGATGGCAGGCGGGAATGCAGACCTATATGGAGAACCTGTTTGTGAAGGTGCTTGGGCCGATGGAGATTCTTTCTCACCGGAAACATGTTTCCCACGAAGGTAAGGATGCACAGGTTCATTGGTCGAAAGAGTATGAGATGGCAAAGATGCCGGCGAAGAGATAGGACTTGCTGAAATATCCAAGGATGTTTGAGAACCAATGGCCTTCTCCTTAGCCAAGTGAACAGGGCTCTTTGGATCATTTTCTAATGATTCAATATGTTTTTTATTCTGAAACATTTTTCTTGAAATAAATTGGTAGCTTCAAAAGCATCATGAAAACTATGAAAGGTGGCAAGATTGGTCTGGTAAGCAGTCAAATTGTGTGCGAGTTGAAACTGGCCTGGTCAGATTGGTTTGACCAGCAACCACTTGTAAACTTAAATTTAACTTTTTCTCAAGATAATGTGTGCATTCATTATGATTCAGAAAAAAATAATATTACATAATATCATAAATGTTTGAATAAAAACAATTTATGAGCTTGTATGCGTAAAGAAATACACTTTAGTCATGTTTCAACCCATTTGACACTTTGACCTGTTTGACTTGTTCCATTTTTAACTATTTTGTGTTTGAACTTCTGAGATAAATCACAAACCAAACCAACCCATTATAATTAAACAGGTTGAATACCAGCTTTAAGAAGTACTCTCTACCTGCCCATAGTCTGATGCAGCTATCTGATGGAGCACATTAAATGCATCATCACTTTTAGGAACTAGCCAATCCACACTATTGAACATCTCTTGGACTTTAGCAAATGCTTCAATAGGGAGACCCTCTGATTTCTCAAAAAAGTATGAATCAACAGGGACTACAGATGCTGCAGCGTCCATTTCCGAGAAAAGAAACTGAACGCAAAATTAAATATAAATCTTTTTATTCGGTACTAAGCTTAAATATAAATCTGAATAAAAATACCTCCGCCTTGAAGTCATTAGGGAATTGATAGTTAGCATCATACAGTACGTCAATTTCATCACGATTAAGGATTAAAATATTTGATCTGATGAATGATGTGTTGAACATGGCACGGTATATTAAATTTTCATGTTCCCAGTCATCATGTAGGCTGATACACTCAAGCACAATGTCACCCTGAATATGGCATTCAATATCGATCATCACCAGTTCACAATCTGCCTGCAAAAACTAGTAAGAAGTCAATAAAGATGTTATGTTTCCACTTCTCAGTTCTGACAGAAGTGGCAAAACAACCAAGGCTGGTAACAGATCAAAACAAGAAAATTTTGGGTACCAGTCGGGTCACATTGGGTTGACCTGAAGTTCTTGCTCAAATTTTTAACTTATTGTATAAAACTAGTACATCAATAATAACCTTATCTATTAAAGAATTTGATTTAGAAGGTTTCATGCACTCAAATACTCTTTTGCAAGATCTAATTTGTCCTACTTAACTTGTATCCTTTGAAGCTAACTTTTTTTCACCCATTTGATCTGTTAGACATTAATCATAACCTGAATAAAGTCATTCACAAGTAAGTTCCGGAACTAGTACTGTGTACTAAATAGAATAAAAGTAAAACATGCCTGCTTGTAATATCGAACATTCTTGCTCCTCATTGGGGTTGTGAACAAAAGCTTGGTAGTTTTATCACCAGGCATGTAAGGATCTTGCCCATAAATCCTGAATATAGGACAGCAACCACCATGTCCATCAACATCCGGAATCATACTCATTATCACACAATCCAAACTGAGTGCTCGATCCAAAGGTGGCCATTCTGTAGCCACATTCCTCCTTGATACGTATTGTAAGTACCTCAATTGAGAAGGTAAAGGATTTAGTGCTGAAAACAAGTATAATAACTCACTTGGAGCTTGCTTATAAACCATGTCCAAGGTCTTGGATTCCCCAGAGTAATGTTTACTGTAAATCAAGAGTGCAGCAAGCATGAATGCCAAAACAGGCCAACCACCACGCTCACAATGCATTAGAAGAATATTTTGTACTCCACATGAAAGCCAGGATTCACATGATCTTAAAAAATGGTGGATGGCTTCCATCGAGAGCAATGGACAACCTTCATAGTGACGCGGATATTCAACTATGGTCATGTCATGATTTGATAAAGCAGAGGCAAGTTGGCTTGTTGTATCTCCCTCGCGAAAATTAAAAACCAGGATTGACGCATCAGGATAATAATCCTTAAGCTGACTTACTGTGGTTGCCACATAACTTTTATAATTCTCTTGATCCCAAGCATCAGTAGTGAAACAACAGTCAAAAACTACACATGAAGCATACAATTTCATAAGTCAATATGAACAATTAAAAATGTAAACCACGCATGTATTAAATAAAACAGATAGATATATATATATATATCCTATTTAGTTTGTAAATGAAGAAAAAATATATATATAACTCAAAGATGTAATATAAAACTAAATTTCTCATATATTAATGACCTAGATAAGTTTCATAAACACATTCCTACAGATTCTATTATAGAAAATCCAAATTCGGCTTTCGAATGGCAACAACATTACTTAGATAACTTCAAAAACTGATAAAATCCATGTTGCTTTGCAAAACTAAAAGCTAATCAACAGGATCAAGCTGATAACCAACATGATAAGGTATAATGCAACTGATCACCTAAAAACATTCATGCAAAACCTAAATTTGATAACTATAAGCTCAAATTTCTATAACCGTTATAGTATTTCCGAATCGGTTGAATGATATACCATAGACTCTTTCAGAAATTTCTAGCAGTCCATCAGGCGGCTTCTTGTACACCAATTTCCGTAACAATGCCATTCGTATGATCAACCGATGATGTAGAATAGCAATTGAAACCCTAGAAACGGCAATCTAGCGTCTCAATCCACCAAATCATGTGTGTACGCGTATATATAGATACACAAATATGTTTGAAATTGAATCACTGTATCTCGACAACAATCTAGAAGGATTGATGAGTTCTTCATCCACAATCTGTAGCGATAGATTTCACTGTAAATTTTGATCGTATGCTTTTGTGTTTGTGCGTGTGCGTGTTTGTACGTGGGGAAAAAATGTGCAGAATGATCTCAGATCAGTTTCGGGAGAAGAGTTGCCGTTGCTCATGAAAAAAATCTTACCCCCTAAACTTTCCTTTTTTTTAATTCGAACCTTGAACTTTACTTTTTTTCATTTTTAGACCTCTAGTTTTTAGGCCTCTAATATAACGTATCATAGCATGTCTAACAAAACATAACATTGTATTATTGTATAACATAGCATGGCATGATATCGTTTCATTCTGTTAGCCGAATCTAGCATGTTGATGAGCAAACCTCATCACTCGATTCTTTTGACCGAATCTATCATATTCTTACATCACTTTTTTTCATTAGTTGATAATGTATTCATAAGCAATTGTCATTGCTCCACTCGATTATATATCCTTTCAACATTATTTTGCATACATCATGTTTGCATTTCATCTAATTAGCAATCGAGCATGCAAAGTGCCCAAAAATAGTCTAAAAAGATCTAGAACTCATGAGAGGAATATGGCTATTCTATGTCATAAAATGTATGATTCTAAGGCTTTAATCACTAAGCAATCTCAACTAAGGTCCAATGTGAGATACTTTGAATTTTGGCCATAGTACCTGCACATAACATTCCTTTGCTACTTTCATACAAAAGAAGGACTTTCATGCAAAAAGATAACTTTTTTGCGAAATAAGGTGCTTTCATGCAAACTACGATTTAAGAGATTTTTAAAACTTAGTTGGTTTTGTTCTAATTGAAGTGTAGTTTCGCACTTGCTTCGCAAAAAAGCTATCTTTTTGCATGAAAGATTTTACGTGCAGGTACTATGGCGCAAAATTTAAACCATCTCACATGTAGACCTTAGTTGAGATTGTTTAGTGATTAAAGTCTTAGGATAGTATTAACAGCATACAACTTATGGCATATGATAGCTATATTCATTTGCTATTTAAATGATGAAGTTAAAAAAACAAAAAAGGGGCACTAAAACCGTTAGTGTCGGGGGCCTTTTTTTTCAATCTCGCACATGGTACCAAAATCCTTATGGCCGGTCATGTCGAAATATATAGTATAACCGGAGTTATCTATTTTTAAAGCTTTTAAACCAATATAAGAAAACCATGAAATACAAAAGCGTAAAATAAGCAAACACGTTTTATAACGCTCGCGAACACAAATAAAGAACGCAAGTACTTCGTTTAACTACAAAATAAGTTTGTTTGTGCTCATTCTTTATTAAGTGAAGAAATATAAACGGAGTTCCCGCCGAATGGTTCACAAGCTATTCATTAAACGTTCGATTCGTTTTCAACCCTACTCTCTCCACCTTTTACATCTTAGGTCTATCAATAAGACAACTTTCTATGGTACGCATCTTTATAATTGTAACTGTATTGATAAGTTGTGCGATTAGAGTCACAACAAAGATTCCTTTATATAGAAAAACATAATTCTTTCCCTAAACAACAACTTTAACAACACAATCAATAACAAGATGTTAGACCGGAAAATAATAAAACTCAATTATAGAGGTGACCTATTACACTAGCTTTGCCATACTATATCTCTACGCTAACCCCACCCTATATGAAACTTAAAACCATAAAAACATATTGAAGGATTTTGGCAACTTATGAATTAGTAAGTACATAACCATTACGGGTCTGTTTGACAAAGACTTAATCATTAAGTGTTGAATGTTTAAGAGGTCTGAACCGTTAAGATCTATCAACGAGAGAGATGTTGGGGTAAAACTTCAGATGATGGTAAAGTTGATATATTATCTATTCAGTTTCGTTCAGCATCTCTCTGTCTTTTACCCATTCAGCACTTAACTAAATCATTCAAAGCCTATTTTTTGTATGAAACAAACGCTCTGAATGCTGAATGATTAAGTGTTGAACTGAACCATTTAGATGTGAAATAAACAGCATCTAAGTGTTGAACCAGTAAGAGATTTGAACCATTAAGATTTAGTATATTGTTTAACTGTTTAAAGACAAATGTACAAACATTCAAATAAAAGGTCTTAACCATTCAAACATCTACTCGCGAAACAAACAGTCTGAACCATTAAATGTTAAACCATTCAAACATTTAAATCGTTAAGAAGTTGAAACAAATGCGATATATGTTATTATCTAGGCATATTGGTTTTCACTAGTCCCAACTATCACCTGTTGTCTTCTACCGGTCCCAACTATTGAATTGGCTGTCAACGGTCCCAACTTTTATCACTTTGGCAACCACTGGTCCGCCGTTAATTTTTTTTAACACCTGCTAAGTTTTTTTCAAATTCAAGACCGATGCTTTAGGCCTTTTGATCGGAAGGATAACACGAGTCGATTGATGTAAAAGTTTTCTAGAAAAGGCTCTCTGAATGATAAATTTAAGCACCGTTAGGTTTAAACACTCGATTGAAACAATTTATTCGGAGCGCCGCTTCGAGGTAACTTTTCCATCAATCAACTTGTATTATCCTTTCGATCAAAAGGTTAAAACATCGGTATTGAATTTGAAAAAAACTTAACACCGTTAAAAAATTTAACGACGGACCAATGGTTACTAAAGTGATAAAAATTAGGATTGTTGACAACCAATTTAATAGTTAGAACCGGTAGAAGACAAAAAATAATAGTTAAACCAGTGAAAACCAATATACCTATTATCTAACAAATTATTAATGACGTTCTAAAATCCATTTCTTGGGTCCGACCCGCTCGGGCACCACAACAGTCTTCGTATCTCAAATACTCAACTCGGTTGCAAAAATCTAGGGTTTCGATTGCTCACTGTATAATCAATCAATCTAGCTATCGATATGGAGCGATCTGATTCACGACGGGGGAGAAGCGTCGAGGCTAGAGACCACGACGAACCGTCAACAGGCGAAAGATGGAAATCACACGACGATGCTGAAGACGACGCATCACGCGAATCAAAGCACCGAAGTAAGGAAAAAAGCAGCAGCAGTCGTCGGAGAGACGACAAGGATTACAGAAGTCGTGACCGAGACAAATCGAAGGTCAGTGATAAGGATTCTAGAACTTCTGTGAAGGATGTTGGTGTTGATAGAAGGAAGGAGGATGATTATGACCGTGAAAAGGATCGGAGCCGTGATAAGGACCGTGAAAAACACCGCGAAAAGGATCGGGATAGGGTGAGGGAGAAGAACAAAGATAGAGAGAGAGTTAGGGAGAGAGATAGGGATAAAGTGAGTAGGAAACAACAGGAGGAGGTTCATGATGGTAGTAGAGATTCGGATAGTGAGGATGGGCAGGTTAAGGATATAAGTAAGCATAGTAGTAGGGGTCATAATGATGGTAAAGTTCAGAAGGATGAAGCTAATGTTGAAGGTGACCGTGGTGGATCGCAGCAGGCTGCTTCGGATATTCAGGAACGTATTATGAGGTGAGAAACGTGTGCCATTAGTTTTTTTCATTTACATGCTTTTGGAATATGTTCACATTATGGAATTAATAATTTGAATGCTTAGTCCCTTAGTATGAAACTTATAGGATACTAGGATAGTATTAGCCTATTAGGTTGATGAGGGAGATAGTTTTTCATTGTTCTTTTGTTTGCATTTATTTAGCTACTAAACACTGATATATTATTGACTTTCTTATGATGTAGTAATGTAGAAAGTTCAACTTACCTTTTTTTATGAAGATGTTTTCTAAATTAGTGGGCAAAAGACTTGATTTGAATTCTATTTGGTGTTTAGACCACTGTTATTATGTCATTTTCTCATTTCGGGATGGATTTAGGATTGAGTTTGATGTTTTTTTAGAATGAAGGAAGAACGGTTGAAGAAAAAGTCAGAAGAGCCTTCAGATGTATTATCGTGGGTTTCAAAAAGTCGAAAACTTGAGGAGAAAAGGAACAGTGAAAAGGAGAGAGCATTGTATCTCTCAAAGGTGTTTGCAGAACAGGTTAGTTGTTTTCTTGATATGTTTCCATTTGTAAATTATGCTGATTTTTTCTATTGTTCATCTGAATGTTACAAAATACAAACTGTGAAAATTTAGGACAATGTGGCTCAAGAAGAGGACGAAGATGAACCGCCAGCTCCCCAGCATTCATCCCGTATGGTCTTTTCTCCAGACACTTTTATAGATCACTATAGTTACTTGTCATGTGACTTGTTCTACCAGTTTATGGGAGGCTATGTTGTACTTTGTGAAATACGCACCAGAGTCGGCAACCTTGACCTGTTAATCTAAAGATTGGTTTTACACTTTTAACTACTTTTACTCATATTTTATCTATAGCTGTTGAAATGGGTGAGTAAAATTAGCGAAGAAAAAAATGGGTCAAATGAGCTACACAGTTTGAGGGTTTCCTGATCTGATTCATACAGAACATTTATTCGTTTTCACCCATTACTACCATTTATTAAGATTGTTCTAAATTATTGTTGAAATTACGTTGTCAGGTGATCTTGCTGGGTTTAAAGTTCTTGATGGTCTTGACAAGGTGATTGAAGGTGGTGCAGTTGTTTTGACACTGAAAGATCAGAACATACTTGCTGATGGTGACTTAAACGAAGGTAAGTAAATTTCACTATTTTTACCTAATTTTTTGTTTAATTTGTTATTTGTCATCTTTTGGTGGTTTTCTGCTGGACCCAGATTTCCCTAAGGAGACTTTACATTGTATTCACCAGATATTGATATGCTTGAGAATGTGGAGATCAGCGAGCAAAAGCGGAGAGCTGAGGCTTATAAGGCAGCTAAAAAGCAAACAGGAGTTTATGATGACAAGTAAGTTTAATAGTTGAATTGTTGTAGTTTATTATAAATGTAGAGGTGAGTCTTGACCAGTTTTCTTGTGAATGGGTTTGGTTGGGTTATGTTTTATTTATAACACGTCAAATGGGTAATATTAAATAAATATCTTACCATGAAATTGATCGAATGTTGCCAAGTGTTAAAAGTTTTTTTTTTGAGCTTGTATGATTTCTTTGACCTTTTAAGTAAATTAGAAGTTTTGGATGAGAAGTGCTCAGGCTCAGGGTCAACCAAATATTCTTGCTCGCCTGTTATTCCACCCACCTACCTGGCTCGTTTTGTCATTAGTTTTTTCTAGTGATACTTTTAGAAACTAATCCTGCTTTCTGGTCATTTTGTCTTGTAGGTTTAATGAAGAACCTGGATTCGAAAAGAAAATGCTTCCACAATATGATGATCCTGTTGTGAATGAGGTGAGCCATTCAACTTGATTCATATATTAATTGGCATTTTTATTCTTGACCATATGCTATTTTCCAGGGTGTAACTCTTGATGAAAGAGGGCGCTTTGGTGGGGAAGCTGAAAAAAAATTGGAGGAGGTAACTTTCGCATATTTTGTTGTTTGTTTGATTGTTTCTTGTCTGCTGCTAACTAGGTTTCTAGATTTTGTTTAGATTTTTTAGATACAGGTTTTGCTTTATCTGGTTTGGTAATGTGTGTTGGTTTTCTCTAGCTAAACATCAATAATACATTCTTTTGGTCTGGTCTGTGCAATGTTTGGTTTGTTGTTTATCGGTCACCATGAACAGTTGATCATCCAACACAAGGAGTTAAATATAGTAGTTCATAACTTGCCAAAAACATCGTTTGGATAAATCAATAATAATGGACATGTAGTATCTATGCAGTGTTTTATGAAAAAAAAATGTTAAAGTACAGTAAATGATAAGTTGTGGTTGCTTTAACTCGCAGCTACGGAAAAGAATAGAAGGTGCATCTGTAACCCCTCATTTTGAAGATCTTACTTCATCTGCCAAAGTATCAACAGACTATTACACTACTGAAGAGATGCTGAAGTTCAAAAAGCCCAAGAAAAAGAAATCATTAAGAAAAAAAGATAAGTTAGATATCGAAGCCCTTGAGGCAGAAGCCCGGTCAGCAGGGTTAGGTGAAGGGGATCGTGGTTCACGGGCTGATGGAAAAAGACAGGCTGAAAAAGAAGAACAAGAAAGAATTGAAGCCGAAAAGAAAAAGAATGCGTTTCAATCTGCATATATGAAAGCAGATGAAGCATCTAGAGCACTAAGAATGGAGCAAACTGTAATTGTTGAGAAGGAAGATGAAGATGGCTTTGTGTTTGGTGATGATGATGCTGATCTTCATAAATCGCTACATAGGGCTAGAAAACTTGCTCTTAAAAAGCAAGATGAGGAGGGATTGCCATCTGACCCACATGCAATTGCTTTACTTGCTTCTTCCAGTACTAAGACAACAGATGCAGATAATGGAGAGCCTCAAGAAAGTAAGGTGGTGTTTACAGAAATGGAAGAGTTTGTATGGGGTCTTCAGCTTGATGAAGGTATGCTATCCCCACTTTCCTATTTTAGGCTGTAGGATTTTTGCCTTTGTGTTGTAGAGGCTGGAAGCTGGGTGGATCGTGCAAGTTGGGTAAATGGAATAATGAGTTCTGGTTGAAAATGGTTATTTGTTAAAGACTTAAAGTGGGTTATCTTGCTCTTGAATATCATAGATAATTCACAAAAAAGGTAATTATGAGAACATCGCATGTCTGTCCTTGGACCTAGATGCACATGATTTAATTCTTTAACTCAATTGAAATGACCATGATTTCCTTTGTATTATCATTAGTCTTCTTTAGTGTGTTAATTCACATGTCTTTTTCTTTTTACAGCCGTCTAAAAAATGTAATTCTTTTTTGAAAGTGATTCTTGAGATTTTTAAGCATTTGAATACACTGTAGATAACTTTCAGTCTTTCATCGTGTTTGATTCATTCTGTTCTTTGTCACATCATTTAGCTCAACCCATTTGACTTGTTTTTGACAAACGTAACTAATATCAACTAGACTTGCCATTGCTAGGTATACACAACCATACTTTGTAATTCATGAGGTTTTCGTTTATGTTAGTTTTTTTACTTTATTGTTTAACAGATGGACATATAACATTTCTATATGCAACTACTCTGTGTTTCTCAGTTTAAACACATTTTAAGCTATTTCGATTGTGTATTTCTTGAAAGAGACACATGAATGTCTATTATTTTCATTTTTTTTTCATTCATCTAGAAGGAATTTGTATACAAGGCATTGAAAGTTTCATTCCATATGTTTCCAGACGCTCATAACCCTGATGCTGAAGATGTTTTCATGGAGGAAGATGTAGTAGCATCACCACCATCAGAACAAGAACAAAATGGTAAAGATGGTGGAGGAGCAGAGGTGAAAGATGATATCAAAGATGAAACGATGGAAGATGAGGAAGAAGATGTAAAGCCAGATGAAACAATTCATGAGAGTTCACTTGGAAAAGGGTTATCTGGTGCACTTAGGCTACTTAAGGACCGTGGAACCCTTAAAGACACTGTTGAATGGGGTGGTAGAAATATGGACAAAAAAAAGAGCAAGCTTGTGGGGATTGTTAATGAAAACGATGATAAAAAAGAGATACGGATTGAGAGGACTGATGAATATGGAAGAATTGTAAGTACTCAATACAATCACTAAAACTCATATTATCTGATTTAATAGTTATCTATATGACTAGGAAGAATTGACCGTTCGCCTACAGCTGGGTTGAATTAGGTTTTATCTCGAACGGTCAAATAATTGGCTAATTCCTAAACGAAGTCCTAAGGTTTATAAGGTTGATGACTTTATTTTGTAACTACTTTTTAAGGGGTCAGTAATTGATGGTTAAAAATATGCAAAATTTGTTTTCTCTGTCAAGAAATCTTGTCCGTTTCAACCTGTAATTAAATTAATATATTTTCAATCCATATCCATTTTGATGTGCTACTTAACCCATAACAGTGTAGTATTGGACTCAATTACGTTTGGCTAACTCTGAAATAATGTTGCATAAGCTCTTAACTCTTCTGGTACTTAAGTCTTTTTATGGTTTTAGTTGCAATATGTGACATCTTTCAGAAGACCATTCCTTGAATTAATCATGATTATGTTAACAATGACCGAGATTATTTTGTTTTTCCAGTTGACTCCCAAGGAGGCCTTTAGGCTGATTTCACATAAATTCCATGGGAAGGGCCCTGGAAAAATGAAACAAGAAAAACGTATGAGGCAATACCATGAAGAGCTGAAAGTAAAACAAATGAGAAATGCAGACACACCATCGTTATCTGTTGAAAGAATGAGGGAAGCTCAATCTAAAATGAAGACACCTTATCTTGTTCTGAGCGGTCATGTCAAACCAGGGTACGAACTTCACTAATTATTTTAAAAGCAAACACATATATAATATTTTGATTGCTTGATTTGCTTTTAAAATTACTTGTTTCTGTGTACTTGTCTCTCGATTTTTCATTGTTATAGTTTAACTCTTTTTTAGTTTTTTAACGCCGGGATGAACTCTATAGGCAAACAAGTGATCCTAGAAGTGGCTTTGCTACAATGGAGGATTTCCCAGGAAGCTTGACACCCATGCTTGGCGATAGAAAGGTTAGAAACCATCTCTTTTGAGATTTAGTTCTTGAATTTAGATATTAACAATGCTTCTGGGAAGTGTTTTAACTCATGGGATAGAGGTAATGTTTGGCCTCGCCTCACCGTCCTTAGGCTCTGCAGTATGAATGAGATTCTGTTTGATAATAACACTACCTTTTCTGTCAGGTTGAACACTTTCTGGGAATAAAGCGGAAATCCGAACCCGGAGATATGGGCCCACCAAAGAAGCCGAAAACATAAATCGTTTAAGTTTTTGCTTGAAAAATCAACTGAAGATGTGAAGATCCAGTCCATGCTTGGCGGGCGTTGCTGTCAATGTTCAGGTCAAACAAATTATTAGAATCTTTCCGCAGTAGATAACAACATTACAGTCTATAAAGCTATGCTTGTTTCAACAGATTTTGTTTTCTATTGTATTTATTAGATTCAGAAACCTTGAGGAAGCTAAGGATGTGGTTAAGTTGTGTGGATGATGGATCTAAGGGTCCGAGTTGGCTAAAAAGTTGGATGTATCACAATTTTAATTGTTATCGGGAACAGTCGGTCTCATGTAATCTTTCTACGATTGAGGAATTAAATCTGTCTGATCTATATGTGTGTGCATGATCTATTTGCATAAGACAACATATAAAAACGATCTCAAATAAAATGTTACTATAGGGTGTGATATTGGATAACTGTGTCAAATGGGTTAGTTAACGTTATATCTATAACTTGTTGAAATAATATAAAACATGTTTACGATATTATGTTTACTATGCAGTTAGTCTATATGATAAAAGAGTTTTAATAGAAGAGAACAACGGTAAGAGGGTGTTATCCATAATCTAAAGACGTATCTTCTAATAGAGTCGATATTGTGTTTTTTACCCGACTTGGATAAATCCACTTGACAAATATGAAATCAGGTGATGGACACAGGACATTCGAAATCAAAAATTCCCATACACACGTAAAAAACAATCTCTCCACATTTTCAAATTAAAAACAATAAATCTTAAGGAATAACTCATATATTTAATATATCAATCATTTTGTATATTAACATTTTACATTTAACACAAGTTGATTAAAGTCAAACATTTTTTTTGCGGGGTCACTTTATAAAAGCATAATTAAGTTTAAATTTTGTTGCAATTAAGTCAATATAATTTTTTTTTTTTGTTTCAATTACATAACTTCCTTTTAATTTTTGTTTTAATTAAGTCATTTAAACTATCTTTTGTTTTAATTAGATAACTTATTTTAAAGTTTGTTTAAATTAAGTTATTCAAACTTTATTTTGTTTCTTTTATACAACTTAAGTTATTTTGTTATTATAATATGAATATTTAAAAATCATTTTTTACATGTTATACAACTTTAATTATTCAGGATTATAATACATTTCTAAAGTTAAGTTACCTAAATGAAAAAAAAAAGTTTGAATGATTTAATTGGTACAAAACTTAGGAATAAGTTACCTAATTAAAACAAAACAAAGTTTGAGTGACTTAATTGGAATAAAATCAAAAGAAGTTTGTTATGTTTTTTTTGGCATTTTCCCTTTTTTTTGCATTTTATGGCAAACTTCGCATTTATCACAACAACGAGCCGGGCTGATAACGACCAAATTAAAAGTTTGGTATTTTAAACCTTCCTCATGAGACTTCTTTTAGGGTTTTAGGCAAGTCGGACTAATAACAACAAAAGTAATACAATTTTACGCTTGACAAAAATGTTCTTGTAGTGTTTATCTCGAAGCTGGATGTTATATATTGATCACTGTTGCAAAAGTTGCAATGCGCTGTTTATTCGGTTGACTGGTGAGTTGCGAGTATTCAGTCATAATCGGGGAGTGTTAGTCGGTTGACTGAGGATTTGCGAGTTCTTGTCGAGTTAAGTGGATTGTGGTGGTTTAATAGAGGCCTAGACACGATTTTTACAATCATGGTAGTGATATATTACATCTAGCCTAAATACATAATAGATAGATTTACTAAATTCCAAACACAAATATATGAGTTTTACCCTCACACAACTCACGAGTTAACATTACATTACAAGCTTCTTAGCGTAAATATAAGTCGATCCAACTAGTTATATAAAAAAAAAAATTAAAACAACTTAACGTGCATCTATTATTTATGGTTATATGCTTTACAATATAGTATATTTTGATTGATCAGTTTTAGCTTTATAGTTTGTAAAACCAGCCAACCTAAGCAACCCTTTTTCATCACGTTGTCTTAACAACTCAAGATCGAACCAACTAATCTTTGCCGTACGGGTCCCGCCACCCACCACCACACGCCCGTCACCTCCGCCAATACACAACTATATAAACCACCACAATCCACTTAATTTACTCCTCCACCCAAACCTTCACCTTCATCGGTGGTCGTCCCGGGCACCACCGATGTCACAATATCCACAGCGGTTGTCAAAGCCGCCGGCCCCATCGCCTCTTCACAAACATAAGTCATTGTCCACTGACTTTTATCGGGAAGAGGCGTGGCTCCGGCGGAAAGACAACCAGCACCGCCATAGGCGGAGCAAGAGCCTAATAACCACTGAAGATATTGATGAGCTTAAAGGGTGTGTTGATCTTGGCTTCCATTTTGCCTCCGAACCAACTAAACTTTCCAAAACGTTACCGGCTCTTGATCTTTATTACGCCACGTCATTACCGCCAACGCCGAGTTCGGGCTCTTCTGCGGCCACCTCTAGTTACGGTGACTCGCCACCGCAACCTTGTAGTCCTGGTGGCACTGGGACTTGCACCACCCTATTCAATTCAGGTGAGTTTAAAAACTATATTTACGGTATCTAATAAATAACTCATAAGTTCTAACGAATTTATATATTTTTATGTTTTGGAGAGAATTTTATTTTGGGAAAATTTCCAAAATGTCCCTTTTGACCGTTGACTTCTCAAAATGTCCCCTTTGACTTCCCCATCCATAGGCGTCACGACTATAGTTGTTTTAGTCGACGCCTATGGAATCTAACAAATAACAAGCTTCCACGTGTCCAAAGTGGTGGACGACGACCATAGTCGTTTTCCGACAAAGCCCATAGGCGTCCGCCCATAGTCGTTTTCCGACAAAGCCCATAGGCGTCCACCACTTTGGACACGTGGAAGCTTGTTATTTGTTAGAATCCGTAGGCGTCGACTAAAACGACTATAGTCGTGACGCCTATGGATGGCGAAGTCAAAGGGGACATTTTGGAAAGTCAACGGTCAAAAGGGACATTTTGGGAATTTTCCAATTTTATTTTCAATATTACATTAAACTTAAAATGTCATTTAACAGGTCAGTTTTTAAGAGTAACTAGTGTTTATTTATTTATTTAACTTAGTGTAAATGTGTAATAACACGTTTATAGTTTGATATGTAATAAATACGTTATGTGGCCGGTTTAGTTAATGAGAAAATATATAAATGTAGGGGAAAATCCAGAAATGGTGAAGAGAAAATTGAAGCAATGGGCGCAAGTGGTTGCTTGTGCAGCACGTCAAACTGCATGCCACCAAGAAGCAGATGTGAAGGATTAATTAATATTGAAGCAAAATTTAATTATTCGATTAATTGTTTGATATGATATTTGACATTATTTATTCTTTACTCATTGAATGAGTATATTTTGTTTTGATTACTAACTAATTGGCCGGTGTTAAACAAACTCACTTGCCGTCACATAAAAATAACAAGTGACTTTTAACTTCTAACTTCCAATTAATCATCACGTTGATCAGTGTAATTCTCTCTTAGTACGTTCGAAAGGACATCCGATTCTCTTGCTTCCGGATCTCGATCGTCTAATGATTCTCTTGTGTTCGCCTCCGCGATCACATACAAACCATACCTTCATAAGGTATATATTAAGGTTATCACTTTTTTTTCGATCGTTAGTGACTATAACGTTTACCATTATCAAGTCATGTTTGAACTTTGAACAACCCAACCCACCATCTCTTCGATGGACATAAGATCTTGTTGAGTTTCAAACACGAACTTAATTTGTGTCAAAATTGAAAACTGGGTTGTTAGGTTCAAAGTACGAACGCTCATCGTCAGAAACGTACTCCTGATTCAAATTATCCGGCATGACCGACCCATGAGAAGATTCAACCACGTAATCATTCTAATTGTTATTGCCATGTATGACTGTAGTGACGAAGCCATGATTTTTAGCTAAGGGGGCCAAAGTTTATAACGTTTTGTTTCGGGAGGCCAAACTCAATATATATATAAAAAATCAACTACCGACCAACAAATTAACACTTCGAAC
This sequence comes from Tagetes erecta, assembly GCA_030867185.1. NCBI lineage: Eukaryota > Viridiplantae > Streptophyta > Magnoliopsida > Asterales > Asteraceae > Tagetes > Tagetes erecta. The sequence goes on along the minus strand of CM061492.1, from coordinate 11,800,320 downwards.
GAAAAAAATGAGAGGGCCGTGACCCTCTTTGGTCTCCATGTAGCTTCGCCAATGCGTATGAGAACATGTGAATATTCACTTGCATATACACCAAAGACCAAATATATATATAGTTTGCGTCCCAAAACGACAAATCAGGAACAAATGAATTCAAATGTGAAAAAAACTTAGCGTTTCTCCGTATATATATAATGTTTTAAAGGAATTTTACTTCAAATCATAAGCATGAAAAACAATTTTTGTAAATTTGAAATACCATGCATATTTGTCATTTAGATACACGAGACGCATATATATAACTATAATACATGCTTTGTTTGTCGTTTAGTAAGTACTTACAAAGCATATAGAAGAACTAAAGTCCGATATAAGTGATTAGGTCTAAAATAATCTTTTTTTTAAAAATGGGTGGTAGACTGATGTTGAATAATATGAGCCATATATATGACTTACATAATGCCATACAAATCATATAGATCGAACAACTAAAGTCCGACGTCAGTTGTATAGCACATGTGAAAGCCAAACCAAACTTATCGAAGCTATATGAGTTGTATAATGCTATATGAGGTATGTAGGTTGTGGAAGCCAAATTTATCGGAGTCATAAACATCGTTTAACACTATACGAAGTATATATGTTATGAAAGCTGAGAGTTATATGCGTCGTATAACACTATATAAGGTATAGGTAAAATGAAAAGCTATAAGAGTTGGATATAGAATTTAAGATCCTATATGCATTGTATAGGTTGATATGAGGGATATAGGTAAGGTAAAAGACAAAAGTTATTGATCTATATGCGTCATATAACTCAATATGAGGTATAGATTAACCATTTCCTCAACCTTCGTCTTCCCTAACTCCTAGCATCACTGTTAGCATTACGAACAACCATCTTCACACCTCTTACCATCAATACTGGTGACTAGCAACATGTGCCTTGAACCAGATTTCCGGGCATCCACCGTTAACAAAAGACCTTTAATTGGAATTTATCAACATCCTTCTATTGCAGATCAAGTCAAAACTTTGCATCTTATGACATTGTTATCTCAAGAACAGTACTGTAGCATTATCTCCCTCTAATCATTTTGATTATGGGTTCTAGTTTCAAGCTGTATAGGTCCATGGCTTTTGAAACAAATTTAAATGGTTGAAACTGATGCCGATGAAGTTCGAAGTTGGAAACGCGTTAAACGTCTCATGCAGTCGCCCGATATATATGTTAATACATACAACCCATAATATTACCTTTAAAATCATATTTATCATAAGCTAAATGGTCATAGTAACACCTGAGATCTAAAAAATGTTTCTCTTATTTGACACTTCTATTAAAAGGGTACAATTAAGTGATCCTGCAACTGTGAGCACAGATGATCACTGTCAAAAAGCATAGGCCATACCATCAAGTATGAAGAATCATATCAAATCAATACAACTAAATTTCAAATATGTGGAAGAGTTAATAAGATTGAAACGAAATTTTCGATATTTTGCGGGACAAGTGATTTGAAGGATCATCATTTGTTCAATAAATAAATAAATAACAAAGAAAGATGGTTTTTGTTCCTTTACAACTCTTTCATATCCTTAAAGTTTCTTGGTTGGCCCCTGTGATGATTCTTTTAACTTCATTCAATACCTGTGATATTTCTTTAACTTCATTCAATAACTTTTATCCGGAAACCTGAAAAGAATTTACTGGAAGAAAAAAAAGTCATGTTAATATGGGTTCAGGCCGAACAATCTTCAAAGATGTTTACAGGTAAATGGTGGGTTTACTGGGCTGAGTGACGGGTCGAAATGGATTCTGGTTGAATCAGGTCATTGGTATGAAAAAAGGTTGGGTCAGCCAACAAACACTCTTGTTTTGTCCATTTTATAGATATATAAGATTTATATTTAAGATTTTAAAGTGTTAATATGATTACAAGAAAAAATGTGACAAAGTAGTAATCAAGTTTCGTCATGTTCCACCTACGTAATTCAGATTTCTTTCAAGAGATTTAACCACCTGAATTTAAAATTTGATTCATTGGTATGACAAGTTTTTGAAAGATTTACATGCAACCAATCTGTAAAATAGCTTACGTTACGACTTACGTCCCAATTGTATAAAACTATGATGTGAATGAAGGAATACATCAACAGTTTTTACATGTGGCACGCCAAGTCAGCTATTTTACACAAGAAGGTGTGTATTTTAAACCTTCAACCCATTTACTTTACAACTATTATTTATCTGATCCATTTGAAATAAAACATAACCCAAATCTACTCAAAATTGATCAAAATTTCAACCATGCTCACAATGATTAAATGCTTCACTATAGTAATTACGAGTTAAGAAATATAATATAACCTTTTCACATAGTCAGTGTACAAAACTGCAGCTTTTTGGACAACAACTGCAAAAGAGGGAAGGATTATTGCTTGAACTGGTCACCCAGGCCAGGTGGCATTCCTAAGCTCTGAGCAAGATCACCCATCCGTGCTTTCATGGCCTGAAATACCAAAGTGATCATCGAGTATTAAGCGGAAGTTTTTAATAGGCAAAATCCTGTTGTTATAATTTAAAGAACCTGAACGCTTTTTTGATGGGCGTCCCTATATGCTTCAGTAATCAGAAGTGAAAGTTTCTGCAAGAAAATTAATAACAATTTATATAACATGGCTTTTTCTCTTTTAAAAGTTTTTTTTGTTAAAATTCTTTTGGTTTAAAAAAAATACAGGGTATGTTTGTTTTTTGTACAACATGTCAAATATACAATTTAGTGTTAGATTAAAAGTACAAACCCCATTAACAGCTACAACACCGATGAAAAAATCAACAACTCTCACTCAATGTATGCTAATAAAGATAAAATTTCAAAACATATTAAAAAATAAAGCTAGAAGTATATACACACTTCCGAGCCCAATTCCATTGCAGCCTCGGTTATTTCTGTTCGAACAGGTTGTTGATTCCCAGAGAGTGTAACCTACGTATTTCAGATATAAATAGAGTTGTTTATTAAAACCATGTTAAAGTCCTAATAAAAATCAGTCATTAGAAACACAAATATGTCCATAACGGTACACAATGCAATATACAATTAACGAAATGAGGGGCCAATGATCAAGTCACTACTCTCTAGAGATCATGATGAACTGAATCGATTTACCAAAAACGCCCCTTAAAAGTTGCTTGCACAAGAGGATTATGATGATTCTCACATGAAAGTAATGATTAGAGGGACTCAAATGTTAATTTTCTCTTTATGAACCAAAATGCAGAACAACTTCACAACAGATTAACAGTAAAAGTTAACCTTAAAACCCATGTGTGAATAGTGTCGGAGCATATGGTAACACTACATACCTTCACTAGCTCACCTTCACAATAACCATCAAACTCCGCTCTGCAAAGCAAATAGTTGGCATAACTTACTAAAATGAAACCCAAAAGCACAAACCCAAACAAACAAAACAAAATAAAAAAAATCAATATATATGAACCTTTAATTATCAGAAAACACAATATACATACATAGCAAGCTCTTTTTGCACGCGCACTGCCTCGACTTGGACAACCATTTGCGCCTTCTTTACCGTCTCATACAAATTTTGCATGTTTCCAAAAACCCCTGCCTAAACTCAAAATGACCATCATATCAGTTCTAAATTTTGATATTTCATATATTTTGGGAGAGAGGCAATATTTGTTACCTTTCCATCATCCTTGTTGCCTCCTCCAAATAAGGCGAATACACGAATGGATCGAAGGTTACAAACGAGCTTCGGATAACCAGACAGAGAAGGAGCCCTCATGCCAAGTGAATTTGGTTTTAGAATTAGTTTTTCTGCAGAATAAAAATAAGAAGTTTACACATTTTGCTTGGAGGCCAAGACATGAAACAAATACATCATCCCATGGTTAGATAAAAACATTAGTGTCTTGAGACTAGGGCAGGTATATTGTACTGTATAACAAACACTTAAATAGCTAACAGTTTCAAAAGTGCAGTATCTGTGACAGATTTTTTTCTTCCTCGTGTGCTTGATTGGCAACTTCATTGTACAAGTTAATAAGGTTGACAATTCAATTAGGGCCTGAGTAGATTGCAATAATATAGGGCTTAATTTAACTCTTAAAAGAGAGAACTTACGGAAAGATGATGATGATGATGATGATGATGATGATGATGATGATGATGATGACGATGATGATGATGACGATGATGATGATGATGATGATGATGATGATGATGATGGTCCGCCATTAAAGTTGGAAATATGAGGAGTGAAAGCAATCGCCGACGCCATTTTTAAGGTGTTGAAACGGATAGAGAAGGAGGTTATGACTACCCACACACTTTTGACCCGAACGATTTGATGATGATATGAACCACTCCCGACGGACAGTGAACCGCACACGTTCGCCCCAAGGTGGTGCTTGATGACGACACGCACCGCTCCGAACCAAACAGGCTATCGAGCATGTTTAGGTTAAAGCGGTGCGGGTCATTGTCGGATCCCTTCGAGTAGATATTGTGATGGTCTTCATCGGCCTTGTTTAGATTAAAGCAGTGTGGGTCGCTAATGTATAGCAAAACACAAATTATTTTCTTTGTATGTTTTCGGTTGTGTTTGGTAGTTATTTCGTAAGTTTATATTTGGTTTAGTTTATGTATTGTTTTGTTTGCAAAAGATTTAAAAATCATAAAATTTATAAAGAAATGAGCACATGAGAATACATAAGTGTAGTCGGAGTGGGTGTGGGGTGGGTGCGGCCCCGATGCGGCCCCGCACGGGAACACCGCCCCACCCCCTATCGGGGCCGAACTGTGGGGTGTGATTTGGGGTCTTTTCCCTGTGCTCTTCCCCGAAGATTTAAACGTTGAAATGATGAGGCCAGTAGATGGAGATGGAGATGGAGATTAGCGAAGGAAAACAAGGTGGTGGCCGGATTTTGCTGAAAATTGGCCGGATTTTGCTGAAAATTAGCCCGATTTTGTTGAAGTTGCCCGGATTTTGCTGAGATTTGGCCGGATGTAGAGAAGATGAAAACATGGGTGGTGGGTTATGAAGAAGAATGGTCTTTTTGGTTGAAGAAGAAGAAGAGTTTGCTATAATTTCAAAGAAAAAGAAGAAGGGTTGGGTTTGATGATGAAGATATGAAACGAATTGGAATTGGAATTGGAATTGGTTTTGTGTTTTATTAAAAGTTTTAAATAATTGAGAAATAAAAAATAAAAAATGATGTGGGGTGGTGTGGGGTGGATACCGAGTGATTTGGGGTGAATGTAGGGTGAAGTAAAAAGTGTGGGGTGGACTCCCCTCACCCTAACAACATAAAATGCAAAAAGCTGGAATTCAACATCTTCGCACCACTCTCAAATAGGTGGGGCTTTTTTGTGCGACACCATGAGGATCTAACAAACAAAATTCTAGATCCAGCCTAGTTTGTTTTACGCGTGTTGTGAAAGGGGTTTCAAAGGAAGTGTGTGACAAGCGAATAAGAACAACTACCAAGAAAAACCTTGTTTTTCATTACATAAACAACTTAAGGGTTTCATTCGCTTATGAACAAGTTTCGAGCATCAAGAACTGTGTTGGACGATTTTTAAAGAAGATAAGGCAATGATGTCCAATTGGAAGCATGGATTGAAGATTAAAGCATTAGAACGCATTTGGTTATGTTTTTAGATGCATGATTCTTTCTTATTTTTGTTTTCCAAAATTAAAATTATTATATCTTTGATTAGTAGGTTTTGTGTTGTGGTTTTGAAGATGCTAGTAGGCTAAACTTATAAACTACCTACATTATTGATGATAGTCTATTGAATATTGGATTATCTTAGTTTTATGAACTACCTAGTAGGCCAAAACTGACCCTTTAAACAATACTAAACTATGCTTGTACATCATCACCCAAGAAATGTCCAGTGAGGGCAATATAGTAATTTCACCCTCACAATCACAATCGAATTTAAAAACCAGCCAGCAACGAAACCACAGCCTAATGGCCTATAATCAAGGTATCACAATCACATACATACATCATCATCATCATCATCAACATCATCATCTTTCTAAAAAAAATATATTTTTTATTAATTCCCACAAACCCATCATCAAGAATCAATAGGAAACAACATTTACATTTACATTTACGCAGCTGCACAACAAGAAATACAAAAAACAAAATCTTGTTGGATACAATACAATACAAGTCAATCAAGAAACAATAACAACAGAACAGATGGGATTTCATCAATTTCCAACCAATTTGATTTTCCCACAAATACCCCTCTTCCGCATGCCTAATAAAATGTGTCTCACAACAAAAACCAACAACACCAGAACCAGACCCTTCTTCTTATCACCACCGCACCGATTCATCTTTCTTTATTTAAACTCACAATCTTTTATTTATTATTTCTTTCCCTTCAACAATCAAACCCTTCTCTGAAACTCAGATCTAATGAGTAAAAATCATGCTTTTTGTTCATATGATGATGCTAGGCCAAGATTTAAGCATCAAATCCTTGTTCAAGATTACATGGACTTGCACCAGGTGATCTTATAGTTTTGACTTTTTAGGGTTTGTTTTTTGTTCTTTTATTTAGGGTTCTTGTTGTTTTGATAATATGATTTGATATTGTTTATGTTTGATCTTTGTGTGGTTCTGGGTAGGTTTTGTTTGATGGAATTATATAGGGTTTTTGTTATTTTGATGGAATTAAGGTACCTATTAGGTTTGATCTTTTTGTGCTTTTGTTGTTTTTGATGATGCATTGGGTGCTGGGTAGGTTTTGTTTGATGATTTTGTTTAGGGTTGTTTGTTTTTCAGGCTGCTGATGAATTTATGATTCATAAATCTTCTGTCTTTTTGAAAAGTTGATTAATGCCTCTGATCTTTATGTGTGACAGTTGTTTGTTGATATTTTCTTGTTAACTATTATAACAGTTGACTGATTGATAGAAAAAAAAATGTTTCTTTTTTCTTGAAGGGATGCCCAATTTGTTTAACATAATTTATATTGTTAAACAGGAAACAGAGGCTGCAAGAAACAAGCTGATGGCCTTAAAGCAAAAGAAACTAACCTTACAAGCTGAAGTTAGGTATGATATTCTTTATGGAGGTTTTTTCTTGTTAATTGCTAAATCTATGTAACTAACATGTGCGTTCATGCGATGGTTGATGGTATTTAAGTACTGAATTCTTTGTTCTCTTCGTTAGTTTACGTAGAGGTGATAAATGGGCAATCATGCTGGTCTTGTAATCGGGTCAATCTTGCTAGGATTAAAACATGATAATTTTTTATACATGTCATAAGAGGTTGTGTGGAGTTGGCACAAAAACACTATTTTTGCCCTTTTTCAACTTCTATACTCAAGTAATGTGTTATATATGACAATCAAATATATAACATTAAAAAGTTATCTAATTTCTTCAATAAAACTATTTAGAAGGTGTTTAGATGTTGTTTTTGAAATTGATTATGTGATTCTGAATAGTTAGAGTAAGATTAAAAGGTTGTTATAACTTATAATTATTGTTAGGGTGTCTATCTACTGTCTGAAGTTGTAATAATCAGGTAGCTATATTACAAAGATGACATTTTTAAACCGAATCACAAGCAGATTAAAACCTTTTTTGTGGGACTTGTATATTATATTGAGGATATTACCAAAATCTGACCTGATATTATGTATATAGTTAACAATTACCATCTCTAAAGTTGTGTTATACTGATTTTTGTCCATATTCCAGGTTCTTGAGGCGAAGACACAAATTTCTATCAGAAAACAAGTCATCGACCCTGCAAGAACAAGTTTTTATGAACCCAAAGCCAGCTCGATTCAGAAAAAGTAACAAAGAGAAGGTTCATATTGAAAAGCAGAAAACTTTACACAACTTACTACCTGCAGGGAAGAAAAAAATTCCTCAAAGTATGCCATCACTTGAATTTGACACGATTCTTGAAGATTCTCTACATGGTGTAAAACAACAGCCAGTTCAAAGAGTGATTGCTAACCAAAGAGTCAGGATCAATGGGCCAAAAGCACCTCGGTTTCTCGATTCTAGTCATAAAGATGTCATCTTTGGTAATCAAATTCAAGAACCTTCATGTCAAACCCGAAAGCCTGTGATTGATTTGAACCAGATATCTGTAAGTTATCAAGACTTTATTGAATTTTGGGATTTTTTATGGCAAATTTTATCATTTACTTGTGAATGGACTGAACGGGTAAAAGGCATTTAAAGCTACAAGGAAATGGGTCAAATGGATAAAAAGTGTTTGTGTGTCGACTGTACAAACCCATTTCGACCCATACTTTCAATTAACCATTTTGGTCCAGCTCTTGATTTTATTTGTTCTGATTATGTAGTCTTCACTAGAGAGAGAAGAAGAGGAAGTACAAGAGCGGTTTGATCCTGTAACTCAGGGTTTGATCAGAAATGGTGTTGACACAGATGCGCGGTTATCCATCATTAGGAATGTGGGGAAGAGGAAGGTCTCTTGGCAAGATCCTGTGGCTGTAAGGGTATGAAGTTGTGGCTTGCTATATATTAGATGTTGGTGAAACTGGATTTTGTGGGTTCAAAAGATGTAAAGATCAATTTTTTGTTGGTTTGTTTGGGTGGAATTTTGTGCAGGATTATGTGGTGTGTTCATTATGGTTGTAAATGGAAATTCTTCTGTTCTAATTATGGATTTTTGGCCAAGTGTTTACTTCATCTTGTGTATGTATTTGGAGTATGTTGCAACCATAACTTTGTGAAGATTGTGGATTTTGACTCTTTTGTTTGGGTGTAAAGTTTTTTTTCTTCTCTCTTTTTCTATTTCAACCTTAAACCATCTCTAATCTCTAAACTATTGCAATAATGGGGCGGTACTGCACGGGTGGTGCGAGACGTGTTCATGCAATAGGAGTCGACTACCCAATTGTGTTTTCTTGATTTGCCGGATGTCATTTGGAATCATAAAGGTTACTAGAATCATATGGTTACTTTGCCGGATGTCATTAAAGTATTTCGTTTTCGTCAATGTATAAAATCTTGATGATATGACAAAAGGTTGGTTTCATAAAATTCGTGTTACAGTTGCACCAATCGGTTCTCTAATGTTTTTCATTTCCACCCGTATGTGTAAATCATGCCTATTGTTGATATGGCCTGGGATGGATGGATAATGTTTTTTGCTTTTGTTTTCTTTACTTAGAGATAGAATAATTAAATATGAAAAGTAGGTTGTATGTGAAAATGATGAGTATAATAAGTGTATTGGTAAAATATGCTTGTGTAAAAAATAAGTGAAAATCTGATGTAAGATGTTAGTTAAGTCTACATGTGAAAATCATGAGTGAAGATAGAATCTTCACAACCTTATAAGCAATGAATTGGTGAAACAAGTTGTTCTAACTCTTCATGACAAGTCTTGATAGTTTGTTGTTAACAAGTTGATGCTTATGACATTTACCACTTATTAATGTTGCTACCGATAAACCAAATTTTATTGTTAATCGGTTTTTATTCACAACTTAACAAATACATTAATTGGGTCAATGAGAGTGGATGAAACTAGCAAACTTTTAGTTGTATAAGGTTAGGTACTTAGAAAGTAGGTATGTTCACAGCCAAAAAAAATTCATAACCGAATAATTCAACCTAACGGTTAATTTCTAGAAATATTTAGCATGAAAATCACAAAATAATGACGAAAGTGAGGATTTGTCATATGCATCTCTATCTTTCACTCCCACAAAATCCATTTGCTCTCTCATTCAGTCATTTGTTCTCCGCCGCTTCCTCAATTTGAGCCTTTAAAGTGAGTTTCTTTTTATTTTGTTTTGCTTTAATCTCTTTACTTCATACCATTTCGGATCTAGACTTATTAGTTTTATACAATTCAAATATTATAGAGTTTTTTTTTTAACTTAACAATGTTTATATAAGAAGAAACGACAATTTACAATGTAGTGGCTGGTAAACGGGCAACAAGTTGCGCCGCAACCCCCCTTTGAATAGCAAAGCCCTAAAAATAAAGTTTTGAGTCTTAGCCGACGAGGAATTGCTATGCACGACCCGCTTGACCCTGTTCAGAAATTCCACGGCCTCCGGGGCTAGAAAACCAAAAGTATCGAAAGCGAAAGGGATAAACACGTGTTGATTCTCTAGGCAGGCTTTCTCGTGTTTACCCACTTTGGCTGATTCCGCCTTCAACGCTGCTTGACCCGCAACAAACCCCGCAACAAACCCATTCTCTCTAAGCACAACAAGAGGGGACACTCCTGTAAGGTCCAAACACGCAGATCTAAATTATTGACTAGGATGATGTACTCTGCGAACAGATCAAGTGGAAGTGGAGGATCTAGGATGGCTCATACACTTGTCGCGGACTAGACTACTTTCATAACTATACTGTTGTATGAAACGAAATTATACGCCGAGGTGTTAAAAGCTCAAAACCGTGCCAACTTTGTTGGTCAGATATTTCAACTTACTGAGTTTTGGATTTGGGAAGGCGTATAATGGATTCGGAAAAGTTTACAATGGATACGGTAAGGTATACAAACATAGAAATGAACATGTTTTAAGAGGTAACTATTAGCAAATGTTTTGGATCTTGTTATCAAAACAAACTAAAACTCTTTTAGATCGGATACAATAATATTTTTTATGCTATATAGCAGGACTAGACTATCTTCATACTAATGTTTGGCATTGTAATACAATATCATAATCTCAATAGTTTTTTTTGAATTGAATTTATGTTTTGGGTATCGAAATTCAAGAAGGTTATGGCTCAATAGGGTTTGATTGAGTGGCTAAAGATTTCTAAATGATCAATGATTTTGGCTAACAGAAATATGTTCTGTAATGTTAGAAACTTGGTATGTGTTGCTATAATTGTTTGATGTTCATGGATCCTTAGATAATGGTGAAGAAGCTACTGAACAAATCTGCAAGATTGATGAACAATATATTCGTTTGATTGGTTGGGTGTATAGTTGGCGCTATCGGGTTGACACACAAACATGTTTTATCCTCAAAATCACAGATGGCCGGCCAAAACAATTTTTTCCCCATCATCATAGCCTAACAAAAATCGTTTTAAAACGCACTTAGTCCATCGCTGAGCAAGCCACTGATACTACATCTTAAGGTTTCAAACCAATTCTTTTATAAAGACAGAAAACCTGGGCAAAACCAACAAAAAAAAAGAACACTCAGTGACCCGATAGCGCCAACTATATGTTTTAAAACGATTTTTGTTAGGCTATGATGATGGGGAAAAAATTGTTTTGGCCGGCCATCTGTGATTTTGAGGATAAAACGTGTTTGTGTGTCGACAAATCTCACTTGAATTAAACACAAATCTCATCAAAGGGGCTGTGAAGTTGTAATTTTAAGGATAATGAGGGCTGTTTGTTTCACCTCTTAATGGTTCAGTTTAGTGCTTAATCATGCAAATTCAGCATTCAGAGCGTTTGTTTCATAAAAAAAGAGCCTCTGAATGGTTTAGTTAAGTGCTGAATGGTTAAGAGATTGAAAGATTCTGAATGAAACTGAATAGAGCATATACCAAACTTATTATCACCTGAAGTTCTACCCCAATATCCCTTCCATTGATAGAGCATCTTAATAGTTCAGACCTCTTAACCATTCAGCACTTAATGATTCAGATTTGCCAAACAGCCCCAACTTGAATTAGAAACAAGTCTAGGTTCATGTGTCATCACATTGATATTGCTTGATTTGTAGATTTGAGGCCAATGAATCTTACTCGAAAATATAAAGGCTTATTGGAGTTTGTTAATTCAAACTTCGACATATTTGCCGTTGACACTCTCACTAATAACTTGGCAGATACTCCCAACTTAACACCCATTTTGTTAGAAATCACTAATGGCGTTAGGACGTGAGGAAAAAAATCATTATTTTAAGGGGGTAAAATTAATATTTTGTTTAATATAAATCCCACCATCACTCTCGATTCAACCACCACTCCACCATCAATTTCCATCACTTAACTTTATTAAGAGTTTATTTCTAAAACATAACTAACATATCGACTAATTATAATTACAGTATTACTCTGTATTATATATATTTATAAGTCATACAACTGAAGTTACATGTGCATTGATTGATATTAGGCCATTAGGGTGTCTAGAGCATTACCTGCCAACAACTTCAACCCACCCGCCTACCTACCACCTTTGGAGGTCGAAGTGCAACCTGCTTCCACCCGTTTTTCTACCCACTTACATCTCCTTTACCGACGAGTTCGTCACCGGGTCTCCATATCTTCAAGTCAGCTTACCTAACTAACCCGTGATTTAGCTTACCTAACTAACCCGTGAGTCCACCACGTGAGTGCTCCGCCCACCCTTATGTGGTTATGTTTAGTACCACCAACTGTAGAGGTGCACAAATCGGTTTTTTTGAAGAATCGGTTCCGGTTTTAGTACCGGTTCCGGTTCTTGTTGGCGTTAAAAGAACCGGTTCTTACAAGAACCGGTTCGGTTCTAGAACCGGTTTTTGGTGAAAAAACTAGAACCTAGTAACCGGTTCCGGTTCCTAAAGAACCAGTTCCGGTTCTCAAAGAACCGGTCCCGGTTCCTAAAAAACCGGTTCAGGTTTTTAAAAAATACCTTTTTTTCTATGATATGGGCCGGAAGTAACATTAAAAATTTTAAATATTACAAGATATATAGCTTTTAAAACATTAAATAAATAACAACACTAAAACATACCGGTTTTCAAGAACCGGTTCTTCCAGGAACCGGTTTTTTTAAGAACCGGTTCCGGTTCTTTTGGAACCTATAATTTGGAAAAAATAGTAGAACCTATTCAGAACCTACGGTTCAGTTCTGGTTCCGGTTTGGCTCTTGTAGAACCGGTTTTCGGTTATTTGATCGGTTTCGGTTTTTTTGTGCACCTCTACCACCAAGGTAAACATCTTGGTGGTGAACTGGTGACCAACCCACAACAATGATCGAACATCTTAATCAAAGGCCCGAGCATTAAAAACAATTAAGAAACAAAAACAATAGTCCTTTTAATGTAAAGCTCCCCAAGAATCATATTACCTCCGTCATCTTGACCGAAGGCTGGCTATCACCGACCGGCCCGCGTCACAGCTCTTAATATTTATCAAATATTCTCAAGTGGACACACTAGTCTATTTATCTTTCTTTAAAGTGAAAAACATATAATGAGTGACACATGTCTGGATAAACATTGACTTCGCTAACTCGGTGATCTACTGATCCACATAAAACACCATACAATTAAATTAATTAAGCATCTTCTCAACACCAATGGCCGACGACATCAACCACCGTGAAGAACAACATAACTCCGACGACTCCGGCTGGGCCGATTTAACTCACGAATGTCTTCTCAACATCCTCACTCGCCTCACTCTCGAGGATCGATGGCTATCAACAATGCTTGTCTGCAAATCATGGCTACAAGCTTCAAAAGATCCTTCTCTTCACTCCGTATTTGACCTCGAATCGTCCTTCAAATCACGTCCATCTGAATCATCCCGTTGGTGGACTCCTGAATTCGAAAGGAAGGTTGATAACATGCTCCGATCTGTTGTTGATTGGAGTGATGGACGTCTCGTTGAAATTAGGGTTAGGCATTGCTCCGATCGATCACTCTCTCTCGTTGCTCAACGGTATCGATTCTTTCTTCAATTCTTCTTTTCTTCAACCTAGGGTATGTTTGTTTGTTTGAGATGCTTTATGTGCGATGTAGATCGTCAACAACATAGAATTAGATTTTGTTTATTGATTGCTTCAGGTGTTTGCGTTGATTAGGTATAAAATTAGGCGTTTTTGTTACAGAAGATCGTATCATTATTAGTGTCAGGGATATTTGGATTAGTTTTAGTTCATGATGGTACTATAACTTCTTTAGCGAACTTCATTAACTATTAAAACTTAAGTTTCAGTACTATGTACCTGTAGTTGCATCTTCTCTTTGACATTAGTAATGTATGTTGCCATTCTGTACCTGTTCGTTTACTCCAAAGTGTCCACATGAACGTTTTTTGTGCATCATGGCGGCTCAATACATTCAATAAGTTGTGGTCTGCACTCTGCAGTTCCAATGTGATTGATGTCAAAACGTCATGAACGTGTTATCCCTTTTAATATCCTGTTGATCGAAAGTAACGAGGACACAAATAGATAATATTAGTTAAACAGTTCAAAATCATGACCTGCGTTGTCAAATACCATGACTTAAGAAAACCATCATCATATGGCCATAATACAGAAATGCACAACCCAACTGAAAACTATCATTGAATTTGTTAGACAACAACCTTTTTGAAACCAAGAATGTATCATTCAACTTGTTTAAACCTGTTATTGATACTAACTTCAAGTAAAAGCTGATAAAAATCCGGTGGAAACGGGTAGAGAAGATCTCACTTTTGTGGTGTTGGAAGACCCTACATCCTGCTGTGAGGTATGACTGTCTGAGCACACATTAGAGTGTTCTTCCTGCTCTTGACTTCTTAAGTTGAACTGCTAGTTTCCGGATTATAATGATTCCCTGCTTTTCCTGTCATAATGAATTGTTGTCTGCTTTTGTGTAACCGTCACACCGCACAATTTATCAACTTAGTTATGCAACCGAGCCATTTTGATTTCCGTTGTAGGCTACTATGTGTCTGTGTATCTAAATAAACAAAGTATTAAGGTTGCTTATCATTCCATTAGTTATAAATGTGAATATTCAGCCAAGATGGATGGATAATCCATTCATATGTCTGTTTGTTTTTGCACGTTTCTTAACCATGGTCCATGTGAATGGTACCTTGAGATCTGGAGGCACAGGTGAATGTTGACTGGTCGGGTTTAATTAAGTTTTTTTATGAATTATTAATTTGTTTAAACAAGCTGAATTATGGTTCTGTTTTTCATTGTTTTCAACAGATGCCCAAATCTAGAAGTATTATCTGTCAAGAGCTGCCCAAACGTGACCGATGACTCTATGATAAAATTAGCATCAGGGTGCCCCAAACTCAAGGAACTCGACATAAGCTATTGCTATGAAATCTCTCACGAATCTTTACTTGTGTTAGGAAGAAAATGCACCAACATTTCGGTTCTGAAACGTAACCTAATGAATTGGTTAGACCCTTCACAGCACATAGGAATCGTCCCAACCAGCTATTTAAACGCTTGTCCCCAAGACGGGGACTCTGAAGCTGCTGCAATCGGGAACTTCATGCCTCAAATCCTTCATCTTGAACTTAGGTTCTCCAAACTATCAGCCCGAGGCCTCGCTTTGATTTCTCAAGGCTGTAAGAACCTCGAGTACTTGGATCTATCGGGTTGTGGGAATGTGACTAGCCGGGATATTGTAAATGCTACATCGGGTTTGACTAATTTGAAGAACGTTAAGAAGCCCAACTTTTATATCCCAAGGTCGGGTTTTCATGCGGAAAGGTATGGCCATTGGAGGTTGTATGATGACCGGTTCCAAACAGATGCTTTTCGTATTTGAATTCATGAGGAAGAATAATGAAGCTCTGTTTGATGATCATGTTGTTATATAACTTGTATTAAGAACATTCTGATGTTTATATTGAATGTAGATGTGTGCTGGAGTTTAAACCATTGTCTTTTACCTTCTTTTCTATACTTTTGTGGATATGATTGTTCCATAAGGCTGCAATATATTACCGTTTTAGTTGTTTTCTGTAGTGTATTAAACTAGCTTGTATGTTTATGAAGTTAAATAGTTAATTGTATTGTTGTCGCCAAAGAAATAAACATGACATGTAGTGTTCACAAACGATATATCAGTGGAATGTAAACAAACAGAACATTTAATGAACTGTGAACCGTGTGGTAAGTGTCTATGAACATGTTTGTTTTCTTAATGAACGAACATAAACGAGAAATCTTGTTCATTAAGAGTGTGGACAGTTCATGAGTATATTTATTTCTTAACAAACAAACACGTTAACACGAACAAGGACTTGTTGTATTTGTTCAGTCCGTTTATAGCCATACCTTTTGGTATGTTCTCCTCTAACCTAACATTTTCAGTTGTACTCTATGTCTCTATTTTAATCAAAGAGTGTGTAAGATACTAAATTTGTTTATTCTACCAAACGTTTAATAATGTTCGTGAACTATTTGGGTAAATGTTTATGAACATACTCGTTTTCTTAATGAACGAGCATAAACAAGAAATCTTGTTCAGTAAGAGTTTGTGGATAATTCTTGAACATATTTTTTATTAACAAACGACCACGAACAATGGCTTTTGGTATTCATTCAATCTGTTTTATAGGCATAACTTTTGGTATGTTCTTGTCTATCCTAACATTTTCAGTTGTACTCTATTTTAATCAAATAGTGCGAAGATATTGAATTTGTTTATTCATAAAATAAACTAGGTTAGTTACTAGGGTATTACACGTACTACAAGCTTAACACAATATGTAGTAAAAATAGGATAATATGATCAACTTTGACCATATTTGATTTGTTTTTAAAGTTTGATTGATGTATTTTCAAACAATTTGCATTTAAATAAAACAGTGATAGTTTTTTTAAACCATATTATAAATAATTGTTTTAATGTTTAAGAATTTAGTATATTAAAAGTCATTTAGGACTATAATTCTAATCATTTAGAAAGAAACAAAACTCTAATCATTTAGAAAGAAACAAAAAAAAACAAATTATATATATCTAAAAACAAAAAAAAAGTAAAAACAAATTACATATATCCAATTCAATTTGCATGATTTAGTTGAAACTTAAAAAAATGACATTATTATGATTTAATATACACATAAATATTTTGTATAATGTTTGGCGCTTGCTTGGATGACCCTTTACCCATTGGAGCTCCGTCCATGAACCCTTTTCTATCGTCAATCTTTGATTTTAACCTTCATTAATCGATCACGTACTGTCGCATTGAAGCTCCATTATTAGTTAACACTTTTATCACTAAAACATAAAAGTCATAGAACACCAACTCTTTACCGGTCAATCAGTCTTTATTTAAGATGAACTAATACTGAATCGGTCTTAATTGAAACTATTTTATTTGCAATCATCGTCGATTGAGAGAATACTAAACCGTATAAAATATAACTCTAAGATAATGTATAATGGTTCAAGCTCATTAGGCCATGAGTAGTAAAAGAGTGTGATAGAGAAAAAATGTTGTCACATGGACAACCATTGGCGAGGCATAAGAGGGACCAAGGAGGGTCCGGGCCCCACTATTTTTTACGTCCGAAGTGTTGTTTTGTTGGTCGGTTGTTGATTTTTTATATATATTGAGTTTGGCCCCCCGAAACAAAGCATTATAGTGGTAAGGGTAAGGGAGCACGGAGTGGCGAGGACGAGGAGCGACGAGGAGGGAGTGATGGTGTGCTCGTGGACGAGGAAGGGATGTCGTTTGAGCGATGGCAAGAAGAAAACGAGATGAAGACGAGCCAACGAGGAGACGAGGACGGCACCTCCCCGGCGAGGTTTGATCTCGTTGCCCTCCTCGTTAACGACTCCGTTCACCCTAATGAAGGAGGCTCTAACGCCTACAATCACGGAGAAGGAGGCATGATAGTCTTATCACGAGACCTATCACACCTCATTATTTATGATCTTATAGACATTTTATGAAATATGGGAAAAAGGTTAGTTTTTTTCGGGAGAGGGAAAAAAAAAGGCATGCTATTTTTAATGCTTTGACAAAGTTTTAAAAGACCACGCCTATATTTCCGTTAACCTATTTGTGGTACACTAAGATCTAATGCCCATAACTTTAACTTTTCCTTCAAGAATTAATTAATAAGATGGTCCCGAAAATGACGGATAGTAAATGTGTGCCCAAATAGAAAAAATAAAATTATTAATATTAAAGTGTTAATATAAATTTTTATTTTTCTGTAAATAGTATTGCACATTAATTTTCTTTTATTAAAGCATACATATATATGTTCATATGTATGATTTAACTGATGAGATTCGACCGATATTTGTGTATATTTTATAGATCAACATTCATATAAATGCTAAAAAATCAAATGTACTTGAATACTGGATATTAAAATGGTAAATGCCATATTGCGATAGTGTGTAAATTGATTTCGTGACCAGTTTTTTGTTGTCTGATTATTTCTCGATGTACGAAACGTGAAAACTTAGATGTAAATTTAGATTGTTTAATTGGTTTTTGGAATATTCGGATTTTTAGACGCTAGAAATGGATCTGAATACCAAGCAAAATAAGTAATGTGTAATTGGTATTTACACCATGTGTAGTGGTGAAACATAAAGAGCCCCAATATTCCCTCCACGTCAGATTTTCATCACAATCAAGACAATTGGGCGTTTTGTACAAAGCGCCAAAGACGAATTTGACATCCAAAGCGCCCCTATGTAATGGTTGGGGGCGTTTTAGGGGCGTTTTGGACGCTTTAGGTTAGATAAAACGTCTCATTACACATGGTCTTAGATAGACTTTCGACTAGTAATTAATGAGGATTGTCTTGGGTTGTAATGAACTTATGCCTTTGAATCAACAAATCTTCATAACTTTTATTTTTTAGGATATAAAAATATAACACTATGAGTCCGTAAAAATCACAAATTTTATAAAAGATAAATGACAAAACTATGAAACTAAAGTAAATTAATTAAAAATTACAAGATTGGTTCTTTATGTTATAGGGTTACCTTCACATTGAGTCTTTTAAAAAGTATATACAAGAATCATTTTTTAATGGGATATTTGTAAAAATATCCCCCTTTACACTAATTGAGGTAAAACTTTTCTATTAACTCAAGGGCAAATTGATTTTTTACCTTAATTTATGTAATTATCTAAAATGACCATTTTTTTTGCAATTTGCAATAAAAATCTTATATATGATATAATAACACCTATAGTATTGTAAATATTAAAATATACATATTCGTGTTTAATTAGTTAAGTATACAATAATATAATTGTTATTTTATAATAATATATTAAGTTAATAGTGTAAATTACAATAATGGTCCTTTACTCCTTTATCATGTGAATTACACAACTAGTTCTTTATGGTAAAAAAACCAATCTTTCATTTATTTAACAAAAAAAGTTGATAGTAATCGGTTAGTGTAAACGATTAGATTATTATAAATGTTAATTCAAAAGGACGAATCTTATAAACTAGGTTTAACACCCGTATGTTACACAAGATTAAATAATAATATTTATAAAAAAATCATTATTATTATGTTTAAAGATTTATAATTTGTAAATATTTAATATTTAATGATATTGCTCCACCAACTCATGCATGATACTTAATATTTCCCTCTCAAACTTCCTATTAAGAATTAAAAGAATTTCTTCAAAAATTGCCCCTTAAAACCTTGATTTATTATATAGATGTTAATTCAAAAGGACGAATCTTATAAATACATTTGTCAAACGATTGAATGTAAAGGTACTATATAACAAAAAAAGTAGTCTTGTAACTTACGCTACATATGTATGAATGTTTAAAAATTAAGAGTAATTAACTATTGAAACCAAAGATAGGAAGAGTTTTTTTATCATGTAAAACTTATGCTAGTTATGTTTTGGTTCACGCAAGTCGTGTTACAAAAGCATGGTTTCTAGTTAGAAATGTAACTTTTGGAGGGCTGGTTTAAAGTTTTTAGAGGCCTAATTTGTTATTTTTAGGTATCTTAACATCGGTTCTTTTTTTGATTTTATTAATGTTTCCTATTCAAGTTTTGTTTTCTCCTTTGTCCATATCATTTCTTATTTTCTAAATTGTTTCATACTTTGATCGAATCTAAACAAATACCAATTCATTAATCAGTTTTTCAAACTAAAATTTTCAATTTAATAACTTTTGTTTACAAGATATTGAGCTTTAGAGGTTTGTGGCCAACTAGGATTTAGAACATAAGAAAATTAAGAGTCTATTTTCCTTACATTAATATGAGACGCCTAAACCTCTATATGATTTAAAGATACTTAAATAGTCTACCAATGTAGTGGGACTTAATATTAAAACTACTAGATTAAAACCCGTACTGTACACAAGTTAAACGATAAAAACTAGAAAATTCATAAAGATTTTCTCACATCAAACTTATTTTTCCAAATGCATGTACGTCGTGTGTGTTAGATATTTTAGTGTAATTGAGATTAACTAGAGATCGAATGTCGTATCTTAATAATAATCAAAAGAGCTCGTAGGTGCGGAGCGCACACTCGTTTGAACTTATTAAGATATTAAGGGGGTTCCAAGGGGGCAACGCCCCCTTGGCGGGGGTCCGGGGGCAGCGCCTCTGGAAGCAGGGTCCAAGGGGCGGCAGCCCCTGGCGGGGTCCAAGGGGCAGAGCCCCTGGCTGGGGTCGAGCTGCCTTTGGCAGTTTTACTAACCCAAAACTGATATGTTAAAAAATTCATTTACGAATTTATTTCTGAATTTTGTTATAAAATTCAGGGACCAGTTTTGTCAAAATAAAAATCGAAAACTGCCAAAACCCAAAACTGATAATACGCTCCTCTTCTATTGATCTGAGTTACTGGTTCTAAATCATCAATTCGACATACAAAGTTCTTGCAATTCATAATCTGAGTTTTATCCGATTAGATCATTTGGTAGAACCGGCCAAATAGATTTGATCTGATAGTGTTCACACGACTCTCAGATTTTCCAAGTAATCATTTTTAATTTCTCCAACAATGTGTGTTGGTTCTATACTTGTATCAAAATTAATATATTTAACTTCATAACAACTAACAACATTGAGATATATTTAACATTTATAACAAGTAACAACTAATGCATAGACATCGATACGAGACACCTACATCCACTTGTGAGTGTTTCCCATACACAATGCAAACCCGATCGAGTATTTTCAACGCCTAAACAGAGAGCAATATTGCAGTTCAAAATACTCGATATCATTTTTTGCTAACTTGTTATAAGAGCATTCACAGTGGAGGAATTATCTACATCCCTATAATTACACTAAAAACAACTATATTTTCTATCTCCTTCTAATTAAATAATAATTTCTTTTACCTGCAACGCTATTATAAATTCCAATATATTATTTAAATGATATATATATAAATAGTTGTGAGCTAGTTTCACGATTATAACAAAAAAAATTTCTTTTACCTTTTCATTACAGTTTCTCTCCTCCACTCACAACCACCTTTTAAAATCATTAAAAAATTATAGATGGTGAACAATAGCTTTTCAAATATAAAGTTTCTCTTTCTTCCACTCACAACAACCCATAACAAACACCTAAAATATAAAAATCTCACTCACAAACATTTGATTACTCCATGTAAATGCTCTAGATAACAATAGCAGATTAAAGAAAACATTTAATAAATAAAATAACGGATGTTTTATTTGTTTCTAGTTGTATCACATCTATATATCATATCGATCACTAGAAATCATACAAACATTCTTTGAACAAAGCCATATGATCCGGGTCCAAGCACACCGCCAACGCCACACTCCGGTCACCACTAGGGCTCGGTATTATGTAAATCGTGCCTTCATAAAGGATGCTTGCGGGTCCCATGAAAATGGGCCGTCCCCATCCGAAGTCAGATTCATATATTGGTAAGCGAGTCCAACTATTGACATTTAAATTTGGACTCGCAAAGTAAGACGGCCCACGAACAAGAGTTGATAGATCAGGTACCAACTCCAAATAGTCGATAGCTGATCTAAGATATTCGTCGTTCATTCTAGCCAACTCATTGTGAATTCTCCTAGCGGTGTCCCCTAACGACTCGGATTTAAACTCGCCTACTTTCATAATTGGGGTGGCCGTGAAAATGACGTTCCCTAGGTAGCCACGAGGAAGGGGCGGGTTCAATCTGGATCGTCCGTCAGTGGCCACATATAGTTTGGTTGGTTGATAATCCGAGAGTCCACGCGACTTACATGCACATCGCCAAATATGAGCTGCTAGGATCTCATATGTGCTATAGTGCGTGCTTCCATTGCCTTTCGCCTTTGATTTGAGATCGTTAATTTGATCGATCGTGAGGTGTAACATCAAGGTCGATGCCGACTTGGAATGAGATTCGGATTTTCGGTTTCCGCTTGGGTTGATCACTGTAGGTGGTTGATGATATTCAACATGGTCGAACATTGGTGTCGGTGGGTCCCGGGCTCGAAGAAGAGTGCGGTCAAAGAACGGTGGAACCGCTACCGATAGACCTCGGGCTTTATCTGACCATGAGTTGATGAAATGAAGTGACGAGAGTCCATCAGATAATGTGTGGTGCAATCCACACCCTAAAGAGACCCCGCCACACTTGAAACGTGTAACCTAAGACAGAAACAAATTAAGGGCAACATGAAGACATGCAATTAAGGTTCACTTTTAAACATTATCATAACCCCACAAATATAGTCAAACATGCACGTATTTGTATCCCTATAGTATATATATGCTTCAAGTTCATATACATGCATGTACACTTCCAAAAGCCAAATTGTCTTTTGATTTTGGTGCCTAGAACAACCGAAAGATATTTAGTACCAACACCCTTTTACTTTTCAAATGTATAGAATATTCTTCTTAAGATTTTTTAATTAAATTTAGTTTTAATTAGTGTTATTTCATGTGTTAAAAACAAAAGTTAAATGTCTGATTTGTAACATTTGAATAGTTAAAATTTCTTTTACACTGGTTAAGAACTTTACTTTGAAATTAAAAGGTTAAGAAGTAACTATAATTAATCAACACAATAACTTAACTTTAACTTTAAAAGTGCTGATTTTACTGTGCAAGAAAGGGCTGATAGATATATAATTTGAAAAAGTTAATAACCCGATTTTTTTAAACCGACAATAATTTATAATTATTTACATCAAATATGTCAATGTCTGAAATAGAACCAATGACCTTTAAAAAAGATAAAACCTCCTATCTACCAGATTAAAAAAGCAGCACGCAATATTAGATTTAAAAATAAATTGAGTTATTTGTCAATTATTATATCAAAATAGACATCCATGTTGTCAAAACCTATCGGATTTAATTGCATAATTGTCCAAATTCCCGTTAAAAAATTAATAGCATAGTTAATATTTATAAGTCTTCCGATTTCTTTCACAATAATCTTTGCGAATGAAATCGAAACGTAAACATATATATGATAAGTAGATTAGTACCCGTATACTATACGGGATTTTGGTTTTATATGTTTATCTAAATTTAGGTACTAAATTTATTTTTAACATATTCCTATTAAACCGGTTTGGATATGTACAAATATTTTTCTATAAAAAATTATATGCTAAAATAAAGAAAATTATCTATAATAATTGGTTAATTTTTTTTTGAATATATCGGGTAAGAGGATAAATCATGATAAGTGGTAAATTTTTAATTTGAACATATTGGGTTAGGAAATAATTTATGATAATTGGTAAATTTTTAACTTGAACATATTGGGTTAGGAGATAGATTATGATAATCGGTAAATTTTTATTTGAACATATCATATTAGGTGATAATTGATGATAATTTATGAATTTTGTATTTGTACATATCGGGTTATTTCAAATATGGAGCATACCATGACCCGCCTTGAAATCATCCATCAAATTAAATTAGAGGATGACACCTAAGCAAAATCTTATGTAGAGTAGTTAGAATGTTGACATATGGATGAGTTACTTAATTATTAGAATAGGTAGAAGTTACGAGATTATGTTTGACAAGCAAAATAAAAGTAGTATCAAAGATCCAATTACATAAAATAGTTTAAATTACTAAATTCAATTTCCCGAAGTAATTTAATTAACATATAAGAAATAGTATATTCAAGAGTTTTTATAATAGGTAAAAAGTATTTTGAATATACAAAATCACGAGAAGACGGTCAATCGGACACCTAATTCCGACAACGTTGGAAGCATCTAGTCGAATCTTATAGAAACTTCATCCTCGTTTACCTAAACCCTCACCTCAACACACCCCCACAAGCCTAACACCACCACCATTACAAGTATTCTGAATCTACAAAATCGTAGTTCAAACGAACTCTATGGCCTAAATCCGACGACGTTAAAAGTGTTTTGTCGATCCTTTCAAAAACATCATTCAAATTGACCTAAACCTAGGGGTGTAAACGAGCCGAGCTACTCGCGAGCTACTCGAGATCGGATCGATAAAAAGCTCGAACGAGCCGAGCTTTTTCGAGCTCGAGCTCGAGCCCGAGCCTAAGAAAAAAGCTCATTAAGCTATCGAGCCCGAGCTCGAGCTTTACACATCGAGCTCGAGTTGGCTCGCGAGCCTTATCGAGCCTTTCATTTATATGTTTTTTTTATTTATTTTATAAATATATATATTATTATTATTATTAGTTAAAATGTATATAAATTATGATTAAAAATATATAATATGTATTTTGTTATGCATAAAATACATATAATTAAAAGTTTATATAAAACTAAATATAAAAAATTAAAAAAATATATAAAATTAAATATAAATTATTAAAATTAAAATAATAAATTATCAAACGAGCCGAGCCCAAGCCGAGCTCGAGCTTGAGAAGTTTGTGACGAGCTCGAGCTTTGAAATTAAAACTTGAATCGAGCCGAGCTCGATCTCGAGCCTGGTTAAACTTAAACGAGCCAAGCTCGAGCCTAGACGAGCTCGGGCTCGGCTCGGCTAAACCCTTACTTAACACACCTCCAAAACCTAAACCTCCACCCACCCCTAAAAACCTAACCCCTAGAAAAACCTAAAAGCGTAAAAGGTAAAACATTATATTAAAACTAAACCCCAAAAACTAAAAGCTAATATAAAAAAAATTCGACAACACATAGAATAAAGTCAATCAGAGTACGTTTAACTGTAATTATCTAGCTCGTCTGCTTACGACTTTTTAGATTTAAGGTATATTGGTTTTCACTGGTCCCAACTATCATCTTTTGTCTTCTACCGGTCCCAACTATTAAATTGGTTGTCAACGGTCCCAACTTTTATCACTTTGGTAACCACTGGTTCCGTCGTTAAATTTTTTTAACGTCGTTAAGTTTTTTGCAAATTCAAGACCGGTGTTTTAGACCTTTTGTTCGGAAGGATAATACGTGTTGATTGATGTAAAAGTTTTCTCGAAAAGGCTCTCTGAACAATAAAATTTTGACATCCGATTAAAGCACCGTTAAGTTTAAACACCCGATTGAAACACTATTTCGTTATTCGAAGCGTACCCACGTGCGTACCTGTGTAAAAGACTTTATAAACACGATTTACTTAACGTACCCACGTACGTACCTGTGTAATAAACAGCGGATAAGAAGAGACATCACCGGAATAATCCACCGTCGGAGCCAACCTTCTTAACTCCGGCGACGGAGTGATCTCACCAAAATCATCAATACAACAATCGGCTTCAGCTTCCACAAACAAAACACCCTCACCGTTGCAAACAATTTCAATCCTGCCATCACCATCTTTACCCAACCGTCCAGCCATCGGAAAAAACGAAACGAGAACATCAGCCAACGCTTGTTTCAAAACCGTCGAATCAAAGAAGTTAGAAGACCCGTTTGGTCTATACAAGTAAAGAGTCAGTATATGGATCCTTCCCACAACTAAATCAAGATTCGAGGTCCATAACCGTTTATTGGGTGTCGGTTTGGACGGTTTCACGGTTAATGATTTGGTGACTGTTAGCTTCATTGAACCTAGCTTAGTTTTCTGAAAGGTGGTGGTATGTATATTGAAGTTTTAGAATGTGTGTGTGTGGCAGATCGAGAAGCTAGGACACGTGAGATTAATTGTTACACATTCAAAGAACCATATATATATTTTAATTTTTAAGGTGGTTCTAGTATATATATATGCTAAGGCGGTGTGTAAGTTGGATGGATTTATAAGGAGACATCGTGTATGTATGAGTTTGTCAAAAAAAAAAAGAAACAATAATTTAATCATTAAATTTTAATGATTAAGTTACAAGACAAGTCTTTTTATTTGCTTAAATATTAGTTTCCACCCTTACGTTTACATAATTGGAGTTTTTGTTAACAACATGCATTAACCATCATCCCACTCTCGTAAACTTAGGTTTTTGTTTGGTGCACGTGGGTAACGAACGGACGAAAGAATGAAATGGATCGTTAGAGTTGCATTGTCATGTTTGATTATCTTGTGAGAAAATGTAAATAATTAGTGTGTGTCGTTGTTTGAAAGACACGGAAGCAATAGATTAATACAAAGGTGGTGGTGGCTGATAGTGGAGGAGTGTCAGCCGGTGATAGTGGTACTTGGTAGTGCTGATGGTGGTGGTGTCGGCTTTGGTGATGGTGGTTGTAGGGTGGCCGGTGGTGGTGGTAGTAGTGGTGGCAATTGATGGGTGTGTGGTAGCGATGGGCGTTGGTGACCGCCTGACCGGTGGTAATGGTGGTAGCTGGTGATCGATGGCGGTGGTGGACTGGTGGTGGTAGAAACTTGTGGCCCTGGCAATGTGCATGAAACTTTTTATTTGTCTTTTTTTATAAATTTATTTACATTATAACCATTTCACACAGAAGTTTAATAAAAACCGCAACGCATGACACTTGTCAAGATCATAATGTGTCAATTTACTAAGACACAGCCGCCATATCACGTGTCCCAGGTCACAATTCACAAACCTAGTTACTTGCCATACGTACGTAATTAATAGTATTCAAATGAACTTAATTATGGATTAGTATAACCCGGCCAAACAACATTATGATTGAATCATACAAGTTAACTCATTCTCAAACTCGATCTACGCATATATAACTTTCCTGAAAAATTCTCATGATGCAAACACAAGTACACAACATATAACAAAGTTTTTCGACAGATTACATCTTGTATAGTTGTATTATCCCATTAATCTCAATAGACAGCTTTGCCTTTTTGTTTACACAAACCACAAATCAACATATATAGTGAAAATTCAATAACTCATACTAAAATCTCATTCACACTAAACACGTATTCGAACCACATATACTTCCGCCCATGTGTTGAGTGATTACTCACCTTTGATCGACGATAAAATTTTCTATTGTCTGAATCCGTCTTCTAAGAGTTTTTTTAACGACATGCTTCATATTTATTTCTTGCATGTGTGATTTGAATTCATGATCTCCCGACTTAATTAAACGTTGCTATAGTCTTTGCCTCTCACATTGAGCCAACAACCTCAGTACAACCTAATAGTTGAATCCGTAAAATCATCATTATATGCCAATATACAAACATCTGTCTCCAAACCCATTGCGTCTTCATAATAAACAAGTTATCTAGGTCCTTTTACAATCATTTTTAACATCAAGTAGCTATAAGCTAGGATTACGCGATGCGATGGCCAGGTCTAGTGTATTCATGTTCGCACGTTACGGTGTAAAGTCGTAAATCATCACATACTAAAAGACAGAGATATATGCAAACTTAATTAGATGGCAAAATGACAACTAAATCAAAATCGAAGATTCAGAGGGTCAAAGTCATAGGGATGTCAACGTTGGATTAAAGGGGTTAAAAGTGTAAAATTATCAAAGTTGCTTTAGTAATTTACAAGGCCAGGTAAATTATATACGTACCTTACAAACTATAAGTTATATAAGCATATATCAAAACTTAAGTCCATTGTTCTCATCTCATGACTAGTTAACATATAGATAATTAATTTCATCAAAAATTCACTCATTTAAGCTTAGATCACCAATTGCTCTAACGCTTGACACAATCTTGTAAGGTTCTAGACAAATTCCAATTATTTAAATGTGTAGAGTTGTTTAAGTAGAAAAATGCCATTTCCATTGAGTTAGGTCAAAATCCATCAAATTTCTACAACTTGATTTTTATTACAAGATCACATCCAGCCAATTCCAATATATGGTTTATATACATCAAGGAAATTCATTTAATTCAAGAATTATCACATTTATCAATTCAATCTATATTATGAGCTATCACCTTAACCCACATCGTCATACTTAATATCTCAAGAATCCAGAATATGTATCAATGAGTTTTAAGAACTTAAACAACAAGATATACAAAAATCAATTGTGTATATAACCCAAGTGACTAATAATTTATCAAGTAAACGTATATTACAGCTTAATTCAAGAATCACTCGTGAAACTTAGGTTGAACGTAATGGGATCGTGGAAGTGGGTGTGAGGGTGGCTTGTGGCACATTTATTGGTCGGTAGTTTATTATTTTATATATATTAAGCTTAGCTCCTAAAAATAAAACGTTACAATGTTTATCCCTCATGGTTTCAAATCTTAACTTTGGCACTGCACACTTCACACTTGATAACTTGTCAGATGAGAAGGAAACGTGGCACCCACTTCTCAACATATTTCTAATTTCTAACTAATTAATATTCTAGTTGACTAGTTGTGTTATTTGCTAACCACCCAGCTTCTTCTACTAAAATTCAACTAACATATATGGTTACTATAACTCCCATTATATATTTTATTATAAATATTTAAGAAATTAAACATAACTCAATTAAATCATAAAACTATACCAAAAAAGTAAAAATCGGTTTAATTTCACTTTCTAATTAAGGTTTAAGGTTTGACAAAAACAACCATTATATATCCTTAAATTCAAAAGATTTAAAACATCAATTTAACTCCAAAAACTTCTTCACTTCTTTCCACTTTACTCCAAATATTATATCAAATGTTTTAACTTCAGTCTAATTAAGTCTAGGCGTCTAGCTAGGGGTGTTTAAAATATCCGAACACAATTAACCTGACTTAACTAAAACCCGAATAAATTAATTAGGGTCGGGTTATATAGGGTCAAAAGTATTAAACGGGTTATTCGGGTTAACCCGAATTATTAATTAATAGGGTCGGGTTGCGGGTTTGTTTTTGGAAAAAATATCGGGTTCGGGTTAACCCGATTAGTGTTCCATGTCTATCAATTAAATTTACATATATTTGCATATGGTTGGATCGTTCACAAACAAACTCTAGTTCTCGGTCCTTTGTTCTCACTAATTTTCACAAACTCAATATTTAATCATTTATAATAAATTAAACGGGAAAAATGGACATAATTATAACTTATTCACATAAATATAAAGACTAACGCTTTATAACTTTAGTTGCTCGCGTTTTGAAATAATTAAAATTACTATACAGTTGTAAATTAACAATAAAAACAAACAGAGATGATCAAACGTTTTCCAAATTATTGTACACTAAATTGATAGTACATTGGCATTTTGATGTGGATTCGAACCTGAAAATTAATTAGGTTAGAAAGTGTTGTAGTTACCAAGTAACTCAATTAACCCGGCTAACCCGACCCGACTAACCCAAAATCCGATTAACCCGGGCCCGAAAAACCCGAACCTTAATAGGGTCGAGTTACGGGTTAGATTTTATTTTTAAAAAACCCGACTAACCCGACCCGATTAACCCGAAACCCGATCGGGTTGACCCGATTAGCACCCCTACGTCTAGCTCTAATATGTTGTTTTAGTTTTAGTCGAAAAAAAAAGTTTTGGACCTAAACTAATAACGAAAATGATGTTTTAAACCTAAAGAGAAATTCATAACTTTTGACGAATGAGAAGAAATAAAAAATCGAATTTAACACTACTATTCAAGATTCGATAAGCAACTTCTATTTTGTCGCTATTATGAATTTAGTATTCTTACGTATCTTCGGTGGGATGTTTGGCAAACCCTTATCCGTTAATATTAATAACTACCTCCACAACCTTGGCACCAAAAAACCAAAAATAATAAATCCAAATATAAAACACTATTGTTGTTAAACGCATTTCTCGTGTTTAGTCACTTTAAATCAAGTAATTTTTAAAGCAACTTTGTCATGTAAAATGAAAAAATTACTTCCAAAGCCCACAAGAGGGGAAACGATGTTAGAACCACACATGTCCGTTTTCCTCCTACTCATCAAAAGACGAAAATGTCAGGTGGTCTGAGTGTAGATTTTCCTTTCAATGTGCTTGTCAAAACAATTCACAAATGCTTCTTTCTTAACAGACATCCTAACACGTGTGAATATGTTAAATTAACGTCCGTGGCCATCATCCACATTTTAATCTTGTTTTTTGCGTATCAATATTATCTGTCACAAAGTTGTTTTGACGTGTAAATGTAATCTTCACAAAATAGCCTTAGATGTCTCACTCATTTTTCACAAAATAACCTAAATGTCTAATTCATAAATCTCAAAATAAATTAAACAACCAAATTACTTGTATAACAGCCTAAATGCCTGAAATTAATTCACAAATTTAATAAATTCTTAAAATAAACAATTCGAAAATCGAAGGAGTAGCCTTGGGAGTTATAACATTTCATTTCAATTCGATTTGAATTGAATTTAATTACTTGCATGTAACAAATGTTAGAGAGAGTTGATTATCGTTTTGGATACAAGTTGACGTTTTTTATATTCGATTTTTAAAAAAGTCTACAAATTGTTGCATGCAATCCTTATCCACGTTGTCAAGCACACTGTCACCCAATTAAGTTGTGTTTTTGGATTATTATTTTTTCAAATGATCGAGTGATGATTAGATCAACCCTATCCATCTTATTATTGAACAACAGATTAATCATCATATCTTTTGATTAAAATAGCATTGCCAGCTACATGTTGGAACATGGAACAAAACATGCTACATAATACACTTGTGTTAGGAGGACTGAATTTAATTTTAATGTAGAGACCTGACCAAGATCCACGTTCAATCCACACAAGGTTGGCATTCTTGGAGGGACCAGCTCACGGTAAGGATCGTGAGCCTAAGACAACGGTCTAAGCATTTTAAGCGAATGTGAGACAGAGACACTAGTTCAAACCTTACCCATGGTCCGATTTCAACTCGTGACGGACCACATTGCTTCATGTGGAATTATGGGGAGGGGTGCTACACAGGGGCGTCTCAACGGTTTTGAGAGCCCTAGCTAAGCGAACTAAGAAAACGAGGTCCCTTTTTGAAGTTGATATTGTAGATTAGAAATTGAGGATTTGGGGTAGATCAAAAGAATAAGAGCAAATCAAGTAATAAACAATCAAGACCAACTTAATTAATAGATTATTAGTTATATTTTGACTTATTAATTAGGCCAACAATCAAGAACAAAAGACTAAAAACAGTCAAGAACAAATCCAACAAAAAACAATCAAGCATAATACGTGCTAGAATACAGACACAAATACCGGCCAGTTAAGAACAAGTTAATAAGAATAGATTGTTACATACTATGTTAACAAACAAATATGAACAAAATGTTAAAAACTAATCAGAATTTAGTTTAGGAACAAGTTAAAAACTTAACCTTGACAATTGAGATGGATGCACAACTGATAATTTGAGACTAAAAATTAACAGTAGCAATCAAAAATAGGCATATTGCCTCGACATTTTCCTCAGCTGGACAATTTTGATCATCTGGTCCTAAAAGCTTCTGCATTCATATAAGTCTTAGCCCAAACCGGCCAATTATGTACCCAACCCTTAGGACTCACAGTTTTAGAAACACTAATTGTAAACAATAACCTGAACAATCTGTTGACCAATGCTTTCAGTGATCATCCTTTGTTTCAATAGCTCACCAGCAGTAATTAAACTGAATGTTTCCAAGTGCACGAAGGTTAACGGGTCTTTCTTTATGTATTGTTTCTTCTCTCATGTTATAAGCACTTTCAAAAGCCTCCTGGCATGTGTTCAATAACATTTGTGTGAAAGTGATTCCTTTTCCAGCGGCTTCATCATATGGAAAAGGAGGAAGATTCGAGTTCAGATATGAACGTACACAATTGGACGTACATGGAGCAAAATCTAGGCTCGAGTACAGCTTTGTCATGTATCAAAGACATAACTCCCTGCATTGCTAAGATGAAACAAAATTATCTTTGATGTCCTAGTACATATTTAGACAGTTACTTATCAAATTTTGATCATTACAAATCCTACATTCAGTTCTGAAACATAAATAAAAACAAGTCTCGTCGGCCCAGGCAAGAAAATGAGTGCAGGACATAGGAAGCAAGATTTAATAGTTTGTTTTGTTATTGATAACCGTGAGAACAAGTCTCGACAGCCCAGGCAATACCTTGTTAACTAACGGGATCAGGTGAAACCAGTGGTCGTCAAAAGTATGCATCAACACGTGATGCGAGCTGTTGGTTTGTTTGCCGGCCAATGGTTGTCAAAAGCAGGCATATGGCCTCGACATTTTCCTCAACTGGACAAATTTGATCTTCTGGTCCAAAAAGCTCCTGTTTTAGCCCAAAACAATTACCCAACCCGTAGGACACACCAGTTTAGCAATTCTAACAGTGAACATAAACCTGAACAATGTGATGACATATCTTTTCAGGAGCCATCTTCTGTATCAACAGTTCACCAATAAACCAAAGTTGGTCTTCAAGACGATCATACTTGTCAGGAGTCAGATTGTTCAAGATACTAAAGCAAAGTCAACCAAAATCAATAAAATGTGCGTTGTAAATCGCTATACAATGCAGTTACTTCATAAAGGTGGTTTACCCGGTAACTCTTTTTAAGACACGGTCCCTACCAGAAAGACTCCCCCTCCGAGCTGACCAGGGCACCTCGGCTTTTAAACGTCAAGCGCGCTCACTCTGCTCCAAGAAAGAGATAACCAACTTATTGAAATGGACTTAAGTAGTTAAGTTAATGTACTGTCATTTCATCAATGCAGGATATAGGAAGCAAGATTTAAGATGTTTTTTGTTCTTGCTAACAGTCTTACAATTTAGCGCCACCAACACCTTCTTAACTAATGAGACCACGTAAAACGCAACAGTACTATAGCTGAGCATTTTTGCAGTTGAACCAATACAAGGCTGCAACAGTTATAAAAAGTTTATTAAATCGTTACATCTAGAGGTGTAAATGAACCTAGCCGCTCAAACGAGCCTTTTAATTTGATTTATTAAATATTTAAAGGGGTTGTGGCGTAACTTGTTGCCCGTTTACAGTTCACCGTGAATTTATATACATCAGTCCATGCATATTACCTAAATTTATTTATACATGTGAATCTAATTAAGGTATATTCATAATAAACAAAACCCTGTCAATCATTTCGTTTAAAAATAGGATAAACTATATGTTATTATCGTCGTACTAATTATTATTTTTTTAGTTTATATTATAAGTTTCTTTTTTAGTATCTAACTAGATTTAATACCAGGTTGCAGCGGCCGGGTCATGCAGTTGGGTCTTGTGTATTTGGCTTCGTCACCTAAGTTGATAAAAAAAGTTGCATGTGACGTACGTTACGGTGCAAAACCGTAATGTGTCGCATATTAAAAGCCGACGAAATATCAAAAGTTAGAGGTCAAGACGATAACGAAATCAAATCTAGAGTGTTAAAGTCGTACATATGTCAAAGTGGAGAAAGAGTTCAAAGTCGAAAAACTAATCATGCACTAAAATGATAATTAGTAAAATTGAGGAATAAAATCCTAAATATATCAAAGTTAAAAAAAAACTAAAGTTGAAAATTACCTAATGGCAAAATTGTAAATAACACAAACTTCAACACTCCGACCTTGTAAATTAGTAAAGTTATAAATTTTATCACTCGCATAAGACATATGTCAAGAATGGTCCTAGCTTATAATAACTAGTTTAAAATTCTCATCTAACTTTTGAAGTTATGTTCTAATTAAGAGTATTGTGATACAAATTTGATACTGTTACCACAAAAAACACACACGTACATATATAGTCAGTTTACAATATTCATTTAAAGTTTGGAGATTTTCCAAGTTTTAGGGCCGATTTTGTTGTTGAATAGGTTGGTTAATTGACATGTGGGCTGTCCAAGCCTAGAAGGGAGATGTAGATCACCTAACTAACATACACTATAACGAGGATATATATGAAAAGTTAATGTACGTGTTACACAATATACAGACTCAAATTTTTGTTATGCTGGTCCATTGCTAGAGTATTTAAATTTTAACTTAAGTATGGTCATAAGTTAATTGATAGAAAAGAGTTATTCTAAAAGGTCTAATAAATAATTTTAAATAATTTGGGTCACTAAGATCTAGATGATAGAGAAATAGTTTTTTTATTCTTTCCGCATATGAAAGCATATCATGTTTTTTTAAACGTTCATAACTTTTATATGCGTCAATATTTTATTTTTTAAATACATCATAAAACAAACGTTGTTCGTTTTAATATATTTAAAATGAGTGTCATTGTTGTTATATAAAAACTATTTTTCCTTTTTTCAGCTCCTCATTATGTCTTATGTGCGTTATTGTGTCATTCTGCTCATCACTGTAACCTTTATTCATCATTGTGTCTTTCTGTTCGTCATTATATCTTTCTACACATCATTGTGATTTAGACGTCGTGTATTACATTCATTGTCTTTTGTCCGGTTCATTGGCATATGACATTCACTTAGTTTAGGGGTGATAATTTTGTGCACAAACACGAATACACGACACAAACCTACACGATCTTAACAGGTATCATATATGGCATTAACAAGTATCGTGTCATAAACAGGTATGCACGAATTTACCTGTAATTTCCGTGTATAAAACAAGTATATACCTATTTACTTGTTACTACCTAATAACATTCTTTTTAAGTTAAAAATATATTATTTACCCTTATATTTAGAATTTTACCCATTAATACGTGATAATATTAGTATATGTTAATACCTAATATTTAGAATTTTACCCGTTAGTGTCTGTTAATACCTGATAAAATTTAATATCTGATAAATATATATTATTTTACCTCTTATCGTGTCTTATTGTGTCTTGTACTCTTGTCGTGTATACATGTTATAAAAAGGTTCGTGTTCGTGTATGGGAAATGGTACTCGATAAGTTATCTTGTCTTGTGCACGTATACATGTTTCGTGTCCGTGTCTTATCGTGTTTGTGTCTTAACAGATACAGTTATACACGATATGTTAGCCCTACTTAGTTTGAGAAAAAGTGTATCATGTTCATTGTATATTACATTCAGTTCATTGTGTAATATGTATTCACTATTGTGTTTTATGTTTCAAGAGATTATGCAATGTGCACTCGCAATTGTATTTTATGTTTCAACTCATTTTGTAATATGTATTCATCAATGTGTTTTATGCAATATATAGGCTTGTTATTTTATCATTATATACATATTAATATATTATAAGTATATAACGGTGTTATTTTACAGATATAATTCTAAGATTTCATCAATTTTTAAGCACAAAAAGACACAGTGACTAACAAAAACACAATGACTAGTTGAATAACATATTGTTTTTATATTTTATATAACAACAATGGTACTTATTTTAAAGATATTAAAAAGATCGTTT
This sequence comes from Tagetes erecta, assembly GCA_030867185.1. Classification (NCBI taxonomy): domain Eukaryota; kingdom Viridiplantae; phylum Streptophyta; class Magnoliopsida; order Asterales; family Asteraceae; genus Tagetes; species Tagetes erecta. Next base: position 11,764,899 of record CM061492.1, on the reverse strand, counting down.
ATTATGTAATTTAAAAAAATGTCGTATAAAAGCTATAAACGTTTAAAAAATTGAGAATTAAGATATGACTTGCACGTGTAAAAAAAATCAACAAAAGTGGTTTTGATTCAAAGTCATCAATTAACTTGATTTCCTACACATTGATCTCAATCAATCTAGATCTTAAGATTAAAAAAATTTCTTAGTTTCTATAAAATTTAGCATTTCTGATTGAAACTTTTTTTTCTATTTGATAGAGCCCCATCACACCCAACTACCATATATACTAGGTTTAACACCCATGTGTTACACACGTGTTAAGTAATAATATTTATAAAATCATAATCATTTTGTTTAAAAATTTATAAATATTTAATATTTAAAGATATTTTGTTTCATCAACTCATGCATGGTATTTTATATATTCACTCTAAAACTTTCTTTTTAAAAAAATGCCCTCAAAAATTATCCTCCTAAAACCTTGAGTTATTATATAGATGAAATATAATTAACATTTATGGAGTAACATCCTCTTCCGGGCCCCATACTTTTCTCCGCATATGTGGTTGTTATTATATAAAAATTTGAAAATATAACTTTTACAATTTGTAAAACTTACATTATCTTCGACTATTTATAAGATGAGAGACTTTGACTCTTATGACAGGAACAGGTTTAAATTCAGGCAGTGATGTTTAAATATTAACTGTCAATTTATCATTAGAAAAAATTAACTTAAATTTAGAGTAAATTGATAAAATAGTCAATGAGTTTGTATCGTTTCAACCACTTTGGTCTTTATATTTTTTTGGCATTTTGATGTTTGGTTTTTGTAAAAACTGTCATTTTAACCTTCCGTCAAAATGGATGGCCGGAGTTAGTGTTCAGGACCATTTCTGTTAGAAAATAAAATCACAAGAACCAAAACTGTTAAAATGAAACTAAAATTGTTAATGATAAAAAAACCCGAATACTAAAACTAAAGTTTACTTTAAATTTTTTACTAAAAATGTAAAAATTGGATCAAGACAGAAACAAACTTGCATGTGGTTTTTTCATCAAAAAGTTTATCTCATATCTATGTTTCCCTTTATTCATTCCTCTCCCTTCTCAAGGACTTTTTGCATATATCCCCCTACAAACCAATGTATTTGCGTATTTACCCAACTCAAATTTAATATTACGTATATATCCATCATTTATGATAACTATTATGTTGACCAAACTACCCTTTCAAATACTAAAAACCCTACTACTAATCATCTAAAAAACACCATATAACCAAATGTCGAAGTCTCCTCCACCTCTATCGTCTTCTATGTATCACGCATACACATCCATCCTTTAATTAGTATTAATGTGTACTTGAAATTAATATTTTGAATGTTTTTGTTGTATGGTGGTTTTCAATATCCAATTATGATTGAATATGAAATATTTTTATAAGCTAATTAAGTAAGGGTAAAATAGTCAATGTATAATTTAGTTTTTCCTAAAATATATCAAAAAGGGTAAATATGCAATATTATTTCCTAATAAGGGGAAATTTGCAATAAAAATTTTTTGTTGGGTAAATATGCAATTAATAAGGTTTAGAGGGGATATATGCAAATGCCCCCTTATTCTTTTATAGTTTTAATGTTTCATCCTGAGTTTTAATGTTTCATCCTATATGAATAGCATCTGTATACCTCTAATATTAAAGGTCGGTTATCACCGGCCTTCCGTGTGGTAACACGTGGTACACCCACGTGTTATCACTGCCACGTGATGTCACGTGTCGCGTTAATTTTTTTACTTTGATATATTTACGGTTTTAATTTCACTAATTTTTACTAATTATTATTTTAGCAACTGATGACTTTTCGACTTTGGTCTCTTACTTTACCTTGACATGTACTAGGACTTCAAATTCGGATTTGACTGAGTTATCTTTTTGATTGTGACACATTACGACTTTGACTAGTGACGTACAAGACGTGAAACGTTTTTTATCAACCCGCATACGCAAGAACCGACGACTGCAATGCGCGACCTTCTCTTATATCTAGTTATATGTATAACATGAGTAACTTTCAAGCAACCTTTTTTCGTTTATACTTATTTTAAGTCTCATCTCAAAACATGATAAGATATAACAGAAAATCATAAAATGTCCTTTTTATAACTTTCTAACATTTATGAATTATGAGTTTTTGACCTACCATTGCTACCTACATTCGTGGTGCTCGAGAGGTTATTTTATTTGAATAAGGTTCAAACTAGAAAAATTATAGCATGTGATATTTTCTAAAATTAAAAGGAACGGTAATATTATTAATATTTCTCTAAAAATAAAACAGAAAATTTTTATTAACTAATAAAATAAAACTAGTGATTCATTTGCTTCAATTGATTGATACAAGTGCTCCAAATGCTCCTTTTTATTTTTCTTTTTTGGAACTTCTTGAGCCGTACGATAAAGTTGCAACGACCCCCTTCTGTTTTTTTTAAGGGGCTGTTTGTTTACCTCTTAATGGTTCAGTTCAGTGCTTAACCATTCAGCATTCAGAGCGTTTGTTTTAGAAAAAAATGTCTCTGAATGGTTCAGTTAAGTGCTGAATGGTTAAGAGTAGGGGTGTAAACGAGCCGAGCTACTCGCGAGCTACTCGAGATCGGATCGATAAAAAACTCGAACGAGCCGAGCTTTTTCGAGCTCGAGCCCGAGCCTAAGAAAAAAGCTCACTAAGCTATCGAGCCCGAGCTCGAGCTTTACACATCGAGCTCGAGCCGGCTCGCGATCCTTATCGAGCTTTTTATTTATATGTTTTTTTTATTTATTTTATAAATATATATTATTATTATTAGTTAAAATATGTATAAATTATGATTAAAATATATAATATGTATTTTGTTATATATAAAATATATATAATTAAAAGTTTATATAAAATTAAATATAAAAAATTAAAATATATATATATAATTAAATATAAATATTTAAAATTAAAATAATAAATCATCAAACGAGTCGAGCCCGAGCCGAGCTCGAGCTTGAGAAGTTTGTGACGAGCTCGAGCTCGAGCTTTGAAATTAAAACTTGAATCGAGCCGAGCTCGAGCTCGAGCCTCGTTAAACTTAAACGACCGAGCTCGAGCCTAGACGAGCTCGGGCTCGGCTCGGCTCGTTTACACCCCTAGTTAAGAGACTGAGAGATGCTGAATGAAACTGAATGTAGCATATGCTAACTTTATACTCCTTTGAAGTTCTACTCCAACATCCCTCTCATTGATGGAACCTCTTAATGGTTCAGACCTCTTAACCATTCAGCACTTAATGATTCGGATTTTACCAAACAGCCCCTAAATGATATTCAAAAGTTATGTAGCTGTAAACTAAATAAAAAAAATATACTTTAATCTTCTTTAGAGGTGAACATAAAATATCATTCATCTATACTTTGCTTCGTATCTTAAGAAAAGAATTGTCAATTCTTTTGTATAGTCACTTTCATAAACAAATGTAACCAAAAAGTTTATATTTAATATTTTAATAACATTTATATATATTAGGGAATGTTTAATTCAGCTTGTAAATAATTAAGGGTATTGAACTTCTAGATGGTAGCCAAATTAAAATTAACTTCATAAAAGCCAAATTAAAGACTTAAAGTAGGCACATATACCCTTGTCTTTATCATTGAGACATTATTATGGCATCTTGTCTTAAATTTATTAAATTAGTATGGATTCTTTACAAAAGTTATGCCATTCAACATACCATTATCGTTTATAAAGTGTTATTTAATTTAAATACTCTTGATTATAGTTTATTAACAGATGTAACTCATAATTAAAACCCTCACTATTATCACTTTTAACTTTACATCATAGTTGTTGTGCACTCCCCTTGTTAGTGTTTGAGTCACAAATGTCACTTTTCTAAATTGATAGGATAGTGTTACTTTTCTTTAATATATATATGATATATCCCACCACCCATCACCATTACCACATCCGGTCACCACCACCTCCTCACCACCATAACCCGTCACCACCATCACCACCGTTCCTGCCATTGTTGCATGTCACTGCCTATTAATTTTGGTATATATTTGAAAATATTTATAACTATATGAACAAAGACATCATGAGTAACGACGAACAAATTAAATACATAATCACGAGCTAAAAAACGTAAAAAAATATTTTTTATATAGTGACAATGGTGGTAATTTTAAAGATATTAAAACGTTCGTTTTTATAATGTGTTCTTTTATAAAAGAATGTTGTTTATAAACGTTATATACATTTAAAAAATGTTAAGGAATTAACTTATGTCTTGCATGTGAACAAAAATGGCTTAGACTATAATACTCTTGCTCTATCATTTAATACTCTTGCCCTTAGACGATATGAATAAAGCCCGACCACTATGGGTAATCCAATGGCAAAAAACGACCTCATACGCTTTGCAAACACAGACAGCGTTAGATAGCATAAGCTTATTTCAGGGGAAACTCAGCTCCAATTCAAGGAACACCACTAACTCACTCACTTGTAGGCACGATAATAATCTAATGGTAAAACTCGTTCTGATCATGGATTGAACTTGTGTTACCACAAGTCCCCCTTCATTGCCCTAAAAGCCCCTTCCAGAGTGTTGTTAATAGAAATTGAACGCGAGACTCTTTTAGAAAATCAAGTCTCTTATCACTACATCATTATGAGAGCTGCCATTTAATCTAAGGCCCAAATTACGTCTTAGACTTTTTAAATAGGGTCATTGGCATATTTCTCATTCTAAACTTCATTAATAACATATGTACCTAACCAAAATATGTAATTGCATATTTCCCTTTTTAAACCTTCTTAATTGACAAATTTACCCATTTTTTATTTATTTTATTATAAATAGTTTCGTATTCAATTTTTAAAACAAAAGTATTTAAAAATTTTATTTATTTAAAAAGTATAGAAAATAATTATATATATATTTATTATTAAATTATTGTTAGTTACTCATTGATGTATAATTTAAAAAATTATTTATAATTACTTTAATATAATTTAATTATTAAAGCATTTATTGTATTATATCAACCCGTAAATATATGCGAATATTAAACCTATTTAATAATAAGAACCACATTCTTATGTACGTCCACTTCTTTTTTTCTAAGTAATTTGATTTTACTTTTACATATATAATATTGTGGTTGCTTTTGTTTGTTATTTTGTTTGTTAGATGATGTTATTTTATAACTTTCAAAATATGATGTTTTGTAAAATTTCATATATATATTTTTCAACATGTCTACTTTTATTTATCTTTCGGTGTTAATTTCCTTCAAAATGCTTGTGTGTAACAATGTACAAGTCACCAGAACACAAAAATACAAACCATTAAATCTGCTTCAAGATTTCATTTGGAGTTTTTTTTCTTTAAAAACTCTTAAAATCTACCGTTTTATAAAAGTGGAATTCATCGTTTCAACATGTTTATTTGTATTAATGTTTAGACACGAAACTTTATTTATAACGTCAGAAATCACATCATAAATACTGATGTGCCATCCTCATTCAACGAATATGGCTAGTGTAGTCACAACTAGCCCGACAAAGCTACAACTAACAAAATCAGTCGAGTTCTATCATGTATAATTCATAAAGTGTCATTTTAAAAATATGTCACGTCATGTAACGTATACGAGTCATACAAGTCTATATTAGAACATATTATTAATATATCAAAGCCGCGTTATACTTTTTATTATGTGTCAATTATATAGATTTGTGGTGTCATAAACATAGAAATGTGGGTATAACAAAACTACTCATCACCAACACCATACAAATCATATAATTGTATACCACTTGTATACGTGTAAGTGATTTAGCCTGACCTTTTTCATAAAGAAAATCCTATACTCGTATTAATTGCTCAAGCAACCAAAAGTTGGTTGGGGTCAGAATCAATTATTTTTAAAAAAGTATTATTTGCTTTTTCAATAACTTTAAAAAAGTAATTAATTTGTTTTTTAGATAACTTTTATCACTAATGTACCACTTACATATCAAAATCATTCTTAGTCTTTTAGATCGGCACTTTTTAAAAGTAAAATTTAGACATCAATTTATCACTGTTAGTCTCGAACTTAAAAGAAAATCATCTTAAGTGATAAAACACATTACACAACTAAAAATTTATATCTTATCAAAACTATCGTATTAAAAAATATTAGGTATTTCATCGTAACCACTCAAACCGAAATCATTTACGGATTTATATAAATCCATCCAGCATTCAATCAAATAAGTAATAACTTTACACCCTCTATTTCACTTTCATTTTCATGCCAATGGATGCCACCACTAAACGCCGATCACCATCGCTACCATGGAAAACACGTATGCTTCTTTCACTCATCACCACCGCCTGCGACGCCGCTTGCCGGAAAAACGGCACCGTCAACCGTCGTCTTCTCAACCTAGTCGACTTCCGCGCTCCACCGACGAAAAAATCAATCAACGGCGTAACCTCACACGACGTCGTCGTAGATCCAGCTCGTAACCTCTGGTTTCGAGTCTACATACCAAAACAACACGCCGGTGAAGATCTACCAGTGATCGTGTTTTTCCACGGCGGCGGATTCGTCTTCCTCGCGCCTGATGTCATGGCATACGACGCTGTTTGTCGTCGTTTCGCGAGAAAAATGCCGGCAGTTGTTGTTTCTGTTAATTACAGGCTTGCACCGGAGCATCGTTATCCTTCGCAACATGAAGATTGTTTTGAAGTGTTGAAGTTTCTGGATGATGAAGAGAATAGATCTAAATCGTTACCGGCGAATGCGAATATATTGCGTTGTTTCCTTGTTGGTGATAGTGCTGGTGGAAACCTAGCTCATCATGTTACTCAACGAGCTTGTGAATTCAATTTCCGTCGACTTAAGGTACGTCGATCGATTAATCAATCAATCGTTCAACATCTACAAATCGTTCTATACAATTTCGTTCAATGATCTGTTATGAAGCTGTTGTTTCGTGTCGGTTGATTGGAATTAAATGAAATTGATTTTAGATTCTAAATTCGTAAGAAATTTAGGTATTTTGTTATACAATTGAAAATTCTCAAAATGCGTCTTTTTACGAGAAGTTACCTAAACATGGTCTTTAAATTCCATACCTCAAATGTAGATACAGCGTTACTGACGTTTTGCTATGTTGTACAGACGCCTATTTAAAATTTTTTGTTTTTAAAAATTGAAAACAAATTTTTTTTTTCTCACCTTCCTTACATATTTGTCACACCCCACTCAAAAAGATTTTGAAATTTATCAAAAATTCTCCCTAAACTTTTTTTGGTCCTTATTCGTATAAAATTATGTTTCTAAATGAAAATAATAATATGCATACACAAAAAATGTTTTATGTAAGTATTCAACGATTCGGTTAACGGGTTAGTTCGGTTTAGTTTATTCAGTTATGAAATCTTTTTATTCGGCCATGAACTCTTTATTTTTGCCTAACCTAACTGAATTCAACCGCTTTAATAGGTTTATTTATATATGAAAAAAAATGTCTTAACTTAATTGAATTCAACCACTTTAGTTTGTTTATGTGGTCCGGTTATCCGATTAAACCAAGTATTACGTATTATTCAGATAACCGAACCGAATAAACCATGTTTTCTGTAACCGAAAACCTAACTCACAATTCGGATACTGTTAGTAACAGATCGAAACAAAACCAAATTTGCAATTCAGTTCGTTTTTTCAGTTACGAATGCCATTTATTTTTATTCTTTTCGGTTTTCGACTTGTTTGAACACACCTAATTGATACCACCAACTAAATCCAATAGTTTAATACAAAATTATAAGAAATGAAATATTAATTTAAGAGAAAAATACACTTTTATTAAAAAAATGCTAAAATTGTATTTTACAAAAACCATAATGATGGGGTGTAACAAATAAAAAAGTTTAAAAATAAGGGTGTATGTATATAGTAACACTCTTATACAATTTTTATGTTAAAAAATAATAATGATTAAAGTTTTTTTAGGAAAAGGACATTTTTAGTTTTATTAACTGTAATAATTAAAAGTTCTTTTAAGAAAAAGGGCATTTTTAGTTTTATTGATTGTGAGCATAAGCAGATATATATACTACCTAATGTAGCGTTGACGTGTGGAGTGAATGTATGAGGAATAGGTTTTCAAATGTGACATTTGAGTGAAAAGGAGTTCAAATGAGACATTTTAGGAATTTTCATGCATTAGTTTAATAATCTCCATTAATTTGACCTATTTTATTTTTTATTTCAACTGGAATCGAGTGAAGGTGGTTGGAGTAGTGGCAATTCAACCATTCTTCGGGGGTGAAAACCGAACGGATTCGGAGATCCGACTGGAAGGAACACCAATAGTATCCGTAAAACGAACAGATTGGACATGGAAAGCGTTTCTTCCACAAGGTGAAGAGTTCAACCGTGATCATCCAATCATCAACGTCAGCGGGCCGAATGCCGTGGACATATCAAAAATAGACTTTCCTCCCACAATGGTGGTCGTTGCTGGTTTCGATGCTTTACGTGACTGGCAAATGCGGTACTACGAGTGGTTGAAGAACAATGGCAAGGAAGTGTACTTGTATGAGTATCCGACGATGTGTCACGCATTCTATATCTTCCCTGAGTTGCCGGAATCTAGACAACTTTTTGATCAGGTGAAGGAGTTTATTCGCAAGGTATTGGAATCGAGTAACGGTGGAACTAGTGCATAATGTATTAATGTAATATGGTGGATGAAACCTACCTTTGTGTTACTCGTGCATTAAAAGTTGTACCAAACGCATCTAATATGGTACTATTATCACATGTGATTCTTAACCTAGAAGTTTCTATAAAAGGCTTAGACGTCATGAGTTCAAAATTTCTAAAGTGTGTTGTTAATTTAATCTTTTGTGGGAAAAGAGGATTGAAGTGGAATGTAAATTATTATAATAATCGTGATATGAGGATGTGTGTCGTATTCGGTATGACATGTACATGTATTTTAGGACTACAATTTAATAATTTAAATAAGATAGTGTGGTGTTAGGTATGTTTTAAAACTGCAATTAAGATTGTATGGTGTTAGTTGTGATTTTTTTTATTTATGTAAGTTGGTGTTGTAGCCTAGCGTTAAGAATGAGGTGTAGGTACATCACGTTTTGGCATCATCCTTTTCTCTTGTTACAAGAGGGTTATTCTATTTTCGTGAGGACCGTGACTGCAATCATTTTTATACATCTTATTAATTTTAATAATAAAAAACTTTATCACTATCAATCAATGTCTATCACATACTTTTTAATATATTTTTTACTATCAAACACTACTTATGTGACAAAAAAATTTAATCACACTCACCACTACAAAGGACGTAACTCCTATCTAGTAATATGAAACGCGGTTTGGTGATAGCAGTGTGATTACACACATATGTTTTATTTAAGTGGTTGATGTTCTAGTTTTAAGAGACTAAAAGATGTAGATTTCAAATGTGTATGTTAATCAAGTCTCTTTTTTTTGTTAAACTAAAAGAAAAACAAAATATGTCAAGAAACTTTATGAGTGAAGTCAATAGGGTTTAGCAAATCACGAACCACTTATATTTGGAGCATTAAATTTTGTGTTTAAATCTAGGTTATGTATGGTATAATTTGTTTGCTGAATATATAAACCTTTACCATTGAATTAAGACCATTTGTTGTAGCGATAAGCCTCAAAAAGCCCCACTTATCTTGTCCTGTCAAGTAAATTATTGAAGTGCTGAAATAGTGAAATATATGAATCAAGTGACCCACCTATCTTGTCCTGTCAACGATATCAAACTTCGAGCAAACTGAAATCTTCCTCGTGAGGATTTCATCAAAATATGTGTCCCTTTATTAAAAACTGTCATTTTCGTCTATCTGTCATTTAAATCTTCGTCATTTTTTGTTTCTGGATCTAATAGTTGAGGTTATTTTGGCCTTCCCGCTTAACATCATACGAGACTATCTCAAGATTCAAAACGATGTAATGTCGGATTTTGTTGACCATAAGTGATAACAAACAAGACACATTTGACCAAAACAAAGCCTTATAAAGAACTCAAAAGCCATTTCAGATTCATCACCAGTTAGAGATATGAAGATGGGTTAAAATAAATTCAAAGTCATCACCATTTCATAGATTCATCACCACTTATAATTAATGAAGTTGTAAACTAGGATGTATATAAAGGTCCTTTTATTTTTAAGATTTGACCAATAATGATCATGTTACTTTTAACGCTTGTTTGGTCGGTAAATGTTAAGTTAGTAAGACTGTAAGAGTCTTGACTTAGTAAGAGGTGAAAGGACGAACGAGTTTATAATTATGACAAATGGGTAAAATTGTCTTATTTTTTATGCATTATGTTTTAAAACTTATCAAGAAAAAGACTTCATAAACCATTAAAAGATGTCATTTTAACAAATCAGACACACTTAATGCTGACTGATTTAAAGGTAGCCTCTTAACAGATTATTAAAAGGCTACCAAAGAGCCCCTTAGTTGAATTCGAAAGTAACTTGTTTATTATTATATAGACTAGTCATATTAACCGATATATATATACACAAATACACAATCATGTTTCTTTACGTATAAGTTGTAGTTGGAAATTTAAAGTAGAAAAGAAAGAGAGTAATGGAATCGATAACTTGATGGGGTAATAAATTGACCAGCCAACTAAAAATGAGCTACATGATCAACCGATATGATATTGGTGGCGGATAAATGATTAATAGATATGACAAGAACGTCCATTATAAACGTGTCGGGTTGTTTTGAGTAATTGAGTTTTTTTTCTTTTTAATTTAGTTATTAAAAAAGTTAAAGACTGTATGACCTTTGTTAATAAAATAATGCGAATGGCTGACAATAGATCAAAAATAAGTTGAGTTTGAGTATTTTTAGTTCCATTTATAGTTGTAAACTTGTGTTAAAAAGACTAGTCCTTCTTTGTGTTTGATTACTTCTTTTTTGTGTTTTTTTAACGGTGTTTGTCACTGTCCTAAAATCCTAAATACCTGAATGAACCTAAGACAAGATGTCAATCACTAAAAACACTTTCATTAGGAAACCCATCACTATGAGAAAACCCATAACTACGTGTGTGGTTACTTATTTACCATAATCACAAATGTACGATAATATACCATAATAAGAGATTAAAATATCATACTAATTACACTAAAAGCTTGAACTTAGAAAACACAGGTTTTGTGTAGAAAAAACATTTACTATTGTTTTTATATATTATACTGTATATTAATAAAATTTCGTTTTAAGATGAAACTCTTTTCGAATTATTATAGAATCAAATTATAAAAAGAGTTGTCTTTATTTTATCCCAATTTTGCATTTAAAACTCTTTTCGACGACAACAACCACAACAACGATAATAATATGGCTGATGTTGAAATAGGAGGGGTTTCAGGTCGTATTGGCAAATAAGAAGGCTTATTAGCCAATGATCATCAACATGTGTGGTTAAGGTTAGACATCTAAGATTTCATAAAAAAAAAAGTTTTGGGTTTAAAATTCACATGAAATAAAAAAAAATAGGTTGGGCCGAAGAGTTTTGTTACCTATGATGAGTTTCTTTATGATAAAAATAGAAAGTTAACTACGTGAGTCAGTGACCTGTCAGTGATCCAACTTATTGTTTTAGAAAAGGGTTATTGGATTTAATCACCTCCAACTATTGTTTATTGACCGATGTCACCCTCAAGTATCACTTTGGCCGATATACCTCCTAACTAAACACTTTGGTGTCCGTATCATCAAAAGTCAACCAATTCAAGTCACTTTTGGTTAATTTATTACTATTTTTTGGTTAGCTTTTGGTGCTACAGACACCATATTACCAAAAGTTAACCAATTCAAGTCACTTTTGGTTAATTTTTGGTTAATTTTTTGCTAACTTTTGGTGATACGGACACCAAAGTGTTTAGTTGGGAGTTATATTGGCCAAAGTGATACTTGAGGGTGACAGCGGCCAATAACTAATAGTTGAAGGTGCTTAAATCCAATAACCCTTTAGAAAACACGAAAGATGTTAAGGAAATGGTAGGGTAGCGTGTCACGGAATTTTAACAGCTTTGGAAATTAACAAAGGTAAGGGACCCAAATAAAAATAAAGACAGAAAAAGGTCAAGGGCCCCACAAAAATGTTGATAGGAGGGGAAAAAGACAAATCCTCACTTATAAGTTATAATCAATCAATGTCCACAAAGAAAAGAAAATCAAACTAAATCTTAGATAGTGAAGACTTTAATCAGTCGGAGAACATAAATCATAAATGTGTTCAAACAAGAAGCATTTGTGCTATGCTTCTTATCTCAACAATTGTTACATCAGTTTGATGTAAAGCTAGAAACATGTACACTGATATTTCCTTCCTGCCAGCCATTCAAAGATGCTAAATGCTTTAAAAATGCTACTTCCTCCGTCCCATTAAAAGTGTCCTAGTTTGAAAAACACAAAGTTTTAGGCATATTAAATGATGGGTATTTTTGCTTGTCATTTGACAATAATACCCTTGACAATAAACATTATTGTGGGTCCATCATATTGTTTGTTTTATGTTATTAAGGGCAAATTTGGAAGTTTACCAATAAATTTTAAAAGTGGACACTTTAAATGGGACAACTAAAAAAGGCAATATGGACACTTATAATGGGACGAAGGGAGTATATGGCTTTGGCCACCACTTCCACCATTTATGTGATGCTAGTAAATACACGATAACCCACACAAATGAAGTTTTGTTTTGAGTTAATAGCCAAAATGGTCCCTGAGGTTTACAAGGTTTTGCAGTTTTTTACACTTTTAAGAATTTTTGCATAAATAGTCCCTACAGGCCAAAACATGTTGCTAAATTGGTCCACGACACTAACGGTGTTAAAAAAATTCCGTTAGCTGACTGGTAATTGACTAAAATACCATCTTCTTCATCACCACTAACACCAAATCACCTCCATCCTCAACCACCACCTCCAATCTTCATCAGCACCACCACCTCCAGTTTCGGTTTCATCAATAACAAATTTCAATTGCCCACTTCTTGAAAATCAAATGATAACATAATTCTTCTAATCAAAACTTGAAGGACAGCAGCTAGTTGTGATCAAATCAAAACAGCTTCATCATCTTCTTTCCAAACAACGCTCCTGGTCACCGGACATACACCGCGACATCGAGTGGCAAAAGCTTAAGAACAATCAGCAACGCCGTTACAGCCACCGTCGCAGCAAAAGCATCGACGGAGATGCTGCTAATGAAGTTAATGTTACTGATGATGATGTGAAGGAACTGAAAGCGTGCTTTGATTTAGGTTTTGGATTTGATTCATGTAGTGATTTTGATCCGAAACTTACGCAGGCGTTTCCTGCTCTCGAACTTTACGCTGCTGTTAACAGGCAGTATAATAGTAGATTATTGTCTAGGTCTTCGTCGATATGCTCTGATTCGTCGTCAACTTCGTCTAGTTCTTCAACTACTGTTATTGTAGATCCAAGTAAGTGAAGTTGAAGTTCCGTGTTACGATTTGCGATTGTGTTATAGGTGTTATGATCGAATAAAAACAAATCGAAAATTCGATTATATAGGTGATGATCGAAGCATAAGTAAATCGAATTTAGATCGAGTATAGATATGATCGAATCACAACTAGTTCAGATTTCGATTGATCACTGTTTTGATTTGATGAACTGATGATCGAATCACAGTAATTCATAATTCGATTGATTGAATGCTGTTTTGATTTGATCACAACTAGCTGCTGTCCTTCAAGTTTTGATTAGAAGAATTATGTTATCATTTGATTTTCAAGAAGTGGGCAATTGAAATTTGTTATTGATGAAACCGAAACTGGTGGTGGTGGTGCTGATGAAGATTGGAGGTGGTGGTTGAGGATGGAGGTGATTTGGTGTTGGTGGTGATGAAGAAGAAGAGGGTATTTTAGTCAATTACCAGTCAGCTAACGGAATTTTTTTAACACCGTTAGTGTCGTGGACCAATTTAGCAACAAGTTTTGGTCTGTAGGGACTATTTATGTAAAAATTCTTAAAAGTGTAAAAAACTGCAAAACCTTGTAAACCTTAGGGACCATTTTGGCTATTAACTCTTTTGTTTTTTTGAAACTTTTAAATGGTGCATTCACACATATACTTTATAGATGACTGGAACATGTGTAGATTCAATTAATTAAACAAATTTGTTTATCTTTTTCTAGTTTCAAGGCTATTGAATGTTCAATCATACAAGGGATGTTCGCAAATAGTTTTAAGAAAATATAATTAAGTTTATCACAACATAAGAAAAGGAAATAACAATTTGAAAGAAAATTTTATATCACATGACAAGTTGACAACAATCATACCGTTTCTCCAGACCTTAGTCTTAATTTTTTTATTTTTAGTATGTAAAGTTAGTTACAAAATTGGTCTGTATGTAACTAAGTAACTAACATAAATAACTATATAGAACTTATACTAGACCACAAATATGTTATACAATCGAAATCACAAACCCTAAAGGCCTAAACTCATTTATGTTATTAAGACCAGTCCATATATGTTAATAGGCTATTTTTTTTTAATAAAAAAAAGCATTCAAGATTTCTAGTATTATTACTAGTTTTGGTAAAATATACTGCAAAGATAAAAACATCAATATCTCCACATTTGGGGCACAAACAAACTTCATTTCCATACCAACTTCAACTCTTCTCATATGTGTTCTCCGTTACAAATTTAAGTTACAAAATCAATCAAAATTGTCTTACATATTCCGACTAAAGCCACACGATCTCGATCAGGATCTAGACACTTGGTGAGCCTTAGCCAGTCAAGTGTACATGTCAATTAACATGAACCACACGACCTTACTCGGTCACAAGTCGAAAACCACAGTTACCTAAAAATCTTTATACTCTTGGGTTATTAAGTTGAAATATTGGATAAACTACAGGTTTAGATCCAAATGCTCCCGAAAGCTTCTTCAAGGGCTCGTTTTCTACTTAATTCTAAGCTCCAACCACCAGCTTTCCCGCCTCGTTCTGCTTTTAGTCTCATCATTTCTTCATCATCCATATGATATGCATGCAGGTCATCCCCGGACCCCACTGGGAATGGTTGTGTAGGTCGAGGTTGCGGGATTGTTCCTCCAGCAACTGCAGGTACATAATGGCCGTCTGAGGTTGACACCCCGAACTGGGAGCTTGTTCCCGAGATCTGTCATAACATGAGGTGAAAGAAAATAATGAAAACATATGCCTAAACAGTATAGGTGGCCCATTACGTGGAAACAAGTTGATCCGTGTTGATTCTAGTGACACGGGTCAAATCTAGAAAATTAGCTAGAAATGGAACAGGTTTATGTGTTTAATGGGTCAAAAGTTGCCTCGTGTGTGGTGGCCTAACTCATGTTATTTACATTTTTGTATCATATTAAATTCATTAATTATTTACAAAATAAAGTTGGCGAGTTGGCCAAATACAACCTGGGCTGCATTTTAGCAGCACATAGTGTATTTACCGGTTTTGACCATTATTCAACCCGAACGTCTTGCCACATATAGTTATCACTAAAACTAAATGAAAACTAATGGACTTGTATGCTCGTCCCATTAAAGCTACAACAATAGCCAATAGCGAAGTTAGGATTCTTGTCAAACTGTTAAATTTTGATTTCTGGAAACTTATAATTAGAATTAAAAATTTTTTTTTCTCATTACCATCACTAAGCATCTGAAGCAACAATTTCATTGCACAAGATTTCAATCGTTTGTCTTTTTGGGTATACTATTTAAGATAGATTCAAACCATTTTTCTCCAGTTACATGTATAGTCAAGCATCTGCCTTCATGGTATGGACAGAGCAAATTGTGACATCAAGCTCAAAATACATAATGATGAGAAAAAGGAACAATATTTCTACATAGATTCTTCAAAAAGTATATTTTCATGGACAATCAATGTACTCGAATATAAGTCCATGAAGAATTGCTGTTGGTTAATAAGCACATAGTACATATATGTTTAAATTATATACACTAGTTGAAATGTTGAATAATTAATTGCCTAAAAATTTACTTATAAAAGGTATTGTTTGGAGGCTATTTGAAACTTCTTTAAAGTTACAAGGAAAATAGAGAATTGCAAATACTTCCTAGGAGCTAGGGCTCAATATTACTCTTTAAGGTTTCATCCTTCCTGGTATACTTTCTAACTAGTTAGTTAATGTAAGATGCTAAATGATCACTAACTCCGGCTCTCATATTTGTAATATTCATTTAAAAAAACTTAAACAAAATTGTTTCGCGTCAATCCAACCCGACCCTGAAAAACTACTCGTTTTGACCTGATTTGGCACAGTACCTAACCGTACTATCTACCATCACAAAATGATCATTATGTTTAACACGATAAGAAGGCCAAGCAAAGCTAACAAGGTTTCAAACTAGAAAACAGCAGATACAAGAAGACTAACCATATCAACATCAGTCTGTGCAGGTTGTCCTTTGCTTGCTGCCAGTGCTGCTGCAAATTCTTCAGCCTACTTGATCAAGAAACGTGATTTGTTAGTGCAATATGAAACAACAAAACAAAAAGTACATCGATTTCTAGGATTCATCATTTAACAAACCTTACGAGCTTGGGCATTCATTATTTGTTCTGCATTTTCTTTTTGGTATTGAGCAATCTTTGCTTCAATAGCAGGAACATCTATTCCATCAACCAAGTTTACAACTGAAAAACAATGGATGCAAGTGAAAAATGACAATCCTATTTTACGTATATTTAAAGAAAAATAGAAATGAACTTACTCATGTCCTCAACTTCCTCTAAGTAATCATTATACTCTCTTAATGATGGAAAATCTTCCACTCTTTTATTAAATCTATGAGATCATAACAAAATATATTACGAAAAAATGATGAACAGAAACTGGCTAGTATTTTGCTACTGAGGTATACGTTAAATGATCAAACCGTGACACGTGTAATGCAAATTACTAATGTCGTATTGCCATTATGTTGAAATATCAGGTAATCGTATTACAGGCGTCAAAATTGGCAACTATGTCCAGCGATACGCTCAATCTCACAATAAACAGAGATATGTAGATAACTATTAGGGCTCTTTCATCTTTTTAGCAATGTATTCTCCCTACAGATTATAATTTACATCAAATTCAAAGAACATTTTCTGTTGCTTCTTCATCTATATTTTCCCCAAAATCAAAACAACCAAACCCATAAGAACAATCAATTAACTTTCACTGAATGCTTCACTGTAGAACTAACACTACATCCCAATTTTCAAATAACTAACTCTTAATTTCAAATCAGTAACTAATTTCACATAGCAAGCTTATCACTTCAAAGTTCAAATTTAACCTACTTGACATTTGATTCCAAATTACACCTTCTCAGAAAAGATAACTACTAATTTTCATCTACATGACTGTAACAAATTCAATCAAATTATGCGCGAACAAAACAGAGTACAAGCTAGGGTTTATAAACTACACATCCCTAAAATCTAGAACCAATAGATTGTCCAGCGTCAATTCATACAATGAATCAATCGGAGTAGTTTCCAAACATTACATCATAATTTAAACTGTAAATCCTACGATTGAATGAATTGGATGATCTAGAAACTTAAATGAAAAGGAGAAGAGATTTGTAATAGTTACATGTTGCCGATACGTTTTCGAATGGTCATCTCTTTAGCGAAGGAGTTTGTACTCGCCACCACCATGTTTCGTAGGTATGAATCGTTGCAGGTTTCCGGCGAGGTGCGGCGGAGCAAGGCGGAGGCGAGTTGTATCAGGAGATGCTTTTATTAACAGCGTTTCACCAACATGATTTGTGTGTGATGACTGATGAGTGTATGTATATACATTTTGTTTAGAGTAAACTGCAGTTTTGGTCCTTGTGTTTTGATACCATTAACAGTTTTGGTCCCACCTTAACAGTTTTGGTCCCTGTGTTTTTATTTTTTAACAGTTTTGGTCCCGAACACTAACTCCATCCAATTTTCCGTTAAGTCTCTCACACGCGCCCCACATCTAAAGGGTAAAAATGTCATTTCTCCCTCTTTTTTTTATCTAAGTCATCATGTAGGTTAACATTTTTATTTAGTCGTTTGTCAAAAAAAGCGCGAGAAATAACATTTTTACTCCGCATGTGAGAGAGACTTAACGGAAAATTGGATGGAGTTAGTGTTCGGGACCAAAACTGTTAAAAGTTAAAAACACAGGGACCAAAACTGTTAAGGTGGGACCAAAACTGTTAATGATATCAAAACACAGGGACCAAAACTGCAGTTTACTCTTTTGTTTAATTAATAATTTATTAATTACATAATAACCCGTCCGAGTGAGATATAGCATGTTTGTAATATCGTTATATGCGTTACATGTGTGACATTAACATGTGAAGTCTATGTGTTGCTCGACGTGTTTTTTACTTAGTTGTGTTATGTTGGGATATTACATCGGGGGGGCCAAATTAAAAAGTTAGAAAGTTAAGTGTTTAAACTGAAATCTTATTGGTTAAACTTGAGAGTTTACAAATACGAGGGGTGAAGTGTAACGACATTTCACCAACATGATTCTTGTGTGATGTGTGTGTTTTTTAATTAATAATTTATTACTTGTAAAATTGAGGAAAGTAAAAAAAATACAAATTTTTATCAACGATTAAGTATAAGAGTGTTCAACCATTATCATTTTTGGTAGTCATTTTTGGTTTCTGTCTAGAAATTTGACAGTCAGATTTAAAAATGTAAAAAAATAGGTGTGATAGGATTTAAATGAGTCATAAGCAAATTAGTTGAACTATAAACAATTTGATGAGTTATAAACGACTTAACAAAATTATAATAAAGTTGTAAAAGGGTTGAAAAAAAGATATAATAGGTTGAACACATACATTTATATGTTTTTTATTTTAATATTTATAACTCTAATTTTCAACTAGTTGAAAGTATGACCCTTTTAATTTTTTATACAAGTCAAAAATAATACACAACTGAAAATTTATTTTTATGTCATGTTACAAATTGCTTAGGGATAGATGGAGTAGTTTGGCACATCACCTTCTTGCAAAGATCTTACATGGAAGACGAGGATCTGAAGGTGAAGACAGGGACCTAAAGATGGATTCGATTTCATCCATATCTGATCAAAATGAGAGGCGGGGAGAGAGTGGTAGTAATAGTAGTTGGTGGTCACAGTCCGTGATAGATGACGACGGCGGGCATATGTTGCAAAAGAAAACTTGAGTAAATAGAATATTTGGATTAACTTGATTCAAATACAAAAAAATAAATGAAAAGGTTATGGTTTTCTTTCGTTTTATTTTGAAATGTACTTTGGTCATTTTTTTACACGTGTAATACTCATCCAGATACGCTGACAATAAGTTAGACATTTTATTAAGACTTTTTAATTTCTCGTTTAAAAAGTAAAATCCATCACACGTTAATACATTACGATTTATCTAATATTTTATATCATTTGCATCACGTTTTTAGTTTTTTTAATTGCTTTAAAATATGCATTTTACGTTTATGCGTCGTTTCAAAATTGGTTCCTAGGTCATTATAATCGTATGAAAAACATGACTTGTCGCAACACGTTCCGCAACTTAATGTTTAGTTTTTATATTCCAATGTAACACAATTCATTTTATTAACCGGATCGCAAACGGGTTAGTGGATTTGAAATCGGGTTTTCTCCAGTTGAGGTATGATCCGATCCGATCCATAGTCTTGGAGTCTCTATAGCTTTAAGTGAAAGCAAGTTTCAAATTGGTGTATAAAAAATCATAAACACAAGCTATTGGAGTTGCAATTGCAAATGGCAGCAAGTACCTCTGCATCAAATCCAATTGTATGTGCTTCTTTCAATCAAGATAACAGGTATTATTATATTCATTCTCCCCACTCTGTTTTCATGATCAATTTAGGGTTTTTATAATTTTATGATCAAATTCAGCTGCTTTGTTATTGGGACCAAAGATGGCTTCAGAATCTTCGCCTCAAATACAGGGAGACTTCTGTACGAACGAGGTATGTGATCTCACATTCAAATTACTGTTTTTATGTTACCAATTTTATATAAGATTATTCAACTTAAAGTATAATCATTTATGGAGTTTATAAAGGGTTGAATTTTGAAGTTAGAATCTTTAAGTGCCGAAAACGTGCCGCTAGTCCTACCAAAACTAAGTCTTTTAAAAACTAACATTCATAGACTGAAGCTAGAAGGCAAACGGGCAACAAGCTGGTCCTTTTTTGATAGCAAAACTAAGTCTTTTATAAACGACATTCATAGATCCTAAGGTTAGAATCAGATAACAAGATGCGGTGCTTCTAGTCCTTTACGATAGCAAAACTAAGTTTTTAAAAACTACATTCATTGATCGTGGCTTTAGAATCGGATTGAAGCTAGAGAAAGTTTGAAATTTATACATTTTCTTTAAAATCGCGAGTTGCATTTTCTAGTTGTGTTGCTCTTTATAGTTGAAATGTTTTGATTAAAGGTCTGAGGAACATGATAGAAAAGTGGATTGAATGGATGCATTTGACATAGAATTTTGTTGATCAATCACAAGATCATGAAACATTATGAGAATGATAGATGGTTTGTGGTCTTTTTCAATATTTGACCAGGTTGTAAATATATTATACAGCAGACTTGATCTTGAAATAAAGATAAAACGGTGTTTATTTATATGCTTGTTCATACATGCAATTCGTACATAAAACTAATATAAGGCAAGAGGGCGTTCAATAAATTTAAGTTGAGAACTATAAAAGCTGCATATACATGTGTATTTGTTGGCTGTTTCCTTTTAGGATATAATCAGTGTTGTGGAGATATATTAATCTGAATAAGTTTTAACATGACCTAATATATTATTTCTCAGTTATTGGAGCATTTGTTATTGTTGAAATGCTTTACAGCTCTAGTCTTCTTGCCATTGTTGGAGCTGGTGAACAGGTAATTAAGATATGAAATGTGAGTTAATTCAATTGTTATTACACACAGAACCTATATACTTTAGTTACCATCTTTCCCTTAATTATGGCAGGCATCGTTATCCCCAAGGCGTTTATGCTTGTTCAATACTGAAACCGGAACCGCTCTGCGGGAACTAAATTTTTTAACTTCAATTCTGGCTGTTTGTGTCAATAGAAAAAGGTAAACTGCCATGTTTTCTTACATATTTATACGTATCATCCTGGTGGTAAGCTACTTTGCCTCCATCCAAATTCACAAGATGCAAGGCATAGGTGGTTAATAGGAGACAATTAAGAGCCGTTCTAAAAAAGCTTTTCACTTAATAATTTGTGAAAATGATGAATATAGCAAATTTATTATTGGGAAAATTTCACATATCCCAAAAAACAAGGTATATAATATCAATTTACCTAAAAAAAGTCATAATATCAAACAGCCAGAACGGGTTCTTCTAAGGAGGTTGGTGTTTGTTCCTTAGATGGGTTTTGGCCTTGCCCATTTAGGGGGTTCCATTGTTGCCCGGATGGTATGACGGGTTCCAAAGGTTTCCCTCGGTTAATGGCACATATTAAACGGATGCATTTATCCTCGGATGATCGAAAAAGTGTTTTGCGGGATGCGGTTGCAACAAATGTTGATTTGTTTGTTTCAGTTGGTGAGGCCCTAAAGGTATCGGGCCAATGGTTATGTGGGACTTGTATGTGTGTTCATGCTCTCAGTCGAGGATGCCATCACGATACCAAGGTGATTAGGTTTAACTGGGTTGCAGGTGATGTGGAAGAGTACGTTGTGGGGATCGCAAAGCCAAAAGTCGTAAGAGATGTTATCCCTGAGGGGCGGGTGGTGGTAGATGAGGTTCTTTTAGACCGCGTTTTCTCTCTCCCTATCATGACGGTTAAAAGCATTCCTCAGAGTTGTCGCATGGCATTTGCTCAGGCCTTAAGGGGAGCATTGGATAAGGTGATAGCTATGCCAGAGTCTGTTGAGGCATGGGTGAGACTTCTCTTGTTACCGCGTTGCACGTTACGGGTTTTTCGGCCGTCTAGTCGACAAGAGAGTAGGTCTGGTAACAGGAAGTCTTTGCAATGTCTATCTATTCAACGATCGTTAGTTGCTTGGGGTGATCGGGAAGGGTTTAACAACCTTATTCTATCACTGTTGGCCCAGCCCCCACGGATGACATCTCACAGTGATGGGCCTACTGCTAAGTTTGATAATTTTGTGTCGTGCCCTAATGTCAAAGTATGTTTGAGGAAAGTTATGGATGGACATTTCACTGCTGCGGTTAAGGTATTATGCTCATCTGGGGTTGCACCTTTTGGTAAAGATACGTTGAGGGCGTTGGTGGATAAGCACCCCAAGTTGCCCCCTCCGACAATGCCAGAGACCTTGCTTTCGGAGCCCTCTCTTGTTACTGATGCCGACAATGTATCCGGATGTATTAAAGCGTTCCCCAAAGGGACTTCTTGTGGGCGTGATGGTTTGAGAGCCCAGCACCTTCTGGATGCTTTTTGTGGCGAGGGCTCTGCTATATCTGATGGGTTGCTCAAGGCCATTACTTGCATGGTAAATTTATGTTTGAATGGAAGGTGCCCTAAGGTTTTAGCAGAGTTCGTTGCATCTGCCCCCCTCACGCCATTGTTAAAACTAGATAATGGGATTAGGCCGATTGCAGTGGGTGCGATTTGGAGAAGGCTTGTTTCTAAGGTGGCTATGAGGGGTGTTGGGAAGGAGATGGCTAAATACCTTGGCGACTTCCAATATGGGGTGGGGATCTCTAATGGAGCAGAGGCAGTGCTCCATAGTGCGAATAGATTCTTGAATGAGTTTCACTCGGATGGGTCCCTAGCTATGCTGACTGTGGATTTCACTAATGCCTTCAACTTGGTTGATAGGAGTACTCTCTTGCGAGAAGTTCGGACCCGTTGCCCTTCTATTTCTCTTTGGGTGGACTTTTTGTATGGTCAATCGGCTAGGTTATATGTGGGTGATGACCATATTTTATCCACCACGGGGGTCCAGCAGGGGGACCCTTTGGGGCCTCTCCTTTTTGCACTTGTTTTGCACCCACTCGTGCTTCGGATCAGAGATAGTTGCAAGCTTCTATTCCATGCTTGGTATCTTGATGATGGTACGATTATTGGCGATGCTAAAGAGGTGGCCAAAGCCTTAGATGTCATCATTGCTGAGGGGCCACGTCTTGGCCTTCAACTAAACATCAAGAAAACCGAAGTTTTTTGGCCATCGTGTGATGGGGTAAAGGTACAAGATGGATTATTTCCTAGTGAGATTGGAAGGCCGGGTCTGGGTGTGAAACTTCTCGGTGGTGCTGTCAGTCGTGATGCTGGGTTTATCAGAAATTTGGCTGTGAGAAGAGCATCTCGGGCTGTAGAATTGATGAAATGCCTCCCGCGTCTGCGTGATCCTCAATGTGAACTTCTGTTGCTCCGCTCATGTATGGGAGTTGGGAAATTACTATTTGGCCTCAGAACATGTCAACCTATGTATGTAGGGGAAGCTGTTTCTGTGTTTGACAATGGGCTTCGAGAGGCGATAGAGGATATCGTAGTTTGTGGGGGACCTTTTTTTGGGGATCTTCAGTGGCGGCTGGCTTCGCTTCCGACTCGGTTTGGGGGGCTCGGTCTGTGTTCTGCTGAGGATGTATCCACTTATGCTTTTGTGGCCTCTAGGGCTCAATCATGGGCTTTGCAAGACCATATTCTTCGCATATGTGGTTTGGACGGCTTAGATTCTGATTATGGGTGTGCGTTAGAACGCTTACAGACTTCTCTTCCCGATTTTGATATCAGCGGGTTCTCTAAAAAGGACACCGCCCCCCCTAAAGCCCAACATGTTTTGGCGAGTGCTTTATTTAGTAGGATCGGTCAAAGTTTGGAAGTGAGGTTTGATCTTTCACCCCGTCAGAAAGCAGTGGTTGCATGTCTCCAAGCTCCTCGGGCTCAAGATTTTTTGACTGTCATACCCATTGAAGGCCTAGGGCAACATATGTCACCTTTGGAATACCGGGCTATCCTTAAGTACCGGTTAATGATTCCTTTGTTCCCGGTTGATGAGCCTTGCCCCGTTTGCCGCAAGGTTTGCTTAGATGCTTTTGGTGATCATGCGGTCCATTGCAAGGAGTTACCTGGCTTCAAATACAGACATGATTTGGTTAGGGATGTCCTATATGATATCCTTAAGCGAGCAGGAATTTCGGCTAAAAAAGAGGCTCCTGTGAACTTTCTGACAGATCCGCTAGATGGGAGATCTACTTTAAGGCCGGCTGATATTCTAGTGTTTGGTTGGACGGGGGGGAAACACGCTTGTGTGGACCTTACGGGAGTGTCCCCCTTGGTGGCGCTCAAGGACAACGGATTTGTTGCACGACAGGCAGCGTCAAAGGCGGAATCATGCAAGGTTGCCAAACACGAGAAAGCCTGCCTGGCGAATCAACATGTTTTTATTCCATTAGCATTTGACACATTTGGCTTCCTAGCCACTGAAGCAGTGAACTTCTTGTCTAGGGTTCAGCGGGTCATTCATAGCCATGTTTCGACACCTAAGGGCCAAGGTTACGTCTTCAGTAGGTTAGGTTTTGCTATTCAAAAGGGGGTGGCGGCACAACTTGTTGCCCGTTTACCTGCCACTTTATTGTAAATTCTTGAAAGATATTAATGGAAAAGATTAAAAACAAAAAAATAAAAAAAAAAAAAATATCAAACATGTCCTTTTACTATTATAATGTTGTATGACATTATACCCTTCCCTTAAAACTTGCATTGGGACTTTGGAGTGTAAGGAGAACTTGAAGGACATAATGGTCATATAAGAAATTACTTAAGGAAAAGTATTTTGAATGGGTTTATTTTATTTGGTTCTGTAAGTACAGTAATATGCAAGTTGTTAGGGGTGTATGTGAAATTACCCATTTATTATTCATTACTATTATGTGGTAATTATATCTGTGATACTATTTTTCTAATACTCTCTATGTGTGCAGGCTGATAGTGGTTTTGCAAGGAAAAACATTCATATATGACATAAACAGTCTTGTTATCTTGGACACGATAGACACAGTGCCAAATTTGAAAGGTGACTTTTTCCTATTAAAATGAACCTACTTAATATTTGAAGGTGGGGGGAATAAATATTGATATAATGCTATGGTTATGTATCAATTTGTTTATTTGTTTATTATTTATTTTCTATCTCTTTTAGGACTTTGTGCATTTTCTCCATCTTTGGATGGTTGCTTTTTAGCTCTTCCGGCAAGCACCACAAAAGGGTCTGTGTTAGTCTACAATGTTATGGATCTCCATTCACATTGTGAGGTTAATTATTATTATTATTGCATGGAATGATGAAAATTTGCATGATTTCAGTTCATAAACCCATCCTGAATTCAAATTCAAACTCTACCCATTTCATCCCAAGATTTTAGGAAAGTTACTAAAGATATATTATTTGTAAAAACAAAGTTTTTTTGTCATCAAACATCTGAATGGATATTTTTCTAATTAGTTTAAAGAAAAAACCGAGTTGTCAAGTGTGCCTTTTGATGAAAAAAAACCGTTTTGAACAACTATTTGAATATTATGATTTATTTTACTAGTTGTTTTGGATAACCCATAAAGATAATGGCATACATATCTTATTTCTTGAAATGGTTTTCTGTATTTTGGTTCATATATATATATGGAAGTTAATGCTTGCTTTCTGGGAATGAATTTTTTATTATTGAAATTGCATTGTGTGTTAAAACCATTATTTAATCAAGTGTGGTCATTAACGTGTTAAAATACAGATAGACGCACATCGATCGCCACTAGGTGCAATAGTATTTTCTTCAAATGGGATGTACATAGCAACAGCGTCTGAACACGGGACTATAATCAGGGTTCATTCTGTTTCAGATGCAAGCAAGGTGAAACATCATACACATAACTTGACAATTTCGACCCATCTTAACGGGTAAATTGAAAATATAGCTAAAACAAGATAGGAGTCGGATATAATGGGTTGAGAGTCATCCGATATCTATTGTTAATGCACACATTACGCAACCTGCTAAATCATTTCTGTTCAAAGATTCTGATTATTATTATAATAATATTGTGTTTCAAGTTATAATTTACACACCTGATTATCAATAATTTTACTTCAAAATGGACAGAAGAGTGTTTGTGGGTCAACACAACAAGGCGCGTTCCAACCCATACTAAATAGTGTGATCATGAACCTGTCACCTAATCCACTCATCTTGCCACTTCTATGTCATTTCAATTTCCCATATATGTTTAAGCAACTGTTTGTCTCTCTTATTCCATTTTTTTTCATCGTATTCAGTCTTATAGTTTCCGAAGGGGAACATACCCATCAATTATATATTCGTTGTCATTTGGGCCATCTACTGGACTTCCTGATATTCTTCTGGCGACAAGCTCTTCAGGCTCTGTTCATGCATTCTTTCTTCGGTTGGCTATAGATCAAAGGTGAGGAAACTAAGGCTTTTGTCGGTGTGAAACCATGTTAGATTTTGTAGAAAACTAGAGGTGGCAAAATGGGAAAAGGGAGGACCCAAGTGAGGTAACGGGTCAAAACAAATACTTTTCTACTGTGGGTAAAAACCAGCCAGGTCCAATTTTGGGCCAACCCGGCAAACATATTTGCATCCATTTTTTTGGTTTTATAAATGGTTTATGTGCTACTGAAGCTTGTTTCACAGTTGAAAGCATTTTGGATGACTCTCAAGTCTCAATCCATTTGACCTGTTATTATCTTTTTGGTTTTGTCTACCAGAAGTAGAAGGTCATGTACCTTTATTGGATCAATAATCCCTAATTCCGTGGGTGATGCACTTGACGGAGCCCATCATCATGTTCTTCATAATGCAGTTGCACCTGGAGTAAAAAGGTAATACAAATATACTAACCAGTAACCACCTTGTTTCCTATCCACTTCTTTGGATGTTTGCCTACACTAGTATTCAAATGATGGCAGTTCATTTTTTTGGAGATAGCTGTTTTATGGTCTGGGTAGAGGTGACAAATTGTGCGGGTTGGGGCCTTAGGGCAACATCAAAATAGGTTCAGGTCAGGTAATTTGTGCTGCTTGTGTCAGATCGGGTTGTGTTACTTGAAACACTTTTTGTAACAGACTAATGTTTTCGTTATAACAGTTAATTTAGGGTTGTGGTTTTTGTGATTTTGCCACAGTTATGCGGTGATTCGCAAGGTTGACAGAGCTTCGGACGTGTCAACATCTGAATGTACACCTTGCAAGTGAGTACACCTTGAATTCACTCCAGGCCATCATAAAGCTAATCATTTCTTCATATTTTTGTTTACCATGATGTGGAAATTTCAACTGGTTTACTTTTGAGTGGGTCTGATTCATGTTTTATGTCTACCAGGTAAATTAAGAAAAGTTGCTAAACCTGCTAAGTTTTGAATGGTTTGGGTTGAGTTGTGTTTGACCTCTATCAGGTCAAATGGCTTGAATTTCGACTACAGTGTATAAACCCTCTTAAAATCATTTTATTAAAAGAATGATTATTTTTTAAATAGTTTAAGTCTTTGTTGTCATATTTGACACATCAGTTATTTAAACATCGATAACTTAGGAATAAAAATGTTCCGTTAATTGTGCACCTAAAATTTACATGTTTTGACATGTTACCTAATTTTTCATCGTTACCTAATCCACTCCTATTAACTATTCCTGCCATCATCAAACTTGCACACTGTAGATGGTGAGGGAATATGTCATTTACCAATTACCATCAGGATGTCCCCATTAGGACTTTTGGCATGATACCTAACCCGTCTATTTTGCGTTTAATGCCCTTAAATCATTTTGCCTCTCTATTTTCTTTCAGAGCCACAATTTCCATAATTACACACAACGGATATTTCTTGGAATATGTACTTAATATCAACCACCAGAATGAATCATCCTGGACGTTGGATCGAGAATTTAATCTTTTAACAGCGATTGCAGAAAGCGGGTCTAACTCATGTTGACTACGGCTTTGCTTGGAACCCATGTATGCTTGAAGGTTTAATGATGATGAAACCAAGAGCAATCATGTTTAATGACTTGTACATAATCTTATGATAGCTAGCTGTACGTTTTTGCTCTGGGTTTGGGTTTTCAGGTTTTGGAAAAAAGCTTGTTGTACCTGTAGTTAAAGATGTTATTTATAAATTGAAATTATTATTATAAATAACTTCCATTTTGGGTCTTGTGTATAACCAAGCAAAAGATGAACCATGTACAATTGTGGACTCGTCTTGTATTGTTGTGAGTTAAGCCTGAATTGATGTCGATTCATCTTAATAGAAATGGAAAAACCTGTGTGAAACTAGAACTTGCGACTTGGATATGACACGCTTGTCAAACCTGTTTCACTCCAGCCTGTAGGCTTGAGATTGGTTTTTAACCTTATTCGTTGAAACTGATATCAACCTTGTAACATCAGAACTGATCCGGTTTTAACTTGGTTTCAAATTCGATTTAAACCCGGTCATTTACCTCACTCATACAAGTTTCAACACGACGGTTCAAAAGAAATCAGTTACATTGGTATTGTGTTGAATAGTGCTATGTCGCTTGTTAGGACTCGTGATCCCTGGACTTAGTTAATGAGAAATGCAACCTTGGTGTTAGTGTAAATTTAGCTCGTATTGTTATGAGCTCGATAGGACTCGTGATCCTTGGACTTAGTTAATAAGAAATGCCAGTTTAGCTTGCATTGTTATGAGCTTGATAGGACTCATGAATCATGATCCCTGGACTTAGTTAATGAGAAATGCAACCTTGGTGTTAGTGTCAGTTTAGCTCGTATTGTTATGAGCTCGATAGTACTTATGATCCCTGGACTTTGTTAATGAGAAATGCAACCTTGATGTTAGTGTCACTTTAACTTGTATTGTTATGAGCTTGAGTCTGAATTGGCATTAGTCTTGTTTATCTCGCTTATTAAACAACTTTTTTTCCTTCCTTCTCATTTTTTCCTTGATTTTATACCTCCTACATTTTAAATACATAACTAAGTGACTTTAGCAGTCATATAGACCATTTTTCATAAATAAATAAATAATACTTGTTTTGGAAAATAAATTGAGGACACTGTGTTATGCAACCATCAAATAACATTGAACTATCAAAAGTTCAAAACGTCACTGAACGCCTTTGATGAAATAATGTTGACTTTAACTTCCCACCTAATCATTTAACAAAGCATTCAAAAGCTTCCATCCAAGTACTAAAACAGTTTTAGTGTTAGCTCAACTACTAACTGATTCAATTAATGATAAATATTTGCGAGAAAATTATGCAACGTTGATTCAGATCATCCGAACCAACACAACCCAGCCGAATAATGCCGACCCAGTTGACCTGATCGCTGGCCAAGGACCAGCATTCATGGATAAGTCTTTATTCCTTGGTTGAGCACAAAAGGTCAAACTATATGTGGAACTAATTAAAACTAACATATCATAATTAAAACTAACAATGTTAGTGCATTCAACTTCATTATTTCAACAATGTTAAATTTAATGTGAAACTGAAGTCTTGAATTTAAAACTTAAAACTTTATTGAAGTTAGATGTGAAACTTAGTAATATTTAGTGATTTAGATTTTTGGTCCTTGATTTTAGCTGTTCTTGAAAAGAACTATAGTGATTTAAGTTAGCCTTGAATTGGTTCTTGAAACTTATTAAAACTAAATAACTAATAACAATCTTAAGAAAAACGATCCATTAGACTGCAATATTATGTTAATACATTCAAAACAAAAAACCAACATGATCACATCCAGAGTATGAATGCAGCATTTCAATGCGAAGCTTTGAAGATATGATTGTGCTATTTATAAACATTCAAACGCCATGTACCATTAACGCTGAAATGAGATAGAATACGAGCCAGTATTTGGATCTTTGACTGCTTTAAAGTTGTCCACGCTCATTCCAAATCGTCCTAGAATTGTGTTCCCCATATCCTTCAACTTCCCTGCAAAAATATAAAAAACAGATAATATTATTTTCATGGAAGAAATAAAAAGAACATCACATAGACCAGTTTACATATAAAAGTGTCGATTTGGGTTGTGTATTATCTCAAATGGGTCAATCTAATTTAGCTAGTTAAAAGTTACCTGAGGCCTGTTCCTAAAGCTGGCACCTCCTAAATCATGTTTCTGTTCAAAGTTTTGGATTAATTTATAAAAAAGGTACAAAAAAGTGTTTGCAAGTCAATTTTTCCCTTAAAAAGTGACATGTTGGTATTTATTAATACGTATGGGAAACAAAAGCGTGAAATTATTGGAGAGAAAACAAGTGATTTTACCCAAAGAGTTATAAATTTGTCCTTTTGAAGTTTACAGGTTAAAATACGAAAAAGCTTACCGAGCATCTCTTCCTTCATCTTTTCACGCTTTTCAATGGCCAATGGCTCTAAACGGACAATGGTTCTCATAGATTGGTAATTTCCAGGATCCAGTTCTAAGATTTTCTTCAAATCTGCAAAACAGCGCATGGATAAGAAGACGTTATTATGATACCACCAAAACAGTTGCAACTGACGGAACTGCCAAAACCAAAGCAAATAGCCGGTTTGAGATATATACAGTTTGTTTCACGGTTCAGTTTTTCCGGATTGGCAGTTTAACAGTTAGTCCTACAGTTTGAAACTTGGAACCGTCTGCTTAACCTTTTTTCTCATTTTTGGAATATCTAGTCATATTTTGAATTTTGAATACAATTATACAACCTACAGATTTTGAAACATCTCAAAAGTTGGTGCAAACTGTACAACTAAATTGCTAAAAACGGCCGGTCCACGAACCCATCAAACCCACTCATTTACTTTGTTTCCTGAAAGTGTAGCTAGTGGTTTGACCTAAATGTATTGTCAAAATCGGCCAAACCAGACCATGAGAACCCCAAAACAAATAGTATGTTATTTCCCATAAAAAATCAGTAGGTTCCTGCTATTTCCTGAATTTGGTTGCTTGCAAAGTTGCAATGAAAGAAATCAGAAGTTGTCAAAATAAAAAAAGCAACTTGTCTTACAATGGGAATGTGATAAAAGTGGGTTGCTATTTTATGTAACTTGCCAAACATAAATAGAGATGACGTTCAAAGGAAAGTTTTAGCGTAAAAAACTCTAAATAGAACTCACCAGCAATAGCCTCATCATAGTTTTCAAGCTTTTCATGGGCTTCTCCTCTTCTAATTAGAGCTTTCATGTATTTAGGATTTAGTTCCAATGCCTTGGTACATTCTTTAATCGTGTCCTCATACTTGCCCTGTGATAATAAACAAGGCAATCATAGGGAATCCTGGTTTCTTTTGATAATAGTAGTTAAAAAGTATCATTAGTTAAGGCTACTTCATAGCTTGGTTTAAAAATATGTGCATCAAAAGCGCATAATGCGATGATGAGATCACATAGTTGCAGTTGATGTGATGCAATTCCATGATGCGCATGCTCATGGATGCAGTATGATGCGTCACATCATGCAATTGACCAGTATTTGGACGATTAGACCATCACTAGTCACGGGTGCGAGTTTTTCAAATCTTATTGAACAGGTTTGACCAAAGAATGAACAAATCTCAATTCTGGCAATCAAATGAACAAATCTAACTATCGATTGAGCAATGTGTTTGAGTGTTTGAGGTTTGAACAAATTAGACTATCGATTGAACGAATCTGATCAAACATGATGAATGTCTTATATTTTTTAGTTCAAAAGTTAGCAACTTAAAATATTATTATTATATAATTTTGAAGAACCTTGTTCCATAACATCAAATTCTGTAAGTTATTTTAATTATATGTTTTAAAACATGACTAAAGCTATATCATCTTAACAGTTTGATGGTTTTTTAAAGATTTTTATTAAAACATGTTTTATTTAAGGTGATCAATTTATTAAATCATAAGTGATTGCATGTTAAACCTTTTTTCCTGAGAGACATGTCTTATGTGCCGACAAGTTCTTTTTATGAGACTGTTCATATACTCAAATTTTTAAGTGAAACTTTTTAACATTATAAAATACGTTTTAATAGGAGTTCATGTCGTAATCTCTTATTTGAGTTTCTAATTGCACCCAAGGCATCATAAAGCACAATTTAAGGACACCTGTGGACAGTCCCAAAGACTATGCACCAACATATCGGAAAACATAGAGAGCTAGATAGAGGTTGAGCTTAAATTTTAACAATATATGTAAAATATAAGGATGAGAAGTTACCAACTTACCAGCTTGAAGAAACACGTAGCACGATTATTATGACATATAGACCTAATTTCAGAAGAAGATGGCATCTCAGGTGCAACTTGGATAGCGCAATCATACTTCAATAATGCCTCTTCATATAGGCCATCTGCAAACAGCTTATTTCCTTCAACTTTTGTGTCATTCATTTGTGCCAGAGTTTTCTGCATGTGAAAAGCAAAAAGGTAAGATGAGGTAATGCTTTTAACAACATTCTAAGATATCACACATTTTTCCCCAGCACACATGTGAGCAATAATGAATAAGCTGCAGTTTTGTAAATCAAGTGAAAATTTCTTTCTAGAATCAGAAAAGAACTGAAGCAATAAGCACAAGATCTGATATGGATAGTGACAGTAAGTCAAACAAATGGTATTTGGTGTGACCATAATAGAAGTGTGACTATTAATCAACATCTAAGATATTAATTCATCAAGAGAGCACTAAGGATGGGAGGAGATGCTAACTTAATCTAGATGTTACCTTGTAATCAGAGATAATACGATGTGAGAACCAGTATCATAAACCATGATGATACCATGAGGCAAACAGGTATATTTCATAGTAAAAGTTATGCATAAAGTAAGAGTTTGTAACTAATGTGGTTGTTTGCATTGGTTTTTGCCCCCGTCGCTTTGAAAATATCTACAACATTCACATTATCATGGTTCAAGGAGGATCGCATCCTTAACGAGTTTTGACGTAAATGCCTAGAATAGAGAAACAACATTGACAAAGCTACTACATGTTTGACATGTTTTGCTGACAAACTATTGAAATAGATTCCTGATCAAACTAAAGCTATATCACATGTTGACCTGCATTATTTAAAGACACATGAACATTAATATCAAGGTCAGTAAAAAACTAAAAACCTTCTTCACTACCCACTCTTAAACTTATATGGGAAAATGATGATATTTTATTCGCGCGTTCATACTTCATACCACTTTCAAACTTACACAGGGCAATGAAGAACTTCTATTCACATATTCATACTGCAAAAGATATCATCATATCATATATTTATTAATCCAACTATGATTGATAGTGTTCTGTCACAATTAGTGGCACATTATTTTTAGTAAAATATAGAGTAATATAATATAAATATAAGTAAGGTATATTACTATGAAGTCAATAATAAAAAAAATACACTTGAAAACTTGCATAGCTTAGGAGCTTTAAAGATCAAATGATTGACTTTAAATAGTAAATGCTACACAAAAATCCAACAGAGATATTTATACAAACCCAAGTAAATAAAGATAAAAATAAATTGACTACAATGTAGCAGGACTGCAGGAGGAATCCTGAGCTTACTCCGAGTAATATGTGACGAATAAATATCAATGTAGAATTGTAGATACAAGTATCTCTAAAGAGTTTATTCAATCACACAGACCAGGAAAGGGATATAACTGTTTTATCCCTTTAGAGAGTTAAGCCTGCCAGAAGTTTGGTGCAAATTGGCTTTGAGAAATCTTTGTTACCCACTAAACCTGGCTGAATGCAGTACCTAAATAATAAAAACACAGCGAGCAAGTTGCATAAGAATGAATGATGATACTAAGACCATCATATACTTTTTACCTGGAGTCAAAGTACAATCACAATTTTAGTATTTAGTTCCAGCTAGTTGACACCAAGAAGTTTGCATGGCGGATAAAGTTCAGAAGATTGGTTTCTAAGGTCTCCGGTTTGAATCATATAGGTGCTAATCACCTCCTTAGGGGGTACAATCATTGACCAGATGAGACAGAGTTTGTCTAGTGACTCATCAGAGGCATTGCATTTTATCCATGGACAAGTTGGGTAAAAAAAAATAACATACCATGGTTCCTCAAGAAAAAGAAAAAGAAAAGAAGCATACAACATTTGCAGACTTGTGACTTGCAAGTCTAATTAACTGAAGTGTTAAAGAAGCACGCCATAGGCATAAAACTTATGTATCAAAACCAAAATTTCTACTCCTCAGTCCTCACTGCATTCCAAGTTGGTTGTTAACTACATATAAATCTAAAGTCGACACATTTGAGGATTGTATTGATTCTTAGATTCCATCACTTGTAGAAAGATATTTGGGGAACAAAGGTTTCTGTAGCAGTTGAAATTCTCTGCAACTGGGCCACAAAAGAGATACAGTTATTTGATGTCAAGCCAATACAATTCTTAGTTAGCATAGATTCCTTAGGTAATTCATGATCATGTTTAGTACTAGTACTTTTACTTGATGCTGAAAAATATTCAAAGTTATAGCCTTCTTTAAGTGCACTTTCCACAAGAAACCCTAACGTGATTCGTGATGAAAGATAGAAGATAATTCAAGAAAGAAAATTGAAGACGATGTGTTGACTATGAATTGCTCGTGACCGGTGTGACAAGTTCTCTAGTTTTCTTTTCTTGATTTCTGCCCAATATAACCCAATAGAAAAAATGCTTTAGCCCAAAAACACACATAACCTTATGTTAGAAGTCCAAATATACCCAGACTTAAAAGCCCTTGCTACTTAGGTTCCTTAGCTCATGGATTATCAAATCTGATAATCATAAAAGGAACTCCATTTTGGTTTTGTATACGGATGAACTTAGACGGACCTGGACAAGTATAAGTTCATGCTTGTGCGTGAAGATGAAATATATGAAAGTGTATAACAAAATATGCATTGTGGTGGTGGCTATACATAATATTTGGTTAAGAAGCATCGACTCTAACACTCACATTTGGTACTTAGAAGTTGGAAATCTCAAAGTATACATGTCAATAAAGCCCCTGATTTCATTGCACATATGTATGGTGTCCATGTGTTTTTTTTTGTCTTGTTGGTTCTCGTTGTTCTATGTGCCGAAGGTCTCTCCAGGAGCAACCTCATTTATCCCATACGATAGGGGTAAGGTTTGCCTCCATATGACCCTACTCTATGAGTGGAAAATTTTGTTGGGTTTGTATGTATTTCATTGCAGATATGATGGCCAACCTCAAAATCAACTATCACTATCCTATCAGCTAATTCTGTTAAGTGTTATTGGCTATGACACTGGTTAAGTGTTATTGGCTATGACACTTAATTTATGTTCTCAGCACCTGAAGTAGAATAAAGAAATGCAATGTTCCCATGTCGCATTGTCACTGTAATTCTTCTCAGTTCACATCATTTGACTTATAAATATAATCCTGACTGCTCAGTACTTGTCACATAGCCTCACAATACAGCCTAACAGATACACATCTACAATCAAGGCCATCATACTAGGATTGGATAATTACTTTTAACCTTATCTTTATCCCCTTCTTTCAAGGCAAAGTAATCCTTCTTGTACTTTAAAGGATTGGGAAATGACTTTCCTACTGGCTATATAAGCTGGAAGCGGATCATCAAAAGTTTAAAACAAGTTGTATAGAAAAGTTTCAGTTCCTAAACAGATATTTAAGCTCTTATAGTCTGCAATGATAACGTAACAATAAGCTTCAACATTTGCGTGTCCACGCACCAAAATCAAATGTGGTCAAATCTTCTTATGTTTTTTACTGATTGTTACAAATAGGCAAATGCATCAATACACGCTTACTATAGCAACTGAATTAAACTATAAAATAGCAGGCAGAATTTTTGTACAGCAGGTTGTCATGTTTGGATGCAATCCCCTTACTTGGCTTCATATGAATGTGTGAAGGAATACAAGAGGATGCAACAAGATCAGAAAACCGAGACGTGTATTCAAACATCATGATTTAAAAAATTTACACCAAACGTGACGATAAGCCGCCTTAAGTTCACAACAAAGATCAAAAGACATAGAATCAGTCCTAAAAAAACAATTTAAGGCCAATTACAATTCACAAATGTAACCAAATAAATGCTTCAAACCGAAGGCGTATCACAACATTCTACGCTACAAAATCAATACTGTAAGCAAATATGTATGTCTACTGTATAAATAAAAGTCAAATCACTTGTAAGTTTACAGAAAACGAAACTTCAAAAGCACGAAATACCGAACCTGATTGAGTTCATCATCATTGAGCGCATCTTCATACGTCTGATCTTTCGTGTTACGTTCATGTTCATCCAGTTTATCAGTGTTATCGGAAACAGCTTCATCATCCACAACTTCCGTATCGCTGGCCGTTTCGTATCCGTCGGATGCGTATCCGGTGACGCTACCAGTATTTAATCTATCTCCGGCAGCGGAAGTGGTTGAATTTGAGGGTTTTGGGACCGGCTCAATCACTACCATTTTCGATTTCGCAGCAAACTCCGATGTCCGCTACAATCATCGGGCCATATAACCCCCCGTGACAATCACGTGAATAACTATAATAGGGGTAGACCGGTTTGGATTTTCAACGTGGTTAGATAAGTATGTGTTAAAACCGTATTTAAACATGCACCGATCTGGTTTGATTAGCTGAACTTAGGTATTGCATTTACCATAGTCTTACAAAAACTAAATTACTATTGTAGACATTGTATACATCTACAACACCTTGTAGTAATTTAAGATATTAACGAGAGTATGAGACTCACGCATATTAGGTTGCACGGTTCTTCTACCACTTTTGAAACATCCAAATGTATGACTTCTTACTTATGTTAACAGTACTCTTTTAGGCTAAATGGGCCACCAACAGATTCAACTAAAAGGTTCAGTAGGTTGGGAACACCGCCGCCGCCACTCAATCGGGTTTAGGATTTTTGAGACTAGGCGGGTTAATGAATCGATGAACCTTGGCTTTTGTTCACAACATGCACGGATCCCAAAAGTCGTTTTAGTGTGAGTGTGTATTTGAGAGGGTTCAACTGATGACATGACATCAATTGATTTGGTAAGATGGTTCAGAAGGTTTATAGTATGGTGTCCCCGTTATCTACTCACTTTTAAACTTTAAACCTCTTCAAAACCGTTAGATGTGTTTTTGGATCAAGTTTTGAAATAATATTGACATCTAAAACAGCTGTGATATCTAGTTAATCAACCCGATTGATAATTCTTCAAAAGTATGAATACTAATGATCATAACTTACCTGCAAATAGTTAGCCTTTTGTTATTCAAACTACAAAACATCAATGACCTTTCAATAAAATTAATATTTCCATGATAATAGTCTTGATGATTTATTTACAATATCATGATTTCATTCTTTTAAAGACATCCTAACTTTCAAAACTATAACGAAACTCTGACTAAAGGTAAAAAAATCATATAAATGCCAAGTCAAACTCATCAAAATAGACATGTTAACTTCGAAAGCTTCAACTAGGCAAGATCCACTTTACAATGCTTAGAGCAACAATTGCCTTGTTTTGTATATTTAATCTTTCAGCTTTATTTAACTGTTTTACAAATAATAATACCATACTGTCATATGTCTAACCACTTGAATCGCTTCAATTCTACCACATA
The DNA here is from genome assembly GCA_030867185.1 of Tagetes erecta. NCBI lineage: Eukaryota > Viridiplantae > Streptophyta > Magnoliopsida > Asterales > Asteraceae > Tagetes > Tagetes erecta. Next base: position 11,727,126 of record CM061492.1, on the reverse strand, counting down.
CCCACACATTCCAAATCACCTTATGTTTACAAAATTCAAGATACTAATAATGGTTATAATCCATATAAAATTCTAAGTATATTCTATCAGCCTATCTACATTTTAGTTCTCAGGGAGAAGAGAATGGAACACCCACATGCCTTCAAGTGTCATTAGTTAAACTAATAGGATTTGACCACCTCATCAGTACCACAATCTAAAAATTTTAATGACATCACTATCCTTATAATAAAACACTAAATATATAAAATGGTGCACAACAAACAAGGCTCCTTACAATGATGTTTCGAACGTGTACCCGTACCATTTTTCATGATACTCACATCGAACCCGTAACACCGATCGCAGTGTAGTCACACAGCTACGACGATATCCGTTGAATGTGAAACTACAAATCCAAATACTAAACTTTTTAACAAAGCTAAAGATTATAGAAGTACAATTAGAATGCTGATATGATATGACAGATTTACAAAAACAGGTGACAAACAACTTTTAAGCAAAAAAATAAACAAACCCCTCATTCCATTTCAATCCAACCAAAACCAAAACCAAAACCAAAACCACCCTCAGGAAAGAGAAAGCTGTGGTATTAAAAACTACAAGTTTTCAAAAGGGGATTGAGAACTAAACATACACACGATTTGATTTGATTTGGGGTTTTAATCCACTCTGTATAATTTCTCCTCAGGATCTTTCCATCGTTTTGTTAGGTAAACTTCATCAATTACATCGCTTTAACTTGTTAAATATTGTCTTTTTTCATGTGGGTTTTGTTCATGATTGTGCTCTTGGTGTGTAAACAAAGTTTCTGTTGGATTGTTATTGTTTGAAATTAGGTTTTAGTGAAGGCCTTTGTAAGTTTGTAACCTGGTGTAGTTCGATCTTGACATTATGATTCATGTGATGTGATGCATGTGGTGTTTTTGTGTAGCCGTGTAGTTGGTTGTTGACATCAATATGGTTCAAGTGATGTGATGTAGATGGTGTTTTTGATGGAATTGATACCATGGTAGCATGGGTGTATGAGAATGTTGTAGCCCTAGTTTTTGTTTTATAGGGTTATTGTTGTTGAATGTATTAGGATTCAGAAGAAGAGTAAAATACAGGAGAAACTTTCATAAGTTATGATTTTTGGATATTTGCAAATTGTTCGACTATGCTCGAGTTCTATGGTTAAAAGAAGCCCAAATTGTTCGACTATGCTCGAGTATTATGGTGAAAAATCAATTTGGTTAAAAGTAGTTCTATGGTTAAAAATAGGGTAGTGGAGTGTTTGATGAGATTCATGTTTTCTCTTGTGCTCATCTTTTGATCTAGTTGGTTTGTTGGAATGAATATTATATGCAGGATGGAAATTTTTGCAAGTGTTTATCTGAACTTGGTTTTGTTGTTCATATTCGTGCCTAATTAAAGATTATAGTGCTTGCGTGTGCATTCACTTTAAGTAAGATATAGACGTAGTCAATTAGTTTAAGGTTGTGGTACTTTCACCAAAACAAAGTGCCTTAGATTTCATTGTTGTAGAAGACGTTTTGTATGAAACCTCACAAGCAATTTTAGTAAGTGTTTATGTAAAATTGCAATGTCTAGTAGATCTAGACTAAAAAGAGGTGAAACCCAGAAAAAGGACCTGCAGGTAGTATGAGAGAACTTATGGAAAAGGGAACGTAGTATATGGTTTTTTGAGCCTGATTATGTTGTTTAATTCGTGGTTGCTATGTTGAATTTCTAGTGTTTCACTCGGTGTTTGAGTTATGATGATTTATTTGAATTTCTGTCATCTGGCAAGCTTTAGAAAAAGTCTTGATTCAATTTGATGTAGTAATATTGTGAAGCTTTAGAATCAAGTTTCAAAGAAGGTGAGTTCATTTGGAAAAAACTCTACACCATGAAATTGTTTTGGATACGAGTCACATGGTTGATTAAGGTTGGTTAGAACAGTCTAGTTAGAGTTTTTGAAAACAATGGAACAAGTATATCGATGGAGAAACTGTTAGAAGTTTACAACAGCCTCTATGAATACGGGGTTTGGTCACACACGCTAGTGTTAGATCTGTGTTGATGAGGTTGTTTAGATGTATGAGATGCTTTAGGGTTCTAAATTTCTAATCAAATAGACATATACTTAAAGATTATGGTGTGAAAGTTTGCACCTTTCCTAAAGAAATCTTGATCTCATTCATATCATATCCCTAACATAAATGTCCATTTGTGGCACTTGCTTTTGAAGGAGGAAATATTTACGAGTTATGTGGAATTGTGAGGCACCAATATGCAAGTTAGACTGCAACAACCACACCAGTTGATAACTGGGTTCTCGTGTGTTTTGATTTGTTTTTAGTTATTTCTACCTTTTAATATGGAAAGTTACGTATTAAAAAAGCTAATGCCATTCACAATGAATTTCAAACTTTTAGATGAAGCAAAAATTGCTAAAATTTAAGAACATTTGCACCAACTAAATTCATTTGGCAGATAAAAAAGCATCATATTTGCATACTTTTTAATGGAATTTTCTGTAGTTCTGCATTCTATTCACATGTCAGTATATGTCTGGCTCTTCTAGAGGTGGCATGGTTCATGGTTGGTTGATCTACAAACACTGTTTTGTCCATTTTTTAACATCAGTTATCTGATCACAAAATTAATATTACAAAAATAATAGTCTAGATCTCTTAATGAAATGATTTAGGAGGTTGTATGATTAAAACCAGACATTTGACAACTTTCAACCCGTTGTATGCATTCCCCTTTTAGCTTAATTTTTTGATTTTACTCGTTGGTAGAAACAACTCAAATCTACCCATTCACAACTACATTGGTTGAAATTGCCACGTCTTTGCTATATATTTAAGGTGGATCTTACTATCCAAAAGAAGAAAAAAGGTTCATATCTTTTTGGTTATATAAACGTTACCTAGTGTTCGTGTTTCTCTCTCTCTCTGTATAATATTTGTTTTACTCTGTGATTAGGCTCCATCTGGCTACAAGTGAACATCTAATTTACAAAGCTGCTGATTCCGAAGGCACATGTTAATCAGATATTTTGATTGGTGTTATACATCCTCATAGTTTTGGTGATGATGTTGATACGTTCCCTTCCTACTTCCATTGATGACCGTGGGAAGCAAAAAAGCTCATGTGTTTGGCTCCCCAGTGACAAATCATGGCAGGAACCTACAAATCCTCCTGTAGCCAAACACAATAATAAAGATAAGACATTGTGGTCTCATAACTTCTCAAATTCTTCTCAGTTAACAACCGAAATTAACATGTCTGAAACACCTACTCTTAGTTATGTATACAAAAGGAGAACAGCTCTAAGGAATATTATACCACCGAATCCAAGTTCTACACCTATTATTGTATACAAAAGAAGAAAGGTTCAACGTGATAATTCAAAATCAGAATCTGTTGATGAGGAGTTTATTCAAGACCCAGTAAGTAAAACTAAAAAATGTCCGGGTTTACATATAAACGACAGTTGTTCATCATCAAAATCAAATATTGATATTGGTTCCGCTTTCTTGAAACAAGCGGATGATGTTGGTGAGTGTTCATCGTCAAGTGTGGTGATCATGGAAGGAACAAATTCATGCATCTCATTTCTTAAACAACATGGAGTACTTGAAAGACGTAGTTCTACGAAGAAACCAACAGGTTTTAACAACAATGTTTGGTGCTTGAAGGCTTGTAAAGTGTGTGATCAGTTAGCAACGACAATAAAAATGCTAATTTGTGATCTTTGTGAAGAATCGTTTCATATGTCTTGTTGCAACCCTGCTATAAAGAAGGTACCTGTTGGTGACTGGTTTTGTAATTCTTGTGCTAGAAAGAAACTTAAGAAAATGGAGACAAATTCCAGCAATTCACCTGAAAATTGTTTAGGTCCATTAACATCTATGTTAAGAGACTCTGACCCATTTACATCAATTGTTCGCATCGGTGAAGATTTTCAAGCAGAGATTCCTGATTGGTCTGGACCACTAACTGAGTATGTTTTTTCTCATACTTGTTTTGATTCAAAGAGTTGCAATTTCAACCCAATCATTGTATATGATTTGGTGTTAGTTGTGTTTTTAGCTCAAATGGAACGAATGGTTGAAGGTTGTCTAAAGGCTATTTTGTATGCATACTACCTCCGATATCTTTTTTATTCAAATAATATTTAGAATGTTGTTTATAATCATGCCGCTTGTATGCTCATACTTGATGCATTACCTATTTATAAAGAAGACAAAAAAAATTTTGCGAGTCAACCCATCTTGATGCATCTAGTCTCTACCTGTGCTAAAAAGTGTCCCATTTCAACCGAACCAATTTTGATCCATTACACAACCACCCATTTTAAATGCAAGTGGACAGTTACTGTTAAGCTTAGGAGGTTGTCAGTTGAAATGTTTATATCTTGTTCCGTTGCTTATGAAGGTTAGTTGTATGTGAAAGAATGTCTCATCATTTCAAAATGTTAGTCCATAAGTCCATTAAGGTTTTCATATACTGATAAGAAATGAGAATACATGAATATATATTCACTAGTACAAATGGGCAAATTTTTAATGCTGGTCCAAAGGGTAGCGAGGCTGTGGTTATTACTCATAGACTCGAAAGATCATGATGAAACCTATGTCTATATATATTCACAAGTTTTGATCCTTAAACAATTGACCAAAGTATTATGAATCTCTTTTATTAGTAGAAACTTATTTGCATCAAATAAAGGCATACATCGCTTCAGCTCTGAACTAGTGCTAAGTATTTGTTCCCTTTGGATTCCTTTATTTAGTTATGTATGACATACTTCAGACACTAGCCATTGGACTGTTTATCATTTTCACTCAAGCATCCTGCATTAATCATTTCTCATCATTTATTCCCAACATTCACTGTGTGTGTATATGTCAATTTAATCTTATGCATCAGATTAGGACTAAAGGCATAGAAAAAGTTAAACTTACCTCCACACTTGTAGAAGTTGCTTATTTATGTTTGATCACTTGATATCTTTGAACATTGATAGTTGACTTTAAGAGTCAAGGGCCTCTTCTTTGATATCCATAAACCATTCGAAGTACGTGCTATGTTTTGATCTTAAACTAAATGCAAATCCAAATTAATAGTACAATACACCTCTCTTTTGTAGGATGGTTTGTACTCAAGGTAACGTGTAGTAGTATCTCAAGTACTTATCATAAAAAGCTATCCTGTTTTCTTATAAATTTTAGATGTTTCTTCCCTAGTTTCTTTAGATGATTTAAAGTAAATGTGAAAAAATGTAAGAGTGCTCCTTATAAATAAGGTTCGCTTTACTCTCTCCTCTCTTTACTATATTTAATATTTCTGATTCATACGCAAAGGAAGAAAATAGAATGACATATTATTAAAATAAATTGACATAGAAGGTTTTTATGCATTAATGATTTACTTTTGGGTGATTGTCAACCCATCTGACCAGTTTCCTTTTGAGCATTTTTTATCTTTATGTTACATGGTAGATTTATTAAGAGTCAAAATGTCATTCCAATGAACCCTTGCATAAGTGAATGGGTTACAATAGCTCTTTCTACCTGGTATAAACCATGATTAACTTGGCCATCACATGTTGATACAACTCATAATATGAGTGGTTCTTTTAACCAAATGAACATTCCATCATATCTTTTCCCTATAAAAGTATGATTTTGCTCCATGCCTTGCCTTTCCTTTTTTTTTTCTTGTCATTTATGCCATATCATTTTTATAAAGGCTATCGTATCTTGATGCAGTGAAATTGGTGATTATTTTGAGCCTATGGAAGTAAGTCCTTCAGATTGTGCAAGCTATCAAGTAAGATTTTCTAATTGATCATACTTCATGGTTTTGCAGCTGTCTAGATGTGTTTGTGAGAGAGTATTCATAATCATACTCATTGCAGGAATGTGATTCTATAAAACTTTCAAAACTCGGTTCAGTTGGGAATTGGCTTCAATGTAGAGAGGTGGTAAATGGTGTTGATGGATCTGTTTGTGGAAAATGGCGCAGGTGATCTTTCGTGTTTCTTAATTAAATGTTCCTTTTGTTTTTTCTTTATTTGTATTGCATTTAGGGGGTAGCTCTGATCTGAATATGTCAATGGGCTGATTCTGGGTATGTTTTATCTCCCCAAACGGCTAAAAAAGCCAACAAATAGCTAAACGGTACCGGTCAAATGTGTTGAACAGGGTCAAACATTTCAAAAGTCGCCCAAAGTTTATGTATTAGGGTTAATAATGGAATAAGCCTGTAGCTTTCACCATTTTGGTGCCTCCTGACTTTTTATTTTGCACTGATATTTATAATGTACTATTAGGGTTTATATTGGATTTAATACATCAACTTTCATCATGATACCGATTAAGTCCCTTAACTTATGTCTTGTAGTGTCTTAATCCCTATGTTTCTTTTATCTGATTCAAACCCTGTATAAATTACTGAATAAACCCTGCTATCTAAACTCTTTTTCTAACATGTAAACAGTTTAAGGGACAGAGTCACAAAACCATTGCAAAAAAAGTTGAAAGATCAAACTGTCAAAATGATGAATTGATGAAAGCTACATATTTGACTTCAAACCTTTTTAACACTTGTTCAATGCAAAAACCACCTAATTCATTTTATTTTGAAAAATATATTACCTGCTCAAAGCCTCAAATCATACAAGTGTTCTAATCATGCTTGAGACACTAGCTGTTTGTAACAAGAAGTTGACAAAAAGTGTTTGGGTCAACATGAGATGATCCAGGCTGTTTGGACCTGCACCAAAAAGTTACTGTTTTGGCCAATTATCCAACTTGCTCATTTAATCACTATTCAGGATCACTGTTTTTGGAGTGCTTTACGAATAACCTTCTTTTGTACTATAATCTGTTGCAAATTGTGTAACCTTTTAACTAATTTATAGGCATGGTTACTCTGCTTTTCTTATGTAATATTTGTTCGTTCTGCTCCGTAGCCGTGTTTTCTTCACTTCCATTACTCGGTCTTATTGAAGTTCTTGTTTCTAATAAAGCGTATTGTGTCCAAGATACTTCTTGTTAAAGGTTTTTTTGTTTATTTTTATTTCAATATTTAATCTCAGAGCTCCACTTTTTGAAGTCCAAACTGATGATTGGGAGTGTTTCAGCTCTGTTCTTTGGGATCCAACCCATGCTGATTGTGCTGTCCCACAGGTATGTTTTTAGCACAGCCCTCTTTTTTTCCTTTTTTTCTTGCCACTGTAGACATGAATTTACTAGGAATTCACACCGGAGAATAGTTGGTTGGCTATACAGAAGAGAAAAGGGGGGGGGGGGATTAAGGGCGAAGATGTCAATTTGGATTCAGTTTCCGGATTTTGGTTATTATGCTTTAGAACGTAAGTGCATTTTAGTAATGTGTAAACATTCCAATGGAATGCTTAGGAAAGAAAGTTGACTTCCAGCAAGTGATTGAATGAATGTTTTCCAGTTCCAAATCCTTACTTTCCAACCAAACACAAGTTTGGATGGATGATCTGTTTGAGTGCCCACCTCAAGATGACACTGATTTATATATGTTTTACTCTTTTGTGAAATACATGATTCTAGGATCTATGTATAGTCGATTGGCTATGACAACCAACCTCTGTATGTTTTATCCTTGCATTTTCAAGTCGAGAGAGTTGCAGGTTCTAAGAAAAAGTAAGGGGAAGAGTAGGAGAGGAAAATAAAAGAGAAGATAGGGAGAAGAATGGGAGGGAGGGATGGTTGGTATGTGTCTTGTGTAAGTTAAAATTAAAAGGAACGTAGTTGACTTTGATCACTGTTAAGTTTCTTTACATATCTCATCCACAAGAAGCTACGCTACCTTCTAGAACAAGAAACTACTTTACTACACTACATGGGTTTTTTCTAGCATTGTTTTTAAGTAGATGGTTAAACAAATTTAATCATATTTTATCTTTGATTAACTTTCAATTAATTACATCTAAAATGTTAAAAAATTTATTGTGGAAAAGAAATAGAAAATGCTAGAGTAAGGGAGGTGGGGGGCTGTAAAGGGTGTAGTTGTAGAGGTATAGAAGTGGTTGATGTGTGGGGTGGGGATGATTAAGTGATAAAACTGAGAGAAGATAAAGATTATAAAGATTTTATTTTCAGCATTTCTAATAGATTGACCAGACCTAGGCGTTGGATCTTTTATTAGATCAAAACAAACAAACAGTAGGGCCTGGGGCGAGTGCGATGGTGGCAAACCTTACCTTTATCCATGGAGATAGAGAGGTGGTCTTTTATATGACCAATGAATCAAAATCTAGATTAAGTCAGATCCCCATTGGCAAGCCTAGGCAAAATCTTATATCTTACAAAAAAACTACAAGGTACTTCCCAAAGCTGACCACATATGGTAAACTAATTGAAAATCATAACCAAAACTTGATCAACTTGATATTCCCTTAAATGTAAGGAGCTAGTATGTGGTTTAACACCGCATAAGGTAATGAAAGAGGGTTAACAACAGCATTTAAAGTCAGAAGTGTAGAACTGAAGTGCTACTTTGATCGAAATTATACCGATAAATATTTTTCATTGGGCATCTCCATTCGTTTCCACAAATATGTTTTTAATTTGAAGTCGTTTTACTATTTTTATATCTTTTCAGTTATTTTAAGTTGTTTGAGTTTATGTATGTATGTTTATTGTTCAGAATAATGGGTTTAGGTTTATATGCTATATATTTTCTAGTCTATTTATTTGTCTTTTATATATGCGCACACTCAAAAATGTGTGTATATGTTTTGTCATTGTGGATTCAAGTGCCTTTCTTTTGGTGAAGCACCAAACTGTTGAAACTTGCTTTAATCTTTATCTATTGAAACACACTGATAGTTTTTGTTGATGCTTTTTCAGGAGCTTGATACTGATCAAGTTCTAAAGCAGTTGAAGTATATGGAAATGGTATGTTTTGGCATGATGCATTGCGCATTAGTAAATATATCAATTTCAACATATTTTCTTACTATTGGATCAGTTTGGGTTGTGTTTTTAACTTTTTATCTCTAATCTATATAATATTTCCAAGTTTTTGGGGGTTATATTTTGGGGGGAATTTTTTTTATAAAAGGAAACTTGGGAGGGAAAACTAAGTAGAGTTTTTCACCATGCATAATAAGGTGATGAAGATAAATTCTTAAATATAAATATTTATAAATCCTTAAACATAATGATTATAATTTTTATATAAATATTATTACTTAACCCGTGTGTATCACACGGGTGTTAAACCTAGTTGCTTATATTTTAAAAGTTAAACTATAAAGTGAATGGGTCAAAAGTTTTAATAAATGTAGAATAATGATAGATCCTCCTACATATTGTGCCCAATAGTCCTCCGAATAATATGATGGTGACGTGTACCCACCTTGTTGTTTACACTCGAGAGTCTTGATCTTGTCATGTGGGAGAGTCGTTGGACACAATAAGTAGGAACATGTATCATTACTCATGCATAGAACGTTTTAAAATATTTTATTGTAAATTATTATTGAAATAATAAAAAAATTTGTAACACTTTTGACACACTAGTTATGCATAAAAAACTGCATTTTTGGACAAAAGTGTAGCAGGTCGAAGCAACCCATTTGAGTATTTGACGGGTAACAAAATCCACCCCACTTTGACCCGCCCATTTAAACCATACCGGTTTCTAAAGCCATACATTTGATCCATTTGGTGTCTAAATCTATCAAATTTAATCTTTCAATATGAAATTTTCATTGTACTCATTTTGTGTGCCATGCAGTTGAGACCACGATTTTCTGCAAAAAGGTGGAAAGGAGTTGCAAAGCGCGTAGATCATAGAGAGCATACGGTGGATCCAAGAAATACACAAAACTCATAGGTTTCATGCATCAAATACGTTTATGCATATATTGTAGATTTTGGTAATTTCCTGAGCAAGAATTTTGTGACAACGTTTGGCGATGATGTCTTCTCAGAGAATATGTTTTACACAGTTGTTGATTTTAAAAAAGGCCAACAAATAGTCTTATTTATTATCTGGTAACAACTCCTTTTAAATTTTCTTATAATTGTTGTTATTTGAAAATTGTTTGAGGTGAGTCTGATGGCAAAATGAACAGTTCCTTCAAAGATTAAATGCAAATCTTTTGTTAAAGTATGTTTACTTAGTCTATGTAACACATGGGTTTAAAGTGCAAGGCAAGTGAGCTATGGTGTGTAGGAGATTGTCATTTGATCATAACTAGAAATTAGATGTTCAGCATAACCTTGTTTCCCTTCCCGCCTCAATTGTGTGGTTAAAACTTAAAAACGATGATTAGAGATCGAAGAATGTACAGAGAAATAATATGCAAGTACAAAAGAACACTCAAAGAGGTTACAAGAAGAAAAAAAAGGCTTTTATTTCTTCATAATTTACAAGACTAGAAAGTAGAAAATAGAAAAAAAAACTAGTTCTTATTACATACTTATTATTATTATTCTAAACACCAGATGATCTCTTCCCTCAATCTTCTTCATTGACTCATTGTACCCCTTTTCAAAAAAGCTCCACATCCTTTGTTTTTGTAACAACTCCATCAAAAGCTGTCGTCCCATCAATTAACCTCAATTTTTTTTTTTTTTTTTTTATCAAGAACAGGCTCGACATATTTCTCAATCATGATGGTTCATGATATCGCTATATGCATACTAGATATCGAGTTTGGGGACTTGCATTTATAGCTCCCCTTTGTAACAAAACTTGTTGCTTTGTAACATGATCTATTTTGTTTTCCTTAGCAGGTACAATCTCAATACTAAGACTGTTAAAGTTGAAAATTTATGAAGCATAAATTGTTAAGCTTGTATTGAAACTTTTATTTTAGAAGCGAGTATATGTAACTCTACCAAAAACCAGGGACTGAAACTGTTTGTTTAGGGGTGTGTAAGTAACATTCCATTTGTTTCGCTTCGTCTCGTCAAAGGGCTCAAACTGTCTCCATATTCTGTGCGATTAATCAAAGCTTTCATCTTCTTCGTTTCCTTCTAATCAATCAACCATGGCTGAGGTATTGAATCTAGATTCGTTTTTATCTGTTGTTGCATGCTCGTTTAATGTTTTACATCTACGTTTCGTTTTATCTTCGATCTGTGTATGATGAACTCCGAGATTATAATCTTCATTGCTATTCGTGTTTTGTGATCTGTAGATTCACGATCTGATAGTGTTTTGATTATTGTTGTGTGCGATTACGGTTTCGATTCTGTTTTTTGTTACGCGTGTTTAGGTTGAGTAGTTGACATATGTTTAAATTTCATGTTCTTTGTTGAGATATACAATTATAATTGGAGACTAGGACCGGATTTGTTGAATATGGAGGAGATGTTAGGAATCGATGAGAAGTTTAAAATAGGCATAAAAAGGCGTAAACGGTTCTCGACTTAACTTCTGCTTTGTGTAAGGTCTGGGGAGGGGCTGGTTAAGAACTATGTGTAGGAGGCTGTTTTCACGGCTTGAGTCCATGATCTCAAGGTCACAAAGTAGCAACCTTACCAGTTGTTTCAACTTACAAGGCTGCCCTCAAAGCCTAAAATAGAAATGGCAGACTCATCTTTGGTTTGGTGGTCAAAGTGGATACATCTTCAATCAAGAGAAGGATAAAAAAGCCATTTTTTTACTTTACTTTGAGATTTATGACATTGAAGTTAATTCAAATATTTACATTTTCATTTTGTTCAGACTTTAGAGACGCCAATTCTTGCTTTAATGTGGCTAACATCTATAATGTTTTCTTTTTTGGTGTCCATTATAGAAATTTTGTATGATTGAAGTATCACCATCTCTCCCGTAAGAGGTGGAGTGATCTTTCTTCCTTTGTTTGCTTTTTTATTGGAAGCTCTTAATAATACAATAATTAAGCAAAATGAAGACGCTTGAAAGAAGTTTACCATGCTAAATCTTTCGCTAACAATTCTTGAGGAATTATGCCCACATTGAAAAAATAACTAATTTTAGGACACCTGGTAAAATTTTGTTAGAATCCTTTTAAATTTTACTCTCACAAGTATCAGTCCTGAGTTTATCGTAGTTTTGTTTTCACTTGTTCTTGTAAAGCATTCATAAGATATATTGTGATGTTTGGATAAGCTTATTTTTTGATAACAAGTTTCTAGACCATGGTCTGTGTTTTTGATGTTTTCAGATCGAATTGAAGACTGCACCAGCTGACTACCGTTTCCCAACAACAAACCAAAGCAGACACTGTTTCACTCGCTATGTAGAGTTTCACAGGTATGCCATGAGCCCATGACACTAATGCACCAGTACTAATTTTGTTTGCCATTTTTTAATGATTTCATTTACAAGCACTAAAACATGTGTTTATAATTTTTTTAAAGAGCGATTGTCTCTCTTTTATTAACCCTTAGCATAATGACATGGGCTTAAACATGTAACTAGAGTCATTTTTCTTACTTTTATATGTTTGAGCTGGATTGATGTGTAAAATTGAATCCCAAAAACTAGAGTCGTTTTTCTTCCTTTTAATTGTTTGAGCCATTTGTTTATTATTCTATCTATTTACTTATTTAGTCTAGGCCTGTAGGTATCATGAGATAGTTTCTTTGTTTTATTTGTTTTTTGCTTAGACTACACACACATATACAATGTCATTTAATGCCCCGTGCATCCTTAAGTGTTTGTAATCTCTGAATTGTGGTATCTGCTTTTTGCATAACTATATAGTATGGACCATCAAAGATCAACACTTGGATTTTCAAAAAAGTAAAAATAAGCCATGTGGTTGATATGTAAAACTACCCATAGCTCTCTTGAGTCAATTGATAATTCTCTTCGCCATGATGAGGTTAGGAGAACACAAGCATGTGTTTAGAACTTCAGATTAGAAAGTTTGAGAGTTGAGACCGTTTTCCTTGATTTGTGACTGTGATCTGATTTTATATCTTGTGAGTTGTGACTGGATGTGGCAAAATGGGTTGGTGCGGAACATTTTTCTCCATGGTTTTTCATGTATTTTATAAATGTTAAATTAATAGTAAGCTAATTAGTTGAATAAAATGACTTAGGCTGTATACACATTAGAAATGCACTTTCAATCCCTTCACTTTTTAGCTATATATTTTTATTTTGTGGGTTTAATCCATTAGTAAATGTGTCGAATATAATCCAAATCGACCCATAAGTTAGTAATGCGCAGAATATGCGACGTATACTTAAATGCTTATGACAATTGAGAAACTTGCTAACAAGAATCTCATGTTCATGAAGAATCTCATGTTCATGAATTTGTTTATGCATTTTTTACTTCAGAAAGTGCTATAGTTTTTTTTCCCTGAATTGAAGCAACATGTTTTCTGAGTACGTCGCTAATATATTATCAACTGTAGGTGTGTTGCAGCGAAGGGTGATGATGCTTCTGAATGTCAGAAGTTTGCTAAGTTCTATCGCTCTCTTTGTCCGGGTGAATGGGTGAGCAATTTATTAGTTTCTTTTTTATACCTTGAGCCTCTTATTAAGCATCATTTACCATGGCAATATCATTACATTTATTATATATGATTGATTAAATGATGGTGTGTTTTAGTTATGAACTTATGATTACAATATTATATTATTTCAATAAATTCTGAATCTGAGTAAAATGATATGGAGCTCTATACTAGGGGTGTCCATAAATTGCTGAAACTACTTAAACAGAAGTACATCGGCTGGTTCAACAGGTTTGAGTTTAATGGTTCGGTCCATGATATGAAACTTGGAACTGGTCGTATAAATTGAACCTGTTGTTTTTCTTTATTATTTAATATTTTTTCATTTTGGAACATGTAGCTATGCATTCGCATAATATTCATGAACCCTTTTTGTCAATTTAAAGATTTATCACAAGCTGATCCGGCTGACCAATTAATCCGGTCGTTTGGTTTTCCAATTTCTGGAATCATAGTTAGTGGTTCGACGGGAATTTTTACTAAAACCTGCCGAACCAGACCGTGAACTCTTCTTTGTAGTTAAATATGTATGCATTGAAAATGGACTTTGGACAACTATCAATCTATCAATTTGTTAATCTGTTTGACCCGTTTCTTTTTTTGCTATGTATATATATTTTTTTATTAAATTTGGTCTCTTGGGATGGTGTTGCAGGTTGACAAGTGGAATGAGCAGAGGGAGAATGGTATATTTCCGGGCCCTCTGTGATCTCATATGAATGAATGCTGATCCAGTGCTGGTTTCCAATTGTTTGCTTTACATTTCTCTTCAGTCTTTGTATTTTCAAGATTATTTTGGTAATAACTAATAAGACCAATTTTTTAAGGGGATGATGTCTCTGGTTATCTGGTTATCAAAGATACTGTTTGTGGTACCTTCTTTGGGCATAAACCCGTTTGAATCTTTTTTTATTTTATTAAAAGCTTGGTCTGGATTAAGCCTGCTTTTCTCATGTGAATATGACATGTTCAAGGTGATATGCCTAACCAACTTTGTTAAAGACCAAACATTAGTTGCAATTACAACCGATGGCCGATTTAAGTTGAAGTTTGAGCTCACTCTTATGACAACACCAATAGTTCATTAGGTTGAGGGGCTGCTTGGTAAAATCTGAATCATTAAAGTGTTGAACCATTAAGAAGTTTGAACCGTTAAGAGGCTCTATTGATGAGAGGGTGGTTGGGGTAAAACTATAGATGAAAGTAAAGTTGGTATATGCTCAATTCAGTTTTATTCAGCATCATCTGTCACTAAACCATTCTAAACCATTCAGCATTGAATTGAACCATTAAGAGACTCTTTTTTAATGAACCAAATGCTATATATGCTGAAGATTCAACATTGAACCAAACCATTAAGAGATGAAACAAACAACCTTTAGCCTCTGTCTGTGAGTTTGGTTGAGACGAGAAAGACGATGGGCCTTTGTGTGTTAGAGAACCAAAACGATTGTTTTGTTAACCTAAACAGTTAGACACTCTTTTGGTTGTGAGAAACTGAGAATTGCCTGAAAAGTAGGTATGGAAAAAATATAACAACGCGCACACTAATCATCCTATTAATGATCTTATACCATTACTTTAGCCGGTCCATGCGTCCTCTTAATAAACCAACTTGACATGTCGAATACCATAATGTAATTCATTCCAACAGAATTCTATACTTTTATGAAATAAAAGAAAAGAGAATCATCGAATCTTATAATGGTAAAGAATCGTGCATTCACCTTACTTCAAATTCGAGACTGGGAGTCACAAACCAAGACTGCCACAACTCATTTAATATTTTGGTCAGTTGATTAACATATGCATCACACAAAAGTTGATTTCTTGTAAGTCAAACTCACCCCAATGTCTTTGTTCTAGCAATTACACACCCAAATGGGGTTTTCCCTTAATTTCATTTCGTTATAAACCAGGGTTTCTAGCTTTCTGACATGACAAGGGGTTTAGGGTGGGCGTGTCGTCTCTCACATTCCTCAAAACTCTCTTTCATATCAGCATCACATTTGATCTATTCCCATTTGATCTCTAAACCATGGAAATGGTTTCTTTTACATCTCTCATCATTGGAAATTTTGGCAGGCACCATAAGCTTGTTTGGTTGTAAATCAGCAATCATTCACATTTAACATCAACACACCATTCACATTCATCACCTTGCCTGGGTGTGGGCAGTGTTGTTATCTCACTCTTGCCGTGTCGTTGCTGCCACACCCTCAACTCCTCAAGCCTTGGGTTTTAGGTTTTACTGGTAGCTTGGTTTAAATTCATAAAACTCATGACCAAAAGTCACAAAGCCATACCACAAAGACTTGTTAAGTTTTGATACAAGTTGAATTATCACTTGATATCAAACCAAACCAAAACCTATGAAAACTTATTCAGCATAACATACTCAAGCTTGTGTTTAAATATTCATTCTGCAAGTTATATAAACAACACTTTTCCAATCAACTAGCAAATTAAACCATTTTATTTTAAACCTATTTCATTCATGTCCCGGTACTTATACACCTCACCATTTCCCTGATTGACACACCTATTGCAAAGCCCCAAGCCACATACTAATAGATTTGAACAACAAAAACAGGTTAATTTGGAAGTTAAAGTGTTTAATTTTAAAAATTAAAGTAACTTGAAAGAGTCGAGAGTAGTCTTGTTTGCATTTCGCCAAGTTCATGATGGATAGCCCACAAAGGACTGTTTGGCTTGTCAGCGAAAAGCACATAAAACAGAAAACTATAAATGTGACAAGCAAACACAAACTTGCATAAAAACTTGAAAGAGATGCAACATCTGAATCTGAAGTCTAAATATATCAAAATAACACAGCATAACTTTTACTTAAAATAACGACGTTCCCTTGCCCTTCTTGTCTCCTCCAATCTCAAAATGCTTGCATCTCTACACAAAACATACAAAAACATGATCAACATCGGGGGAAGCTAAACCAAAAGGTTTAATTAAAAAGATTAAATGAAGACCTTGATGGGGTGCTGGGAGACGTGCTTGCAGCCTTGGCATTGCAGCCTCAGCACAATCTTCTTTGTGGTTTTAGCCTGTTGGATATCAGATTGCATAACTTTAGAAGTAGACACATACAAACCAAATATAAGGAAAAGTACTAGTAAAGAACCACTGAAAATCACATAAGCAATTGTATGCAGTGCTCGCTGGATATGCACACAATATGTCGAAAAACGAGAGCACTGCTTAAAACGATAAATAAAGGTGCATATATGTCATCTAAAAAGTTAAATGGGCTGCATATATGTAAAAATATGCCTAGAGTGTGTTAAGTACTTATGGCATCAGCAATTAGTGTGAGAAGAAAGTCTTGTGTGCTTTATACGGCCAACTTATTTCACTTAAATAACTATATTTAAAAAATGATATTTTAATCAATATTAGAGTATGGTAATTTCCCAAAGGGAAAATGTTATAGAAATGTAACCAAGTTTACTCACCGTTCCAATTAAATACCTCAAACTTTTTTTGTCTCTTTAAAGTCACTGAAGTTTCATAAATGTTCCAATCCTATGTAATATTTTTACAAATGTTTTAATTTTTTAAAATTGAGTTGGGCATATGAAACATACATGAATTATGATTATAAAAAAGTGAAAGTTTTTTTCCAATCAATTTGAATCAGGATCTAAAAGTGAAGACTAAGAATTTGCAACTTAATAACAAAGTTCTAAATTTATTGAGTTTAAGTCAAATTGAACAAAAATAATCACAAAATAGTATCCAAAGTTTATACATATTTCATTTGCCCAAGTCAATTTTAAAAAATTCAAATAATCGTAAAATTAATACATAGGATTGAAACACTTAATGAAACTTCAGTGATATTAGAGAGACAAATAAAGTTTCAGGTATTTAATTGGAACAGTTGGCAAACTTGGTTACATTTTTACCAAGTTACCCCTTTGCCAAAAGGGTTGAGATAAGTATTTATTTAAAGCAATTCAATTGAAAACAAGTAAAAAATTAATAATAGTTATAAAAATTAGTGCATAAAAAAGATAAAAGGGTTTAGAGAAAGCATCTACTACAAAAAATGCCTTTTAACCTGAAATAGTGTAGCTTATGAAGTTAACCTTGAAGATGCCCTAGGTCCTCTATAATTGTTATAACAAAAATAAATAAATCCATATTGTAACAACATATGATTAAAAACCATAGCTAAGACAATTAGTACATTATTACTTCTCATTTTTACATGTTACCCAACCCACCAACTTAAGCCACCTCTAGTATAAACCCCTACCAATCTCCAGCCAGTCATAAACCATGTTTATCCATAAAACATACTCCATGAAAATTTGTTAAGACAAAACAGGGAAAATATACTCAGAATTATGAATTTAGACCTTCTTGTGAAAGACAGGCTTGGTTTGACCACCATAACCCGACTGTTTCCTGTCATAACGACGCTTCCCTTGAGCAGCCAAACTATCTTTTCCTTTCTTGTACTGTGTCACCTTATGCAAGGTGTGCTTTCGGCACTCCTTGTTCTTGCAGTAAGTCTTCTTAGTCTTTGGAACGTTAACCTACAAAAGAGAAAAAAAACCAAAACATATTCATTAAGTGATCCAAATTGCAAAAATCTTTAAAACAGTATGTGGAGGTGCTAAACAGAACAGGCCAAACACAACACAAACTTGAAAGAGTGACACAAACCAAAATGCGAAACGAACCCGAAAATCATGTCAAACACATGAACCAAACACAAGCAAATTCACAAGCCACAAACTTGCCACAAAACAATTTCGTCCTCTAATAATCTATGAGCCTTAGTAATAACTACCAAACACTATTAACCGTTTATCAACAGCTAAAATAAACTTGATCTTACCAAAATCAAACAGATAAACAACCTAACAGCAAAATAAAACAAGAACAGATTTTTAAAAACTATTACACTTGATTTCAACTACTGGACAATTATAAGGGTTCTTCAAGCTCAATGCGCTATAGACTATAAATCAATAAATGGAACAAACCCTAACAGACATTTAGCTGAAATAAGACGATGAAATTGAAAAATACGAACCATGGTTGAAGATCTGTGATGAACCGAAATGCAGAGAAACAAGAAGCGAAGCAGCAGTGTTAGGGTTTGATGAAACAAATGTATTATATTATAAAGTTATAGCCCTTTTTCACTTGTTTAGGGTTTTAGGCCAAAGGCCCATGCTAAAATGATAAAGCCCATCCAAATATTTTTTAGTTTAAAATAAGTCTTTGTGTGGCGGTTAAAATCAGGTATATCTGTTACTTTGTTAAACAAAACTTAGCAGTGAGTTTTGGGTACAATTAATTTTCTTTTCACTCTAAGTTTATATAGATTTTTTTTCAATTTCTTGAATATCTGTTAGCTGTTATGGACTTACGATACTTCAGGTTTCGGGTATTTATATCATACTTTCATTTTTTCCTTCCTTAATATCTGAACCAGGTTATGCTCTGCTATACTGGGCCTGGCCCAAAGGATATAAGTAATTCACTGTTGAGCCCATGGTTTTGTTTACAAATATTTAAATTATATTAGTCAAGATCACAAAGTGAACATGTCGTATTGACAACTGACAAGTTAGCTCAGTGTTTATGACTATGAGTGGTCATTAACCATTAAAATATATTTAAAACTAATCAAACCCTTGAACCAAAATCAAATCATCCAATTCGAGACTCAAGATAGTTTTTGATTTGCCAAAACATGCAACGTTTCATATTTGAAACTGACTGTAAACTGAACCTGATGGTACTTTTGTATCCTTGTCATTGTGTAAACTTAATACAATCTAACATCTTTTGTTGTTCTTAAAAACCAATTCAAACCGTCCTAACAAACTGGTTTGGTTTGTTTAACCAACCAACCAGCCGATTAGATTGTTTATTTCTCATTTATACAGTTGACAGTTTGTCCTTTACATCAACATTAGCCGCGGATGAAACCATGAACAATGATACAAAACTAAACCATGAATTCAACAACAACTTTAGTTTGTTAAGAGCTGTTCCCAATGAACTGTTTTGCCCATTCAACCAACCCAACCGACTAATTTTGTCCACTTAACAAGTAAGTTGAAACTTTATACATTTAGTGGTTTTTTGTAGCATTTTCCTTTAAACCGGTTGAAAAAAAAGGTAACACAAAACGTGATTTCAATGATAGTTTTAGTTATTACCTCCTAGATCTCGGATTGGTCTTTTTTTTTTGTTGTTGGCAACAAACATTGATAATTGTTAATAGGTGATCTTGTGGCATGTGAGAACAAGGGTCTACTTTGGCATGTATTAAAGGGTGTGGGGTAGCTATATGAAAATTTTGATTGAAGAGTGAATCAAGTGTTCAACTTTATGGAGACATTTGTGTGTGACCCATCCATGTGTGCACATGCAAACCTTACCACCCTACTATTTTCAAAACCATTACATTTTATTCATCAATACATTATATACTCACTCTTTTTTTTGTTTTTTCTTCTACTTTTCAAAAATAACATTGGTATTTTTTGTTTCCTTCATATATGATATATTAAAATAATAAATAGACTCAGTTTCGTTTTAGTCCATGAGGTTTCAGGTTTTTAACACTTTTAATCCACAATTTTAAAAATTTTATGTTTTTAATGAAAGGTGTAACAGATTTATTGCAATTACGATTCATGTAGCTAATGGAATGGATTTTTCAGTTAAATTCTAATAAAATGACCAAAATTTATCTGGGCTAAAATGGTTATCTTTAAATACTCAAGGACCAAAAACATTACCTCTAATTGTTGCCCACCACGGCCTTCAACCAAAACCTTGGATAAAAGTGTTCCCGCCACAGCCTTCAATCATGAACCTTAATTGCAATAAAAATGTAACATCATGCGTTAAGAAAATAAAATAAAATAAAATTTTGGATTGAAAATGTTAAAAATTCCATACCTTGAGGGCTAAAAGTAAGTCTAATGATAGGTTTGGTTTGCTTCCCACATCCTCACATAACATGCTAATTCCATAACTTGTGTAACCTTGTCTCCCCCTCACATATTGATATTGCCACCTAAGATTTATGATAAAATTAGTATTTTATTTGGTTGCATTATTTGATAATTTCACCTGATGTGTATTGTATAAAGGTATATTGGTTTTTACTGGTTCCAATTATCACTTTTTGTCTTTTACTGTTTTTAATTATTAAATTGGTTGTCAACGGTCCCAACTTGTATCACTTTGGTAACCACTGGTTCCGTCGTTAAATTTTTTTAACGCCGTTACGTTTTTTCCAAATTCAAGACCGATGTTTTAGACCTTTTGATCGGAAGGATAATACGTGTCGATTGATGTAAAAGTTTTCTCGAAAAGGCTCTCTGAAAGGTATGCCGCTACCATCAATGAGGCTATAGTGCAGCTTCGATGATCAAAACTACGTGAAGCCGAGCTCGACTCCTTCATTTTGGTCAAATGTGACCGTTTCTCAATGTAACATTTACCCTTAACGGCTGTCTTTTGGCTTTTAAAAATAATTCACCTTTAAATATCAATCATCTCGACAAATACCAAACTACCTTAAAAAACACTTATAAATATTTTATATATTTCAATCCTACAAAAAGTTTCACTATGTGGATTTGGATAGGAATATATACCTTCCACCCGTGTCATCGGAGGGGTTATTCTTGAATGATAGTAGTCTCGAATTTTTCTCGTAGATTATTTCCGAAGCCGAAGCTGGTCCTACGTAAAATAAAAGAATGGTACCACGTGATCGGGAGGCAGCTCACCAAACACTAATGTATGTTTATTTCGGCAACGATCCAAAATACAATGACCAGACATTTTGGAGTCGGTATCGTTTGTCAAAGATGTTGTTTTTAAAGATTTTTGGAGGCATTGAAATGAAAGGTGAATGATTTCAAGAGGGCTATGATGGGAGGTTGAAAAAGAGTTTCACGGCGTTACGAATATGCACATCGGCCTTGAAACAACTAGCAGTAGGTAATCCTCTTGACAAATTCGATGAATATTATTTATACATATCGGCTAGGACTTCACGTGATTGCCTAACTTTTTTTAAATAAAAATAATATATTTTATAAAAAGGTCTTATGTCAACCTACAAGCCACGACATTGCACTATCATACCAAATATATGAACTTAAACATCATCTTCCTGGAATGTTTAGTAGCGTTAACTTTACACTTTTCGTTTGGCTAGATATCGAGGTTAATAAATGATGGGTGATCACCAATACCCGACGATCATAAGTGAAGCGGTTGCTTCAAATGATACGTGGTTTTGGCATGTGTATTAAGATGCCCCGGGGTCAAACAATGACATCAATGTTCTTTAAAGATCTCCCTTATATCTTATTGATATTATGCAACAGACGAGGTTCAAGAAAGTGACTCCTTTTCCAACTGATCCAAATGAAATGAGGTTCACAAAAGTTCAAGAGTCGACGAGGAAAGATGTTGAGCGAGCTTTCGGTAATTTGAAGGGTAAATGAGTATACTACTTGGGCGTCCCCTCCGGGCTATGAGTGCAGATAAGATAAGGAATGAGGTTTACACATGCATGACATTGCACAACATGAACTTAAAAGACGACAAAAATGCAATATCGCCGGTATATACAAGAGACCCACATGTGGAGCCATTTTTTTTTCAAAATATCGACCACGAGTTGCAAGATTCAAATATAAATTACCGGCTTTGATATGATCTAATGAACATCTTGCAACTCTAGATTTGGACAAGGACGAGGACGAGGAGTAGTCGTGATATTTTAATAATTGTAATTTTATTTTACACGTTTGTTTTTTTATAATATATTTTTAGGGGTTTTGTTAAAAAGAAAAGAAAAGAAAAAAAAGAAATGAATGTGATGGTACATAAAATCTCCACCGCCACCACTAGCTTAGGGTATGTGAGATTATTTGTAATGTAACGTTTATTTATTGGTGAGTAGTAAGGATATTAAAGGTACGTAAAACCTCCCAAAAAGTGGATACATGATACATCAATAAAAATATAATGTATTCCCTACTAATTATATTGTAATATATTGTAATATTCACTGTTGAGTATATACATGCACTGGTGATTACACTACTTGACATTATAGACTTATAGTGTATACTTTGGTGTCTAAATTCTAATTTGATGTATTTAAACTTTAATCGCATAACCTCCTTCTAAACGTTTAGAGAACCCTAGCTTATTAATAATTCATACTTTTTAAATGTTATACTTCTTGTTTAAACACACACGTGTAACTTATGTATCAAACAAACTTTTTAGCGTGTGTGTAAGCAAATGTACGTGTCACACATCCAAATGAATTAATGAGGGTACGTACATTCAACTGATCATAAAATACAAGAACTACATAACATGTGATTCTCACTTATTGGATATGATAACAAACATGTCGAATCTGTCAACACAACCTTATTTTGTCTGATGTATAGAAATATAACAATATTACACTTAAATTAAAGACAAGTTGTGGAATGTATCATATAATATTTAAAAAACATTAACGTAGAAAAGTTATTCACAATTAAAATTTAATAGAAAAAATAACAAACAATGGGTTAACCTTTATCTTTTTCATTCAATTGTCAAAACTTACATGAAAAAAATGTTCATGTGGCCATCTCTCTTCTTAGCCGTTTAATCAATGATTCATTATTCTTGTCACACTTTTTCTAACTTTCTTTTTTCCTTACGATAATCTCTCTCTCTCTCTCTCTCTATATATATATATATATATATATATATATATATACTAGTAGCTACCCGCGCGATGCGGCGGTGCAGATATTATTTGCGGTACATGTTTCCGAGTGTTTTATTATCCGCTTACTTTTTTACTAAACATGTGCACAGTCCAATTCAGTTCGATTGTTAGCCTCAACTAAAACCAGTTTTTGATTAATTAGCCATGTTTATTTGGTTATATTGTTGGTTTTCGATTTGTTGGTTTTCGGTTTGATGTTACGGGTGATACAGTTTACAACATGAAGCTCGTTTATGTTAATTTATTATTCCCCTTATGATATATTTATAGAACTATAATTTAATCGCCTTCATTTTTTTCTTACTACACATTCATACATTACGTTTAGGTGTTTATATAATTACTAAAACCTTCTAATTATAATTAGCTCCGAGTTAAATGCACAATATATGATATCTTATAAAGCATATAAAACTCATTGATAAGAAAACTAACAAGAGAAATGGCAATTACAATTTTAAATTAAACAAATCATTTTGCTTCATCACTTTCATATCCATTTGTCCATATTATGATCATGTTATATACATACAACAATGATTTAAGAAAATGAATATCATGAGAAGTCAAGAAAATAAAAACCATTGGAATCATGTAAGCGTTTGATAGACTTGTCTACCACAATCTTAAGTCTATAATTTTCATCCTCATAGCAAGAAACATCGCCAAAAGCATCCTTATTTTTAGTACCTTGTGATATATTTTACCCCAACAAACTGCAAAATAAATACGAACTCCAACCCATCACACCACAAACTTACCAACTTCTCACATCCGAGATTACATGTCAACGACACTAAATCTCTGCTTCCAATATTCAATGTCCTTGCATAAAGAATCAAAATCAAATACATAATAAAACCATAGAGTGATAGACCTAAACATATTTATAAACTTACTATTTGACAAGGTCGGTGCAAAAGCATCAGCCTTGTCACGTGACGCAACGACTTTTTTTTACTTTGACGTGTTTACGATTTTAATCCCTAATTTTTACTAATTTTCATTTTAGCCACTAATGAGTTTTCGATTTTAATCTCTTATTATACTTTGACATATAGTACGACTTCAATGTTGTGACGCCACGTGAAGTTTCAAATTTTTTTTTTACTTTGACGTATTTACGGTTTAATCCCCGACTTTTAACGTATTTACCGTTTTAATATCTGACTTTACTAATTGTCATTTTAGCCACAAATGAGTTTTCGACTTTAATATCTTATTATACTTTGACATATAGTACAACTTTGATCTCTTATTATACTTTGACATATATTTCATCGCTTTTTAATACGTGACATATTACGATTTTGCGCCCTGACGTACGGGACATGAGACTTTTTTTAATCAAAGCATGCGAAGTCACATACGCAAGACCCGACTGCGTGACCCGGCCGCTGCAACACGCAACCCTGTCTTAAATCTAGTTCACAAACTAAGATTAAATATGCAAATGTAACTAACAGGGATTCAAGCACCAGCAAAAACTAATGAAAAGCAAAGATAGATTACCAGTTAAACAAATTAATATAATAAAACTATATTCAAAAAATGTACTATGAACAGAGTTCAAAACTATAGACAACCCAGTTGTACTGGTCTTGCTCTTCACAATTAGTCAATTAAAGAAAATCCTAACCCTAGCTCCAAAATGGTACCTGATTAACAGTCTATTCGCATGACTGTTCTCTATGATAATCATAAAAAAAATACAACCAACAAATCAAACCAAAAAAGAGGAAAAAATATAACATAAACAATAAAATATAACACATAATAGCACGATTGGCACAAATGCATCACATGAATATTGAAATATGAAACACATATGTGATATGAAAGCCATACTGTTGGCTAAGACAACCCATTTAGCAACCAAACAAACTTTGCATGCACATCAAAGTGATCATTTGAAATCAGTATAGTTTACTATAATACAGTTATCAAGATCAACTTTTGTCAGAAAAAAGTAGCTTCCAATTCCTATGTTCAATACTTGAATCAAATCACACACACCTATGCACCAAAATGATACCTCAACTGAAAATATGAGCCCTTCCACTGCCAAAGTCGCCATAAAAACACTACCAAAAGTCAATTTAGTAAGCATGATGTCCTTGTGCAAATATTAGCAAAGGAACATATACAGATCATAAAACTAAATAGTAGCAGTTGATTAACAATTCTACATACGTGCATCATCATAGCGGTTACAAAACAGGTTAAACAAATGTAATAAACTTCTTTGTATTGAAACCATCATTATTTATATAACGCTCTGAAAACCCTGCTCCATTGTGATGGAGATTGCAATATTGTTTATCAAGCTTACTCGTTATGTCTTTTTGCAAGAATATTTAATGATACCTTTCCAGAAACAATAAGGGCGGTACTCGTCATATCTTTCCCGTCATATCTTTAAATTCAAAAGTTCAAATCTAAAATTTATTTGATGAGATGAAAAACTATTACATAAATTCTAGATAGCATCTTTACTTGGCTAAAATGAGTGCATCTTTAGGCAAGGTCCCATGTCCATTATATGAAGTGGGTGTGACCTGTAACAAAACCAATGCATTAAGTTTTGTTCACCAAACGTTAAACAATATATGAACTTAAAAGTCAAACTCAAATTAATTTAAATTGAGCCAACTCAAAACAGGTCATATGCATGAACTAATACAAGATGGTGCATTTGAACAAAGGAGCTAAAAACATACAAAAACACATCAGGCAACAACCAAGTTTTTCAATTTAATTCGAGCTATATATGCTGCCTGGCATACTAATTGTATAGAATATATATCAAAATGGGAACAGCTGGCATGGCACATTAGCAAACGTAAATAGGGTGTGGCTAACTATTTCTCATAAATAAAATTTCAAAAAAAATTAAAATTTGGTTCTTATTTAGTGACACTTGCAATTCGACAAAATCAAAGGAGTATGCATACCTGATGAGAAGACATAAAGTGATTGTTGTCTTTATAACGTGCATTCAATAAATCATCATAGCTTATAGTGGATCTTGTAGGGCATGTAGGTTGCATAACTTAGTAATTTTTAGAAATTGCTGTTGGATTACCAAACAAACCATAACCAGAAGCAACAGTCGCAGACTAAGGCAAGTTGCTATTAGAAATGCTATTTGATACTGAGGGAGCATGGCTGCTAGTTGTTGATGATACGTGTTATTTCCAGCAAATATGGGTTGAAAACCAGATGGCATGTATGTATAATTTTGGGGTAAAAGGGGGTACCCCATCATGTTGCGAAACAAGTAACTGTAGAAAAGATATAACTTGTTTACACAAAACCTTGGCAAGATGATGATCGAATAATCACATGGATGAAATTTATTAACTTCCTACAACGAATCTCTCTTCAAACCATCTGCATTTAATATGAGAGGGCAAAGCTCTTCACGACAGCCATTAACGTTAAGCAATACATCATAGAGAAAACATTTTTTAACAACAACCACTAACCTTAAACAATAAAACTAAAAGCAATGACCGTGAAAAATGCATAAAAAAGCATAGTAATACATGTCATATTCAAAATTTAAATTATAATTGGAAGACTACATTAAAATCAGGTAAAAGCTATTAAGGCGTTAAAGGGGATGGTAGGACCAAATAATGGATGGACTTTAAAGTATCACATAATTTAAATATTGAACTGAAGCAACATATTTACATGTAACATGAGAAATCAGTTTAGTTGTTACGTGTGGATGGTAACTTATGCAGTAACAGATGGAAGAATGAGTCAAATGAGGTGTGACTTACGTTAACATACGATTAAGTAGCATGTTTCTGAAGGCTTCCCTTTTTTATGTATGCCTTCTGTTTCTTGATCACCCTTATATCAATTGGTTCTGCTTGTTGGCCTTCTTTTATCTCAGATACTCGTTCATACCACATTCTGCAAAAGTAAAACATTGAGTCATACCGGTTAAAGTAAAGAGTAAAGACACACACCTACAACATATATAATAATAAACATCATTCAAATATCCAACTTCACAATGACAATGAGAAAAAGTACAAATAACTAATCGATATCTTTACAACCTAACTAACCCAAAGCGGTTGATTACAACTTCCATGGCTTAAATGTATACAGACAATTAGAAATAACGCATTGATCACAACAATTGAAACAGAAATGAAGGCGAAACAAATACAACTCCAATAAAAGAACTAATAGCATAAACAAAACGATTATAACACAACCATAGGTTGAATTGTACAGGACTACATGATCAAAACACAAGCAAACGAATCAACAGCAGAAACAAAACGTAACTCAAAGCATAATAGTAAACTCAACCAAGAACAAATCAGCGCGAAAATAAATCAGCCATACAAGATCTGCAACAAGGTTTAAATGTTGGTAGATCTGAATGCAAATTAAAACTTTTTCGTACCAAAATCACCAAAAACTAAGCTCACCAAGGAATCAACTGTATAACTGCATGATTACAAATCCACATTTCAATAAATTAGCCTTACAAGATCTGCAACAAAAACCAATCTTTTTTAATCCAAAAAAATGTCAAAATGGCAATAAAAGTTTACATCAAAGTACACCAGGATGTCGAGGAACCCTATATACAGCCAGTGAACACATGTCTCATCTTCCAGAAGTGAGCAAAGCACTGCATCAAGTTTTTTGGAAACATGATGTAATTCTTAATGCCAACTCACCACTGAAGAATCCAATCCAGCATCCCAATCCTGATTCACAAACTAATCAAAGAATGCCTCAGAGTCATTCCTCAACACTTCCATCTCTCTCTCGTTAACCGATTGATCCAATGCTGTTGTTAAGTATGAAGTCACCAGACAAAGAATCTATTTTATGAAAAAAAAATATATTTACCAGTGCCATGTAGCTCGTAAACCTTTCATTCCCAAGATCTGCATGATAATACTCCTTCAACTGGTTTGGTTTCAACTAAACTTTATATACAACAGTTCTACATCCAAGAAACAAATTGTTAAAGTTTAACCCACTCCAAGACACCATCATTGTAACAATTATGTTAATTATATTTATAGAATATAGATATATGCAAAATAGATTATTCCTCACAAAGTTACTAAATTCATATGTTTTTTAATCATAATTCAAAACACCCAAGTCAATATGCATCTAAATTGATGAACAAAACATAAACTGAAGAAGCATATGCTACTACAAACAAATGAAGAGAACTCACCCATTAAGAAATAAAAATAGAGATCTAAATTTACCAATCAGTGCATGAAGTGCCACTTCAAGTCCCTTAGGTCTTTCCTAATCACCTTTTAAAACAAAGCCTCCAAGTTGTAATGTGTTTGTCTTTCTTCCACTGTCTCACTTAAATGTATTCCTCCTGCACATGCATAATAATCTATGTATGACAGTATAGTATTACCTCAATCCAACATAGAGAAATAATAAGTCGCATTTTTAACTTATAAATATGAGTACTTTACCAACACCTAAGTGTGAAACTTACCTCAAGGTCTAAAAAACAGAATGAACACTACAGAAACGAAATTAAAAATTATCAATTTGAAAAACAAGTAGTAACTATTTAGAGATCTTAGGCATATTTAACCTATAGCTTAGGCTGTTTTAGGGTTTATTCAAGCTTGTTTTGGTCATTGTGCTATGTTATGAACACCTAAACTCCAATTGCATATGTGTTGTGTATGTGTGTGAACATACATATATAAATCAGGTTCCGTTAATCATGCTTAAATCATACAAAACACACACATGAAACTGATAACCAAATGAAATTGATATTAAAAGCCTACAAATATACACATACCAACTGATTTACTAACATGATTCAAAGCAGAAAATGCAATACTAATATCTACTACCATAACAAAACATTCATAAAACTTCTAACCCATTGCAAGGCCCTCGTACTTCTTTGGTCCACCCGAGCAAGGATCCTTAATCTTCTCAACCCCTCCAATCCTTAATCTTCTCAACCCCTCCAATATGTATAAAATGCAACGATTGAGTGTAAAATAGAACTGATGAATCATATAAAAGAAAGATCAAAGCCGTTACCAGATTTACATTCCCACAAGCATCTGAGTTTATCAAAAAATAATGCTCATGAAAGAATTTGAAATCAAAGGTTTATAGTTTTACCTCATGTAGCAAATGTTGTGCCACTTCCAGATGCAATCTGATCAAAATATAAAAAACCTGCGACACTTGAAGGAATCACACCGATTAAAAGTAGACTAAAAACTTTAAAGCTTATACCATTAAACATAACCATTAAAGCTTATACCATATTTTGGATAAAACAGAACCAGGATCAAGCGAGTGAAGTTATTAAGTACGAAGACGCAAACTTTGCAGATCGAATCTTACACTTCACCTGCAAAAAAATAGCATCTGATTCAGAGATTGATGAAAGATTTCTTTATGCCGTGAGAGGTTCCATTTACTACACGAAGGTGTTCATGTGGAGGATCCAGTACAACGTGTAGATTTGAGTTTGAGTGCTAGATTCAAGTCAATCGGAAAGCTTTGCGTGTGGTAGACGATTACGAACATTGTTGTTTGTTTTGATTTGGTTGTGTGAAGATTTTTGGAATTGAATCAAGCTTAAACTTTAATCTCACATGACAATTGAAGATAAAATAAATCGAATCAATATGAAATAAAGAATCATACGTATGGGTTTATCGTTTCTTCTACATCAGAGGGTGATTTCGAGGAAGAGTTCAAAATCTCAGGAGAAATATTCCTCTATGTCATCCCTCTTGAACACTACATCAAGCTTAAACTTTAATCTCATTCTGATTTCTCTTGCATATAGTTTGAGAGATAACTGATAATGAGAGAGATGAAGATGATGGAGTTGGAGGCGAATGCTAGGGTTTACTGAGAGAGCGTGTACTGAGGAAGATTTCAACGGGTTATTTCGAAAATTAAGGACTTAGGTTAAATTAAACTTAGGCTAAAAAGACCTAATTACCCCTGAAATACCCCTGAAAGTGTTTGTACATTATGCATTAAACAGCGGTACGTGGTTGACAAGTTAGGTATCCTTCCAATCTGCTTTATAGATAGTATAGATATATATATATATATATATATATATATATATATATATATATATATATATATGTGTGTGTGTGTGTTTGTATATAACGCCAAATCTAAAAGCGTGTCCCCTAATTCGGGTCAATTTATTTTTTATTAAACTTTTAATGGACAATAAAAGGCTTAACAATTAATAATTGGGTGACTTTACATGTGACATATGATTAAATCCCACATTTGGTTTAATTAAAATGAAAATGTGTATCAATCAAATCAAATCTTGAAATAATAATATCAAGTAGCAGTTATTGGATTTTAGGATAAGCCGTTGATTGCGGGGGTTGATCCCCACTAAATGAAGCCCACCATCTTTTCAAACTTACCAATTTCACCCTCTAAACTTTCTCATTCTTTCAATCTACTCTTCTTATATATTAACTTTTGTTTTGCATTATTTTCTTTTTTGCAAGTGTGGTGATTCACAATCATGTAAAACTTTTGACCCTAAACTTTAAATGCATGTGATCAACATTATTGGCTTTGTGCTATAAGGCATTTGTTCCAAATATTTGTACCCATCACAACAAGAATGCGTTTAAGAATAAAACAACCTTTTGTAAACAATATAGTTGAGAGAGTTTACTTATTTTGTGTGCGTTAAACATGTTGATTGATTTGTAAATGAATGACACATAACATATATAGATTGTTAGTTTGAATCGTTGCATGACTAAAGACCTGATAATTAAGCACGTCAAAATGTTGAATTGGCATGATATTGTTATTATTTTGATTAATAATTTTGACCTTTTGTTTTTATGTTTTACTTGTTTCAAACTACATTATATTGATTTTTTTTCTTGTCTTACATAATTTTTTTTAACAACTTTGGTATAATCACTTTAATTTTTGGCATTTACTTTCACACACACATTTATATCAATCAAATAAACGAAAAAGTTAAACTATGTTAGCATTTCAATTTAATTAACATATATTTATTTTCTTTTCCTATATATGGGTGATATAGGACTTTTAAAATCTCCATGTGAAGTGCCATGTGAGAGGGTACAAGACTTCTTTTGGCAAAGCCTTCCTACGAAAATCCTCTCCAATTGGACCCACACTTATATTTTGTTTCTAACCGTTTAAGAAAAGTACAACAATAATTTTATATGTATTTTTAATAAGTTCTTAATTAAAAATAAATTGTTTAAAATAAATTTAGATAAAATCACACAATTCTATCCTTTATTTATATATTAACTTACTAGTTATGTCCTTAATATTGAAAAGTTGTACTGGACGTCTTTTATTTCTTATGTTTTCATACGTCCTTTATACTAACTTGCATTAATTTCATCTGTTAAATACGGACAGATTCACGGGGGGGTCGTGGTCTTGGTCGTGGAGGCGTCGACCGTCCTCGGCCACGGAGATTTATCAGTTCAATCAAATGCAACTAATGTTTAATGATTTCAGTCTTGGTATAGGGGCAGATAGTTGGACATGGCTTGGTGATGACACGGGTATGTTTTCGGTTAAATCCATGAGAAACATTCTTGCTTCAAATAGATTTCCAGTTGATTTTACGCCGTTCAACTGGTTACACTGGATTCGAATCGTGGCGGACAGATTCACGGGGGGGTCGTGGTCTTGGTCGTGGAGGCGTCGACCGTCCTCGGCCACGGAGATTTATCAGTTCAATCAAATGCAACTAATGTTTAATGATTTCAGTCTTGGTATAGGGGCAGATAGTTGGACATGGCTTGGTGATGACACGGGTATGTTTTCGGTTAAATCCATGAGAAACATTCTTGCTTCAAATAGATTTCCAGTTGATTTTACGCCGTTCAACTGGTTACACTGGATTCCATTAAAAGTAAGATGCTTGTGTTGGAGAGTATCATTGAACAAGATAGCATCAAAACAGGAGCTGATTCGGAGAGGGGTAAATCTAAATTCTGAAGAATGCTCGGTTTGTTTCAGTTCGGCGGAATCTGTAAAACATATTCTAATGGAGTGCCCGTTTGCAGCTAGAATCTGGGAAGAAGTTTCCAACTGGTGTGGTCATTCGATGGCTTTGGATTTATCTTTGAAAGAAAATCTAGAGTCCGTATTTCAACTTCCAATCTCCAAGACTCTCAAAAATGCGTTATACTCGATTTCTTTGGCAACAATTTGGAAGATTTGGGAGACTCGGAATGAGTTTATCTTTAACGCAAAACCGCTCGTTGTGTCAAGGGTGGTGGATAATATCAAGCTCCACACCTTTAGTTGGTTGAAGAATAGGGCGAAGTTAGGAGATTTAGCTTGGCACGCTTGGAGTTCTTTTTCATTTTGTAAATTTCCGTTGTAATGTGGTGTAGTTTGGGTGTTGTTTTCAGTCCTAGCGTCTCGCTAGTGACTAGCTTTTCTTATCTTTTAATAAAATTGCAGTTCAAAAAAAAAAATGAGAGACATTTTCGTCTTTTTAATTATGAAATTTTAAAGGACAAAATGTGTAATTTGTTTAAATAATAAATAAAGAACCAAATGTGTAGTTTTCATTATTATTACTATTAAAAAGAATTGATTTTGCAAAAACAACCATAAGAGGAAAAAATGATAATTAAAAAGAAGGAAATGCCCATCACTTAACGGATGAAATGGATGGAAGTTAATGTAAATGACATATGATGTAACAAACATAAGAAATAATACGTCTAATGTAACTTTTCAACATTAAGAACATAACTAGCAAGTTGGCGTATATATAAAGGACGAATTGTGTAATTTTGTCTAAATTATAGCAATACAAGAATTGATTTTGCAAAAACAACCCTGGAAAAGAAAACTATGACGGAAGACATAGTTAATTTTGGATTTTTTTGGTTTTCAAAAAACAAACTTTTAAATTTAATAATTGAAATATTTAACTCATTATGATGAAAAAGATATCTTTTTATTTAAAAACATACACTGAGAAATTTTAAAAAAATTGCATGCGTACTAAGTTATTTTGACATACATTAATAAATACTAAGTAATATTTCGTTATGGTTGTTACGTATTTTAACTGTTAACAATGTTATTTAAGCGCTCAGACTATTTACACCACCTATTTTTGACAAAAAACCGTTTTATACGCCGCGTATAAGGCTATATACACAGCGTATAAAACCTAGCATACTGAAAACAGATATTTGGCCCTTAGGGGTCAAAGCATGGCTATAAATGAGATGTTGAACACCATAGTCAAGAATTTCACCGCCTCTGTAGGTAGGAAACCAAAAGTATCAAAGACCAATAAAATAAAAACATATTGATTTTCTAAGCTGACTTTCTCATATTTAGTACCTTGTATGATTATGTCTTATTAGCTCAATCGTAAATAATAGACGAAAACTTATGTATAGTTGACTTATTTATCATTTGAATTGGGGGAAATGTTGAAAGCGTAATAATTCCAATGGTAACCGAAATAGATAAGTAGCTTAGTATGTTTTGGAATCACAATGGCCATCCAAAAAGTTAACCTATGTAAGGCTTGAATATGAGTTTTTTTACGACTTTTCATACCACTAGGCCAAGTCACAGTCACTTAGCATATAATTAGTTTAAACGGAGGGAGCTGGATAGCTTCTTGTAAAAGTTCAAGGGCTGGAAAGGAACTTATTAAAGGTATGGAGGTGCATTGTTGTAACTTGTTGGATAGCCCATTAAAAGGAACATCTTTCTCTTTTCATCTTAGATTTTAGATTAAACTTCGTTTTCTTTTCCCGATGTTTATCTAAAAGAACGGTTTACATATAATAGTTTTAAATTTGCGTTTTGGCTTCCTAAAGTTTACCTAAAATAACGGTTTGCATACAATAGTTTCAAAACTGTGTTTTGCCTCCCTAAACTTACCAATTTGTCATCGTTTGCTACATCCGGATTAATTTCATCAAAATCAAACGTTAGTCAGTCCAATGTGTCCCTCACGTACCTTTTCTTTTTTCTCTTGCTTAAATGGGTTTTGGCTTGAAAATGACTAAAGTGCCCCTCACGTGAGAGGCACATGGACTGACTAACGTTTGCTTTTGACACAATTATTTCGAATATAGCAAACGGTGACAAATTGATAAGTTTAAGGATGCAAAATGCAATTTTGAAACTATTGTATGCAACCCGTTATTTTAGATAAACCTCAGAGAGACAAAACGCAATTTTAAAACTATTATATATAAACTATTATTTTAAATAAACACCAGGAAGGCAAAAAAAAAAAAAAAGTTTACTCTAGATTTTATTTTCATCCTTTTCATTCTTAAACCCTGTATATTTAGTTACATTTGTGTAAAATCACTACTGATAAACATCGGGTTCATCTTCGTGGCTTACATAAGTAAACATGCTCTTAAATTATTCTAGGTGTTTCAGTAGATAACGGAACCAACCACACTTTATTATTCTGTATTTCAGTTGGTGAGGTATAATGAATTTGTACGATTTATAGGTCGAAGTTTCTAAATACAAACTAATATAATTCTACTAGGTTTTGTCCCGTGTATACATATGGGTTAGTATAAAATATTTAATATATATTTTAGTAACAACATAATATATTTAAACAATTGTAAAATGAGTTTTTTGATAACACATCAATGACATTACGTGTAAGTAACAAATGAATCCCAATATTTTTTAAAACGAGTCATTTGCACAATTTTTTAACTTTGTCTGGTAGTTGACTGTTAATTGAAAGGTAAAAATGAATTTTTACCATTTAAAACCTTATTATATCAATTTGCATCCTTATGGTTCCCATATTCTTGGATAATGGCTTTGTTTTTCAACACAACATTACAAAAAAACCTAAAAATCAATGCCTGCTACAAACAATATGAAGATGCTCGTTCTTTAGATTGAGTTTGTAACAATTTCACAACACCAATTCGGTTTCTAACGACTTTGGGTCTATTATATTGGTAGTTATGGTGTTGCTTAAAATTTGAGACTTGTATTTTGGTTGCTGTGGTATTTAATATTCTTTACAAAAAATTACCTTTTGTTGGGTAAGTGATCAATGTATACTAAAGTTCAAATGCTGCTAAAACATAAAAAAGTACCATTAAAAAACATTACAAAGTACGATTAAAACACATTACGTACAAAGTTCAAGTTCCGTTAAAAAGGGGTGTTTTAGAATGGGTTAAAAGTTGTGTCATTAAAATCGATTAGGGAGTTTGAAAATGCATTAAAAAGAGAGTTTTATATGGTTTAATTAATAAGGGTAAAACGATAGTTTAACAATTATTTGAATGGTTAGCTACAGGTTAAAGTTAGTGAGGGGTAGAAATGACCCACTTTAAAAATCATAGGGGTGCAAACAGTTTAATTTTTCAGACATAGTGACTTTGAGAGTAAACCACATGGGTGCAAATTGTAATTAACTCTTAGTTATAACTTAAAAACCGAGTGAATTGAGTTTAAAAATATTACCATAAAAGTGTAAAATTATTTAGGTAAGTAATAAAAAAGTTGTCATAAGATTTATAAATCTATACCTTCTAATAAAAGACGGTTTTAGAGGACACTTGTCATTCACCGGAGGCACTTAAAAAATCATTTTCCCGCTCAAAATGTTGATAACAATTATATTAGATGAAGATTTTCATTCCATAATTAATCACTTTTAAATAAATTCAAATTAACAACATAATCAAATGAATATATTTCCAAAAGTATATAGTTTTGTAAAAAATATATAAATCATATTACCTTTTGAATTCATTTGATTCTTTAATTATTGTTTTTTCATAATGTTATTTAAATATAACCAAAAAATTATGAGTGGCATAATTGGAACAAAACTAAAATGTTGTCACTTTTTTTTTCTTTCTATAAATTTATGAAAATTTTGCAGTTTTTTTTATTTTTTAAGTTTCGTGAACATTTATTTTACTTTATTTTAAAATAAATGTTGATTGACATAATTGGAACAAAACAGAAACTTTGTCACTTTTTTTAATTTTTACAAATTTATGAAAATTTTGCAGTTTTTTGTTCAATTTTTAAAAAATTTTGTGAACATTAATTTTACTTTATTTTAAAATGAACATTAAAAATAATAATTACTTATTCTACAAGTTAATTACACATGGTTGAAACATCTGTTTAAAATTATTTAATTGAAACAAAACATTGTATGTGTGCCATAATTGGAACAAATTGAAACTTCGTTATTTTTCTATAAGTTTACCCGTTTTCTAAACAACTTGAATTTCTCTGATTTTAATCATGTCACTACTCGTGTAACACACGGGTGTTAATCTAGTGATATCATAAAAGAAAGTTTTCAACAAAAACAATTGGGTCGCGTAAATAGAGCTTCGCATGAACTAAACTTGGAGTGAAAAATGATCAAAAATTAAATGCGAGTGTGATTTCATTAAATGTCACGTAACATCCAAAACCATATTTTCTTATAGTTTTAGTAAAGTGTAAATAGATTACTTGGTTTAAAGGGTCATTGGCATATTTCTCCCTCTAAACTTCGTTAATGACACATATACTCAACCTAAATATTTAATTGCATATTTCCCCATATAAACCTTTTAAATTGACAAATTTACCCAATTTAAATTTATTTTACTAAAAATAGTTTATGTAAATTATTTTATTTACTCGTTCCTTGTTAGGGTTGTCAAATCGCCCGTCACTCGCTTGGAAATTTCTTGAAAAATGCTTGACCGTTTTTCGCTCGATTGTAAACGAGCCTCTCCACTTGGTTCGGTTTGTAAATATGCCAAGCAAAGAGCGAATGACCGCTCGGTTCGGTTCGGCTTGAATGTCTTTAGTTTATTTTATATATAATTATAAATGCACAAGTATATGATATGTTGTTAGAATTCTGCTGATAGTAAATAAATATTTTTTAAAGTTATTAGTTATATTTGAAGTACATGAAAAATAGTCATTTCTCTCTTTTAAAAAATATCTTAAATACTTTCCAGTATTTTAAATTTAAATAATAATAAAAAAAATAATTATTTATAATATTTAATGGTCCAATATTCCATATAACAATAAAAACAAATTATATATTCGTGTATATATAGTTATATATATATAACTATTTTTAGTTATTAATTGTTTTATATACATTATATCAACATCAACCTTCAATTCTATAAAAATTACAAGCTAGTACTATTTAAAGCTACTAATTCATATTTATGAACATTATTTTCGAAGAGTAACCTTAGTATTTTTTAAGCACACATAACTTTTTTATATGAAATTATTTTTAGAAAAAAATTACAAAATAAAAATGAGCACTTAATTATCTTTAATTTAATATAATATTGTTATACTAAAAACAAGTTTTTTTTAATAAATCACATGTTCTAGTTTTACCATGGCTTTGTCTCAAAACTGATTGAAATCGACCGTGCCCCCATTAATATTCTTAATAAATCCACTTAGGTTTTGTGTTTTCAAACATAGCATGTGCTCTAAACTAGTATCATATATATCAAAACTAAATTTTAAATCTTTTATAAGTATTATTTCACTAAATGCTAATACACCCTTTGATAATATAGTATTTTGGGGAGAATTTATATATAACCTTATACACTTATAAACTATCATATCTACCATACCAAACTTAAAATATTATATATACGCCTAATTTAAATGATCTGTTTTGCTTTTTACTATTCTATCACCATCATTTATATGATCTTTCTAACATGATTTTTGAGAATCACAAGAGGTTTGTTTTTTAGTTTGATGATATAAAAAACACTTGATTAAACTGTTAACCTATAGTTTTCTTTAATAACCTGATTAAACTGTTAACCTTATGTGAAATGTAAATTGCTACTGAATCGATTTGATGACATGATCAATTAAATGGATATTTTGACTTTTTATTACAATATCCACTGGTAATATAGATTTCAATGATTAGTTTAATATATTGGAGATTGAATTGCTAAGTATGTTAAACATGTAGCTTTATTTTTCGTCTAAAAATTTAATTTTTTTTTCTGTTAACCAATTTCAAATATGAATTTTTATGACCAAAATAAGATAGATTAAACCGTTAAAACCAATAATAAACCCTTTTAATTACAAACCACACTCACACTCACACTTACACTCACACTCACACGTATATACTCCTTACTATATATAAACTTGAAGTAATTAAAATGACTGAGAATACCAAACACTTTATTTTCACATAAGAGTCACCCAAAATTGAATTTTGAGTTAACTTTCACTTAATATTTACATATATATCACAGTCACCCACAATGGAATTTTGAGTTTTTGTTTGTACGTCAACTTTATAATTGATTAATTGATATATGAATGGTTGAAAACTGTTTAATGTTTATACAATTAAATAACTTTTTAATTTGTATAATAATCCAAAAATAATTAAAACATAGGAGTTCAGTTTAATTATTAGTATTAACTACAATCAGAGATCATATATATATATCACACATGTATATTAATTAAAAGGTTTAAATCTTGGTTTCTCCAAATTAAATTTGAAGTAAATCCTAGAAGTTAATGATGCATATAAACTTTAATTAGCTAAAATCTGAGTGAGTTAAGTGTTCCCGGAGTGTTAGGGTTTTAATTGTAGGCCATCCCATGTGATTGCATGTGCTGTGTCTTTCCTTCTTAGCCCCACCACCTTCCTCCTTCTTCTCTTTAATTTCTTTTCACTAAAAAACAAACAAATAAATAAATAAAGCCTTTAACTCCTCCTCCTCTATTCTTAATTTCATCTATTCACTAATTTCTCCTACATTGCCAATCTAGCTTCCATGGATATGATATTATTGCTGAACTCAAACAAACCTACCTACCTAGCTAGGTACATTACATTTTACATCAGATTTCTTCAATCTTAATTAATTTTCATGTGATTTTCTTCATTTGCATTTTGTTGGAACTTGTGTGTAGTGGGATTTGAACCTATTATTTTCCTATCATACACATCTATTTAGAACGCCTAAAGAAATTTCTGATTCCGTCACTGCTGTTATGGAACACCACCGATGTGGTTAAGATTCTTTTGAGTTTATTGTTGCAATTTGGAGCAAGAATATCAAAAAGGTAATTTATTTTTGCATGAATATTGTAATGAAATATATATTTCTATATAATTTTTTTCTTCATGATCAATATTGATAATATTCACTATTTAAATTCACATACAAATTTTAATTAATGATCAACAATATTTATGTAGCTAGCTAGGTAGGTGATATCTTAAAGATGCATACTTGTAGCAAGCTTAAGAGAGAGTTTACCAAGAAATGGGTAAAGGGTCTTCAAATATGTTGTTCATCAAAAAAGAATATCGACATCATGGAGAGAAAGAAGAAAATAAAGCTTTGTGCCGACATTGCTTTGGCTTCTGCCAAAAATGCCACAACTTCATGGAGCATTGCTCTAATTTCAGAAGCTAAAAAGAACGACGAAAGCGCGATTTTAGTTGATAGTTTGATAGGGCCGGAGTCAGCATTCAAGCAACAAAAGACCATGTGCCATAATAAGCGGGTTAGAAGCAAGAAGATCTTGAAAAAGAGTTGTGGTATTAGTCAAAGAATGAAGAAAATGGGTCGACCTCATAAGTCGTCGAATTTGGCTACTTATATCGCGAAAAGATTGGTGAAGAAGAGAACACAAGTGCTTCAAAGACTTGTACCCGGTGGAGAAGCAATGGATGAAGTGTCCCTCATCAAAGAAGCATTGGACTACATCCTTTCACTTAGGGTACAAGTCGATGTCATGAGAAGTCTAGCAAATGCAACCGAGGCTTTGAATCAAAGCAATATATCCTAATTAATTGATCTTATGCGCGCATTGCATGCTTTAATATATACCGGCCACCTAGCTTCATTTGGTTTTCTTAATTTCTTGACGCTAGCTAGCAAGATGATCGATGATATTAAGGTAAACTAGGACTATATAAACGCGTGTACAGGATTGATCAATCTTGCATCTTTGGCTGTCAAAAACCGCGACAACCTTAGGATTAATTCAAGAAAACTATGGTTGTTTTTTGGCTTATAATTAATATTTATGTTCCCATGTTACAATAGTGTAAACTTCAATTAATCATGGGCTAGCTTGTTGGCTTTTAATCATATATATATATATGTTGCTAGTTAGGATCAAGAATCTAGTGTAAATTTTCTTGATATAGCTAGCACCTGCATGTGTTAGTTCATTTCATTCCATTTTCTGATCAGGTTATTTGTGTTTGATATTGTTGAATGTGAGGCAGAAAATTAGGACATGTGTTGGGTTGTTACATGCATGATATGATATGATGTAGGGTCTTCAATAGTGTTAGAAAGAGTAGTAGTAATGGTTAATTTACTAGCTTACTATTCATCAGGAGCAGCTAATGCCTGTCAGCCACTAAATATAACCTTTGGATTATTAAATGCCGGCCTGTCTGTCATACATGGTAAATAAATTCAATGCCAAACTATATATATATAGCTAGCTCAATCAAGTGCATGTTTTAATTAATACATTTATTAGATTATACGGTGAAGTACACATGCAATGAGCTAGGGATCAAATTAAGTTTCCAATGATCCCAGCTGGCCGGCTATATAGTTTGTGAGGTTGAGGCGATGCATGTAAGATTTCATTAATATATAGCTTAATCTAGAGTACGTTTTAATTAATACGTTTATTAGACATAACAAGGTTAGAACTTGCATGTATACTAAATGGGAGTGAAAGATAAAAATGAAAAGTTCATAAACTATTGTTTTTAAAAATAAAAATATATTTAAAGCATTGATATATTATTAATCTTAAAAAAATAGAAAATTATAAAGATAGTTATAAAATAATCAAATTTCTACTCTTTTATTATACAGGTAGATTAAATATTTAAAATATATTAATAGAAAAATACATTAAGAATGTAACTTTTATAGTCAATATTTTTTACCAACTTTTATAAATGTATAGAAAATCTTATTAATAAATAGTCAATATTTTTTACCAACTAAAAAGTATATTTGTATTAAATAATTGTTAATATATGTATTTATGTGCAGGGTGTGCCCACTCTTAAAGGATGGAGGCGCCCGCTCCCCCTGTAAATTTTTTTATTTTGTTTATATTTGTTAAACTCTCAATCGAACACCATAAAATTTAACTCTCGACCTCCCGTCTAATCTTGAAAACTCAGTTTGATGTCCAGTCCACAACCCATATGAGACACATAGTATTTAACTATGGATTGGGTTAAATTATGGTTAGAAAAATAGTAATATATATTTATTTATATTGTCATGTATAGTTAAGCATTGATGTATTATAACCTCAAGTGTTTCACCATTGTACAAAACCACAAACATAGTTGATGATTCGGATGACCATGAGTACAAGAAATGAAATACATAAATAAATTAATTACTTTTGCTAAGTAATCAAGTGAGAAGAGATAATGAAAATCTTAGTTGTAAACCAAGGTTCTCAACATCACCATTTTTATACTATAATTACACAAGTCTTCCAACATAATCTTGTTTGGAAACATAGTTTGGTTTCATTCACTTCTTATTTGTAGGTTAATTAATGGCTTAAGAAAGATGTAGAATGAAGACATATGAGGTTTAAAAAACAGAATTCATTTTATAAGGTTTAAGAAAAACAATCCTAACTCGAACCTCAAAATGATGATTTACCAAACTTTATTTACCTTGGTAAATATGTGACCGGTAAATATATGGTAAGTTCGTAAAAGATGTTTCAAGTATTTAGAAAGAAAAATAATGTCAAAAAATGAAAGAAAAAAGAAAAAGATGAAATAAAGAAAAAAAAACTCACAAGTTGCTATTGAAAATTTATTGAAAAAATATGGAGTTCTTAGATATAATAAGTGAGCAAGAGTTTAGAGTTATAAAGGTGATTAGTGAGATTTTGTTTAGTATTTATAGATAAAAATTAGGTTTTGACATTTAAAAAGTTATTTAAGTGGAGAGAAATGAAAATTTTCAATTTTAAATAATATAAGTGAAGGGAAAATAAAAAAATTTTCAATTTTAACCTCTTAAATTTAGTTTTTTTGTCATTTTTTAGTTTGGCCCCACTTGGTTCAACCTGAACCAACTCGAACCGTATTGAAAGAAATATTATATATCGATATTCAAACGATTCCTACCAAATTTCCGACCTTCTTGAAAAAAGTTTATAGGTACGCCACTATTTATGTGTAGTAATTTTTTTTTTATTATCCAATACAAACTATTTATATATTAGGTAATTTTATGATGTGACGGTGATGCAGACTACCTTAGGGAAGGACATGTGACATACAATTTACTCATTTGTTAGTATAGGGAAATGAGGTTTCATGTTGGACTAAGAAGTTTTATTAACTAAGGTGAGTTTCTCTTGAGGGTGATCGGCACAAGCTTGATTATCTGATTGTTGTAACATCGATCCTACATTTTGGTTGTGAGGAGGAACAAAGTTTTCCTTATAACGGGCTTGATACCTTCACTACCAAGACGTGTTTTAAAACCGTGAGGCGTTTGTGTTTCGTCTCGACCAAAGGGGAAAATATATGGTGCATTTCACTGGATTGTTTTTCGGAATGGTATCAAAGCCCGGGACTAGATTGATGGGTCAGCATGGCGCTATGCTCCTTAAGGGAGTGGATTGTAACATCATACATCGGTTGAAAGAGTGAACAAAGCCTTTCATATATGGGATGGATACATTGTCTACCATAAAGCGTTTTAAACCGTGATGTGTCCAGGTTTTGTCCCGACCAAAGCAAACATTATCATAGTGCGGTTTAACTGAACTGTTTTCCGAAATGGTATCAGAGCGAGGACGTTAGACCCTATAACGGGGGTGGATTGTAACTTATCACATTAATTGGTTGTGAGGGGAACAAATGTTTCCTTTCAAGAGCTTGATACCCACCATCATGACACATTTTAAAATCATGAGGCTTCCGGGCTTAATCCCGGTCAAAACACATAATATCATGATGCAGTTTCACTAGGCTATATTCATAGAAAACTGATTTTTTGGAACTTATCAATATGTGCGATAA
The DNA here is from genome assembly GCA_030867185.1 of Tagetes erecta. Taxonomy (NCBI): domain Eukaryota; kingdom Viridiplantae; phylum Streptophyta; class Magnoliopsida; order Asterales; family Asteraceae; genus Tagetes; species Tagetes erecta. The sequence goes on along the minus strand of CM061492.1, from coordinate 11,683,670 downwards.
AATGCGATGATCTAAGTTTGATTTCTGATGGTTTGAGTAAATACAAGTATAGTAGTTGTTGTAAATCTTTGGATAACATTTAAGGATGTTTTATGATGCCTTGTTTATTTACAAAACTTTTTTTATGATGCTTTGTCCATTGCATTCCTGTTAAAAATTGTTGACGGATGGAAGTTATTACCAAATTATAAAGTGATGGTTATACATTTTTGTAGGAAAATTATAAAATTTAGGATGGTTCTCTTAAAAACAACTAGGATGCATTTTATAAAATATAGTATATGTTTTATTAGGATGGTTTTTATAAAACTAAACTCTGGCAGAAATCTTTTCAACCACAACAAACATTTGCACGTTTCCGTTGCCACCGTATACTTAGCCTCAGCGGTAGACAAAGTAACACACTTTTACAATCTTGACTACCATAACAGTATAACACAACTCTCTGGTAAAGATGATCAAATTTGTTTTTATTATATCAGAATTTGTATATATAGCTAGCCAACAAGCATAATGTAATGTGAATTAGCTACCTCTCCTTGTTTGAAATGCCAGATGACACAATTCATGTCTCATAATGTACGTACTCCAGATTCGATATTCTATCAACACTTTTACAGTACTGTTTGCTCTTTTTCAGACCCTTTTGTACTATCTAATGTGTTATCTACTTCACACATTCAGGTTTAGATTCAAATGCTGTTATCTACTTCATATTTCTGCTGCATTTTACTACCCAAATCATATAGATACATCTCTTCGTAGCTTCGCTTTCTTTGGCCTACGGCAAGAAGAAACAGTTTTGAGCTTTAAAGTTCAAAGCACAAGATGCCGAGAATAGGCTTTGAAGTAACTAGGCTAAGGGCTGAAATGGTTAGTATATCATGTACATACATAACACTAATTATAGATCAACGTTTGGCATCGTGCTTTGACACTGTGATAAGTTAAAGATTAACTGTTAAACCACTTGCATGAATGATCCTACGAATCTACGCGGTTAAAAACAATATTGCACAACACTTTCATAAACAGCCCTTGTGTACATGTTAATTCTATAAACTCTACAATTAGGTATTTTGCACCACACATCCTTCAATTCTTGAATAAACTAAACTACCAAAATTTAAACTTTAAAAGAGATTACACTAGAATCATTGGCCTACGTCATATTACCGAACAAGAACCTGGAACTGAGGTTTAAGAGCCATTACTTCAAAACATACACGACGACTGATGATTGAAGATCTCGATCCACCTTGAAATGAGCATGAAAGAATCTTTTTCTCTGGTAATTATAACCCGAATTCAGTGAAGTCAATAGAAAAATGATTGTATGTCACAAGGCTTAAAAGTTCAAGGAGATTTGCGTACCTCTTCAAAAGAATGGGATGAAAGGAAATGTTTAAGATGCTTTTCTTCATTGTTGAATAGAATTATATGACTTGGTTGAGACCAGTTTTTGGCAAACTCAGAGATGAAAGCAACAGGGTCCATCAAGAATCGGTCAGATTCGTCGAGATTCCCCTTCACTTCGCTAATAACAGATTACCAAAATAAGTTTGTAGTTAGTAGACGTGGCAATTTCAACCCATTATCTTATGAATGAGGGCTCAGAAAGAGTCATTTTCAAACAGCAAATATAAAAAAAACATACATGAAAAAACAATTATCATACAGAATTAATAGTAACATAGGATAAAGAAACAGAAAATCATAGAAGTCCCTATAACTATAATAGTTACAAAAAAATAGATTCTTTTTTAGATAACATTATTTCTGTAATAATATTTAAACACACTAATTCATTAAAAATTAGATTACTTTTGAAACTACATTTTAACACTAATTACTTATAGAAGAATTTAAAATTTTTTGGACAATGTCCTTTTTGGTGAGACTCGTCCTGTAAAAAAGAACCAGTTACAACCCACCCGTTCAATGTGAAAGTTCATTCAAGATTTTGTCAGTTATGTCTTTACCTTGGCGAACAGTCCAAAAAACGCATAGGAACATTTTGATGCAAGGTTGAATAGTAGGGAGTAGCATGGCATGGTGTCAAAAACAGAATGCTTTTCACATTCCCTTGATGTGCTTCCTTGGCTAGATAATTCATCACATCCTCAGTTCCCCTCTGGTTTTTATTGTAGTGCAAGAATTTGCAAAAATTAATGAAAATAATAATAGTATTGAGAAGGAAAAACTCTCAAAAATTAATGAAAATAATAATATGAAACTTTGAGGTACCTGATGAACCATACTCATGTATATAGCCATGGGAATATTTGTTGCCACCAAGAAAACGACCGCTGCTTGCATCTTCCAAGAGGCTTTAGAGCAAGTGCTTGTAGACTTCTTGATCTTTTTATTAGATGAATATAGTGGGCTTAACATGGCTAATGAATAACCAGAGAAAGATAAAGCTATTGGAAGCACAGGGAGGACAAACCTGTTGATCGTATTTATTAATAAATCAGTTTGGGCTAATAACTATCCCAAATGGGTCAAATCAAATTTTAGCTAAAAATAGAATGAGTCAAATGGACTACAAAAGTTAAACGGGTTGAGAGTAGACCAGAATGTACTTTTAGTGCATACAATCTCTTAAAAAGGTTGACAAGCGTATTTTAAACGGGTTGACATTTAATGCATTAGCTAATTTAAATAAAAAACAAAAAGGTTGACAAATGTGTGTGTCAACCCAAGTCCCAAGCCAATCTGATATCATCCCGCTTGTTTCAATACGAGCCAGCTTTGACACTACACAAGTCACCTGAGCCACCCATTTTGCGGCATTAAATGATAGCTAAAACATCGTTCTTGTCGTAATACAGGAAAACGCAATATAATTTAAAAAATTAGGATAAAATGTGGATGCAAATACAACCCCTGCATTTGCATCTTTTGTTCAAAATCACATATTCTATAAAATGTTATATAGTTCTTCATACTTGCAGTGTCCGTGATTTGATTGTGACAGAAATCAAGAACAATACAGGATAGGAGAAAAATATACTGGTAGACATACCTGAATTCTTTGTGACCTAATATACTATATAGCCCTATAACCCACAAAATGAGGCCTGAAAGCTTCCAGTGTTTAGACTGAATGATGCCGACCACCATAAAGGGTAAAAAGGTAAATATCATGACAGTAAATCCCTGGGTGAAGTACCAGTGCCATGGATGAGTTCCATAATAGTCACCTCCAGAGGACAGAAAATTGAACTTCAAAAAATTAAGAGGCACTAAAACCCATGAACCATAGATCAAACGGTCCAGTAGGAATGTCAATCCAAGCACAATTGACCTGATAATAAAGCCAGAAACATAAGTAAAATTATGCATGCTATTAATCTTATGAATGTGTTGACTCGGGTTATGCTTTATTGCTAACGGGTCAGACATGTACTGAAATATTATCTAAAAAGGGAAATGAGTCGCAAGTCGCCTACTCGCCTAAAGTGAATTTTACTGCTTTAAACTTCCTAAAACAAATTATTAAAAAAATAAAAAGTTTTAAATAATACAGGATTTGTAAGCATACTTGACACACTAATTGTCTATAAAAAACATGGTCACTTTACATTGACTCAACCAGAACCAATAAATGTGAACCCATTTTGACCCGTTACCCAACCTGCTTGTCTTGTTCATTTTTCCATGTATACTTGTACAACATACTAGGAAATAAGATGTACCCAATAGGCAAGACTTGAAGAAAAATGAATTTCAGGCGATCACGAGACACAAAAAGCTCCATGAGGCCGACATAAACCCATATTATAGCACTTGTGGGCCGGACGGCACAGGCTAAGGCAGCAGTAACCAATGCCCAAGTTCTAGAAACTGGCTGGCCATGGCTTGGATTGACCCTCAAACAGGGCCAGTAGTACAGACTAACAACCGTAAGAACAGTCTCCAAACTGTTGGATAAAGTGCGTGTGATACAGTAAAACATAAACCAGTTCGTTAACTGTGCAAAGAGCTGAAATAAAATTAAGTAGAACATAAAAGAAATATGATATTTGTATGAAGTATATAAATTTCTGTTACACTATTGTTTGAAGACTCGATATCGATATATCTCATTGTTATATAAAATAATTGTCAGAAAAAAGAGCTGTGAAGATAGACTATGGTATGTGGACAGTTGGACAGATGGAGGTGGCAAGATGGACAGATTGGATACGCTAGATAACAAGTGAAAACAGGGTAAATTTTAGTACCATTAGAATAAGTCAGGTTAACAAAAAGCACTTGTTGATTTTCTACAAATATTTATACATGATAAAAACAAAAAAAGGTTATAAAAATTATATTATTACAATATTAATAAGCTACTTTTAGAGAAAAGAGATTTAGGAGACTGGATCCATCAAACATATGTTTTGGGCATCTTTCAACCTGTTTGACCAGTTTCTTTTTCAGCTAAAATTTTCAATTTACCCATTAAAGACGTGCCTTAACCCAAACTGACCTATTTATAGCAAAAGGATACAGCCCATTGAGCAACATGGTCACCATACAAGGCATGAGAGAGTTTGAACAAGTAGAGATCACCAAAGGAGGACAGCATAGATTGCAATAGTCGTGGTGCCTTTATCTACAAGAACAGAACTTCTTTTAATATTGCACAATACAGAAGGATAGAAATAAATGCTCTATCTTAATAACACGAGCACATGTTAATAGAGATTGCAGTTTCAACCCATTACTAATGAATGGGCTAACTTGGTTATGTTTTATCTTTGATAGGTCAAACCGGTAACATTGTAAAAGTTAAGTTCAATAGGAATGGGTCAAAACAGGTTAGAAGTTTTGCCTAAAGGGTACATCTCAAATAGCTTTATTAAACAAATTAGATATTATTGCAATAAAACAGTTTTGTAATTATAATTAGCATATGAACTATTATAAAAAAAATAAAACAAGGAAAAAAGTGTGTGGATCAATCCAGCCTGACCTGGCCAGCCCTAAAAGATTTCCCTTTTGACCCATACCCAATTTCCACTTCTACTTACAAACTGCAATATAAAATCAACTCAGAAAGAAAAAGATTAAAAAAAATTACCATGAAGAGTGGAGTATCAAGATGTAAAATGAAAAGAACTTTATAGAGAACTGCAAATAGCATTGGATGTAAATAACTACGTATCCCTTTTGTCCACTCCCATGTTAAATGTCCATATCTGCTAGTTAAAAATAAAGTCACACCCCTGTATATAACAAGCATAACTCAGCATGTATGAAGTCAAATAAAAAATAGATATACCCAAAGGTAATTCGATGAGCAACTTCAAGTGCTTGCCAATGCTCATCAGGGTTAAAATATGTTTGAACAAATAAAGAATTTATCATTCTGAAAATTAAACAAATTATAAAGATTTTCTTGGATGATGGAAATTGACTGGCTTGTTGTTTGCTATCTTCTTGATAAGATTTGGGATTTGATACTCCATCCCCATGTGCTGATGCAGAAGCATTTGTCCGCTTTCTCATTACTGAATTGATGACACCAAAGAGTAACACCAATTAGATGTAAGACAGGCATAATATAACTTCTGGTTCAGTACTTACTAATAGAAACTTGTTGTTGTAAGCAGATAATACTTGGCCTATCTTTCTCGTAAAACTTACGACAATGCTAGGTAAGCTGTGGGCTTCAAACAAACATCCGCCACTTAACCAATTTGAACTTTGAGTTCTTTATATCATATTAATCACAAATGGCATACGAGAAGATCAAAAGCCAAACACAACTCTAAACAATTTTAAAAGCAGAATTTATCACAGATGACTTACCAGAATGTCTCTCACTGGATCTACATATACGCTAACTTTTTTGGGTTATATAAACTTTTGAGTTTTGACAAAAGGATACACCTCAAATATCATGATCATCTACATTTGCAGATTCATCTTCTTCTAAATTGTTAGTTTCATCTTCATTTAAATTGGGAGTTTCATCTTCATCTACATTGTAGTTTCATCTAAATTTATATGTTCATCTTCATCAAAGTTTTTCACTTTTTCATCAATAGTTGTAGTATATATATTTCTACTTGTAACAAATTTCAATAGTGATCCTTTTAGTGATTCTTCTAAAGCTACTCGTCTTGACTTTTTTTAATTTCTTATGAACGGGAAGCACATTTTCGAATACGGTTTGACGTTTGACATGTGTAAAGATGTAATCACAAAAGCAGCAATTCAGTAAGAACACAAATGAGTACCTAGAGTCCAAAATCACTACCTATCTTCTGTTACAAATAAAAAATCCAAAAACAAGCAATTCCAAAGCCCTAAATAAGTCTGAAACAATTCAGAAGCAAGAAATTTGAGAAACTAGCCTCCTGGTCGCCGAAACAACCTCGATTTCAATTTCAACACAAAACAGCCTAAAGCTTGTCTAAAACCCACAAAGATTATATTTTTACAAATGTGTTTGGCCCAAGGCTCACCCAATGTGCCTTAAGTCTACTTCAACAACTATGCTCTGAACTATAAACACGAGATCATTTTAACATGTCTGTGTTATGCAAATCATGTAATGTTAATATCATAATATGTTATGGGGATTGAAAAATGATGTTACAAGTCAACTACTTGAAGATATAAATCCATTACTTTGAAATGCATCATAAACGTATCAATCAATTGTATTGTTTCATTCAAATTTAAACAGTTTCAGCCAGGTAATGTAATTCAAGTAATCGATTCAGACTAGAACAGCGAAATCAAAACATTGAACAACAAAACTTACCGATGAGATCTGTAAGGGTTTGATCGCTCAAGTGCTGCAGCGGAGTACGATGGGTGGGTTTTTGTTCGGGTTAGAACCGGGTTATAAGATGATCCGTTTAAAACCAGACGGATTTCAGATCCGATACGGAACGGGTTCGGGAGAGAGGGAACGGCAAAATATACATTTTGCTTAAACATACTTCACTTATGAAATTATAACACATGTACCCAACATTTCATTTGTATCTCAAATTCTTTTTCCTAATGTTTTTAATTTAGGCTTAAAAGTTGGTCTTGATGCTTGGTCTTTTAAAATATATTATGATTTGTAATATACTAGATTAGATCCCGTGTAATACACAAGTATCATGTATTACACGGGTTAAAATATAACTCAAATCATATAAAGCATAATATAGTAGTCAAAACTAAAAACAACGTACCTAGATATATCATTTTTTAGAAAGACTAATTATATAAATCCAATTTTTCTATTACACAGAAAATAAAAAATGCTCCAGCACCTTAACGCAATAAGTATGAGTATAAAGAATTAATGTTTAAAGGCAAACCACACCTTCCTTTATATTTTAAGCATTAAATAATATTTCAAATTAGACTATCATCATGTATAAAAAATAAAGAAATATATAAAGCTTATGCAAAAAACAAAATTGAAGCAAAATACTTAAAAAAAAGTCGGATAACCTTTAAATTGTTGTGTATATTGACTCACTTTCTTTTATTAACGGAAAGGTAAACAAAATGTTTACTTATTCCAAACACTATTACAAAAGATCTGCTTGATTACAAATTACAGTCCTTCACGCATTGACATTACACCATATTAATAATAAAATTTTAATCTCAAGCCTAGTTTCTATCATTTCACAAATTCCGAACGTTGCTTTTTCAAGAAAACCCAATCTATAGGAGTGGCGGTGAAAAAACCATAGAGATAAGGTAATTATGAATGATACACTTGATAAATAGGATAATATATAAACAGATGAGAAGATGCAATCTTTAGCTGTAGATATAGCAACGGCTCGCGTATCTCGGCTTTTGGACCTAAACACATTAGAGTGTGTCACATTTATTTTTGACTTGTTGATGTGCTAATATTTTGCATATTGTTTGAGTGATGTTTTAGACTTATCATTTATGTTATGTTTGTTCTACATTTGTACTGTTGTTTGATGTGCTTAATTATTTATTTATATTTTTTTAAAGCGAATACATTCGAATCTATTCAAATTCAAACAACTTAATCGAATCGAATTAATAGATTTTTAGTCGAATGTGGATCGAATACGAATACAGTTTTTTAAAGTCTCAATTCGACAAATTCGATTCGTCACATTCGTTCAATTTGTATTCGATTCGAATAAACACCCCTAATTCCCTAAATCAAAGGGATCATTTTATTTTTAAAAGATATTATATACATAAAACGACACTTTTATACTTTATGCAGAGTAAACTGCAGTTTTGGTCCCTGTGTTTTGATGTCATTAACAGTTTTAGTCCTACCTTAACAGTTTTGGTCCCTGTGTTTTTATTTTCTAAAATTTTTGGTCCCGAACATTAACTCCATCCAATTTTCCGTTAAGTCTCTCACACATGCGAAGTAAAAATGTCATTTCTATCACTATTTTTGACAAACGACTGAATAAAAATGTTAACCTACATGATGACTTAGATAAAAGAGAGGGAGAATTGACATTTTTACCCTTCAAATGTGGGGCGCGTGTGAGAGACTTAACGAAAAATTAGATGGAGTTAGTGTTTAGGACCAATTCTGTTAGAAAACAAAAATACAGGGACCAAAACTGTTAAAGTGAGACTAAAACTGTTAATGGTATCAAAACACAGGGACCAAAACTGCAGTTTACTCCTTTATGCAAAAAAAAATAAAATTTAAGACATGACCCGAGTAACCACTTTGATTTATCCAAGCCTTATTTCACCTTGGTGTGACTATAACATCGATCATCATTACACGCGAGATTTGTATCCTCGCATTGTTATCTCTTGATCACATCTACCGCCCATCATCACATCAATTGTAGGTCCAACATTGATCGAACACATATACGCCATACTTTCTAAATTTGGCAATCATCAAAAGCTCAAATAGCCTCCCTTATCTTTAAACGCCGTTTTCTTTGACTCGATAAAATTAACTTAGTATTTATTTATTGAAGTCAAGAGTCAAGAGGCATGCATAATCACATCTTGTTTGCCTTCAATCTATACTATATAAGAAAGCTTTTATGTGCTTGCTTCTCACAAAACATTTAAAAAAAACAAGCTCGATCAAAAAACAACACATTAAAGATGGATGTGGTGACCAAAGCTATAATCTTGATCACCATGGTGCTATGTCTCACCTCAATTGCCGATGCCATTTCGGGCCAAGCAATCGTCTACAACCCGCCTTATGCTCGTAAGTAATTTCTTATCCTTCGCCTTAGTTCTTACCATCGATCACCGAAAGATCTTACGCTTTTTTTATTTTTATGTGTTTGATCATAGAATTGAATGACGTATTTATTAAATTAATTGTAGCATCAAGATGTTACGGTTCGAAAGATCAAGGAGTGATGATCGCAAGAACGCCTGGCAGCGTGTTTGCCTATGGAAGAGCTTGCGGAAGGAAGTACCGAATTCAATGCATTAGTGGAACAAACAAAGCCATCCGTGATGCATGCACGGGAAAGACTGTTGATGTTACCGTTGTAGATCGTTGTGAGACATGTGCCGCGAATGAAATTCAACTTTCCCAAGAGGCGTTTGCGACGATTGCTCGTGTTGAACTTGGGAGAGTTAACATCGAATACGCACAGTACGTACTAACTAGTACTGAACTAGTTTAATTAATTTCTTTTCATGAACGTAAACATTTTGGTATATATGTCATCGTACTAATTGGGATCGTTTTTCTTGTTGTGGTTTGCAGGATCTGATTATAAAAATTATGGATGTGAAGATACTAATTAAATAAAAGCGTATATATATATATATGCTATGCTAGCTATTATATGTACCAAGAAGCAAGCTAGAACATATGAATAAGTGTGTCACGATAGATGTAATGCCGTGATGATAATCAATTTGATGAATAAAAGAGTTACATTTAGTTAATCTTATATCTATTTATTACATTACTTTTAAATTCATTTTTTGAGAGAAAGTTAATAATCTATCTAATAAATTAAGGTTTTAGGAGGCAACTTTTAGGTGGACGTTTTTTAATTCATAATAGGAAGTTTGAGAGGGAGAATTTAAGTGTTATGCAATGAATTATTCGAATGGCCATAATAGGGAGAATTTATGTACAGCTCCGACCCGAACATGGTTGGCGTCGTCCCGCACACTTTCTACTAGGTCGGACTTGATAATGACCCACGCCGCTCTGACCTAAACAGGGCTAACGTCGACCCACACACTTCCGACCAAAACGGATTTGACAATTAACTATATATCTCCGACAACAATCGATTGCACATGGCCGAATTAGGAGAAGCGGTTCGGGTCGCTATCGGACCCATTTTGGTCGAAAATATGTGAACAACGTCAGACCCGTTCGGGTTGGAGCAGTACGGGTCACTTTCAGAACCGTTCCAATCAAAAGTGTAGGCCTACTACGAGCATGTTTTGCTAGATCTGCTTCATTTGAGATCTAGATGTTATTTCGGATATGAATGAGTAGATTAGAGGTTTGAGTGAGTTGATTCAGCTGTAATCAAAGGTGGTTGACTAAAACAACCAAACCATCGACACATATCTATTTATAAAAACGCTATTTCACTAAACAATATATTTAAAACTAAAAAATAATTAAAGTCAACCGTCACCTCAAAAAATCAAACTAGTCAAACACCACATACCACCACCCAGGGCCGTCTCAAGGTTTTTGGGGGCCTCAATCGAACAAAAAAAATGAGGCTTTAAAAAAAATAATTAAAACCCTCCTCCTTTTTCCGGGCTTGGAACCGGCAATATAAACTATAGGGTTTATAGTTGGCGGAGTTAAATTTTTTTTTTATTATATATTGTATATATGTAATACTTATGTTTAGATAAAATTTACTTTATAAATTTTAACCGGACCCTTTTCAACAATTAGATCTCTTAAATTATTACTAATATTATTTCATTGACTTGGATCAACTAAATTTCAAGGTTCTTTAACTTGATTTGTAGTTTCATGTACATTTGTAGCTTCATCTAAATTCTTAGGTTCACTTTTATCTTCATCTAAATTGTTAGGTTCACTTTCATCTTCATGTAAATTTGTAGTTTCATGATCTACATTTGTATTTTCATCTTCATCTAAATTGTTAGTTTTATATTCATTTAAATTGGTAGTTTCACCTTCATCTACATTTGTAGTTTCATCTAAATTATATGTTCATCTTCATCAAGGTTTTCATCAATAATTGTAGTATTTCTTCTTTTTGTTACAAATTTTAATAGTGATCCTTTAAATAAATGATTCTTCTAAAGCTACTCGTCTTGCCCTTTTTTTTTTCTTTTGATGAACCATATTCATATTTTCGAATACGATTTGACATGTCTAAGAGTAAAAATATAATCACAAAAACACATATTCAATAAGAACACTAAATGGTTAAATAAGTGATAACAAGCAAACTTAAACTTTTAATGATTCTTCTAGAATGCACTACCTATGGCAATTCAAAAACCCCCAAAGTCAAAACGGACAAAACCTATAACAAATTAACAGTCAAATGATAAATGCATAAAGCAAACAAATTAGAGAATCTTACCTTGTTTCCACTTCCGATTCAATAATTCACTTCCACTTCCAATTTCAATAACCAACACCTTTGATTTATCGTTGCAACTCAGGCTCAGCAAGTAAGTTCAATTTTTGAAACAGTGGCGATTTGCCGATTTCAACACACCAACACCTTTCTGTAATAGAGACCAACACTTCCGATTTCAACAACCAACAGTTCTACTTCTTGATTGCAATTTGAAACAGGTTTAGATTTCAAAAAGAAAGGAATCAGGATCCAGGGAAGAACTCAACCTCTCATATTGTTGTGAGGTTGTAGATTTAGGGTTGATCCATTGCCCGTTAATGTAATGATAAAATAACTGGTGAAGGATTTGGAAATTGCCAATCGTCCCTTCGATTTCATCATAAACGGCTCAGCAGCAGTTTCACATTCACGCAATCACGCTCCTAGGTTCTCACATCTCACGCTCCTTTTTTACCATATGAATCACACACCCCTCATTCTCCTGCTTACTTAGGTTTAAGCCCAACTTATACCCAAAAGCCCATATATTATTAGAAGCCTACAAAAAAAATTGGAAAAATGGGGCCTTAATATTTTGGGGCCTAAAACCCTAAAATCACCGTATAAGCCCATTGGGCCGGCCCTGCCACCACCTCACTAAACCAGATTATTAGTCATATATATAAGTTTTTAATTCAATACGGTTAAATAAAAAACAATTAGTGTAACAAAATTAATAGTCATATATATATAAGTTTTGACCATTTGCATCCTTAAAGTTTTTGTTTTGACATTTTTTCCTGAGGTAGTTTGGTTAAAATGAAAATAAAATGCAAATGTTAAGATGAATATGAGATTTTAAAACTATAGTGATACAAATGGTTAAAATCAACAAACTATATGGATGCAATTTACTCCTTTAATTCAATACAGTTAAACAAAAAACGATTAGTGTAACAAAATTTAATTCAATACAGTTAAACAAAAAACGATTAGTGTAACAAAATTTAAATTGTTAAAATCCAAAAACCTAAAAGAAAAAAAAAATCTCATCATAGATTTTTAATATTCTTAAAATATCTGCGTGGTCCTCGTCGCATCATATATATAGTCTTCATTTCTGACATTTAATCTGTCGTCATCCAGATTATAAAACCGACATTAAAGCCCATAGTATTCAACTCCTAATCCATTTCAACTCCCCATCAAAACATCCATCTTCATCCATCTCCTCAAACCGCCGCACCATTTCTTCACCCTCAAAACACCAACTCAACATGCCAAACAACTATCTCCACCACCACCATGCCACCGTCAACCACCACTCACCACCCAAACCCAACCCACAACTCCTATCCACATTTCTCAAGTTCACCATCATGTTCTTCATCTTCTCCCTCTTCCTCATCTTCTTCAGCCTTGCTTCTATCCTTCTACTCAACCTCCTCATCGCCGGATCCTTCATCAACCGCCACCGTCGCCACCAACACACCGCCGTGTCACAACACCACCTCCCCACCTTCATATACTCACCTTCCGCCACCACCACCGATGACTGTTCTATTTGTTTAGAGAGTTTTAAACAAGGAGAAGCTTGCCGTACACTTCCCGTGTGTGACCATTTCTTTCATGCACAGTGTGTAGACTCGTGGCTAAAGGAGGTGTTAAATTGCCCCGTTTGCCGGTCACCGGTCCCGGTGGATGTTCATCGGTCGTCGGATTTAATTGCGAGTGAAGATGATGACAGTAAAATTATGTGGGCAATTGGTGTAGGTGGCTGCAGTTAGATTTGGAGTGATGAAGTTTAGTTTTTATGAATATTAATTGTTACGTTTCTACTTTGGTTTATATTAATTGTAATTATTATATGTTCCTTTAGTTTAAGGTTATAGCTTTTTAAGTTGTGTCTTGAATCTTGATTGGATACACGTTAATAATTAATTTATAGACTTTTAACGTTTCAACCTAGATTAGTGGCGTTCTTATATACGTCTACATTATCCTGTTTATAAGTGTTACCGGACCCACTAACCAGTTATGTAACAACACGTCTTAGGAAACAAATGCGGTATTGATGTCGTGCATGCATTGTTGTCACAACCACGATTAATTAACGACACTAAGCAATCTGATTGTTTGCCGCTTTTTGGACACCATTCGGGTTAAAATTTGGATATAGATGTATGATATTATGTTTGTGATCTCATTACTTTATGGATGATGCCATATTTATGAGTTTGTTTGTCATTTCATCCGTTCCATGTTGGTGGCCACATTAATTCGATCCACCTTACGCATTGGAGGCGTTATTATACATTGAACCATCAAACCAAAATACATTTTAAACCTAAGGGATGCTAATAAACGTATTGGTTATTAAATTTTATTTAGTAAGAAGATTAGCTGACTGCTTAATTAAAACATAACAAAGTTCACTCAACAAAACAAATTGTTACGACGACTCAAGCACGAAAAATAGAACTACACAACAATGGCATTAAAGCCGCTTCAAATTGTGCCTAAACATTAACAACAGGAACATAAAGCCCTTTTCCCTCCTTCTGGTCATGGCTTGTTTTGCGATCATGGTAGAAAACAGTGTACACCACAAACATAAATAGTGTCAACAAGCAGTAACAACCATTTGTGAAAGGAAGCCTTAGAGCCAGATCTGAGCTCAAGTGGTTGTTATAATGTGCCATAAAAACAAAACCATACGCGAGAGTGAAAAGAACCATCGTCATTGACGCTTCTAGTCTTTTACCTTTCATTAGCTCCGCGGCCCTCACAACTGCTTTAAGACCACTGCAACCTTCTTCCAAAACAGAAACTATCAAACTTACCATGCAAATTGTCGCCACGTAAATGTAACAAACTGGGACTGAAAACATGATGACTCCTACGTAGAAAGGTGTCGGTGAATCTATTGTCAAGAAAGTTGTTATCACAACAGAGATGGCGTAAACAATTGTGATGCCTAAAATGAGCAAAATCAAGTAAAAACTAGTTGCAAGTGGTCTTGTCCAATTGTTTCTAATTTTCAAGAACATGTCTTTTGGCCCTAATACTTTGGCAGTGTAAGCTTCATATGAAGATGAAACTGTGGCAACCAAGAAAACAAGTGTGACGATTGAAGATATCGCTATAATGAAGAGTTTGACGAGGAGAATCTCACGAATAGTTCTGAAAACGCCGATGTAAATAGCTGGACTAGTATTGTTTTGTGCGATATCGTAAAGCATGTTAGGGTATTTATCTAACTGCAACATCAAATAATTGGTGAGAGGTGTAAGCATATAGTCCTGAGCAAAATCTAACTGGGAATATGAAAGAAACACAAGTAGTAGGATTGGAACAAGAAGCTTCCCATTGCTACATGTGGTCTTGAATGACTCTTTGATTATTCCAAACAATCCTAAAGATGATTGGGACTGTGGGGTGGTGAGTTTGTTATCCATTTTTTGATGTTTTTGATTCTAATAAGTTGTAACTATAATTTGTTACATATATATATAGGTCTAGTTCGATGTCTAATACTGGCCGGCCTGGCATGTAATATATATATTATGTCATTTTCAACTCGAAATATTACTATTATTAAGAAAGTTGTCGATGATTTCGAGGATATACGATAAGTTGATAACCTTATTTTATGTTAACCGAGAACATTGTTAGGGTTGTAAATGAGTTGAGTTGAGCGCAATCAAGTAAGGTTGGGCTTGACTCATTTAATTTAACGAGTAATGTTGGCTTGAGTTGGACTTTGACTGATAGGTGTAAGTATAATGTAGTATTGGAATTTAATAGTCTCAACTATTTGTTATTGGTCGTTATCGGTCCTAACTACCGAATATGTGTTGATAGTCCTAATTAGTATCATTATTGCCACATATGGACTGCCGTTAAATAAGTTAATGTGTTAATTTTGTTTCGAATTCTAGATCGGCGTTTTAATTAGGGCTTTTGATCGGAAGGGCACACAAGTCGATTGATGTAAAAATTACCTTGAACCAATGATCCAAATGACGAATTTTTACATCCGATTGAAGCACCATTAGGTATAAATACCTGATTAAAACACCGTTTCGTTTTTCAAGGTCATTTTTATATCAACCGACTCGTATTTCTTCTTTCAATCAAAATCTCTAAAACTTCGGTCTGGAATTTGAAAAAAAACTTCTCCATTAATATTGTTGATTAAAAAAATGATAAAAGTTAGAACCGCCAACATGTATTTTGGTAACTAGAACCGATAGCGACCATAAATATATAGAAGTATTAAATTCTAATCTGGTAAATATAATTGATATTCTTTAGGTAGCTAGAAATATTATTATCAAGAGAAATTAGTGTTGATGGTTTCGAGCATATATGATAACGAAACATATATTATTTTATAAAGTACTAGTTTAGTGCCCGCGCTACGCTCGGAACACAACATTCAAGTGATGCTTTTAAGGATATTCATGAACGTTCCAATAAGTTTTGAAACAAAACCGTGGTAAACCGAAACACGAAATATATTTTTAAAAATTAAATTTTTAGTGTAGCAATATTATACTCAAATTAAAGAGAATAAAATGCTCAGTTTTATGGTGTAGTTTATTTTTTTTTAAATCCATATAAAAAAGTTATGTATATTTATAAAACACTGAGGTCTTTAATTGTATATTATTATTAGTTTTATCCATAAGTTTCATTTTCACACCCTATCAAATATAATCCGACTCATGTACACCCCTTGTAGTAGAGGGTTAAAAGTATAAATACTTTTAAATTTTTCAGAATTCTCCAAAATATTAGGGGACCAAAAATGTAATTAGTTTTATTATAATATATTTTATATATATATTTTAAATAAAAAATCATTATTATGAGATAAACTCTCAAATGATGCCACATAAGCTAAAAGCTTTAAAATTATGCCACATAAGCTTTTTTAGTTTTGCTATATTATATAAAGATATGCAACGGGATTTCCAAAGATGAAGTTGACAACATCCAATGATACTCACAAACGTACATCTAACCATAGATGTACGTGTTTCATCCTTAATTGACTTCTTGTCGAATATAGTTGGCTTTATCAATTATCATCGTCTACAAAAACCAAAAGATGGAAAACAATGGTGGATAATTTATTGAAATGAGTTTTTAACAAAATAGGAAGTTTTTTTTGGTACTTTGAACATAAGTTTATATTTTTTAACAACATATGAAATCAAATCTTGTTCAAAACGGAGTTAAGATAATTGAGAAATAATATCCAAAAGTTAATGTTTAATTAAAATAAACAAATTAAAACAGGCCGGAAAATCATTAAAGATAGCCTTAAAGTAAATAAAATTTGGGTCTGGTTGGTGTTGCTATATTGCAGCACAAGCGACGTGTTGTGTCAACCCAAATACTCTTGAATTAAATGACCGGTAATTTTTCTTACACAAGAGAGAGGCACAATTAATTATTTTCTTTAGTATGAGACACAAGTGGAGACCCCAAGAGTTCAATGCAGCTAGCTAATCCGCATTCGTACGCATGTGTGTGGGTGTGTTATGGGCCCAATGCGGCCCTTTGATCGCGTACTTTGCACCCTTGCATTATTGCGAGTCGATTGAGAATCGTCTTAATTTATGTTTTTAACCTGGTTCATGAAAGGTCTAAGGGTTAACTCCTGTATTATTCATACCGGTGCAGTGCAATGCAAGCGTCATACCGGTTCATCTAATTAGAACGCGGGCCCAACTACAAAGAGCAGAGCAAGCGGTTAGTAGCTAGGTTCGTGCGGTAGAAACAGAGCCTTTGGGCTGGGTCAGGTCATATATGAATGGATCTCAACTTGACCCCGGCCTAGCTTGTGTTAAGACTACTTGCAACATGATTAGAGTGTTGGCTCAAGTTATTTATGACAAAGAAAGTTGTGATATATTTCTCTACCACATAAGTTTATAATTACGTAACCTTCATAATAGAAAATTAAACACACTTACTTAAAAGCATGTACAATAACATGTAAACACATACCCTAGGAGCTAAGAGTAGGAGTAATTAAGTAATCTAATATTTACTAGAGATATAAACTATCAACAAAGCACTATATATGCAACCCTACACAAAACGTATATTAATCAAGCGTATCAATGGAAAATATTTTAAAAGAGCCATCTCTTTTCTAGGTTGGTAATTGATGGATTTTGCTGTTTAAACGTCGAAGGGAAATTTCTGAGCATATAACAGCCGCTATAGTCAAAGTCCCTATGAAGATGAACAAACCAAAAAAGCTTTGAACATCAAGACTTTGTGGAAGTGCTTGATTAGGTTGAGGTCCATCAGGAATACGAAATCCAAGATATTTTTTCTTCATTTCCATCATAGTGTCACTTTCAGTGACGTTTATTACCGCCCTTGAAAAATTCTGTAATAAAGGAGATCCCCGAGAAAATGCCTGATAGATATATTAAAAGTATATAAGATTTTATAGGAAGTGCATGAAAGAGTAGAATTTATATTACATATATGTAGTAGGTAACATAAGAGACTCACAAAGGCAATTCCTGACTCTTGGTTTATGGGTCCAAACTTCATGTAATTAGAGCCATACTTAGCAAGAAATAGTTCAACATAGGGGAGCTCATCAAAAACAGCATCTACACTACCATTAGACAAAGCATCTTTATATTCTTCAATGCTTTTCAGAGGCTTGAGTTTCGTGCCAGAACAGTTATACTTTTGAATTATAAACTCTTTTAAGAAAGAACCGTCTTGGTAGCCTACATTTTCATAACTTGAAGGCATTCTGGGACGCATTTGATCTAGTGTCAACCACGCGGACAATGTAGCTGTGAAAATCTGAACTATTATGAAAATCATACTTAGCCATATCACAAGCACGACTTTAGTGTTCTTGTTAAGTATCTTCCCTACAAAATGATATAGTACGTGTGTAAAATATAATGAAAAAACAGTTCCCTAACTTAATATGAAGTTGTATGTGTTAAAACAATTATGTACCTTCATGGAAGAAAAACGTCGAAATAGGAAACCAGACGACCATTACGAGTTTCTGATGAAGCGGGACTATAAATTTTGGGTTGTGAACACGATACTCTAGTATGGCAACTGCAAGTCCAATATAGATACATATCCCAACTATTGTAACCCATAATCTCCAAGTAAAAGGTTTCAAGAAAGTCCACAATGTTTGGTTCCATTGATGTGAAGCACGAACAAGCATGTAAACTTCAGAGCTTAAATAGGGGCTCGTGAAACTGACGTATTGAGTTCGACTAGAGCGCACAGTGACATCACCAGCAACCGCGGCACATTTCTGGAATATACAAATGTATAGAAGTTTATACTCTTTAACACATTGTATGATTAATAACGTACTTTCCTGCTTTGTTTGATTTAATGATGATCGACAAATACGTGCGTACGAATTACCTTTCCTTGAATGTGTTGTAGAAGTTGATCATATGTACCATTACTTTCCCCTTTGTCATTAATGAAAGGTAGGAAAAGAGGTTGAACATTGTAAGGTAACAAATGTAATGCATGGCAGAATATGGCTATGGAAAATCCACCTTCAACTTTAGAGTGTTGGTTCACTTCTACAAACTCTGTAAAGCCTGTTTTCTTAGGCACCCACACATCTAGTTTTGGGCATGGACCTTTTTCTTGCTTGCTTATTTTCCAATCTGGTCCTATAATGTCTTAATTTTATAGGCAACAAACATGAAAATAAACTCAAATTAGTATTTATTTAATTAATGGACTGTTTTTATTAGAAGTTTTGAATTTGTCAAAGTATTTGTATTTAAATGAATTGTATTGTATATGGTATTAGTTTAGAATGTTGGTGTATTTATCTATTTAACTTGCAGTATGTGACTTGCTTGCTATGTGGTGAGAATGATGAGTCAGTTGAACACATTTTCACATCATGCATCTTCACAGCTTAAATCTGGTTGAAGATTAGTTCGTGGTGTAGAATCAGGCCCATCTATGTGTTCTCATTCAGAGATATTATAGAAATCCCTAACATAACTAGAGGGGACTGCGATTTCAAGAAAGCGCTGCATGTTATGCTCATGGCTGCTACGTGGAGCATATGGAAGCATAGGAATAGAGTCCTCTTTGTAAGGATCACACCTTCAGTAAACATGGTTTTGTGCGAGACCATGGCTTTGGCGACGCTGTGGATAAAGACCCGCAGCAACAATAAAGGCATTCCTTTCTTGCGTAACCTTCCTTTTGATTGCGGCTAATTATGTTTCTTGTTTTTGTGATTGTTGTTTGTTGTCATTTTCTGTTTTTCGTACTCGTGTGTTTTTCTTTTTCGGGGTTTTAGCTACTTGTTAGCCCCTATCTATCTAATATTATTTGCAGTCCAAAAAATTTTTTTTATCTATTTAACTTTTTTAGCTTGATGTTTTGTTTCTTTTAATACTGATTTTTAAAAGTTACTTTTACGATTTACTGTGCAGCATGCGAGACATAATACTTATTTTAACAAAGCTACAAATGTGACACATCACGTCATGGGAGCATCACATGTTAATGTGACTATCGCAACATGGTGCACCACGTACACGTTAATGTCACTATCATAACACGTGTAAATAAATCATAAACGCAACACTGCTATCAGCTAAGGCCCAACAAGACATGTAGAAAGATCACATGCCTCAGATCACAATCAAGTTAGATTTGAGATTTTTAAAGGGATTTAAATGTATCAAATGAATTTGAGTTTGTAATACACGTGAAACAAACAATCATACATAAATTAAATTTATCACCCTTATCATCATCTTAAGAGTCGTCATCGCCCCGCCGTTGTTGCCACTGTCCCCTGCTCAGCTGCCGCTGTTGTGTTTGGCACCACCACTTATTGATCACAAGCACTGCAATCTCCACCGCCACCTACAATTCGTCTGTAGCTAGTAGGGGATAACAAGCTAGCTAGAGTGGCGATGACAATGAAGGTCAGTGCAGTGGGGGTGGCAGAAGATATATCGGCTTTAGAGGCGGTCCGAGATGGTTATGGAGACACCGGGTAGGGGTGGGAAACAAGTGTGGCGCAGGGCGGTGAATAGTCCAAAAATCTAATTCTTTTTTTTAAGTAGTACTTTAAAAGAAATTTGATGGAATTAGTTTGAAATTCTTAGATCTTATGTCAAATATTCTACGGAATTATTCAAACCAAACATGTTTACTTACCGTGAAAAGTGTCATTGATGATGTTTACATGCCGGATATGTTATTATAACAAGGCTAACTAAAACAACGACGTGACTATTGACTTTAATTTTCTAATTTTGGTCGATGGAGAATCTTTTTTATTTTATTATCATCTATTAAATTAAATCATAGATTCTAAATCTTAAATTCGGGATTTTAAACTATCAATATATTGACTTCTCTACAAGAAATTAAATTGTAAATCGATGTTTAGTGCGACAACAAAAGGTGTCAATAAAAGTAAAAATTTATAAAATTATATATATACAATAGTAAACACTCACTTATTCATATAAAAGCGTATGTGGTTAAGATTCAGTCGCTAAAAACAAGTATATAGTGACACAAAACAAACGTATTAGAATGACGTGTTTTCTTAGTTATGGCCCAATCCATGATCGTGATCAACGCCAAAGGAGCAAGGTTTGTTTTTTTTTTTTCCAACTTACAATTTAAAAAACCTTGAAGGTATGGTTTTTATAGTCATGCTCAGAGAAATAAATGAGACAATAGTCTACTAGTCTATCTTTTTAATCTTTTATCCACTAGTCTCATGCAGATTTAATCATATTTGAAAAGTAGTTGTTTCAAAAAGTTGTTGAACATGCACTTTTTTAATAACATACCTGCACATATATCTCCGTTTCCAACATGACCTTTTTCCTGGATATATCGTCTCCTACGTTTGCGGGACACATCTTGCATCGTGGTACTGATCACTGGTTTTCGTAATTGTACTTTGGAATACGTTTCAGCTCTTAACCGTTTATCCACTGTTGTTACTCTTGACGTTGTCACAAGATCGACAGCACAAAGCATAACAACAACGAAAATAAAGGAAACAATATGTTTCTTGTGTTCCATATTAATTGTTGGTTAGAGTGAAGCAACATCAGTAGAAGTTAGTTTATATATATAAAGTGATAATTGGCATCTACATTATAAAATTCGTTGACCGGCCTGTTCTTATGATCGATCTCAAATGCCTTAAACTACACGCTAGCTAGCTTTGAGAGAAATATATATATTAACAAACTAATAAAACCTGGCCACTTTCCGAGCAAATTCCAGATTCATTAATTAAATATATTTAATTAATTAACCATGCATCTATTTCGCTAATTAAGTATATATACGTGAGATATATATAGTGGTTTAAAAATATTCAACCAAGACGACATGGCGTGCCTAAACTCAATTGGCAGTAGCTAGTGTACTTTGACACAACAATTAATTACTTGACTAACTATTGCCATTGACTTCCAACATATACAGGATCCAGGATGAGTTAATTCTAGCTTTTTTTTTGAACGGCAAATTTTATTAGCGATAAACAAGGTCAGTGCACTGGGGGTGGCATGCAGAAGATATATCAGCTTTAGAGGCGGTCCGAGATGGTGATGGAGACACCGACTAATGGTGGGAAACAACAGTGATGATGCGGACGGTGAATAGTCAAAGAATCTAATTCTTATTTTTTACATAGTTTAAAAGAAATTTGATGGAATTAATTAGTTTGAAATTCTTATATCTTAGTTTAATTCTACGGAATTATTCAAACCAAACATGTTTACTTCCGTGAAAATTGTCATTGATATATGATGTTAACATGCCGGATATTTTATTCTAACGAGGCTAGCTTAAACAACGACGTGACTATTGACTTTAATTTTCTAATTTTGGTCGATGGAGAATTTTATTTTATTTTATTATCATCTATTATATTAAATCATAGATTCTATATCTTAAATTCGGGATTTTAAACTACCGTTATTTTGACTTCTCTACAAGAAATTAAATTGTAAATCGTTGTTTAGTGCGACAAAAAAAGTTTCAATAAAAGTAAAAATTAATAAAATTATATATGTAGTAAACAATCAGTTACTCATATAAAAGCGTACCTAGCTTGTTAAGATTCTGTCGCTAAAAACAAGTATATAGTGACACAAAACAAATGTATTAGAATGATATATTTTCTAAGTTATGGCCCAATTCGTGATTGTACGTGATCATCGGCAAAGGAGATGGATGTGTGCGATTAATCTGATCACGAATACGGTGATGAGAAGACGATAAGAGGTCGCCATAGGAGATCGATAGGTGTGTGTGAAACACTACTCGTGTGTGTGGTTCATTGGTTGAGCAAATAGTCAGGTTCCAATAATTGATTAGACCCTATATATATATGTAATCAACTACCGACTAGACCTGCCAGAAACCATTGTAACAGTGATGAAGCTAGGCTTTTTGGTCAAGGGAGGCCAAAGTTTATAACGCTTTTTTTTAGGGGGTCAAACCCTATATATATGTAATCAACTACCGACTAACAAAACAACATTTCGAACGGAAAAAAGTGAGAGGGTCGCGACCCTCCTGATCTGTATGAAGCTTCGCCAATGCATTGTAAGAATGAAGGAGTGTTTGTCATATAGAAAAATCATATATGAAGAAGCTAAAATGATGTTTAAGTGTATGAGTAACTCAATTATTAAAATATGTAAGATTTAAATGAAAAAAAAGGAAACATATGTGTTATCTTATCATCGCAAATAAAAATCACATACGTACATATACGTACCTTATCTCATCATAAATGATTGTCAACTCCTGCTCTCTCATTTAATATTTTCTCACCAATATATCGGCCTAACATCAGAATGGTCGCCTGAGGATTTGTTCCCGGTGAATTAAAAAACGTAGAAGCATCAACAACACGTAAAGAATCAACCCCAATCACCTTTAAACGGCTATCAACCACCTTATCTACCAAGCATCCACCATGAATATGCCAAAATGTGGCCAACGTTTTGTGACAAAAAGTCGCAATAGACTCCTCGTCAGATGGATCCTCAGGCAATGATGGTCCGACATAACTAAAATAGCTCGGACCTAAAATGCCTGGGAACTTATACTCTTCCATAGCCTGAGTTCCCAAAACTTTTCTAAGTACTTCCACTAGATTCCCGCATTGAAGTAAGTCTTCCGTGCTTGAATAATAGTTAAACCGAACGCTTGGACTGACTGTGACATCGACTGATGATTTTAAACTAAGCGACCCCTTTGATACCGGTCTTGACACCTTTCCTCCAACTACCACCACACTTAAATTTATAGGTGGGATCAAATTTATGAAAGGTATGAAAGGTAAGATAGATCTAATTCGAGGGATTGCGGTAGACTCCACGTATGGGCCACTTTTCGTGATCCCCGCCACACGAACTCCTACATCATCTAATCTCACTGGTACCAAAAGATTAACCCCGTTACGAGGGTTATCAGCCATAAACTGCCCAATATGTGGATGATCACGTACAACTGGAATATTTAGAGACGTTAGGGACGACTTTGGCCCTAACCCGCTTAGTAACAAAAGTTGCGGACTTCCAATCGCTCCGGCACTTAAAATTACTTCCCCGTTTCTTCTTACACGTACTTCATGATGTGTCCCTTTTGAGTCGTGGTATGTAACGCCAATGGCAGCTACGCATGAAAGAAAATGATTTCAAAATAAGCATAGTTTGTACTTTTCACAAAATTAAACATATTCAAAATAAGAACTTATAACGTAATTAGCATATATATACCCAAAAAGCTAGATTTTAGCATATATGCAAAAGTTGAAAAAACAGTACATGCGCAAAAAAACCAACCAAACAAAACAAGTCACATGTACTCTAAACCAACGAATTGAAAATGTCACGTGTATTTGCTACCTAAAATATAGTTTTATATTTAATTTCCCAAGCAGCTAAATCTCTGTCTTCAAATCTTCAGAAGAATATAAAACCGGCACGCTGAAATTTTTTAATTTGTTAGGTGTTATAATTTGGAGGTTGAAATTTAGCTACTTGGGAAAGAATTGAAGCCCATTAAATTTTAGCCAGCTAGCGAGCTGCATGTGACGTTTTTAATTCGTTGATGGTGTGGACCGATGTTTTAAACGACGGGGCCGGTTTAAAAACCACTGTAGCTAGATTCTAGATCTAAAAAATGGTTATATATAGTTATAAATCACATGCTGTAGAAAGGGTTCATAGTAGAGTTATATAAAATAAGTGATCAATTTTCAATACATATTGTTTTAAAAATTTATAACCTTCTTCATAATTAGAAAGATCGGTTGTAATATATAAGGCCACTCATGTAGACCAGTCACGTGTTGTTACGTGGCAATTCAATTTTATTTAACTTTAATATTTACAATTTTGGTTTCCGATTTTTACTAATTGTTATTTTAGCTGTAATGACTTTTCGACTTTGGTCTCTTACTCTTCTTTGACATATTGTACGACTACAACGTTCCAGATTTGACTATGTTATCATTTTGACTTCAAACTTTTCATATTTCCTCACCTTATAATATATGACACGTTACGGCTTTGTGCCGTGACATACGGTATATATATGAAACTTTTTTTTATCAACGCGTGTGACAAAGTCACATACCCAAGACCCGAGCACATGACCTAGCAGCTGCAACGCGCGGCTCAGTCTCATATCTAGTTCACATCCTATAAAGAATTTAGAAACTTAGAAAGTGAAGAATGGTTAACACATACCTAAGGATTTAGAGGTGGAGAACATGAGTCGATCAACCGTTGCATGAACCACCACCTTCAAATTCTCATGGTTCGCTTTATTAAGCAACTCGACCGCACCATGGCGCCTCCCCGAATCATCAAACGTGGAACCCCCAATCTTGGTTCCTTCAACATGGTCCAGAATAAACCCATTATCCGGAACAACTCCAGCTTCAACAAACGCATTATACGTAGAAGCTTGCCACTTACGCAAACCATTAGTACGAGTGACAATACTATCTTCCACCCACTCATAGGCACTTTTAACACCCTTCATATCCCATTCAATACCCGAGTTTTGGTAAAAATAATCATCAGCTCGAGAATAAAACCCGAAATTGATCATGCTACCACCTCCAAGAACCCTACCTCGTGTGTTAAACACACCGTCTTCCGAGAAGAAGATTTGAGCGGGTGAATCGTCATTATTTGCGGTTAGGAAGGAATTTAAAGATTTGTTTTCATATAAGAGGTTAGGATCCGAATTAGGTATACCACCTCGCTCAAGTAGGAGTACAGAATAGTTTTCGGATAATGTGGCGGCTAATGGGCAACCCGCCGTCCCTCCTCCAACGATGATATAGTCGTATTCCGGTGCCGGAGAGAAATCAGTGGCTTCGTGTGTGAACTTAAGGTAGCTTTCATCTGCATATATAACATATACAAATTAATATTTGTTTAATTATCTCACATTTTTTGGAGGAGTCACATATCATAGCTAGGTTATAATAGAAAAAATAAAATCATATACAAAAATTAATAATACTTCATTCATATGGCAGCTGGGTGTATATATAGATCGAAAGAGAGATGAGGAATAATATTTAACATGCCTAGAGGAGAATCAGGCTGTAATAAACATGAAACTTTGAACTGCAACCCAACACAGATCACAAGGTAGATGAGTGCAGCCTCTTG
Source organism: Tagetes erecta (assembly GCA_030867185.1). Lineage (NCBI taxonomy): Eukaryota > Viridiplantae > Streptophyta > Magnoliopsida > Asterales > Asteraceae > Tagetes > Tagetes erecta. Next base: position 11,657,410 of record CM061492.1, on the reverse strand, counting down.
CAACATTTGGTTTGCCCATCTCATATTAATGTTGAGAGGCATATAATGATGAAGAGAGAGAGAGAGAGAGGGGTTAGATCGATCTTTAAATGAAATAAAGAGTTTAGTTGCTCGGCCTTTGACATATAAGTTGTGGTTAGAAATAAAAATGCATATGATAGTGACTAATGATAATGGATTCACTCACACGGTATCTAGGAAGACCTTATACATGCATGTGAAATAACATTTTATCAACAAAATATATCGTTGGAAATGATTACACGACGGATTAAATAACTTCTAAAAACATATAAATACGTGCTCAATAGGGCATGAACAAGCTCCATATATAGCGTCTCTACCCCACTTCCCTAGGTTAATTAGATATCGTGTAGCAGATGAGTTAAATAAATATATATTAAAATAAATTTTAAATAATAATACACTTTTCTTATTAAATAAATTGTGTTAATTTGTATAGTTTTTCGAATTAAACTTTAAATTACATAGAAATGTAACAAAATTTAAATTTACTATTATAATAAAAAAAATTGTAAACTTTTTTTGTTTTAAATTTAAAAATTTATATATAGACATGTATTTTGCGGAGTCCACCCCTATCATCTTAATCTAGGGGTGCGCAAAATAAGCCGAATTCAATATCAAACCTGAGTTACCCGAAAATCTAAATCCAAATTATCCGAAGATTTGGATATCCGAATCTCAGATGATACCAAATTTCGGGTTCAGATGTGAATTTTAAAAATTTTCGTATAATTCGGATATCCGATATCCGAACTTTTGTTTTAAAAAGTAGTAAATATTGAATACTCCTCCGTCCCATTAGAATAGTCTTAGTTTAAAAAATACAAAGTTTTAGGCACAATAAATGATTGGTATTTTTGTTTGTTATTTGACAATAATACCGTTGACAATAAATAGTATTGTGGGTCCATCATATTGTTTGTTTTATGTTATTAAGGGCAAATTTGGAAGTTTACTAATAAATTTTAAAAGTGGACACTTTAAGTGGGACAACTAAAAAAGACAATATGGACACTTCTAATGGGACGGAGGGAGTATAATATAAAATTATAATATAATATTTTATTATAAAAGGATTTAAAAAAACGTTCAGCACATCAAATTAGGGATTTGTTCTTCCCATTCTCCCTCACCAACTGCAGTTCTTCCCTCGTCCCTAACATCAACTATCGTCCCCTTTCATTTTTGATAGATTCAGGTATTGTATCATGTGTTTGGTGAACTTTTTTTTTCAATGTTAGAAACTAAAACCCTACATGCAAGATGCATTTGAACTAATACTAAAAGTTTATGTTTTTTTTTAATTCGGATAATCCAATTCAACATCTGAATCCGGATCCGAACTTTTAGATTATCCGAAAGTTTAGATCCGGAATGTTAGAAACTAAAACCCTACATGTAAGTTGCATTTGAACTAATACTAAAAGTTTATGTTTTTTTTAATTCGGATAATCCAATTCAACATCCGAATCCGGATCCGAACTTTCAGATTATCCGAAAATTTAGATCCGGATTCGGATGTTGATCAAAAACCACTATCCGAAGTTTCAAATTATCGGAACTTCAGATATCCAAAGTTCGGATAATCCTATTTGAACACCCCTACCTTAATCTAAGGTTGGAATATCGTGTCAGAAACGACACGATAAAACACGAAGACGATAAGACACAAACACAATAAGGCTAAACACGAACACGACAACTTATTGTGTCATTTTTTCTAAACACAAATACGATAAAAAACAGGTTACATGATAAGACACGATAAAAACTCATTTTTTAAATAATTAATGTCAAACACAATAAGAAATTATAATTTTTGTAAATTTCTCTAATAGAGGGTAGGTGACTAGATCTTTTTTATGGCATTTAGTGGTTACCAACTTTACAAGTTTAGTCTCTCTATTTTGTCTTAGTTTTAACTTTACAAAAAACCATTTTTTATCAATGTGTGGCGAAGTAGTAAAAGAGAGACCACGCCTACTCTGTCACCGCAACACATGACATGTATTAAAGTTAAAACATGACAGCTAAGACCCAATGATCGCATCACACGGCCCAATTACGTAGCAAGTTGAAACTATAAGACAGGAGGAAAATAATGTACAGTACTAGAGGCAAAAATTTTAAAGAAGCTAGACTAAATAACAGTACCACGTACTGCTCAAACCAAAACAAATTGTGTCGTATATATCCGTTTCAGTCAACCGAGATGATTGAAATTCGAATAGAACAGATAGTCAACGTTTTTAAAAGTGGAGAACGTTTATATATGAGGAGAAGAACTACAAATCATTGAGGGAGCGACATGGGAGTAATCAAAGTTGCAACTTCAAACAATTAAAAAGGTTACAAAGTACAAAACATAAACGACTACAAAGAGACAAACAAACGTATATAAGCTAACACATTAACGAACATTCACAAACATAACAAACAAACGCAGTTTGTGTTCATGTTCGTTCGTTTAACTTAATGAACATAATTTGTGTTCGTGTTCGTTTATTTGTTAAACGAACAAACACAATCGATTCACAAACATAATGTTCACTGATCAAAGTTCGATTTGTTTACACCCTTAAGTTTTAACCCGCCACTTAATGCTGAGTTTATAATACTACTTAGAATCAATTAGTACCAATATAGATGTTATATATTATAACATCGAGCCGGCGGGTAAGTAACACTATGTAACGTTCATAATATAATACCTTGTATTACCATGTAATTACTTCCGGCCACTTGTTAATTTTAGAGCAAGTGAAAAAGTAAAACATCCAAAACCCAAACAAGGATTGATCACAACTAGCTAGGTAGTTTTTTTTCCTTCATTCTTCGATCTGCACGTCACAATAGAATCAAAGATCTAAACTTTTGCCAAACGATCGCGAGAAAATGGTTTCGCATCCGTTGGCTCGGTAAAACAGTATGCAGGTGCTTGCGCAACCGAATCCGGCAACACACCTCCAATCTCAAAAGTCATCACGTGGGTAGAAATCCCTACATATATTACAAAGTATATATTGGAGTTATTTGATGAATGATTTCTTTCCTATAGAAGCAATTTAGGCCATGCACCGTATGTCAAATGGACATTTTCGAAATTTTCCCATAAATTAAATGACAATTTCGTATATATCTTTATAAATTTACAAAATCTATCTAATAAAACAAAGTTTTGAGGGGCAAATTTAGACGGGAAAAATAAGAGGGAAGATTGGGGGCAAACATTTTAAAAACAAAAATAATTTTAGAAACAACGCAATATTAATTTCTCTACATTTTAGAATAAATGATATTTTGTTTGCAAAATCATCGCAATATTGAATAACTGAATATCGACGGGTGGTTTTAAATCCAACAGTTTTCAATACTGATTTTTATTATAATAATTTTGATTTTTACATCGCATTTTCAATCGTGTTTTTCTCATTCAGTTTATCATTTATTTTATTCGGCCTATGTTTCTACACGGGTATTAAACCTAGTATCATATAAACTCGATCATACAAAACTAAAAATATTATTATATATGTCCTAAAACCTGATCGAATTAAACCAAATTAAAGGAAAATAAAAAACTTGTAATTGAATTATATAAGGATATATTAATTAATTACCATCATAAAAATCCCAACGAACGGGTCTTTTAGTAAGCACATCTTCATAATACCACATAAAGTGAAGTTTCTCCCACAAATCACACAAAAACCCATCGGTGACCACTCTCCCGAGATAATGAGCCCCATCTAAAAAATCAGGCCGCAATATCCCGACACCAAAGTCCACCATCCTGCATTTACCATCGCCAATAGTGTAGTAAAACGTCGTCCCATTATTCCATTCAACATCATAAAGCAATATGTCAAGTTGTTTCTGAAATATATTAACGTTGCGACCTTTGGGCCAGTCGTACCAAAGGTTGCTTATTTGGAGATGGCCGCTCGATAGGTTCATGTAAAGGAGGGCGTGAAATTGTTCCGGCCATGGTGTTGGTGTTGGTGTGGGTGAGGGTTCGGTTGTGGTTAGCCATGGCTCGTTGTTGGTGTTGAAGGCTACATGGTTTGGTAGTTGCAGAAGGAGGAAGATGATGATGAGCAACGAGATGGGTTGCAAGCCTATCTTATCTATGTTTGTGGTCATTTTTTTTTGTTTGATACAAAAGTAGCTAGGTGTCTGATATAAAAGAGCTGCTTTGTACTGTTATTTTTTTTAAGAGTTGAATTTTTTTAATATTATTTATTTACAACTACTAAATGGTTTGATAACAAAGTTATATGGGAATTGAAAAAAAAATGAATTTTTTTTATAACCCGTATGTTTTAGAAGAAAAATTAGAGAAATGGGATAGTCAAATGAAAATTTAGGAAAATAGCATAACCGTTCCAGCCTAGAACGCTTTATGAGCAAAAGAACATTACCAATCATTGGGGTATACTGACACTCGTACTTGTGTCAGTGAAATATTTTTTTTCTTTTTTTTTATACTAAAACCGTTTCAGCATGGAACAGTTAATGAACAAAAACAAATTTGACACTAACACCGTTAAAATCCCAATGTTAACTCTAACAAACTTAACTGGACCAAGTTAGAACTTAACCAACTTAACTCCAAACTTAAACATCTCCGGTTAAAAGTTAACTTACTTAACGAAAAACTTAACAAATCATTTAAATGTTAACGATAAACTTTCAAACTACTTAAAAACTAATTTGACTAACAAACTTCAATTTTTCATCAACGATTACATATTCCGTCAACTTCAGTTTTTCATTAAATTTAATTTTTAATTGTTTTAAGTTAGCTCCTTTGAGCGTTCATATATCTTTTTTCATCTCAAATTTAAGCGTTCGTACAGACGTCCTCTCTTTGCAATGGTCAAAGCTACCATGAAAAAGAGACAAATGGTCAAAGTTAGGCACTTAACTACTTTAAAAAAACAAAAAAGAAGATTAAAAGTAAAGTACCGACATTTATGACATTTCCGTCTCCCATATAATGTATTGGCTTATTTTTATAATTTTATTAATCCATTACGCTAATTCCTGCTGCAATAACATCAATATCCGGGTTTAAATAACTTGCTTAAATAGTGAAATTGATGTTTTTATTTATCACAAGCGAATAGTATTGATTCTTTCACTGCCACAAGTACGAGTGTCAGTATACCCCAATGATTGGTAATGTTCTTTTGCTCATAAACCGTTCTAGGCTGGAACGGTTATACCATTTTCCTAAATTTTCATTTGACTACCCCATTTCTCTAATTTTTCTTCTAAAACATACTGGTTATAAGAAAAGTTCGAAAAAAAATAGCAAAATGATCAATAATTCAGTATAGACACTTTTATCAAAATTATCATAATGATCGATATATATAGAAATGATCAATAATCGTTATGATAATGTTTTAGAAAACCAAGCCTAACGACGTTACTTTTATACCAGGAAATCGAAGATGTGCCAAATCGTTCTCTATCGAATCGTAGTCTAGAGCCAAACGAAACTGATTCCGTACGAATCAGTCTATCAGTTGCAGCTAACAGATCTTGGTCACTGCATCAACTCGATGTCAAAAAGGTCTTTCTTCATGGAGACCTCCAAGAATAGGTTTATGTATATGAGTCCTCCACCAGGTTTTCGAGCTCAGGGGTGGAAAGAAATATCGGGTCCGATAAACATGTATATTACCAAATATCCCATATTCACATGCCAATATATATTGGGCCTCTCCCATTAACGGGGCAAGAATGTTCACTTGAAAGGTCTTGGGCCTTCTAATTCTTTAACATATATATAGTAACATATCCCAAAGGAACTTGTATACCAATTAACAAGGCAACACCGGTGAGTAGAGGTGCACAAAAAAACCGGAACCGGAACCGGAACCGATCAAATAACTGAAAACCGGTTCTTAGAAGAACCGGTTCTTGTAGAACCGAACCGGAACCGAACCGAACCGTAGGTTCTGAATAGGTTCTACTATTTTTTACAAATTATAGGTTCCAAAAGAACCGGAACCGGTTCCTAAAAAAACCGGTTCTTGGAAAAACCGGTTCTTGAAAGAACCGGTTTCTGAAAAAACCGGTATGTTTTAGTGTTGTTACTTATTTAATGTTTTAAAACCTATATATCTTGTAATATTTAAAGATTTTAATGTTATTACTTATTTAGTTAAAAACAATATAACAAATTTATGACGATAAACTCTAAATGAAAGCTCAATGAAGAGTGAAGATTTGCAACAACCTAACGTTTTGGCCCATGTCATTGAAAAAAACAGTTTTTTTTAAGAACCTGAACCGGTGTTTTAGGAACCGGAACCGGTTCTTTAGGAACCGGAACCGGTTGCTAGGTTCTAGTTTTTTCATCAAAAACCGGTTCTAGAACCGAACCGGTTCTTGTAAGAACCGGTTCCTTTATCGACAACAAGAACCGGAACCGGTTCTTCAAAAAAACCGATTTGTGCACCTCTACCGGTGAGATCATATGACATATCATGTCAACAATCAATCAACACATGGAACAAATCTTGACGTTGACTTTCCTTTTAGTCTATGTGATGATCAGCAAGAAACAAAATCATACATCTTCAGTCAACGTCAATTTGACAAACATATATATTGAAGCTTGTTTTCAGATGATATGGAAAATTAAACTCAACAGTCAACGTACACCCATGCATTAATATTGCCTTATATATATGGTTTATTGTACAAATATAATATATAGGTACTGAATCTTTATTCTATTTAATGAAGCAAAATATATAGAGACATACACATAAAACTTTTACAAAGGAGAACAGTTTTTCTTAATGTGCATATATATATAATGATTAGAACAACAGGAAAGACAACATTAATTATTACACAAATTTACATCATTTGCCAAGTCCTCCTTCATTGCCTCCACTTTTTATATCCTGATCGATGATTGAATGTGAATAAACATTAGCTACAACGTACCAACACCTCGTACCTCTTTTAACTTATCATGGTCCTTGATGATATATATTTAGGATATATTGTGATCAAGAACAAGACTTGAATCCCACGAGTTTGAGGAAGTCGAATTCGATTCAAACTCATTTGACCACCAAGTTGTCATGTCCTTGCCACTATCCATTTCCTTACAGAAGTCAAACTCGTTTGCTTGTGCCTGATCTACTGATGCAGAATTAGCTCCATTGGCGTTGCTCAAGAACTGATCCATTTCAGCTTGAAATGCCAAATACTGCTGCAATTCCATGTTTGTTGGTTTTATGTAATCTGGAGTACCCGTTACATGAGTGGTCAACCCAGCGTTGACTCCGCTCATGGAGTTGTCGATGTGGTTGACCAACATAGTGCTTGGTAGGGAATACATTTGTTCAATGAGGTTATTGGATGGTGCAAAAGGTTCAACCTTTTGAGGTCCATCACTTAAAACATGTTGCATCATTAAAGGGTTTGATGATTCATTTAGAAGTTGGAGGCTCTGCATAATCTTTTCTTGAATTGGGTTCAATTTGCAAGGCCACATGGGCATACTTGTACCTTGAGATAGATTGGGGTTTTGAAGGCTTTGGAGTTGCATGTGAAGTTGGAGTCTTTCAATGGCAGAATTGCTTAGGGTTTCGATTCCGCTCCTGTCGTTGTTATCCTCGGTTGAACCGGTTAGCCTACTAGCTTGAGACTGTTTGCGCCTTCCGAGCAATTTCTTTTTCAATCTTGTGTTCCAATAGTTCTTTATGTCATTATCAGTTCTTCCAGGAAGTTGAGCAGCGATTATCGACCACCTGTTTGATTTTGAAGGTGATGAAAACATAATTTAGTTGATGAATAAGCTATCCAAATCATACTCTCGAGTCTCGAGTGGATAGTATTCTAGACAAACTAACGGATGTCAACAATGCAAATTTCATTATAAATAATAAAGGTCATTTATAACAAGGGACAAATGTGATGCACTACCGTTCAATCAGCTAGTTTGACTAGCGGATCTCAAAAAGACCAGGTTTTTCACATCCGCTAGTTGAAGGAGCAGATCACTTAGAAACAAAATTAGTTTCAAAAGGCGCCTAAAAACCATGTTTATAATGCTAAACCACTTAAGGTAAGAAAAACACACTTTGTTTAGATCCATATATAAATAAACAACAAATTTTGAGCATGTTGTGACACAGGCTAGCTAGATTCTTTGAACAAAAGCATATATGATGGACAAGTGCAAAGGACAAGCAAACATTGATTAGAACATGATGGCTTTAATTACCTGCTGCCTATACTAATATAGAGGTTGCAGATGATGTTGTCTTCTTCTTCAGAGAATCCTCCATGTTTTATATCTGGTCTTAGGTAATTCAACCACCGCAGTCTGCAACTCTTTCCGCACCTCTTTATGCCTATTCAACCGTCAATCGAAAATCGTTATATATTAGATTAATTATATTATCTAGATACAAAAAATTAATTAAGTAAAACCACATATATACATATATACCAATTTTTTGAGGAAGAGCTATCCAGTTGCCACCAGTGCCATATTTTTGAATATAATCTTTGAGTTTAGCATCTTCTTCAGGAGACCATGGTCCCTTCTTCACGTTTGCTTTGTCACAACAAGGTGCTCTTCCCATTTTTCTTCTATTTCTTTGACTTTAATGTCTTCTTTCTCTCTCTCTTAACTTAATTATGGTTTGTTTGTGGAAAAATGTATCAGTGAAGACCCAATATTTATAGTGGGTTTGACAATTAGGGTTAGTTGTGATGCCTTAATCAAAGAGAAATAAAGAAAGTCATAACCTTCTAGGGTTTTAATGTTAATTATTTTTTCATATTGTGGAATAAAATAGATTGATGTAAACGAGCTTAGCCGAGTTGAGTTGTTCAGCACCTACTTGAGAACGGTTTGCTAGATGTTTGAATCGAGCCAAGTATAAACGAACTTAAACTCATGCTTATTTAATAAATGACCTTAACATATATAAGTGAAATTTCTAATTTTGCCCCTAGTTGTTTATAAAAAAAATTGACATCAAAGTAAATATGGCATCTTGGGATTTTAAGTTAAGAGCATTATTGTTATTTTATAACTGAGAAAGTATAATAATCCAATATTAATTTCTTAAACGTTGTGATTCAGGTCCTATGACAATTAGTATGAGACGGATGAAGTATATAGATACATAATAGTTATTGTCTAGTATAAACTGTAATACAAAAATTCAATAACACATATTTTTTATATATAAAATTTGTAATAACAAACATATATAACTTTTTAAATAGTTAATTAATGCTATATAAGATGAACTCGGGCCGAGCTAGTTTGTCGAGCTTTAAATCTACACTCAGTTCATATATATCTAAACAAAAACTCTAAAATATATAGAGCCCTAAACGAATTAACCTGCAGGCTGGAGTTTAATTAGACATGCATAGCCTCGTTGATAACTACTTGCAACCTCAAATATACACACTAATTAGTAATTAGTATAGTAGCTATAAAGTACTGAAATATATACATCAAACAGTAGAACATATATAAAACACTCATTAATACATACAATGGAATTTAATTTCAAAGTTAAAGAGAACAAATAGTCAAGATGCAACCAGACAAACAACTACACAAATATCTCTTTAAAAAATTAATATTTAAAGTAGACTAACAGAAATGAGTTTTATTTTAATGTTTAAAGGTAATGGTGCAAGTAAAATCAAGAAAGAAACCTCCATTCTCTTTGTTTGTCGCCAACCTCTCGTGTATTGTTCAATTATTAGCTACTAGCTAGTTAATATATATATATATAGGCAGGATATATTTGTTTTGGTCATGTATCATTCGTGTTAAAACGTATGATATATTACTAAATGTGTTTGTTTATTTATTTATTATTATTCATATTAAAGCTTTAGTGAGTATGTTTGTTTATTTGTTTGTTAACATTTATATCCCCTCAACGTACACCTTGTGATCATGTCTTAACTAAGTCGCAATCACATGTTCCACTGGTTATTGTAACGTACTTTTAATTTTAAACGTAAATTAGAAGGTTATTGTGTTAGTGTCTAAAATCGATCACAGTCTCTCTTTTTCATGAATGTTATTTTACAATCTACCTTCTTAAAACAATAATCATTTGGTTACAGAATTACAAGTATTGTTGTTTACCAAGAAGTTACCGGCATGACATAGTACATACCCCCCCCCCCCCCCTCTTAAAAAAAATAGATAGGACCTTCAAAATTTTAAAAAGCTCGTTTTATATGTCGAGGTAATGGTGTTAGCTAGGCTTTTGTTAATGTGATTAATCTATCTAATATTTCAGAGTTTTTGGGGGAAAATTTGAGAGGGAAAATTTTTTGAGATGTTAAATTGAGCTTCAAAACTTCATCGCTATTTACGCAACTTGCACTCAATGATTTCCAATCAATTGTGTTCTATATTTTTTTGTAATACGTTTATGGTTTCAATCAATCCGGTTGTTGAAACTTTCTTTATTGTTTCATTTATTATTAATAAACTCTAATTTCAAATTCAGTATGGTGTATAACCAACATTCGATTTTGATAGCATGTTCAATCAATACGGTTATTGAAGCTAGCTTTATTTATTGTGTTTTATATTTTTATTTTTATCCTTTTTATTTATATATTTTGGATTTATTCCGTGTGTATACACGGGTTATAAACCTAGTCTATCTAATATTTCAAGGTTTTTAGGGGGCAACTTTTTGGGGGAAAAATGTTTTTGTTTTATAATAGGAAGTTTTGAAGGTAAAAAATTAAGTGGAATTTTAAACCATGCATGAGTTGATGGAACCAAAATTTTAAGCATTAAATAGTTACAAATCTTTAAACATAATAGTTATAATTTCTTTATAAATATTATTATTTAACCCGTATCACACGGGTATTAAACCTAGTTTATTATAATTTATAGACACACTCACACAAGGAAGTGAAAAATAATATTTAATCTAAACATGAAAAATAAATTTAATCTAAACATACGTAATACATTCACAATATCTCGTTAAAAAAATTAATAGTAACTCTGCTAACTATGAACATTGTAGTTCGATTGGGCTTTCAAAACATCGAGACCACCTTCATATTAAAGTAATAAATTTCATTAATATATATGTATTATATCTAATTAAACTATAAACTTAAAATATATATATAAAATAAGCAATGTTAGCTACTTAGCTGTCGACTAAAAGGAGGAATTAAAAGGCAAAACCTAACGAATACTCTATTTTAATACCAAAAATTGCAAACATTTTGTGCTTGGCTGCTACCACTTTTCTAATTATTCGTCTTCGATCAACAGCCCTTAATTAAACTATATCTAAATTAATCCATAACATCTCATCTAATAAAAAGAACCAATATTTATTGAGATATATATACTAATCCGCTGAAAAAGATATATCTTTAATGAACGAACATAGCCTCCTTAACTTGTCAAACCGTAGTAAAGTTATTCGATTTGAATACAAGATAACAACGAAAATAAGAAAAACTTACATTGCATGGTTAATGGTTTTTGTCCGATTTTTCTTTAGAAGGGTTAGTTGACGAGTTTTGAGTCCGATCAACTTGACCCGTAAGAAGGATTGTGGTAAGTCTCTCACTACTACAAAATCGGGTTTTTGCCACCGTAAAAACGGATGTAAAACGGTGGCAAAAGGTCATTTGTCACCGATTTTTCACCAAAACCACCATCGCAAATGTCTCCGTAGCAATTGGGCAATTGTCACGCTTTTACAACCGCCCTTTATTTTGCCACCGAAATTAGCGACCGGTTTAGTAGTGGCAAACATTGCCACCGGTTTTTCACCAAACCACCGTCGCAAATGCCTTCGTGGCAATTGGATAATTGTCATAGTTTTGCAACTGCCTCTTAATATTTTGCCACCAAAATAAGCGACCGGATTATTAGTGGCTAATATTGCCACCGGTTTGTAGCCACATTTTTGCCACCGCATTGCGAGTTTGCGACCATGTTTTGCTACTGCATTGTTTCTGAAATTGCCGAATGACCAAATTTGCAACTAGTCACTTTGTATTCTAGTTTTATGTGGACCTGCTATTTTTTTCTCATTTACACCAGCTAACGAATTTAAGTAATTGACAAAGCATAAGATTGAAACTTCTAAAATTCATTATTAGAAACATAATATCCAAAGTCATAACAAAATGAAGTCACTTGCATAATATTTAAAGTCATTACACAATAAAGTCATTTTTTAACTCGATGACCGAAGGATTTGAACCACAAGTTTTAACATTGCTTCGATCTTTCATGCATTGCCTCTTTCTCGACCTTTTCTCTTTCTTTCTCGACTTTTTCGCTTTCTTTCTCAGCATTTTCCATTTATTATTGGGCCACCAAACTCTCAATTATTCCATTCAACCTTTGTATCTATAATCAATAAACATGTACTTCAATTCACAACCTGATATAAAAACACCAATATAACTTAATTAAACTCTTTACAATGCAAGCTACCTTTAAACTACACATAAAAAGGTTCTTGGTCATTGTAGGTTATAGCATACTAGCACATGGCTTATCCTAGTTCTAAGGCAGCTCAGAAATGCTTGAAAAACATAAGACTAAACTTTCATTAAAAAAGAGAGAATAATAGGGAAGCGTCAATGCCGACGAAAACACCTACTAGTGTTAGAGTCGAGGTTTTGATGGCAATCCCACGGCCTTACACCTCTAAGTGCATTGGTCGTATAGGCTGTTTCACTATACACTACAAGAAATGTTAGCATTAGCAGCGACATCATTAGCAGCGACATAGAGTATTAGCAGCGACAACGAAAACACGCGTTTATGGTCGCCGCTAATACCCTAAGTCGCTGTTAATGATGTCGCTGCTAATACCTTTTTTTTTATCTGGGCGGGATATATTCCCTCCACACCAAATTTCTTTTACTTTACCTTTTCATTCTCCCTCTCCTTCTTCATTTCTTCCAGGCGACATCGATCTCCACCTACATTATGCTCCTCGTCACCACCGCTCCTTACGCCACCGCCTCTTAATCTCCGTTTTTCTCACCTTCCATCGAAATATTGGTTTAAGGTATGCATTTGAACTCGGTTTAAGGTTTGATTGTGATGGTTTAGGCTTTTGATTGTTTGGTTTTTAAGCAATTAGGTGTTGTGTAATTGGGAACTGAGAATTAGGGCAAAAAATTTGTTATTTCTTTAGCTAAGTTGTTACTAGCAGGAGTTTGTTTTAGGAATTTTGTTTAAGTGTTTGAAACAACTTCCATTCTTGAATGAACTGTACATTTTTGGATGTAAGAACTAAGATGAGAGTTTCTCATGAAAATGTGACAATGTTATTTGGTAATTGTTTATTTTTTATTTAATTGATTGATATGATTGTGTATTTATGTTATATGTGTGTTTGAGAATGTATATATGTGTGTATAGAAGATAAACATATAACAAGTGTATATAGGTTATTTGGATGGCTGTGACTTAGGGATTATTCTAATTTAGCAATATGCTCAATTACTCTAGTATTCATGTTTGGTAATATATGTATGTGAGCATGCATACTGGTGTATATATGCTAATTTGCATAATGTATCTTTTGTGTTCTACATCCTATAAAGTTTCAGCACGATTGCCATATGATATTTGCTACTCTTCATCATGGATGATGTGATGCGCCATGGAGGGGATTTTGCAGGACAAGATCCACCATTGCCTGGTGGCTTTGATGCAGGTCATGGACATTATGAGGAGGAGAGTAAGTTATATTATAATTTATTTGTTTACTACACTTTTTCATTTTCTTATAAAAGCATCAATTACTTATGAGCATTTGCAGCAGCAGTAGCCATTGCCAACACTTCCACTCACACAGGTAATTTACACTAGCTTTGTTTATTTTATTGAACGTTTGACCTGAAACTTCGTGTTTGTATATGTATGTTATTAATTTTGTAAATGTTAACAGGTTGTTAAATGTAGTAGTTTGATTCAAAAGTTGTATGCATGTAGATGTATATACATATGTATTCATGTATGTGTGTTACTACTTTAATAGATGTCAATTGAATTGGTAAGTGTTACTAGGTAGTTAAATGGTAGTTTTTGTCAAAAGTTAGTAGCTTGATCCAAAACTTGTATGTTAAATGACCCTTGAAAACTTGTATGTTAGTAGAATTGCATCTTGGACAGTTAACAGATGAATCCTTTTGTGGTCTTGCCTTCTTTCCAAATTTAAGATGGTTTTGCTTTTGACCAAGAATTTGAGGTGTTTTGTGCTACTATTTCTTCCATAGGCTTGTATATTTGTGTTACTACATTGGTAAATGTTAGTAGTTGTTAAAAGTCGGTACTTTGATCCGAAACTTGTATGTGTGTAGATGTATGTATGTTAAATGACCCTTGGACCTGAAACTTGCTATCTGAATTGGTAAATGTTAGTAGGTAGTTAAATTTTACCATATATATATATATATATATATGTCAAATGTTAGTATTTGTCAAATGTTAGTCAAGTTTGACCCGTAATTTGTATGAATGTAGATATGCGTATGTAAAATGACCCAATTTATGCGAAACTTGTATGTTTTATGTTTCAAGTTATAATGGATATTTTATTTAATTGCAGGAACAAATTAATGCTTTGTTTCAAGATCCGTATTTTAGAGATCAACTCCGCAGCTTGAATCTTTTGCAAAATGGACAAAGTAGTGATCGATGATGAAGGTGAGGGGGATAATGATGAAGATTAGTTGTTAAGTTTTTGTTGTGTTAAGATTCTAACTATGTTGACTTAGACAAAATACCAAGACATGATGTTATAATTTAATATGTTTATTATTATGCATCTTTGTTATATTGGCTTCAAACATTACAAAACATGTAGGATTTGTAGTGTAGGAAGGTGTTATGAAAAGCTCAAAATATAAAAAATTGAGGAAAAACTGAAAATATGGTGCAGGAAGTATTAGCAGCGACTTTAGAGTATTAGCGGCGACATATTGATCAATAGCGACAGACCATTAGCAGCGACTCATTAGCGGCGACATGTCGCCGCTAATACCTTTAGCAGCGACAAATGGGGTTATTAGCAGCGACATATGTCCTTGCTAATACTCACATTTCTTGTAGTGATAAGCGTACGTTGTTCTAAAAAAAGCTACCACTCATTTAGCTAACAACCCGTTGAAAGTGTAAATAAAATAAACATTTTGACTCACTTTTTTTTTAAGATAACAAACATGTACTACTAATTATATATGTCACGGAAAAAATTTAGGTTTTCATTAAACTACTAGAAATAGTATTTTTCCCACAAATATTTGTCACAATTACTATAACAAAATATTTTCCACAACACAATATTGGCCACAAATTTATCACAACTTTTCAATAAAAACTAAAAAGTCTAATATTTCATACAAATATTTAACAAAATAGCTACAAGATCAAAGAATATTTTAAATTGTGAAAAAAACGATAAATATATATAAGATATTGTGGCAAAATTGTCACAAAATACAAAAAACAAATATAATTAATGACTATAAAATTTTATGGCAAAGTAGTGACAAATACGAAAATAACAAGAAAATATTAGATTGAGCATTTTCTGTTGCAAAATGTAGTGACAAATACACTTTGTTCCAAACTTGTGAGAAGTTTTGTGGCAAAATTGTTGGAAAATAGATTTAGCAACGTGATTTATTCCCACAACCATGTTTTTGTGGTAAAATTGTCACTAATTGTGTTTTCGTGACAAATTTTCCAAAAATATATATGTATACCAAAAATTGCTACTTTTGGTACATACATCATGGCAAAGTTGTCGCAAATTAACGTATGTAGCAAACATTAAGTTAGGATATGTATAATTGCATTGACTTATTCACGAGTATAAAACACAATACATCAAAGTAAGTAATTAAGGAGGTGCGTAGTGCACATTTGTTTGAGACTATTATGATTTTTCGTATTAGAACTTCATTAGTTATTAAGAGCTTCATCCTAAACAATGGGATATGAGAGTTCCAAAGCCGGTGGCTCTCTAAGTGAGGTCTAAAGGACGGAGCCTTTGACAATTAGCTAGCAGTTTTGATAAAATATGTTTCATTAAAAATTTATTACAGGTTAATTTATTTTCTTGAATTGAAGTCATTGTTTAAATGTCAGAATGAAGACAGAATTTGTTGGCCCCAATTCTATCCATAAATATGAACACGAGTTCTAGTCATTGATCTGGTGCACAAAATCGATCACTACACTCAATCTACACACGTACATATTCGTTCTTGATCGAATTTGAGTTATAAACAATTTTTTAATTTAGATAGAACCACAAAATTATTTAAATCTAAAACTATGTTCTATATATGACTCTAACATCATCCAAGTTACTGAACAAGTACGTATCCCTTACAAATAATTCAAGCAATAATTTCCTTAAGCAGACTGCTTACGTACATGCATGAAGTTTTAGTTGTTGCAACATATATAATTATTTAAATCGAGGTTGACTTAGTGATTAGAGATGTGCCTTAAGATAATATGCGGAGTATTAACTTCATCAAACAGAATGTGACAGCCATGTAGCTGCGTTCCCATGGTTCGATCCTTACCAGTAAAACGCGGGGTGTTCGAATATACGCAAGAAAGGAGGACCACCCTCTAAATTAATATTGCATCTATATATTAATTAGTTACCATCACAAATTAACCCTTAATTAGTGGTGTTGAAAACAGTACGTTATTTTGACATAATAAGGAGATAAGTACAAGACTTTAATTAGAAGCTAGCTACTTTAGGTATGATAATTAGTTAATCATTGGTATTGGTGCTTACACATATTGACTTATTTGTCTCATATATCTACCATTTTGTTTGTCAATCATGATAATTGGGAATGAAGATTGACTTTTGTTCCATTGATTTTAGCTAGGGTCAAAAAGGTTGTACCCCATGTCAAAGGGTTAAGTACATTCATATATCATATATATGTGTGTGTTAGCTAACGTAATCACGGGAATCAAATCCAGGCTGCATATATGATATATGCAGCAACTCCATTCAATTCAATTCCTTCGTTTTTAATTTGTTTCATTTCCCTTTGTCTTTATAACTCTTTATATATCTTCCACAAACTCACAACTTACTATTATATATATATATTCTTGTTTTAATTCCTTTGTTTCCTATGAATAAAAAAGTAATAAGTTTTAACAAATTAAGTCAAAAGAGACGACTAGCTAGTTGTGCTCTTAATAATTATTTATACATTATTTTAATTTATATGGCGTGTGTTATAAAATGTTGCATGAAGCTTAATTGGGTACAAATTAATGTACTAGTTGTAGAGCTAGCTAATTATATCGATCGAGCTATTTTCTTTTTCCTTTCAAGAACATATTTTATATAGCTAGTCATAACTTGATAGCACGTACACTTTTACATACGTATATATACATGGCGTACCAAAGTTACTTTTTATGCTAATTGCCATGGGGATGAACGTCTTAATTAAGATATGACGTGCAAAGAACTAAGGAAAACCCTCTGATCGACAAATGATGATTAGGTCGTTATGTGTGCGTGGGTACCGTGTAACGACTATTTGTAATATTGTTTCTCAACCATTGTTCTTGGTAACTGGGTTGGACGTTTTCGTGTGGTTTGGTGTTGTCAAGGACTCAAGGTTGTGTTCGAGTTTGATTGGTGCATTATGTAACATGATTCGGGGTTGTTTCTTACGTATTGTTAATTAGCGTTTGTGTATGTGGCCGGATATATCGTGATTCTAAATTGTCTGTTTTCTTGTTTTTGTTTGTACGTATGCATGTTATCATGTAATGTCTAGTTTTTTTGCTAGTTGCATATATGGTAATATTTGAGACAGAGTTTTTATTAATAATTAGCTAAATGTACGTAATTAGTATTTGATCGATTATAATAAACTCCTAATTAATTGATCGATCTTTGCCTTCTAAAAATATAGTGTTATTATTTATTTATTTTCTAGAAGGCCAAAACGACAATGCCTTTGACTTTGATGAGGATAATCATGACCAATACTTTATCTATCAAATAAAAATGTTATAACAATGTTTTATTTGTACGTATGTGTTGAATATATGTATTTTAAAAGCAACTTTATCTTTAAACCAAATATATATGTGGGATATTTGCATGCATATACAATTCTAGTTGTTTAATTAATTATATAAGTAATAATTAATGATCATGTGTCCATGGCTTTATATGAGCATGGAAATAAAATGCAGACGTACTTTCATATTTGACTACAATTTTTGTATTAAACTCTAATTAACAATCAACTATATATATATATATATATATTCTTTTGAATGATCGATAACAAAAGTATCTTGGGTGCATGCATGTGTCGATATAAAATGGTGACCATATATACAGCGATCAAATAGAATTATGTTTCTTTCTATATATATAGACCGAATATTTTGTGTTGTTCTAGTAGAGTGTGATTAATTGTCCGGCTAGCTAAAACTGCTTATTAATATATATATATATATATATATATATCCGATGATCACATCCCCGAATTCATAATGGTATTGTCGTTTCAAACAAAACTAGCTAGCTAGTAATAGTCTCAGTCAC
The DNA here is from genome assembly GCA_030867185.1 of Tagetes erecta. NCBI lineage: Eukaryota > Viridiplantae > Streptophyta > Magnoliopsida > Asterales > Asteraceae > Tagetes > Tagetes erecta. Next base: position 11,638,739 of record CM061492.1, on the reverse strand, counting down.
GTCGTACAACATGATCAAGGGAGAGCTGAAATAGAAACAAACATTGCATCTATCTTATAGAATTGATAGAGACGTTGCTTCTAGCAAGACCTTCGGCATCAATAACAAAACAAATAAAAAGGAAGTGAAATAAAAACACATACGTATATCACTTTAAAGAAACATGTAACAAACAACACAACACATCCCTAAATTCATAGTGGTATAGTATTTATCGACTAACTCCTAGCTCCATGGTTGTTATATGTTCATACACTTTAAAACATAATATTTTCCTAAGTCCATAGTTGTTAAATTTTCATACACTTAACAACATAAACTTTGTTCTAATTGATTAATTAAATGAACAATAAAATTTAGTGATTTACTAGTTTTTTTTAATTTTTTAAATAAAAGAAGGAATTATTAACACCATACTAACAAATCCATTTGCTTTATGCATCCAAATAATTGACATTGACTTTGCTCATTTTTTAAAATTTTATTAATCTAGAGCAACTTTATCTTTTGCCTTGGAGGAAAAGAAAGAAACCGCCCGTTTTAAAATTATGGCTTCTACTTAATCCAATAACAACAATCATAATAATAACAAATAATAATAATAACAATTATTATTATTATTACTAAAAGATAAAAATAATAATAGAAACATCAATTAAATAAGGTCAGTACGGATAATTTAAAGAACATTTATATGCATCAACCACCCGGCTTTGTTAACGTACTCCTGGGTTCGATCCATCTTATGTTTGTCGATCTAAATTAAAAGTCTCTTTAGTGACCCAAACAGGCACTGAAAGCATGATATAACATGTTTTTGTTAGAACTTTGTCATAGATTTTGTGGCAAAATTGTTTGGAAATATTTTGAAATGTGATTTTCCCACAATCAGTTTTGGTTGCAAAATTGTCAATTTTTTTTGTGACACATTTGCCATAAAATATGTGCATATAAAAATTGTACTTTTGATATACGGGTATTCGTGGCAAAATTGTCACAAAAACACATGTAATGACAAATTTGCCACCAAAACACGATTGTCGAAAAAATCACGTTGAAAAATATTTTTCAACAATTTTGGCACAAAATTTCTCACAAATTTACAACAAAATGCATTTGACACTAAATTTTCAGCAAAAGCTGCAAAATCTAATATTTTCTTGGTATTTTCATATATGTCACAAAACTTAATAATTATTTCTTTATTTTTTGAAGTGCGTGACAATTTTGTCACAAAACTTGATACTTTTTCGTTTTGCCCAATTTTACAGTATTATTTGCTTTTGTAGCTAACTTACTCATAAATTTGTGTCAAACTTTTGGCTATTTTTTTATTTTTAGCTTTTGTTGAAAGTTTCATAAACTTGTGGCAAATGTTATGTTGGGATACACTAATATGTAAAAAAAATTATTTTCTAGTAGTGAGTAACTTTCATGTGAATAATATTTTATGACAAAACAACACCTCTTTGTATCATAGATTTAAAAAATAAGAGTATTGACTAATTGTGTTGCTTTTGGTTAAAATAATCAAAATTTTGTTTATCACTTCTTGAACTTTAGGGGAAAAAGTTAAGCCCTGATTACTAAATAACATTTGCATTCAATTAATTAATTTGATTTTTTAATTCGATAAATACAAATTGTCAACACTCACCAGCCAACAAATCCATTTCGTTTATGTATCCGGGTAATTGACTTTGCTCTTATCTTAAAATATATATACCTATCTTAAATACCTAAATCCTTGTCTTGGAGGAGAGGAGATATATATATATAGTATAATAAACATATTAAAACATAAACATAGATTTTAATTATTAATGAAGTCAAATGACAAGTGACAAAAGTTTTAGTTTTCGAATTCAGAAGTCAAATAACGGTATTAGGTAGGTAAGTTAGGGCAGTTGTGAAGAATGAGGTCATGCGAATTTACCATGTCATGCAAGTACTAGTCTTATGTATTCTTTTGTTTTTAACATATATAGAAACCATCAAAATTCTATAGAATAATTCAAAACAACATTGTTGTGGTACAATTAAACCGAGTTGAGTTGAGGGTCACAATGAATCAAGCAAAAATTTAAATTAACCCTATGTCTATTCCCACACATCTATTCTCACGCCTTTATAACCACCATGTGATGTGCTATAGTCAAAGAGTCGCGTCTGAATGAATTTCTTTTTTTGATAAAAACTTATTTTTATAAATAAAATAAAGACGTGTCTGATTGTTTTTTTTAATTTGTTTATAAAAGCGTGTTTCCTTTTTTTTTTGTAAAAAACTTATTTTTTTTCTTGTTCCTTAATAGTATAGGGATTTAATAATGCATGGTATTTAAAATCAACTAAAGGAATTGGGAAAGAAAGATCGTGACACAATCAACAAGCTAGGGCATTTAATGCATTAATATTTAGCTAGTCGTATGTGCATGTTTGGATATATATTTATATATAGTTTACGTAGATATATCTTTACGGTATATAGGAATGTGTTGGCAGTTTACTATGATTAAGCTTAATTTCTTTTTAGTAACGAAATAATGTGTAGGTGTTGGAAGTATAATATGTGTAGGGAAATTAATCTATCTAATATTTCAAGGTTTTAGGGGGAAACTTTTTGAGGGAAATTTTTTTTTTCTATAATAGGAAGTTTTGGAGGTAAAAAATTAAGTGGAATCCATGCATTAGTTGATGGAGCCAAGTTTTTAAATGTTAAATAGTTACAAATCTATAAACATAATAGTTATGATTTTTTATAAATATTACTCCGTATTATTCAACCCGTGTGTATCACACGGGTATTAAACCTAGTATATAATATTTCATAAGTAGAAATATAGCTAGTCGTGTGAATTAAGTTACCATATATACAATGTATATATATATATATATGCATGAAAATACTTGTTAATTAGTAGATGTCGATTTCCGGGGAAAGGGGCTTCAGGTTAATTGGGATAGATGGTATAATTTTATTTCTATTTTGTAATTTCTTTAATTTTCTAGCATCTTGAAAATTTGCTTCAATAATTGTTAAAAAAAAAATTTGATGCCCCCCCCCCCTAATCGTACTAGTACTATACAAGCTCTTAGTGAAAAATCTATTTAGCAGCATTCTAGGTTCATGTTTAATTATCAAAATTAAGTAGGTTATTTTGTTTTAAAAGAATCGATCCCCACTTGTGGCCTAGTGGTAAGATGACTTAAGTTTTTCATAAGAGGCTAAAAATCTATCCCCACTAGTGTCACTTTTGGTGGATATTGGAAATAAAGCTCGTCCCGGGTTGCCACCCGGCTTCGTGTCTGAGCCTGAGGGTTTTACGTGGCATGGTTAAAGGTTTCTGCCCGGTTTTTCCCTGGAACAGTTGGTTGACGAGTTTCGACTCCGATCAACTTGGCCCGCAAGGAGGGTTGTGATGAGGCTCTGCTGCGTTCGCAGTAATGTGGGAGCCCCAATGCAGACGAAAAACACATATAGGTGTTAAATGCGAGGTTTCGATCTCGGTCCTTGCATCTTTAAATGCTTCGGTCATATACCGTTGCACCAACTGCCGTTCTAAAAAAACCGGATTTTGAAGCAAAAACTAGAACCTATTTAACTGCTTTTGGTTTATGTAAAATTGATTCCATTCCAATAAAACCGGTTCCAACTTTTAAAAAACCGTTTTTTTCTATAAAATGTCAAGAACAATGCGATGCTGCGAATAGATAAATGCAACTATTTATGGTCATAGACATAGGGTTAATTTAAAGTTTTACCTGATTTTATTTAGAGTTTAAAGTTATAATTTTTTATATTTATTAAATTATAAGTAGCATTAAAGACGTTAAATACTTAAACATTAGAAGATAGATAACTCTTAACGCATTAAATAAGTAATAATACTAAAACATACCGATTTTTTCAAGAACAGTTTTTTCAGGAACTGGTCTTTCTAGGAACCGGTTCCGATTCTTTTGAAACCAGAAATTTGGAAAAAATATTATAACATATTCGAGACCTACGATTCGGTTCTTGTATAACCGGTTAATTCTTTCAAGAACATGTTTTCGGTTATTGGGTCGGTTCCACTTGTGTTTATTTTGAGCGCCAGGGTATAAAACTATTCATAATGGGTACAATTTGAACCAAAATAGCATAATTGCATAAACCTTTTAAGTTTAACATGCAAATGCCATTCAGCCTACTTCAATCATTTCAGTTTTCATGAGCATGAAATGTGATTCTATCAAATAGTAGATATTATAGTTTAACTTGCATAAAAAACAATACGAAATAACTCAAAAAAGTAACAGCTAACCTAACTAAAGATCATCAAAATACATTTAAAAGTTAAAACAGAAAAATGTAACAAGAGATTAAACCACAGAAACTGCAAACTTATCTATGTTTAATGAAAACAAACAAGGACTCGCCAACTAAATTTAAGTTAATTTCAACGTTCGAGTTGAATTCATCTCCATTTCCGGTTCATGTAAACATGCCTCGTTTCAAAGTTAGTAAAAACATACATTGCAGATACCATAACTAGATTCATAAAATTATAATAATGCAATTAATTACTCCAGATGCCCAGAAAATATGTCTATAAAGCACTGTGATGTGAAAGGTATAACATCCAAAAACGATCTAGAGTTTACAGAGATGGTATTACGGTAAATATATTATTGCCTACTAAAACAAAAGACAATAATACTTTCGACCTGCAGAGTCTCATTATATACACATACGCATACCTTTAACTTAAATCTCAAAGGGCTGCAGATCCCACTTCCTGGCACAATGATTATGACGACATGCTTTGGGTGCAGAGTATTTCAAGTCTTATTTCAGATCACACGCAGTAACGATCCGATACTAATTGGATGGGTGCAAACAAGTCACTTTATGTTGCTACCTGCAGCCATATTTCTCAGTTTCTGAGAAACTTCTGAGAAAGATGGTCTTTCGGCTGGATCAGCAGACCAACAGCTTTCCATTAACGCCTTCCACTCAGGATCGCACCATGTTGGGATTGTTGGACGTAATGAGTTGTTCACAATTCCTCCTATGATATAAAAGACCACAACCGTATTCAGATACATAATATAATTATCGTTTACAATAAGAAGCATATGAATCAAGAATCAGTTTCTATAGAAATTAAGCCTGGTAAAAGAGTTAAAACCACACTTCGGTGCTACTTTTTTCCTATTAGAAAATTATTTTCGAGATATGATTTTTGGGAGCTTTTATGGTAAAAGAACACACTTTGTGCTACCTTTTTTCCTATTAGAGTTGAAAAAAACTCGATTCATTAAAGCTAAACCATAACTCGATCCATTCACAGGTAAATGGGTCCAAAATTACCCTTGACACCATGAATATGTAGGACTTACCAATAATCGAAGCACAATGCATATCTCCATAAGGCTCGTCTCCAGTAAGCAATTCCCACATAACAATCCCGAACGAATAAACATCAATCTAGATTATGCACAATAAAAATAAAGTCTTATGCAAAATGAAATTTCAAGGGAAGAAGTAACAGGATAAGGGAGTTATTTTAGTAATTAAAAATTCTGGTGAAGTACCTTTTCAGATACCATGTTACTTTTGCCACTAAGCAGCTCAGGTGCCATCCAGGGCAATGTTCCCCGAACACCTCCAGACACTAAAGTATGTTGTTTTACCTTCGATAGGCCAAGATCACCTATCTACAAGATCCAGATTACATAGAACAACATATATAAATAAGAAAATCATCAAAGCAAACAAAACAGTGCAATTACATTTAGACATGTTGGAGTAATGGGTCAAAATAGGTTGGATCAACAGGGGTAGTTTTTATGTGTATATCAGAAGAGATCTGGTCGAAGCATGCCAACCAGCCAACATATTTTGTCTAGTTTTTAATTTGGCAAAGGAATGAATGTATTGAATATGATTGCATAAACATCATTACTAAAATTAATAAGATAACTTTTAAAACACATAAAGATTTAGGACACAGAGAACTTAAATACACTTTATGTAACTTTTAAGCAGCTTCATTTTCAGCTACATTTTTAGATTTTGTTAATTTTGACCTGTTTCCATACAAGTGGGTTGAAGTAACCATCTCTAAAATGTACATAACCAAAAGTGCCATTTTATATATGCCCCTAAAAGGCTAAAAACTTACCTAATATCATAGTTACCCAGCAAAAAAAATGATATCAAATACACAAATTCAAAACACTGCCAAATTCATATTTAGCCAATTCATTAAATACAAAACCAGTTTGTTTGTTTATTAAAAACAAAGTCTTTTATGACCATGATACCCTTCTCCTTACACTTCGGACTCGTGTAACCTGAGTCTTTACACAAGGAAGTGTATCTTGTCCGTTGTCACATATATGATTTGGCCATTTCGGTATTATTTGATATTATGATTTTTTGTTGGGTAAATACTAAATACTAAATATGAAATCATTACCTTACTAAAATACATACCTTGCAAATAGGTCGATGTGGATCTCTCATGTTAACAAGAAGGTTTTCACATTTAAGATCAAAATGCACGATATTCTTTCCATGCAAATATTCCATCCCAAAAGAAGCATCCATAGCTATGATAAGTCTCTTACGCCGATCAATGGTTCTGTCAACAAATCAATGTTCAAGTCATCTTTTAAAGCTTCCAACAATTAAATCACTAAAAGCTTTTTAGACATCTTTCAACTCGAGTTGGTTAGGTGATTTTTTAAAACGATTACATATGGGAAAAAGGTCCTAATATCTGATGGGATCAGACATAAGACATTCATTAAGGGCTTTTTGTTGCAACTAAGTAAAACTGGTACCTGTCTTTTTTCCGTAAAAACTGCTTGAGAGACCCATTAACCATGAACTCTGTTACTGTTGCCAAAGAGCCATCTGGCCCATCACGAACTATACCATAGAAAGAGACCACATTTGGGTGATGTAATGAGCTCAAAATCAGTGCCTCTTTCCAGAAATCTGCAATCTGTACAGCATAAACAGCGATAAATGACTATTATCATTATCGATTAAAAGTGTATTAAATCAATCATACCAGACGCTCTCTTTCAGATGGTCTCCCAGCAAAACAACTGGCCTTAATTCTTTTGATTGCTACATCTGAACCCTTCCATTTCCCGTGAAAAACAGCTCCATAAGTACCGGATCCTAGCTCTCGTACTTCCTCCAGATCATCATTCTTTATAGTCTAATAAAGATTATATATACACAGTAAATATAAACCATACGGTTGCTGCACACGCAATACAAATGAGAGTAGAAAAAAACCTGTAAACCCCTAGCAATAGCTTCCTCCTCAGCCTTTGTCGGTTCAATTTTTGTATTGCTTTGGGTGTCACTGCCAGATTCCAACTCCAAATCCACAGGTGCCTCCTATAAAAAAAACAAAGATTTAAGAGGAAAACCATTGCATGGTCAAACCTTATAGCTATTACCAAAGGTGGAAAGAGCGGATTAAAACTGCTCATTTTTTGTTCAGGTCAAAACGGGCCGGTCTACGCCCATTTTTAATCAATAGTTAATGCATTAGATATGAGTACAATCTAATATTATTACAAGAATAATCAAAATCTTTTAATAACTTTGCACCACAAAAAAGAAAAAACTTCACAAGACATTCAACCTGTTTGAGCCATTTCCTTTTTAGCCAAAAAGTTATATTCAGCCAATAATAGCCCGTTCGAAATAAAAAAAAACAGGGCCGATTGCATATATCCCCCTCTAAACTTACAAAATTGCATAATTCTCCAAATCATGCTTAAAGAGAAATGTAAATTGTGCATTGAAAACTTGTATTTTAGGGAAATATGCAATTTTGAAGTTTAGAGGGGGATTTACACAATTCCCCCTTAAAAATAACCCAATTCAAACCAAATAAGTACGCGGGTAAAAACTACCAATTTTGAACGTTTACTCACCACCGTATCTGGTTCCTGCACAGTTTCTTCCTTGACATTGGGATCATTCATAGTAGCGGATGCAGAATTTTCTTCTGCTTCCTCTTTCACCTCAGCAAATTCTGTTTTCTTTACAGATTCAATAGGAGGTTGAGGTACATGATTCAAAACCTCAACCACAAATTCTTTGTTTTTAAGAGCCGGACCAGGAGCACTCTCTTTATCAGAGTTCTCAGCTCCAACGATATGTTTTGCAGGTGAATTCAAATTTTCTATGCCTAAACCATCTTTAATACTACTAGAAAACTTTCTCGTTTCTGTATTCACAGGTTCTGGAAATGATTTAATAACTGCAGGACTAAATTGAACGGGGTCAGATGTAGGTTGAGTAAATTGAACAGGGTCAGGAGTAAAGGGGACGGTTTCAGGGCTAAATTGCAAAGGTGAAGGCGTGATTTGGACTGGTTCAGTTGGGAAGTGATGCTGAGTCTGATTCTCCACCCCAACCGGAAGCGTCGTCCTAACAAGCCCTAGGTTAAATACACCGTTTTCTTGTTGTAGTACACCTGATGCTTCATAAGACGGATGTCCATGAATCGGACTTTGACCATTTCTCCACAAAGCATTCGCAGGAACATGGCCACGAGGCGATGCATGGTAAAGATTCTCAGCCCCATAACCATTAGAAAAACCAGTAGCCATTGCTTGATCATGAAAGATCTCGTTACCAAACTCAGCCCCATGACGAATATAGCGTGACCGATCTTCATGATGAACATAATGAGATGTCACATGATTACTATCCGGATACGCAGGATGCCCAACGTTTACGTTCATATTATAAAAAGATCTAGGAGGGCATTCAACACACGGGCTATTAACCTGATAAGAACCATGAAGTAAGTTACCAGGGAAACCAGCAACATGTTCTGGTATCGGAAACTGCTGATCATACTGCGGTTGATGACTAACATTTTGCTGCCTGAAATAATCTTCTGGATGACCTCTATCAAAACCTACGTCCACTGGATCACCATAAGGCGTATGATAATGCAAAGAAGACGGTGAATTCGGTGAGTAATACACAGGACTCCACGGAGGCTCCATATCGCTATACCTATGATTCGGAGATTGATGATGTGGAATCCTCACCTGCTGCAAATTAACCGGCGGCATTGGTATATGAACATTATCATCAACATTCAACTGATTGTAATCATCCACCAAAACATCATTATGACTATTCAAAGCATCAACATATCTCCTTTCATTATCCCTCTCAACAAAACACATAGAGTCATGATCCTGTTCAACACCAGAGAACAAAAATATCCTAATCCTCGTAAACCCGTCTCCCGAACCCAACTTCTCATACTCCTCCATCATATTAACCACATCATCATCATTCACAACAGAAACAAGAGCATCAAGATCCTCATCAGGCTGTTGATACTTCAAAACACTTACTCCATCAAACAACTCCTTCATCTTCCCCATCAGTTCATCAAAACCGATATCCCGCGGCACGCTAACAATCCTCGTCTCCCCACCGACATACCTAAGCTTCCCGTCCACCGGACGAGGCAATATACTACCATTAAAACTACACAAAAACTTCAATCGAGGTTGATCCTCATTCGAACTAGGGCTATTCATTCTAACTTACAGTGGATTTATCACTCAAAACCCTAACGATACTAGAGCAAATCAGTGCGTATCATTCAGGTTTCTGATCAATGATTCGATCAATTGAATAAAAAACGAAGATAATCGATTCAAAACATAATAGAAACAGAAATCAATCAATCAATCAGTAACTTACGTTGAGAAGAAGAAAAATTTTGCGTCAAAATAGCATTTTTGTGTGTGTGTGTGTTTGTGATGATGGTTGTGGTTTTGCAGTTTAGGGCCAGAAATTGTGTTTCATGTGAAGGATGGATGCGATGCACTAGAAAAAGAAATATAATGGTAGCATCTATTTATTGGATATTCTATTCTATTCTATTAATTAAACTTAGTTAATGTGTTTTAATGGAACTATAAAACCTATAATTTGTTTTTAAAATTTGAGATTTTTATTATACATCAAATTATATCGAATCTAATTCTAATTTGATTTGATCTAAAATTGGTATTCGAACCACACTACGCTTGTTGATTCTTTATTTTTTTAAATATAGATGTAAACTTAGATTTAAATGTTGGTGTTTACAACATGTTTTAGATGTGCTTTTGGGATTATGAATGTTTTTAGTGTTGTGATTTTTATTTTATTATAAATGTATTAATTATTTATTTTAATGGGTTTTTATAATTAAACATCTGGTACTTAAGTTGGTGAATTATTATTTTTTTGATTAGTTTAAGGAATTCTATCTCTAGCTTAGTATAAATTTGGGTTTTCGCAAGTTTGGAAGAAGAAATTAACGTGGTGTTTTCGAAGATGTAAATTTATGAGCAACTTGTTATTTTAGGTTTTTAAGAGAAGAATACAAGACATTACTTGCTTTTATGCATCTAGATTCATAAAGAAAATTTGAATTCCTTAATTGGAAAGTCTTGGAATTAAAAAAGATATGAGAACTCAAAACCTTATGTTTATATTTTTTGTTTTACGGTTGGTAAAGCTACATAACTGTATATTTAAAAGCATTTTACGGTTGTTTTGAAATGGGTTAAGATGATACTATGGGTAGTTTAGGTGATACAATTAAAGATGTGAAAAGAAGAAAACAATACGTTTAAGATAACAATGAGTGGGAAAATTGTAGATCAGACTATAAGAGACATAAAAGGAAACTTTGACAAAGATAAGATGGCGGTGGTGGTGCTATCGGACTATGGTGAACAACTGAGGGAGGGAAGGATAGTTTGGAGTGGTCGGTGGTGTGTGATCTGCGATGAACATATTTTTTTACTTTTAGTTCTATTTTTATTGTATTATTTTTTTTCTTCAAATTATATAAACAAACTATGCCTACAATAATGTTTCTTTACAATTTGTATTAGATTACTATGTTATTTGTTTATTTTACTAGACACACAAAAAAAAATAAAGATAATTCCAGCTAGTGAAAATGATTTAATTGGGTGTGCAAAAATTTCAAAAAAAATGATAGTTTAGCTCACTTGTTGAAGTGTAAAGACACAACGTGCATATCATATATAAATATAGAGTAAATTACATTTTTGGGCCTTTGTAATATGCCAGTTTGCAGGTTTTAACCTTTTCTTTAAATTTTTGCACTGAACGACCTTTGGTTAAATTAAAGGGTCGGTTTTTTACCTTTAACTTAACGATCGTTAAGTTTTTCCGTTAGTTCCCCTCATGTGCATTGCACATGAGGGTATTATGGTCATTTTACTCTTAAATGACCGTTTTTGCAACATTATTATTTTTTTATATTATATTATTATTATCATTCTTATTATTATTATTATTACAATCCATGTTCACCACTCACCTTCACTTCATCACCACCATCGCCGTCATCCTCCTCTTCTCCGGCAACTCCTTCGTATCCTCAATCGGTATCAACTGTAGCCAAATCGCCAACAACCACACCCACCGGAAAAATCCCTTCCATTAATCAAATCCATCGGCACAAAATCAAACTCTATGACATGTGACGCGGGACTAATAACAAGTTGTTCCTAAAGTCAATCTACTACGTACTATTATTAATTTACTAAATAAATGTATTTTGTAAAAATATATACATAATATAAGAGTAAACTGTCATTTTGGTCATTGTGTTTGTACTGATTCGACCGCTTTGGTTATTATGTTTTTTCTTGTCACTTTGGTGTTTAGTTTTGTAAAATATTGTCATTTTGGTCATTTTATCAACGTTTTCTGCTAGATTTGTGTTAAATGACGAAAATAACCTTATTTATTAAATTGTCATTTTGGTCCTTTTTCAAACTGTTTTTTTTGCCATTTTGGTCATCTTGGAAATCCTCTCCATTTCAAGCACTAACACGACAACCGCCCTCATCATAATACTCTCTTTCACCATAAAACATTATATGTAACATATACCAAATGTTAAAAAAACAAATTGAAATTAATTATTAATTTCTTTTTATCAGTTTAATTAGTTTATTACACGTCAAACTCAAAATACGAATCCGGTTATGCAAAACATCTAAGAAAAAAAATAATGACTCAATTAAAAAAAAGCGATTAGTTTTTAAAATATGTAATAATCACAAAAGATATTTACTTTGTTAAAGCTCCCAAAAGAGCCGTCCCTACTCCCCTATAGAGGAAAAAATGGGGTTGCTTGGTAGTGGTGGTCGGTTGGGAGGTGGATGAAGCGAATATATATTCAATAAGAAGACGAAAGGAATGGTCAATAGATGTTGCATCAATGGTATTATAGAGAATGGTTGTGCAATGATAGTGTGTTTTATAATAATAATAATAATAATAATAATAATAATAATAATAATAATAATAATAATAATAATAATAATAATAATAATAATAATAATAATATCAACAATCAAATTGTCATTTTGGTCCTGAAATATAAAATAATTGTTCATTTAGTGTTTGGTTTTGTAAAAATTATTATTTTGGTCCATGTAATGTAAAATGACTATATTACCCTTGGATTTGTTAAATCTAACAGACGTTGACGAAATGACATTTTTTTACAAAACTAAACATAAAAAGGCTAGAAAAAACCATAAAGACCAAAGTGATCGTTCGATACAAACTTATAGGCCAAAAAGACAATTAACTCATAATATAATGTATTTATGAAAAGATCCATAACTGCCTTTAATACATCGATTGTTTATCTTTTTACTAGGTTTATTCATTACCTAGAATATCAATAGTTAAACCAAGAGGATGATCGAATGGGTAGACACATGGGTTTCACGTTTTGGGATTATGTAGTTGTGTGGAAAGTCTAAGTACGTAGTTATGGTGGATTTGTTAACGTTTAATTAGTTGATTTGTTGTTTGGGCTTGGGTTAAAAAAGTAAATAGTAATAGTACCCTATTAAACCGGATCCTAATTAATTTATTTCGGTTTGGGTTGAGTGGCACTTGAGCTTGGTTAATCGTGTTAGGGTACTTCGAACACTCTTGAGAGACCAAATGGGTTATGGTTGACAAGTTACCGACTACATTTATAATTTTTTACACATTTGAATTCTCGTTATAAATTTATGAGTTAATATGTAAAACATGCATAATTTAATATGTAAAACAAGAAATTACTAAATTAAGGGAGCGGTGTTTTTATTGATATAAAATACTAAATTGCAGTTTTAGTCCATGTGTTTTGATATTATTAACAATTTCAGTCTCATCTTAACAGTTTTGGCCCCTGTGTTTTTATTTTCTAACAGAAATGGTCTCGAAGACTAACTTCATCCAATTTTCCGTTAAGCCTCTCTTACATAGGGAGTAAATACGTCATTTCTACAACTTTTTTTGACATGCGTTTGAATAAAAACGTTAACTTACATGATTACCTAGATAAAAGAAGGAGAGAAATAACACTTTTACCCCTCAAATGTGGGACGCGTGTGAGAGACTTAACGGAAAACTGGATGGAGTTAGTGTTCAGAACCATTTCTGTTAGAAAATAATAACACAGTAGCCAAAACTATTAAGATAGATCGAACTAAAACAGTTAATAGTATCAAAACACATTAACCAAAACTGCAATTTACTCAATATAAAAAGAAAATTACATGTAAAGCTACTGTTTATATACATTTTTTTTTACAGCGAAATTAATAAAGTCCGGCTACCCGTGGTAACCCAATGGCGAAAGGTAACCCCAAACGCTCTGCGAACACAGACAGCGCTGGGTAGCCGAAACCCACCTATTAACCCGACTCCAATTCGGGGGAAACCCACTTAACCCGTCCGCCCGTAGGCACGACGACAAGCTAGTGGTAAAACCCGTTTGGCTCAGAGATCGAACTTGTGTTGCCACAAGTCTCTCTTCATTGCCCCCATTTGCCACTTCCAAAGTGATGATAGTGGGACTAGAACTGGGTCTCTTTTGAAGAATCCAAGTCTCTTACCACCAGTGGCGGAGCTAGCAATAAAATCCAGGGGTATCCCCCAAATTTTTTTTTTGCCATACATTCATACAAAATGATTTTTTTGTATATTCATATAATAACTATTTTTTTACCTTAATACTATGTTATAAGAACAGATATTCATCACACTATTTTCTAGCAACACCTCATTTTACTGCAATAGTCATAATATTCTTACATCACTTGCGATATCTAGAGTTTTATAACATTTTTCTTATATATAATTAGCGATATTAATGGTGGAACTAAGATATTTTATATTGGAGTCAATCCATAATATTTTTCTACGGTACCATTTTAAAAACTTAAAATCATAAACTAACAAACTTAATATAAAACTAAAAGCTTTTTATTAACAGTTTTTAAAAGATTTATTATAATTTGGATATTCAATTTTACAAAATGTCTTAAAAACTTAAAATAACAACGATTTGTTTCAAGCACGTTGAATAACTAACATATATGATATAAGAAAAACTAAAATAGTTTTATTAACTTTTTAAATATTTATTACAATTTAAATATCCTAAGTTCATTAAATTTTTTGAAGTGACAATCGGATCTTGAAATCTACAAAAGTTAAAAGATAAGTAATAAAATATTAGTAAATGTTAGCTAAAACTAGAGGTCTAGAAACAAACAAATACTTAATCTTTCTTTTCTCACTGTAGTGTACTTGTTCTTCTTCTTCTTCACTTTATCTTGGTGAGCTTCTCTAATTTCTAATGGCAAGAAAAAAAATTGCAGGCAACAATATTTGATTTTTTCTTCAATATATTTACTGAGGGGTATCCTTATAATTATTCAGGGGTATCCTATATATAAAACGGAAAAATAGTTAAAGGATTTTACATTACGCAATAAAATTTGAGCCGTAGCCCGGGCTACCCTTGGGTCGAGCATAGATCCGCCCCTGCTTACCACTACACCACATTGAAAGTTGCTTACTGTTTATATACATAACACGTTTTTTTAAAATCAGTTAGAGTGCTTCCACCTGAGTAGGTGAACGTGGCATAAATGGCAGATCCAAACCAACGCTAGCTAGCTAGCGCCTTGGGGAAACAAAAATCGGAGCACTTGTTTTTTTCATCATTCCAACATTTGAATGGGACAAAATGAATTTATAATATATATACACACTATTATATGCATATATACAAGGGATGAGTTTCATCTCTCACAGTCAATATCAATTATCGTTAGCTCAAGTGGTTAAAGTAATGTATTTAAAATATATAAAAGTAGGGACGTTTTAGGTTTAAGTCTCACTTAAAACAAAAAAAAAATTTAAACAAAATGAATGTTCTAAGTTGGGTCAGGAGGTTTCTCATCAAATGTGAGTTTCCTCCTGTGGGGGTTCCTGACTGAGAAACAAATAGATAGACCCAATTACGATAATATATAAATATCTTTCAAAGCAGATCTTACATTTGCCGTTTAAAAAAAAGTTCACTCTCTCACAAAATACATGTATTTTAGTATTAGATTTTGGTTACAAAAGAGTCTAGGTAATTCACTTGGATATTTTGACATCCATTATACGCATACACGAGACGTAGAGCAAAAAGATGACATGAAGCACGAGTAAAGTTTCAGGGGTATCTACTATTTAGAAGGCTAAACGTCTCATATATCTCTATACGAGATGCATAGTAAAAAAGAACACTTAGGATAAAAAGGAAAAATACGATAGCCTATTAAAAGTTATACGTCTCATATAACTCTTATGTGACACTTATACGCATGGTATAAAACTATAGGAGACATATACTTAAATTAGAAACATATACTCTAGCAGAAAGATCGATCGATGCAGTCAAAAGATAGTGATCGTAAGTTATAGTGGTGAAGTCGATATTTGTAGGGGGCAAAGTTAAAAAAATCCAAAATTTTTTTTTATAATGCTTTGTTTCGAGGGTCGAAACCTAATATATTTATAAAAAATCAACTACCAACTAATAAAATAACACTTTAGACGAAAAAAGTAAGTTAGAGAACCGTGATCTTTCCCGGTTTCCCCATCTCTTATATGCATCGTCCTTGAGACTAGACTACGTCATGTATGAATAAGGTAGCAGGCCGGTGAAGTTTTCAATAACAAGACGACAGATGTATCCTCATCCTAATCTATATATGTCAGCCTCCACCATAATAAGTGCTATACAAACATTCATTCCCTTGTTCAGATTTATCACCTTCCCTAGCTCTCTAAAAAGTAGCTAGCTAGTCATACCACTTTATCGTCGTCAATATCCAAACCTTTTACATATTTATAAATAAAACCTTTAAACATTAGGTTATTCAATTCTACATTATTAGCATATAATTAAAAATTATTCTAATAATCTTATTCATGTACAAAGGTAGTTGTGGCCTTTTGGGTCTTTAACTATGAGGACAACTATTTATAATTACAATAAAAATTATCTATACCCAGTCTTAGTTGATACGGCTACTCCCTGAATGTATCATATGCATCATGTGAAAGACTTAAGCATTCATTAATTCCACGTATTAGTTAGGAAACTACTATTCACATATATATTTTTTTAAATACTTTTTGAAAGTACATGCATCTATGAATAGTGGAGAAAGAATAGGTAATAATAAATTTATAAATTTTAATTGAAAAATAGAGAGAAAGATAATGATTTTAATCTAGTGTAATTATAGGGAAGAAGATGGAATATATGAGATGTGCATATTTGCACTGAAGTTTATCTTGGTTTTTTCACTACATATTTAATAAGGGACTCTTTTTAAAGGTCTTTAGTACGTTTAGTGATACGGAGTGTTTAAAATAGTATCTCAACTTTTGAGGTCGAGAGTTTAGCGGTAAGGTCAAAAAGTTGGTCAAGTATATAAGATTATAGGTTTAAATCCTACACATTCTTCGTTCATATTTGTTTCTTTCCAACTTTCTTTTTATCATATTATTTTTTAGATAGTTTTCATAAAATTAACTTTAGGTGTCACGGTCCGTACTTCGAAAATAAGTCCCGCGCAAACAGGTTTCCCTAATTTTATCAAAACCTATATTTTCTTTTAGTTAGTAGGTTAAATACATGTTTGTTACACACATGTTAAACAAAAACACTTATAAAAAATTATAACCATTAATTTTAATATTTCTGTACAAATAACATTAATCTTAAAATTTTGGCTACATCAACTCTCCTATTCAATTTAATCTCTCTCAAAAAAAATTTATAAAATAAAAAATTTTTCCATAAAAATGAATACTATATACTATATATTATAAAATATTAGTAAATATAAATATGAATCTTGTATGCGGATTTTTAAAATATAATAACACAAAATCTTTTATTTAATCTGTATGCATTTAATAAAAAAACAATAAACAGTTCTAGTAATTAAAATATACATATTCTCAACTGATAAACCTTTAACCGCCCCAAGCTCAAACGGTCTATATAAACACACACTCTTGACTCGACATATGTATCATATCGAAACCAACTAACTTACACGTACGATGACTTCATCTTTCTACTTTCAATTCATACGTTTGCTTACGTTCTCTATTCACTTATTGCTGGTTGCATATTCGGCCAGCGCCACCAACTTCCATGACGATTTCGACATAACTTGGGGCGGTGGCCGTGGTACGATCACCGGAGCTGGTGACATGCTTACACTCTCTCTAGACCGAATCTCCGGCTCCGGCTTTCAGTCTAAGAAGGAATATCACTTTGGCAGAATTGATATGCAACTCAAGCTTGTGCCCGGAAACTCGGCTGGAACCGTCACCGCATACTATGTATGTCGTTTAACTCCGATCTTTTAATAGTAAATTACACTTTTCGTTCTATTAGCTTCTTAAAATTTTTACCTTTTTAACTTTTGTCGTTAGAATTTTAAAAATTACTATTTTATGTTCTTTAACTTAATGGACGCTAAAATACAAGTAAAGTTAGGGACTGTTTGGTAGAATCTGAATTATTAAATGCTGAATGTTTAAGAGGTCTAAATCATTAAGAGGCTTTATTAATGGAAGAGATATTGGGCTATAACTTCAGATGATGTTAAGTTTGGTATATGCTCCATTCAGTTTCATTAAGCATCTTTCAATCTCTTAACCATTCAGCACTTAACTGAATTATTTTGAGGCTTTTTTTTATAAAACAAATGCTCTGAATGCTGAATCTGAATGATTAAACACTGAACTAAACCATTAAAAGGTGAAACAAACAGCCCTTAGTTTATATGAGGGCAAAATTGTCTTTTCACGTGATGGTTCTAAATAAACCTTGTGAACATTTTAATGTCGAAAATTAAAAGGCTACATGACAAAAACAATAACCAAGTTGTTTTTTAAAACGTAACTTTTAATTAATGGGTCCTATTTGTATCACGTATAGCTAGGGTGATAAGTGTTGTATAAAATTTAAAACACAAAAAATAATCTTTTGACGTATTTATGGAATAAAAAGCGTAAGTTACTAGCTTATAGATGATATTCATTAATTCACTATATATTTTCATTTGGTGTTTTAATTAATTATAATGTGAATTAAAAACAGTTACGAGGTATGAACGGAGATGAGATAGATTTTGAGTTTTTGGGCAATTTGAGTGGTGAACCATACACGCTTCACACCAACGTTTACACCCAAGGCAAAGGCGACAGAGAGCAACAGTTTCGAATGTGGTTCGACCCGACTTCAACTTTCCACACTTACTCCATCGTTTGGACTCCTCAAACCATCGTGTAAGTGTCTTTCTTAGACGTCCTAAGTTTAAATTCAGACAATAATATTTAAATACTAATCACTACACCGTCTTATAAAACAGTGCAAATCATTTTTTTGTTATGTTTCAAGTTGTGTATGATTTTTACTAACGTACGTTATACATTATTGTAGGTTTCTAGCGGATGGTACACCAATAAGAGAATTTAAGAACCGCGAAGCAATCGGTGTTCCTTTTCCGAAACAACAACCGATGAGGCTGTATTCGAGCTTGTGGAACGCTGACGAGTGGGCAACGAGAGGCGGTCTAGTGAAGACCGATTGGACCCATGCCCCTTTTACGGCTTCATACCGCAACTTTAATGTTAAAGCTGGTGTGTTGTCGCACTCGAAATTGACTCATAAGCAAAAGCTAAGATGGGTTAGAACACACCACATGATCTACAATTATTGCACGGATGCTAAACGGTTTACAAGAGGGCTTCCTCGTGAATGTGTGGTTGAAGCTCATGACTAGCTACGTACCTCATGTATGATGTATTCACCCTTGTTACATGTATAGATATATTATAACTTTTATATATATAGTCAAAATAAAACTTTTATGTTATATACGAATAAGTGGTTGTATAACTATTGTTGTTAGTTTGTTACTACCTTATCCATATATATATATATATATATATATATATATATATATATATATATATATATACTAACTTATTTGATACATGAAAGGGATATTAGATATAAATTAAAGTAGCATTTCATTTAATTTAGGAAAAACGGATTTAAAAATCTGTAATTTGACTTACGAGTCGACAAACTTTTCAACTTAGAAAAGTATTGTGTATGTTTTTTTTTATCTATGCACTAAAGTAAAGATTCGTTGATTTACTTTTACACCGATCTATCGTTAGTCGTTACCGATCCCCTTCTACGATAGCCAGAGACAAATCTTGACAATTTACATAGAGGACATTTTTTTCCATATAAATGAAAGGGGTGAAAGACTAATTTTTTAAGCTATTAATAACGTTGTTGTTTTAATACATAAAAGCATTTTTATTTCATTTTAGAAAAGTAGTTGGATAAAATATGTTGGTGATAAAATATTGTTTAATGTAAGAAAAGCTGATGAACCTAGGGGCGGAGGTATGAACTTTCGAGCCGTAGCCTACGGCTCAATTTTTGATGCGTAATGTAAAATTTGATTTTTTTTTTGTTTTATGTTTAGGATACACTTGAACGGTTAAAAGACTTTTGTTCTCATATTTGTTTGAAAAGTGCCAAGAAAATGATAATATTTGTTAAAGTTATCTAAAATTTGTTAATAATTTTCAAAAAAAAATATGATAAAACTCTGGATATTGCTAAATGATATGCAAAAAAAATGACGTTTTGTAAAAGTTTGCGTCAAATTTTTTTTATATGAGTGTCGCAAAAAAAACTGTACAAGTGTAAGACAATTTTATTTCGAAGGATACCCTTAATATTCCGGACTAGCTCCGCCACTGGATGAACCAGTTGATGAATATTTCACTTTTTAAACGTGCTTTAGGTCCTAGGATAGAAACATTAACAAGCCACTCAAAAAACACGCGGAACGAGTTTATTTTCATAGCTAAGCGTTTGGAGGTGTCAAATGTAGTGGATATGATAAAGTTTTACACTTTTTCGTGGTTAAAGAACCGGGCGAAATTAGGAGACCTTGCTTGGCATTCATGGTGTAATTTTTCGTTTCGTAATTTCCCGTTGTAACTTGTAATAGGTGGTTGTCGGGAGTTTGTAGTTTTCGGTCCTAACGTTTTGCTAGTGGCTTGGTTTTAATAATAATATTGCCGTTCAAAAAAAAAACTAACATGAACTCATTCACATGTCTTCAGCAACAACAATGATCATTGGGCGATTTATAAATTTATCTTGATGTGTTGTGCTAGACAATCGAACAATTTGACTTGGTCTAATTTCTATTAATGTAATCTAGAGAATCAAATAATTTGTTTTTGATGTACGTTGAACATGTTGATAAAAATGTTTATGAATTTGACTTCCCGGAAAATATTAAACAAGAAAAAAATTTAAAACAAAATCACTTTACACCAACGACTTGTCGTCACTATGGGTTAACGAAAGTCTTTTTAAATACTAAATATATCCTATACCGACGAAAGGTTAATTTCATTATTTAATTTTTTTATTTTGTAATTTGAAGGTGGGCTATGCCATGGATAGTCATTAATGATGAACCTATTCCGATGACTCTTTTCCAATGACACTTTTGGCTATAACAATCTGGTTGTACCCATAAAACCTATATATCCTAATGAAATTTCAGTGGGATAGCTATACCGAGAAAAAATCGTTAGGAGAAGGTATGTAACTTTTCTCGGTATAGTTTCTTTTTCTAGTAGTGATATAGAGTAACCGAATGATAATAGAACTGTAAATGAAGTTCAAATCGTTAAAATCAAACTTGTAATAATGTATAGACTTTAAGGCCGGATCAAGATGGTTACAAGATGACCGGCCAATGTTTAAATCCAACATGTAACAATGTATAGACACTCACTTTCACAAATATATACACATGCTAATCCGTTCCTGATAAATTCCATAAGAAAAGATGTTGATCGATATATGTCACAACATCACAACAAGATCCAGTCTAGTAATCATCGGTAGTAACTAAGCTACAACAACAACTTGAGTAACAACTTGACTTCGACATTAAGTCTTTAGTACGTGGCAAGTAACTTCGCACCCACCCTCTATAATTCTGTCTCGTGTCATGGTTTGTCGGTATGCTTAGAAAAATGTTTAGTTTTTTTTATACTCCTTAAATGCATTTACAAAACAAACTTATGTGCCACATAAGCTTCCTCCGTGAATGTCAATTTAATGAGCACTCGAAAACTAAACACTTTTTAAAACATACCAAGCTAGCCAATTGTACAATTCAAAATTTACATAATTCAACTCATCAATGATCTATACTATTTATCATCCATCGTACTCAACAACATATATATTCATGGTGAACATGAATTAGAATGAGATGATCCAAAACTAACATCTCTTTTATACCTAAGTTGTAACGAAACTTGCCTTTCGTATCGTAATTGTCGATAAAAATTCTCGATAAACATTTCCGCTCTCTTATCGACATCATCTTGTTCCGGAAAACTCATGGTTCTTTGTACATGAAAGCTTCTAGTCTTCTTCAACTCTTTAGAAGAACAAGCACCCGAATCACCATACTCTATATTATTACAATTTTCTTCATCATCATCTGAGGATGACACGATTGCTGTCAACCCTAATTGTTCACCGAAACTCAGCCGCCTACGACTACCACGGTTAAAGGTTGAGATAAATCGCCACTGGTTTACGTTTGAGTTCATGAGAAAACTAACTTTCTTTACGATGGTTTTTAAGCTTCTTAATAAGCTCCATTTGCTGCTGCTGCTGTTGTTGTTGTCTTTAGCCATGTTTGGATGTAAGAATTTAAGGTTGTTGATTTATAAGAAGAGATAAATTGATGGGATTGTTGTTGAGTGCTGCAATATTTATATATACGTAGAAATTGATTTGTAATTTAAGAGATGAAATTAAGAAATTAAGCGTGGATAAGAAGGAACCAAGTGACGTCTATAACAAGAGACGCGGATTGACACGTGGAAAACTTGTTTTTAAGTGTGAATTGGTAAAACAGATTAACCGTTAACGAAATTCAAACCCAATGCTGTTTGTTATACGTGTTATCCTATTTATTAATAACCTAACGGAATTGAATAGTAACTCGTTAACTTTATGATGCTAGCTAACCGCCGGCTAGTAATTTTTTATTAAATAAATAACCATTTAAAGCAGGTAAAATTGACTGAAATGCATTGCCAAATTAGTAAGTTGGGAACCTCAACTTGGGACAAGAGATTGAAAATTAGGAGTTGACATACAACTAATTTGACTCCCATATAATAATCAAACTGAAACGTTGTAAAATCAATGTATATTCAAGACACGCTTAATAATGAGTTTTATAATGTTTTAGTTACGAGATGAATTTATATTTGATATCTAAAAAAAGAAGATGCATTGTCTAAAAAACAAGATTTGTGAGTGGTATAGGTTGAGGTTTCTTACATTAATTGGAGATCATAGGTTTAAATATGTGCAATGATGTAAATTAAGAGTACTTAAGTCGTTTAATAAAATAAATACATGCTTATCAAATATTAAGAGTACTTAAGTCATTTAATAAAATAAATGCATGCTTATCAAATATTAAGAGTACTTAAGTCATTAATAAAATACGCGTTTATCAATTATTTAGGGTTAATTGATTGAGGTGTTTAGTTGGGCTAATTATATATTTGAATGATGAGAAGAAACATGAGAGATAGGTAGTTTGAGGCTTTGAGCAAGATGGAGACAGGTGAACTATAATGTGTTTAGAGGGTTTGAGGCAGTGGCGAAGCCAACAATTTTATATAAGGGGGCCGGACTTACGAGACTTATAAATTTTTCTCCTAACGTTATGTTTCGGGTTATATATTCAGGTCGGCGATTCTGTCCGGGTCGGGTCAAATAGTAAACCTTTTTTACACAAAAATATAACTAGGTAGCTTAACAAAAAAAACTTAAAATATTTATAATAATGCAAAAAAATGCAAGTACAAAGTACCTGAAAGAAGAATTACAACTCAATCAGAAAACCGAATATCTACAATTGAAAGAAATAAAACTCTAAATGTACTAAAAACCTACTTGGTGGTGGAGGCAAGATTAGATACAATTTGATGGCGGTGGACAAAGCGAATGTATGGTGGTCTTATGGAAGGCAACAAATTCGGAGTGAGCAGAAGTAAAACATCAGATTGAATTTTTTACTGGGATTGTGGGAAGCGTTGACCAGTTAAATTGAAAAATAAACTCAAGTTGTGGACTTTTACATTATGAGTTTAGTCTTGTTGTTTATTATATGGAATAGTTAAACAAAAAAAACCTATTAAATTTAAGTTGGAAATTTTAACAATCAAGGGGGCCAAACTTAGTATATATAATATTTTCAAGGGGAGCCAAATCTTATGTATATAACAAAAATTAACTACCGACCAAAAAATTAACACTTGTAACGGAAAAAAAATGAAAGGGCCTTGACCCCCTTTGGTCCCACTATCCCTTCGCCAATGGTTTGAGGTTTTAACAATCGGTTGGGTTAAATTACAAAAATAATTATCATGTGTCTTGCATATGTTTATTTATGACAGTAATATTGACATAACATTACGAGTTGGTTGCTTGTGATTTAGATTATTAAAAATTTAATATCATTAGTTTCATTTGTAAAAGATTTTAATTTGAAAGTCAAAGAGTTAAAACCACAAAACCATAGGTACTTAAAAATTATTTTACTCAAGAACAAAATGCACAGTATGGTTTATATTTTTCTAAACATTCTACTATTCTAGCATGAAATTTAACAGGGGCCAGAGTTGTAAAAATCGGTCTAGCAGGTCGATTAATCACTGAATTACTTTGTGATTTTTTTATAATCGGTAGGCGGTTCTAGAAGGGGCTACGCAGTCATAATCATATTAATCAGTCAACGAAAGTCAAATTTTGTAAATGGTTTTCAAACCTTAAATTTACCGGCCCTAGGCATAACCAATGAATTTTAATCCTTAAATCCATAATCATAGGCGTGAATTCACTTTTCACGATCAAAACTCAGAATTTAAAGTATTTGAATTATTATGTTAACATCATTATGTGTGTATGTAAGTGAAATGTACATATAAAAATACAAAGTGCATAAATTTTGAAGCATTATATTTCCATCAATATGTATGCATATTTGTAACTGAAATTTACATATAAAAATACCAAATCAGTTAATCATAAAATCATAAAAATTATTAACCAATTACCGATTGCAGATTAATCACCCCCTGTTACCACCGAAAGTGCCCACAAGTCAAAATCCTGATTAGAGTATAATCAAAATGTATCAAATGGTACTCTTTGATGTTAGAATATTAGAAGTAAAAAGAGTCTACCATCCGGGCACAAACAGTCCATCGTCTTCCTCTCCAAATCACCACCGCATCTCTCTCCGATCCGCACAATCACCACAGCAAAAATGTCATACAACGAACGTGACACCGTTCCCCTCAACCAATCTTCTCAATCCGACATCGACGAGATCGAAAACCTAATCAATTACACCGTCCAATCAGGTCCGGCCACCGTCCTCCCCGCTCGTCCACCATCTCCACCACGAGCTTCAATTCCTGTATCATCTTCTCCGTTCATCCCCTCAAATCTCCCTCCACCGTCTCAGAAACCTCCGTCTGTCCCCGCTGCACCGCCACCGCCATCTAACCGTAACACAAACGGTCAACAACAGTCGAACATCACTGGCTTCGGATCTCCTCCCAATACGTTGACTGAACCTGTTTGGGATACGGTGAAACGAGATCTGTCGAGGATTGTTAGTAATTTGAAGCTAGTTGTGTTTCCTAATCCGTTTCGTGAAGATCCGGGGAAAGCGTTGAGAGATTGGGATCTATGGGGACCGTTCTTCTTCATTGTGTTTCTAGGGCTTACGTTGTCATGGTCTGCTTCTGTTAAGAAGGTAAGTTGAAGTTTTGTTGTGATTTTAGGGTTTTGTGTTGGTTTTTGGTTTAGATCTAGCGTCATTGATGTTCAGATCAGTTCGAACTGTTATTGGTTTTTGAACTGGATCTATATAATGGAGCTTATGTTGCTATGATTAGAATGAGGATTTGTGCTTTGCAATGTGCTAGACAATATGTTAACTGTAGGAACATTCTAGCAGTCACTAGGTTACTTGATCTCAGTTAAATCATATTTTTGTACATCGTTGATGTAATCGTATTGATACGGAAAGTAAGTAGCTTGTTTTGAGGTAGATCTTGGCATATGTGTGCTGATGTTTGTTTGATTATTGCAAAAGATGACACAATGCTTCACCGAGTTCTATATCTTTGTATGCTTGTCTAAAACTCTATAATGTTCTTGTTCAAATCGTTTCATTGTACTTACTAGTAATTGTTTGGATGCAATAATATGTATCCAATGTCTACCGACCTTGCTAATTAGCAACAGTTAAGCTCCACAGATAACATGAGGCGTTAGAAAGGTGAACCACGAGTCTAAAACATATAATTGCAAGTTTGCAACATGAATCACAATTCAAGTAAACATGTGTACAAGTCAAAGACCTTAGAATAAGTGTTTGTTATTTGGGTATCATTTGAGAAACCTGAAAAAATGGAGATGCGATTATGGAGTTATTTAGTTTTGTTTATTATATGGGACTTTACACCCTTGCTCTTGCATGATGAAGTTGGAGCTTGCTTATTTGATTGTTTCTGATAAATAGAAGTATGGACCTGATTATAGCAGAGCTTAGATGCAAGACAATAGAATAAGAACAACCAGACATGGGAATATGATGTTTATATTCTTAATTGATGTTAGACAAAGAAGTATAAAGCCTTCTGAACAATAAATAGAAAATTTTGTTTCATTAAATGGAGAAATGTCTTTGATGCCAACTTGCTATGCAAATGATCTTGGTGTAGACAGTCTGATAACAAAATCAGATAGTTTCATGCATATTGTCACTGCTATTGACGATGATTAATGCGGACAGCTAGAAGGATACATGCATAGAGTGATAGGGGTCTAAAAGTACAAATGTAAGCATGAAAAATTGAGGAATGAGGTCCAAACGTACAAATGCAAGCTGTTAATTTCAACTTACAAATATTTTTAATGACAGTTAGACTTTGTTTTCATTTAGGCATTGCTAACATTTGAGTGTAAGATAGCTGCACTTGTTAGCACAATTTTAGAAACCTTACTTGCAAGTATTATCGAATTGACGAAATGGGGAATGCTGTTTTCTTTTACCGTTGAGCGATGTTACAAAATCTAGGATGATGTATTTTGATACCTTGAAAGATATGTGTTATCATATTGGATTAGTGTTTTCTTGTTCATGCATTTCTCTTGGCTTTTTCTTATTTTTTTCTAACTTTATCAACGTATTGTACTTGCAGCTTCCATTAAAGTTTTGTCTATATCATTCCTTTCAATTTGTTTCTAATTTTTTGTCGCTATTGTTTTGCAGTCTGAAGTTTTTGCTGTTGCCTTTGCACTGCTCGCAACAGGTGCCATAATTCTGACATTGAATGTTCTACTTCTGGTAATTTACTCCGCTCCCTCCTTGTGTATGTGATTAGAGGTGTTTGCTTATGCATTTTGTAACTGAGTAACTGACTAAGATATTGAACAATCAAAATCATACAAGTATTTAACCTGTTCACACAGTTAATTACATACATAAAAGTATACTTTTTGGTCCCTATCTAAAACATCGCCTTGTTGTTTTTAGGGTGGTCATATAATATTCTTCCAAAGTCTGAGTCTGTTGGGTTACTGTCTATTCCCTCTGGATGTGGGAGCCCTAATCTGCATGTTGAAGGACAATGTCGTATTAAAGATTGTAGTGGTGTGTGTTACATTGGCGTGGAGTTCGTGGGCTGCATATCCATTCATAAGCATGGCAGTGAACCCTAGAAGAAAAGCTCTCGCTCTCTACCCTGTCCTACTCATGTATGTTTCTGTTGGTTTCCTTATCATTGCCATCGATTAGTAAGCATGATCTGTTATACAAAATTCGTTTATGACCTCCTACTGATGAATAATTGAATCCTATACATGTTTGCTTTTATATGTATTATGTGCTTTTTGGTTATGCTTCTAACTTTGAATACTTGGAGGTTTACATGGGTAAAGATTAATGGTGTTTATAAATAGTTGAAAGCGACCGGACCATCTAAACCAAAACAAGCAGGCTGGTTTATACACGGTTTGGTTTTAAGATTTTCATTTTTGTTTCTTTGGTTTGAGATGTATACGGTTTGGTTTATATATTCTAGTGTCTGTTTCTTTGGTTATGGCTTATGTTCTGTCGTTCAACTTTTAGTTTGTTTCCGCTCTACTTAGATGTGAGACACTCCCTCTTAGTATAGGCTTCATGGGTTCCTTTCTTGACATGGTGTAATTTAGTTTTCAACATTCTCTCACTGTAAATTAAGCACTAACTAAATATGTGACTGGGTTGCGTGATGCGGTAGCCAGGTCTTGTGTGTGATTTCGTCACATGTGTTGATAAAAAAAAAGTTTTATTTCTCGAACGTTACAGTGTAAAAACATAATACGTCAATTAAAAGATGAAGATATATTCAAACATAAAGGTTAAAAAGATAAATAAGTCAAAGTCGGGGGGTTAAGGTTGTAGATACGTCAAAATAAGTACGGGGGACGCTGTTGTAAATTGGCTAATAAGTCATCATGATTAAAAAGATAATTAGTCAAAGTCAACGGTAAAGATCGGAAAGAAAATACAAGTCGATTGATGAAAAAGTTACCTTGAAACGATGCTTCAAACAACAAAATAGTGTTTCAATCGGGTGTTTAAAACTTAACGGTGCGTTAATCAGATATAAAACTTTTATCGTTCAGAGAGCCTTTTCGAGAAAAATTTCACATCATTCGACTCGTATTATCTTTCCGATCAAAAGGCCCAAAACATCGGTCTTGAATTTGAAAAAAAAACTTAACGGCGTTAAAAAGAATTTAATGACAGACCATTGGTTGCTAAAGTGATAAAAGTTGAGACTATTGACAGTCAGTTCAATAGTTGAAACCGATAGAAGACAAAAACCAGTGAAAATCAATATACCTATTAATAAAACTCATTTTCTATTTAATCTTTTTTATGTTAGGAATTAAAAAATATTTGTTATCAGGAAAAAAACATATAATATCAAAAATGCATTTATATAGTTAATAGAGTCTTCATTTAAATGTTTGATCATCGGCTTTGAGACTACCAAAGAACTCGTTGAATAATAAACTCCTAATAAATATTTGAGTAAATTGTTGTTTTGATCCCTGTGTTTTGATATCATTAACAGTTTTAATCTTACCTTAAGAGTTTTGGCCCCTGTGTTTTTATTTTCTAACAGAAGTGGTCCCGAACACGAACTCCATCCAATTTTCCGTTAAGTCTCCCTCACATGCGGAGTAAAAATGTCGTTTTTCCCACTCTTTTTGACATGCGACTAAATAAAAATGTTAACTTACATGATGACATAGATAAAAGATGGTGAGAAATGACATTTTTACCCCTTAGATGTGGGGCGTGCGTGAGAGACTTAACAGAAAATTGAATGAAGTTAGTGTTCAGGACCATTTTTGTTAGAAAATAAAAACACAGGGACCAAAACTGTTAAGGTGGGATTAAAACTGTTAATGATATCAAAACACAGAGACAAAAACTGCAGTTTACTCTAAATATTTAGTTATAAAACTTCAAGCAATTTGGTTAATTTTCTAAGGGTTATTGGATTTTTAATGCTATGGGATATTAGCCACTGTCACTCTGAAATCTCAATTAACACATTCACTGCCAACACTCCTGACCTAACACTTTATTTGCCGTGTCTTTGTTTTTATATCACATAAGCATGCCACGCAGGATAATAATGTCACGTGGACAAAATCAAAGTGACACGACAAGTGATATGTTAAGTTGAAATTGGTGACAGTGAAGGTGTTAGTTGGGAGCGACAATAGTCAACACCTCATAGTCGTGAGTATTAAAATCCAATATCTCCCAACTTTGAGGAGAAAGGCTTGTAACACGACCCTTAGAGGCGAAGACTATTATGGAACAATTCTTGTTTCTTATTTGACGAATAGTGTTTTGAAACATTTCTGATCCGAATTCAATAGGTACGTGAGTACGATTCCGTTCGGACTTTAAAAGGATGGAATTCGTTTCGTGACACAAATTTAAGTATTTGGCATCGATCTCTTTGTTTATTACTAAAAAAACGTCACATAACATTTTTTAAAAGCTTGTTTTCATTTTGCAACTTAAAGAACATCTAGTCCGTCGCGCACAACCAAATGATAAGCATCAAGTTGTTTCCTAGAAGACTCACCGATGTTGAACAACCGATGTCGCAAAAGGGTGCAACAAAACATAGTGGTGTCAAAGGTACATTTATATGAGCAACGTGGAGGTAAAACATCTGCAACATTTTTATGTAAGTTTGAATCTCATCAGCATCATTTTCGAACATTTAAAGGTTTTCATCAGTTGAAAACAGCACATATCAATTTTAGTTCTTGCTATTTATTTCATCACCATTTTGAATATTTTAAACATGTTACAACATTCACAATAGGTTCTTTATTTTCACACAAAATTACACTAAAAATGACTACATTTTCTATCTTATTTTCATTCAAATATTATTTTATATACTTTTATCAATACATTTTCTCTTAAATTCATTCGAAACTACTTTAAAAAACAATTAAAAAAAATTAAATGAGAAAAATAATCATCAAATCTAACAGTATGTTTGGTATGGCCTAATGAAAAAGACGAGAAAATGGAATGAATGATGAAAAGAAATGAAAAAATGAAAGAAATGGACTATTTCATTCCATTATCATGTTTGGTTACTTTACATGAATGAAATAAATCAATACTTCTTGTTGTTTGGCCGCAGAAAAAAATAAATGAAAGAAATACAAATATTTAAAAATAACAAAAATACTTAGTCTTGCTTATGGGTCGGGTCTTGGGTCAATACATGAATCCGGACATGGATCAAGACATGGGTGGGGCCATGGTTCGAGTCATGGTTCGAGGAAGTGGTAACGACATTGCTTGGTTCATGGTCAGGTCATGGACCATGTCATTAGTTGGTTCATGGATCGAGTCATGGATTGGTTCATGTGTTGGGTCTTGGATCGGGACATGGGTCGGTCATGGTACAAGACACAAGTCAAGTCATGAGTCGGATTATGGTTTGTGTCATGGTTCAGGGCATGGATCGACAAGGGTCGGGTCAAAGGTCAGTTGATGACTTGGGTCATGAGTCGGTTCATGGGTTGGGTCATGGTTCTAGCCGTGGGTTAGGACATGGATCGGTTCATAGGTGCATGTGTCGTGTCAAGGTTTGGGTCATGGTTTTTGTCATGAATTAAAAATTATTTCACTCCTTGAATGAATAAAAAAAACATGGGGGATGGATGAAATTAAAATGAGGGTTTTTTCATTCCTACGTAATGATCAATTCCATTTCACTGAGCAACCAAACACGTTTTTTTTCATTCCATAATGATTCATTGTATCCCACATTTTATTTTCTACATACCAAACACTATCTAAATATCACAGAATTTAAGCCCACAACCTGTTGGTTGGGGAATACAACATTTGTCATAAATTACCCCCTTGGGGACAAACGATGGACTATGACTGAAGTGGACTAATCATCACCGGGTTATACAATCAATCGTAAGCTTGTGATTTATGACAAAAATTTGGATGCAAAGTTTAATAAGTTTGGATTCATGAAAAGTATGGATCCAAATGAGATGCATGCATGCATGTCTCTTGCTATTTGGTCCATTCATATCTGCTGGTTGGGAGAAGAGTTTTGTGGCCTTAAGCTCTTTACACATATGTAAGTCAGAGGGTTTTACGAGCTAGTTGGTTTTTTCCTGGAACAGGTTGGCGTTATCCTCAAACGTCAAACTAACGAATAACGATTGAAATCCCATATCAGGTATGAACATATCTGGCCTATAAAGAGAGACTTGTCGCTGAGCTAAATTCGATCGATCTCTTCAACGTTAAAAAAATGAGATGCATGCATATGTGCGTAACAACATGCACATTCATGACCTTGAATTGATTTCATACATCAGCTGGTTGAAAAGGAAATTGATTAGAAGGGGGAGAAAACAAATTGACTGTTTGGTAAAATGATGGAATTAAGCAAATTAAGGTGTTTTAAAGCACTTATAAATTACCGAAGCCACCACATGGTTCAATCAAATTATGATTTTTACATGTCCTACGACAATCGTACAATTTTTTGTGCTATTTAAGCATCATAGATAACTTTATGTACGCTGATTAGGCTATATCGATCATATCAAGTTGACCGGAGAGATTGGGTTAAATTCTCGATTTTGTAATTTTAGAATATTGGTTTGCTCTTGTACTCGTCTAGCCTAGCTATTGCTAGTGCTTTGTTAATTTTTTTAAATAAATAATTAAGTATCTTGTCTAAAGTATCTCACATAAAAAGAGAAAATAAATTTCGTTAATCCGCACTTTGGTTTATTTGCCAATACTAATTTAATTTAGGAAATTATTTGTGCCAGTCTCATCTTATAACTATTTTTTCCACGATGGTCCATCGTTGAAGTTAATATAACGCCATTAATTTTTTTCAAATTTAAAACTGATTTTTTAGGGCTTTTAATTGGGAGGATGAAACGGGTCAAGTGATGTAAAACTTACCTTGAACTGGTGCTTAAAATGACGAAATTTTAACATCCGATTAAATCACCGCTAGGTTTGAACACTTGATTGAAAATCGTTTCATCGTTTGAAGCACCGCTTTAAGGTAAGTTTTACATCAATTGACTCGAATTTTACTCTCGATCATAAGCCCTCGACATCAGTTTGAAATTAAAAAAAAAAACTTAACGGATTTAAGTTAAGTTTAACGATATATCAATTTAGGAAAGATAGTTACAAACTAAGACTGACATCGGGAATTTCTTAAGATGAAATTATGATTGGCAATAAATTAAAGTTTAGATTTTTAAAATCTAATAATCCTGAAAATAAACTTATAAGAATTATTTATTTGTTAGTATGGTAGGTTGTGTCTAAGTCGAAGTCGGTATATATGTAATCACGTCCTCACCCTACATTAAATAAAAATCGACATTTCATACTTTACATGGTCTCTATCACTAATTACATCGCGATATACGAACTAATTAAATAGTATCAAAGCTATAGATATTTTTTGATTTGTTATATAGTCATTAATTATTGTGATTAGCGATCGAGGCATCGTTCTTTTTCTGTTGAAATAGTTTATTGTTGACACATGGACGGAAAAGAATATATAATCAAACACCAACAAATTGTTATGTTATTCGATATAAGTTTAACGTATAAATGTTACGTACGTTGTAAGTTCTATACATTTATTTTCTATCTGTTTTCTTTCAAAAAACATACTAAATCATTTTTCATATATGTGGTGTTGGTGTTATCAAGTTTTTGTAATTTGTAAACAAATTTGTGTCGTACTCTTGTTTTTGCAAAGACAGTTTGAAGTAAGCAATTTTAAAGAATTTATTAGAGTATGTTATATATACATTTAACGAGTGATATACACGAGTTAAATAAAATAATATTAAAATTAATATCTAGATAATCATATATTTTTCTTACGAAATAACTTGATGTTAATTAACTGTATAATTTTTTGAATTTAAATTTGAAGACGACATTGTAGAAGTTTTTTTGTTTTAAATTTACTATTATGATGATAAGGAATTCTTCGTTAAATCATTCAATTTTGATTGTATAAATTATAAAATTCATTAAGGTTGTTTAAAATAAGTAATAAAAATCGTATATAGTTAAATTTTTAATTCAAACTTTATGATATTAAATCAAATGAATTTTAATAAATAATTATGTAAAATTGATTCAATCAATAATCAAGTTTTTTAATTTAATTGATGGAGATTATTAATTTGGGAGTGAAACATATGATAAATTGATATGACAATGACGTGTAATGTTTGAGAGATAAAATTTACGTCTTATTAGTATAAATAAGGTGATGTTCTATATACATCGACGATTTGGTATATATAATGAAGAGTTATAAGAAATAGATCAAGGATGCCCTAGTAAGTTTTAAAATAGCAAAAGGTCTATTAATCCAATGAAAAATAATATATCTATTTATTCTAATAATTGATAGCTCATATGCAACATTTTAATATGTATACATAGGATTTTAATATGTATACATAGAATTAAATAGATTTAATTTTGTCAAAATAATCAATAGGTTATATATACCCGTATCACAAGGAAAGGAAAAGGAAGTTAAATCTCATTTAAAGTTCAAATCAAATTTTTTTTTATGGATCCACATAATTTCTTTACATTAATCTTAGCTCCTTCATATTGGATTTCTAATCTTGATCAAAAAACTTGTTGAGAGGTTTCCGTTTCTTTTGAACATGTGAAACCCTCAATTAGGTTTCTTTTGAAGATTTATGCTGATCTATGTTGTTTAGATGTAATATTTGTGATGAGATTTTTATTTGTATTTTGGATAAGATTTTTATATAAAATATATGATCCTAAGAACATTAAATTATTTTGAGGTACATGATTGAGTTGATTGAAACACATTAGGGGTTTAATTTCTTTATTAACTAATTAATAATAATATGAGATTTTTATATATTACTCATTTCTATCCTTCTTAAATACATACTCCCTTCGTCCCATTAGAAGTATCAATATTGCCTTTTTTAATTGTCCCACTTAAGGTGTCCACTTTTAAAATTTATTAGTAAACTTCCAAATTTGCCCTTAATAACATAAAACAAACAATATGATGGACCCACAATAATATTTATTGTCAAGGCTTTATTGTCAAATAACAAACAAAAATACCAATCATTTATTGTGCCTAAAACTTTGTGTTTTTCAAACTAAGACTATTGTAATGGGACGGAGGGATTATAATCTTAGCTACTCTTAATTTTTATTACATATTTTCCATTTCATTAAAAATCGACACAATTACTCTTTTTTATCAATTCCCATAAATAAATACATGTGAATGAGATTAAGACAAAAACTTCTATTGTTATATGAAATAACAAAGCGAGATCCATGACGAGCTTTTATAAACAAGTGAATTATCTATACCTTCTAATGAAAGAGTGTTTTAGAGGACATATGCCGTTCATTGGAGAGGGTGTTGAAGCATTTTCCCGTTCAAAAACTAAGAATCTTCTTTTCTAAACTATGTATGGAAAGAAATCGATAACATTAAATCACCCAAATTTTTTTTCTTATAAAGTTTCAATCTACCTTATTTACATCCATGAAATCACTGTGAAAATGGAAAAAACAAATAACTTAAACAAATAACTCATCACAATTTACGACCTAGACCCATGCATGTCCCGTACGCTCGACCCGATACATATGAGTGTCACCTTGAATTTTTCCGGATATCTATCATCAAGATTATTTGTATGTCAGCTTTTAATTAAGAGATTTTTACATATTTTCCCTTCTTAAGCACAACAATTACATATTTACCCATGCCTAAAGTTTAATTACACATATCCCCTTTAACATAATAAATTACTCATTTACCTCTTCTTTTAAACAAACCATAAGAAAATATAAAAATATGTTTATCAAGATCATTAAGGGTAAAATAGTAAATCAAAGGCTATTTTAAGGAAATTGGGTAAATATGTAATATATGTGGTTTAGGAATGGGAAATATGTAATTGAATTTAAAGAGTGTGTAAATACGTAATAAATGATCTTATGAAGGGGATATATGTAAATGCCCCTTTAATTAATTAGTAGAACTTATAAGGCACCCGATTTAAAAGTGTAGATATATAATTTTGTACTAGTAGTGTATTTGTAGTTTAACTCTATTTGTTTAAGGCTTAAATTAGAGTTTGAATGCAATTTGTGTGTATATTTTCATATATATTTCATGTAATGTATACTTTATTTTCAAATGTTACTTTTTCGTAAAGTTTTAAAATTGTGTTTTTTTATGTTTCCACCCGTGTAACATACATGGTTTAATCTAGTCTACCTAATATATCAATGTTTTAGGGGGCCATTAAGGTCTCTTTGGGGAAAAAATGAGAGGGAAAATAGGGGTATTAATAAAAGGAAGTTTAAGAGGAAAAAAAATTTAGTGATTAATGCTAATACCAAAACTTTGTGATTAATGATTTCTATAAAAAATATTTATAAATCCTTAAATATTAAATATATATAAATTTCTTAAATATAATGATTATATACATTTTTTTTTAAAATATTGTTATTTTACTCGTGTGTAACACACGGGATTTTAACCTAGTAAGATTAATAAACAAGTGAATTGTATCGCTGTACAAAAAATAAATAGTATAAACGATTTGTAAACGTAATTTGTAAACATAATCGACTAATGGATTCAATTTGAATTTAAATTAAGGAAAATATGTAATTGCTGCTTTTAAGAATGTGATATATGTAAAATAATCTTTAATTAGTTAGTTTATTAAGGGTAAAATAGTAATTCAATTAATTAATTTAATTGAAATCAGTAAATGTATAATATATGTATTTTAGAAAAGTGAAATATGTAATTGATTTTCAGGGTTGGTAAATATGTAATAAAAAAATTAGGAAGATGATATATATAAATGCTTCTTAATTGATAGGTATGAAGTAGAAGAATTTCATACGTTGTCGCTTAAACTTATTGGTTTTTTAGTTTGATATGCTATTGCAACCATATGCTTTTTTCGTTATGTCCAGATTACAAATTCGATTCAAGTTTGGCAATGAGATTTTAGCTATCTAGACATATATAATGTAAATGAGATTTTGTGTAACTGTAATTTAAGGTAAACTTTTTATATCAAGCACTCTATCTACCGATATATAATATATCACATACCTATATTTGTGTTAAAGATATATATATATACAAAGAATGATTGATTACAAGTTGAAATGACGGGGTTAAGCAACGATATGTTTACTTTTCATTCAAATTATTGACGATTAATTATATACATACAACCTGAAACAAAGATCCGGTTCGTTTCAAAGCCGCAGTTTGTTCGGAGATCAAATTTAGCGTACAAGGGTTCTAAGAGTATTACAAAAACTTTATATTTATAGCAATGTACGTTAAGTTTGAATGTTGTTTCTTTTTTCATTTGTGAAGAGTGATGATCCACAAGTGAAGTGCTAATAGATATAATTAAACACACGTACCATATATATGTGACAAAATCTTTTCGTTGATTACAAGATAGTCCTTGATGATATCGTCCCCAATAGCCTCGTGACGTTCATTTATTATTGTTTCTTCTCCACCTAATAGGGACAAAACCGTCTTTTGCTTCAATCTAGAAGAAAATAGTGACACAAGACACATCTCTATATAACTTGTAAATTTTGATATTGTACCATACCCTCCCTTCTACGTAATGTCCTTTTTATTTATTATTATATTATTGTATTATACCAACCCCACATTATACTCTACATGTCTTTTTAAACCCTTCCCTTCAAGCACAAGATTTAATTTCTTAAAGGTCATCTATTTATCTACCATTCAACCCGAATGTCTACTCGATGAATACCTTATATCTAATCTATAAAATATCTAATAGAAAATCATAGGGTTTCTAGAACTAAAAGAGTTTGAAATTTAATTTGGAACAATTTTTCAATAAGTTCCCATTATTTTGTTTCAACATGATTATTAAATTATATTAACGAATTGATTGTAAATCAGAAACTTCCTTAATTTTTCTAATCCCAATTTATTTATTTTGAGTATATGATGGTTATTTACATTCTTTCATTAAAACTATTTGTTTTTGTGATGATTTAATTTAACGACAATGTAATTCATTTTACCATAATTCTATAATTAAGTTATGTTTGTTTTATCATTTGTATTATATAACTTTACTATATCATGCGTTACGTACATTAAAAAAATAAAAAGACTAAAAAAAATTTTAATTGTATATTTTCGTATTAAAACTGTGTGTTTTTACTTCTAGAAAATTTATGTGTTTTCATGTCCATTTCCAAATCTCATGTGTTTTTCATATTATAACTATGTGTTTTCACTTCTAGAAAATTAACCCCATGCATTTTCGTGTATGTCCAAGTCTAAACTATCATACGTTTTTATATCATAACTATACGTTTCCACTTTATCACCTTAAGAATTTCTCCTATTTAATATAACTTTTCCCTATATGATGAATTATATTAGTTTTACAAATAACTAGAAAATAATGTACACTCAACATAATAATAACTAAAAATGTTTTAACTAGAATAACTAAATGCTATCAAATTTCTAATTTCGCTTTATAAATTCTATTACCGTTATACATGCTCATATATAAAAAAATACAAGATCCATTATGGCATTATTATATTTATTTGGAACTAAAAATATAAAAATAATAAAAATAAAAAAGTATTCTACATATTTTTATATCTAATGCACCAAATTTATAGTTACGCGCGTAATTAATTAACTAACTAAGTCCCAAAACTGTCACTTCCTTAAACTTTTGACACGTAACCTACCGGCGTCGTGACGTCAGCACCACTTGCCGATTTACAACTCAGAAACCCTAACACCTTCCACGAACATTTCCGATGATCAACACTTCCGGCTGCCACCGGAGCAACCCTAAACGTTTCCGTCGAAACACTCCGGCGAACTTGCCGGTTCTTTATCTCCTTAATATCCATCTCCGACGGTGGCACTTTCACTAACCCAAACAAAAACACATACCACCGGGAAGAAGAGGATGACGATTTTTTTATCATCTCCGGTGCACGTTCAGAACTGATGCTTGAGTTTCGTTTCATCTTTTTATAATCCAATGAACGGCTTGTTCTAACAAGTGGAGTTGATGTTGAGGGTTTGTGTTTTGCCATTGATTCGGATCTTGATCTGCCGATGGGATGTTTGTGATGAGCTTGAGTTTGCTCCGGTGGGTTGTTACGGTGGTTGATGGGTATGAGTTTGCCGCAGAAGATGATGTCTTCTGCATGTGACATGGTATTGTAGTCGTCGGAGTTAAACTCGAAAAAGTCTCCGGTGGGAGATGATGATGATGGTGGTGTAGTATTATGATCATTTGATATTGGGAAATTGGTGAGAGAGATTGTTTCTGAATCTTGATCATCATCATCATCAAGATTGTTGTTGTGACTTATAATTTGGTGATGATCCATTTTACAAAGTTTTTGTTGTTGTTGTTGTTGAGAGAATTAATGTTTATGGAGACAATGGAATGAAATATAAAGGGTGTATGACAAGGAATAATTTGTAATTGGGATACTTTTCTTTTTTTTTTTTAGTTTAATAATTAGTATATTATAATAGTTTTTGTTGGATAAAAAATTAATTGTCCTCTTTTTTGTCTCTTTTTTATTTTTTTACGTAAATAGAATGTATAGTTGTTTTCTATG
The DNA here is from genome assembly GCA_030867185.1 of Tagetes erecta. NCBI lineage: Eukaryota > Viridiplantae > Streptophyta > Magnoliopsida > Asterales > Asteraceae > Tagetes > Tagetes erecta. The sequence continues at coordinate 11,599,796 of CM061492.1, read as the reverse complement.
ATAAATGAGATTGTCTGAATGGTGGGTGAACATCATTTTGTATTTTATATATAACAGTTTAATACATATATATGAATATAAAAACTACAAGAAAACATAGTTATAGCGCGGTCGTCGTTAGTCCTGGTCTTCGTGGCATATCTAGGTCTGTGACGAAAATTATGTAAACGTGATAAGCTTAATTTAGAATAGTTTTGACAAACCAAAGACAATATAGGGTTGACACAATATAGGATTGGGCAAGCATAACTAAATTAAAGATGCGTCTTGTGAAAACTAACATATATTTAGTTTTGACAAATCACTAGTCGTTACAATAGGGTCTTCATAAAGATAAGTAATGTATATTTAGTTTTTTTTTTTTTTTGTAAATTTAGTTGTTGCTTATAACATGTCAACGTGTACATTCAGTTTTATTTGTTTTTTTATTTTAATACTGAAATCATTTGTTTAATGAAAAGGCCGTCTGTTTGGCCGCTATGACGACGACAAGTCGTTACGACAGGGTGCTTACGGCAGGCCCACTACACACGTACGTTATAGCTATATATATTTCCTCATATCGACTTCTCCAACTTTCTCCCCTTCTTTGTGATTTCAGGTCTCAAACCTCATTAATATTGTTTCTGAACCCGGCCAGGCTATTTTGTTTTCTATATGTCAATTACGTGAGTAAGTGTTCTGGTATAGTAAATTGTAGATTTAATTAAGGTGTTGTTGACTATGAATGTGTTAAGAAAAGTATGGTTCACTCATGATCTTTTTGGATAGTTAACTTTGCACAATCAATCTTTGTTGGAAGTTGATGAGCCACATCAGAGAACGTTTAATCGTTCTTTAGTGTTAAGAGAAGTTTGATCGACTAAGGATTGTTTGTTTCAGCCTTTTAATGGTTTAGATGTCTGAATGGTTCAGACACTTGCCTCTGAATGGTTAAGGGTTATTATCTGAATTGTCTTTGCAATAGTTAAACATTGTACTAGCTCTTAATGTTTAAACATCTTACTGATTTAACACTTAATGGTTCAAACATCTTATTCATTCAGCATTTATCCATTCAGAAGCAATATACTAAGTCTCGAATTGAATATTCAGAGATCGACATATTGAAGTGTGTAAATTCTTTGAGCGCTACAAGTAAAGGGGTCTATAGTGACGACAAAATTCTACTTACGGTGAATTGTTGCTGTACGTTATTAATTACCTGTCAAAGATCATATTCACCTATAGCGAGGACAAGTCTTCGTTATAGGTTATAAATGGTCAAATTAAGGTCAACATACTTCACCTATAACAAGGATAATTCGTCGCTATAAGCGCTCATTATCCTATTTTTTTATATTTTTTTAGGTTTTTTAAACCCAAGTCTAAATTCAAACTCAAGAATATCATACAAGCAAACAATATTTGTAGCACAAACTTAAAATGACTAAACAACTTATCTAATAATCACTTCCACCTACCTCATCCTATGCGGCATCTTCATCTTCTTGATGTTGTTGAGTTCATGATGAGGCGTCGAGTTGATTGGACTGCATAAACAACTTATCTTCTGTAAAATAACTTGTGATTTTCTTTGATACTTTCAAACAACCATATCTAATTAGTTCTAACTAGTTATACAATTCCTAACAGTAACATTATTTATTAAAACAAGATTCACCACTAGAAATTAATTATTGTTACAAATGTTTGTCACACGTTTGCTAGAACACAATAGTCGTCACATGTTTGACTCAGTTTTTAATAAAAGCTAACGAGCCTAATATTTTATACAAGTTTTTAACAAAATAACTACAAAATCAAATACTATATATTGTAAATTTGTAGTAAAACGAATAAATATTAGACTTTGTGACAACATGACATAAAACACAAATATATGGTTTGTGACAAATTGAAAATAACAAGAAAATACGGAGTATTAAATTGTGTAATTTTTGTTGCAAATTAAGTGACAAATGCATTTTATTAAAAGTTTATGAGAGTTTTATGGTGAAATTGTTGGAAATTAATATATGGCAAAATTTTCCCACAACCATTTTTTTGTGGCAAATCAATTTGTCGTTACATACATTTCGTGATAACTATGCAACAAAGCCGCAAAGGTGTGTACCAAAATTAATAACTTTTTGTATGCTCGTATTTAATGACAACTTTTTGTAACGGTTGAATGATAATAGCCTGGATTTAACGTCAATTCTGAAATGAACCTTTAATATTCTATGACTTTTTTTTATTATTCTTTATTCTATTGAACAAAAGTAATTCATAATCATCCGGTGAATAAAAGTAATTCATAATCATCCGGTTAGGATCGATCTAAACCAGCCCATTATGTATATGATTCAACATGCCAACGATTAAACAACTTATTAGAAATACAAGACTGCCAATTAGAAATGTCACAAAACCCCCGGCACCTCGAGGATACCCTCAGCGTCGAGGAACAAAAACATTAATTATCCAGTAGTGATTTATATACATATATTACTTTTTATATGTAAAACATGTACTTGCATAACGTACATTACAAAAATATTACATGTACTGTGTTCAATTCTATGACCTATCAATGATTGTCTTCTTTCTTTAATGACTTCAATTCTCTCCTCGATCCGCCATGATCGATCTCTTAATTAATTAGTCAGCTTCTAATTAACTCTAAATAAGAAATTAACCCACAAATTAAGTACTTCTTGTCTATGTCGTACTTAGTCAGCTTGATCTGGACTCTAAATTAAGAACATAACATATACTTCTTGTCTATGTAGATCGATCAGTCCTAAATTAATGTACGTATATAAAAAAAGCAGCTTAACTTGTACCGACCACTTGTTTCGTTGGCAAAACTTTCCTCGGCACATGCCCTTTTTCTTCCGTGACATTTATCGAAGGTGTATTTTTTCAAATGTGATAACAAGTCGGGCTTAACCATAAGTTTTTTCATGTCTGGGTAACATATATATATTATTATTACCTAAGAAAATAATAATAATAACTTTTATTATTATTATTATTATTATTATTATTACTATTATTAGTATTATTATTATTATTAATAATAAGTACATTAACATTAATAGTATCATGCGTATATGCTGTAAATTTTAACCGGTACAAAAGATGTAGATTAATCATTAGCCAATTAAAAATATTAACACACAAGTATCCTCACTCTACCTTTATTTACCGTAAGTAGTAGAGTGAAAATTTCATGTAATGCATGTGGTTTAAATAATTAAACTTTTAATGTTTAAAATGTAAAATTTTATTCGACAACCAAATGTAGTACTAATTCAAGAAAGTTTCAAGCTTGTCTACTTAGTAAGGAAGTAAATGTCACGCGGTATTCTCAAAGTCGTTTCTAATGAATTTTTAAACAACCTTCCACCAAATAAAAGAATGAAACCACATTAAATTAATTTTACAAATTCAAATAAACATCATTGATGACTAGGTAGAGTAATTTCTCGTCCATGATCGCATTAAATGCAATTAAGTTTTGTAGAAAAAATATATATATAGCACATTTGACATTTCTTATAATAACCACGTATGGACGTGTAAGTTTTTGATTCTCATACAATAATAACACTTAGAGCCACACATTTCAATTGCAGATCGAAGCCACAAGTCATGCATGCGTACGTACGTCGCTAATTAACTAGCTAGCCTTTAAGGTTCTAGATTTATATACGTCATCGCTACAACAAAATATGCCGCGAGGACTTCAATTCTTTCCCGACGACAAGTCGATTGTTGGTATACAAAAGAAATATGATACATGTATGTTTATTATTTAGTTGGGAAAAATACATAATCGATCTGCACAACAACCATAACACCATATGTTGTATTAAAGAGGTCAACCAAGAAGTCAAAGAATGGGTCAAATGAAAGTCAAAGAAGGTTCTGGAAGAATATTGATAACTGTCAATGTGTAGGGGCTTATTGTGAACATTCTTGTAATTGTTTTAAAAGTTTGTTAGTAGTCGTTATAAGTATGTTTGTTATAGCTGTTAAGAGATTCATTCATTTCCAGTTCAGTTTTGTAATAATCAGTTTGCAATTGTTCATCAGAAAAGGAGATCACAATTGAATGTTAACTAGAGTCAATTTCATTATCAATTGATTGTTTCTGGTGTTAGAACAACAATTGGTATCGGAGCTTGGTGATAAGCTCGATTCAGAAATTGAAGATCGATTGATTAGAAATTGGGGAAGATGATGGTGACTACAAAGTTTGATCTCGAGAAATTCGATGGCAGAAATGATTTCGGTCTATGGCGATTGAAGATGAAAGCACTTCTAGTCCATCAGGGATTGGTTGGTGCTTTAACGGAAGATGATGTTGAAATTCCGGCAGGGTCAACACCAGAGAAGACGAGGGAGATTACAGACAAATGGAATGAGATGATGTTGAAAGCACACAGTGCAATTATCTTGAGCTTAGGTGATCGAGTCTTAAGAGAGGTGTCAAAAGAACTAACTGCAGTGGGAATTTGGAACAAGTTAGAGAGTTTGTATATGACGAAATCACTAGCAAATAGATTGTACTTGAAAAAGAGACTATATACATTCACAATGAGTGATAACAAATCACTTGAAGGCCACACAGATGAATATAACAAGCTGATCCTTGATCTTGAAAACATTGGTGTTACAATTAGTGATGAGGATCAGGCAATTATGCTGCTATCATCACTGCCTCCTTCATATGAGCACTTTGTTGATACATTGTTGTATGGCAGAGATGCTTTAACCATGGATGAGGTTCAGGCTGCCCTAAATTCTAAAGAACTGAAGAAGAGGTCTGATCCAAAGGAAGGAGGTGGAGATGGTCTATTTGTGAGGGGGAGATCTGAATTTAGAACTGATCACAAGAGCTGGTCTGATCATAAAAATTCAAAGAAGAGAAGTCAATCAAGATCAAAAAGCAAATTCAAAAGGAGATGTTATATCTGCAACTCAGAAAAACACTTGAAAAGAGACTGTCCAGATTTGAAAAAGAAGAAAGGTGAAGGTAGTGGGTCAAAAGCGTACAACAGCAGCCACAACCATCAAGATGATTCTTCAGAAGGATATGATAGTTCTGATGTGTTATGTGTGACCCAAGTGAATGATAAGAGTGAATGGGTCTTAGATTCAGGGTGTTCATTCCATATGACTCCCTTAAAATCTTGCTTCAAAGACTTACAGTTGAAAAACATGGGATCTGTGAGACTAGGTGATGACAGATCTTGTCAAATTGCTGGAATTGGAACTGTTGTGTTCAACATGAAAAATGGTTCTAATGTAGAACTACATGGAGTAAGGTACATTCCTAGCCTGAAGAGAAGTTTACTATCACTAGGTACCTTTGAGAAAAATGGCAATGTAGTGAGTCTAAAGGATGGTAAAGCCAAGATTGTAAAAGGGTCCATGATTGTGTTAACTGGAACTAGGCAAGACAACAATATATATCGATTAGATGGGTTAGTTGATACTTGTTTAGTTCATCAATCAGATGGAAAAGAGGCAGCTGATAAGTCTATGTTATGGCATAAGAGGCTGGGGCATATAAGTAGTAAAGGACTATCAGAGTTGAGTAAACAAAACATGGTGGGTTTGTCTGGACTGAAGAACTGTGAGATTGGTTTTTGTGAAATTTGTATCCTAGGTAAACATAAAAGGGTAAAGTTCACAAAAGGCAAACATTCATCACAAGGAATTTTAGACTATGTTCATTCTGATTTGTGGGGGCCTGCCAAAGTAAATTCATTGAGTGGTAGTAGATACTTTATGTCTATTATTGATGATTACTCAAGAAGGGTGTGGGTCTTCATTCTTAAACATAAGAATGAGGCATTTCAGAGGTTTAAAGAATGGAAGAAATTGGTTGAAAATCAGACTGACAAGAAGGTTAAAAGATTAAGAACAGACAATGGTTTGGAGTTCAGCAATAAAGAATTTTATGAGTTTTGCAGAAATCATGGTATTAGAAGACATCTTACTATACCTGGTACACCTCAGCAAAATGGGCTTGCAGAGAGGATGAACAGGACACTTCTTGATAAAGTAAGATGTATGTTATCTAGTTCTGGTATGCCTAAAGCATTTTGGGCAGAAGCAGTGACCACAGCTGCTTATTTGGTAAATAGGTCACCTTCTAGAGCAATTGAAATGAAGGTACCTATGGAAGTATGGTCTGGGGAGAAAACTGATTACTCTGATCTGAGAATGTTTGGGTCACTTGCATATGCTCATGTTAGTCAAGGGAAATTGGAAGATAGAGCTTTAAAGTGTGTCTTCTTAGGATACACTGATGGTGTTAAAGGTTTTAGACTATGGAATATGAAATCTACAGGGTCAAAGGTAGTCTTGAGTAGAAGTGTTGTATTCAATGAAGATATCATATACAGAGACATAGTTGAAGGAGGAAAGCATGTACACACACCTATGGAAGATTTGGTAAAGACTGTTCAGATTGAGGTGGAGAATGATACTCAAGATGCAGGGTCAAGCAAAGGGTTAACTGATGAAACCACAACAGAACTTGGTAATACAAATACTGGTCCCTCAGAAGCAAGTTCTAGACCAAAGAGAAACATTGTAAAACCTATAAGGTTTAGAGATGATGAAGACATATCTGCAGTTGCATTTAATACAGCTGAAGTTGAAAGTTGTTATGAGCCATTATCATATAATGAAGCTGTGAGTTGTGAAATGAAAGGTGAATGGTGTAAAGCTATGAATGAAGAAATGGCTTCATTATACAAGAACAAGACATGGAGTCTGGTAGATAAGCCAGAGGGTCAGAAGTTGGTGTCTTGTAAGTGGTTGTATAAGGTGAAAGATGGGCCGAGGTATAAGGCAAGGCTAGTGGCAAAGGGCTTTACACAAAGGGAAGGTATTGACTATACTGAAATTTATTCACCAGTTGTGAAGCATACATCAATAAGGGTCATCTTATCATTAACTGCTGCATTTGATTTGGAACTAGAACAGCTTGATGTAAAAACAGCTTTTCTGCATGGTTATCTTGATGAGAAAATTTATATGCATCAACCAGTGGGATATGTAGAAAAAGGAAAAGAAGACAAGGTATGCTTGCTTAATAGATCTCTTTATGGTCTTAAGCAGTCCCCAAGACAATGGTACTTAAGATTTGATGAGTTTGTGACATCAAATGGGTTCAAAAGATCAAACTATGACAGTTGTGTTTACCTAAGGGAGTATGAAAAGGGTAATTTCATCTATCTTTTGTTATATGTGGATGACATGTTGTTGGCATGTAAACATAAGAGTGAAATTGAAGCCACAAAGAAGCTGTTGATGAAGGAATTTGATATGAAGGAGTTAGGTAATGCAAAGAAGATATTGGGGATGGAGATTCATAGGGACAGAGGTCAAAGAAAGCTGAAACTAACTCAGACTACTTACACTAATAAGATTTTAAAGTCTTATTCCATGGAGAATTGTAAGTCAGTTACAACACCAATTGCTACACATTTCAAGTTATCAGCTAAAGATGCTCCTAACAGTTCAGATGAAGTTAAATACATGGAAAAGGTACCATATGCTAATGTTGTGGGGAGTATTATGTATTTGATGGTTTGTTCAAGACCAGATTTAGCCTATGCTGCAAGTATAGTGAGCAGGTATTTAGCCAATCCAGGCAAGGCTTACTGGGAAGCTGCTAAATGGATATTGAGGTATTTGAAGGGAACTAAAGATTGGGGAATTGAGTTTGGATGTCATGATATGGTAGGATGTAGTGTTGTTGAGGGATTTGTAGATGCTGATTATGCTAAAGATCCAGACAAGTGCAGATCAATTACTGGATATGCATTCAAAGTGTTTGGAAATGTGGTTAGCTGGAAATCTCAGTTACAACCTGTTGTTGCATTATCTACTACTGAGTCAGAATATATTGCACTAACAGAAGCTGTAAAAGAGGCCATATGGTTAAAGGGGTTTGTGTCTGATTTGGGAATTAAACAAGTAGGTGCAGTAGTTCACTGTGACAACCAAGGTGATGTACAACTATCAAGGAATAGCATGTTTCATGAAAGAACAAAGCACATTGATGTTAAACTTCATTTTATTAGAGATGTGATTAAAGAGAAGAAAGTGAAAGTTTTTGATATTGATACAACTTTAAATGTTGCAGATATGTTTACTAAGTCGTTACCAGGAAACAAGTTCAACTTCTGTGTAAATCATCTTGGAGTTGGTTGATTGGTGAAGCTATGGTTGACTTTAAAGGTGGAGATTGTTGTATTAAAGAGGTCAACCAAGAAGTCAAAGAATGGGTCAAATGAAAGTAAAAGAAGGTTCTGAAAGAATATTGATAACTGTCAATGTGTAGGGGCTTATTGTGAACATTCTTGTAATTGTTTTAAAAGTTTGTTAGTAGTCGTTATAAGTATGTTTGTTATAGCTGTTAAGAGATTCATTCATTTCCAGTTCAGTTTTGTAATAATCAGTTTGCAATTGTTCATCAGAAAAGGAGATCACAATTGAATGTTAACTAGAGTCAATTTCATTATCAATTGATTGTTTCTGGTGTTAGAACAACACCATACTATAATTATAAACAAACAACACAACGTACTACACAAGAACATTATTTGTGTAATATCTTCTAAGATTTATATTCAAATTTAAAGAAGACAATCATATCAAATTAACATCACGTACACTGGAAGAAATTAAAAAGAAAATTATTAATTAACCATTTAATTACGTAACCTTAAGCTTATCATTAATTTGATAATGAAATTAAGCATCCTTGTACGTGCTAACGCAAATTTATAGCTAGTTTGATAAAAAGATAATTAATTACCCGGAAATGAAATATTACAAGTTTTGTTGGTAAGGTAATTTTGAAGATTTGGAACTCGATCATGTTAAAAAGCACCTTAAACAAATTAAGTAACCATGTTGATTTAGCCTGGATGGTTAAATAGAGCTTACAAGACGATCGAAAATATTGCAAAAATCGTTGATTTGACATATATATATATATGGGTATGGCGACACGTAATGACGTAAGTTAATAGTTATAACTTATAAGTATGGTAAAAAAAATATGTATTATAGGCTTGACAGTACATATGTTGGATAAACTTAATTGCTGCATGTAAATGGGTTGTCAATAACCACTTTGCTTTCATCATTTAAATATTTATCACTTTAGTGCTTTAATACGATTTTGATATATTTATAACTTTTAACACTTAATTTTAACTTGGAATCAGATTAGCCTTCAAAGACGTTACCAGCTTACAATTTTACAGTCACAAAAAAATTCAGTCATTTGCTATGTCATAATTCGTCACAAATGCGTAGCAAACGTGCATCTGCGACGCATTTACGACAGAAAAAATTGATTCATTTCAACCTTTAGAAATAGCATCATCAATAGTGTGTTTTTTTCATAACTAAAACCATTATTTTCACTAAAGAAAACATGTATATATGACCATTGGTTCTTAAATTCTTAACTTTTAGTCATTTATCAACAAAAGTTGATTAATTTCTACCCCTTTAGAAACATAACAGTTCAATATATAGAATTCAAACCAATAACCACACACAATTAGGGTTCTTATACATGAAAGATATTCATAAAAAATGACTATAAATTGTTTAACCCTATCAAATTATCAAACAAACATTATTAATGCAAAAAGTGAAATTGAAACGTTCCAATTAGATATGAGATTAACATCAAACTCAAATCATCATCATCAAATCAACTCAACGCATTCCAATTTGCATAACATATGCAATTAATTATCATCCACATTTCTATTTCAGATATCGTTATACATATACGAAGTTGAAATATTCAATTACATAATGGATTTACCTGAAACAATTAAGAAAAACGAAGCAGCGTGGATGGCGAACAACAATGTAGGAATTGGAGCTCGTAGAAAAGCAACGGCGGCGAACTCAACAGGTGAGGTACGGTGATGAATAACGCGACGATGGTGAGGCGCGGCGACAATGGTGAACTCAGCAATGAATTGACGATGAAAAAACCTATGATTTTCGTGATGGTGAAAGTGATTCGTCCTACTCGAAGCAGGTGATGGTGAAATCGAATAGTGAGAAATGAGATATGACCTAATCGTGATTGTGAGACTTGAGAGCAAATGATGGTGAATTCGAACAGTGAGAAATGAGAGTTGAACAAGTTGGAGTAGGTTAGGGATCATTATTGGGCTGTCAATTTAATTAACCTAATCAAGGCCCATTTATTTAAAGTCCATCCCATGTTCTGTTTGCGACGTATTTTCTACGGAGAAATGATTTATTTTTTTTATTTAAATTGTGTGTTAATAATGCGTTGCAAATGGTAAAATTTTTATTTCAGTAATTTTTATTATAATCGGAAGGTCTTATTTTGTTAATTCTGACAGTTTTGTGACGAAAAAAACTAAGTTTTCAACTTGTGTCGCAAATTCGTAGCAAAGTTTACAAAAAGGAATAATGTCACAAATTTGTCGGAAATGTGTTGCAATTTGGGACAAATTGGTTGCGTCGTAAAATTCCGTAGCAAATAGCCATTCTACTATTAGTGTTAGTTCTCTACTCTAATATGTAATAGATTACGATTTTACACTGTAATTTGCAAGACATTAGACTTGTGATATCAACGAGTGTAACCAAATCTAAGGGAGTACAAAAACATTTGTACCTGAAACGGAACCCTAAACATCTAAAATTTCAAACCCGAACTTCTGTTAAACTTGTTTTTGTAGTTTGATTCTATAAACAACCTCAGTTCATAGTTTTTCACTTTTTATGGAGTGCTAGAGTATGTATTTAGCTAATTTGAAAAAATTTATGAATATATGCATCTTTTGCTATTTTTTAAATTTCTAACAAATGTTCGGATGTCTATTTCATTATCTCAATCCGTATATGAAAATTTAGATACCCGAGTTCCGAATATCCAAATTTCGAATAATCGACTTTAACCCCTGATATATAAAATCACATACGTAACATCCTATATATCTTTGTATCATGTGTTGTGGTCTTAAAACTAGTTAGAGCTTAAATCCTAATGTTAAAAGGAAATATGTAATTTGAACTATTAAAGAAATAGAGTAAAAAAAGTTTCTCTCTCACGTACATCATGAGCACCATCGATCACACGATCACTCGTGGTGTAGCATGACGGAGGTTGTAAACCACTCAAGCCCCTCATCATGCTTCATAAAGCATAGCATAGCATAGCTTTAGAGTGAACATACGTACAGAACCATGTTTAGTCGTGTGTAGATCCGAATGATTTCAAAGCAAAACCCTTAATTTAATTAATTAGTACCAAATTGTTAATTTTAAATTAAACAAGTTTGGATTAATTTGCCTTGAATCTAACTACAAATCTCTAATTCAAAACTACAACAGAAACCGTAAGTTAGTGATGGTAGTGACGGTTTCTGTTGTTAGTGACGGTTTCGGTTGTGCGGGTGGGAGTGACGTAATGAAGGTAGTGGTGGTTAAGTGGTTAGAAAACGATGGTAACGTACTAACGTGCATATGTGGGGATTATTAAAAAAAGTGTTTTAGTCACACTAACCAGTGGTCGAGACAACCAATTTTACACGCCTAAAATTCAATAACACTTTTGATTCAAATTCATTACAATCCATCATTAACAAAATAAACTCTAAACAATCCAGATCTAATTCAAAACAACTACAACAATAACCTAACCACCAAATCCATATAAAGTACGTCCCTGTCGCTTCAAAGCATAAACAACATCCATAGCGGTGACAGTTTTCCGGCGAGCATGTTCAGTGTACGTAACCGCATCACGAATGACGTTTTCTAGAAAGATCTTAAGAACGCCACGTGTCTCCTCGTAGATGAGACCGCTGATACGTTTAACACCGCCACGACGGGCTAATCGCCGAATCGCCGGTTTGGTGATGCCCTGAATGTTGTCCCGGAGAACTTTCCGGTGACGTTTTGCTCCTCCTTTTCCCAATCCTTTTCCTCCTTTGCCTCTTCCTGACATTTTTTTCGGTTTTTGTTATCTGATATGAAATGAAATGAAATGAATTGAATGATTTTGTTTTGGTGTTTTTTGTTTTTCATTGTGATTGTTTATATAGTCGAGGTGAGTAGTTGTGTTTTGCGTATGGAATATTTTGGTTCGTTGGATTAGCAGAGAGGTGGGGGGTTGAGATTTGTACGTTGGGGATCCGTGTGATATGTAAATGTGGCTTTTCATTGGATGGTAGATCATGTGATGGATCATGGGAAGTTTTTTTTAATAGCAAATATCGTCCATAAACTCATAAACAAATCGACTCAAATAGAGGCATCGAGCCGATGTTATGTTGGTTCGTGCACTTCTAAATGATTCAGTCATAAGTCTATTGTATTAGTATTAGTTTTTTTTAAAAAACGACGTTATGTACAAGTAAAAAGCCAAAAGGAAAGTGGAATTATAATTTGAATCTACATCAACCCTTTCAAGTAATTTTTTTAATTGTCGATCTATTTTTTATCCAGAAAAACTTAAATGACTTCACATTTTCTGTAATGTGTAATTGTGAGACATGTTGGTTCAGGAGGATGTCTCGTATAGTCGTATGGTAAAAACAAAATCAATTGAATTTTGCACCATTGATAGATATAACACCATACATGTGCTGTGATCTCACACTTACAGAACAGACTATTTACGCAATTACGCGTTCCAGAATCTCACTACACAGAGGGGGTATGGGTGTTTCAAGCGTAACATTACTGGACACCAATGTCGTCTTAATTTGAATTTAAACTGTTTATGAAGAAGTTAACAAAAGAGTAAAAATGAAAGAAGAAGTAATCAAAATGAAATTAAAATCTCAAAAAGAATAACATGTATGTGAAATTTTATTTTAATATTTGAACGAATGAACATAAATAAACTTAAATAAACGAACACATATGAACGAACATAAACAAACATTCACGAACATAATTCAACGAACACAACATGTGTTTGTGACTTCGTGTTCGTTCGTTTAACTAAACGAACAAAATTCAACGAACATAACAGTTTACAAATTGTTCACAAACGTTCGGTTCATTTACATGCCTATGTCCAGCTATGGTGATTATATTGTTGAGACTTGAGACTGCTAAGGCTAATGGTAATAAAAAGAAAATTCAGGCTATTTACGCCGAAAAGTTTACAAACTGTTCGCAACTTTCGGTTCATTTACATGCCTATGTCCAGCTCTAGTGATTATATTGTTAATTGTTGAGACTTGAGGCTGCTAAGGCTAATGGTAATAAAAAGAAAATTCAGGCTATTCACGGTTAAATTGTTAGTATAGAGATTATCAGCAATAAGTAATATTGTTAGCAACTTAGCATAGAGATTATCAGCCATTAGTCGTGATTGGATTATTAAAATCCAACTTTCAAAAACAAAATCATAACCTAACAGTTGAACAAACGGTATCAATCAAACAAGTGACTAAAGCATCAAAATACCATAAAATACATTCACATATTGTCAAATTCATACAAGTTTTAACATTTGCTCCCAATTATGTATGTATAAACTATTACTAACCGCTTATAAATTATACATTAGGTTTCAAATCGTGTTCATATAAAAACACAGAAGAAAATAAAAGAATTTCTGAACACGACGTCATTATAACTCGCGACAAATGTAAATGCACTTCCCGTTCTTACAGGAAATGTCAACCGATTTTCTCCTATACTTCCAAATAAGTTTGCTGACCAACGATTATTAATCTTTTCCATTTTTTACCAAACATCACGGAGGTATCTTCCCGACATTTGTAGATTCTTCACATAGAGTTCTGCCTTTGACGAGTCTAAAGATCCCTGAAATACATGAAAGCATTGGTGTTCATTAGCTAAAGCTTGCAGATAATTATGGTGTGGCGTTCTGAATGGTATTGAGATACTTGACGAGTCTAGAGATCTGAAATATGGTAATATACGCATGTCGGGCTGTTGGATAAAAGTTTGACAGAACTGCGTTTTGACTAGATTTTGAACTTTCTTATACCATGATCTAGTTCTGCAAGTTTTTCAGGGCTAAACCACAAACTATGGTTTCAGAAAACAACAAACCAAACCTGCTGATTGGATGATTCAGCAGGCTGGCCCTTTTAGCCGTTTTCAACGATTTCTTTGTTCGATTTCAAAATCGTTAATTTGTGTTAAAATATTTTCAAATGAGAAAGCTGGGTTAATAAATATGAACCGATTTCATTGTTCTTTTGTAAAATGATACAGATGGCTAATGAATATGAATACACGTTACATAATTGCAAATTCCAAAACCAAAAAAAAGGATTAAAAAAGTTTAAATACCCTGTTCCAAGTTCTGAACCATTTGCAAGACACCAGACCACATAAACCTCAAATCAAATCGACCAACTTGCTTCGGTTTGAACGGTTATATCATTTAAAATGGTTAATGAACACCCTAAATAATTCATGCTTAAAATACGTAAACAGGACTCGAAAGTTGGGTGTCGGTCTCCATGGGCCACAAGATGGTGTATAATTTCAGTTAGATTCCCATTAAAGTAATAAAGATATCATCATGGACCCCAATATAATTATCACCAAACAATTATATGTCACATCTCAGCCAACTCCAACCATATAATATACCTACTCCTAATATAAATGTAAATAAATATATTTTTAATGCAAATGGAAAATAAAATTAATAATAATTAGTTGAGTTGAAAAGTTTAACATACCTGTTCTTGCACAATGGTGTGGAGGGTTCGATGTACGTCTTTAGCCATGCCTTTGGCATCACCACATACATACAAATATGCTCCTTCGGAAAGCAAGTTCCAAATATCCGAAGCCTGCACGCAAAGTTTCAAATAAATAATGCTAAACTATTTATATAAAAAACAAAATAACAGATATTGTTACGGTTGTGTTCCCACCTTCTCGCTCATCTTGTGTTGCACATATTCCTTAGAAGGGCCTTCGCGGGAGAAAGCAACAATAAGCTCAGAGAGAGCACCGGTCTCCACAAAGTTATTTAGCTCGTTTTCATATATAAAATCCTGAAGTAACATAACGATTGCGGGCGTTAGGTTTTATCTAAACGGATCAAAGAAGTAAATAAAAACAATAGCAAAAAGATAATACGGGTCAAACAAGTAAAATAAAAATAATAGCTACAAGAACTAAATTATAATTGAAATGATATCATTTTTGAAATCATATTGGACCAGCGAATAGTTTATTAAGCAGTGTTCAGGTTATGGGTATGGGTATTAAGGAATGACTTCCATTCCTAGTAGATGTGTTTGGCTAGTATTCAGGTTTTAAAAATGGATAACATACCCAAATTGAACATATACTGTGGTGCATTAAGGAATCTATTCCGGTTCCCATTTTAGTATTTTACCATATTATTGAGAACCCATACCCATAGCGGTTTCTAGTTAGAATCCCCTTAGAATCCCCCTAAAAGCATATTATAATTGTAGAGCAAGTGTATCAAGAAAACCAAACCCACCATATGATACTCCGAGCCAACCCACCGATTTTGCCACCTCTAGTGACACTCAAAAGAACACTTTTTTTAACATACCACTTTGCGATTTCTGCATCCAAAGAATAAAATGGATGTTCCGAGCTCAGTTCCAGCTTCCTTGAGGGCTAGCCTTTCCTGAAGGAAACCTCTAAAAGGAGCCAATCCTGTGCCTGGGCCAATCATGATAACCGGGACCTTAGGATCAGAAGGCAATCTGAAGTTTGATGTTCTAACATAAATAGGGGCCCAACTGCAGTCCTGACTTTCTGTCATAGGCACAGCATTCTGAAATAAACAGTGTAGTTATAATGATTATTATAATTAAAGAAATATGCAGAGTTGAAACTCAATAGCCAACAGTCAAGAAAATTAACTAATACCTTCATCCATGTTGAACAAACACCTTTGTGGACACGACCTGCGGGTGTTTTCTCATAGACTAATGCACAAGTAACATGAATCTTATTTGGTGCCATCCTGTAATTTCAAAACATATCAATTTCAAGATGTTGAATTTTAATTTAATGCTGTATATGAAGTCCTAGTAACTGAAAATACTTACTTTGGGGAGGAAGAAATAGAGTAGTATCTGGGTTGTAAACGCGGGGCCACAGATGCAAAGAAAACCCCAAGTGGAGGCTTAGCTGATGGGAAGGCTTCCATGACCTCAAGAAGGCTTCTTTGGCTTGCAACTATCCATTGAGCATATTCATCCTGAAGAACATTAATGTAAGAAATGAATAATATATTCCCCACGTTATGAATTATGAAATAAAGTCCAACCTTTCCAGCAGGAGATGCAAGAAATTTCAGTCTATCAGCTTCATTGGGGTCAGTGGCATGAGCAGCTAGCGCAAGCAAAGCTGACTGAAATTCATAGGCATCAAAAGCACTTGTCAAGTTTAAACTCGGAAGTAAATTCCTCAAAATTCAAGATTAGCAATCCAAATCTTTAAATTGAAATTGGCAGGATGTGGGGGTTGAGTAACGGGTTCAGGATGAAACGAGTCAGAATTAGATTGGCCATAAACACTTTTTTGTACATTTTTTCAAAACTAAAAGTTTTAAATAACTGTTACCTATGATTATGAAAGATAATAGCATTTCAATAACAAAAATATCAAATACAATTTAAGAGGTTGTATGCAATCAGAAATTAACTGGCTGGCATTCAACCCGCTCAACCCGTACCCTTTTTAGCTAACATAACAAATTTGGCCCGTTAAAGATAGGACGCAATCAAAACTGATCCATTTATAAGCAGATGGGTTTAAAAAGAAAAGAAAACCTTTTTGGGAGAACTCAAAACATCTGCATAGCAAGCCAGTGCTTTTCTTAAAGTGCATGGAGGGAAAGGCGGTGGCAGAGAGGCTCCAGAAAGTGGTGTCCCGTCCTCTTTATCAGCGTGTACTGAGAAGTAAGTGTCTGGTGGTAAACCTACTAATCTTTCAGCCTCATCCACAACTTCACTTAGGTTCTCACAGTAGACTCCAACATGATCTCCGGTTTCATATCTGAAATAAGAAAAGCAATTTTGGTTGGTTTGATCTGTGTATGCTTTCATCAGTTAATTCCAGTCAAAGAGTAACTTACGATAGTCCGGTATTAGAGATGTCAAATTCCAGATGAGTGCATGAGCGGTCAGATTCAGGGGTATGGAGTTCCTTCTTGACAGCAACATTTGATCTTTTGAGCAGAAAGAATCATGTCAGGTTGTAGAAGATATAATAAGATAGTTAAATAAAAACCAGAAATTGAAAATCGTTTGATTACCTGCATGGATGTTGAGCGTCATGAACAGTGTGACCATTTGTCAGACTATGATCTTCAGCAGACATGTCTGATTTTTCATGAAACACAACACGGTATTCTGAAACAGCAGCTGTGTAGGGAGTGGCAACAGTTGTGTCATCCTCATCACGAAGCAATTGATCCAATTCAGGCCACACTAACTCTTTCCTGAACAAGCAAATGATAATAAAATATTCATCCTTACATACACTTGCTGACCATTAGATGTCTTTCACATGATTAATGCAAAACATGTATGTTTTTCTAACCATGCAGTGAAGTCATCTTCAATACATTGATCATCGTCTCCGAGGCCTACAGGAACAAGGCGCTTTGCACCTGTAAATTGTTAAAAACCATATAATTAGATGAATGGATAAGTATCCACAAAGCAATATAATAGAAAAACAGTCAATTTTTATACGCATTGTAACAATTAAAGCAAGGAAGTAATAATCATTCTTCATTGCACATAAAGCAAACTGGAAAATGTGAACATGATAACAGTGTCATAGGAGCTGGATGTTTGATTCATTGGGACTTAATGCTGAGATAAATGCATACAAGTACCACTTTAATGAACAGATCAACCACAATCTTTATGATAATCTACAGACATAAAGCTGCTCACAATTCCTTATGGCACATAAAGTGTTTAAAGAACATAAGCTCAATACTACAAAATGTAAAGAGGCTATGTTAGGAAATGACCGTACCCTGCTCAACAAGACGGTCGTCGACCACCTTCGCGATCTACATATAGAAAATCAAAAGAATAAACTTAACTTAGCATACATGAAACATGTAACTGAGCATTTCTAACGTTACAGTTCTTAGCTATCAACAAAGACAACATGATAATGTGATACTATTGATATTAACTGTTACCTTATTAAAATGTTCATACTGTCGGTTGCCAAGGCCAAACACTCCGTATCGAAGCTTTGTAAGCCATTCTCCTTTCTCTTCTCCTTCGCCCTACACGAGCAGAGCAAAAAACTTAGAATCAACAAGCAGATCCTAGTTATTGATCTACAAACGGCACAATATTACCTCAGCAAACCATTTATAAAATCTGGCAGCATTATCTGTTGGTTCACCATCTCCATATCTACAAACCAACCATCATACCCAACTTAATTACTATGTATCAAGTCTACCAAACTTTGATTACAATACTGACTGAAACCATTTATTTAATATACACAATATATAAAGCACAATGCCACAACCATCAAATGAGCAAAACTTACGTAGCCAAAAAGAAAAAAGCCAACGATTCTTTCTTTAGTTTTTCCTCATACTCATCATCATCAGCAGCATAATCATCCTACAATTTAAGAATAAAATCAATCACTACTTCTAATTCAATTGCCTAGTAAAGTTCAAACGCATCTCGAATCTATACTTCCTGATAAAGCATCAACGAATCTAATATCTAGAAAGTTATGACTCACCAAATCAATCACTTTAAAAACCGCCTTTTCATATCTAACTTTAGCTTCCTCAACAAGTGCCTTTCAAACAAAAACAACAATAACAATTTCATATCAGCAACGCAAATCAAGCATCCAAAACTATGAATAAGCAAACAATAATCAACTATGCACCTTAGCAAATCCTTCAGCTGTGCCAGTTTGCGTACCGAAGAAGACAGTAACCTTCGTCTTACCGTCATCAACCTCTTCTTCTTCCATAACTCTCTTCGGCACCACAACCACCGGTGGCTCTACAACCGACTTCTTCGTAGACGATCTCCGCCACACGAGAACCACAACGCATCCAATCAAAACCGCGACCGACGTCGTGAGTATCATCAACAGCTCACGATTCTGCAGAATCATCGCTAACGCCGGCGGCAAAGTCGATGTTTCCAATTCCGATGTGTCAAAAACTTTGCCGCTAAGAAGTGCGGTCATTAGATCAAGCGGCGAGACCTTGATGGAGTTAGATTGCATATTTGATTTGATTTAATTGAATTTGACGAGTGAATGAACAAGTGTTCGCCGGCGAGTGTACGTTGATCGGAGTTAAAGTTTATGTGGTTTTGGAATTGGTGTGGTGGTTGGGAGAAGGTGTGAGTTGAAGAGGGGTTTTATGTAGGACAATGGAAACAAGGGACCAACGCCTACCTAACTAGAATGGTTACCTACACCTACTTTTTTAACTATGGTTAACTAGTAACTTGTTAAAGTCTGTATGCACCTATTAGAATTTGAAGACGTGAAACTTATGTTTTTTCTTTGGTTTGCGGGTTCTTTGGAATTTGTTAGGATTAGAGCACATACGAAGCACAAACATGAGCAAACACAAAAGCAATAAACGAAAAGAGAAATTTATGGTGGTTCGAGCATAGTGTTAGACAATTGATTGATAGTTTTATAAATTCACTTATTGAAACTGAAGTTTTCTTAGTATTGAGTGATAGTTTTATAAGTCCAATGAAAATATATTGTTAGACAATTAGGGTTAACAATCTATTAAAAAATATATCAGTGATCGGTCTCTAACTTCCTTTAAACATCTAAGATGATCCAGAGCCCATAACTTACAGTCTCTCATTTGGTCTTCGAGACATCTTATCTGACCCACACTTGAATACATCAAACATTTCAATATATTTCCTCTTAGACGTGTAAAATGTCTTCACCTACATTGTCATGTATTTTTGTAAAATAGACGTTATTTGGTTTAACTCCTCCTAGTTAACTAAGCCTTCTTAACATTATTCACACAAGCTGGCTGAAGCTACATAAAGCTTCTGCTTATCTAGCGTTACAAATTTTATGAACATAAATGTTGGATTCTCTACACCCAAGATATTTTTCAAACTGAAAGTAACATCTCTGGTCAAGTCTCTAACAAAACTGATATTTCATCTTCATGTAAGTAATCTTCTTATAAAAGACTAGATTGTTTGCAAGTTTCACTATACTTTCATTGTCACATAATAACGAGAACTTAATTTGTTTCTCTCCTAGCACTTCGAAAAAATTATTCGATCACACTAACTCTTTACCGGCTTCAACTATAATCTTGTATTATGCTTTTGTTGTTGATAAAGTTACAATTTTTTAAAGTCTGGACATCTAACACACTAATGTTCCTCCCACTAAGAAAACATACCCAATAGTGCTTTTACAAGAGGATTGAGTGCACCCACCCAAATCAAAATCATAATACCTTTAAAAATGGTATCATTTCACCTGGAACATAACTCAAGTCTGAACGTATCATTCCAATATCCGAGTAACCATTTTACAACTTTCCAGTGTTCTCTTTCTGAAACTGACCTAAAGTGACTAGCAACCTCGACTTCATGAGCAATATCAGGTGTCGTTCAAACCATTGCATACATGAGGCTCCCAACAACACATGCTTAAGGAACTCTAGCCATCTTTCATCTTTAGATTAAGAGACTGGTCTTTGAAAAGCTTAAAATAACTTCCCAAATATGTGTTTTTTGATTGGTATATTGGTTTTCATTGGTCCCAACTATCACATGTTGTCTTCTACCGGTCCCAACTATTGAATTGTCTGTCAACGGTTCCAACTTTTATCAAATTGGTAACCATTGGTCCCGTCGTTAAATTTTTTTAACGCCGTTAAGTTTTTCCAAATTCAATACCGAAGTTATAAGTCTTTTGATCGGAACGATAATATAAGTCGATTGATGGAAAAGTTACCTCAAAACGGCGCTCCGAACAACGAAATAGTGCTTCAATCGGGTGTTTAAACCTAACGGTGCTTCAATCGAATGTAAAATTTTTATCGTTCAGAGAGTTTTTTCGAGAAAACTTTTACATCAATCGACACGTATTATCCTTCCGATCAAAAGATCTAAAACATCGGTCTTAAATTTGGAAAAAACTTAACGACGTTAAAAAAATTTAACGACGGGACCAGTGGTTACCAAAGTGATAAAAGTTGGGACCGTTAACAACCAAATTAAAAGTTAGGACCGGTAGAAGACAAAAGGTGATAGTTGGGACCAGTGAAAACTAATATACCTTTTTGATTTAGTCTTTTCATCATTCCTCTTGAATCTTTCTAAAAAAATGTTTAGAATTCATCATTTTAATTTAAGTTTCCAAAAGCTTAAAATGCTTACACAATTATATTTTTTACATATTTCATATCTTTAGGCATGAAGTAGATGAAACTTTTTAGTAGGAACACGAAGTGAATGTAAAAGATTATTGGGTCAACTGGATGAATCAGGTAACACATGTGGAGTCGATTTGAACTGATACCCTTTTGGTTGATTTGACACAATTATTAATCCTACCTTATGTTGATTATTCATAATGTGTTTGTTTTTGAGTTTTTTTAATATTGAAATTTTAGTAAGGTGCCATAAATATTCGTTGGATAGTGAAGGTCAGTTGAAGATTATAGGTTTTGGGTTGATTAAAATCAGGTTGTGTAAAACCGAAGAAGTAATACTATGTTCAAATGCGTGATTCAAAACCAGAACCCCCAAATTCACCTAAAACTTGTAGAATTCATAAAGACAAGTGTTTTTACTAGAAAATGATCATGATCATTCAATCTGCACTAGAGTATCTTAAATAACAAATACAAAACCCTACAGGCCTAAAAACAATCACGGACCAAAACAAAGGTCCAAAAAACATGACATAAACATAAAAGTGTCTATAACTCCATTCAGGATGCTTATTTAAAGAAAAAATTCGGATAAGCAGCCCATGGCAGCTTACCAAGGCGTAGCCCTCGTTACGATCTTCGAATTTGATTGGTAGCTCGTCTGAAATGGAGACAATTAAGTAGCTCAAATTATTTCCGTGTAGCACCCTTGGAGACACGATCATGGGCTTTCAGAAACATAAGGCCCCGATCCTCAACACTCACATCAGGTGAACATTGCAGTAGGCTATAAAAATTACGAGACACATCAGACTGAACGACAAAATGTTTGTACAATTTATGAGACTGTAAATTTGCTAAAACAAGCCAACTCATTCCAATCCCTACAACACTACTTAGCTCAACAACAAAACAATCTCCAAGTTGTAATGAACTCAATGCATTATTAACTTCAAGAACAATTATTTTTGTAAAAAGACTCACTTAAATAAAATTAGTGAGTTTATAGTACAGACTAAAGAGAAAAGTCAGAGAAATACAATCAAACTTGAGACATGAAATAAACATTCGAGTTAAATGCCATTTTAGTCCCTAAGTTTTTCATGTTTTTGCTATTTTCATCCATTTAAGAAAATATTGCATACACTACTCTATTGTTTTTAATTTTCTGTCATTTTCACCTATTTGCTTAACTCCGTTAGTGTAACCGTTAGCCAAGCTCATGTTCATGTTTTAAAGGGGGTTAGTTGTTTTTTTAAGACTTAAATCCCTTTAAAACATATTTTAAATTAAGGTAAATTACTATTTTGGTCCCCGATGTTTGATTAAAATCACGGATTTTGTCTAATAGTTTGTTTTCTACTATTTTAGTTCACTGTTTTCACACAAACTTGATATTTTAGTCCACACCACTAATGGTCATCCATATTTCTAGGTAAATTTGTGTGAAAAGACAGTAGTACCCCTGGACTAAAATAGTAATTTACCATTATTATTATTATTATTATTATTATTATTATTTCTATTATTATTATTATTATTAATATTATATATTGTTTTTGTTGTTGTTAATATTGATATTATCGTTATCGTTATCATAAATCATTATCGTAATCGATATTATTATTATCGTAATCATTGTTACCATTGGCCACTGATGACCACTCGCTGCCGGGCATGTGTCACCACTCGACTTGCCCACCAACAATTCTTTTTTACTTTACCATTAACTTTGACTTAATTATTATTTTAACCTCTAAGAAGTATGATGAAAAAGAATTAGAATATGAATATATATATAATGATTTGTGTTGTGCGTAGTAATAGTAATAATAATAATAATAATAGTAATAGAATTTTATAGTTCGATATTAAAATATGTTTTGAAGGGATTTAAAATAAAAAAAACAACTTACCCCCTTTAAAAATATGAACATGAGCTTGGTTAACGGTGTAGGCTAACGGAGTTAACCAAGTGGATGAAAATGACAAAAAAATAAAAAACAATTGAGTAGTGTAGGCAAAAAAACTTAAATAGTTGAAAATGACAAAAACAGAAAAATATCAGGGATTAAAATGACACTTAACTCTAAACATTCAAACATATTTAGATTTTGTGTTTATCAATTTGTTTTGAGATTAATTAATTATATATTAACTAAATCGAATATAAAACATAGAAAAGTAAAATTAAATGAAAGAGTGGCACATGAAGGAAGCTAAATGATGACGACAATAAATGCACGTTCATGAGTTATATGGCTTTAATTTAAAATCGTGTAAGCACATGGATCTTTAATTCGTTAGTCAAAGTATGATTGCAAATTGAATGGCGAAGGGAAGGCCATGACAAACTGACAAGAAAAATGGGCTGCAAATAGGTTTTAGTGGGCTAAATAAATTCAGTTGGTTTCGAGTAAACCCCTTACTTGGGCTAAACTATTTCAAGTTCATGTTTTTAACTTTTGTTTCGAATTGTCGATCTCTAAACCAAGCCTACGGCGAGTAGGTTAGTGGTTTTTCCGAATTGAAGTTCGGTTTTTCATGAAATAGGTGGGCTTGGGCTACTTGGTGATGTTTGTGTTCGCATAGCATATGTGGTCATTTCTCGTCATTGGATTACCTTGAATAGCCGGACTTTGTTCATTTCGCCGTAAAAAAAATACATTGGTAATCATTAGTCTTGTTTTTACATAACTAGTCACTTGTGATTGCTTTTCGGATCAGATGTGCACAAATTGATTTTCACTAAGAGGACATCCTAGCACGTCTTTTATTTCGTTTTCGTACCGTAAGTTCAACACTGTCGGATTTATTTGACTTATGATTACCCCTCTCTACAAGTGTTATTTAAGTTATGTCTACGAAACTTTATAAACATTAAATAAGTTATGGGTTGTCTGACAACTTCTGAATGAGTAAGTGTTGAATCGGTAATAGTCTGAACCACTAAAAGCTAATATATTGCTTAACTAATTATTCAAAAGCTAATATCTGACCAATTCAGATAATATGTCTTAACCATTCAGACTCAGTATAATGTTTAACCATTTAGAGACAAATGTCTGAAGCATTTAAACATTTGCTCACGAAACAAATCATCTGAACCGTTAAGTATTAAACCATAAACAAACAAGTTCTTACCCTCTTACTCTTTGTGTCTTTTTCAACTAGGTAAATAACTATTGTTCTTGCTAGAGAGGGTTGAGATATTTGAGTGTTTTTATTGGTGTCATTATCGATACATAAGTAACTTTTTCTCATCTTGCTTTTGAATCTAGTTTTGATGGTTCGTTTCTTATTATGCGTTGGATAGATCTTGTTAAAATCGTCAATCACCAAACTTGGTCGTTCAACCTTACGCCCGGGACCAACACATCATGCTCTAAATTCTTACTTCTCATTAGGCCCGGTAAATTATTGTAGATATAACTCCTCCACCGGTGCCAAATAACAATGATGTAGAAAATTAAAAGGGGTTGGATAATTTTCTATTAAAAAATTCTTCTTCTAAATTTATTTTGATGTAGTATGAAAAACCAATTGTTGAGTTGTTGATATAATAATAAGCTATTAAATAAACAAGTATGTAAGGGATTCAGGAAAAAAAAAACACACGCAGTTAATTAACAAAGATTCACTAGTGGGCTAAGCTAAATCCACAAGTTATCCAAACAGATCCATGCTTATTTATTAATTAAGGAAGATAATAAAAAAAGGAAAAATAAAATCACCAAAGTCATGACAGTGTTATTGTTGTGACTTTTAACTTTTTATATTCCGTCATTTTTTAATATGTAACACATTACAGCTTTATGTCGTGATGTATGTGACTTGAAATTTTTTTTAACGATGCTTGTAACGCAAGAATCAACCATATGACCCGGCCGACGCAACATAAAACCCGGTCTCATGCATATTAAATGTATATTTAGTAATGTTATATGTTATAATGAATATAACACTGCTTTTCTTTGTTTAATTACAGGCTCTTGATTTATCATGACCAAGCTAATATAGAACAATAATATATCAAAATCTCCTATCCATATATTAAGCCCATGGTTACAAAATAGAATATAGAATGCACATGCATAAGGGATTAGTAAAATAAAATAAGTTTCCACTTGGAGACATCATCATGTGGTTTTAACACGTATATATCTAGGATCATTTCTCTACAATTTCCCTTTTCTAACCAGCACATTATATTATTACCTTTTAAAATCTCCCAAGGCTGCAAAGTATTTTCTTCTTCTACTTTTTTCCATATTTTATACAAGCATCGTGCTTGTAGTAGTTGAAACTGTGTGTGTCATGCAATTTAAGTTTTTTTTAACATAACTTTGACACAGCTTTCAAAGAGGGATTTCAAACATGACAAAAAATATACTCCGTATATAGGAAGTTTAGAATACAAACATAGCATAATGCTTAACTTATTTTACAAAAAAAAATAAAAAACTATTGTATGAGATGAAATAACGTTAAATCTAATACAATTTTTTTACTAGGTAATGTAACTTTTTTAAAAGAAGACTCCTAAAAAAAAAATGCCTTACATTTGGTCTAATGTAACTTATTGCTTGATAAATTCAACCGTTACGTGATTAACTGATTATTACACCACTTCGTGATAATTTTGTTCCTACGTGTTCTGCTTGTTTGATATTTTACGAAAATGTTTTCTTAAATACGGAGTATAAAAAAATATTACATTGATATATATTACTGATAAAAACATGTTTAGACGTTATGTCATGTTTTTTCCTTTTATAAGAATAACGATCGATGTATAGAAAGTTAAAAATGATTTGCTACGAGATGCGGTTGAGTATTAGCGTATTTTTTTACTCGGGCATTAAGTTAGTTCTAAAGCTATTAAAAAGTTAGTGCATTTTTACTTCGTCAAATTAACCTATTAAAACGGTTAAATTCAATTCCAAAGATAAAAAAGATTAGGTCGTATAATAAAAGATATAAAGGTTAGGGGAAATAGGTGACAAATCTACATGAGGCGCATATAAACACCTTGAATTTTTTGTATTGGGTTCATATATACTTCGTATCATCAACTTGTAACATATGAAAACTAAAAACCAGTGTTTTGAAAATCGGACCGGATAAACCGGGAACCTGTTCGGTTTAGGGATTTGAACCGCTTTAGTCGTGAACCGGCAGGTCGTTATGGTACCGGTCGAACCGGAAAACCGGTAGAAAAATAAGTTGGACTAGAAATTTTAAAATTTTCTATATTTTATGTATTATATTTAAAAATCATCTGGTCCTTTAATCCATTTCAACCGGTCTAACTAGTCTAACCAATTAAACCGTTGAACCTATAAATAAACCGATTTAATTTCCGGTCTGATTCTAAAAACATTGCTAAAGATACATAAGTCATATTTCAAAGGCGAGACGAAACCCAACCGTAATCAGAAATTAAGATCACGTGACATGTATCTCTACTAAGGAACTTACACGTGTCCGTCAACTAGAGTAGGTATGAAGGCAGTAGCGACACGTGTTCCCACCCATGTGCCTCTACAATTCATATCATCATGGGTCCAATTATATCCTCTACTAGGTTAGAGACCCGTGTTTAACACGAGAATGAGTTAGAATAATTTAAATTTCAATTGGATAAATAATAAAAATAAATATATAAATATATATAAGACACATTCATCTCTCCATGTTCGCATCCCACATGGACCTAGAGATAGATTCTTAGCTAGCCCTCCTCCCTTATTATAAAATTTTGTAACTCATCCCACATTGATAAATTTTGATTCCATTCACAACTCTATAAATTATTATAGCTTGTCTAAATAAAATTCTAATTAACTGTAGTGTACTTGTTCGACATGTTTCAGCGGTTGAACCTGGCTTTGTTGCAAATTGGCCGGTTCTTTAGGGAGCCGTTTTAATGCATGAACTGGATCGTTGAAGCTACCGGTTCCTGGTTCAACCGGTCGGGTTGGCCGGTCTAGTCCGGGTTTAAAAACATTGTTTTCAACTAAACCTAGTTTTCAAAAAAACATAACAAATCTGAAAATTAAGGAGAGCAAGACACCTCATCATTAGATTAATAATATTATGACAAGTAAGCATTTATAGGATAGACATGCTTAGAGATTGACACTTGGCAAAAATAGGTTTGCTTTATTATATTTTATAGATTAACAATAAAACAATTAATAGCTCTCATTTTGACCATAAAGATCAATCAATTCTTCAAACGGTCAGATCAATGAATAACGGCGTCTGTTGAAAAAGTATTTTAACCGTGGACTAAAACACCTACGTAAATCTCCTATGACCGTAAAATATAACACCATTTTTTCATACGATATCCACTATATTGAAACGGTATTTTAACAAAATATATGCGTTCGTCATGATCTTTTCAACCATACCATTCATAAATAAAGAAATGTAGTTGAATATTAAATCATTCCTAACAATCCAAACATACCAAATCGTAGCCATAAGAAAGAGCTTCGCCGTATCTTTGTATTTCTTGGATCCGGCTATATAGTTTGTTTGGTCTATCCAAGCCCTTACCGATGTTAAACATTGGAATGATTCGATTGTTTTCATTGAATTGAAAGAGAATACAAAAGACTATTATATAACTTCAACCTCTAACCTAAAATGCTATAAACAAGGAAAACATGATAAGTGATAATAATATATAAATCTCATTCACTAATATTCCCCCTCAGTGGGAACGTGTATAAGCTGAAACGTTCAAACTGGACCTAAAGGACTCAAATAGGATTCTCGGAAGACCTTTGGTGAAGATGTCTGCATATTGTAGTGCTGAAGGAACATGTAGAACCCGGATATGCCCAATTTGAACCTTTTCAAGAACAAAATGAATATCCATCTCAACATGTTTAGTGCGTTGATGCTGCACAGGATTTCCTGATAAATACACAGCCGAGATGTTGTCACAATAAACTATCGTGGCTTGACGAACAGGAAGCCGTAGTTCGAGTAGAAGATTACGAATCCAGGTTGCCTCTGCTACAGCATTTGCTACTCCCCTATATTCTGCCTCTGCGCTGGATCGAGATATAGTTGGTTGTCGTTTGGATGACCATGAGATGAGATTATCCCCCAGAAAAATGCAGTAACCTGAGGTGGATCTCCGAGTGTCCGGACATCCACCCCAATCAGCATCTGAGTATGCAGTTAGTGAATAATTAGAGGACGCAGATAAGCGAAGACCAAGGTTAATTGTTCCATGGACATACCTCAAAACCCGTTTCATAAAGGCGAAGTGAGGTTCACGTGGTGCATGCATGAAGAGGCAAATTTGCTGAACCGCGTATGAGATGTCAGGTCTAGTAATGGTGAGGTATTGCAGTGCGCCCGCTAGACTACGGTAGACCGTTCCATCAGGCAACAGTTCCCCCTCAGTTGCGCTCAGTTTAGCATCAGTATCTACGGGGGTATGACATGGTTTGCATGCGCTCATGTTTGCTCGGTGTAAAATGTCTCGGGCATACTGAGATTGAGCCAGGAACAAGGAGTTATGATCTCTTGTGACTGTGATTCCTAGAAAGTGATGCAACGCTCCCATGTCGGTCATAGCAAACTCTGCAGACAACCGGGTAATGATGTGATCAAGTAATTGCTGGTCGTTAGCTGTGAGAATGATATCATCCACATATAGGAGAAGATACGCCAATTGTTTCCCATTGTTGTAGATGAATAGTGATGTGTCACAGGTGCTACTTTGAAACCCCAAGGATGTGAGAAATCCCGAAAATCTGGTGTACCATGCCCTTGGTGCCTGTTTTAACCCGTATAATGATTTCTTAAGACGACACACATGAGTTGGTGCAGCTGGGTTCACAAATCCGGGTGGTTGATTCATGTAAACTGTTTCTTGGAGGTTGCCATTGAGAAAAGCATTCTTAACGTCCATTTGGTGGATTTTCCACGATTGGGAGACAGCTAATGACAACACGGTGCGAATCGTAGCTGGTTTGACTACTAGACTAAATGTTTCCGAACAATCAACCCCCATGGTTTGTGACTTTCCATTGCACACTAGTCGTGCTTTGTAACGTTCAAGAGCACCATCTGCATTAAATTTATGACGGAACAGCCACATTGATCTAATAATCGGTTGATCGGTGGGACGTGGAACCAGTTCCCATGTGTTATTAACCTGCAATGCACTAAATTCATCGTTCATAGCACGTAACCAGTTAGGGTCCGATAATGCTTTAATATAGGATGTGGGAATGGGTGAGACATTGGTTGTGACAGATAAGTTGTATTTGGGATTTGGTTTTGCAATACCCGCTTTGGAGCGAGTATGCATGGGATGGGTGTTGTTGGGTTGGGGCGTAGCGGTGGTGCTGGGTGGAGTGGTGGGGGTTGCCGTTTGTGGAGGTGATGGATTGAGCGGTGTGGGGTGTGATTCCGTAGGTGTAGGGTTTGGTGGTTGGTTGTGATTTGAAGTGGAGGAGTCGGAGGTGGTTGTTGTGGTATGGGTAGGTGGAGGTTGGTTGGGTGGCGTGGTTAAGGGGGCTGACGAGGGAGTTGGGTTAGGTGTGGTAGTAGGAAAGTTTTGGTGAAAATGGTTTTGAAGATTTGGTGTAGGGTCATCAAGGAAGTGATATGTATTTTGTGGTATGGGTGTGGTGAATGGAAATGTTGTTTCATCAAAGATAACATGTCGGGAGAGATGAACTTTACCGGTGAGTGGGTCATAGCACCGATAGCCTCGGAAATCGGATGGGTATCCTAAAAAAATGCAACACGTGGATCGAGGTGAGAGTTTGTGTGGTTGAGTGGCGGACAAGTTGGGGTAGCACGCACAACCGAATACTCGAAGATGGTCGTACGTTGGTTGGCGAGCGTAGAGGGCAAAAGCCGGAGTTTGGAAGTGTAGTCGTTTAGTGGGTAGGATGTTGTGAAGGTAAGTGGCGGTATGGAGGGCTTCGACCCAAAAGGGGGGTGGTATGTGTGCATGAAAAAGAAGGGCCCGAATGATGTCATTTATTCGACGGATCATCCGTTCCGAGCGCCCGTTTTGTTGGGAAGTTTGGGGGCATGAAAACCGAAAGATGAGGCCATGTTGAGCAGCAAAGTTTTTGAAGTTATGATTATTGAACTCTCCCCCTAGATCGCATTGAAACGTTTTAATATTTTTGTTAAATTGGGTTAAAATCAACTTGTGAAACTTAGTGAAGGTGGGGAAGGTTTCCGATTTATATTTAAGTGGATACACCCACACATAGTTCGTATAGTTATCAACCAAAATCATGTAATATTTATAACCTGAATTACTTTCAACGGGTGATGTCCATAGGTCACAGTGAATAATATCAAAAGGTTGACACGTTGTAGAAATAGAATCAATGAAAGGTAACCGTTTACTGTTCGACAATTGACACGATGAACAAACAAAAGAACCACAATTTTTATGATAACTACGAAAGCAATAACGACTAAGGTATTCTAGCACATTCGCGCCGGGGTGTCCGAGACGATCATGCCAGGGAAGATGAGATGCAGATGAAAGCAAGGAGAAGGCGGGCTGGGTGAAAGGATAAAGATCTCCACAGCTATTGTGTCGGGAAAGGAGGCGTCCATCCTTGAGGTCCTTCAAAGAAAAACCAAAAGGGTCAAATTCAGCGGATACATTATTATCAATGGTAAACTTTCGAACCGACAATAAATCTTTGATGATGTTAGGTGAGTGAACAATATGATTAAGTTGGTAGGTTTTGTTTGGGAGTTTAAGAAAACCATTACCGGACCCGTTAACTTGTAAGCGTTGACCATTTCCAACGAAAATAGGCATTGTAGGAAATAAACATGGAGACGTGATCTTACCTTGATTAGAGGTGATGTGTTGACTAGCGTCGGTGTCCATGTGCCATTGAGGGTCTTGGTAGTTGAGATTCATGTTGGATAACGCTGAGCCGATGTCACTTGGATTTAATGCGTTGCTACCAAATGGTCCAAAACCCGGTGGTGCCTGTTGTTGAGCTTGTTGTACAAAGTGGGCATGTTGGGCTGCGTTAAACTGTTGAGACGGAAATGGGCTGGGGGGTGGAGCCCACTGTTGTTGAAGAGGAAAATGGGCCTGTTGTGTGTAAGGCTTTTGTTGAGAGCCCATTGTATGTTGTTGCTGTGCACCCCAGTTATTGTATCCCCGTCCATAATTAGCACCCATGCCCATGTTGCGACCCCCTTGATTCAGCGCACCCCTGCCACGGGCAGCTTTAGCCGGGTCATAATTTTTGCCTTTGTACCCGTTTGGGTAAGGGGAGCGGGTGTTGTTCGAGTTAGATGGGGTATTGTTGCGATTGTTACTTGATGAAGTTTGTTGGGTCACTAGAGCAGTATCATGCTTGGAACCTCTTCTAGCCTCTTGGCGTTGTTGTTCTTCTTCGATCATACTCCTAGCATCATCCCATGACGGCTTGCTTTGGTTAATGATTGTACCGATGGTGTCATATTCAACCGGTAAGCCCCGAACCATTTGGATAACAAGCCGGGTTTCGGTTACGGGTTGATCGACGTCACCCAACTGACCGGCGATATCTTTGAGATTTTGGCAGTATTCAGCAAAAGATGCGCATGACGACAGTGTGAGGTTTGTAAATTTTTGTTCGAGCGTAGCGGCGCGAGCATGTTTGTTGTTAATAAAAATAGCTTCTAAGGCTAGCCAAGTTTCCCGAGCAGTACGTTCCTTATCAATGAGTCGGGCTAGGAGGTCGTCGGAGATTGTTGCAAAGATCCATTGAAGGACCAACGCATCTAGTTTCGACCATGTAGCATGGTTCGGGTCCGTTTCCACGGGTGGGTCTTTGGTACCATCGATATGGTGCATGAGTTGAAAGGCACGGGCTTGTAGTTTAAAGAGTTTTACCCACGATGAATATGGTACTTTCTTGCCATCGAGGGTTCGAATCTTGCTGTTAATGTTAGGGATGGAGTATGCTGGGTGGAGGGAGGTTTTTTCGATTGTGTTTGAAGGTTCTACAGGGTCAACCATGGTTGTTTTGTGGAGTTTGTTTATTTGGTAGGGATATTGGTTGGTGGCGGCTGGAAAGAAAGAAAAGAAATTAGGATTTGAATATGGCTCTGATTACCATGTTAAACATTGGAATGATTCGATTGTTTTCATTGAATTGAAAGAGAATACAAAAGACTATTATATAACTTCAACCTCTAACCTAAAATGCTATAAACAAGGAAAACATGATAAGTGATAATAATATATAAATCTCATTCACTAATAACCGAGTCTCCCATGTTATTTACCCATCCACACCAATCACAAGTTCTACCCCAAATTTTTGTTGCAAAAGGACGACAACTAAGCCGCAAATGATCTGGTGTTTTGTCCTCACCGAAACACAAAGAACACTCTGTGGATCCCACTGCAACTCCACGAGCCGCTAGTGCCTTTTTACAAGGAATTTTGTTAAGTCTAGTCTTCCAAATAAAACACCTCACTTTCAATGGCACCTCTTTCAACCAACAAATCGGATTCAAATCGACTGGAGAACGGTTCAGTTCCAACATCAACCTTAAGCCCTTAACTGTGAACTCTAAATCATCATTTATGTACGGATCCATTTCCAGTTCCAATCAATACCATTTGCCCCAACCCGACATTTCTCGCTAATGAAGCACTGTTTTTTCTTTCTAACCGATTCAAATCTGGTAATAAGACCTTAAGTGGACCATCTCCTATCCACGAATCCATCCAAAACATAACCGAGGATCCGTTACCAACTTTTGATTTCATAAACATATTCAAATTGATGTTTTCTTTTGTTAAAGCCTCTTTAACACCAGCAATCTGTTTCCATGTGCTTAAATAGGTTGATGATGGATGACCTAATAACACACACCCATAAAGCTTCCACACACACACCCATTAAGCTTCCGGGTTACACTTGAAGTGTCATTTCCATTTAGTTAAATACCTCCCTTACATTCAATATTTATGAAATACTTATATAATTCTTTA
Source organism: Tagetes erecta (assembly GCA_030867185.1). Taxonomy (NCBI): domain Eukaryota; kingdom Viridiplantae; phylum Streptophyta; class Magnoliopsida; order Asterales; family Asteraceae; genus Tagetes; species Tagetes erecta. Next base: position 11,566,332 of record CM061492.1, on the reverse strand, counting down.
GAAAGCTAGCCAATCATCATGCATGCATAACAACTTGGCATTGGCTATATAAACATGATAACAATTTGAAAATAAATAAAAAGCTTGATGAATAAGATATTGTTTAATATATATGTTCGAATTTCATATAAAAAATTAACATAATCCTACAAAATATTATTTCTCGTATATAAAGGTTGAAATTGATCGATTATTGTTTTTGTCATTATTTTGCCCATTTCTTCACAAAACATGCTTGGTAACAATAAATCAATAACCATCCAACGATGGCCCAATGCTAAAAGGTGTTTGGTGAGTTGGTTAGGAGACGTAGAGCCATAGAGGTCAGGTTTTTTTAAAAACCGGTTCTGGGTAGGAATCGTATTCAGTTTTGGCCAATAAAGTTAAGAAACGGGTAGGGTTGGTTTCGAGTATGATCGAGTATTTGAACGGGTTTTGACCGGTTTAACCGGGGGTTTTTCGGTTCCGGGTAGAGTCGAAACTCATGTGTACCTGACGATTAGGGTACATCGTGTCGGTTCTAAAACCGGTTTTTTTTGCATGCCTAAAGGAGACGTGGGTTCGAGACATTGGGTTAAAGAAGTCATTAGGTGTCAGTCACTGGTTATCGGTCATTTGATGTCATCGAGTGTATGACATATTAATATTAGGTGTAGTTAATTATCGATTGATTAAATTTTAAATGTTTATTTTTTTTAATTGTCCCAATTTAAATGTTTATTCTAAAAATAAATATATAATTTTTAATTTTATTCTTAATTATTTAACATAAATGCTACCTTATAACTATAAAACAAAAGACTTTAATGATATTATTGTCATTTTATAGGTTGAAAATATATAATACTCAATCTTCTTAAACTTTGTGTCGTGAATCACATGATATTTAAAACGAGACGGGGAAAGTATATTTTTCTATGTTTTTTTAAAGGCCTTGCATTAAAATATGACATAAACACTAGAGGAATCAAAGAAATGTAACGGACAGTGATAAATCATTTCATATTAGTACCCTACACTCTTACAGAACTGAATATACTGAATATCTAAATTGCCTGGTCATATCATATGGCATATCAAGTATCAAATATATATATTATTAATATACAGAGTACAAAATTTTACTTCCAAAAAATGTGTACAAATTCAATTTTGATTAATACAAAGTAATAATTTCAAGACTCGGAACATCCCAAAATCATCCAAATCACGTATCGTGTCCTGCACAGCTACAAAATAAGAGTTAATTTAGAAAAAATAAATAGTTAATTTAGAATTAATTTTAGTTTTGGCCACGTTGGTTTGACAAAAGTGACTCTTTTTCCTTTAGAAAACATCAACTTATCTTAAAAAAATTTACCTACTATTTTAATTTTATTTCAAAAGTTTCAAAGAAATGCAACCTTTGGACCCAATAATCCACAAGCAAAGTGAAAGTGATTGAGAAGATATAATCTATGAGAGGTTTTAATTCAAGTCTCATTTCTGATAAAATATGAGTTTAAAAAGTCTCATTTCTGATAAAATATGAGTTTAAAGTCGGACCAGAAGGTCTTTTTCACATAAGATTAGTTTCAGTCTAAGATCAATCTCTGATTCGGGACTGATGAGACAAACTGATGTACGAGTTTATTATGGAAACGTGTCAACCTAGAACCCATGATACTATACTTGACAAATGGAGATGATCATGTGAGTGAGTTCCTCAATTGTTTGTTAGTGTTCCAAATTTCCATTTAAAAAACTAAACTTTTTTATTTAAGTTTGAATAGTTGATGAAACTTTTGAATTGAAATTTGTGTTTTTAAACTGAAATTTAAATTTATATTAATGTGCATGCTCATTTCATGAAATGCTAGATTCGTCGTTATGGCACATTATGGTAAGTAACTTGACTGTCTCGATCTCTTCCTCCTCGTACTACCGATTGAATCAAACAAAGGGGCTATTTTGCTATTGTTGTTGATCGATCCAAGTTTTGATCGTATGATATTTTGTTGTTGTTGCTAATCCGATCCAAGCTAGGTTGTTGTTGTTGTTGATTGCTCCCATATATCTCTCTTATAATAAATTGCTAACACAACTTCTCACATTAAGCCACTTGTCACCATCACATTCATCCTCATTTTTGAAAACATGGAAATTTTTGGAAACATGTAGTTCAACATTTTTAATGTAATCATACTTTTAATTATGAGTATATTTTCATCATTGATAATTTTTTCATGTTAATATATTTTTGTTAATTTTTTATTCCTATAATATACGTCCAATTATATATCTTTATTATATTTTATATATTAAAACATATAAATAAATTATATCGTTAAACCCCGTGGGTACCCACGGGTTCTAACCTAGTTTATTATAAATTGATTTGATTCTATGTTGTAATTGTTTAGTCCAATTCAATTACTGAATTATGCAGAGCATATCAATTTCTTACCTTAAACATAACATGTCATATTATATAAACCATTTTATATGAATCTAATGACCTCCCATAAATAGTCATAAACTAATGTGTTTTGTGATATAGGCCGATTTGGTACATTTGCTTTGGTTTCCTATATGTGCTTTGTAAACGAGTGTGTTACATGGATGACAAAGTGAAAGCCAATCCGCCCAAGACATAAAATGATGTTAACAAGACATTAAGTATATGAGTACTTGCATGATGAGGCAACTATTGTTAGAAGGCGTTAAGTATATGGATACTTTGCTTTGCGAGGCATTTGAGTGATTAATTTGTAATCTGAACTTTTTTATGATGTCTTGTAATTTCATTTTATTATATATCATTAAGTATTGTTATTGAGAATTATGACGAAACAAATACATTCATTCAACACATGCTGTGACACCCCACAAATTCAGGTTAACACCGTTAACTATTCTTTAACTATCTCGTTAAGTTTATGTAAGTTAGGGTCCGTTTCGTAATAAGTGAAAGTCAAATTTATTAACTTTAGTTAACAAATAAATTAGTGACTAAATTGGAGGGGTGCATACTGTAAATGTAAATTAATATAACCCAAACCACCCCCCACACACCCTGCCGTCTTCCTCTTCCTACTCGACACCAACACCGCAAAACCCTAAAACCTTAACCGCCTCCCCTCACCGTAGTCGGCAGCCACCACCACAACAAGCACCCACCACCGTTGTTGTAGCCGCACGTCCATCTTCTGTCACAGCCACTATCGCGCAGCACCGCAGCGCCACCGTTGTTACCTGTAACTCCGGTCACTTCCCCCTTCACTCGAAACAACAACTCCCACATCGATCGCTCGATCTTTCGGTACGTGTAAATCGTTTTGTTTTTGTATTTTTGTTACGGTTTCGTTTTCGGGTCGTTTCGGGTTTCGCTTTCGGTTTCGGTTGATGATGCACATGTATTGGATATAAGTATATGATCAACGAATTGCATGTATAATGTATCAGTGTGTATGTATTCACATTAAGAAGCAGCATGAACATTTAACAGTTTATGTATTGGATGTGTAGGTCTATATATTGTTTGCAAATGTGTATATATGCAATATATGAATCGTATGTGTGTGTTGTAAAAATTAAAAATAGCATGAAATATAAATGTGTTTTCTGTATGAATACTAAGCATGAGTAGCAGCATGATCCTCAATATATGTATATGTATGAAACAAGAGTATGCAAGTATGCATTAAATCAGAAGGTAGTAGCAGCAATTGGTCTTGTGGACGTGAAATATGTGTAGGTATCTCTGTATGCAGTAGTATATATACAAGTATATATGTGTTGTGTGTAGGAAACATAATAAATTGATGGTAGTATTAATGCACATGTATGTAGTAGATCAAGAAATGTATGTGTAGATATGTATCTATATATTAGTTGCAAGGTATAGGTGTTGTATGCATAGTAGATGTTCATACATGAAATCTTATGCAAACAAACAGTGAATGTGTGTATATATGAGCCCAGTAGGTATGCGTAGGCTGGTATGTAATGTATATATACAGAAACTATGATGTGTGTATGTGTATAGTGCTGAATATATGTTCTATGAATGCCCATGGTGCTGAATTTATGTATGAGGTTATACGTAGAAGCAGCAACTTAATATAAGGCTTTTGTATGTATTGTGCTAAGAGTACTTGCATTTGATTTTTGATAATGAGTAGTTCATTAGGATAATGATGCTATGTAATAAGTGAGAATATTTGCAATGAGGATGTACGTGTTAACATGACTTGCTTGATATGTGTGAACTTATGTGATGTGTATGATTATATGGGAACCGAAACGAATACGTGAAACCCTAGCGAACATTATATATCTATGTATGTAGTCTACTTATATAAGTACAAGATTTTAGTTAATCAGTGATTATTTATTAAGCAGGTGGTAGGAGGATCTAAGAAATTGTGCTGCATATTTTATTTGTAGTGGTGCATTCTAAGGTGAGTCTCTTTGCCCGCTTTTAAACCTTTTTCGGGGAGAAAACATACAAACGTTTTTACAACGCCTTCGGGCAACTGTTTTACAGCGCCTTCGGGCGGGCTGCATTTTTATACCTTCGGGTAGGGCCTTCGGGCAAGATTCTATACGGCCTTGGGCTGCATTTTTATACCTTCGGGTAGGGCCTTCGGGCAAGATTCTATACGGCTTTGGGCTGCGTTTTATGCCTTCGGGCAGGGCCTTCGGGCAACTGTTTTGATAAACTAATTTCTATTGTCTAATGGCTTATTTTACTTGAGCATAAACGTTCCAACAAAAGTCCTTTCCTTTAGTTGAGATTATTAATATACAGTGGGTATAACGGGAAAATTTGAGTAGTACTACCGGGTTCGGCAGACCCCATCACGCTGGTAGGAGTCCAGGTGGTGCAGATTGTCCTTGGAACTTTTGGTCATCAAGTTTGATGGCAGTAAGGCAAACAACACAACGTTCAGTTTAATCTCAACGTGCTCATGTAGTAAGCGAGGTGGTCTTGCAAACCAGCAATAGCAAATGAACTTTATCAGTTAAACTGTTTTGATATTTAAATACTTTTGTTAAATATCTCATTGAGCTCACCAACCATGTGTTGACCATTTTCAGTATGTTTTCTCAGGTGGCTAGGAGCTGTGCACGTAGGACATTTCATGCATGAGTCACTTTGACATTTTTACCAACTTTTATTTACAATATTGGTTTTTGGAAAACTTATTTTTGGTTACGTGCTAGACTTTTGAGCACAGAGGTTTTTATTTATTTGTGCTAGACTATTGAGCACAGGGGTTTCTATTTAATTGTGCTAGACTTTTGAGCACAAGTGGTTTAAATAATTGGTTTGTTTATAAGCTTCCGCTGAAATTTAAAAACTTACATTTTATTACCCTGAGTTTTGGGAAAACTGTCTAAGTTAAACTTTTGTTAAAATTTAATGAGTCAGTGTTACTGTAACTAATGGCTTGAGATCCTGGTATGTCACACGCCTAACGGATACCCCGTTTGCGGAAAATTGAGGGTGTGACAGATTGGTATCAGAGACATAAGTTATAGGGAACTAGCATTTGCATCTAGACTATAACTTTAAGCATTTGCATTAGTTACACTCACACTGCACAGTAGATATCATAGTTAGAAACTTGAGTTTGTTTGCCTATACGTGTTACATTTTTTTTACGTGCTTACCTGATATAGTATCTTTGTAGTTTAAGAATCCTTATACGAAATACTTTGTCCTTATCCCAAACAAGAATTTAAATTTTCCACCTACATATAATTCTTCTTCGCGCAATGTGGCTGAGACATCTTCTCGAGGCGCATAGAGGCCAAGAATATGAGCCTGACGATTACAACCGTTTTGACCCGTTTGAGGCTATCCCTTCTAGAGTTCGTGAAGTGGAGTATAAGTTATTCAGCAGTTCATTCCTTCTTGTCAGAATACGTTAAATTTTTCTAAGCCTAGAAAACCCATTTCTATTCAGATTTTTCTCACTTTGTTGAACGCGTGTTGAGAACAAAAGCGCGATAAGTAGGAAACACTCAAATCGTAAAGACTAAGACGTTGAAGTTATCCGTAGTGATTTTCTTTCGTTAAGTATTTTGTTCTATTCTTTTAAACCTACTCCACATTGTTACACTTATCTTATTTCATCAAGTTGGTGCTTGTTGCTCTCGTGAAAACTATTGATTCGAAGTGGCATCTCGTGGAGATGACTACTGATGGTATTCTCGTTCTACACAAAGATTGCGTCTGAATACTATAACAAACACAACCTACAGTTTGTATTATATGAATACCATACCTCTCTTATATATCTTATATTCGGAATAATATAAATTATCTTATAAATAAGCACAAAACAATAAGCATGATGAGATTAAAGCCCATGATTGGAGACAAACTAGGGTGATTGTGTAAGGTAAATTGACGATTACGGGTGCGCAACGTAATGGTGAATTTAAGGGTACACGATGATCCTGGCAAAACCTATCATGTGAGTTACAATCAAAAACCCAAAAGTGAAGAACCAAACAACACAGATTTCACTTGAAACAAAACTCCATCTCTAAGTAACATACTGGTATCAAGTTTATCCTTGTGTAGTAAAACAATTATAATACCACCTTCCAATATAAACTTCTACCATACTAATGCCACAAACTCGTGATACAATGGAATGCTTTAAATTTTGGTCAGTGCATTATGACCTTGTACCCAACGTCGATAACAACTTAATATCATGGTTTCCTCAATCGAGCACTAAACAAATCTTATAAGAGTAAGGGTTACTAGGAGGAGCCCTATAAAACTATGACTTATTTGGAAAACTCATTCCTGTCAGAATTAATCACCCACATAATATCGCACATACATGATCGCTCCTCGTGAATGATATTGCAATCACTATTTGTATCTCCACTGTTGTAAAACTTGCATTGGATCTAAAACTTTATTTATCCATCAAGAATATTCAAATTCGTAACCATTATCTACATCCACTACATCAGAAAATATATTCAAATCTCTTTACCAGATTATTCGCGTTAAAATAACACAACTTAAGTGCTATCAATTTTGCGAGCCTAAAAGCAATCACCCTTGAATTTTGTTTTACGAACAACCGTATTCTATCTATCATTCATATGGCAATTCGATATATATTTAGACACTTATAACTTTCAGGTATCCATTGCCCACAATGATAATGATAAACCACGTGAATTTTATAACTGACCCCCCCCCCCCCCCCGCGCGGGTATTCAACTCTAAACATTGAATACGTTCGGTGACTCTAAGGATTCATTTGATAACTAGAACAATCCACAATAAACAACTAATACCAACTAGCGTTTTGCGCGAGCCTTATCCATTGCTATTCCAGATAGTAACTTCTCATTTCGTTTCATCTTGATACACATTATGTTTGCTAAGCAAAATAATATATGTGTATATATATATAATAGTTGATGCTCTCATTGTCATTTGACACTTCAACCGCGCAATATCTTTCTTTCAAGGCTCCAGTTTATTCAAGAGATTCCACCTTATATGTAATTAACCTCCTTGATTAAAACTATATGAGACGCAATGTAAGCAATTGTCACTTAATCGTTCTAAACTATGAAAATATACTAATAGAAGAAACGACATGCTTAAGGAAACTAGTGAAGCTACGCGACCAAAGTAATAAAATAACATGATATCTCTATCGGATCCATTAAACTCAAAGCCTCAACTAAACTGTTATCTCACATTATCTATTAAACACACTAATGGCGAATTCAAACTCTACCACCCATTGAATCTCGGTATTAAAATCCTTGCTAGCATTTCATTGTTTTGAACCCTTATCAAATCTAAAAAAAAAATCTCAATGGGAAAACGATTGGTATATCATACCCCCCCCCCCCAAAAAAAAAAAAAAAAAAAAAACAATAACACTCAGATTCTTTCCACAAGAAAATTGTTGTACTCTAAAGAATTGGGAGTAAATCATATGGTGAGCCGAGAATTCAAAACACTCAAACATAGTATGATTTTTTTTATTATAGTTATTGAAATCCTAAGAGTGAATCTAAGTTTACGTAAAAACACTGAAATCTAATAACGTACGAACACCCTTAACTATTCAAAACGTTGACGCCATACGTTAATGGCTAAATTTCGGGACGAAATTTCTTTTAACAAGGGGATAATGTCACAACCTGAAATTTTCTTTAATTTTTCTTTTCATTTGTTCCATTCATTGCAAACAACCAATGACGTAGCGTAATTTTCGGGACGAAAATTCATTTAACAAGGGGATGATGTGACACCCCACAAATTCAGGTTAACACCGTTAACTATTCTTTAACTATCTCGTTAAGTTTATGTAAGTTAGGGTCCGTTTCGTAATAAGTGAAAGTCAAATTTATTAACTTTAGTTAACAAATAAATTAGTGACTAAATTGGAGGGGTGCATACTGTAAATGTAAATTAATATAACCCAAACCACCCCCCACACACCCTGCCGTCTTCCTCTTCCTACTCGACACCAACACCGCAAAACCCTAAAACCTTAACCGCCTCCCCTCACCGTAGTCGGCAGCCACCACCACAACAAGCACCCACCACCGTTGTTGTAGCCGCACGTCCATCTTCTGTCACAGCCACTATCGCGCAGCACCGCAGCGCCACCGTTGTTACCTGTAACTCCGGTCACTTCCCCCTTCACTCGAAACAACAACTCCCACATCGATCGCTCGATCTTTCGGTACGTGTAAATCGTTTTGTTTTTGTATTTTTGTTACGGTTTCGTTTTCGGGTCGTTTCGGGTTTCGCTTTCGGTTTCGGTTGATGATGCACATGTATTGGATATAAGTATATGATCAACGAATTGCATGTATAATGTATCAGTGTGTATGTATTCACATTAAGAAGCAGCATGAACATTTAACAGTTTATGTATTGGATGTGTAGGTCTATATATTGTTTGCAAATGTGTATATATGCAATATATGAATCGTATGTGTGTGTTGTAAAAATTAAAAATAGCATGAAATATAAATGTGTTTTCTGTATGAATACTAAGCATGAGTAGCAGCATGATCCTCAATATATGTATATGTATGAAACAAGAGTATGCAAGTATGCATTAAATCAGAAGGTAGTAGCAGCAATTGGTCTTGTGGACGTGAAATATGTGTAGGTATCTCTGTATGCAGTAGTATATATACAAGTATATATGTGTTGTGTGTAGGAAACATAATAAATTGATGGTAGTATTAATGCACATGTATGTAGTAGATCAAGAAATGTATGTGTAGATATGTATCTATATATTAGTTGCAAGGTATAGGTGTTGTATGCATAGTAGATGTTCATACATGAAATCTTATGCAAACAAACAGTGAATGTGTGTATATATGAGCCCAGTAGGTATGCGTAGGCTGGTATGTAATGTATATATACAGAAACTATGATGTGTGTATGTGTATAGTGCTGAATATATGTTCTATGAATGCCCATGGTGCTGAATTTATGTATGAGGTTATACGTAGAAGCAGCAACTTAATATAAGGCTTTTGTATGTATTGTGCTAAGAGTACTTGCATTTGATTTTTGATAATGAGTAGTTCATTAGGATAATGATGCTATGTAATAAGTGAGAATATTTGCAATGAGGATGTACGTGTTAACATGACTTGCTTGATATGTGTGAACTTATGTGATGTGTATGATTATATGGGAACCGAAACGAATACGCGAAACCCTAGCGAACATTATATATCTATGTATGTAGTCTACTTATATAAGTACAAGATTTTAGTTAATCAGTGATTATTTATTAAGCAGGTGGTAGGAGGATCTAAGAAATTGTGCTGCATATTTTATTTGTAGTGGTGCATTCTAAGGTGAGTCTCTTTGCCCGCTTTTAAACCTTTTTCGGGGAGAAAACATACAAACGTTTTTACAACGCCTTCGGGCAACTGTTTTACAGCGCCTTCGGGCGGGCTGCATTTTTATACCTTCGGGTAGGGCCTTCGGGCAAGATTCTATACGGCCTTGGGCTGCATTTTTATACCTTCGGGTAGGGCCTTCGGGCAAGATTCTATACGGCTTTGGGCTGCGTTTTATGCCTTCGGGCAGGGCCTTCGGGCAACTGTTTTGATAAACTAATTTCTATTGTCTAATGGCTTATTTTACTTGAGCATAAACGTTCCAACAAAAGTCCTTTCCTTTAGTTGAGATTATTAATATACAGTGGGTATAACGGGAAAATTTGAGTAGTACTACCGGGTTCGGCAGACCCCATCACGCTGGTAGGAGTCCAGGTGGTGCAGATTGTCCTTGGAACTTTTGGTCATCAAGTTTGATGGCAGTAAGGCAAACAACACAACGTTCAGTTTAATCTCAACGTGCTCATGTAGTAAGCGAGGTGGTCTTGCAAACCAGCAATAGCAAATGAACTTTATCAGTTAAACTGTTTTGATATTTAAATACTTTTGTTAAATATCTCATTGAGCTCACCAACCATGTGTTGACCATTTTCAGTATGTTTTCTCAGGTGGCTAGGAGCTGTGCACGTAGGACATTTCATGCATGAGTCACTTTGACATTTTTACCAACTTTTATTTACAATATTGGTTTTTGGAAAACTTATTTTTGGTTACGTGCTAGACTTTTGAGCACAGAGGTTTTTATTTATTTGTGCTAGACTATTGAGCACAGGGGTTTCTATTTAATTGTGCTAGACTTTTGAGCACAAGTGGTTTAAATAATTGGTTTGTTTATAAGCTTCCGCTGAAATTTAAAAACTTACATTTTATTACCCTGAGTTTTGGGAAAACTGTCTAAGTTAAACTTTTGTTAAAATTTAATGAGTCAGTGTTACTGTAACTAATGGCTTGAGATCCTGGTATGTCACACGCCTAACGGATACCCCGTTTGCGGAAAATTGAGGGTGTGACACATGCTATACAAACAAAAGGGGTAAAATAGTTATTCTATACGGTTATTTTCAGGTTTAATCAAACAATACTTACTGGTTCATCACTCACAAGTTCAGAACCTTTTATTACTTAAGACATTAGTAGGGGTAAAATAATCATTCTATACGGTTATCTAGAGGTTCAACCAAACAGTAGTTACTAGTTAAATACTCTCAGGTTCATAACCTCATATTAATTCAGACATATACGCGGTTATTTAAAGGGGTAAATTTAAAACAATTAAGTAAATATTCTAAGTAGCTTAAGTATGTTCATGTATGCAGTAAACATCCAATCGAACTTTGTTAGTCGGTAGCATCGATTGGATTTTCTACTTTTGTCTTTAATAGTTGCATTCGTGGATCAATTGGTATCTTTGTTTCATTAACATCAAGCATTCTAGTATCCTTGAGTAACTTGTATATCTAACCAGTTTACTTGATTGAGCATTTGTTTCAAGTAAGCTAACAAGTTCTTAAGCATTTGTTTCAAAATTTTCTTCCTTCTGAAATTCGTTATACTTGATATTCTTCTTTAGACTTTCACATGTTAGTTGTAATGGGTGTGATGCCCCTCACATAACGTCCTTTCACGCCCACAAAACACTCCTACACCACTACACGGGGGCGTTATGAGGCAAAAATCTTTTAGGACGTTTTAACTATAATAGTTGTGCCCTTCTTTCTCTTCCCCACTTCTCTCATGCTCTCTCTAGCTCCAACTTCGCTTTTTTGGTTAATGATTGATGGACATTATCTCACGACAAAAAACGGCCATTGAAGACATTAACCACTACAATAAGATCATTCACACGAACTCCCACCAATAAAGTATTGATTTTAAAGGTTAACACTTAATGTTGAACCAGAGAATTACTAAATAAAGACACACTTTTATTTAATAAGTTTGACTTACAAACTTTCTCTCTGGATTACATAAATCCGATCAACACCCAAGGTATTTTATAACCATACCAACCTATTCCTATTACAACTAGGAAACAATAAAAATAATAATAAACACAAACTAATTAGAGACTAACTCAAATACTAATAATAAACTAATTATTATTAGATAGATTCTTAATAACAATCAAATTGTTATTAGTTAATTCTTTTTCAAGTCATCGCATGAGAATTACTGAACCGCCCTTAATGAATTCTAATATCGTCAAGTTTAATACTCCCTCTCGATATTAGCTTCTCCAAAACTCCCTCTCAATTGTGACTTGTTCATAGCTCGTGCTTCTTTACTTTTAGTAGTCCTTTAGCTCAATAGTTTTGCTCCCTCTTAAACTCGACCAATAACGAAACTCAATCAACCGGAAGAAAGGATAACATGCCAACTGTTTTCAACCAAATTGAATCAAAGGGTTCACCAAGATCCGATTAGGATCTTTTACCACTGCCTTTGAACGAGTCTTCTATTGTTCATCTTACTAAACTACTCCGACACACGGAGATTTAATCATCCCGACACACGGTGATGACACAACAACATTGAAACCTTCAACGTTGAACACTAGTTTAGAGTCATTCAAACTTACCGATCTTGATAACGTAGAGAGACTTAACTAAAAGAACTTTGATTAATTTGACGAGCATACACCTTTTGATCAACGCTTCATATATCAGAAACTTATCCACTCGACCACCGCCGTTGCAGCCCCGCACGGGGCTGCTCCTCTTCTTAGAGCACGACTCTCAAACCCACGATACGAGCCCTAGGCTCTGATACCACTTGTTGAACCAGAGAATTACTAAATAAAGACACACTTTTATTTAATAAGTTTGACTTACAAACTTTCTCTCTGGATTATATAAATCCGATCAACACCCAAGGTATTTTATAACCATACCAACCTATTCCTATTACAACTAGGAAACAATAAAAATAATAATAAACACAAACTAATTAGAGACTAACTCAAATACTAATAATAAACTAATTATTATTAGATAGATTCTTAATAACAATCAAATTGTTATTAGTTAATTCTTTTTCAAGTCATCGCATGAGAATTACTGAACCGCCCTTAATGAATTCTAATATTGTCAAGTTTAATACTTAACACCTTCATCCTTCCACAAATATAAAATCACACAATTAAATGAAAGCATTGAGCTTAGGGGAACTCTATATACTCGGTGTATTTGGCCACATCTTTATTTATTTGAAAGGCTCGTAATGAGTTCATTTTCAGTTTCAAAAGATTAGCGGTGGACAAAGTGGTAAACTTTAATAATAAAATGACTGAATATTTAATATTCTCATATATATTCTCTAGTGCAAAAGAAAACTAAAAAAACAAAGAAAAAGGGTACACACTACCCGCAAACAATCTTCCTGTCTCCAAACACATAACATTACATAAGCAACGCAACGCTACTTCCCCAAAAACAAAACAAAAAAAACTCAGACAAACAGAAGAACAAAAATTCAAACTCTTGTAACATTCACACACTCATTCACACTTATCAAGAACATAACTATGAATATGAACATGAACATGGATACTTCTCAAAACCAAACCAACAACAACAACTGGCTTGCCTTTTCTCTTTCCAACACCACCATCATCCAGCCACCACACGCCGTCGCCTTCCACCACCGTACTCATCTTCGATCATTTCCTTTACAAAACCCACCTAATTAAATCTTTAACTGATCTTATTTTTTCCATCTTTTATTTTACAGATGATGTTGATCATTTTACCACAACAAACCATCATGACTTGTGTGTCATCACCGGCTCCGGCAGCCCTAAACTGGAAGATTTTCTCGGCGGTTGTGGGTCTGCTACTGGATCTGGAAGTGATGTTTGTCAGTTTCAAGATGATCAATCACTATCACATGATCCGGTTTTTGATTCTGAGTTGAAATCAATCGCTGCTAGCTTTAATCAACAGCAACCGCCGGTGTCACCTGCGCCGGTTCAATCTCCGGTGCTGAAAAAACCTGTTGATTCGTTTGGACAACGTACTTCTATTTACCGTGGTGTCACAAGGTAAATTAAATATAATATAATACATATGTTTATTAAAAGCTACCTAGCTAGCTAGATATTGTTATATATTATATTTTTAAAAAGATGTACGTTTTGGTATGTTTAATTCGTAATCGAAATTGTTATTTTTCTAAAGTTAAATTGAATTTTATTCAAACTATTTAGATTTATAATTAGATTTAAGGGTTTTTACACATATTTTTCTTATTAACTAAGATTAAGATTATATTAGTGATTTCATATATATTAACGTAGCCTTTATAATTAGTACATATAAACATTTTTTTCATTTTCTAGAATAAAAAGCTAGCTTTACTAACTATCATACATTCTTTTTGTGTTACAATTAACGCTAAAAACAGACATATAAAAGTAACAACATTTATTAAGGTTATTGATATGATATATTTTATTATTGCATATATTGAAGGCATCGATGGACGGGAAGATATGAAGCTCATTTATGGGATAATACTTGCAGAAGAGAAGGGCAAAGTAGGAAAGGAAGACAAGGTAAATAATAATATATATATATCTATCGAACCGTCTAACGTGCGCGGTTATAGCCACCAAAGATCTGAGTCAATCTTGAGTTTCATTTAATGAGTTGAGGTTCATATCTCAATAAAGAGAACCAACAACAATAAACGGCTCAGATTACGTGGTTTTATAAAACTACGGGCGGGCGGGCGCTTGATATCTAGCTAGCTAGATATGTATGGCGGTTTATACTAACATGCACGATGGTTTTGTGTTAACATACGCCACCTATTTTAATCATTTTTTCTGTTTGCTTTTGTTGCATGTACTGAATGATTGGCCAAATCTTCAGTTTACTTGGGTGAGTTTTCGATCTTCAAATTATTATATATCTGCATGCAGTGTATCCGAGATTAATTTAAAAATATTATATATATTATGAAATTGATAAAGTAAGTTTATTTTTTGATGTTAAATGATCGATCAGGTGGATATGATAAGGAAGATAAAGCAGCTCGAGCTTATGATCTTGCAGCTCTAAAGTACTGGGGTCCGACCACCACCACAAATTTTCCGGTACGTAATTGAAGCCAACACAAACTGAATATTTGCGACTGAATTTGCAACTAAAAAACGTGTCATTGTCTTTTGTTGGGAACAGTTTCCCATTGAGAGCATTTGTAACTGAAACTTGTTCGGACAAAACCATTTTCGTTGGAAATTTGTGGCGAAACAAGTTTGACGTGAGAAACAACTCAGTTTTCTACGAGTGTTTTTGACTGATCGGGACCAAGTCGTCGCAAATAGCAACCAAAATTGATATACTTACAAAACAGTCATACAATTATCTAGAAAAATTAAATAAAATTTAATTATGAATGAAGGTTACAACCCGGTGCAAAATAGTGAAAAACTGTACTTAAAGTAGAAAAGGATATTTCGGGTGCAAAACGCCTGTAGAAGATCGGGTTTGCATCAACAGGTGGTCGCAAATGAAGTAACGGTTGCTAAATTGGATTATTATTTAAATAATTTTAACGGGCTAACGGCAATGTAGTCGCTAGTATACAAACTGGTCGCAGACGCCGAAACTATCGCTAAATTGACCCATCAAATAATCTTAACGGCAAGGTAGTCGCATATACATAAACCAGTCGCTAAAATGGGCCATCAACTAATCTTAGCAGCAAAGTAGTCGCAAATAGGATCACCATAGAGGTTTTAATTCACAAAACTTTGACGTGAAATTCTAGTTTTCTAGTAACGAGAGTTGTTTATTTGATATCGGATGCAACCTTATGACTAGAATATATGTGTTTATGGATACTTTAGGTTTGCAACTATGCAAAAGAGCTTGAAGAAATGAAGAACATGACAAGGCAAGAATTTGTTGCTTCACTTAGAAGGTAACAAAATTGCAACGGACTGTTTTCATTTTGGTTTGCCGACTCTTAGCTTTCCAGGCGGGTTGGCGTTGGCGGGCTGGTGTTTGCATGATCATCCCTAACTAGCTTGATTGTATCGAATTCATTTGCAGGAAAAGTAGTGGGTTTTCTAGAGGAGCTTCTATGTATAGGGGTGTCACAAGGTAATTAGTGTTTATGTGCCGAAATTTGTAAACCAAGGCCAGCGGTTTTGTCATGAGTAACGATTTTAAATTCGAATGGTTTCTAATTTGCAGGCACCATCAGCACGGACGTTGGCAAGCAAGAATAGGAAGGGTAGCTGGTAACAAAGATCTCTACCTCGGAACCTTCAGTGAGTCACTTTCGTTCTACTTAATTAACTGATCATGCGCAATTCTTAAGCCACGGATCGCACATTGCTAATCATCACACGACATTTGCACATCATATATACCAAGATTAGAACTTAGGATACGCATTATTTTCGTTATAGCTGTATATATCCGAATGCATGTATGTTTCCTAAAACCACTAGAAAAAAATAATTTCCTATGTACATGCTCGTTAGAAATGCGTAGGAAAGTTGTTGCAAACGTTTAGGAATTTGTGACAAAAGTAGTTGTGTAGGAAATTTTCAGAGGAAACTAGACTGTTTTTGTGAAGTTGATAAGGCAGTTAATTAAACATGTTGTTTAATTACTTTAGGCACACAAGAAGAAGCTGCGGAGGCATACGACATCGCAGCCATAAAATTCCGAGGCCTAAACGCGGTCACAAATTTCGACATGAGCCGATACGACGTGAACACCATCGCCAACAAAAACCTCCCGGTCGGTGGCATGTGTAGCAAATCCAAGACCTCAGTGGATGCCGACACCAACCTAGATCCCGCCTCAACTTCCGAACAACCGACACACTCGAACATTCTAAGCTTCACGTTACCAATGAAACAAGACTCGTCAAACGATTACTGGAGCTCGAACTCGGTGTTAGGATACGGTCAAAGCTATGAAGGTACAATACCATATGTGATGGGATACAACGCATCAAATACAAGCAACAATGGGTACTACAATAGTGAAGCTGGGTTTATTCAACAAGCAGAGAACCATACCACTGTTGCTTTAAGTACTAATTCATCATCATCAGTTCCCATAGATACCCCTATAGGTTTGAATGGATCTAGTTATGAAAAGTGGGTACAACAGTCATTTCATTCAAATCAACCAGTCAAGCAAAATCTATCAGTTTTTCAGACACCCATTTTTGGAATAGAATGATTTGAATAAAGAGGGGGTAAAGTTAAAGTGATTGATGAGGTGGGGGTGGGGTAGATTAATGTGGACAAAAGATAGTACGTACTAACATCAATTAAGTTACTTCTTTGTATCATTAATTTAGGGTTATGTTTTAGCCTACTTACTTTTTCTCTTTATGTCTTTGGGTTTTTGCCGTTTTCATGTTTTACTCACTACGTACGTACCCCTAGCTTTTAATTAATTAATTAATAGATAATGTTCTTCATGTTACTTGTGTTTGCTTGGTTTTGACTAAGCTCGAGTTGGAAGGTTCAAGCTCGCTTTTGTTACACGCTTCTTGTGTTGATCTAAAGCTCGAGTTAAACTTATTAATAGTTGCCAATGATCTATTGGCCTATTAGTCTATTACAAGTTCAAGGGGAGTTGGGAAATTGACACTATCTTTTGAGAGGTTTTGAGTTTAAATCCGAGTAAAATCGTTCAATATACAAATGAGTAGCTAAAAGGTAACTTACAATCTAGTTATGTAGTTATATTGGAGGTAATAAGTAGGAACAAAATATTTATAGCTATGTATATTGGTTTTAAACATTTTAACTATCACTTTTTTAGTATCTGTTGGTTAAAACTAACGAATTGGTTAGTAATGGTCTTAATTTTATCACTTTGGTGATCAACAGACTGTTGTAGATGTTTTTTAATTGTGTTTAGTTTTTTCGCATTTCAAACCGACGTTTTAGGGCTTTTGATCGGAAGGAGAATACGAGTTGATTCATGTAAAAAAAGTTACCTCAAACAATGCTTTGGATGATGAAACGGTGCTTTAGTTGGATGTAAATTTTTTGCTGTTTGGAGTGTTGTTTCATGGTAACTTTTACATCAATTGGCTCATATTATTCTTCCTTCCAATCAAAAGCCATAAAGTATCGCTTTAAAATTCAAAAAACTTGAAGTTGTTAAAAAAAATTAATGGCGGTATGCTAGCTGTCAAGCTGATAAAACTGAGACTGTTAACAGCAATTCATTAGTTGAAACCAACAATAAGCAAAATATAATACTTACTAGATTAGCTTCTCGTGTAACACACGAGTTGGGTAAAAAAATGATATTAAATTATATTCTAATAAAAAAATACGTGTAATATAAATGTAATATAAAATTTGAATCCCATAATGATTATAATTATTATTGAATCCACCAATTAATATGGTTAAAAAAAATATTTTAAAATTTAAACTATCCGGTAGATATATAAAATAAGATAATTTAATTATTTAAAAAAACAATATGCAGGTAGTATTTAACTTAAATAAGATCCGTACGTTAAGTTAAATGAAAATTTACCAGATTTTTTCTGTATGATGTATCTATGATCTTGACAACTGAATAAATTATTCAATTGTTATAATAAATAGATTCATTTTACACCAATATACTTCATAGGATAGGTATGATATACGAGTATATATGTGTGTTGGTTTAATGCTTCTGCTTTATAGTACGTACCTTTCGGCGTGAAATAGATTCTACACAAAACCTTTGACCAACTTTGAGTTACCTTATTTGGAGCCTCACCCAAATACTAATGAATGATATGTCTCTTTTTGCAGCCTTATCTTAAATTTCATTCCTACCACTTTTAGCTTTTTTTTTAATTATATTATTTTTATAGTAAATATTTTTAGTATTTTTCAATGTTTTCAGAACTAATTCGACTTGGACACCGAATTGGACATCTTGCCGGTTTATCGGTTGGACCGGATGAATTTACAAGTACAACGTATTTTCAAATTATTAATAATACGTAAAAAGTTTTCATGCTGAATCTTGGTCAGACCTCCCGATTCGCTGGTCCATCTGGACAACTAGTTCAAACAAGCAGATCTGTCTTTTATATACATAACGAACTAGTATGGATCGGGCCCGGTTCTCACTCCGAATCCCTAGAAAATGATATCATACAAAATATGGATATGGAAGAAGATGAGGTTGAGTTTATGAACGTCAAAATTACAAACGGTGATAGCAAAGCAGGGGCAAGGAGAACGGAAAGTGTTGGGTGACGATCCCCTACTTTGTTATCACCATTATCGTGTATATTTGGAAGTGCTACATGCATTACATTGACTAGCTAAGGTTTACAAGTGATGAAATGCAAGATGCTGCAATATAGAATCCGAATGACAGAGTCGAGAATTAATGCCATAACTCTAGAGAAGCATATGTAATAGCGGAAAACAAATAACGTTGATGAGGACGAGATTATATATATATATACTATGAAGGCTTTGACCTGTTAGAGTCTGAACTGAATGGACATGCCACAATTTGATAAAGTAAATAAGTAATAGCAAGAAGGTGATTAAGCAACAAGTGTGTTTTTAGTGTTGTGAGGAAACAAGTTAAAGCATGTCATATGGCTTAGTCTGAGACTGAGTCTGAACTGTAGGACACGTATCCAAGTCTGTTAAACCAAAACGCAAACAATATGACTGCTTTGACTTTTTAGGTCCAAGTAATGAAGCATTTGGTCTCAATTTAAAGTGGTCTCATTATTAATACTTTTGAGTAAAATCGTCAGAGGCCCAATAATCATGTTTTTGGGCTCAAAGGAGTACTCCAACGGGTCTAAAATAAAATGTAAATGTAGTAAGTGTAGATAGAACACAATGTCACATGGGTTTTAATTGGAGCTAGTGGTGCACACATTGTTTTTTTTAAAGAACCGGCACCGGTCTTGATGATGGTAAATAAATCGGTTCTTACAAGAATCAGTTTTTGGTGTAAAAACTATAGCCTATGTAATCGGTTTCGGTTCTTGTAGAACCAGTTCCGGTTCTTAAAAAAACCGGTTTTTTCTATTAAATGGACAGGAACGCTATATTGCTGCAAATCTTCACTTTTCATTGGGCTTTCATTTAGAGTCTATATGAGCTTTCATTTAGAATCTTCACTTTTCATTGGGCTTTCACTAACACATGCATTCAGAAAGTACCCCATGATGTGTGAAAGTTGTATCTATTAAATTCAAACAAGTTTTAAAAATGGAAAAACCTACAAAACCACACACTAACGGCAAGTGCACCGGTCGCGGTGTAGCTAAGTAAATAAGTCCGGATTATCGAACCTTGGACACAGATCTAACGACTCTTGAAAATAAATCTCTATCGACTCCTAGCCTAATTTGATGAGAAATGGTTCTTAAATTAATTGTAATTAAATAAATAAATAACTAGAACAGACGACAAGCTCGAAAACTAGAGAATAAACTAAGACTCAAATATGGATTAAATTAGGTTACCTAGGCAAGAATCCCTAGACTCATAAATGAAATCTTAATTTCTGGGATTGAATGAAGACTCTGTCTAATCCGATTAACCACGGAAGATAAACCGAATTTGACAGTAAGACAAGCGAAGAAGTGCTAAAATGGATTGACTCGAGTTATCGACCACCAAATCCCACAACTATCAGGTAAAAGATAATTTAAATACTAAAACCCTCAAGTTACGAAGCTGAATAAACTTAGAAAACCGAAACCCCAAGAAATTCTAGACGCGAGTAAACAAGTGAATCCGAGTTATCGGCTACCCAAACTGTCAAACAACGTCTATTTAATAACCTAGCAATTCTAAATTAGATTTCTCACTTTCAAGAATTGATTGCACGCCTTGATTGATTGATTTTAATAATTATTACACTTGAATTAGATTTCTCACTTTCAAGGTCTAAACCGAAAACTAAAAGTTGACAACCTAGACTAATTCCCGAATCTAGAGTATATTTCTAAGTATCTAGATCAATGGAATCAACAAATATATTATCAAACCAACCAATTCCAACACACAAAGAATAAGAATCAGATTCAAAGTCTAAACATATAAATCAACACATTCATTCAAAACCAATAATTATTCATTCAAATAAAAAGTCTAGTTCATCAAACCTAAGCAGCCATGAAAGTTTAGCTACTCATAATGTTCAAAACAGAAACAAAAACTGAAAAACAAAACAAGTTATCATTCATCGAAAACAAATAAAATTAATCAGCTACCTGCTTGCTTGCTTAAATTAATTGACGTGCCTACCTGATAGCTTAATTAATTCGATTGACTTATTGACGTGCTAACTTGCTTGCTTCCTTTTTTCTCCTTCGAACGAACAACACCACACTTCGATTCTTCTTTTTTTTTCTTTTGATCGACGGCAGCAATCCAAAAAAAATGCCTCCTCCGGCCCTTTCTTTTAATCCTCTCCAATATATATTGTATCGATTAGGTTTATTTTCTTTTCCATCTCTCTCGCTTTGGGTCATTCGTACACATGGGCCTACAATTTAAATTAAAACAAACAAAATAAATTAGCTCCAATATATAATTTTTAGCCGATGGTGTTTTAAATTATTAAAACATGAATATGAATCATATAAGAGGAGAAACCAACCAATAATGACCCAAAAGTGGAAGGAATATTTGTATAAAATCATGTCATATTTAAACCACATCACCCCACACCACCACTAACACATAAATAAGTAGTACCATTAAAAACGTTAAATATTACAATATATATAGCTATTAAAACATTAAATAACTAACAACACTAAAACATACCCGTTTTTCTATGAAACAGTTTTTCAGGAACCGCTTTTCCAAGAATTAGTTTTTTGTAGGAACGGTTCTGGTTCTTTTGAAACCTAGAATTTTAAAAAAATAGTAACACCTATTCAGAACCTACGGTTTGATTTGGTTCTTGTACAATCGGTTCTTTTAAGAGTCGGTTTTCATTTTTTAGATCGGTTCAAGTATTATAAACCATAATAACAACTCTTACATGTTGCATGAGAGACAATATATATAAATCTAGTTTCTTAAGACACGAAGTAATCAAATTTTGTTTTGTTTTGAAAACGTATGATATAAACAAGTAACAATTAAGGAGCTTTAATGAAGTGATGGATGATATTTTCTTTACTTAGGTGTTTTGAATTGAAAGATGATATATAGCAAACAAGAAACATGTGGTTCTTGAAATTCACATGCATTCAGGAAGTACCCCACACCACCACTAACACATACATACATACATATATTCCTTCATCGATGTTGGCCTCCACCGATATGATGGACGTGTGTCGCTAATTTCAGGCAACAACACCGACGACATTTAGTGATTGGCTTGTTATGGTTAGCCACATGCTCTTTGGATCCTAACACTTTCAAATTCCTAATCCGCACTATCTGATGTGACCTTGTATGTTTTTGCTCGCCATTTGTTCATCTTGTGGACACACCAACGGAAAAAAAAATTCCTTTGGGGTTGCTAGTTTTTTGTAAACTTGAAAAACTAATACTAATTACATTTTGGTCACAAGGTTGTAAACCAAAAAATAAATTTGTGTCAAATGTCTAACAACAAAAACTATATATTCTATGGAACACATTTTCCTAGAAATTACATTTTTCTATAATATTTAGTAAAATATTAAAAAATTTAAAAGTAGTTACATTTATAAGAGTGTGCATATATATGTATTCTTCCTTATTTACAGAGTAAAAATGTCATTTCTCCCACTCTTTTTGACATGTAACTGAATAAAAATGTTAACTTACACGATGACCTAGATAAAAGAGGGAGAGAAATAATATTTTTACACCTCAGATGTGGGCCGCGTGTGAAAGACTTAACGGAAAATTGGATGAAATTAGTGTTCGGGACCATTTCTGTTAGAAAATAAAAACACATGTACCAAAACTGTTAAGGTGAGACTAAAACTGTTAATGACATCAAAACACAGAGACCAAAACTACAGTTTACTCTATTTTATTTTAGCAAAGTCACAATATAAAGTACAAGATTTTAGTGTTATTATCCTGGCTTCATTAGTGTATATCAGTTAGGTATCCATCGCCATAAATATAGGGTGTATTTACGTAACGAGATCATCAGATTATTCAAGGGTCATCCTATTCACACACCTCATATCCTATTCACACACCCCATGCTTTTATTTCCCACATCCCTAGGCGCCGCACATAAACCTTGGCGTCGCGCCTGGGTTACTTCTTATCCCAGACACATTCTCGAACGTAGTCAATCACGCTTCAACACCCTTATGCGCCGCGCATGGCCCTCGGCGTGGCACCTGGGTCATATATGCGGCCAACAACATAATCGGCGCCTAGGTCATATATGCGACGCATATGTCCAGGTTTGAACAAATTCCACCTCGTTTACGACATTCCTCGGTTGACGTTGACAGAAAAGTGAGGCGCCGCATCAAGGCCTATCCGTGACGCCTGGTTTTAAAACAGGTGTGTGGATAGAATTTTAGGATGTGTGAATAGACAAGGCCTTATTCAATATCGATCATATACATTATTTATATTCAGAAAATATAGTTTTCCATAAAAAATTCATTATATCGCACATGTTTCGTCGACTCAAAGATGGATTGAACTAAACTTTTGGAAAGTATATCTTTTCAAAGATTTTCATATTTTTTTGCAAAAGGTTGCGTGAGTGGGATTAAATGCCAAAATCAAAATGATGAACTGTCCATTTCAACTTCGAAAGCACTAGCCACTGTTTTTGAACGGGTTATCGCAATTCAGACTTAACGGTATGAATTTTCATAATATAGGTATGTCCATACTTTAAACGAGATTTGAAACGTCAATTGTTAGTTTGACGTTTGAAGATAACGTCAACCCATCACTATAAATTAGTCTAGATGATTAAACTTTAATAAGGTATATTGGTTTTAAATAGTTTCAACTTTCACATTTTGGTTTCACTATCAAATTGGTTGGTAACGGTCAACTTTTATCACTTTAGCAACCAACTTACCGTCGTTAAAAAATTGAACACCATTAAGTATTTTTTTTAATTCAAGACTGATGTATCAGGGCTTTTGATCGAAGGAGAATACGAGTAATTGATGTAGAAGTTACCTCGTAACGGCACTCCAAACGGCGATAGTAATGTTCAAGAACTCGGTTTAAAAACCATTACTTTCGTTACCGTCACATGAAACATGTAACCATGTGTTTGACAAATTCCCTTCTTGAGCATTTGTCCATGGTTGACGATTAGAGGAGAAAAATGGGTTCCAGAAGCCATGATTTGTGTATTGAGAGGTCTTGTAGAGGTTCAAATTTCAAACTAATGTTTTAGGGCTTAATCGGAATGATGATATGAGTCAAATGATGTATACGTACCTCGATCCGGTGCTCCAAATGACGAAACAGAGCTTCAATCATTGTAAGTTTTACTGTTTCGTAAAACAGTTTAATAGTTTGGAGCACCGATTCGAGGTAAGTTTTACATTAATCAATTCGTATCCTTAAACACTTGTTTAAAAATGGGAAAAAAACTTAACGTCATTCGTGTTTTTTTTAATATGGGACCGCTTTATAAAATAAACGTAATTGATATTATACTAGGTTTAATACCCGTGTGTTACACACGGGTTAAATAGTAATATTTATAAAGAAATTATAACCATTATATTTAACAATTTGTAAATATATAACATTTAAGGAGTTGGCTCCATCAACTTGCATGGTGAAAAATTTAGCTAAATTTTACCTCCCAAACTTCCTATTATAGAAAAAAAAATCCCTCCAAAAATTGCCCTAAAAGTTTGATTTATTAGATAGATTTGCCCAATATATCCTAGTAGGGAATTACCTATGGTAAGTTTGACTTGTATTCAAAACCTTGTTAGTTTTTAACATTATTAATTGGAATTTAAAAACCTAAACTTTTGCTTTTTGATCGGTAGAAATCCCAATTTTCAAACAAATTTTTTTTAGAGAGCTCTCATTAAAAAACACCTAACAACATTAATTTTTTTTTCGAATTTCAAACTAATATTTTAGGTCTTCTGATCGGAAGGGTTTTACGAATCGATTGATGTAAAATTTATCATGAACCGACAAAACAATGCTTCAGTTTATATAAGTTTTACTGTATCGTAAAACCATTTCATCGTTTGGAGCACCGGTTAGAAGTAAATTTTACATCAATCAATTTGTATCATATTTCCGATCAAAAATCTTAAAACATTAGCTTAAAATTCATATCCTCTTGGGGTCATTCTCCAAACAGGACACCTTTAGGTTGTTAAAGTAGGTTGGGTAACAGATCGGCATCAAAGTACTCCGGGATTTAAACTAGGGCAAGAAAAGTGAAGCATACGACGATGCCACCCGTTTTCATTTCGTGGAAGTCCCCAACAGAGGAAAGGGATGTAGATGATGGTGCATTCTGCTTCTTATCTAGAGAGGGGCATTGAATCCTTTCTATGGGCTCATGCGTGGTAACTGATCGATATAGATGAAGAAAGAAGGACCGCTTGAACGAGACCTATTCTCTTAATAGGCGGCAAAGCGGAATAGAAAAACACGAACGAGCCACATGCAAGGATTTGCACGTGTGATTTTGGCATGGGACCTCGGTATACTGTACTGATATGTGTAGGTCCTCGTAATTCAAGTGAGATTGTCATGGCGCAAAAGCATACTGGTCTGGTATTCCCTTGTTCCCTGTATTGGTTGTGTTCTGTATTTTTTTGTTTAATAGAAACTAATTGAGCTCTTTTATCTCCCAGAAGTGGAAGCTGAGTCAATTGCAGGCTATAATGTAAAATATGCGCGGGATGCGATCCTTAATAGTTCATTGTTAGCGAAAGCCAGTGTCCCGAGGACTCATTCTAACTGAAAGGGGAATGGCTACTCCAATATCTATATAAACTTAAGTGTTTTTTAACGAGAGTTCTCTAAAAAATCTTTGAAAGTTAATAAGGATCTTCATCGAGAATTTTTTCAGTTGAGATTTCTGTCAGTCAATGTATGAAAGTTCGGATTTTTAAAATCCAGTTTTCTTATTAAATTTATGCTTTTAAAATATTTAAAACTTAAAAAAATTAGTAAATCTTAATTTTATTGAAATTAAATTATATAAATAAATAAAAAATAAATATAAAAATCAGAAAGTATGTGTGATATATAACATGAATTGGGCACATCAAGTCTGAAATTTTGAGCCACAAGATATTTGGGCCAATTGTAAACAAGACAGTTAAAGAATTGTTTGGTTAGAAAGGTTATTTTGGTAATTAACCAAATAATAATAAGGTGACTAATCTACTATATAAGAAAAATGCACCTCAACAATCCTTGACATCGAATCACACTCTCTTCCATTTATTATCTTCAATTCTATGGCAAATGATATGAGTGCCCCACGACCCATTCCAAGGTACCTGCCTGCTCTCATCTAAATACTCCATTTAATTTATACCACTTCTAGCTGTATTAATTAATTAATTTGTATAAAAGTATCTTCATTGATTTTTACTTACCTTCCTATGACTTTTTAACGTGTTATATGATCAGTTCTCACAATTAATCTTTTTTATTTTTATATGGCCGGCCGGGTTAGATTGGCAGGGAAGATAGCACTAATCACAGGTGCAGCTCGAGGGATAGGTGAAGCAACCGCAAGACTCTTCACTAAACACGGTGCCAAAGTCGTAATCGCTGACATCCTTGACGATTTGGGTGAAGCCGTTTGTAAAAGCATCGGTGTCGAAACCGCTTCTTTCATACACTGCGACGTTTGCATTGAATCCGATATGGAACAAGCAATCAACTTCACCATTGAGAAACATGGTAAACTAGATATCATGATAAACAATGCTGCCATTGCAGGAGATTTAAAATTTAGCATCCTTGACAATCAAGTAAGTGATTTTGAACGTGTGATGCGTGTCAATGTGACGGGTGTTTTCTTGGGGACCAAGCATGCGGCTCGTGTCATGATCCCGTCTCGCGGTGGGAGTATTGTAACAATTGGAAGTATTGCTTCTAGTGTTGGTGGGAACACTTCTCATGCATACACTAGTTCAAAACATGCTGTTGTGGGACTTACTAAGAATGTTGCTGCTGAGCTTGGGGAGTATGCGATTCGCGTTAATTGCGTCTCCCCGCACTTGCTCTTGACACCAGCGACTGCGCCCATTATTGAGAAATATCCGGATTTGTATACGGATGTTTACTCGAACCTTAAAGGAGTGGAGCTTAAAGAAGATGACGTGGCTGAGGCGACGCTTTTTCTTGCTAGTGATGAGTCGAAGTATATAAGCGGGCATAACCTTTCGTTGGATGGAGGGTTTAGCGTGATCAACCCGTCGTTTGGTTTGTTCTCGTCGCGGTTTAGGGCTAAATAGGTTCGAGGCATATATTAATTCGACCGTGGAAGTACGATTGATTGTTCTAATTAAGAGTGTGAAATGTGTAATAATATTAGGTGTGTTTAATTTACAATTATGAAATAAGATGGAATTGGAGTAATTGTTATTAAACCATTTCCAACTTTGTTACTAATATATTGATACTGATTATACAAAAGGATAACATGGGGATGGCTAGAATGAAAACCCATACATATTGAAAAAACCCTAGAAACCCAATTATAACCATTGATCTTGTAAGATCTATGGTTGTGATTGATTGTAGCTTTTGATCAAATATTTTAATTATATAAAGTACAAAAGGGTATTTAGGGAAATTACTTTTCTTTTTTTTTTCTCTCTTAAGTACCACATCACTTCATTACTTTTCATATTCTCTCTCCTACTTTATAATTTCTCTCTCCTACTTTTTTTATTTCAATGACATTAGCTGATACGTTTGTTACACATTGTTACACTAGTTGATAGGTTTGTTACATCTTGTTACATATTAAAAAAAATGTATGGACTACGTGTCACTCAAGACATGTTACGTTTGTTACATCATGTTACACATGTTACAACGTGATACATATTATATAAAAACAAAACTCCATGGATTACGTTTGTTACATCTTGTTACATATGTTACAACGTGATACATATTTTATTAAAAACTGAAGGATTACGTTTGTTACATCGTGTTACATATATTTTAAAAAACAAAACTGTATGGATTACGTTTGTTACATAGTGTTACACAATTTCAATCATGCTTCATACATGCTTCGTTTCTTGATAATCTCTTCATCTTTGATACAAAAGTTCCTTTAGCTACAAAAAAAGAAAACTAGATGAAGTAAGTGCCAATCCGACAAGTTACATATGTTACATCGTGTTACATATTTTCTTACATCGTGTTACATATTTGGATCTATAAAAAATCAAAGTTACATATGTTACATCGTATACATATTGGAATAAAAAAAAATCAAAGTTACATATTGTTACATATTTAACTTAAATTTAAAAAAGCAATAAAGCAAAATCACATAAGTTACATATTGTTACATAAAAACCGTTACATATGTTACCTCGTGTTACATAAAAAAATATACGCCCTTAATATATACATCACAATTTCAATTTATTACATAGTTCTAAATATCAAAACTATATGGATTAAAGTGTAAGTCCAGACATGCTACATCTTGTTACATCATTTTACATAATTTTTCAAAAAACAAAACTGAATTGATTATGTTTGTTACACCGTGTTACATATTATATAAAAACAAAACTCCATGGATTACGTTTGTTACATCGTGTTACATTTTTTTAAAACAGAACTTAATGATTTACGTTTGTTACATCTTGTTACATATTTTTTTAAAAAACAAAACTGAATGAATTAACGTTCACTCCAGACATGTAACATTACGTTTGAACAAACATAATTTTTTTCCAAATTTAATAGAATGCGTAACATGATGTAACATGTCTTAATTGACACAATCCATCCGGTTTGTTTTTTTGATAAAATATGTAACACAATGTAACATAACGTCTGTACTCACATATTTTATTACATCGTTACATATGTTACATCGTATACATATTTGAATAAAAAAATCAAAGTTACATATAGTTACATATTTAACTTAAATTTACATAGTGTTACATATTTTATTACAATCTGAAAAACATTACATGTCAATTCAGACGTAGTGTTATATAAGACGGTTGCATATTATCTTCCTTTAACTTATATACTCCGTATTAAAAAATCGAATCACATTACAAACCCTTTCTAAGCGTGTTATAACATAAAATATACACATATGTTTTTCCTATTAAGACGGTTATGCATTAACTCTTATAATTTATAAATTAAAATAATACTCCCTCCGTCCCATTAGAAGTGTCCTAGTTTGAAAAACACAAAGTTTTAGACACATTAAATGATGGGTATTTTTGCTTGTCATTTGACAATAATACCCTTGATAATAAATATTATTGGGGGTCCATCATATTGTTTGTTTTATGTTATTAAGGGCAAATTTGGAAGTTTACTAATAAATTTTAAAAGTGGACACTTTAAATGGGACAACTAAAAAAGGCAATATGGACACTTATAATGGGACGGAGGGAGTAACACCACATTATAAATCGCCTTTAAAACTCGTCATAAATGAAAGAAAATTAGAACAACTTTTGTAGCCGCTTTTTTAGCCAAAATTAAAAATCACGTTTGTTTATTTTAACACCAATATAGTCATTTTCATTCATCGCAGGATTATTAAAAAAATTACCTAAAAACACATCTAAAAACCCAGAAAAATTTTAGTGCATAACTTTTAACACCCATTTATTTAAAAATTGCAATACTTTTTTTCCCACTTTACCGTGATTCCAATTTCTAAATCCATTTAAGTAACAACAATCGGTTTTCACCCTTTTTTCTCCATCATATCCATGAGCATATAAGCTTCATCTCTCTTCCCAACTTTGCTAAGTCAATTTCTGTGTAAATTAGAAAACGTACCTTTGCTAAGTTGGGCTTCATCCAAATCGTTTTCACACAGCGGTTTTAGAAACGTCGGGAGTGGATCTCGGTGTCCTTGTTGCAGATATGGATGTCGTGGTTGCAGATCTGGGGCGGGAAAGAAACTGACATCTAGTTCACAGATCAATGACGGAAGATAGGAGGTTGCAGATCTGGATGAAGCTTTTTTGAGATTTAGATGTCGTGGTTGCAGATCTGGTTGCAGATATGGATTTCATAAACTAGAAGCTTCCGTCGTTCTCTGCAACTAGTTCGATACGCCACCACGATGTGACTGACGGCCAACAACAATGAACACACAAACAACGCCACCTCCACCACAGATCGTGATTGATTGGTGAGTTTTGATAATGTTAAAGATGATTTTAAGAGAGAGAGAATGAGTGAAGTTCTTGATGTGGTGAAA
Organism: Tagetes erecta; assembly: GCA_030867185.1. Lineage (NCBI taxonomy): Eukaryota > Viridiplantae > Streptophyta > Magnoliopsida > Asterales > Asteraceae > Tagetes > Tagetes erecta. The sequence goes on along the minus strand of CM061492.1, from coordinate 11,536,027 downwards.
TTTGAAATTGTGATATGATTTGAATAAAAGAAGAAAATGGTTCTTATCCATGGTAGATTTGTCAGATTTGAATAAAAAAATATTGGTGGCAAAAAGACTATTATGCCCTCAGAGGCAAAAAGACAAAAATGAAAGAAATGATAGATGTGGCTTGATCTCATCCACACATAAGGTTTCTTAGGTTTTCTCAATAAAACCAAGTTTTCATACTATACATCTCCAGGATAACATCATATGGATATGGATGATTAATATATTACAGTATATAATGTGGTTTATGATTTGTCATGATCACATGTCACTAGTGTACCAACTATAATAATTATAATTATAAACACATATACGAGTATAAGAAGAAAGATTCCTTAAAAAGTTATTAGAAAAGTATTGAAGAATTGAAATTATTTAAAATATAAAATCAGTTTTGTAACAACTCTTTTCAATCAAATGAAATTGCTCTCGTCGTATTTCATTCTCATGATTTGTAGGTTATCTCGATTTTAGTTAAGTTTTTCTAATTTTACTATTTTAATTTTTAAATCGTTTCAACTAAGGTCAAGACATTAACATCATTAAATTAATTTGTTAGTTAGAAGTACATTTTAGACTTTTACAATTAGAACGACTATTAAAATTTAAGGGTTACGATTGTGATTTAATGGTAGTGGCAGGTTTAGTGAAGATGATGATTGTTGTGATTGAATCGATGGTGGGGAGTGGTGGTTTTAAACATACTCAGTTTCAGAGATGATGATGATGGTCGTCGGTTTGAGAAGATGATGGTGGTGCTAGTTGACGGTTTGATTGAAGGGGGTGAACGGTGAAGGTTGATTGGAATAATGGTGGAGGTGGCCAATATCAATAGTGGTGCCTTCTATTTATTATCAATAATAATGTACTGATGAAGTCGTTTTTTTAAATACAAATATATGTATGAGTGTTCTTAAGAGGACATATTATTGGAAAAATGATGTATGCTTATATTATCCGTAGTTGAGTATATTGTAGCAGTAAAAGTGTTGTCACCCAAACGTCTCGTAAATAGTGGTGTGATAGTTCTGTAGTTATGTAATGAAATATTAATTAATGAATATAAAAAGAGAAGATGAGGTCATGTATACTCATGTATTTTTGTTCATTGAAAAAGAAAAAAATCAAACCTACCATTCACGCAGTTAAAGTCATCACGTCAAGCCTTACCACACCCAGGGGTAGTGTTTTGAACGTGATAGAGGCTCAACCTTAGATGGTTGTGTCGCGCTCTGTGTTCCTTACCAAACAATTAGCTAGTGAAGCGTGGAAATTTATGATTTTAACTAGTAAAAGTAGCTTTTTTTAACCTTGACAATTTATACTCGATCTTATATTAGATTAAACTAATATACACCATCTAAATCATAATCAAGAATATGAAAACATACAACCAATCTAATCAAGTGACTATGGTTGTGGCTGATTTGGTCCATGCAAAGGGTGGGAATTGACTACACTACTAGATTATGCTCTGTTCCTGATTTATTTTTCAGTGGACGTACTTATCGAACCTTATCTTGTAGCATGTGCCAAATAAATTTAAATCTCCTTTAGCAATTAGCACTTGCTCCTAAAACATCTATGACCTTGAAAAATTTATAATATCGTGTTATATCATTCACATATGAAAAGCAAGTTTAACATGAACATTGAATCTAACACGTGTTTAATTTAGTGTGTCGTTTGTCATATTTAAATTAAATTTTAATTATTAAAGCAATGATCCATTAACTGGTATGATTATCCTAGATTACACTTGATTTTATTTTTCTATTTTCTTATTTTGTTCACAATTTTTATTGTGAGCGAGATCGGATTGAAATAATGTATAAATCTATGATAACTATCTTATTAAGATTCTCATTGACAACGAAAGCCAAATTTAAAAGTATTATCGATTAAACTGCAAGTATAGACGACAATATACATAGCATAAATAAATATATGAGTAAATTACATGGATTGTTTGTTCTTGAAGTTTGTCAAAATTTCACTTTTCGTCCCTGAATTTTAAAAGTTACGGTATTAGTCCCCAAATTAAACATTTCACTTTTGTAACGCCTTTAGTCGTCAAGTCTAACTCCTTACTTGGGTTGTTAAGTCCGTTACACGTGATTCTTTGGTGAGTTTTTATTTATCACTTTATTTACACATGTTAAGTCCCGTAAACATATAACAATCGGTTTAATCGAAAAAGTAGGCTGAAAAAACCCACTAAAGTAATTGAATAGTCTGTTTTTTCAATTTGATCAACGGCTAGGTAAAAAAATCATAATCGAATAAACAATTAATCGAACCGTTTAACACCGGCCATATTATATATACACACCAAACACTTAATTTTGATATACGCATATTATTAATTTTCATCAAGGAACACATTTTTAACAAATAATTGCAATACAAAAGTTAAGGATATTAACGAGTCTAAAAGATTATTTTAAAAGATGAGATGTGACAAGTATACAAGATCAATGCACGTATATAAAATTGATTTTTAAATAATAATAGTCAAAATTCATTACATAATCCAGTAATGCAGATTTTTTAGTAAAAAGATTTGCTTGACAAACTCATCAATAACCCGATATAGACTTGTAGTCAAAATCTTTCAATTAAATAAATAGACAAAATGTTGAAAAGGATTTTTATTTAATGAAGTAGATTGTAGTGTTAGCCAATATGTATATGCAAAGACCTTGTTTGGATACCAACTCCACTCCGACGAGCACTCATAATTAATTCTAATTAATTTGATCAATTGTAATGCCTCCCTCTCCTCTCTCGCAATCGGATATTATAGTGCAAGAAACGGTTTTTGTTTGATTTTTCGTGTGACTTATGTGATCCCGTTTTATCGAATGAAAGACCTTCGCCCTACTTCCTTTCGATATGGCGGATGCAGGATGTGTGAGGTGAGTAAAAAACTGAAGTTACTGAAGACATAAGTGATATTAGTTGTTTTCATTTCATGTAACCATATGATTAAAGATTATGATAGTATTCTACTCTATTTATGAAAATACTTATTTCCCTGATTGAGTCACTTGTATTTATTTATTTTAATCGTTTAATCTTATACTTCAAATACACACCACGACTAATTATCATAACGATGTCTATGATAGGACTTGAACCATTCACCTTAAAAGAAGCACCATGCAACACTAGCCATTGAACCCAACCCCCAACCCCACTCGAAAACCTAATTGTGGAAACGCAATATGACTTTAAAAAATTTAAAAAAAAAACAAAATAGTATAAATGGGTAAATATTCAATTCTTAAAATTTTAGTACAAATAAAGCTAAAATAGTTATCATACATTTTTTTAATAAATAATTTAAAATGTGTATAGTTGTGATTAAAGAGGTTTTTAAAGGAAAATATGCTATTGAATTTTTTTAGGGAAATATATGCTATTGAATTTTTTAGGCAAGGAAACATGCAATTCTCCCTTTTGTTTTTAGGCAGGGAAATATGCAAATCAACTGTTGATCACACTTTTCAACCAACAACAGGATACCTTTTATTATTGAAATACTTGTAAACGACACAATTTTTTAAACAAGGATGTGTCATTGATAAAAACATATTTCAATCAGTGTAACTTTGTTTTAATGAAAACAAATTGAATATGAGTTATATGGTTGCTAATTACTAAAAAATGTACATGTGTCGCATATATGTTCGTATACACTTGGTTAATTGTTTAAAGTCATTAATAATTTACCAAGTGTTACAAATTGCACAAGATTTGCAAAGCCTTCATGACTTAGATGATATATGAACTTTAATGCAACATGAACATGTTGTGAAAAAAAAAAAGATTAAAAAAAAGGATCATAAGCTAACTAACCCTAATGAATTTTTACAAAACTAAATTTCATTTTTCAAATTCTTGCAAGAAATGTTTTAAACAAACCAAAACTCTTCTAAGTATTTGAATCCAAATACTATTTCAAAAATCATTTCACTAGCTAATAATAAGTCTTCCACGTAAAACGCTTTTCTTGAAGACACAACAATACCAAAAATGAATTTTAAAGTAACAAAAGTGGAAAATAAACTCGTCGACTCATTTACCCGATAGGGAATTGATAAAAATGTCTGAAAATTGAACAAAAATAGGGGTGATCAAACGATTTTATTCGGTCTAGAACTACATTAACCGACCAGAAACCAAAATCGGGAAGGTCCAGACTAGTGAGCCGGAACCGTACCTAGTAACGCTTCGTTTTTTACTCCATGTTAAATGGTTCTGGACTTCTAGTGTTGGATCAATACATTAGATCATTAGGATGTTTTTTATTATTTATTTTTTTTTATTTTTTTTTAAAAATGGGTTGTTTTTATCATAAAAGGCTGATGTTTAAAAATGGGCCGTTGTTTAAAATGGGCTTTTGTATAAAAACGATGCAGCAAAATAACCTATTATCTAGTTAAAACTTAACTAACCTAAATAGTTAGGGTAAGTCGGGTATCATTTCCACAAAGAGCATGTGGTTAGTGTTACAAGTTTCGTCTGATTATTAACTAAATTAATTAACTATTTAAATAAACTATATTACTCTATTGTCTCATTAAAAATAAATAAACTAAATGATTGGTTTTAAAATAAAACTAAAAGATGATCACACCCGGGTTTCAGATTTTAGAAAAGATATGTAGCTAAGGTTTAACACATTAAAAACTACATAGATATAGATAGTTCATGACCTCTTGTTAACGTGTTAGTAACTAAACTCACGGGTAGTTAAATTAGATGATTCCACGACCAATTTTCATTATGTTGGTCGGGTCCAAACCAATACCGGACCTGGTGGTTTCGTTTAAAAACACAAGTTACAAATAATGTAGTAGATAACCTAGATATTGATTACTAGTTGATCGCGCTAGTGAATGACAAAAAGATTTCCCAAAACAAATATAAGAACCACTAATTAACAAATAAATCATAAACTTATAGATAGAACAAACACTCAAAATCAATCAAACATTCAATTCGTAGACAAATACAAATGTTCAAATATCATTAAAATGTTAAACTCATGTCCAATGTATTAAAAACCTTAGTATAATATTAATAATAACTAATCATATACCCGTGGATGATCATAAAAAAACTAGCCTGACATCTCAAAACCTTCACACGTTGATCCGCTTGTAACAACAGCCTCAAAAGCTGATGCCTTTTATTTCTGCAGCCGTCGAATCCTCCATAATGTCGAACCCTCCTTAACCTTTTGTTGAAGTATTGGTGGGCCTTTAATTCTCGTGGGCTATTTCATCTCCGAAACAAAAATAGACCAATCACTATAATTAGTTTATAATTTGAAAACTCAAATTAATCCATGTTTCTATATTGACAACGTGATTGTAACATATCTATCTAATAATTCTAACTTTAAAGGGGCTACTTTTGGAGAGATTTTTTTTATATTAGGAAGTTTGGGTGGGAAATTGAATGGAATTTTAACCATGCATGCATAAAGTTGATAGAGTAAAATTTCTTAAATATAAAATATTTACAAATTATTAAACATAATGATTATAATTTCTTTACAAATATTATTATTTAACCCGTGTGTAACACACGGGTATTAAATCTAGTTATATTAATATTTTGTATTAACTTAATTAACATTTAGTTTAAAAGTTAATCACATATATACATATTAATATTAATCGTAAAAATAATAATAATTTGTAAAATGCGTTTAAAGTTTATGTCATATTAATCAAAATTTATCTTTTTAGCTCTATGTCTCTTGTCACATTTGAACTCTCAATATGAATCAATTAGGGGTACTTTAGAAACTAAAATCATATATTTAATCCCCATTATTTCATGCAAAATCTAATATTCCTCACTGCTTTCTCGGCTCACTTGAACACCTCGATCCTTCATGAACGTACCCCGGCCTAATTTCATGTGGTCCTCCGATCCGCCACCCTCTACGCTCCCTTCGATCTGCAGCACCTCCACCAACATTTACTGCCTGTGTGTTCCCTTCACTACTCTGACCAACAATATTAATGGTTTCTCCACACTTTCCCCATGATCATCTTCTGGTCGTTCTCCATGGGTATCACTTTCTACACCGCCTCCACCAACATTTTTTGCTTGTGTGTTTCCTTCTAGATCTACTTTGACCAACAAAAACGACAATTTTGAAGATTAGAATCGAACTATGAACAAGATCAAAACAAACGTTTACTCAACTCTCACCAATGTTTACAAAGCAAAAATGAAAGTTACAACAACGATGAAGATCAATCTCTACTTATAAGTCCATTTACAGTTTATTCAACTACTTAACAAAATATTAACTACCACACTATCAAGACTTATAATCACATCCCTACAGTCTGTCATTATTACATATTAAGTCCCTGTAAAAGTTAAATGTTTGCAATTATGACCCAAAGTGTTTAGAATTAACCAACAAGTTTCTCCACTTTCCACATGATCATCTTCAGGTCGTCCAGCTCCATTCGCGAAGCCTAAAGTTACTAGACCCAATTCAAAGTATGACATCAAGCTGAAGAAGTGTCCCCTCCCCCTATGGTCGGTTGTAAAAACTTGATCGAGACCATGGTCTTCCCCACCCCAAATGGTCCAAAATCCAGTCACTTACGAACCCAGCAACTAAACATCTAAGAAAATTAAACAATACCCTGCATCTTGCTGTGGGTATCCTTGTGGTTGGATACTCTTGAAATGCTCATGATTCTGAAAGCAGGATATTATCTACTAACTTTCCTCGTGAGTCACTCATCGTCCTTGATTAACACTGCCAATGTTATTGCATCGGTGTCCAATTTCCCTAACCAATAGGGTAAGGCTGTTGCACTACTTCAGGCATGAGCTGAGCAGATCCATTTTTATGGATCTCAATCGTGTTTTGTTTAAGGATCACACCTCAATATTTGTTATTTTCGTTACTACCGTGTCAGTTGTGTTTTCCTGCTTATGTTTTTATTTTATGAGGGTAGGCCCTTCATCAAGAATGATGAGTGACTCACGTAAGAAAGTTAGGGAAATTGGACACACCGGTGCAATAACATTGGCAGTGTTAATCAAGGACGATGAGTGACTCACGTAGAAAAGTTAGTAGATAATATCCTGCTTTCGGAATCATGAGCATTCCAAAAGTATCCAATTACAAGGATACCCACAACAAGAAGCACCACTATGAGTATCTTTTTGGAGTTTGTTTAATTTTCTTGGATGTTTAGCTGTTGGGTTCTAAGTGACTGGATTCTGGACCATTTAGGGTGGGGAAGACCATGGTCTCGATCAAGTTTTTGCAACCATAGAAGCTGCAGCACTCTCCCTTTTTTCCATTATTACACAGAATATCAGTCCAGCTCCAGCCACGAAGCTGAAGTTGACAGAAAAGTCCTTGGTCAATGACACATAGTGAATTTAATTTTTGTTTTGGTGAGTGAGTAGAATGTGTACGTGTTGTTGAGAAATCAAATGAAATTTGAAGAAAGATGCCGCCCGGCAAGAACGCATTTCCATCGAGCCGGTATGTTACCGAATTCTTCAATAAGCCGTGCTCTGGTCACAGCCATTGAATGCTAGCAAGAGATCGAGACAAGGACGTTAGACAGAGAGATTGAAACAAATGCAACAAATTAAGAATTATGTGGAAAGATATGAAATGTCTGTGGTCTTATATAGCCGCGCTGCTTCATCCATGTTAATTAATTTCATTCTTTTTTATGTTATAAATAAATTAATCTGTTAATTTGGATTTTCAATTATGTTTATTATTTTTTTTATTATATATGTAACTCTTATGTCCTCGGTCTTAATAATTTTTTAACTTTTTCTGTTTTTGTCATAAAGTTTTGATTTTTATCAACAACTTAGACGTGACCCAAGTGTTTGCGACACTACTATATAAATTTTTAAATATTATTAAAAACGTTAAGATTTTCCATATAGTTATGTATTTTATCTACACTTTATGTGAAATGTAAGGTTTCAATTCAATGTTAGTATTTTTAATTGTTATACGTCACCGACGCAACTTGGATGTCTTCATACTAATTAAACTAAAGGGTTGTTAGGCAACACCTACACCGGTAAAAGGTCCGACAATAAGTGCTATGGTGCAAGAAAACAAGCGACGATTTAAGTATGATAAATATGAAGTGATCGAGGAGCATATAATCAGAGAATTTGCTAAAAATTGTCATATTTTCATTCGGCATATCAAATTTTACATTCACCATGTTTTCAGAGGCTCCATAAACCTTGCCGGATTAAAAAATAACTAATAACTTCAAAAATAAAATTCTTTTTTCAAACTGTTTTCTTAAGAAAAACTTAGAATATTTATTTTAAAGGTTTTATTGTAGAGTAAATTACAATTTTTGGCTTTTACAATGCATGTATGGATTAAGTTTTTTTTTTTTTGTCAAAAGTTACATTGAGTGTCCGTTTATGAAAATAAACAACGAAGTCAAATTAAATTTGTGTAACCCAAACTCAACTAAACAATCAATAAATAAGAGGTATATTGGTTTTTGATGGTCATAACTATCATTTTCTTGTTTCTATCGGTACCAACTATTGAATTGGCTGTCAACGGTCCTAACTTTTATCACTTTGGCAACCAACGGTCCGTCATTAAATTTTTTTAACATTGCTAGTTTTTCTTCGACTTCAAAACCGATGTTTTAGGTCTTTTGATCGGAAGGAGAATACAAGTCGATCGATTTTAAATTTTAGTTGCCTCCGTGTGTCTCATTTAAAATCATCATTTTTTCACACAATCATCCAAATTCAACATTACATAAAGTTTCACATACGGAGATATTCAAGTTTCATATTTACAAAATATTTTCCGAAAGTTTCTCTTCTAACATAAATTATGGTTAAAAAGGAGAAATATGTTATTAATATATTAAAAAATATATTTTAATAATCTAAAGTATTATATATATATTGACCGATAATATTGAGCAACTTCAAGCGTGAATAATTGGTGATTATGTTAGTGATTTGTTATTGGTAATCAAAGTAAGTGTTGAAGGTCACAAGTAATTTATATTATTAAAATTCATTGAAATATGGGATATGTAGAATTGTACAACAAAACACGACAAAGAACACTATTGAGACTATCTATCTGAATAGTGTCTGTGTAACATGTTTGTTTCCATGTTAGTTTTGTACCAATTAAGGCTAGGGCTGTGGGCCTTTGGTCGTATATGAGTATTAAAAGTATATAGATAAATAAAAATTCTTGTTTGGCTACATCACTATCTTAAATAAACAACCAAAAAATACATACTAAACATAATAACCATGATTCCTAATTATTATGAATTTAGGGACATATAATAAGAATGATTAATTAATTAAATTTTTGTTTAGCTAACCTTTGATTTTATTGGAAAAGTAAAACGTTCATGCACATAATATATATGATTTAAACTAGGTTGGATATCCGTGGAACATACATGCATGTTAAATAAAAATATATTAAAATAAATATTTATATAATTTTAAATTTACTATTTTGATAACGAAATTGTAGGAATTTTCATTTTAAATTTACTATTATGATGGCGAAATTATAAGAATTCTTCGTTAAACCGTTAAATTTCGATTGTACAAAGTATAAAATTCCTTAAGGTTGTTTAAAGTAGATAATAAAAATCATTGTTGAATTTTAAATACAAACTTTATGATAATTAGGTCAAAGTTAAGTGTAAAAGTTGAAACTAAGACAAAGTTGAGAGGCTAAAGTCATGTCATGTCACATTTGTAACTTTGTTTCATGCGTTGGTTCTTGATTACGTCTTGTACGTTACAGTGTAGTATTATGTCTCTCATGTCATAATTTAAAGTCAGTTAAAATAATTTTAAAATCAATCACAAAAAAAAAAATATAAATAGAGGAAAGTTTTGATTAATAAACTAAATACATAAGATGTGAGATGAGATGTAAAAGAGGTTGTGTCCAAAATATAATATATGTATAGTATTCTTACTATCAATGGTGTTGTTTCTCATAAGTTAACATATGAATAAAAGAGATCAATTAATTTATATTTTATTCCTTAATTAATTCCATTACAAAACCCAAAATAAAAGAACGGATCAGCATGGGGGAAAATTGTGATTTTGGCAGGTTTACATTCTCATGTTAATTTAGTGCATTTGCCTGCTGAAACTTGTCTTCTTTTGTAATGTTAATTAATAGGAGGTGGTTTGTACAGTATATTTTGGATGTGTATTGCATGTGGTTCAGTATATGCATACAGCCATACAGGTTAGTAGGTGACTGAAACCCTGCAATTAAGGCTGCATATTCAAAAGTGAGAGTATCATATCATATTATCCACACGTTGATCCTTGATTTACGAACATTTTGAACTTTTGCCGTTAAGTTGAAAAAACAACTGGGCTTCATTAAAAAAAGCCCACTTCGTTATCTTTTTTCCCCTACAGAACCTGCAACTCTTGTGAACAGAGCTTCAACAGCCTAGCTTTTTAACCATCGTTGATTCTGACAATATTAAATAAAATTATATCTTGTGGTTTTGTCAATGCTTAGGGGTATCCTTTCAGTTGTTCAAATGTATCTTAAACAAAAAACAAGAAAAAAAATAAAAAACTTTCTCCTACACACCAAAATTTGAGCCGTATCCCCTCACATACTACTCTATTTATGAAAATGCCTATTTGACTAATCGAATCACTTGTATTTATTTTTTCTAATCGTTTAATTCACTTACACTTTAAATATACGTACACCACAACTAATATCATAACTCCGTCTATGATGAGACTTGAACACTTAACCTTAAAGGAAGCACCAACACTAGCCATTGAACCCAACCCCCACACGAAAAACTAATTGTAGAAACACAAAAAACGATTTAAACAAAATAAAAAAAAATAGTTAAAATGGGTAAATATTCAATTCTTAAAATTTTAGTACATATAAGGGTAAAATAGTTACTATACAACTTTTTTAATAAAAAAATTTAAAAGGGTTATTGGATTTTAATAATCTGAACTTTTGTATATTGGTCGATATTAATCCCAATTTAAAAAATTCCCTGTGGTAATCCCAACTTGTAACTTATTTTCCTACAATAATCCTCCGTTAAAATTAACTTAACGCCGTTAACTTTTTTTCGAATTTTTGACCGATGTTTTAGGGCTTTTGATCGGGAGGACGATACGAATCTATTGACGTAAAATTTATCTTGAGCCGACACTCCAAACGAAAAAATTTTAACATCCGATTTAAGCACCGTTAGGTTTAAAGACCCGATTTAAGACCGTTTGGTTGTTTGGAGCATCGACTCAAGGTAAGTTTTACATCAATAGATTTGTATCGTCCTCCCGATCAAAAGCCCTAAACATCGGTCATAAATTCGAAAAAAAGTTAACGGCGTTAAGTTAAATTTAATGGAGGATCAATGTAGGAAAATAAGTTACAAGTTGGGATTGCCACAGAGAATTTTTTAAGTTGGGATTAATATCGGCCAATATACAAAAGTTCGGATTATTAAAATCCAATAACCCAATTTAAAATGTGTAAAGTTGCTAATTAAAGAGGATTTTTAAGGTAAATATGGTATTGATTTTTTAGACAGTGAAATATAGAATTAAAATATTTTGAATGGGAAAATATGTTATTGTCCCTTCTGTTTTTTACACAATTCATAGCTTTAAACGTAACCAAATCTCATATCAAGTGTTGATCAAACTTTTCAACCAAAAGGATACCTTTTATTATTGAAATACTTGTAAACCACTCAAATTTTTTAAATAAGGATGTGTCATTGATAAAAAACATGTTTCAATTTGTGTACCTATGTTTTAATCACTAATGGTTTGTCTTCTGCGTAAAAGGCTTTTCTTGAAGACACACTAGTAACACAACAATACTAAAAACGGATTTTGAAGTAACAAAAATGAAAAGATAAATTCATCGATGTTAGATAACGCGTGTAAATTCTCAAAGTAGTTAGTTTGTAAGAGTTGAATTGCATCTTGTCCCACGTAAGAGTGGAGACAAAGTTTACATTAGCTTATACATTTAAGCCTCCAAACCACATTAACTTCTTTTGTTGTTTTTTACTCTGACACTCATCTGCACGTAAGAGATTCAAACGGGTTTGAGGTTTGAAATTCTCTAAAACTTTACGATGCCCGTAAAAAATAATATCTAAACGCTTCGTTTTTTACTCCTTGTTAAACGGTCTGGACTAGTGGACTTCTACTCTTCAAGTGCTGGATCAATAGATTAGGATGTTTTATCATAAATAGGCTGCTGTTTAAAAAAGGGCCGTTGTTTTAAAAAAAGGGCTGTTGTATTTAAATGGGCTTTTGTATAAAAATTATGCAGCAAAATAAGTAAATAACCCATTTTCCGGTGTAAATCATTTATCATTATGCATGAACCATTGTGAATATAAAAATTATAAAATCATATACAGACTGACATATAGTGAATCAAATCAAATAAGGTTTATAAAATTAATTGCAACTGTAATTTATAAAGTGACACAAAACAAATCAAATTAATAACCGTAAACCAAGTTATTGTTAAATGTGTACTCGTGGAACTTTTCTAAATATGTATCTTCGTTATTATGTGCTTTTTTCTAGGTCCATAGTTTATGTGTAGATTTATGTTTTGATAATTTGTTGTTCTTTTTTCACAGATTATCCGTGTTCCAACTAAGTTTCCTCAACATAGTTTGATGATAGTATTTATTATTTGACAAATTCGAACCTTGACATCTTTACGATAATCAAATAACCGCACTGGTGATAGTATAAACAAGTAAAATCTAACTATTAAGTAATTTCATAGAAGCATTGTCTTTTAGACTCGGAGGTTATTGATTTAAACCTTGACATAAAGTAACTTAATGTAGTATGTAAAGTAACTTGATTCATCATGGTAAGTTGTCATTAAAAAAAAGTAATGTATTTCTTAAACATTGAATAATATAAACACGAAAACGATAACACTATTAGTTATAATTCAATTATTATTATTAAAAAAGCCATTAACAACCCACATTTAAAACCTTTAGAGCAAAAGGGCCAAAAGGGATAATAATATAGGAAGGAAATTAGACACTTGGTTAAAAGAAAAGAAAAGAATAGCAGCCGCCAATGAAACAAAACAAAAAATAGCATCCGGCAACGGTTAACACTACACGACAGCTACTCAAAGCGCCCCTTTTGACTTTATTATTTTAGTTTTTAAACAATTTTAATTATTTCAGGATTTAAATTTCTAATGCTCCAAACAATAGACTGTTACGAGTAATTCATATTGACTTTAAAAAACAAGGGTTAAATACATGGGTTAAATGCATATTTCCCCCTCCAAATCACTTTAAATGCATATTTCCCCAGCCAAAAAAATCAATTGCATATTTCCCCTTATAAACAACTTTAATTTGCAAATATACCCATTTTTAATAAAGAAATTTAGTTAACTTTGGGTATATATGCAATTGATTTTTTTAGTTGGGGAAATATGCATTTAGGGGTGTTTATAGGGGTAAATATGCAATTAAATCTAAATACATATTATCATTCCAAAACACGTTAAATACATATTTATTCAGTCAAAAAAATCAATTGCATATTTCTTCTTATAAACAACTTGTTTTTTTAATTGAGAAAATATGCAATTAAAGGTTGCTTATAAGGATAAATATGTAATTGTTCCAAAAAACAGCTGCAAACAAACTGACATCGTATTTTTCTTCTACTTTTAAACAATATATAATTCCTATATTTTATATAATAAATAGTTAAATATGTTACAACCTTAATTTTTTACACATTTTATTAATGTATTAATACACGGTGTTGGTAGCCATCCATACTATTCTTGTATTTAAAGCATAGCATTAGCTCTTGAGTTTAAATCCATTAATAATAGACACATTATAATAAATTTATCTTAAAATATTTGTAAATTATTTTTAAAAGATTACATGACTAGTGCAATCTGATCATTAAAAAATACTTTCTATTATTATATAGTCTTAATTAGTGAACCTTTTCACTTGGTCAATAATGTCATCCATTATTAAAAAGTGTAATTAAAACACTCCAAACGGAACTCAGTTGGATTGATACATATTAATTCCTTAATTATATGACATTCAATATTGTACACAAATTTTGTGTCGCATTATTGACCAACTATCTCACCAAACACTACAAACAACATACAATCAAAGGCAACTATCATTTTTTTTACCATAATTTCGTGGAAGCACAGTCTTTATTTTGGTGTAGGTTCAAAGTATGCGATTTTTTTATTCAGAAATATAATATAATCATGCTGAAATTTGACTTTATTAATATTTCCAACGTGGTGTTTTAAGCTTGTATTAAAGCACCCATAGTGCTTCAAACTAGCTTCAAACAATTCCATAGTTCCTTCTCTGGTGCAAAGTAAACATTCACTTGATCATCGTTTCATCATTCAACTAATCAGCCAGGACTTTCGTTTCTTTTTGTTTTCGTTTAAATCCTTTTTCAGGTATGTTGGTCATTCATCAATCTCTATACGTGTTCATTTGGTTGTAAAATTGCTATAAAAGATGCGACACTTTAAACAAAATGACAAGTCTGTTAATGAAGCATTTTAGCATTCATCATAAACAGTTTTCAGAAAAGAAGTTGAAATCAGACCATTTTTCTTTCTACCATTTAGAGGTAGAAATGTTATGATGTAGTTAAAACATAGTTTGTAACTCATATATATCTTTATGTTATAATAAAATAAAATAAATTAACACAAGTTAATTGCAGTATTAATTTCAGGAGGTTAAATATATATATAATTAATGGCATCTCTAGGCATGGGTTCAATTTGCAAGCCAACTTCACTTTTAATTTCTGGAGCAGTGAAGTCATCACCTTCTCTTGCCTCAGGTATACATCATGTTTTATTTTTAATGAGAGCTGTTAAATCGAAAATATAATCCCCAATGTTTTTCAATATATTTTCTCATAATTATGGTATGAACATATATAGGATCACAAGCTTCAAAGTTTCTTCGGATATCAAATGCTGATACGAACAAGTCCTTAACATTTCAACGAAGAAATTGTAATAATGGAACAGTTCAAAGCTTCTATGAACGATTTACGCCTCATCAAATGAAGAAACAGAAGTTTGAACTGAATGTAACATCTACCAACAACCCTGAGTTTGAAGCAACTCATGATTTGACAAATCCCGTGGAAAAAGCTATCCGGTTTATTGACGTTTTATATAGATTTATAAGGCCGTATGCAGCCGTTGGAACGGTAAGTTATAAGGATTTTCAAGTATTTAATATCATATTTATCCTAACCTGATGTAAAAAAAAGCCTAACTGTTTCTAATCCCATTTTGTAGGTATTAAGTGTACTTGCTATGTCTCTTCTTACTGTCCAGAAGCTATCAGATTTCTCCCCACTTTTTTTCCTGAAAGTGATACAGGTATATTTTGATCGGGTGTCGGCCCTCACTAGCGTACACCAGTTTGTTTTTCACATCATTTGTCACTCAAATACGTCATAAGGATCGTATATATAATAACACAAAAATGGTTAACAGATATATAAATTTGTTAGTTGTCACATTAGTCATTTCTTTGTCACTCAACTACAATCCGTATTGACCATTTTTTTCATACGGAGCATTTTCGACTTGTAATACATCTCACATAGACCTGACAGCCCGCATGACAAGCTCGTTAGTGGTGTCTGAATATTGTGTCAGTGGTGTTTGTTTAGCTATTGTGATCATCCATAATGTGTTGTTCTTAAACATTAATGGCTACTTTCAGGCACTTGTTGGTGGCATGTTTATGCAAATGTATGTATGTGGATTCAATCAGATATGCGATATAGAACTCGACAAGGTTTGAACTCGTCACACTCACGCACACACATGTTGTGTCTATGTATATTATGTTGCTGACAGTATATTCAATCTTTCAGGTTAACAAGCCATCTCTCCCATTAGCTGGTGGCGAACTATCTATGACAACTGCTATCGTCGTATCTACATTATCAGCGATCATGGTATTAAATACTTCATTGATGAACCTCTTTAAGTTTTTCGCAATCATTTGTGTAATAATAATTGATTTTTTAAGAACACAAGTTGGTAGAGAAAATAAGTCTATCATAATCCTCTGACTAAAAAGTTTTGGTTCCGTCACTTCTGTAACCAGCATACCTCTTTAAACCCCTCTCTCTTATAATACGTATTGTTTTGATCGCAGAGCTTAGCGACAGCATGGATGACAGGTTCCGCGCCATTGTTTTGGGGTTTCGTCGGGTGGTTTGTGGTTGGGACTGCATATTCAGCCAATGTGGTAAGGCTTCAATAACTTATGCATTCAATGGCTATAAGATATGATATCAGTAACCGATGAAATGAAACTTACATATGCTTGTATCATTCCAGCTACCCTGGTTGAGATGGAAGAGGTTTCCTTTCACAGCAGCGTTTTACATGCTAATCGCTAGAGCACTAGTCGTCCCAATCGGATATTACATGCATATGCAGGTCCGTTATATTTTCCTGCTTCTGTTTATGTTATATGTGTTTCCGTAAAAATTTAGTCTTCTGAAATGAACCTCTTAGATTATAGATCGAACTAAATTTTTCTTCGTGATTTGTTTATAAGCGCTAAATAAAATCGTAACCTGCAGAATGCTACCAGTGGAGTATCTAGTTTACTTTCAAGACCAATATTATTTGCAGTAGCAATGCTTAGTGCCTTCTCAGTTTCAACAATATTCTTCAAGGTAAAAAGTAAAAACCATGGTAGCTGATCAAACTTCTAAAATAAGTAGACTCGTCGTTAATTCGGTTATTCGTTTGATAGGACATCCCTGATCTTGAGGGAGACCGACTGCACGGAATTAAGTCGCTTGCTTCACAATTGGGTGAAAAAAAGGTTAGTTTTCTATTTCTTTCAACTTACACTTCATGAAACAAAAGAGTGTATAACTATAAAAAGTTTAGTGTTTTTGAACAAATTCAGACTGTGAAAATGCGATAACTTATGAATTGAAACTATGCAGATGTACTGGATCTGCATTTGGATACTTGAAATTGCTTATATTGCCGCTGCTTTTGTGGGAGCGTCTTCACCCATCGCTTGGAGTAAATATGTAACGGTAAGCTATGAACATATATGCAGTATTTAAAGGAATTTAACATGATTAGAACATTTGGGTGATGGATACATTTTTCATATGCAGATTATTAGTCATCTGGCGATGGGAGCATTACTTTGGATACGCGCCAAATCAGTAGATTTGAAGAACATGGAACAGGTTCAATCCATGTATATGTTCCTTTGGCAGGTATGCAACTTTATTATTATATGCATGCATCAGTTATCCTGAGTATAGATTGTTTGAGCTAACAAAGTGTCTTATATGTATGTTGCAGCTCTTCTATGCTGAGTATGGCCTTATCTCGCTTGTGCGATAAACAAACAATCTTTTGATGAAGAACATACACTCTTCGAATAAAGCAGATCTACACGCGCAAGGGCTGAGAAATAACAATACCTGTGTCATACTAGTTTATTTTTTTCATTCTATATGTGATTTAAGTAACATACTGTGGTTTAGGTGAGTTCATGCAATATGCTCAGCTCCACATGTAACGGAAAAAAAGTGCTAAGAGTCAAATATATGATCTTTATTATTGTTACTTGGTGTTTCTTGTGTAATCTTTTTACATAGTCATAACTAAGAAGGAATTTAGTGTAACTCAAAAAATGTGCCTCTCAAATTAACAAAATTTGAGGTTGAACAGTAACTTCTACACTCGCGTTAATATAACTTATATACTAGTTTAAACTAGCACGTACACAGTGCGATATACTAGTTCAAACCGGACTGTATGAGCCGAAAATGTACCAGAAAAATAAGAAGAAAACTTTGAATATAATTTGACCAAAAACTTTGAAAATAACCTATACATGGTGAAGAACTAAGCATCATACAAGCAAACTGTTTTATATTTTATGTGTCCTTGTTGTTGCATCAACCAATCTCCACGTAATGTCATTGAGTGTACTTCCATTTGTTATCCGATCTGAAAAACGAGGCCTGGCTTCTGCATCGAATAAGCAATGCAGAACAAAAACAAACACAAGCCGTATACAGTAAAGGTGACAGTGTCTAACGCAACATGATAATAATTAAGTTTTGAGTTATCATATTTAACAAACGGTTCATATTCAAATTGACATGTTTGATTAAACGGGTCTATTCAGGTTGACATGTTTAATTAAACTGGTCGTTCAACCAGTTTAATTAAACATGTTAGTTCGCCAACCACGCATTTAAGTGTTTAACACATTTACAGCTTGTTTGACTAATTTAGACGAATAGATTAAACGAATCATGTGAAGCATGTCTGGGTTATGGTTGATATTTTGGCCACAAACAAATACAATATATAGGTCTTGTTCAGGTCAATCAGCCAACCTAACACGATTGACACCCCTAAGAAACACACATTAAATAAATTCAATTCACATTAATCAGAACCATAGATGCAGATACAACAACAATGATAGGTTACATGTCTCATAGTCTCAACTCATCATAATAATGAGATTGCCACGCCCGCTTGCGAAAGTAGTAAAAGATTCACGACAATACGATATCCTTCTAAATGATGAGTTTATTGGATCTAACCTTAAGCAAATCATATTTTATGTGTTTTGTGATATAGACATAGCAAAATCAAAAAGGTTCTTAAGGTTGCTTGCTTGACACCAATCCTGCATAAAAAAATTTAAAATCATGTAAGCAGTAAATACATAATGGTTGTGATCATATCCAATAGTTATTACGTGGCCTCGTTTTTGTATAATCAGATAAAGTCAACCAGCCACCGCACATAACCACCAGAGACCCAAAGATTAAACTCAGAATAATTTACCTGTCCAAGTAGCATTTTACACACCTTGTGCTTTGGTAGATACATCTTTAACTTTTACATCAGCCTCGGCCTGCAGTTTATAATGTATTGCCGAGCGATTGAGTGAGTATTTGCATCCGAATTTTTTTAACAAAAATGCAAATAACACTAAAATATGATACCCATAGTGGCGATTCAAGAGTTTTCAAGCAACGTATGCACTACTATAAACAATAATGTAATTGATATCCAATCATTTCAAGAAAATAGAACCTTGTCAAAAGTTAACCTCAGTTAGGTGATTTAGCTATCATGGGTTAACCTCTATAAGTAAATAAAAGACCGTATTTGTTGATTTAGAACCAAACCACATAATGCAGGTAACCAAGCTAGAGGTGACAATTGTAGAAGTTGACCCAGTAAAGTCAACTCATCTTCGTCCCTAGCTTCCATGAAACTATAGGTGACAACTTCAACTCATTTACTAACATACAATTCAATATGGTTTGCGTTTCACCTCAAAGAGGTCAAACGTGTCAAATTAAAACATTAACTAAAACGAGAACAAGTCCAACGCGTTGAAAGCCATCTGAAATCTATTCCCAATACATAGATCATCGTTGTAATCGTATGCATTTCCTAATCACAACTAAATCATTAAGTTTTAATATCAAGTATATAATAACAGACACATAGCACGAAACAAGTTTT
This sequence comes from Tagetes erecta, assembly GCA_030867185.1. NCBI lineage: Eukaryota > Viridiplantae > Streptophyta > Magnoliopsida > Asterales > Asteraceae > Tagetes > Tagetes erecta. Next base: position 11,516,319 of record CM061492.1, on the reverse strand, counting down.
GCATTTCTATCAAGTTTAAACTCAATATCAATGCAATTTGACTAAACAAGTCAAAGTAAAGAATGAAAATTGTTCCGATAAGCTCACCGCTCCTTTCTTTTCAAGATAATCATCCAACGCCCACTGATACTTCGATTGATTCAAACCAAACCAACGAGCCAAGTGATCATCCAAACTTGAATGTGCTGTTACACAAATCTCAATTTAGTCAAACACAATCCCAATTTTCCATCAACAAATTGCACAAAACAACGAAATTATCAGCTGCAATTTCAATTCAAAATCAGAGAACGAATAACAAAACGATACCGTTTTGAACTTTGACAACAGCATCCCAAAAAAATCCGATCTTTGAATCGTAAGCTGAAGCGGATTTGTCATACTGAACCGGCGGAGGAAGAACCGGCGGCGGCTGAACCGGAGGAGGTGATGAAGGTTGGAATGAGGGTTTAGGGGTAGGAGGGGGTGTGACGAAGACGGTGTAGGGACCGATCTTGCCGATCATCGGAGGAGTCGCCGGATCTTTGTTGATCGGCATTTATTTATATAAATTGATGTGAAAAGAATTGGGGATAAAAAGGGTTTGGTTTGTGATGAGATGAAAGTGAAGCGAGAGTGAGAGAGAATAAAGGGCTTGTTTGAGAATGGGGATGAAATCAATTTGGTTGGTTGGTTGGTTGGTGAGAGAGAATTGAGATCTTTGTCTTTGTGTTTCTTGTTTTAGTTTATAAGTACAGATCTTCTCTCTTCTTAATACTTTATTAACCTATGGATAGATAGATTTAGTTATAACAACTATTGGTTTATACCATTATTTATAGTACTTTCTTATTTAATAACACTTTAATTTTAACAACAACCGAACGCGCGTGATGCGACGTGTGTATTAGATTAGTACGTGTGTTATGCCAACCTGTGAAACTAAACATTTTTTTACCTCGTGATGACATCTTATTGTTGAGTTGTACGATGATAATGATATAAATGAACCGGTTCGTTTCGGTGGTGGCATTGAATCGTATCGATAGTCACAGGAAATAATGGATGAGTATTATGTTTCGTACGTTATGGCCTAATTCGTAAATGTGATTTGAAAAAAAAGTGAAGGAAAGAAACTGAGATAGGACATGTGAACTTAAAAGTTAAAGCTGAAACGCAACATGTGATAATAATATTAATAACCTCGTAACTTAGAAAAGTTGGTTTATCATGGAGACTCCAAGACCAAGCCATATAACTCAGCTTGTGTCATAACTTGGAAACAAAATGTATATATCTAATGCCAAGGTTGGCTCATCCACCGACCTTGGTTATTAGCGTGCAGTATATAAATTTATTATGTAGTTATAGCTGAACTGATCCGAGTTGTTTGAGCTTGTGTGTTAGGAAGGGTTAAGGCTTGAAATATGACGAGTCAGTTTAATTCGGTTTGTTTGTCTTAATAACTTGTGATGTTGAACTTGAGCCAAAAGATTGAGAGGTGGACCGGTGGTTTGGGGTGGTTGAAAAGAACCTTATGGTGTAGAATAGTGAGACGTTCAAGATAAATAATAAATATACTAATGAGACAATTATTAGAGATCTCTTCCAGTTTGTAGTTAGGGAGAAGAATAGATGATCTTGGATTTGTAAGAGGAACGTTTTTGTGATCACTACAATGATTAGTATGATGGGAGGAGATTATCCTTGTCTTTTTAGTAAAACAATATAGTAGTGATTTATATCGGTTTAGAGAAAAGACTAGCGAAGAACCACTCTTGATGGAAGGCTTAGGAGTAGATGTATCGGGGTTAACACCCATCCGAATCCATTGTGTCTTTGTGTCTCTAACCTTAAAATCTCTACTTTTATTGTTTAATTTTCAAACTTTCAAGAAAAACATTGATCTAACAAACAAACAAAGAGATTTTAGAACGCAATCAAGGAACTAACAATAACATATTGCCCACTCTGCCTCCATCCTTATATAATGCTCTCGCCAGTTAATAGAAATTTTAATATAAGATAGCCAGAAAGAACGAACTGTGTGACATGAATAAACAAAAATATAGCTTTGATGTACTTGTTAAAAGTAAATCCATATGTAGTGATGTCTTAGTGAATGTAAAGTGGGCTCATTAACACCCGCCAGAACCATTAAAAATCATTGTATATATGTAGTGATGTCTCTTTAAACCTAAGTATACTTAGAGATTTGATGTAACCTACTTTCAGGTTTCATCAAGGGCAGTTTATCGTTATGCTTTCATAGTTACACCAGAATTTATCTAGCTGCTTTAGTATTAGAAAATCAATTTTTTGTTTCTCTAGTTGTTTCAAGTTAAACATGACTAATTGACTATTGATATTTAGCTTCAATACATTTATCATTTTTAAATTTTAATAGCAGTTTCTCACTCTCATCTAACTTTTATTACGTTAGGGGGGACTTGCTCACAAATTAAGATTGGTTTTTTAAATTTTTAACTTGCAATTGTTCAACGACTTGCATAAGAACTGTCATTTGTTGTTAACTTGAATGTTAAAGAAACTAGTAAATGACACGCTTTATGTTTGACTACAGAGACAAAATATTGTAAAAGAAAAAGGTTAAGAATATATACTTGCATGGATGCTTTTACAATCATATCTAAAAGCTGTTTGTTTCATATCTTAATTGTTAAGTTCAATGTTCAATCATTCAGCATTAAAAATATTTATTTCATAAAAAAACATCTGAATGTTTCAGTTAAGTGTTAAATGATTAAGAGACTAAATAATTCAAATTTTACCAAACAACCCCTGAAAGTTATTTAACGAAGAGTTATTGTTTTTATACGAAATGTTCGACCATAACGGTTCAAACCCGCCTATATGCCACTATCTGAAGTTCAAACCCAGATAGATGGCACCAACGGTTCCTACCAAGGGTGGTAAAGCTTACCTCTACTATAAACCAAAAGTAAAAAAGCAAAATCCAAATATTACAAGTCATACCACAAAAGCATTAAAGCATGTACGAACAAATTTGTCATTTCCTATATACAAGCAACATTAACATTTTAGTTTGGGTTCAAAACACAGGACCTTAAACCATAACATTACATGGGATGCATTATACATTATGAAAAACAAAACATAACCAAAGTATATCATATAGTATTATACCCCTACCAAATCTGTCAATTACTGCTTGCCAAAAAAACCTGGGACTCGCCAAACTAGGGACAAAACGACGTTTTTCTGCACAAATCTGACAAAATCGTACCTGAAAACGGAACACCCTCTTTAAAATCTTCATTCACACCCATCGTGCATACCATGCAAGATAGGAGTTGACCCGAGCAATCACATGTGCTGACCTTTTTTTACAATAGCTTTTCAGATGTATTTAGATAACAGAACTTGCTAAAGATAGTTCATGAAGCTCACTTAGCATCCATTCCTCACCGGTTTGACCGCCAAGAACAATGGCTCGTGTACCGCCAACGACACATGTACTATGACCCCAAGCGAACCTGGGGGGCCGCCCAGGTACGTTTAACATCCGCCATGTGGGTTTCTCCTCAGTGGGGTCAAGAATATAAAGCTGTGATGCAGAGTGAAGACCCGCTACTGACCCTCCAAAAACTAGTATCCTACCACCTGGCAGGCTCACGGCTACATGGTCAAGCCGGGGAGGTGGAGCTATGCCACCTGGATTACCAGCACCAGGCATCCCGCTTCCCGTCACAGATCTCCAGCACGGTTCATCCTCGCTCAAATCCATAGTGAAAACGTCACTAGACCGGAACCTGAGGGGCCCGCTTTTAGCAAGACCACCAAACATCAAAATCTTACGACCACCATACACCGATAAAGTGTGACCGAGACGAGAAGGTGGGGTCCATGTGACCGGTATCTCTCTCCAAATCGGTTTCTCCATTGAAAGATCAAGTAAAAACGTATCACTTAAAAGTACACCAGAATCTGCACAACCACCCGAAACAATTAGTTTTGTTCCATCAAGAGTACAGGAACTATGCCATGATCGTGGAAGCGGAGGAGCTAAACCAGATATTTCACGCCATGTTGGATGTTTGGCATCCAAATCCAAGACAAATACATCATTAAGTAACCCTTGTGTCCCACATCCTCCAAACACTACCAAATTAGAACCGTTGACACACGAAAGTGTATGACCCCAACGACCAGGTGGTGGTGAGCCAACTTTCACATGTTGCCACTCGGGTTTGCTAGAATTTAAATCCAGCACAAACGTATCATTCATCGGTTGCATATTGACACCCTCACCACCAAACAAAACCACACGATTCCCAACAGCACATGCGCTGAAATTACACCGTGACGGTTCCACCGCACCTCCGACAGAAAGCTTTCGCCATGCAGCCGCTTCGAGAGTAGTAAGTTCTCTCGCCAACCGACCCCATCCCAACCTTTTAGCCCCCGGAACCGTTTCTAAAACCCGAGTCGTTTCACTACCCCATGCGTTTTGACAGACCATTCTCCATAAGTCCTCATTTTTAGCCACCTCATAGAACCGCCTACAAACTGAACCAACAGATGCAATATCACGGGGAGTCAATCGTGACAGAATTTTAAGAGAAATCACTTCATCACTTAATTGTAGAATCCCAGAAAGTCCACGTGAAGAGTTGCGGGTCCCATCTGGAGTTAGCCGACAAGAGAGAAGACTGGACCGAAACGGGTCAGATGTCTTCAACGTTCCTTTTGTTGTGGATCCCGTGAGTGGGCCCAGATCAAGATCAACTGCTGTAAAGAACTGGATACCGATAATATGTGTTATTACCTCATCATCACCGTATATTGGGGTCATGCGCAACCGGTTCATTAATGGGGTACCATCTTTTGTGAAATTTAATAATTCTCCTTTAAATTCAATCCCATCCTCAAGGCATCTCCTAATTTCTGAGACTACAGTAGAGTCCACGAGGGGATGTCTTCTTTTTGCATATGGACCTCTGCATTGCAAGAACCGGCTGAAAACAAATACACAAATTAGACGAAAAGAAAACAAGTGTGTTCTTTTGTAGACAGTGCAATAACACTATAACATTTGAAAAGGTAATGCAACATAATGTAGCAATAAAAACTATGTGTCAAGACCAACAGGTCAGGCAAGTAAACTCAACACATTTTTGTTTATTTTTATCTAAACTAACATGTTAGATGTGCGTACAAAAATAAAATGATTTAGAAGCTAATATTAGTTAAAAACAGACTTAAAAACACCTTCAGCCTGTTCGACCCTTTCGACCCATGCCCCTTATATTTAAATTTTAGACTTACCAGTATAAGATTAAACATAACTTTAAACAATGCATTCACAGATAAATAAGTCTGAATTTATAACCTCCACTCCCAGTGCCTACAACTCCAATAAAAAACATAAACATTCTACAATGCTTCATACAACCACAATAATTAGCTTTTTAAAAAGCCTACAATATATGGCATGAGGAAATCAGAAAAATAGCCACAAAACTTCAAGTCACATATACAATTACCACTTTAAGGGAGCCTTTTGGGAAGTAAATTTTAGGGCTTATACTTGAAGAAATTTTGAAGCACCGTTAACCTTTTTAACAACTTAAGGACCTCAATGAGTCATAGACTCATAAGCTGATAAAAATATGCTTATCTGCTTCCCAGAAATTAATAGGCCCAAATCAAGTTTTTACCCAAACACCCCCCACATACTGAACTGATTATTAGAAACACACTGAGATCTATTAGTTGGGTTGACCCAAAACTCCTTTATAAATAAATTAGCATTCTAAATATGATTACAAAAACTGCACTATTAAAGTATTGATCTAATTATTTTATAAAGTAATTCAGGATGTTCATGCATTTAAAGCGCACATAATAAACTTCTGATATATTTGGCCCATTTGACATGTTTCTATTTTAGATTTCTTAGATAATTTGTTTCTGGCCACATTGACTGATTACAAAATAAACCAAAGTCCAAATTGACCTGTGTGTAAGCAAGTTTGTCAAAACTGTCACCTCTAAGGAGCATCATCTGTTTTAAGTTTTCATATCAAAGCACTTTCTTATAGAATTCGAAACACGTCTGCAGCCAAATTATAAGTCTATGTTTCGTTAACAAACTAAAAGAGACTACGTGCTGATGAAAAAACAATATGTACAAGCTGATTAATGAAATAAGCAAAAAAAAAGACGTTATTCAATCTGACTAAGGACTCCCCGTTGCAACATTAAAAATCTGGTTGAAGTTGTAACTCACCAAAAAACTGTTAGGTAAACACAAGATGAGTCTGTGAATGGGATCATATCTGAAGTAAAGTTCAAATTATAAACTTCCAAGTTCTAAATAAATGCGAGACAAAACTTGAAACCAATTAACCAATAATGTATTCAAAATCACATCAGATCCTCAACACCTTGTGACCTAAACCAAGTGCCTTCAATCCTCAATTTTCAAGTTTCCGGTGCCACGTTCACTAAATTGGTGTTTTATATTAAAAATGCAGTGCAAGTGTAGAGAGAAAAACTGAATATCAATCCATAGTTGAAATTCCAGATTTAACATATACAAACATGTAATATAGACTGTAGAAGAAATCAACTAATGTGAGTACGGCATCATTCCCTAATAGACGCTATGCACAGTACATCTTGTCAATCATAGAAAACTCTGTAGAAGATAGGAGAACTCAATATAACAAGTTTGATACTTGACCAATGTCTGGGATGTGAATCTTAGCAAATCTATCTAGCATAAGTCTAGAGGAAGTCTTTTCACCATTTTTATAATCCGACTAAACTTATCCAGAAAAAAAAGTACACTAACCAAAAAGACCTTCCAAGTTCCAAACTGGATGAGCAGAAATTCTAGAGTACTTCTACTAAAACAAATATAGCTTCAAATCACAAGTTTTGTATCCTAGATGGCTAGACCTCCTTTGGCTGCTACCTTAGCATGTTGGTGTGTGAAAGGCTTGATAGCAATATATGGTTACTGTTTCATAATGAAAACTCATGATGTATATTGAGATAGAATACAAATATCACTGAGGGAAAACAAAGAATCAAAAGGGATCAACCAACAGCTAATAGCTATCTGTAAGTATTAGCACGAGCCACGAACCAGTATGACAAAATAATTGGGTTACAGAAAGCAGCAAGAAAATGGCTTAGTATAATTGACACCATTTCCTCATGAGAATAATTTGGCTAAATCAGTTGTAAGTTGTTAATGATGAATAAATGTTGCACACTTATTTGGGAAGAAACGCACATTAATCTAAACCAAGACCAAAACATCCTAAACAATAAAACATAAGTTACTTCCTTGGTTTGAAAAAGTGTGTCTAAGGCATGAGTCAACCTAGGCGACGAGGAAAACCTCTGTTTCAATTCCGCTGAAGTAGTAAAGTTTAAAGCTATAAAATGAACAACAGCAGAAAAGATAAAACAGATAGGAAGAGATATAATTCGAGCGTGAATGCGTGATGTGAAAATATCCTTAAAGGAGTAAAAAAATAAATTTGGCGGTTGTGTAAGGTTGCAGCCTGCAGTAATACATTTCCAATCTAATTTTTAAATTATTATATTTAGTTTTATTTAGCTTTCTGGTTGTACATATGACTTTTTAGATGTTCATAGAAATATAATACATCATAAATAGGACACTTCATGCATTTTAAATAAACTATGTGTGTTTTGTTATCATCTTGCTTTTGGTTGTTCAGATATGTTGAATTAACTAATATGTATTTTACATATATGAGGTGTCTAGTGTATGTGAGGCTGGCCTTCGCCCTGTGCCACAAAACAGCCTGCACCTTTTAAAACCAAGGTTGCAGGTAGGAATCGGTTTTTTAGAACCGCAGTAAGAATCAGTTACAGTAAAACCTTTTACCATATAAATATACGGCATACATAAAGATGAAAAGGCTATTTGTTAGACTTGGTGTGTTGACTATTTGATACGACAGCAAGATAAACATGCATACAATTAAAAAATCAAGCTACTATTCTTGTTCCTATTCTATTCTATATTCTATTTTCATAGAGTTATTGTTATTATTGTTCCTACTATATTCTAAGAATGGGATAATAAGCTATGGCCATTCATTTCCTCATTGCCTTGAAGCTCTTTGGGCATGCCAAAATATACTACTATACAGTAAGCAGTGAATAAGTGCAGCTTAAAAGTGTATCTATCATGACATTATATACTACCCAAGATAAATTCCATCTATTAAGTGACAATTTTAGCAAGAAACAGCATCTTCTATACATCAATGAGAAGCTAAATTATGTAATTGTATGCTAAAGTTATATTCTTTATTTGTTCTAAGACGACCTAATGCCCCTAGGCATCTACAATCTCAAATGTAAACTAAAAACAACACTAGTTTGTTTCAGTCCAGAGCTATACACTAGTTTCAAACAATTCTTTCTCTACATACAACATTTCACCAAACATTTTTGTCAAACATCTACTCCTTATTCATTGAATGAATAATAGCATCTATAACAAGAAACAAATCAGGTTTCTCTTCATCCTAAACAAAAAGCCCCAAAACATAGTAACCCTAATAATGAATCAACAACAAGTTATGTGAAAAACAACTCACCAATTACGACCGAGAACTTCTTCAGCTCGATAACCAGTAATAATCTCAAAAACCGAATTGACATAAATAATAGGATTATCAGGCTCTAACGCATCCGTAACAACAAATCCACAAGGCGCTGGTTGAAGCAAGCTATCGACGGGGAACGGCAAGGGTCCTCCATCATTCAACAAAAATCCTTCCTCGTCTCCGCTCAGATCAGAGTTGCTATCCCACTCCATAAAAAGCTAAGCAATTGTCGAGAAACAATCAATTCACCCCATTGAAAAGAGCTCAATTGAAGGGAGAAAATGACGATTGATGGTTAATTCGGCTACAAGGGAATAAAATGGAGTAAATTCCGGGAGAATCGAGAGACGAATTAGGGTTTTGGTGTTGTGTGAAAGAAGAAAAATATGATGCAATTTGGGGGATGTGTTTGTTGTAAGGTAAAATGAGTGGTGCGGACGAAGTTTGGCAATACCGACCTACCTATCTAAGCAATGACTTGGTTTACACCCACCGTCTTACATTTGGTTTTGGTTTGAGTGCGCATATTGCATTTCTATCTTTGGTATATTGGTTTTCACTGGTCCCAACTATCATCTTTTGTCTTCTACTAGTCCCAACTATTGAATTGGCTGCCAACGGTCCCAACTTTTATCACTTTGGTAACCACTGATCCGTCGTTAAATTTTTTTTAACGCCGTTAAGTTTTTTTCAAATTTAAGACCGATGTTTTAGGCCTTTTGATCGGAAGGATAATACAAGTCGATTGATGGAAAATTTACCTCGAAACGGCACTTCGAACAACGAAATAATGCTTTAATCGGGTGTTTAAACCTAACGGTGCTTCAATCGGATGTAAAAAATTTATTGTTCAGAGAGCCTTTTCGAGAAAACTCTTACATCAATCGACTCGTATTATCCTTCCGATCAAAAGGCCTAAAATATCGGTCTTAAATTCGAAAAAAACTTAACTGCGTTAAAAAAAATTTAACGACGGACCAGTGGTTACCAAAGTGATAAAAGTTGGGACCGTTGACAGCCAATTTAATAGTTGGGACCAGTAAAAGACAAAAAGTGATAGTTGGGACCAGTGAAAACCAATATACCTCTAACTTTTGTTTTTCTTGTCTTACCCTCTTAGATGCGGTTTATTTTTACAGACTATAAATTAACTGAATGTGTGATGTCAAGATTTAAAAGCTGAAAATATAAAACTGTTTGTTTTATAAGTTGGATATCATTATTGTTGTGACAATCCGTAAATTCAGGTTAACAACATTAACTATTCTCTAACTATTCCATTTAAGTTTTTTACATAATTTTAGGGTTTGTTATGTAATTAACTAAACTAAGTTATAAACTAAAATAAAAAATTAAACAACTTACTATTCTATAAGGGCCAAAGGTGTAAATTAATTATTTAACCAACCCTAATCGACCCCACCCCTGTATATCGATCATTGTTGCCATCACCGAGTAATCACTCCAACATCGTTCTTTTGTTGCACAATCGGCTGAACCCAAAACAGTCTCAAGCATCTCTCTCGCACTCTCGTATTGCAACAATTGTTCTTTTGTATATTTTTGTTAAGGTTTAATTTCATATATACCCCTACAAAGTTGCATAATATCATATTTACCCTTTGTACAAGTTTTTAATGCATAATGTACAACACTTTTTAAGCATGCAAAGGGTAAATATGATATTATGCAACTTTATAGGGGTATATATGAAATTGCCCCTTTTATTAATTGTCATTGTTACGAGTTATTTATAAAAATTTGGTTGATAGTCTTTTTTAAAAAGTGGTTTTAAAAAACCAACGCTTTTAAAAAGCATAATGGTCTAAAAAATGAATGATATTTAGAAAAAAAGTTTCAAAGACTAACGATATAAAAAAGTACATTTATAAAATTAACGATTTAAAAAATATACATTTATTTGTATACTAAAAAATGTTTTATTAAATAATAACGAGAAAAAACAACTGAATGATAAAAACAAAATAATAATAATACTTTTTAAAAAATAAACTAATTTTTTTCCTAAAACATACATAACTAACAATGAATTTACCATACAAATAATAAATATGAACACACGCAAATATATATAAAGTTCTAATATTATGATATATGCTCATAAATTTGTTTGATAGTCTTTTTTTAAATGAATTTAAAAACCGACAATTTTTAAAAAACATAATGGTCTAGAAAATGAGTGACCTTTAGAAAAAAAAATTTCAAAGACAAACGGTATAAAAAACTAACAATAATTCTACCATATACATATAAACAAACACACACACATACATATTAAAAATTCTAATATTATGACATATTTTAATAAATTTGTATGATAGTCTATTTAAAAAATTGATTATACAAAACAATGATTTTAAAAAACAGAATGGTCTAGAAAATAAGTAACCTTTAGAAAAAAAAAGTTTCAAAGACAAATGATATAAAAAATACGGTTATAAAATTAACGATTTAAAAAATATGTATATATTTGTATATTAAAAAATGTTTTATTATATAATAAACGAAAATAACAACTAAAAATTAAATATAAAATAATTATAAACAATTTTAAATATAAATTTGTGTTTCTAAAACAAACAAAACTAGCAATAATGCTTTTTACGATAAAAATAATACATATAAACACACACACATATATATTAAAATTCTAGTTTTTGTTTTATCATTTTGTATTCATGAAAGTTTTTTTTATCATGGGAGTATCTTGGTTATATATGAAAAAGTTAACTAGAAATATAACGGAGATAGTTTAAGAATGCAAATGGTGATAAAATGCAAGGTTTAGGGGTGGATATGAGATTTTGAAATTGTAGGAATACAAATGATCAAAATGGACATACCATAGAGATACAAATGAAGATTTACTTTTTTCATCATTTTAAATAGCAAAAATGAAAAGTGTTTTTAGTACTACCAAACATTTTTTATAACTTTTTTGTTTTTTTAAAAAAGCCAGGTAGTCAACAAATAGTTTTCAAACTCAATCTCAAACACCACTCTTATAAGTACATAAATATGTTATAACGAAAACATACCGCAAAACAAACTTTGTATGCTTGATAAATTACAAATAAATTAACACGTAATATTTCGTAAGTGCTACAAGCCTAAAACAAAACTAAATGTCAAATTTAGTAAGTAAAAACAATAAACAGAACAAGAAGTTTATAAAAAAGAAGAACAAAAAAACCCGACTTAGTGATTGACTAGCTCAATGTCTGAGGATAGTTTCAACCCGTTTCAAGAAAAACTAACTAGTTTATAAAAATTTTGATGATATCATTGATAACCATTGTTAATGTCATTTCTTTTTTATATTTTACAAATCATAAGACGTTGCATCAATCCACGTTCTAAAAAAATTTACAAATCATAATTTGGTTATATGCCTTAGATTTCCCTTTGAATCGGATTATACATGCCTTATGCTGATTCCTTGCTCACCAAGAACAGCACTAGAATAACAAACGGACAATAATACCCCTACCCGCCAAAACAAAATTCCATTTCTACCCTTTAGTTTTCATACAACTACCCTAATCCAACACCGCAGTTATACAACACAGTCATCGCCGCCATTGCAAAAAACCCTAACGCCATTACCGATCCTACCTCACCGTACAATGGCGGATCCGTCGGTTAACGTTCAAATCGATAACTCTAACTCTGCTCCGGATGAAGGAGAAACTCTAAGCAAGAAGTGAGTTTTAGTTTTCGGTTTAAGCTTTTGTTCCTGCGTTATAACGAGTTTTTAGAGTTTAATTTGTTTCCGTTTTTATTAAGTGCTCGTAAGAAGGAGTTGAAGAACAAGCAGAAGGAAGAAGAAAGGCGTCGTAAGGAAGAGGAGAAGGAGAAAAAGGTGAATTGATACTTTAATTCCAAGTATGATTGTATTGTAATCGTTTTATTGATTGTGTTACGCTAGGATGAGAATCATCTGGTTAAATTGAGTTCTGAAATTGGGAGTTTTATTAGTTGAATAAGCACTTAGAACACAGGCTAAATGTTTGATTGTTGTAGATAATATATTTATGTTAAAGCTGATTAACAGACGGAAGAGGAGAAAATATGTATGTTAATTTGCTTGATTGATGTAGATTGAGCTAGAAAATGACGTTAGGCAGTGTTGTGAAAATGTATTGGAGCCGCTTGGTATGTGTATATATTGGGATACTTAATTACTTATTAAGCATGATGGTTGAAGTTTAAATAAAAAGGTCTTTACAAATAAAACCAGGATTCAAAGGTTTCGCACATCTCTGAAGGATATTAGCTTCACATTTGACCCTGATTTTAACAGCTAAGAATTCAGTGTCACAGTCAAGCACTCAAAATAGGATTAGAATTGTCAATATTCTGAAGAGAGTTTGTAAGAGTTAGCTAGCTGAGTAATTTTAAAATGTTAAGTCTGTTTAATTGATTTGTACATTGTTATCATTGAGTCAGTTTTAATCCAAATTGTTCCAGCAGATTTTCTGCTTTATTTTTCTGAGATCAAGAGAATTTTTCCTATGTAGTGTGATTTCTGGTAATATTAAGAACTACACATCATCATGTAATTTGCTTTTTTTTAGGCTGCCGCCATGCCAAAGTCAGCGGTGCAGAAGCAGTCAGCTGCAGATGACGAAGACATGGATCCAACAGTATGATTCTCTTCTTGATTTTTTACTTCTGGATTGGAATGATGTGCCTTATCCTCATTTCTCTGTACTTTGATGCTTCTTAAACCTATAAAAGGCTGCAAATGATGTCTGTTCAGAAACTAAAAAAAAAACTTTCTAAACTTTATTGCTTATATGCTTTTACTAGGTGCTCACTGCTCTTAATATTTTTACAAGTCATGTGAGTTATTAATGTTTCATGGTCCAACATTTATATTGGATGTTTAATAATTAATGCTGATATTTATTTGTAAAGTCATTAGTAAGAGTTTAGGAAAAATAAACGCCATATCTGCATGGTGAATTTTTTTTGGTGATACATCATACATGAGTGCCTGCTTTACTGTTTTAGTTACTATGAAAAGCTACGTTTTGTATAGTATGTTAAAAAGGAACAACTTACGATGGCATTTCAGCCTTTGGTCGTTTACTAGAAGTTTGTGAAGATCACCTGGCATGTGAATTTTTGACAAATTTAGCGATATGGGGATTAATAAACCTGTTAGAATCTGTTCTATTAGTACTAATATAAACTTTGTCTTAAAGCATACTTTATTTTCATACACACTTCTTTTTTGGTTGCAGCAATATTTTGAAAATAGACTGAAAGCACTTGCTGCTCAAAAGGAAGCAGGAATGAATCCCTACCCTCACAAATTTTATGTCTCAATGTCTATTCTTGAATATATAGAGAAGTATGAAAGTTTAAAGAGTGGAGACCATCTAGAAGATGTTCAAGTATCTTTGGCTGGTCAGTGGAATTTGATACACCACTTTTATGCGCACTATTTTATACCATGAATGTTGACAATTGCGCTTATGCCAGGGAGACTGATGAACAAACGGTCTTCTTCATCAAAACTGTTTTTCTATGATTTGCATGGATCTGGCGGAAAAGTGCAAGTTATGGCTGATGCAAGGTGACAACTGATCTCTTATCTATACCTTTATATTATTAAGTTTTTATGGTATTGAGTTTCTTATGAATTACAATCTGCGGAAGTTTAGCTCTACGGATACTGAAATACACTTTTTTTGCAGGAGATCTGATTTGGATGAAGCTGAATTCTCCAAGTACCATGCCGGTGTGAAACGTGGAGATATTGTTGGTATCGTCGGATTTCCAGGTGTGCATTTTGAACTTGCATTCATGCTTTGTGGACGCGTTGTGTACTTGTGTGTTAATGTTTTTGGGAGAGTGGGGGATGAAGTGTCATTTTTAAGGTTGATGGGATGTGCATTTTCCTATCTAAAACAATATTTGATTACCTTCGTCTTATATTGCTAGGGAGTCTGTCTTGTTGCCCCTTGCATATGTTTACTCTATGTCGGTTTTAAGCATCTCTTTATTATGTCACCTTTTACTCATAGATAGGTTTTTTCTTGAATTAATATAATATTTGTACATATATTTGACAACCTATTAATCATGAAACTTTTAAGAATTAGGTTAAGCACTCTATTCATGCATGTTTTCCCACCTTTATTTGCATCTGATGTTTTATCAGATGTAGGGGATATTATCTGTCTACTTGGGACTCTGATGAGTATATCTTCTCTCTACATGCCTGATATGATTTACAATGGCAGGAAAAAGCAAAAGGGGCGAGCTGAGTATTTTCCCAAAATCTTTCACAGTTTTATCACATTGTCTTCATATGATGCCAAGGCAAAAAAGTGCAGCTGCAGCTGATACTACCAATGTGAAGGTAAAACTTGTTATATTCTTTTTTTTAATACTGTTGGGGTTTTTAATGACTTGAAATTGCATTATTATACTACAGAAAATTGATGTTTGGACTCCAGGAAATGTTAGAAATCCGGAAGCTTATATATTAAAAGACCAGGTATATAATAGTAACTACTATTTTATTTCTTTTTTGACATCTAGTGGGTAAAATATCGACCTTTTACTTATGGATGGCTAGATCTAAGTTTGTTTCATTTTTCCACTGGTCAAGCGAGTAAATTATAAAAAGCGTTTGACTGAGAAATAACTATCCATAAAACCATTTAAGTTAATTTTCAGAACTGTACATTTTTTTGTGAAGTATTTTAATATTTATAACCATACGAGACACTAGTTATTAGTGGAAGTTCAACAAGTTTTATAAAAAATTTTCGGACAATTCTCTGACTCTTCACATTTCTGCCTGTGCGGTATGCATTTGACCCATTTTCTCACTTCTATGCACATTTTTTAATCTAATCAATGCACATTTTAATACTTTATGGTAGGAAACACGGTATCGTCAACGCTATTTAGATCTGATGGTAAACTCAGAAATCAGACATATATTCAAGACTCGGTCAAAGGTCGTATCTTATATCAGACGTTTTCTCGACAATCTTGATTTTCTAGAGGTAAACATGATTAACTTAAACATTTTGACCCATTTTTTGGTTTGTTTTATGTTACAATGGTTAATTGTTCTTTTTATATTAAAGGTTGAAACTCCCATGATGAACATGATTGCTGGCGGAGCAGCTGCGCGTCCTTTTGTGACCCACCACAATGACTTAAACATGACACTGTACATGCGCATTGCTCCTGAACTCTATTTGAAGGAGCTTGTGGTCGGTGGACTTGAGCGTGTATATGAGATTGGAAAGCAGTTCAGAAATGAGGGGATTGATTTGACACACAATCCTGAGTTCACAACATGTGAATTTTATATGGCCTTTGCTGACTACAATGACTTGATGCAGCTAACTGAACAAATGTTGAGCGGTAAGTGTTGATAGTTGGCTATAAATAATTTGGTTTGGTTTGTTTATTTCATTGGTTTTGAAGGAATTCAAACTACTTGAATTGCAAATTTGATGTGATCAGTATCCGTATCTTGTTTGGTTAAATTTTGTGGATCAAATTGCTTTATTTTGTTGTCTATCATTCATTTTTTTTTATTGTTATAATAATTGTTGATTTGTTTCTGAACCCGTATTTGCTTTACTGGCTATGGTCACTAACGCATAATGAACCAGGTATGGTAAAGGAGCTGACTGGTGGCTACAAAATCAAATATCATGCCGATGGGTTGGATAAAGACCCTATTGAAATCGACTTTACTCCACCTTTCAGGTCATTTGCTATAAAGTGCATAAGTTTGATTATATGATATATCATTCCATGTTTTTACTTTTGACTATTAAAATTTTTGTTGACTTGGTTTCAATGTTTTCAGGAGGTATGATATGATTGAAGAATTGGAGAAGGAAGCCAATCTTAGCATACCGAAGGACCTTGCGGGTAATGAAGCCAATAAATATCTTGCTGATGCATGCACCAAGTTCGGTATCAAATGTGCTCCACCTCAAACAACAGCACGTTTGCTAGATAAAGTAATGGTTTCTGTCTTTGTGTAATATTTTAACTGTTCATTATGTTATTTTAACATCTTTAAATCCAGATGTTATTTTTGTGATTTTTTTCATAACACTGCATCTCTACATAATTTTATTGTTTTCCCCCCAATTAGTGCAAACATTATGCTTTTATTTTACAATAGCTATGTAAAATATTAATAAATTTGGTGTGTGCAGCTTGTGGGACACTTTCTGGAGGAGAAGTGTGTTAATCCGGCTTTTATAATCAACCATCCTGAGATAATGAGTCCACTTGCTAAATGGCATCGATCCAAACCAGGATTGACTGAACGCTTTGAATTGTTTATCAACAAGCATGAGGTCTGCATCTAATTCAATTTTAATTCATCGATCTAAATATTGTTTTGATGGGTCGGGTAACATGTCAAAATGGTTGACATTTTGCAAATATTGAATTATTTCAGGTTGTATTGACCTTAAACACTTCTCTTCCATAAGTATGATTACTAAACGTAATTTGATTTAATAGCATTCTAAACATATCTATTTTTTTATAATACTAAATTGAAGAAGTTTCATGCACTGTTTTTTGCCAACACACTTTGAGCAGCTTTCTTGCTGTTTGTCTTGTTGGTTCCAGTTATTTCTTTTACTAATTTGATCTCCCTTTCACAAGTAATTGGTCAACATCACTTCTCTGCCTGTTGATACTTTTATCAAACTCATTGTCAAAATGGAGTGGTTATCATGTCAAACAGGGCTGAGAAGCTTTTTGGTTGGTTGACCTGACACTTTTCACTTGTTTTTTTTAAAGTTGTCACTGTTTCTGTTTATGCAGCTTGCCAATGCATACACCGAACTCAATGATCCAGTGGTACAACGCCAGCGATTTGCAGATCAATTAAAGGTATGACACGCTTTATAGGAGTTTGAGTATTTCATGAACACATATGTATACATTTTGACTGTCGAAACATTTCAGGATCGACAATCAGGAGATGATGAAGCAATGGCTTTGGATGAGACGTTCTGTACGGCTCTTGAATACGGTTTACCACCAACTGGTGGCTGGGGTTTGGGTATTGATAGGCTTACAATGTTGCTCACTGATTCACAAAATATCAAGGTTTGTGCAATGTCTTAATTTTCTTTTATACAGTTTTTTTTGTCTAGGGTGGCAAAACAGATGGGGTTGGTTAACATTTTAATATTGTTTATTTTTTATACTTTTCTGAATTATTATGTTATCTTATTACTAAACTATATGCTTTTTGTGGTTGATTGCTTAAAATAACAATAACCTGCTATTTGTGTTAATATGGGATTTAGAAATGTGTTCTGGATACCTAGTATTTTTTTGTTTTAAGAAATCTTTCTACTCTTTAATCCAAAGTTTTCAACCAGTACGAGTTAGAATCACTTGCGACATTTTTGATGGATTCTAACATGTTCTACAAGTAGCAAAAACACATTTGACCCGACTGCCTTCTTATTTTGATACTTGTTTGGAGAGGTAAACTTGATATTTCATCTTTTGGCAAACAGGAAGTTCTACTTTTCCCGGCCATGAAGCCACAGGACGAACCACCCGTCAAAGGTATAGGCACAAGTGCTGTTTTTGCATGAATTAATCAGACTTGACAAACTAACAAAAATAATGATATTGCAGCTGTAGAAAACCTGAAAATATGAGCTCATATATGGAGTTTTGTCCAGAATGATTCATGTTGGATTTGTCTCGGGTCACTTATGGTGGATCGATTTATTGGTTTGATTACTAAGTAATGTACTCTGATTGACATAGGCATATTTCTGAAAAGTTGTTGATTTTAAACTTTATGAAACTGTTTTGTCAACTGAAATAGTTGTAAATCAAAACAAATTAGTCCATTTTTGTCTAATTTTTGGTTATTATATTGCTCCTTATTTTACATGAAAAAGCTGAGCCTAATTTTTGTTTTATAGAAGACTTGTTACCTCAGTAGTCAGTAAGCCTAATTTTAGTTTTATAAAAGACTTGTTACCTCACTAAGTCAACACACTTTTTCTGACATATAAGTATAAGTTGAAAACTGATTTATTTTACCTCAGCAAGTCAACAGGCCCCTTTTTTAACACTAAAGGAGCTTTGTTTGTAGAGTGAAAATATATAAATGAAGATTTATTTTAGTATCGGGGTTTTAACTACTTCAGTGCTTTTGGTTATCAATTGGTTACTTGGGGTGACCACATGCAAGAATTGGTTTATCCACTTAAGTTTTGTTGTATTTATTTTTGTGGCACGTTAACAATCAATAGATTATATCAATATGCCCACTTAAGGTTGGTTTGTATTTATTTATTTTAACAGTGAACACATGCACTTTTAAAATCTACTTCTAAAATATCTACATACTGTTCACTTGTGATACTTGAACCCCCACCACATGGTAGTGTATATTGAATTATTTTGACACTAAGTGAATAAATGTATATTTATCATATATGAAGTGATCTAATACATTAAGTCCACACAAGCTAGCAAAAAATGTACATCTTGCGTATTGATTGGGATAATATACATGGGCGATCACACTCAAAATCAATAACTTGATGTTCTAAGCTTTTATGATATCAATCAAGAGAAATAACGATATTCTCAGGGCAATTTCATATGTACCCATATAAACTTACATAGTATCATAATATGTTTTGGGTAAATATGATATTATACAAGTTTATTAGGGTATATATAAAATTAATCAATATTTTTACTAGATGGCACCCATCATGTTAAAGACGTGCAAAACACATATGTGCTCCAATGATAATTCATCTCAACCAAAAACAAGAAATTGTCACATTCCCAAATACGTTTTTATTTGTTGAAAAATATAATAGCAACTGAAATACGGATATTCGTTAGCTCACGGATGTCAAGGAGAGACGAGGGGCGATGTATGCATAGGATGTGGCGAGGGGAGAGAAGAAGAAAAAATTGTGGCCACAAATAAAGTGAGGGAATAAATAGGAGAGGACTGAGTTGAACACGAGTTCAAGCTTTACATGTATTAAAAATAAACTCAAGTTTTCTTAGATTAAATAAACATGCCAAATTGGGTACAATGTTAGTCTAGGGAAGACTTATCCCATTACAAATCTACACATCTACTAAGAATTAAATTAAACCTCATTGCACACATGTTTTATTGAATATGAACATATCAACAAAGGGTATAACTGATATTGAAACAAACTATAATGCATACTGGCACAATGTCACAATATTATCTTTAGAGGCCCTGTATAAACATTTAAGGTTGTCCTTGCCCAACCAATTGATTCTACCTATTATTATGGTCACTAGTTTCATCTTGTCATGTAGTTCTTGACTAATGATGCGTTCGTTCCACATCTAAATGCATCTAGTTCATGTACACCAAGGTAGCAACTAGTATGTGCACACCTAGTCATTAATCGGCAGCGACCAGGTTTCTACACTTGAAGTTGCCATTGGTACCAACTATGTCCCTACTATTGGATATGATTACATGGTATATTTCTAATTTCATATCAAATTATGAAAAAGCACTTGAAAATTGATTTATTAGCACACGTAAAATGAAACCAATAGTTACCATCCATATAAAGTTTCTACTAGCGATATGATGCACATGCTATATTAAATATTAACACATCAAAATTTGTATGCAACTCATTTCAATTTATTTTTACATACATCTTAATTGTGTCCGTAGGCTTCCCACCATTTCCACACATGTCATCGTGTGATTCAGTGAAAAACTTCTTTTTTCGTAGTTTATGTTAGTATATTTTCAGTTATGGAATTAAAAACAAAAGAAGGAAGTTTGGAGTAGTTGGGGGGCTAGAGGTGCGCATTTCGGGTTGTTATGAAAACTGGTTCAGAATATTAACAGGTAAAAAAATAGAATTTTATAAAAACTGATTCCTCCTTTAGTTTTGTTTTTTTGTTTTTTTGGGGGGGAGGCATAAAATATTCAAAGAGGATATGAAAAAACTCGGGTGTAGAAAAAAAACATTTTTTTATATACGTATATTTTTGGCATTTTAATCATTAAATACAATAGTTAAAAATATAAATGACCAACTTGAAGAGTGCAATAACATCAAAGGCTTAAATGTTATCATTTTTTCTTTAAACATAAACTAAAAAACCGGTTTTCATATCAACCTGGTATAGGGTATGTGTATAACAGGGTACTTGGACTTAGGTATTCATAATAACCGTTTTGGGCATTGAGAAGAATCGAGTATAACCAGATACTAAAAAACAGGTTCTGGTTATTCTTGTGAAAACTCATACACTATGCGTAGAGTTGGAACCAGTTCCAGGTATGATAATTCTTGTACAATATTTGCCCTATATATGTGTGTACGTATATATATGTGTATATGATCTATAAGATGTAATTGATTATCATTTATTTGGCATTTTTGTACACCTCAGTAGTCAGTAGCATGGGCTGGGGCATGACTCTAGTCATTGAGCCAATAATTATCTCCAATTCTTCACCCTCACCCACATCCACACCCAATATATATGCAGCAGCTATAATGTAATAACACACACACACGCACCATATTCAAAATGAGGTTTTATAAAATTAGCCCATTATTCATCTTATTGACTCTAAGTCTCTGCTCCATCACAAATTGCTTTGCAAATGATCCACCATTTTCACTTCAAGCAAGAAGAGGCCTAAGGTCACTAGATGATGCAAACATCGATAGCAACAAGGTGCGTATTTTCGAAAAACAATCTATTTCACACACACGTACGAGTTTTGGTGGGATTGACGGCCATATCCGTTAAGTAAACACAATTACCAGAAAGGAAACAGGCTTGAAATGTATTCAAATGCATAAAACCTCTAAAATGACTTTTAGGTTCGATGATTATTGTTATATTATAGTTTTATGATCATACTTTTAACTAGAGTGCAGGTCAGGCTAATCTGACCCGACCCGACCCGTTACCCAATCTGTTTGGCCTGTCCATTTTGCCAAGTGCACATTTGAAGGCTAAACTGTAAATGCATACTGCAGGTACATGGAAATGCATGGAGATCTACTTTGTCAAAAGCATATGATGCAATCAATAATGAAGATGCAGAGATTGTTTACAACATTGATTATCAAGGTGTAAAAACTCACCCGAATCCAACTCCCAAGCATCCATAAAAAAAGTTGACCAATTCTGCATCATATATCTAGAAACAGTTGTATACGGTTGTATGGATTCATAAATTTATACAATATTAATTTCACATACCTTCCTTTTATCTTCTGTTCTCCCTTTAGGTTCACTTAATACACAATATTAGGCTCAACAAGACAAATGTTAGTAACTCGATTTATATATAGCTAACAAAGATGTCAATTTCGACCCATTTACTTATTACTTACTAGGGTATGCTAATGCTTTGATATAAAAAACAAAAGTTTCAAGGAAAAGTGCCAATAACATAAAATGTATGTTTAAAGCATAAAACCTGTAAAAAAAATTAATTAGAGAAAATAAATTATTACAGAACTAATATTCATTTTGCAACCATAATACACACTAATTATTAATAATTAACTAAAATTTTGTAAACAGAAAGGGGTTTAGGTAAACCTGTCTGATTTACAAATTACAACTATTTTTTTAAAAACAACTTAAAGCTAACATCCCATTGGTGTATTGTTTCCGCATGCTCCTATATTTTCCTAGCAGCAGGTTATAATGATGTACCACATTGTCAAATACTACTTCATTACAGAATTTAGTCTTAGCCTCCATGAAAGCAGCTTCAACTTTGTTCTTTTGATGAACTACTAGATAAAATAGGTCTTCCATCGCCATGGAAGATATTTTTTGGTCAAGATGATGGACCCATCTTAAACTTTCAAAAAGATCTTCATTTTTTCTGATAGCCACTTCTAAACTGGTAAAAACATCATTAAAATTACTGTCAGAATTAACTTTACTGAGCAAATGGTCGAAAATTGACCGTTGATGAGTTTCTAGAAAGTCATCTGTAAACAATGGTAATGAAGCTGCACCGATTAAACAAGCTTTTCGACATGTGGGATCAACGTCACCAATCAGCTTGACTGCTATATGCATCAAGTGCACAGAAACATCATCAAGATCATGAGATGAATGATCATGAGATGTATTGCGAGAGAGATTATGGTTGTGACCCCAATGATGGAGAGCTACATGAACAAAGCCTTCCCACCTGCATGAAACAGATCATTTAGTACAGGTGGAAACGAATCTTGTTGGGTTGACATGCCAACCCTTTTGTTCATCTTAAGTAAATATTCTATATGCTAGTTACGGTTACAAATTAGGATTATTAGAAAGTTCAATCTTAATTTTTGAATAAAACAATTTGGGAGGCTGTATGCATTAAAATAGCCGTAGGATTATTAGAAAGTTCAATCTTAATTTTTGAATAAAACGATTTGGGAGGTTGCATGCATTAAAATAGCCAGATGAGTTTCAACCCATTTGACCAGTTCGCCTTTTAGCTGATAAATTTGACTGGTTCGACCGTTCAAAATACAAGAAAACCCAAATCGGCCCATTTATAAGTAAATCAGTTGAAACTATCACGTGTAGCAACAATTTTTTAAAAATAACTTGAAGTTAAGCAGACGTTAGAAAATGATAGATTAATATAAATATCAATGGTCGTAAACATAAGATTCGTGAATGGTCGTAACCAATATGTACAGCATACGACTCTCCAGTCTCCATCCATTGTCTATTCATACTATAATATTACAACCTTAAAATTCTATTTATTCATCAGTGATTAAGATGGTTTTTCTAATACAATGAAATCATTAATTTTTAATAACCATGGGAGTTTAGAATACCAGGTATTTTCAAGAGTAGGAGTAGGGAAAGATTAGTGCATGAGAGATGTCATTTCCAATGATAAGTTGATGTGTCTATCTGGTCCACAGCACATGTTCATATTGTGGACTATTGTGACAAACATTGACCAGTCCACATGCATCTCTGGGTTATTTGTTTTTTAAGTACATTATTCAATAAAGTAGTGAATATTCAAAACTTACTAATAAGCAAAAAGTGGATAAGACATCAAATCCTAGTGCATTGTTTTAAGCTAAATTGTGAAGCTGCCAGTAAATTGCAGACACTTGCAACAAATTCCAGAATGAAGATAAGTATACCAAGTGTAAAAACTGTGGAGTATACGGTCAATTGGATTTCTGTAATTATTTTCAATTAAAAAAATTTAAAATGAACATAAAAGGCCCAATATTGCTAACCCCCTATTTATAAGACTAGCAATCTAATATGTGGTAGCTACTTATTTAATTGCATATTCCCCTAACAATCCAAATATGAATTGTTGTCTTATTAAAGTATGCTAACACTAATTTGAAAGACTACAACTTCTCTACAAAAAAAAACTAATATATTCTGAAGTCTAACAGTATTTTAATACAAAAAAGAGACATATCGTGCAAGAATAGACGAAATTATTTGTCATTCGTCAATCATAACAGATTATTTTCCTACTACAGACAACTTAACATTCAACATTATTTGGGGTGGGACAATTTCATGCTTGTCTTCAAGATATGTCAATTTGACCACATAAAACAAACAGATACGTGTGTGGTGTGAGTTGGGAGGTGGGGTGTTGATGGTGTCATACTACATACTCTATTGTTCAAATAAATACATACCTGAAGCACATGCACATGACCACAATTAACTAACTTCGTCAAGATAGCGGGCAGGTCGAGTTGTCGACCATGCAATCTGAATCTCAAGCATGTTATCAGTACTTATAACCATGGGTCCAACACAAAAAGCAATTTGTCATCTATGATTATAAAAAGTTAAGCACTTAAAATGTCTTTTTTTGTTTTATTGTTTTTATTCCTTTTCTGACTGGTACCTACCTGACACTGACAGATCCTTCTAATGCAGTGTTCAGAGCTATAAGTCTATCATACAAAGAAAAATAAAATCTATTCACTGAGTGACAAACTATATTTACATTTTTAACTTCTAATACATGTTGCTAGTGAGAATTTGAAAAACTTACAGAACATTAACCTACTTTTTAAAAAGTGTTGGCTAACATGATGATAAAGGAAGTAATTCTATGATTCTATGATACCATTTCACAAATCAGATGACCAAGTGTTTCATGTCAAACTCTCACAGTCAATGCTTAACTTTTTTTTCTCCACTGTGTCTTTAAGCCATAAAGAACCCTATTAGCACATTAGACACATATGTTCCCTTTTAACATTGTTTAGCATAAGTCGCTTATTATACGATGGAATGTCGTAGCCAAACTAAATGATAAGACAAAATAGCTCAACGCATGGTCATTTTAATAGTGTTTTCCATGAATACACAATCCTTCAAGTAGTATAACATTTTAATTTTCTATAAATGCAAACTTCTTGTAAAGTCCATCTGAAGATGATCAGTTTGTAAGGAGACAGTTGATGTGCTTTCGGTTCATAGGGTCATACTATCTATATTCATCCTTTTCAGTGCAATAATATTTTAATTGTTCCAGGAAAAGTACTTACTCAAATGGAGGCTCAATCTCAATAGCAAGAGTAAGATGCAAGGAGAATTCAGCATTTCCATTTGTTTCATCATCATCAGTTATGGTACATGCCTCGTGAGGGAAACCTCGAGGAATGTATAAAATGTCACCTTCTCTCAATATAAACTCTGTGTATCCATCTATTATTTCATCTCCAATTTCACCCTCTAAATCAACATTTTCATATAATCGAGGTAACCAAGGGCATGGGTTGGAAAATACCTTCCACCTTTTAACTCCTCTGATTTGACACACAAGAACACAGTGGTCATCACGATGACGAGCTAAGCCCTGGGAATTTGGTGGTGTTAAGTACATGTTTACCCCTGTTGATGGTTGACCAAAAAGACAACTCAACCCTTCTGAAACAGCAGCAATGTCTTTGAAATGGTATTCCATACCACGTAGAGCAAATGTGTAACCATCGTTATATGCTTCTTCACATCTCAAAATATCATGGGAATTTAGAAAATAAGGAGCGTGGAACCCATGGAAAAAATGTAACTCGCATTTAGATTCCAAAGTTTTAACAACCCGAATATCTTGTTGGTAGATTAATGGGCAGCCTATATTTTCTCTTGCTTCTTTCAAGAAGTTAATTATATCTAGCTCATCTGAACTAATTGGTGGAGTAGAAGAAAAATCTTGAAGTAAACAGGCAAGAAATGAAGAAACTGTCTCCTTGGACCAAAGAAATTGCGAAAAAGAGCTAAATATATTATTGCGCAACGAAGAATTTGAGAGGTTTTTCATAAGCAATGGTGATTTCTCCCAGTGGTTCACAATAAAAGACTCAAACTTATTGTGAAAGATGCTCTTTTTCACCTCTGGGAACTTTGATGGTGCAGTAAATATCCCTTCCATTGAGAGTCTGAATAAGCTTTCTGCTAAATTATTAGTTCTAATGTTACTTAAATAGAAATTTCTCTCTGAATCCTGAACTGCATCTGTTGGAATATGTTTGTGTATTTGTGCCCACAGCTCTGCTAAATATGTTAATAAGTTTTTGGAGAGTCCTTTTGGGATCTTTCCCAACTGCTCCAACGTGCAGTCATTGATGAGAATAATTACAACGTGGAGAAGGGATATAATATATTCATCTTCCATGAATCCTATTCTGAAGAAGGTTTTACCATCAAGTTCTTCCATAACGAGAGAAACTGAAGGTATTGAGGATTTAGAGACCTGAAGGAAACAGGAACTAAAGGATGTTAAGTCAGATTATATAACTATAATGTAAAAGTGGCCAAATGGGTAGATTGGGTAACGGGTCAAAAAGGGTAAATCCTGGTATGGGTCGCGTAAGGTGGGGTCGGGCCTAAACACTTTTGTATAGCGTTTCTTAAATTCTCATATATATTTGCCGTATCAAATATTATTACAAAATTTTTATCATTTCATCAAAGCAATGATAATCGATTTTTTTGATAAAATTGTTTAGAACTTTAGAAGGTGTTATGTTTTATAAATAAACCCCATCAATCATTTGAACCCATTTGACATTTATCCTTTTGAACTAATCTTTTCATACATACTTCACCAGTTAGAGATAAAACATTCATAAGTAAATGGGTCAAAATGTCACCTATACCGGAAACTTCAAAAGGTAAATATCAGCATGACATTTAGAAATTTAGAGTGAATAGTGAAATGCATGTGCGATATTTATAACATCAAATACTTGAAGGAAGGATATTAGTTAAATAACAGAGTAAATTATACTAGTAAAAGGCATTCTACACTTAATGATTAAGACTTCAAATATGAGAATCGTAACCAAGTTAATGAAGGTGATTTCAACATAAATTAAGTGGTTAAACAATTTGTACGTGAACTACTCTATTCGTCTAGGGGAGTTACTTAGGAAGACCAGTCCAATCAACTCTCAACATATTTCTTTCAAAAGGATTCTAGTCACTTACATGGAATCTCCCCACCAATGGTGTACACTAAGAAACACTTCTGTTTGAATAAACAATTCTAATCTTCAAAACGAACACGTCTAGTGTTATTTTTATTAGATGTGTAATTTGTCATGTAATCTATCAAGCAATCTGAACCTCTAAAGCAGTCAATGAAATTGATAGAGTAAAGGCTACAAATTTCAGCACGGATGTTTCAGAAATTAATGGACATTTAATAAAATTTGTCGTTTGGTAATTTTTGGTTAAGACGCAAATGAATGGCAGCACTTATCTTACCCAAATGTTATTACTTGAAAAAGGTTGTTAGTATGCAGGTAGAATGGAAATTCAAGGCATTATCGGAATATAAAGCCAATAGCATAGATTTCTGAACAATTCCCATGTCAAATTATTAATTGATAGAATTTCTTTTCATTGAACTCATTTTCTATAGCAAATATTCCTCAACGAACAAGAAGACATGACATACACTTGTCGGCTTACAAAGAAAAAGTATATGATACTCACATAAAACTGTCAATTGCAGAGAAATCCAGCAATTTGCACCGTCCAACGGATGTGGTGAACAAATCAAGAAGAGCATTGCAAGCAGCCATTGATACACTCCTCCTAGAACTCACCACAGCAGTAATCAACCCCTTCACTATTTCATCATCCAAACCAATTTGTTCATTCATTTCAATTGAAAACAATGAAGCTGCACCCACAATCTCCAAACTGCTACAAGCAATCTCTGAGCATCTGTAAAGAACAAAATAACAAAGCACCACAAAATTCAACTTTCAAAGTGAACCTTTCATAAAACAGTTGGTGTGCATTATCATATACATAACCGTAACATACAAAAGATGGCATGAATACAGTGTTGTAAAAACTGAGATTAATAACTGGGCTAACATTGTGATTTCAACTAATCAGCCACAACCTTAAAGTATTTGAAAAATTATAATAAAAAATTGAAAATTTTGTGTGTGTATATAAATTTAAAAAATCAATAATCGGTATCCAGCCGACCGACTAAGGCCTATCAATTTTTATAATAATGCATGAATAGTTTACACGTTCAGATTGACACCACAATGCATATAATCTAATCATGTAAAGTGTTCATACGTAGTTTTGAAAGTGAGCATTTCATCGAACAGTTGGTGTGCATGAGCATATATATAGATATAAATATCCCTAACCTATAGGGGATAAAATCACCTGGAATTGAGGAGGGCAGGGAGCAAGGAGATTAAAGGAGTGTGCAGGGTTTTGTGAGATGGAAAAAATGAACTTGGAGATTTGGAGAGGAGTGAAAGAAGAAGATGGTGTAGGGCTTTTTGGATAACTATGGTTCCTTGTGATGTGGGTTCACGGTTAGAAATAGCTGCGAGCATGACGCCGAAAAGGAGCTGAGCATCTGAGTGATCGTAAGTAGTTGAATAAGAAGAGGATATATCGGTTGAAGAAGACGAGGATGTGGCGGAGGATGAGGAGGAGCTCCGGCGCCGACGCTTGCCCATGATTCGGACGGAGAGTGTCACTTGCCCGATTATGATTTTTAAGTGAAAACAGGGTATCAACACGGTTAGACAATAAACCCGAATTCAATGGAAGTTATAGATATATGAGCCGTGTATGGGTCGGGTACGTAATTACTTTATTTTTACATGCATGCTTGGGACAGAATGAGATCTCCATCCCAAACATAATATTCGTTTACTCGACTCGATGCGTGCTCATTTACCCGATTATATACTTGTATTAATTTTTATTTTTATTTTAGCGATAATATATTTCATTTTATTTATTTTTATTATATTACACTATATTCAAAAAGTTAATCTTAATTTTATTTTAATCTCATTCATTCATTATTCTAATATATTGTACTACAGAACTTGGATATAGATGATACAAAATTACAAACTTTAAGAGTATACCCAACGAAATTTTTTTTAAGCTAACGGGTATACATGATTATCCGTGGGTATTCCAGGATACCTGACAGGTAAATACCAACTACATACTCAACGGGTTTTATGTCAGGCATAGAACATACTTTTTTTAATAAGGTATAAGGTTATGATTACTCATATTCGCCCGTTGTCGTCCCTATAACCAAACCCATAAATATACCTCAAATTTGATATATTTGAATTCGATTTGATATATTTGAATTCGTGTTGTGTTTGTGTTAATTCGCAAATTTTTTTGTCGTGTTTGGGTTTACATGTTTAACGTGATGTTCAAGTCCGTGTGAAATATTTTTTATTCGGGTTGGATTGGGTGGTCACAAACACGATCTGTTTAGCACTCTATATGAAGTCAAAGTAAACATATATAAGACTAGATATGAGATTTCTTTATATTTTTTACACGAGTGTGAAATTACATGAAATACATGCTTACATGGACCAATTGCCCGTCTAAGCAAGTAAGCATACTTATTTATATGATTATATATGCCTAATATATGACAAGGTAGCAGGGCCGGCCCATAGGGTGTGCGGGATAGGCGACCGCACAGGGCACTCGTTTGAACGGGGGCACCAAAAAAAAAATTTATATAATTTTGATGGCCGAATCTGAACGAGCTGGCGACGGGGCTGCGACCAAAAAGACGAGTCTAAAAACCACCTCACACGGACCCGGGTTTTTGGAGTTGCATTCGTGTCCGCAGGTCGCGTGGGCGTCGCATTTTGGGAAGGAATTCGAACCAGATTGCACCCCCCCTGCGCGCGGGTAGGTGCTAGAGTAAAACATGACAAAGGAACTTAACATGCCATGAATGCTTGAATATATAAACTAAGAATTTTTGTTTCTCCACTCCAATGTGGGACAAAGTGAATAACACAAAACTTTTAGAAATCTCATTCAACACTTAACCATTCAGACATCTTAACCATTCAGCACTTAATCATTCAGCATTGCCAAACAGCCCCTTTGATTTTCTTATGTTTAATTATCAAACGTTTGTTTTTTGGTTAAAAATTTAGTTTATATAATTTAGTGCGTTGATGTTTCGGGTTAAGGGGCATTTTTTTCTTGTCTCGCACAGGGCACTCGATTCCTCGGGACCGGTCCTGCAAGGTAGGGTACGAGTTCACATAACCAAGTTTTAGTGGCTGTTTGAGATTGCTTATTTAGAGCAACTTATAACTTATTAACTTCTGAAAAATTAAAAAAGAGATTAAAAGGTGTTTGACAAATTATAAGTTTAAGGGAAAAAGTTAATAAGTTAATAACTCCTGACTTATTAACTTCTGCTTGAAATTAAAAAAAAAATAAGCAATCCCTTAGATACCCTTAGGCCTTAGACAAAAAGCAATAGTTTTTAAAACCAATTCCAATCGAGTCAATGAAAGTCAACACCAGATAGGCACAACCGCACAATTGCAAGCCCAAAACGAATATCAATCGTTCAATAATCCTCTTTTCAGTTTTAACTGAAGCTTATACGATACAAATCTCTCATACGTACAAATTTGTACTTGAAGCTCAACTCAGAACAACCTAGCTGCTACAATACATACATACATTGCTTCATCTTCCCAACCACCATCCATCAAACTTACACACCAACAATGGCGTACGTTGATCATTCATTCTCCATTTCCGATGAAGACATTATGATGGACTCTGATTCTTCTTACACTCCACACAACCGTCCTCCCATCAAAGAGATCGCACTCGCCGTTGCTCTACTTGTTTTCGGCGTCATCGGCATCGTCTCCGGCGTCTTCATGTCCATCAATCGCATTGGTGGAGACACTGTTCATGGTAACATCACTTCTATATGCTTATTTTTATTATAATATTAAACCCTAGAATTTAATTTGACTGAAATTGTTTGTTTTGATTTGAATAATTTAGGGCTGTTTTTTGTGATTTTGGGAGCTGTGCTGTTTATACCAGGGTTTTACTATACGCGAATTGCTTATTATGCTTATAAGGGTTATAAAGGTTTTTCCTTTTCCAATATACCTCCTGTTTAGGGTTTTGATGATTCAAAACTTTTCATGTTATGTACATACGTGTTTCTATGCTACTCTTTGTATACTTTAAACTTGTTTTAGTATGTGATTATTGTTAAATAAGAATATGAGTGTAACATCAACAATTGGGTTTTTAGTTTGGTGTAAGGAATTTGAAACTTGTAGGATGTGTTTAGTTGTGTTTACTGTCATGATCATGATCATCTGTTAGTTGCCATTATTGTTGTGATCAGCTTCTGGTTGTTGGTTGTGATTAACGTGTAAAGACTGCGAGTTTGGGTAACGGGTCAGATGGACTATGTTACTACAATAATGTTCTTTTTTCTTTAAATTGTAATAGAACAATTTAGGAGACTGTAAGCAACAAAAATACACTTTGCGAGTTTGCGCTACTTATTTCAACTCATTTGGCCCGTTTGATGTGTTGGTGATAAACCATAACCCATTGATAAGTAAGTTGGTTGAAATCCACGTCTACATTCATTTGATCTTTTATTACATAGAGACCAAAGTGGTGAGCAGAAACTCTTTCATTGCATTTGCAGCCAACATATTAGTGTGTTTTAAGCTGAAAATGATTGTTAAGGACTTAATTAGACTTGTACGTTAGTTAATCACTTAACTTGACATCTTCATAATATGTCTTAGTTAGTCATTTACCCTATTACAACATTAGTCTTTCCATATTAGAATTATTATAACTCGGTCCTTAATCTTATTACAACTATTCAATTACTATTATGTCAATCCCTAGAGTTATTACATCATGTGTAACATCGAACTTGCTATTTTTTATGAGTTTGACATTTTCAAGATGTCAAATATATTACATGAACATCCCAAAGCATGTAGTTAGGGTCAAAAAATGAATTTAGTTTGACTTGGTGCATCACTACATCCTATACATGCCGGTTTTCTATAAAGATTCTACAAGGAATTCGGATAGGTTTTTCAGGTCAAGTCTATGACACATGATGGAATCATATTAGAAATGTTTGGAACATGTTCTCTTTGTTTTCTACACTTGAAGAGTCTTGTGAAGTTACAGTTTTGTTGTGTTATATGTTGTCTCCATAATGTTGTGGCACAATAGATTTAACTTTTGTCCTTGTATTCATGTTGTTTTCAATTTTCATGCCGTTTTGATGTTTTCGGGGTATATGTTTGACCATATCTCCCCCAAATCTTAATTTGTTTATGTTGACATTGCAAATCATTTACCATAAGCCCGTTCATATTCATATGCATTTAAACGGGACTAAATATCTTAAGAAAAGTGTTAGAACAATTAGTCGATTGGAGTGTAATGAATTATCATACAACTGATTGTTCAATGATTGATTTGACAGATTTAAGTAAAACAGAGATATTGACAATTCTGATTAAGTGTGTGTTTTCGAGGTGAAAATGTCTAACCCTTACAAATGAATATTGCTACCTATTTATAGCCTTTCTATACATGATCCGGTACTTTCTTATCCACGACTTGTCCACTATTGCTTCATCCCCTTTTCCCTGATCCGATCCACAAAAGTACCGCACCTCATCAAAAAGAGTTTAGTGCAAAAGGCATCCATGTGGTTTACACCAAATAGAATGAATCTCGCTTTAATATTTAAACTCTTTGCAAAGATAAACTTTCTAAAGTGAGTTAACCACTCCTAACCACATAAAATGTTTTAATTACCTAAACTCCTATTATTTATTATAAGTCATTATTAAAAAAAACTCGCGATTAATACCCTAATTCTCCCAACCACGTCTTCTTCCCCATCTCTTAAAAAATGCGTTAATCTAAAAACCAATATGCATGAATGTGTATGTTAAAACCTATATACAAATTTCAAAAGGTTTACCCATATACATGAACGTGTATGCTTTAATCTAAATCAGAAACTTTCAAATCGTGGTGAAAGTCTCCGTTATTTGTTTAATATTAAATTTAGGATTGCAAATGGTAGTTGTTTCTTTCTTTGTTATGTGTAAATAGTCTATTATACCCTTATAGATAACGGTCAACTAACACTCAAACTAATCGGGGGAAATGACCCACTTTAGAAAGCATGGAGTTGCAAAATATCTAAATATTCAAGATGGTTGCAGGGTGCTACTAAATATAAACTATAGGTGTGCATTTTACACTTAACTCAAGAAAAAAATGATAATATAACGTAAAACATTAATACAATATTCATCCAGATTATCATTTTGACAATTTGATGTGTATCAAGTAATTTTAGTGGTGTTTTATAGCACGCTCCGATCTTAATAATCCAAACCATACCTATTAGATAATAATATTATTATTGTTTTATTAATATAAAAAGATAATAATAATAATAATAATAATAATAACAATCAACCAATAAGGATTCAGTTGTGCTTTTGTTATTAATGATAATCCTAATAGTATAATCATCCGAACTTTACACTAATTAAGCTAGTCGTAGTCTCTCGAAATAAAACAACTTACACGTCCTTATATTAACATAGAAACAAAGAGTTGGTATTGCGGACCTAAACCGTTAAAAAAAATACGGTCACAATGTTTGATAATGTCAAAGGTTCCTTTGAATCATTTTTAATTAAAAATATTGAACAAACCAAATTACACGACTAAAAGCATAATTTATTTACTCGATTTAAAATAAAGAAAGACAAGTCTAGCTTTTAAGTCACAGCCATCATATACATTGACGAAGTCACGGGAAAACCATTACCAAAAGTCGCACTAACAAACAAATAAATATTAAACAAAGATTCCACTTGCTATTAAATAATTGAACAATTAGTTTATCAATACCAAAAGTATATTTTAAGTTTGACATTCCAATAACGTCTAGAGCCCGGAGAGATAGATTCCCACTGATATGAATATAATCTAATTTCCCACTTGTTATGTCTCTAACCCATTTACTTTTGAGTACATATTCATTACAATCTGGTTATAACTTGTCATTACAATATACTTATAACCCGTTAATAACTTATTTACAAACCCACTAATCAATAAACTCGATTTATCAATACAACGTCCTCGCCCATATAAACATACTATGTATTTAATTAAGTGAATTTTAAGTTTTTAACTACATTTAGTTAGTTTCTAAATTTTATGATTAACCATTCGATTTAAGTTTACAATTTGAAAGAAATAGAACAATAAAAAAAATCTTAAAAGTAAGAAGAAAATTAGTCCGGACAAAATTGCATTCCTGCTTCATCATTTACACCCTTGAAATTTTCGTAATGTACAAATTACACCCTCAACTAAAGTCAAAACAAATAGTCAAATAAAAAAAAGGTCTTTTTCATTTCCAACTACACTGTTTATTGACCGTAGAAAATTGTGCAAAGTAGTTGCGATGGACCACATATGTTCCCTCACTTTGACTAAACCACCACACCGGTCAAAGTCGCCGGTACCGGCGTCGGAGGAATATGATGACGATGTTCTCCGGCGTAAGTCACCAGAAGCATCTTTGAATCGCCTTTACTTAACTCCACACGCTTCCTCGCCGGACATCCGTTTCCGGTACTGCACTTGTAATATACTCTGCAACATTCAAAATCAAAATCAGAAATCGAAATCAAAATCACATAACCGAACAAATCAATAAATCATCAATCATCATTTCGTCAGTCAATTACCTAGGGTAAGGTGATCCATCGATCTTCTTCTCGCCATATTTCTTCCATGAATAATCATCAGCAGGTATGCTTGTAACCTTAGATCCGATAATCGGTACTTTTCTTATTTCACGTTTGGATCCGATTTTCCTGAAAAAACAAACGAGATGCGTAAGATTACAATTTCAATAGCTTTTTGCTAAGGTATGCCATGAACGATAGTACGAGACGCACCTTCTCTTACAACAATGGCAACCGCTTCCAGATCTGTGTAAAGAATTAACAGGACGATCAGCGCTACACCTTTTCCGGTGAGTCGACGGTAACGGCGGCTTCCTGGAAGAAAACGTCGGTGCCGGAGCTACAATACCTAACGAAGAAAACTGTTTACCGTTCGAAACACTTCCTTCTAATCCTAACGACATAGATGAATTAGAGGTTGAGCTCGTTGATCGAGAAGACATAACAGATCTGTTCGAGAAACAATCCTTCGGTTTAACAAATAACGATTCGACTTGTTTAACTATTTGTTTATCTTCCGATTGTGATGAAGTTGAAGGTCCGTGAATGTCAGTGGAAGAAGACGACGGAGCACGGCGGAAGCGTGCGTGACCGGTTCGATTGACCGATTGTTTATAACTAGACGAAACGTTGAAATCATGACTTGAAATTAGTTGAAACATACGATTGAGATGATCCACAGGTTGAACTCCGACGCAATCAACCGCCATTGATGAAGAACAAAAAAGCTTAACTTCAAAGCTCAGATACAAGTTAATGAGAATGAATGAGAGAAATTGGGGGAAATGAGAGGGTATATAAAGGTGGAATTGGGAAAGTGGAGAATAAGAGATGAGATGTAGATCTAACATAATATTTTTTAACTATCCGAATAATATTTTTTTTTTTCAACTTACATAATATACTTCTGGATCTATATTGAGGTCGGGACGTCTCAAATTTTCATACTCGATGATCCTATCTCGGCTGAAAACAACCCAGGCGCGGCACATAGCCCAATCCGCGGCACATAGCCCAATCCGCGGCACATAGGGGTATAAAATTCCGTTCCCATGTCTGAAAAGCACTTAAAAGTGACCCAGGCGCCGCACCGAGGCCTATCCGCGGCGCCTGAGTTTAAAACAG
The DNA here is from genome assembly GCA_030867185.1 of Tagetes erecta. Taxonomy (NCBI): domain Eukaryota; kingdom Viridiplantae; phylum Streptophyta; class Magnoliopsida; order Asterales; family Asteraceae; genus Tagetes; species Tagetes erecta. The sequence goes on along the minus strand of CM061492.1, from coordinate 11,480,384 downwards.
GTGTGAGGATAGATTTAGCAAGTGTGTGAATAGACAAGGCCTTTGTAGTGGGTAATAAATTGATGAGAAAGGGACTAAGGAATTGGGTGGAAGTCAAACAAGGAATAATAAATAATATAATTGGAATAATAATATTCAAAGGAAAAGAAGAAGAAAAAGATGATTGAAATTAAATACGCCAAATGTGTGTTTGTAGCTGGAAACCATGCGGTTTTAAAGTCAAATAGGGGGAAATAATAATGCCGAGTATAAAAACAAAATAGGGGCAAGTGCTTTAAATAATTTTGCTATTTTGTTATATTTTATTTTTGAGATGTAGTATTTAATATTGTCACTTTCTATTAATTTAACATTTTGATTGGTAATTAGTTATAACTAAGATAATCCAAGTGAATGTAAATACAATTATTAACTATAACTCTTTGGATAAAAACTGTCTCTTTGGTTTGATTTTATTTTAAAATAAATTGGGGTTGACAACATGTAAGTATGTAACTAATACCGTAAGGCTAACAATTGTTTGGTTACGAGTTATTCAACAAGAAAAAATATGTCCATTTTATAGCATATGAGTTCCATACTTCCATCTACCAAGAGCTTTACTTCCCCAAACAAAAAATTAAAGTCCGTAAGGAACAATATCACCACCCTGCCAATATGGCAATATGTGTGTGACAAACATCCAAAATGCATTTATCAAAACAAAAATCATGTGAAGTGCCGTATTAACATGAAACTACATAGAGTATCAATTCAAAACCCAATACATCACCATAGGCCATAGCGCAATGAAAACATTGGTATAATATTTCAAGGTTTTAAGATAGACTATCTTTTGGGGAGAAATTTTTTTTGTTTCATAATAGATAAATTAAGAGTGAAATTTAGTGTAATTTTTTCACCATGCATATATAAGTTGGAGCCAATTTCTTTAATATTAAATATTTACAATTTTTTAAACATAACGGCTATAATTTTTTTATTAATATTATTATTTAACCCGTGTGTAACACACGAGTATTAAACCTAGTGTGAAATATATCTGAGTTATTTAGGTTTTACTCTTAAAAACTTTAAAATCAAAGAAAAATGTAATGGTTATTATGTGTCTCTACTTTTTAAAATTAATTAAAAATATAAAACAAACTAATGCCTAGTGGGGTATGACGGGCCATGCGTATAGGGCCAAGGCTCGGCCCGGGTAATGGTTATTATTCATCTCTAATTTCCTAATAAAAATATATAAACAAATTAGTTGGGTTTTTTTTACGTACATGTGTAAGTAAATGGTGTTGTTCTTCAACCTAAAGTGTACAAGTCTCTCTATGCTCTATTATGTGTTTTCCGCCATGACCTTTTGTACTAAGATAAGAAACAATTGTTAGTCTTATCGAGGAATAGAGTCTTATATGATCAGCTTTCGGTGTGAGGATACATATTGAATTTCAAGAGAATAAGATAGAGAAAAAATATTGATGTTTAGAAATGGAAAGTAGCAAAGTGCGTTGGATGGTTTACGAATTACGAGCTCTAAAGAAGATGGTATTTATAGCAGATCGATTAGGGTTTCTTCTGAGCGGTAGATGTTCTTCGGATCCTATCCTTTCGCTTCTTAGTAAATGTTAGATATGTCTTATTGTATGACCTCTTGGATCCTAGGATGTGCCCTTTTCGTTCAGTAATCTGACCTTCAGCGTTGAGTATTTATCTTTTCAGACATAAAAATAAAAACTAAGGTGGGTTTTAATTTATAAATGACTTCAAAAACTAGCATAATATAAATTCATTTATGTGGTGTAGGAAACAAATAGGACCGAAAAAACCTAACTCTCATCGTAATTATATAACATATTAAAGTATCATCTTGTTAAGCAATCTGACTTTTATTTTTTTCTTTTGTTCTTAATAAATCAACACGTCTTAATAACTTCAATTATCTTTATGAATCCACAAAGTAAAAAGAAATTAGTCATCTCGAAATAAAATTAAGACTTTAACTAATAAATGCCAAATTAGATTCACATCATAAAAATAAATAAATGTCTAAGTCAACATAATCTAAAAGAAGATCTTCCAATATAATTATATATGATGTCAAAGATTGCACAAACAATTTCATATACTTGTGTGGAACAAGTTATCAACTTATCATGCATCACGAGGATTTAAAAGCACCAACGACTTTTTATATGTAATTTGACCAGTTTAAAAATGCAATAATTAAATTGATAACATGCCAAATGCTACCATAGGAAAAAATAAAGTCAATGAGCTTACTTTTCAAAAAATGAAGTTGAATGGTTGATTTTGACCATTACAACCGTTGGTTGTAGTTGTTCACCGCTTAGATATGTTATGATAAATATAAAATAATATAAAAACACCAAGTCAAAGGGAAGCTTCTAATTGATACCATATTTTCACTTTGAAAATGAAAGTTGCTTATTATCATTATATTGTTAATATATTAAAAATATGAAGATCTTGTTAATGGTCAATCGTTTGAGTCATTATCTTTAGATGTCATGTGGTTTATGTTCAAACTCAGCGTTTTATAACATATCATTTTATTTTAACTTTTAATACGTATAAATGATTAATTTAAATGGTCAAATGTTTTTATGTCAAGATGTTGTAATTCAAAAACCTGTTATTTTCCCTATGGTGAATTTAGAAAACATTTATATTAGTACCACTAAATGTCTCATTTATCGGATACGTGTGTAACATATAATCTTAAAATTGAGATCACATATAGTAAATACTCTAAATGTCACGTTTTTAATAGTTAAACATTGCGTAAAGGTGATACACTGATACACAACTACAAACAGATGGTGAAATAATAAGAAAAACTTTAGTTTTAACATCAATTCCATAAAAGATCCAATGTACTAACGAATTGCGGAACTTAGATCCTAACTTTTTTCAAACTTTAATTTTTCTTTCAAACTTTAATTACTTAAACATAACGAGTTTAAAACGTGTCTGCTTAGTAAACTTTACTAAGCACCATATAGTTTTCATAAACTGTAGGGGTTTAAACATCCCAACAAGTTTGGATCACGAACCACCTTCGGTTTTTGTGCTTTAAGTGAATGTATATAAAAAACAATAGGAAAACTAGATTTAAATAATTCAATATTTTAACTGTTGTCCTACAATGGCATATCTTTGAAAATTATTTCATTGGTTTCAACTTTCATCTTATTTTTCACTAGCGGTCCCTCCGTTAATTTTTTTAACATCGTTAGTTTTCACGTGAAAGTAAAACTTAAGTAAATTACTATTTTTATGTTTATGATACAATGCTCAATACATGAACTAATGAGTCAAAAATATGTTGTTTAAATATTATGCTCCCCGTACACAAACCGTTAAAGATATAACAATTATATTTATAAAGTTATTTTAAGCATGAATATTAAAGGGAGTATTGAAAGTAAATTACAATTGCTATAATGTCTTGGTCATGGTGTGGTGTAATTTCTATTATTATGTTATATACAATTATTGTTTTTTAAATAATAATAATAATAATAATAATAATAATAAGAAGAAGAAGAAAAATTGGATTTTAAAAATCTCAACTTTCACCAGTTAGCCGGAAAAAATCCCAATTGAGAAAATTGTTAGTAAAGATCCCAACTTTCAAACATATTTTTTTTAAAGAGCCCCAGTTAAAACATACTTAACGTCGTTAACTTTTTTTCGAAATTGAAACTAATGTTTTAAGGCTTTTGATCGGGAGGATGATACAAATCAATTGATGTAAAAGTTACCACGAACTGGTGCTCCAAATGATGAAACGACACCTCAATTGATGTAATATTAAACGTATTGTCAAACTGTTTAATCGTTTAGAGCATCGGTTCGGAGTAAATTTTACATTAATCCATTCGTATCATACTTCCGATAAAAAGCCCTAAAATATTAGTTTCAAATTCGAAAAAAAACTTAACGGAGTTAAGTATTTTTTAACTGTGGATCCTTAAAAAAAATATGTTTGAAAGTTGGGATCTGTAGAAAGAATTTTCTTAGTTGGGATTTTTTCGGCCAACAGGTGAAAGTTTAGATTTTAAAATCCAATTTTCCTAATAATAATAATAATAAAATTAATAATAATAATATTATTATTATTATTAAAATAAATAAATAAATAAGTAATATATTTACTCTTAATACTAATAAATGAATAAATAATTTATCATTTGAAATTCCACTAGCTATGTCATTCATCTAAACGCCACAAATTATACAAAATATTGATGTGTATAACAAATAAAAATAATACCATTTTTAATACTTCAACTACAATAATGCAAATTGAATTGAATATTTATACTGCTTTTTACATTTTTTTTGTTTTTTTCTTTTCTTAATGATTAGAATTATAACTCTAAGTGACTATTAATATACTATCACACATTAAAAAATTATTTTATAATTTGTTTTAAAAAAACATTATTACTTGTTTGAAAACACATCAGTCGAATTTTAAAAATAAATCATCTATAGTCAAAATATCATATGTAGTATTTCTTATCACATATCGTTTTAATTTTCAACTCGAGTAATACACATGTAATTGAATTAATTTTATTTTGATGTGGGTCAACTTATTTTGATCGATGTTGGAATATTATACAACTTATTTTAAGGGTGTGGTCTTAGACCATGCTTAGGCCCGATTGATCTGCAACCCTCTTTATGTTTTGTAACTTGAGTTGCGCATTTCAGTTATCTTGAAGAACTAGTTCCGGTTTTTATTCGCACTATGTAAGTCGGTTCTGGTAAGAAGTCAAAATGTGATAGTTGTTACCAGTAGAAACTAATATACCTTATATATAAGTTGAGTTCAAGAGGCAGCTTTATGGTTAGTTTAAAACATCACTTTTGCCTCTCTCTCTCTCTTGTTGGCATATTCGAGTATTCTCGTTCTGCTGCTTCCTGCGTCTTTTTCGGTCGCCTGGATCATCTTCTTTATTTATTCAACTGACGATGGACGATGACAGCGAATGGCGCATGGTGGCAAATGTGGTGGTGCACTTTTGTTATGTGATTCAACAGAGATAGACGGTGATCTGTCATTGCCTGCGCCAGATAAAATGTGTTCATTGTGATGGTGTTGTGTACATGTGTTTCAATATGTTTGTTTGAAGTTGATTGCCATTTACTTTTTCACTGGTTTCAGTCAGTGTAAAATTTTAACGTCCGCGATGATATAAATTTATCTGTATATAAATGACGCGCACAACACACGAGTGCCGTATAATCATGAGTTGATTGAGAGTGACAACAGGGGTGTGCATGTGTCGGTTTTTGGCTCAAACCGAACCCAAACCCAAAACTTCGGTTTTGTGTTTTTAAAACCCATGGGTTTTTTAGTTTTTCGGTTTGGGTTTTCAGACTGCATTCGGGTTTTTCAACTTGAGCTTTAAATTTATTGTTTTTTAGTACTAAGTACATGTTAAAAACACAACACTTAATGATTCAAGAAACATGTTATAACACTAAAGTTTAAATTTAAGTTTTCATAAGTTTTAAACATAAAAACAACCACATTTTAGAGAAAATTTACTCAAAAAACAATAATTATAAACTAAGTTTTGAATGTTCTCTTGCTTCATCGAAAAACAACTAATAAATCATAGATAAGTTACAATATGATCCATATATAATAACTAGTTTAGTGCCCGCGCTACGCTCGGGAGCACAATTCAAGTGATGCTTTTAAAGATGTTCATGAATGTTCCATTCAGTTTTGAGACAAAACCATGGTAAAACGAAACACATGTTATATTTTTAAAAATAAGATTTTTAGTATAGCAATATTATACTCAAATTAAAGAGAATAAAATGCTTAGTTTTATGGTGCAGTTTACTTTTTTTAAATCATATAAAAATGTTATGTATATTTATAAAACACTGGGGTCTTTAATTGTATGTTATTATTTACTTTATCCATAAGTTTCATTTTTAAACCCTATCAAATATAAACCGACTTACGTATACCCCTTGTAGTAAAGGGTTAAAAATATAAGTACTCTTAAAATTTTTCAGAATTCTCCAAAATATTAAGGGACCAAAAATGTAATTAGTTTTAATATAATAAATTTATATACATATTTTAAATAGAAAAATCATTATTGTGAGATAATCTCTCAAATAATGCCACATAAGCTAAAAACTATGAAAACATGCCACATATGATTTTTTTGTTTTGCTTTATTATATAAAGATATATTAGAATATGAGTTTTTACATAACATGGATCATGGACCTTACTTATATGATATTTAACATACACATAAAACATTATTGGGTCGGTTAAGTTTTTTGACAAAACCCAAACCCAAGCTAAAAGTTCGTTTTTTTTTAATAAAGTAAACACAAAACCTACGGTTTCTATTTGGGTTCAATTTTTTGGTATTCAGATTCGGATCGGTTTTTCGGTTTCACGCACAACCCCCCCACCCACCCGACAAACCATGACAAGAATGGCTCTCACTCTCTAGTCTCAACTCCCTAGAATACACACCTACAAGCTACAGACCATCTTCTTCCCTAAATCAGAAACCCTAACCAGCAACCGTTCAGTCATGGATCCACTCTTCCATGTCCTCAACATCCTCCCATACTCCTTCCTCCGGCCACCGCGCCTCCGCCTTAAACTCCCAACCATTACCCTCCCTTCCGCCATGACCGTCTTCTCCTTCGTCCTCCTCACCTACTTCATGGTCGTCTCCGGCGTCGTCTACGACGTCATCGTAGAGCCTCCCGGCATCGGATCTACACAGGATCCACGTACCGGCACCGTCCGTCCAGTCGTCTTCATGTCCGGCAGAGTCAACGGACAGTACATTATCGAAGGCCTTTCATCAGGATTCATGTTTGTTCTTGGTGGATTGGGCATTATTCTCATGGATCTCGCGATCTCACCGAATCGAGCTAAAAGTGTTAAGATCTCGTTTGCAGCAGCTGGAATTTCGTTCCTAGTTATTGCGTATGTGATGAGTATGCTCTTTCTTCGTATTAAAATCCCTGGTTATCTTCGTTGATTTTAGATTTGTTTCAAGTGCTAAACAAAGAGTTATGTCTTTCAGATGATCAATTAATTAAACTGTTACAGTTTTTAAGTTTGAATGCTTTCGTCAATTACCTGAAATTGGTGACTATAGTAAACAACATGATCAAGGATTATAAGGTTAAGTAGTGATACCACTATTTTATGATTGATTTTGTTCGTTGCCTATGTATTTTTGTCAATTTGTTAGGCATGTTCCATAAACTTGTTTATCAGTTTGAAGTTGATTTACTTATTTGGGGAATTAGGTGTTCTTTGACTGATAGTTTAGTGGCTTCATCGCATCATGCGAATGACACTATGACTGAATGTGGTTTACACTTTACAATATATGGGGCATTGTGTGTTCTTTGACTGATAGTTTAGAGGCTTCATGGCTTGATGCGAATGACACTATGACCCCATGTGGTTTACAATGTTTTGAAAGATGGTGATGATTGTTTATGGGCTACCTTGCATGATTGTGATGCTACTTAGTAAAGTGAGATAAAGCCCTCCTTTTTTAACATACTTCGTGTTACCCTTTTAGGAATGTACTAGTTGAGTAGTTGGTGCCTATAAAAATGTGTTTTTTGAGTTTAGGAGAATATGATACAAGTGAAAGAAAGGGGAGGACAGGGAATCAAGGATGATTAAGTTTTGTGTGCATGTTCTCAAGTTGTAAAGATAAAAACTGACAAGTTTAGAACATGTTTTTGTTTTGTTTTTGAGTTGGAGAGATAGAAAGAAGCTGACAGTTATTTGAGTTCCTATCGAGTGTAGACATTTTAGTGTTAATAAAGGGTTTACTTCGAGAACACGTCAGGTTCTTCTGTGTGTTGACAGAGGGTATAGATCATTAGATCTTTGGAGATCATTGAGATGTGTGTTAATTTCATACTTTTAAGATAATAGCTCACGGACCATCTAGTTATCAGTTGTATACCAAAGACCAAAGAGCTTGAGCCTAGTGGTATCAAGTTGGGTAGTAAAATTTAGGAGTCGCCGAGTAGGTTTACAAGTGTATAACATTACTGAATTATATAAATAGACAAAGTTGATTATATTCAATAGTAAAAAAATATTATAAAACCATTAGGTTTAGTTTGTCTGTCATATTCGTAGGAGATAAGGAACCCTAAACCACTACAATCAAATGTTCAGGATGTGCTAAAAAAGAAATATGAACTCGTGGAATGGACATTGTGATGTAAAAAGGTTTGTTTGTTTGTTTTTCAGTCATTCATTGGTTTTCCTCACAACCTGATGGCAGCCTCACTAAGATGCACATAAAAGTGCACACCTCTTGTATACTATGCGAGCAGGACATCACAGCAATGCATTATGTGCCTAGGCACTCTTTTTTGAACTAACGATTGAGTCATTGAACGGAGCTTGTGGTCCCAACTAGCAAAAAGATCTTTGTAGGAGGAAAAAGTCATAACAAGGTTATGAGCCTGATGGAACTTGAATCTAAACTTTGCACTATCGCAAAATATTGATAATGTCCAGTTAGGTTTAAGTTATTAACCAAAACTTAGACATGGCTAAAATTTAGCAGTTTTATTTTGGTAGAAAGTGTTAACTTTATATTTAGATTCTGCTACTAATGGTCTAAAAATCCAAAAGAAGAGGTTCTATAACTAGTGATATGGTACTGGGAAGTGGGAATTCAGTTACAGAATCAGTTGGCACTTGACTTTTGTTAAATACAGCTGACGTGGGACTGGAAACTTGAGTATGTTATGAAGTTGACTAGTACCAAGAACCATTGTAATAGCTTTTTCTGTATGTGAGTTATATTTACTTGGGTTAGTAGTGTAGCGGTAAGAATCAAAGACTCCTTGGAGACCACCAACGTTTAAACCTGGATAAGAATACTTTAGGGGGTCGCAATATAGGGTATTGATGTTAAAAACATGTGAGTTTTATTTGTTTAATGCTTTTACAACACCATAGCGGAAGTGTGGGTAGCGATATAACAACACCATCCTCCAAGTCCCGAGTCACGTATGTGGTTATTTATGAGTGTGATAATGAGTTTGACGTAAACTAACAAATTACTCATTTAATTATGTAAGATATTCAAAAGAAGAATCATTGACCTGCTTTAACTTTAGGTAATATACATCAACACATTTGAACTGTTTAACCCGAATTGACTCGTTTTAACTTTAGGCGATATACTTTCTCTCATCGACCCGTTTTAGCTACAAATCTTGCCATTGCATTGTGTGAAATCGACAATGATGTATATGACCAGGAACATGGCTGCCTAACTCGTATACAACTAAATGTTATCCACCTTAAGTGTATAATATAGTATGCTTTACTTTGAGCAATCTAAACAACACCCAAATAGTATGTTATCTATTTTAATGGACTACGAGTCAATGGAATTTGAAGCAGCTAGCCAGTGACCAATACAAACCACTGGAATTGCTATATCCAATTTATGAATAATCGATTCGGTTAGGTTGGTTATTCCATCCATCAAACCACAAGCGAACCATAACTTTTGGTTAATTGGTTATGGCTAAACCATTCCATCGGTTAATTGTTCGGTTCGGTTGGTTAAGTCGGTTAATTATGTTATGGTCTTGTTAATATGGTTATCTGCTCACCCTAATCCTTTTGGTGGGATCTCCTCTTATATTTCACTTATTTATTAAGTGAACGGAAATGGATTTTTATTTTTTCAAGTTTATAAATAAAATAAATGTTACACTTGTCTCCATCATCCTGGACTCATCTGTCAGGGAACTCAACCTTACCTGACAGCATATTATCATCATAAACTCATCTATCAGGGGACTCTACCTTACCCGGGCATCATGTTACATTTGAATGTCAGACTCGTAAAATTGTGAAGATCAACCCAAAGACTATACTGGGACTGTGTTGGTTAGTTAACACTTTATTCATAAGGGCATTCATGCAACATGTCATTGTCTTAGAAATGATGCTAATGACTTAAGTTTAGAGGATACGTAATGTATTTCTATATAAACAACTAGGATGATAAAACATAAATCTGCACACCAAGTACATGCATTGAAGATACAAAATGTTACAAAGAAAGGGAGAAACTCCCCATGTTGATGTTTAAATGTACATGCAAGATTGTTTAACCACTAGGTAGTACATTTATTTACATTAACATTTAACAAAACATACTTTATGTAAATGTTGAGTATTGAAATGCTCTTAGGAGGCTCATATTTTCATAGTAAATACTTTGTTGGAGAGAAGATTCATCGATGAGAAAACATACCCGTGTGCCTAGGAGGAGCAAGCTCATCAATGGTTCGATAATTACTAGGCATCAAATACCCTTCTCTTTCTGCTAGAGACATGCGAGTCCCTCCGGATGTACCATATTTTCTTAGTTTTTCGATCCAAGACTTCTTCTTTGAAGAATTTCTCCCGTTCATCTTTGCACTTAGATACTCTTTTATCACATGTATACCTAGCTCCATTACCTCAGGAGGTGGACATTCTAATGGGTTGCCCTCGACAATAAGCTTTCGTAGTCTTTTCAAACAACACATGGAGTCTGGTAAGCTCTTAATATTGTTGTGACTGACGTCTAGTTCAACAAGAGAGAAAATGATACCTAAGGAATAGGGTAGAGTGTCAAGGTATCGAAAGTTTTGACTAATATTAAGAATCTCAAGGTTTAACAAGTTTTCAAGGTCGTTAGGGAGGGAGCAAAGGTGGTTTAGACGTGCGTCCAAGTGTCGGAGTTTGGTTAAGTGGGAGGTGGATGATGGGAGGAAGGCTAACTTGTTTGAGTTAACTGACAACTTTTTTAGATTCACGAGCTTAAAACCGATAGTATCTGGTAGTTTGTTCAACTGATTGAAATTTGCATTTAAATCTTCAAGAGATCGACAATTTTCTATTGATTTCGGGAGCGAGTGAAGAAGATTTCCAGAAATGTTGAGGATCTTGAGTTTTGACAAGCAACCAATCGAATTGGGGATCGTCCTAAGTTGATTTGAGTGCACATCCAACACTCCTAAGTTTAGAAGCCTTGCTGTTAGTGACTCTGGGATCACCTGCAATACACCATCAAGTGTTTTATAATTAAATTAGGTATTTTCAACATTTGATCATGATAAGACACAAATAGGAAAAATGATGATTAGTAGAACAAAAGAGACATAACAATATAACATGCCCTTTATTATATCTAACATCTTAATGCTTCTTATTTAAACATACAAGTATATACATCTTAGATAAAATGCATACACTGATAGACATATATACGAGCTAGTGTAACTTACAAGATACCAAGTGATTATACAAAATAATCAATGAATGTTATAAATATGAACCAATCTTGAAAATGAATAAAAGAAAAGTTACCTGGATATTGTTTTTGGAAATATCCAATTTATAAATATTCCCTAAATTGAGATTTGATGTTATAGGAAGAGTGTTCAATGACATATTAGTTAAATCCACAACTGCATGCATTGCATCTTTTTCTTCTTTATTTTTTCTTGCAAAATGCTCTCTTTTTGACTTTGAAAAGTCAGCATTCATCATTCTATGATCATGATTAACCATCATCATGTAATGTAAGGACATAAATCTTTATATTTATATCTATATGATTATTATATCTCTGTATACTTCTGCAATACCCCAGATGTGTTTTCTTGTGAGAGAGAGAGAGATGAAGGTGTAATTTCGGACTTTTTTTGTGTTAAATGAGACCAAAGTGGAGAGATTATAGTGAAATTTAAAGGGAGAGAGCGATGTACGGAAGTGGACAAGATTGGTATATTATAGTTTTATTATTATTGCTAAATATTGTTAGAATTGAATAATACATCAAAGGTGTTTAACAAATAGTTTAAAAATCAGTAATTAAAATTTTGGATTTGAACTCGTATTTTTTTTTTGTTATGGTATACACCACTTCACCATCAAACTTCACCATTAAATATCACACATTTTTTTTATTGTTATATGTTTCTAATAGTTGTTTTCTATGTTTGGTAATATTAGATGGACATATGTTTTGTAAACATAGGTGTTTGTATAGTATATGGTGCATAATTGTTATTCACCAAATTTATTGTACGCTAAACATGACGAATGAAGGAGAAAGGGGACAAGTTTAAAACCATTCTATTATTGTATGAGAGTCACTTTTTGGTTATGCATTTGTAATTTATAGATTAATATACCTAACATTTTCTAATTGATCATTCTTGTGTTTTAAAAAAGCATACCTAGCATTTTTCTAATTGATCATTCTTGTGATGTTAAAAAACATACCTAGCTTTTTTCTAACCGGTCATTCTTGTAAAGTTCAGATTACTAAAATTTAATAACTCTTTATATTAAAAATATACTTAATCATTTTACTGTTAGTGTCACATGTACTTGACGTATACCAAAACTGAAAATACCAATAAAAAATCTTGTTTGGATCGATTCTAATTCGGTTTTCAGATCGGATATCGGTTAGACATACCATCACTTATACAAGAGTAAATTTTTATTTGCATCCCTAAAGTTTTTCGATTTTGATAATTTGTATCCCTGTGGTTTCAAAATCTCATATTCATTTATGATGAATGCATTTTTATCTTCATTTGCATCCAAAAGTCTAACTTTCATATACATAAAACATGTACTTATTTGCATACATAAAACATGTTCATAAAAAAGAACAATTAAATTACAAAAAACAAATGATCTTAAAAAACAGTGGTCTTAAAAAAATTAAAAAGACCAACGACGTAAAAAAATGTTTATAAAAAGAAGATTTAGAAAAGGTATTTTTTATACTAAAAACATACTTTAAAAAATCGAAAACAATAACGAAATAATAAAAATTAAACAGTAATAAAAAGTTTTAAAAATAAAAACATTTTTCTAAAATATACAAAACTAACAATTTTTTTTACCAATAAAAATAATACACGCATATATAAATATATATACATATTTAAAATTCTACTCCGTAGTATTTTATTATGTGTATCCACGTGGTATTTTGGTCATTTATGAAAAATTAACTAGAGAATCTAGCGTCTAGCGGGTATATTTTTTAGATGTGAATGAGGATAAAACACAAACATCAAAAAAAAAATATTAGATTTGAAAACTGTAAGAATACAAATGTCAAAAGATTAAAATCAAATCGACTGAAAAAGAGAATTTACTTCTTATTCAAATTGGATATTTGAATTAATCGGAATAATTAGTTTATTCGAATAGACAAATATACAAACATATGGTTGTTCAAATCGGTTAAATATGTTTCCTATTCTATTCAGGTCTCTTAATAATCTGAGTAACCGTTACTTTAACCTGAAGGAGTTAATCGATCGGCAATTGACGATCCCTCCTCCTCCTCCTCCTCCTCCACCGTCTCTGAATTATCTCCGTCCAATTTCACGCATCAAACTCCATAACATACGGTGATCAACATTCGTTGCCTTGATTTCGTTTGCTTTTTTCTTCCCGTTCACGTTTCGTTTCGAGTTTGAGGCATAATTACTACTACAACTACTTTGAACTTTAAAATCATGTGGTATTCATTCTGGAGATCCAGAGATCGATTCACGTTAGATGCACTCAGGTGACTATTTCTCCTTTTTATTTGCTATTTAGGGCACAAATACCGCGATTATATATTTACCAGATCAATAGACAATAAGGTTTAACATCATTCATATGAAATCTAATGCATCCAATGGAATTTCAACTTTTGATCTTTAGTTGGTGTTTATATGCAGTGAATGTGACTATTGTACATGTATATGTTAATTTGTTCTAGCTTTTTGTGGGAATAAACATCATTGTAAGTTCCCTACACAAAGCATGTTAGACTATAAGAGGATTTTAAGATAGGAAATACATATACGTAGGGTGTGCAGCTTCAGCATTGCAGAAAATACCAAAATCTCAATGTAACAAACATATTCAGAGATAAGCTCTATTCGAGTTATAGTCTCTTGGTCACAAATGGGGCACCTTTCATGTATGCTGCAGCATCTGCAAAATTTATGAAGTTGGAGGATACTTTGAAAAATTAGCCGTGTGGAGTAATTTGTAACACCACAAGCTTTTTTGTATTTTGCGGTAACTAGCTAAATGCACTTAACTACTTATGTTGTACACAAGCTTGTAATTCCTAAAAGAGCAAAAGAAAGTTCTAATAATATAAAACACAAGCGATTCTTTTGTAAGTGGTGGTGAAAGTAAGTTATGGTTTCATTCACGGAACAGTAAACATATCTATGAAAAATTTAAGAATTTAGTTCTGGAAGTTATAAGAATTTCCCTTCTTTAGACATGTGTGGAACAATCGAAAGACGAAAATCAGTAGGGAAGACATGGGAAAAAGGATTAAAATTTGGCAGTTTTAGAACAGTAAAAGAGAGATATTGATGCACTAAAGGGGGACTGTCTAGTCTTTGAAGCCAATTTTTTTATAGGAACGGTTCTTGTTAGTCATCCTAAGTTCATGAACAACCATTATACTGCCGGCTTTCTTTTCCTAAACCTAGATGTAACCATTATGGCAGAAAGTTGTCGTTTCTCCTATCATCAAGTTGGATTGATCCGGCCTTCATCTTATGTTTGCTGAATAGGCAATGAATGATAATAAACATATAAAGTCCTAGACCAGGATCAAGTTCATAGGCATGCATCTATGCCTCTATGGTGTAGTTAACAATCTTGGTCTTGTACCTAGTATTTAATTTGCTTCTACTGCAGATATTTTACAGACCAGCTGATGAAAATTCAAGTTGTTAATGATGTTAACAAGGTAACAAACCCATATTTCTATCATTCACAAATTATCGTATTATATTTCTGAATGCATAAATTTGCAAAATATTTGTTACAAGGATTTGAGGGGCCTTACTGTTACCTATTTTGTAATAGGCCTTTGTGATCGAGGCACTGAGATCAATTGCAGAGTTGGTAACATATGGTGACCAGCATGACACAGATTTCTTCGAGTGCGGTTCTTTAGATTTTTACTCTCTTTTGCACTCTTTAAAATTTTGATGTATATTGCCATATGTGTGTACATATTGAACAAGATATATGTTCAATGTTGTCAAATTAGCAGGTTTTTTATGGAGAAGCAGGTCATGGGGGAATTTGTACGTATACTAAAGATCAATAAGAATGTGATTGTGTCAGTTCAATTGCTACAAACAATGAGCATTATGATTCAGAACCTGAAAAGTGACCAGTCCATATGTAAGATGATTATTTTGGTAGTCTGTAAAGGTGCACATCATAGAATAATGACAATGTATGTGTATATAGATATGTGGATGTGTTTTGCTTTATTGTAATCCTATATTTGCTTTGATTTCCCGATATTAATATTATGGATGATGTGCAGATTATTTGTTCAGTAATGAACATATAAACTTCCTTATAACTTATTCTTTTGACTTCCGAAATGAAGAGCTATTATCATACTATATATCCTTCCTCAGGTTTGCAAAACCATTAGCCCACCTGTTGAAATTATCCTTTTAAATTATTAAATGTTTTTTATGACAGTTCTTTTTCTATTTCTGACTGATTTTTTGAATCTGTTGAAGAGCAATCAGTGGGAAGTTAAACAAGAATACCATATCTTTGTTTGTTAAGACTGAAAAGGTAAGATTGTTTCTGTGCATTTACTGTGTCTTAGTTACTCATTATAATTTGATTTTGTGTTATTCGTTTGCTATGAGCAAACACCTTTTTTCCAACCACTACATAGAGGAACCTGGGTTCCACATTGCCCACTACTGTTCTAGATAAATCTGTAATGTGGTATGAGTTGTAGTTCATGCTACAAGTCTGTTCACATGTCTGATCACTTTAACATTACATTTACATACGATATATGTGTTACATTTAAGTCGGGATATATGTGTTACATGTCTAGATACAGGTCAAGTTACAGTTTGTGTGTGTGAGAGCTATATTTAGGTTTATCATGCTAAGCTTGATTTTCCAATTTGAGTATTTAGTCAGTATTGCATAAACAGGATCAGCTTACTAGAGTTGAATTGAAGGATTTCATAGTTGTAAGCATAGTAGGCTCAACTTTCTTTCCTGTTACTTTCTAAGGTGATTCTAAAGGTTGGATTTTTTTTATCGGTGTTTGAACAATCATAAATAAAATAAATTCCTAAAGTTAAATTATGTAGTTCTCACATCGAAAAAATGATTTATGTTTTTATCTAGTTAAGTTTAATTTCAGTTTTAACCATTCTCTTTCTGTGTTGATCTCTCCATATATAAGTATTATATCTACTAGCTGCCGTCTTTTTGTTTTAATGTCTAGTTCCATCTCCTGTCTACATCTAGGAGGATATAGTTGCATTTCCACTTTATGTTGAAGCAATTCGTTTTGCTTTCCATGAAGAGGGCATGATTCGTACCGCAGTTCGTGCATTGACACTAAATATTTATCATGGTTAGTAACTCTCCTTTAATATAATATTTGCTTCCATGATTTACTTTTTGTCCTTATGAAATGTTGTATGGGAGAATATGTAAACTCCAATCCATTGGGATGGAATTGAACAGAAGGATTTGGGAAGCCTAGAGATTGTCAAAGCTACCACTAGAAAGCTTGACAAATATTCTACAATGCATTTCTTACTTGTGTTTATCCTTTTGCAGTGGGAGATACATATGTCAATCAATATATAGCAAGTACCCCCCATGATGATTACTTTTTGAACTTAGTTAAGTTTTTTATAGAGCACTGCATCAGCTTAAATGGAATGGTATCGCCTATGACAGAGTACGTATTGTTTTTTTTCTTAAGTATTAGCTTAATATTTTCTCTAAAGAGACTTAAAGTTGTTGTTAAATCCCAATCCTTCACATGTAAAAAGGGACTGATTTAGGATGTCAGTCCTTACTGGTCCATTTTTATATTTCTAGTATAAAATATTTATTAGTAAAAAAATTTGGGTTTTAAAGTTTATAGTTTGATGTTATTCTTTTTTTATATCAAAGCAATATATTATGAATTTAAAAGATATAAAACAGTTTTAGTTGTGTGGTTTAAGGGAACATGCCTTTAGGACCAGACATTCTAGTTGTGGAGTGATAAAATGTGTGGAGTGATTGCAACTTTTGGACCTAACTGTTCTTAAAATAATAAAAGAGCAGGCATTCTTGGCCTGGCCAGGGCCCAGGACACATCTTGGGTGCAGACCCATTTGTGCATCTCACTCTCATGCCTTAGTTTCATTTATCTGAGCATTATATTTGCCAATGACTTAGGATCCAGAGACCAGAATCAACCTCTAGCATGCTCTCTGCAGTGGATGAAATTGAAGACAGTCTATACTATCTTAATGATGTTGTATCTGCTGGGATTCCAGATGTTGGGATGTTGATAACCGACAGCATGTTGAAACTATTCATATTTCCGATGCTTCTTCCTTCACTGAGAATTGGAGTTTCCGATGTATAAATTTGCACTCTTCATATGTTTGTTGTTGTATACTACTGCTTCGTTTTCTTTCTAGTCAATATAATATACTAGAAGCATGTTCAACCCATGCTTGATTTTGGGTTGTTTTATTTCTAACACATGTCAAATGGGTATAATTAAAAAGGCAATTAAAAGAAAAAGTGGATCGACTGGGTTGAAAGTCATCCGAAGTGCATCTTTAATGCATAAAACCTTGGAAATTAATTTATTCATATTACTGAAATGATATTATTTTTATATTAATACTTGACACACTCACTATTCATAAGTGTTTTGGGTCAACCCAACCTGGCCGGTAAAATCACCACTTTCTACCTGTTTATCCCCAATCCCCCCACCCCACAAAAAATAAAACCCTCTTTCTTTGGCACATAACTGAAAAGGTTAATTTACTAACACAGAGTCTTATTTATCTCAGGGAAAGAAGTTCACTTCTGTCATATCTCTTTATATCTTGTGTTCCGTATTGCGGATCCTTAAGGTTAAAGATCTGGTAAATACTGTTGCAGCTGCCCTGATTTGTTCTATTGAGTCCTTTTTGCCAACGTTTGAGGCTAAATTCAATGGCCTCAGGGAAGACCATGATGAAACTCATGTTGAGAGCCATGTAGATGATGAGAACTTAAGTGGAAATTTGAATTTAAGTAGCATGATAGTTTCTAGTCCGAGTTTATCTACTTCCTCAAGTGTTCTACATAATTGTTGTGGTTCTGCTTCAGTTTTAAGGTATTTACTATAGAACATCATTTAATGATTCTTGCAGCTGCATCCTTTACTCCTTTAGTTTTTTTTGCACAACCATTTTGAATTGGAGGTGGCAAATTGGGGGTTGGGTAAGGGGTCAAAACAGGTAATTTTGGTACAGGACAGGTCAACCCAGAACACTTTGTCCAGCCTTTAAATTTTCTTTTCATAGATAACTTGTGCCGTATTTTATTACAATAGATATTAAATTTCATTAAATATATAATTTTATCAATAATCTGATTTATGTAATAAATGGATTCCTGAGGTTTTATGCATAAGATACACTTTGGACGACTTTACACGCATTTGACATGTTTTTCATCTATAAGTAAACAAGTTGAAATTCCTACTTCTAAATCTTTAATTAAAATCCTTTTGTTGCATTATATGCTAGAGGCTTCTTTTTTTATGACAGTATATATGTCACATTTCGTACATTAAAATTTATTAATATACATGTTAGTTTAGTGTGATTGTTATGCCACCTTTTACTGTTTTGATTGATGTGTCCTATGTGCTGTATGGTTATACACTTATACCCAACACTTGTTACTTGTTGCTTGGATGTGACTTTATACTGCTAAAAGTTCTAACAAGGTTAGTAAGTTATTAAACTCGGATTAGGGTTTTAAAATTAAACATGAGATACATTATAAGTGGAGAAACGTGCTGAAAATTCCTATGCAGACCTGTTCCAGTTCACCACTTCTCTATATATTTATTCTATCAAAGAAAAAATTCAGGGGTCGGTCTAGTTTTTTCAGCTTTTTTGAATAAGTACATGAAATAAATTTTCATATGTTTTCCACTTGACCAGATTTGTCCACTTTTCTTAGATGGTCGGTCTAGTTAGTAGAAAATGGTGTAAATTGTCAGACTGTCAGCTCTCTAGAGCATACCACTAATCATCAGCCACAAGTGGAGGGATGCTTTGATCTATGTTTTAGTTACTAATATTAAAATTCCAACGTAAACTTGAAATGTCTTCATCTATGTTTTAGTTCTTACTCTTTTACTTTCTTATTCTTATGTAGGGATGCTTTGATCACTTACATCACAAGTGGAGATGATACGCAAGTGGTTGGTTCTTTGAATGTGCTGATCACTTTCTTGCAAACTAAAGGTTGTATATTATGCATATTGCCATCCACTGCTTGATATTGTATTCTCATCATATATATGAAACTGCAGAGCTTGATGAATCAATGCTAGATGCCCTTGGAATCCTTCCACAACGTAAACAACATAAGAAACTATTACTGGTTTGTGCTGCTGATTTGTGACTTGTGTTCTCGAACATCCTATGATTTTCAGCATTAGTAGCCTATGGTCCTATAAGTCGGTCTGCTGAACATTTGTTTAGCTCTTTTTTAGTTTTTAACGGATGGATTGGTAAATAAATAAAAATTACGTTCTGTTAAGTTTATCTGTCATTATAGTGTGGTATTAAAAGTAAGTTGGTCAGGCGCTTTGGCCTTGGGTAATGGGTCAAATGAGTTAACTTTTGGGTTCAGGTGGGTTTGGATTGACCTGAAAACATTTTTTTTCATCATTAATCTATGTGTCAAATATGATTACAGAAATTACATTATTGCAATAATAATCTAGCGTTTTCAATTAAAGGTAGGAATTTCAGCCCATTTACTTCCGTGTAAGATATTATATTTGACCTGAATCAGCCTGTTCATAAGTATATTGGCCAAAGTTGCTACCTTTACTTTTTGGCTATGCAATAAAGCGTTACTTTTACATAAATCTGCACTCTTTTCTTGTGTAGAGTTGTAAGAGCATAAGTACACTAGCATGTAAGAAAGATTCAATTGTTCCTGTAACTATTCCTTTTTGTAATCATTCCAGACCCATTAAACTGATTCAATACTTAACTTCACCTTGCATTTGTTACAATTAAAACCTTAGATAAAGTAGCGTTATAGTCTTGTTCTTTGATTAGTTGAAATGTAATGACTTCTATATATTATCATTGCAGAAAGCCTTGGTTGGTGAAGACACCGGTGATGAGCAGCTTTTCGCTTTGGAAAATTGCTCATCGGAGGATGGTAGGGATGGTGAACTCAGTATTTACCTACAAAGGTTAAAGGTATAAAATTAATACCCTTCATAATCTCCTTTGTTAAATAGAATAATTTTTCTATTTGAAAGTTGCATAAGAAATCAAGGTATTCTGATATTTAAAGGTTCTTAATTATATATTCCTCGATTTATCATTATCTCGATGCTACTTGCTGTTGTAAAGATGACCTTATTTCTGAAAAGTAACACCGTGGTTCCTTTTGACACCTCAGTTGTTGTTGACAGGACCAATATGAAGTGTCATGCTCTTACCAGGAAGTTGGAGAAGGCCCACATATGCATAGATTTCTAGTAGTTTTCTGTTCCCTACTCATCTGTTTTTATCAGGCTGTTATCTTTTTTTATGCCTACTCAAATGCTTGAACACTTGAGCATCATGTTTGATGTACTAAGACTTGTAGTAGAGGTGGAGAAATGGGTGGGTTGGGCCGACCGCTAGCACTTTTCTTAATCTATTTTTAAAGACATTATTTTGCAGAATGTGATCATAAAAGTTGTATCATTACAAAAATTACCTTTTTAATAAAGCAATACAGGAATTTTTTAGGCATTTGGATATATCTGTCAACCTGTTCTGCCCCTTTGATCCGTTTCTTTTTTAGTTAAACCTGTTTGCTTAATATTTTTGACCCATGAGATAAATTACAGCCCAAAACGAATAAATAGGTAAATGTGTGGAAACTGCCACCTCTAGCATGAATGACCTTGGATTCCTGGACCCGTATATCTAAATACTTTAATAAAATGATTTAGGAGGTTGCTTAAATAGACTGTGGGCAACTTTCAAGCTTCAACCCATTTTGAAACATTCCCTCTTAGCTTATTTTTTATAACTTGACCCGTTTGAAGTAAAAAACACCCAAATGGACCCATTCATAAGTAAAAGGGTTGAAATTGTCATCTCTTTTAGTTGTTTTTACGAATTTCATTATCTTTGGTTTTTCAGGTATTAGATGCGTTGATTAGTCTTTTTTGCCGAACAGACATATCAGCGGATACTTTATGGGATGGAGGTTGGCTTTTGAGGCAATTGCTTCCTTATAGTGAGACCGAGTTTAACACTTGTCATGTTCAATCCCTCAAGGCAAGTCCAATATTTAATTACTTATCATGAATCACATTAATGGCATTTGTTGAAGTTGTAATTTGTTTTAATTTGGATAGAGAAGTAGGACATGCCTGAATAGATTTTACATGTATATTAGATCCTTTACCATTATTGAACATTTCAATATATAATAAACCTGAAAAGTTTTTTGACTTTTGAGTGTTAATGATTTTCCATTGCCAGCTAAAAAAATTTAACAACACTTATTTTGTTGTTGTAGATTAATGATTTGAGAGTTACAGTAATTTATTCACAAAGGTACATGATGATATAACATTTTAAAACCAGTAATAACAAATCATCAACGTAATTTTGTTTGAAAATTACAATGCCTGAGTTACTAAATAAAAAAAATGGACACTTGATAAGGAAGGAGTATGGTAATGGTAAACTATGTTTCGACATACAATTTAATCAAAATGCATAAAAAATTTGTCTACAGTAACATTAGATTCTTGCTTACAGGTTTCCTTTAAGGAGTGTTGTAGCCAACTTGCTCAAGAGCAAAGTGGATCTTGGCCTGATCTACTTATTCAAGTGATTTGTGATGAGTGGAGAAAATGCAAAAGAGGTGCTTGATGTTTGAAGATAAGTGCATGAAGTTACTGTTCTTTTTATTAGTATATTTATATTTGATGGATTTATATTTAATTTATAGCAATTGAAGCTTCCTCCCCTCGAAAGGAACCTAAGTCCATGCTCTTCCCAACAAAGAAATTCTCTTCGAGTGGTATGACTTCTTATCTACTGAAATCACTTAAGTTAGAGGGTGCAATAAATGGGTCGATTTGCAAATGTGTTTTATCGCCACATTAAAATATTAACCTAAAAGGGGATCATTTTGAACGGGCTGGACCCTCCCAGAATCTATAGTTTATGCATATAACCTTCTAAATCGTTTATTTTAGAATTTAGATTTAGTTTTGTGTTAATGCATCGGCTTATAATTTCTTTTAAGAAGGGGACAAAAAAGCATTTGCAGGCTAACCGACCTGTTTTGACTCATGCTAGCTAATAAACTTGTTACCCAACCAGCCATCTTTATTCTCTATATGAATATTAAGTACTAAAAATGATCTTTTACATGGTTGTATGATAGATGTTATACCCATTGAATCATCTTTGGCTGCTGGTGAAAGGATGTACGAGCGTGTCAAGGTTTTCCTCAGGACTAATCTTTATTACATGTCTGGTGATGAAAACATGAATTTTGTTTTTGTGAACTAGGTGTTCGTGCTTCTTCATCAGCTCCAAATTTTCTCAGCGGGTAGATCTTTACCAGATCAGCTTCCTATCCTTATTCCAGCTGGCTTTCCTGAAACTTCCCGAGCAAAATCTGCTGGTCTAACTATTATTGGTCCAAAACCAGGCACCGAATTAAATCTTGGTTAGTCTTGCTCACCTGGTTATTAATGGCTGCATACTCGATAAAACATTACTTCAGGATTAATGTATGAAAGTATAGCTTTGCATGTGTTTATGTGGAGGAGGTGGTGTCCCATGCACCAAGAGGTTGCAATATTGACCCCATTTACCTATAAATGGAACAATATGGGTTATGTTTTTATCCATAACAAGTTGTGCTACACTGCCCGACCTGGAAGTCACACCAAGTAAATCCATCCAATGACAATGTATTTAAAATATCAGCATAATTAATAGATAATACTTGTAAGATACTGAGATCAAAGGTAGCTAAGTTTGCATAATTAGTTCCTCCTGGAGGATTGGAATATTTTTTTTTTCCTTAGACATAGTTTAAGGAAAACCATTTTGCTTGTTAGATATCTTGTATCAGAAATGAGATGAAAGATATGTTGTATATTTCTTGTGTATGTCACATCAAAGAGAGGCACATGCATGTATTAGATATAGAAGGGGAACCACCTCTAAACTAAACCCTAAGCCTTGTTAGGCTAAAATAATGGGATATTACATGAATTAACATACGAGGGTTCCTTGTGTGCTGCCTTTCGGTTTCTTGGGCTAGAGGTAAGGTTTACCCTCTCTACTTCAACATAATGTAGCAGTTGTCATGGGATGGAAGGACTGACATTTTTTCCACTACAGGTGTCTTGATGATATGTAGTGTAGTAGGGATTTTTTTTAAACATATACTATTTGAATTCACTTGTTTTCATATAAATAAATGGGTTAAGATTATTCCCTCTCATATTGAATGGATAGCCTGAATCTTGATTTTTCTTTTACTTTTAAATTCAGTTGATTCAGTGCCATGTAGAATTGCTTTTGAGAGGGGAAAGGAACGACACTTTAACTTTTTGGCAATTTCAATGGGAACCTCGGGATGGATAATCCTTGCAGAAGAATCGCTTCAGAAACCTTGTTGTGGAATTGTTCGTGTTGTTGCACCGTTAGCAGGATGTAATGTAAGTTTGTAATATCTTTTCACGTATACGCTTTTACCCTCATCACCTTAATTGTTTCATTTTATACGTGAATAATTATAATATATAGGTGAATCCAAGGTAGTCAAAGGGTGAGCCTTGGGTCCAGGGGCAAGGTGTCAAAAAACGATCGGTTTTTTAATGAGGTGCATAGTACAAATGTAACATTTTTTTGGGGTTTTAGACATGTTTTAGTCTAGTTTAGGTTGTTTTAGGTTGATTCAAGCTTGTTTAGAGTTAGTGTAATTGTTTCACACCGGAATTTGGCTAGAATTTACCCTGAAAATGGGGCTTTTGTGGTGAGGTGACAAAGTTGCGCCTTGCGTGCTTTTGATGACATAGGGTGAATGTATACTTGATAAACCGATATGTATTAGACTAGTGTAATACATTATGGATGGGAAAAGTCTAATGTGTGCGCAAATGTAGATGCACTACTCTTAGCCTCGTATCTCATGGCTAAATGACCGATTTTTTATATAGTTATATAGGTCCAACACATCAAGAAATTGATTATTTTCATGGTTTTCCTTTAAAGTATTTATTTTCTTTTAATTAAATTTTCATTGCAGCAAAAAATAGATGAAGTGCATTCAAGATGGTTACACCTTCGAATTCGTCCCTCAACTCTACCCTTATTCGAAACC
Source organism: Tagetes erecta (assembly GCA_030867185.1). Lineage (NCBI taxonomy): Eukaryota > Viridiplantae > Streptophyta > Magnoliopsida > Asterales > Asteraceae > Tagetes > Tagetes erecta. The sequence continues at coordinate 11,455,819 of CM061492.1, read as the reverse complement.
GTCAATAACACCCCAAACCTTAAATTAAAATCAAAGTCATTGGTTGATGGAAGATGGATACTTGCATTCAGGGATGAAGCCGCCTGCAAATCAGCTTTGACCATGATTCACGAAGAAATAGTCTTCTTGCGCAGTGAAGTAGAGAGAAGACTTAAACATTTGATATCTGAAGATTGATATCCGAAGATATTTGAACAATTCGGGTTAGACGGTTGACAAATTTGGTTTCTAACGTTATCTTGTTACCATGTATAAGTTAATCATACGAATAATAACGCCCAACCAACTCCTGTTTGTAAATGTCCTTGTAACAAGATCTTGGTTCAGGTACATAGTTAATATATACATGACAACATATACTGGAACAAAGGCAATTTAAGAATATTGAATGCAGATTTTGATTGATAAATTCTATGTTTTAAGATTCTAACTAGCAAAGTATTCGCTCGTTGTAGCGGGACGTGTTTTGCATATGAAGAACTAAAGAAAAAGTCAACGTATGATAAAGGGCGCATTTACAAACTCTAAAGCAGCATAGAAACCAATATTTTGAAAACCGGACCACACACTGAATCGTTATTCTAATTTTAATGGTCGGACCGCGGTCGGACCGGGGTAGGATATTTATCAAAGCAATACCATAAGATTTCCAATTTAGACACAATATAAGTTCAATAATATTAAGTTATACCATATAAGTAATAATCCAAACAAATTCTAATGCCAAGAATCATTAAAAAATCATAATTTAAACAAGTTTTAACGTCAAAATAAAACGAGTTCATCGTTTTCATCACTTAAAAAATCAACATATTGACTTTCATTACAAAAAACACAAATATAAATAGATGAAAACATAAAATCCATGAAAATCAAAACATAAAAATATATATTTTATGACTGGCCCGATTCAATAGCGGTTCAATAGCGGTCCGGTTCCGGTCCGAACGGACCGGTTCGTACGGTTCGAAGCGGTTTAGAAACATTAATCAAACCGTGTCTAATTAAACCGGGATTATTAAAAAAAGCGGTCCGACCGCGGTCCGACCACCTGTTTAACAACACTGATAAAAACATTTCCGCAATCATGCTCAACCTTGTGGGGTAGCAAATGCAAGTTTTAGAAACTTGAGGGTGACGTGCGATGTCATTTACGTGGAATGTTTGCCAACTCTTATACATGTGTTGCCAAAAGAAAAATATAAAGATATAGACATTTAGTACGACTAAACGAAATGTGTTAAGTTGTGATAGATAATTATCTGTGTTAAATTTATATCGACACGCAAATAAAAATAAGCAATTGGAATGTCATATACGCAAAATAAATTTAAGTTATAAAGTTGTAAAAGAAATAAGGAGTTAAAATTGAAAATGATAGAACTTGCGGGGGGGGAAATGTTAATTAAGAATGTTAGATACAAAATTATATTGTGTCTTGCACGTTGCAGTGTAATCTAATCTAATCTAACGATAATAAAAGTATAATTATTACCACATTGTAACTCTGTGGTTAAACCTCTTATTTGTTTTTCCGCTCAAAATTTAGTTTTAAAATTACATTGGTTTTTTAATTAGTATGAAAACTTTTTAAAACATTAGTATTATTAACCATTATAAAATTTCAAAATATAATTATCAACATATAACAAATCATTCCAAACTTTCTGATTTTTCTAAAATTTGAATAATCCATTATATATTAGCATACATAGTTCTGTCAGCTTAATATTATTTTTAAATATATGTTTAGTCAATGTATTATCAACTTTTTTTCACTTTGAATAATCGAATTCATTTAAACAAACCTGTGTCATACACAGGTAACGGGTTAATAAACTAGTTATATATGAAAAAAGAGGATTTGGTCAAACCTCATTACGATTGTTGTGGTGGTAAAGTTAACGTCGTTGTCTACATAAAAGAAACATATGATATGGTGGCAACTTGTTTATGGAGATCTAAACATGAATAATTAATTAGAAAATAGTATTATGTCAAGCACGTTGGAACGTAAATAAGACAACATTAAAATCAACGAATATGAGAAGCCACATTTAACTAACGTTAAATTTTTGTTAGAGTTAAAGTTCGTTTTTCCACCATGTAGTTTGATCAAAGTAACTTGTTTCTTCAAAATATTTCAATTTCATGTTTTTCATCGATGTGGTTGCAATGTTTCAAAAAACTGCAATTTACTAATTTACTAATCTTGTTAAATATTTATGTTAATGGTAAGGTTACTTTGAGTCTTTTTACAGCAAAACTTGAAGGTGAGTTTGTGTAATTTATCTAAAAAACTATTAAAAAAACAAACAAAAACCCAAATCATCAGCATCTGCCCACCTAGGCTCTTCAGTCATTATCATCATTATCACCATCATCATCATCGTCGGCAGTGACTAGAACCTGCAACTATTTATATCTCCATTGGGTGCCGGCGATCATATGCACCCATCCCCACTGGCGATCGGAAGTATCACAACCTTCTTCAACCACACCAATCGAAGCCCAAAAAAATCAAAGTATTTCAAAACCCCTAAACTGTAGTCCCTGAGACCCTCACCATTTAACAAATCAAAGCCTTTAAAATGATACAGCAAGGTGATGGTAACCAAACAATCAAACATGAAAATGAAAATTTCACTAACACTTGTGTTTAAACCTATAAGATAAAACACTAAAAGAACAGCATGTCAAACATGGTTACAATAAATCAAAACGATCAATTAAAAAATATGATAGAAACGAATCTGCTCTTCTAGCGGACGCAAACACTTTTAGCCCGTCTAGTTTACAGGATCCATGCAAATGTTTGACATTATACATACGCTGATAAAACAATTACTATGAAAAATACTACCCATGAAGAACTAACAACGAACCATGCAAGATCAAAACTCTCAAATCCTTCAAATATTTCTAATGAAAAAAAAAAAGAAAAGAGTAAAACTTCACATGTATCAAGTTGACCCCAAATGATCCATCATCACACAACATCACTGGAAAACACTCCCACATAAGATCATGGGATGTAACAAAATAAACTATACACCAACATCATGATTTGGTCAAACTTTGACTAACCAAGTAGCAAAACGTTACACCGGAATAACATCAGGATTTGACGAGTCTTCACATCTCAAAACAATGCCGTCTAGGCTTGCAGGAAGCATACAGCTAGTCCATTGGCATGCAGTTGGAACTGGCTCTGGTGGGGGAACAATCATCAACACATTATCGTTTCTTTGGACAACTCCCATCACACTCACGCTGCTACCCTCTTTGATGTACCTGCGTTTCAATTTATAATCGGATGGAAAATGAGAGGACAGAAGTTGATCAACAAGGTTAATATTTAAAATGAGAAATTGTAGATGGCAAATTAAGATTGTTGGGGATAACGGGTTAAAATGGGTTGAGGTAATATGTGTGGTATTTTTAGTACCCGTTGAAGCACGTTGGGAAAATAAAAATTTAGAAGTGTACAGTTACACTTCAGAAAGTTCCATAGTTATACCTGTTTGATGTATTTCATACATTACTTTTTGGTTAGACCCATTAGAGATGAAAAATAACTGAAATGAACCCATTTATAACTAAAAGTTGCCACTTTATTCTAGAGGGTATGAATTCAAATTTCACACAATAGGTGTGCATACCCTTCTTTGAGTCGCATCATACGATCATCACCAGATAGAGTTCTCTCGGCCAGCCATCTTTTGAATTGAGGTGACATATCTTTGTTGGACTCATTGATATCAATAACAGCAGATTCTTCAACATATGGAGTCACCCGCGCACCATAACCAGTTTTAACCAACGCCCTCAGCCCAGACTGGAAATCGGATATATAGAAATCTACAACATGCCTCTGTGAATATTTACAAAAGATTGTTCAGAAACATGAATTAAACATCCTTACATGTATATATGTTCAAAATCAATCATTACTTATATAAAAACCTCAAAATCAGAAAATTTTGTCAAGTAAATATGGTTGGCTCACCTCTATAGACCGGAGACCCCAGGTGAAACGGCGATGTGTGGGGCTGGCAGGTTTTGAATTCCATCCTCGATATTCGTATAAACTTGTGGATGTATAAACACATCTGGGAACCCTTTGGAAAGATGACTCCAATGGTACATTTCCACAAGTAACAACCTTTAAAGAAAAAAAAAAGATTTTATTAATCAGCAAAAGCATTTTTATAATGGTGGAAAACTGGAAAAGATCATATGATTCCTAGACGGGACAGGGAAGAGTATATATTTGGGATCAAGCATATACATTTTTAATAAGGAATCAAGGCAACTAGAATGATTTTTATATTAGTATATTAAAAGAAAAAGTAAAATTAAAATAAGTTGGATTTATAAGCCATCTAAAAGTTAGAACAACTGTCCAATTTAAAGTACTTCATATTTACTTATTTAATGGATATTTACAGTTAAGATGCATTTTCCCCTCTTTTGATAAACCATAAAAAAGACCTTCACAATTCTTACGAATGGTTCACCTTATGTAATCCTAGCAACAGAAAAATCAATTGAAGTGTGACACGATACAAGAATCCTCTTATGTTGTTCTCTTATCACCTACTTTTTTGTGTCTCGCTATATTTGCTTGCTGATTTCAACATCGTTTTACTCTCAACTTATTTTTTGATTAAGAATAAAAATAAGCAGTGATAGTATTTCAATAATTTATTAACACTATAAGAAGGACAATGAGATATGGTTAGGTACTTAGGTATGTTTGGTTTGATTGTAGATCTAGGACTGGGTTAAGTGTCATAATAGTATGGAGACTTGGAGAGACCCTACTTCTAGAAACTAGACCTTTTCAAAGAGGGGTCAGTTTAGTATTTTGTTCTAGTATTCCCTTTATTTTTAAAAATTATTTGGGACGTCACCTTTTTATAGATAATTGTAGAAATTACGGACAATACAACACATGTCAAACAGTGTGTGTGTGTGTAATGTATGCATAAAGATAAGTGTGTTTGTGTAATTGTGTGACATACCCCTGTAACCTTGACGAACTGGCCATCTTTTGCTGTTCTAAGCTCAGCATCTGGATACTTGGAGATAAAATTAATGATAGCTTTTCTACCCCAATATACATTCCAAGAAAATGCCAGGCTCACGATAGCAAAAAGAACAACAACAACAATGAGAAGGATGGGATTACCAACGGCTGCAAGTATAAAAACCGCAGCAATGAATCCCATCACAAACAGCAAAACCATGGACCAAAAAACTAGTCTTGGGAAGCCCTTGAAGAATGAATGTGTATCCTCCTCACTCAAATGAGTAACCGCTTGGTTCTTAACCATTGAAGTGGTTCTTGATTTGATCGAACTTGAAGAGTCCAATGGACCTGATGACTTTCTAGGTCCCCCTGACGAGTTAAGTGGTCCAGATGTTATAAGCCCGGTGGCAGGGAGAACCGGAGGGAGAGGTCCAGAATTTTGGCGAGAAGCAGAAGTCAACCCTCCACCTTGAGGCCCAGATGACTTTCTTATCGGTTCACCATGTTTGTTTAATGGTCCAGAACTGGTCTTTTTCATTGAACCAGATCCTGAAACACCCCCTGATAAAGAACCCATTCGGTTCATGGAATGCGATGATATTTGTCCTGAGTGAACCGTATTACCACCGCCCATTGACCCTGTTCTTAAAGGACCACTGGTTAGCTGTCCAGATTTTCTTGGACCCTCAAACATCTTTCCTAATTCTCCAGACTTTTTAATGTCACCGCCAGTGTAAGGCACTGCGGTTGATGACATCGTCGGAGCCTTTTCTTTTGGTGGCTCTGGACGCCCTGATACATACAAACCATTGTTCAACTGATGAGATGTGATCCGAGAACTCATTTATGAAGAAATCTTTTAGAGCCAATCAGCCAGTAGCAATTGAAGTACACAAAGGATCTGTTACGGGTTTCTATGTATGATCAAAACCTACACAACAAGCATTGTAAAACCAATTCAAGTATCAATTCTCTTGCAGAATCATAATCTGTTATCTTAAACACTTGAAACAAACAAATGCAACTTCAATTTGCAATATTTAATTTAATCAGACCACATTAGGGCAAATGAGAAGTAATAAACATTAACAGTTTACTTCACTAGATGAACAACAAATACACATAAATCTTACTAATGAAAACTTAGGGCTAAAAAGGCAAATCCAAATACAAATCAGAAACCAGTTTCAGCAATTACTATAAAAAAGTTAAATTTCATGGATCTAAAATGAAATGTTACCTCAAACAGTGGAGATCGGATTTGTTTAAAAAGTAAACCACATATCCTGCTAAATCCACCATTAGCGAGAGTGAAAAACTGAGTTTTGAAGTGAAATTTTGTGTATTTCGTAGTTTGTTTTCAGTTGAGGATTGAAAATGAAAGGGAATGAGTGGATTTACGAACCCTAAAGATGAATGTAGATTGAATGTGGAAGTGAAATGAAAAGCCCTAATTAATTAGTATGAGTATTAGTATCAGTATGTATGAGAAATGAGAAAAATAGTATCTTTGCATACCTGGAGTGATTATGTGTCAACATGGTTGTTGATCATTGCAGACGACACACACACACGAATGAGGAGTTTGTTTGTTTCCTTAATTGCTTCAATATGCTACTCCTTGCTTACTTTATCTCTCATTTTGCAAACAAAAACAAAAACAAAAACAAATTGTTATCGGACCCATTAACCGATATTGTTAAAATAATGCGCTAATTGTTAAAATAATTGACAAAATATATAATACGGTGATAACTGTTAAAACAATAAGTAGAGTGATTTTTTTAAATAAACGAGACTTAGTAGATTCCTATTTTAGTTTTATTTTTCATGTTACAAATAAACATAATTGACTAATAACTACTTAAGTTTTTAGTATAAATTTTAGTGTCTAATAAAAGTTGGATCATTCTCATGTTATAACCATTAATATGATGATGTATTTAGTTGTTTGCTATACTTTTCTCTGCTCCTGGATGATTCAAACTTCAACGAGGGCTATTCTTCTCGAGATTCGTGTCTTTAATGCTTCATTTGATATTAGATGGATAATTCTGATCATGCTGTAAGTCCTGTAATGACCCTAAAAAAATAAAGGACAATCACCGTCTATAGTTGGTTTGTTTTTTAAATAACCAATTTTTACTCATGGTGAGTTGTATATAGCTTTATCAAGGGTTACAAGACGAGACGTGCTACAGGAAGTTATACAAGATAGTGACAGTAATGTTTCAAATACAACATTGAATGTTGTATACAAAGAAATATTAAGAGATTTGTAATAAATGTTGTATTCTTTTTTTGTCTTTTTTATCATGTATATTAATTCATTTTATAAAAAATAATGCTTTTATTAACATGTTACATTATAACTTTTGTTCCAACCCGTGTGTTAACATGAACATATAAGCGAGTTCAAGTTTAGTATAAAATGTGTTTCATTGTAAGATCTGTAATAAATTAATAATGGTAAATGTTAGGCTTGAGTTATCCTATAAAGTGTAAAAATGATGCAAAGTGTGAGAAAACACAATTGTAAAAAAAAGACACAATGAATGATTAAAAAAATCATAACTCACAAATTTTGATAACTTGTTTACTGTCAGTATGTTTAATTGTTTTTGTTTGGTTTGGTTGGATAATATAGCTCCATCATCTAAGTTCATGGGGTAACATGTAGATCTGGTTTCAAACAATATCTTTGAATTATTCTACAGCCTTTCAAAAAATATTTTGTTAATTAACTTTTGGTAACAAAGTGAAATGCAAACAATATGTATGTCATACTCAAGCAATCATTCATACATTGTTGACATCAATTTCCTTAAACAATTCATGGCTGTTGTCAATACAAATTCGATTCAGATTTAAATGTGAAATTCAAATTCACCCAACAAGTTTTTCTTTCAAAACCACTAACCTTTGATTTAAAATACAAATTTAAAGTTTGAAAATGATAAAAACTTATAAAACAATATGACAATAGTCTAGTGCTTCTTCATCAGCTCCATATTTTGTCAGCGGCTAGATCTTTACCAGATCAGCTTCCTATCCTTATACCAGCCTGAAACTTACCGAGCAAAATCTGCCGGTCTAAGTTTAACTATCATCACTTCACCAAACTAAATCTTGGTTAGTCTTGCTCACCTCCGCTTGCATACTCGATACAACATTACTTTTGGGCTAATATATCAAAGTATAGCTCCGTATGTGTTTATGCACCAACAGGTTGCAATATGGGTGAGTCAAAATTCTCACATTCGCTTCCTGAGGAACGTCCAATATGATTACAATAAATCAAAACGACTAGTCAATAAATAAATGAGTCAAAATTCTCACATTCGATTACAACTCCAAATATGATAGAAACGAATCTGCTCATCAAGCAGACTCTACAACACTTCTAGCCCGTCTAGTTTACAGGATTCATTCAAAGTGTTCGACATTATACATACGCTGATATGACACATACTATGAAAAATACTCCCCACAAAGAACTAACAACAAACCATGGAAAATAAAAAAATCTCAAATTCTTCAAATATTTATGAAGAGAAAATGAAAAAAAAGAGAGAATTGTAAATCTTCACATGTAACAAGTCGGCCCTAAATGATCCATCATCACACAACATCATTGGAAAACACTCCCACATAAGATCATGGGATGTAACAAAACAAACTATACACCAACATCATGTTTTGGTCAAACTTTGACTAACCAAGTAGCAAAACGTTACACCGGAATAACATCAGGATTTGACGAGTCTTCACATCTCAAAACAATGCCGTCTAGGCTTGCAGGAAGCATACAGCTAGTCCATTGGCATGCAGTTGGAACTGGCTCTGGTGGGGGAACAATCATCAACACATTATCGTTTCTTTGGACAACTCCCATCACACTCACGCTGCTACCCTCTTTGATGTACCTGCGTTTCAATTTATAATCGGATGGAAAGTGAGAGGACAGAAGTTGATCAACAAGGTTAATATTTAAAATGATAAATGGCAAAATAAGATTGTTGGGTGTTTTTTTTGGGGGGGGGGGGGGGGGGTAACAGGTTAAAATGGGTTCAGGTAATATGTGTGGTCTTTTAGTACTTGTTGAAGCACGTTGGAAGGGCTGGGTTTACCCAAAACAATTTATCGTCAATTAAAAGAAGTTATGCCTTTTATGTCATTACAAAAACTATACTACGGCATTTAATATATGAACTTCAAATAAAATTTAAGTGTACATTTACACTTCAGAACCTACAACACAAAAAAAAGTTTTACCTGGTTAATGTATTTCCTACTTTACTTTTTGGTTAGACCCATTAGAGATGAAAAATAACTGAAATGAACCCACTTATAAGTTATAACTAAAAGTTGCCACCTTATTCTAGAGGGCATGAATTCAAATTCCACACAATAGATGTGCATACCCTTCTTTGAGTCGCATCATACGATCATCACCAGATAGAGTTCTCTCGGCCAGCCATCTTTTGAATTGAGGTGACATATCTTTGTTGGACTCATTGATATCAATAACAGCAGATTCTTCAACATATGGAGTCACCCGCGCACCATAACCAGTTTTAACCAACGCCCTTAGCCCAGACTGGAAATCGGATATATAGAAATCTACAACATGCCTCTGTGAATATTTACAAAAGATTGTTCAGAAACATGAATTAAACATCCTTTACATGTATATATATGTTCAAAATCAATCATTACTTATATAAAAACCTCAAAATCAGAAAATTTTGTCAAGTAAATATGGTTGGCTCACCTCTATAGACCGGAGACCCCAGGTGAAACGGCGATGCGTAGGGCTGGCAGGTTTTGAATTCCAACCTCGATATTCATATAAACTTGTGGATGTATAAACACACCTGGGAACCCTTTGGAACGATGACTCCAATGGTACATTTCCACAAGTAACAACCTTTAAAGAAAAAAATATTTTCCTGGTCAGCAAAAGCGTAGTGGAAAACTGGAAAACTGTTTTTCAGAAATATATAAATATGATTCCTATACAGGCCAGGAAGAGTATTGAATTAGGATCACGTGTGTGTATGTGTATCTATATAAGGAATCAACGCAACTAAAATGATTTTCATACTAGCATACATGTAATTTTCTAGTTAATACCTGTAAGAAAAAATAAAACTAAACTAAGTTGGATTTATAAGTCATCTAAAAGGAAGAACATTTTTCCAATTTATAGTACTTCATATTTACTGATTTAGTGAGCTTTTTAAAGTTAAAATACATTTTATCCTCTTTTAGTAAACCATAAAAAAGATCTTTACAATTTTTACAGTTCTATGCTCAGCATCTTGATATAATGCCGATGCTCGGCATCTTGATATAATGCCAAACAATATGTTTATATAATGTATGCATAAAGATAAGTATGTTTGTGTGACATACCCCTGTAACCTTGACGAACTGGCCATCTTTTGCAGTTCTAAGCTCGGCATCTGGATACTTGGATATAAAATTAATGATAGCTTTTCGACCCCAATATACATTCCAAGAAAATGCCAGGCTCACGATAGCAAAAAGAACAACAACAACAATGAGAAGGATGGGATTACCAACGGCTGCAAGTATAAAAACCGCAGCAATGAATCCCATCACAAAAAGCAAGACCATGGACCAAAAAACTAGTTTTGGGAAGCTCCTGAAGAATGAATGTGTACCCTCCTCACTCAAATGAGTAACTGCTTGGTTCTTAACCATTGAAGCGGTTCTTGATTTGATCGAACTTGAAGAGTCCAATGGACCTGATGACTTTCTAGGTCCACCTGACGAGTTAAGTGGTCCAGATGTTATAAGCCCGGTGGCAGGGAGAACCGGAGGGAGAGGTCCAGAATTTTGGCGAGAAGCAGAAGTCAACCCTCCACCTTGAGGCCCAGATGACTTTCTTATCGGTTCACCATGTTTGTTTAATGGTCCAGAACTGGTCTTTTTCATTGAACCAGATCCTGAAACACCCCCTGATAAAGAACCCATTCGGTTCATGGAATGCGATGATATTTGGCCCGAGTGAACTGTATTACCACCACCCATGGACCCTGATCTTAAAGGACCACTGGTTAGCTGTCCAGATTTTCTTGGACCTTCAAACATCTTTCCTAATTCTCCAGATTTTTTAATGTCACCGCCAGTGTAAGGAACTGCAGTTGATGACATTGTCGGAGCCTTTTCTTTTGGCGGCTCCGGACGCCCTGATACATACAAACCATTGTTCAACTGATGAGATGTGATCCGAGAACTCATTGATGAAGAAATCTTTTAGAGCCAATCAGCCAGTAGCAATTGAAGTACACAAATGATCTGTAACGTGTTTCTTATATGATCAAAACCTACACAATAAACATTGTAAAACCAATTTAATGAATCAGTTAATCTGTTACCTCGAACACTTCAAACAAACAAATGTAACTCCAATTTGCAATAATCAATTTAATCAGACCACATTACATCTGTGAGATTTCAGATTAAAAAAAAGGGACTAAATCATGTAATGAAATATACACTACAAATGAGAACTAAAAACTAATAAACATTAACAGCTTACATCACGAGATGAACAACAAACACACATAAATCTTACTAATGAAAACTTAGGGCTAAAAAGGCAAATCTAAATACAAATCACAATTAAGGTTCAGCAAAGCAGCAATTACTACAAAATCACTATAAAAAGTTAAATTTCACAAAAAGAAACAGTTACAACAACTAACATTTCATGGATCTAAAATCAAACATTACCTCAAACTGTACAGTGTAGAGATCGAGAGTTAATTTAAAACAAAAACAAATCTGGAGCTAAATCCAACATTAGCGAAACAAAAGGTGCAGAAAACTCGGTTTTGAAAAGAAAATTTGGCGATTGCGTAGTTATCCACATAAAAAAAAAAAGAAAATTGAAGCAAGAGTAAAACGAATGAGTGAATTGAAAAGATGAATGTAGATGTAGATTGATAGTGGAAGTGAAATGAAAAGCCCTAATTAATCAAAGAGCATGAATGGAAGATGAGCTGAGAAGAGAAGAAGAAGATAGTGGTATCTTTGCATACCTGGAGTGAGTATGTGCCAACATGGTTGATCATGACAGACAGACAGACAAAACACACAAAAAATAAAATGAGGCCTTTGTTTGTTTGCTTGCTTGCAACCCCATTTTATATTAACCGATTCACTAACATACTACACTATACTACACTATATGCTATTTATTTAACTTGTTGTTATCACAACAACTTGATTTTTAAGAAGAAATACATCATAACGTAATTATAACCTCTAATTTAGTGTTTATAACACAAATGTGTTATCAATGAGCTATTAATATAGATATGGCAAACTTAGAGATGAGATGAGTTCGTGTATTTAAGTTGGTCTAAACCTAAAACAAAATATTCTAAATTCTTTATTTTAAGCTTTAATATATTGGTTATTTAATCGAAATTAACCAAATCTGATTGTTAAATGAAGTGCGGCTAGCTACACGTTACAATTCGGCTACGGTTTTATATATGGCATTAAGTACAGTAGCGATCTTGGTTTTGAAAACAACGTTAACCGTATCGTGCATATCCTAAAGTGACTTATGCATTGTACCACAATCATTGCATTAGTAAAATTTACATAAAATATTTTACTAAAATGCTTTGAATTTGACAATAAAGTTTAACGGCGTTAGTTTCAAGGAAGAAACTGACAAATTTTTTAAAAACCAAATATGAAACTGCAACAAATAATTAACCAGCCGTTAGTATGTCGCTCGTGAATGACACAAATCTATCTCAGAAGGAAAAACCGACTAAATTAGGTTCAACTACAAAGTCTAAATTTCCTAGAAAGTCTAAGAAGGAATTTGGATTATTAGATCTAATATTAAATGAAGATGGCTCATAAGCACAAGGTGACATAATGATAAATAGTTAAAACTTTAAATGGTAGGCCAAAGGTATATTAGTCTTGTCTCACTTTCAAATTACACCCTGTTTTTTAAACGTTCATAACTTTTACATACGATAATATTTTTTAATAAAAATTACACCAAAAAACGAGATTTTTTAATATTCAAAACGCATATAATATTGATATATAAAAAATGATTTTTTTTTAAGTTTCAGCTCATTGTGTTATATTTGTTAGGTCATTGTGTTATATTTTTCAGCTCATTGTGTTATATTAGTCAAGACATTGCGTTATATTTTTCAGATTGTGTTATATTTTCATCAGGTCGTTGTGTTATATTTTCATCAGGTCATTGTGTTATATTTTCATCAGGATGTTGTGTTATATATTCATCAGATCGTTGTATTATATTTTCATCAGGTCGTTGTGTTATATTTTCATCAGGTCGTTGTGTTATATTTTCATCAGGTCGTTGTGTTATATTTTCATCAGGTCGTTGTGTTATATTTTCTTCAGGTCGTTGCGTTGTATTTTCATCAGGTCGTTGTGTTATATTTTCATCAGGTAATTGTGTTGTATTTTCATCAGGTCATTGTGTTATTTCAGATCATTGTGTTATTTCATTAGGTTATTGTGTTATAACACAATGACATGAATAAATAACACAATGACTTGACAAATAACACAAAGAGCTGAAAAACGTGTTTTTTTTTGTTTTTTATATATGAATATTATACGCGTTTTAAAGATAAGAAAATGCTCGTTTTTATGGTGAAATTTTTTTAAAAAAATAATATCGTATGTAAAAGTTATGGACGTTTAAAAAAATGAGGTGAAACTTAAAATATAGAGACATTACCATCTTTACCCTTCCTTCTAATTTTAAGGGAGTGCCACATGTCATCATCTCATGGCTTCTTAGACTTTATAGGAAAATTAAACTTTGTAGTATAACTCCACTCAAAACCGACTAGCTCGTAAACTCTATGACAACCTAACTTCCCGTACCAAGCGTAAATTTTTAATCTTGAAGGGTTGTTTCTGCACTTTCCTATTTCTTGGAAAGAACGACACACGAAACCTTTTCTTCCATTGAATCAATTAAAAACCTAAAACATCTTCACCGTTTTCATCTCCATTAGATCACTAGTTCCGAGTCGCCATTGCCACAAAAGGTATCAACTGTTGTTCAGTTTTTATCTGTTTTCATTCAGTTTTATTTATAGTTTTTGTTCCAACAGAAAGAAGATAAAGATCAGAATAACACGTTTCATTCAGCTTGTTCAATTTCAGCTACATATATAACACTTTGTTTTTACGATTAATCTTGCTACAATGACTGTAATGTATAGATCTGATTTCATTTACTTTACTGTACACAATCTGTATGTTTAATAAAGTAACTTTTTTTCTGATACTGATGTTGGCATCTTGATGTTCATTGAGATGTACAATCATCATAGCTTCTTTAAAGGCAAATTTGTTTTTTTAAGTGTTTCAACATTCGGAACATTGTGAACTCAAATCAATAGAATCATATAATTGGTCTAACATGTGTTCAAATAGTGGCTGCTGTATAAAGCGCCACATCAGATGGTATGATTGGTATTACGGTTCATGTCTCATCACACGCACATCACATGATGCGCACATCATTTGCAGCTCTCATCATTGCATCATGTATCCTGATGCGTGCATTTGTTAAACCAAGTCCACTTCACACTCTGGTTTGTGGGTTACATCTTCACTTCTTTCCACACCCGAGATGCATGAAAGGAAAATGTGATGTAAACTTTTGTGGGCCTAAGCATGCAAAGCGGTTAAACTACTAGTGCTGCACGTTTGAGAAATTACAGACAGCAAATTTCTGCGCTTTCACCTTACATGCACTTAGTATTCACAAGGCAATATGTAAACTCAGACCTGTGGCATTTCTGTTAATACTTATATGAAAACTCTGAAATAACTTGTTATGGTTTGAGTGTTAGTTATGTTTCACCTCTAATTGGATCATAGGCTATTAACTTATTTAATATCACTTCATTTGATTGTTGTTATCTGGTTTGTATTATGCAGGAGATGGATACTTTATTGACCTCGGAAGGAGATTCTCAAAGGACTCAGTATGTACTCTTTAGCTCCATCATCTTAATTCATAGTGTAACATGTAGGATTGTAGATATGATGTCAGCTAAAGATATGAAGTAGAAACTAGGTTGTTAGCGATGTAATCAAGCATATGGTAGGGTCTTTACATTAGTTGCAGGGTCTTGGCGTTGCCAATTTAATAGATGTGCCAGGGTGGGCTCAAGCCATTTAGAGGCCTTAAGAAAACTTTAAAAAGGGGTCTTGTTGATAAAAAAAAACTTACATCTCAATATTTTTAAATCTTCTATGTATGATACGTTGCTTTTGGAGTTTAGGTTATACAATCTTTTCTTCTCGAGTTTCTTTAACGGAAAATATAGCATTTTCAAATCCATGTTTTCTATGTTTTAACTTTTAGAAAAACAAGGTCTTTTACCTATTATATAGCGTTTCAAGAAATATATTTTTCTTGTAAAGTCCTCTCTCTCTCTATATATATATATGTGTGTGTGTGTGTCTTTGCTTTAGAAGCTTTATCGTCTAGCCACCTCTGGGTCGTGCTCTTTGCATTCATGAGTGAAATCACTCTTCAAATTCAAAACTGATTTGGAGTTTCTGACACCAGCTACACCCTTCCTATTTATCACTCTTTGTAATAAATGCTTAGCTTTGGATTTAAAATTGCGCCTAGATATGGGGTTTTGACACCAATCATTTGTTGCAAAGTTATTATTGTTTTGGTCATAGTTTAGGGTGTATGATGAATGAATTGATGGTTGATTTTTGATATAGGTATCCGTATGTGACGGGTACATCTGTCATTGGGATCAAATACAAAGATGGGATTCTCATGGCTGCTGACATGGGAGGTTAGATAAATTTTAATAACCTACACTTGTTGAATTAGTTCACTTCTTGATTGATTTACTTCATGCATAAGTATGTTGCATATATCCATATGTTATCGAGAATATTAATTATATCTATTCTTTCTCACATAGTAGAACTATCAATGATATAATAACTAGATCAAACACATCTTGCAAGTTTATCGTTTCTTGCTGTAATGGAACTACAGGAAGATTGAACATTCCATTAAGACTAGTAAATAAACAAGTATCTCAAAACATTATTGTGCCACATTCTTAAACTGTTATAAATGTCAAGTCAACTCACATATGTGACTTCCATTCGACATTAATGGAAAATGTGGTGAAATTCACGCATTACTTTTACCTTCACATTCTAAAAGTAATTAGCAACTTAATCATAACCATATACCTAAAAACAGAGGATGTGGTGTGAATTGATTACATTTTGTTGAAATAGTGGTTAAAATAATTTTTGATCACTAAACAACAAATTTATACGGATAGAAGTATAGAACAATGGAAATCACCTTTGCTGGTATCTGGTAATAATTTTTGATTTTTTGCTGACATTTGTGTTCATAGGGTCATACGGATCCACCATTCGCTACAAGAGTGTGGAGCGAATTAAACAAGTGGGCAAACATTCTCTTATTGGTGCAAGTGGAGAGATCAGTGATTTCCAAGAAATTCTGAAGTATCTT
Source organism: Tagetes erecta (assembly GCA_030867185.1). Lineage (NCBI taxonomy): Eukaryota > Viridiplantae > Streptophyta > Magnoliopsida > Asterales > Asteraceae > Tagetes > Tagetes erecta. Next base: position 11,439,203 of record CM061492.1, on the reverse strand, counting down.
GACGAACTAATGTAAGACTAATACTTGAAAGTGCCTGATCCATTTGTGTTAGTTTCACAAACCTTTTTTTTTATTGTTTTCGATTTTTATCTTTTTGGATAGTGACGAGGTGTTTGGGCTATAGGTAACGTATCAAAATGGGATTGGGTCCTAGGTGTGTAACTTTTTGTACTGGTTGGGTTGGCGTGAAACACTTCTCAATAGTTATACTACCTGCTTGACCCGTTAGAGATAAAATATAGTTATCTTTTTGGTGGCTCATCTGACTCGTTTTCTTTTAAGCCGGTGTTTTTTATACTATCCGTTTCACCTGTTAGAGATAAAACATAGTCTCGCAAATTAATAGGTTGAAGTTGCCACCTCTACTTTTAAATGTGAGTTTTAACTTGTGAGTTGTAAGTAGTGATTTGTACTTTATTCAGTTTGCATGACAATATGTGGGATGATGGGAACTCGCTTGGACCAAAAGAGGTGCACAGTTATTTAACTCGGGTGATGTACAACCGTCGCAACAAATTTGATCCATTATGGAATTCACTTGTAATTGGTGGAGTGAAAAATGGGCACAAGTATCTTGGATCGGTAGTTTTTTTCTCTCTTCAACTTTAGCATCAGAGGAACTTACCCTTGTCCAGATGACACATGACAGCCATTGATTTTAATGTAGAGAAATTATTTTTGTGCAGGTTAGCATGATTGGTGTGAATTTTGAAGATGATCATATTGCGACTGGATTCGGAAATCACCTTGCCCGCCCACTACTTCGTGAGGAATGGAGGGAGGACTTGAGTTTTGAGGAAGGTGTCAAGTTATTAGAGAAATGCATGCGTAATCTTCTATACCGTGATCGGTCTGCTGTCAACAAGATCCAGGTGATGACGATAAGTCTTTTTACTACTTCATAATAACCAAATATTATATGTTTAGTATTCATTCATCCACCCTCACTGCTAGATATAGCAAAATATAATAGGGTTGACATGTCCTGCATACACTTTTCTGTTCCATTTTCAAAATTTTTTTTGAATGATTATGAGTTAAATATTATTTTCAAACTATATTATTTTCATAACAACCTATTTGCTTAGGTCCTCAAGAGATTTTAAAAAGCATATTACTTCTTAAAACTTTACTCATTAAAAAACTAATTTATTTTTTGAATAACCCGATTTAGGTAGTTTTGCGCATTAATGATGCTCCACAGGTGACTTTGGCCCTTTATCCTCTACGCTCGTTTCTAATCTTACCTGTTTGACCATAGCTCAAATCAAACTCATTTATAAGAAGATGAGTTGATATAGTCACTTCTACGTTTCCACAAATCTCTATCTTTATATAAAATATATATAGGAAGGACTGTCACTACTAGTTCTAAGTAAACAACTATATAAATAGCATAGTTGTGGTAGGTGCATATATAAGTAACAAACTGTATAAATAGCACAGTTGTGGTAGGTGCACTCAAGGCGCAAACAGTGAGCCTTGAGCTTTTAGGCACGTTTTAGACTTAGTTTAGGCTAGTTACAGACCATTTTTGGATGTTTCAAACAAATCCGGACAGAATTTGCGGAAGTTTGCTGAAGTTTACAGGATTTGATGGGAATTTGGTTGAAATCATGTCAAAGGCTTGCCGAAGTGGCTTCGATGGTTTTTGACTACATAGATAAATAGTTGTGCCTGTTGCTTTAACCATGATACGTATAACAACCAGACTCTCTTTCCCTTTCCCACCGTCTGGCAAGCACCATGACACCATGTATGTATTGAGTGTGTCCTGTATGTATATATATTAAAAATTTTATAATGGTTTAATTGAGATATTTGAATCTACAGATAGCAAAGATTACAGAGGAAGGTTTAACAGTCTCCCAGCCGTACTCTCTTAAGACTTTCTGGATCTTCAGCGCTTTCCAGAATCCAACAGTCGGTGCCGAGGGATCATGGTAAATGACATCTCTCTGTCTCTTGTTTAAATCTGGTTGTAAGATTTTTATGTATTTTGGCATTTTGTTTTTCATCACATGTCTGTTATTAGTAGTTCACTTATCACCTATTTGCTCTTTTCAACTTTTCTTGTACTTGTGTATGCAATAAAAAGATCATGAATATAGAGCTTTCTAGTGCCATTCATGTGTTTAAAACCTTCAGAACAACGTCTTAAACATTATCGCACAGAAGCACCAAAAAGTTTTGTTACTATCAGAACAATCATTTGTTTGAAGTATTGTTGTTAAAAAAAAGAGAAATAGTTTAAACCAGTAAACGTAAAATATAAATAGCGGTTCGTGTTTTGCATTACTATTTGTTTAGTTATAATGATTTTATAAAATAACTATTACATTCTAAACTATGATGATTAGAATGTGTTTACTGTTGTTCTATAGTTAAATTGACTTAAAAGAGTTTTATTTTAAAATTAAGCTTATATATTTGGAACTATTTGTAAAATTGACTTAAAATATGTATCTTATCCAAGAATGTGAACACATTAGGCAACCACGTAAGCCAACTTATAGCGTCAAAACATAAACTTGTTGGTATTATGGTACGTAGGGTCTAATTAATTGTAGTTTGTGGCTTTGAATAGCTAGGGTGGATCCAGGATGTACACTTGGATCTTTTGATGTCAATAACATACAGGATAATTTTTTTGTTATTTACTTTCATTTTAAACATCAAATCAAATGTTTGATATAAGCCACCACGTATATAGTTACTAGTTACTCTATTAGAGCTTAAATATCTTAAAAACCACTAAGGGGTTGTTTGGTAAAGAAATTTGTATATTAATTTTTGTTTCAATCATTTCCTTCCGTGTTAGCAAAAGAATGACGAATTAAAAACTATTGCCTAATTTGTTTCATTGGTTATAAACCAAACATTACATATTCATTAAGTGTTTTACAAGAAATAAATTTTTTTTCTAAATGTGTCACTTAATATACATGTATATAACATCAAATAACCACCAACTTATTTAATTATATAGCGTGTGTACTTTTTTTTTAACTCGTGTAATACACATGTCACTAACCTAATAATAAAAAACTAATTAATGAGTAAATAATTTGTCATTTGACATTCTACCATGTCATCTATCTAAGCGTCACAAATTATAAAAAAATATTTATTTGCATAATAATGTAATTTTTCAAAATTTCATCTAAACTCATGGTGACTTGAATATTTATATGTATTTTTTCTTTTTTATTTTGTCTTTTTTTTTAGATTTCAACTACAATAATACAAATTAAATTTGATATTTGTAATTTTTTCTTTTGTTTATTTCTGAATGATTGTATTTATAATTCTAATTGACTTTTAAGATACAAAGATTAAAACAATTAATTTTTATTACAAGTTTTAAAAAACAATACTATTTTTCGATTTCAATGCAAACTATTTGAAAAGGTATTTGAAAACACTTTAATTAAATTTTAAAAATAAATTTAGAATATATCAAAATATCATATTATCTTATCTTTTTATTACTTATCATATATGTTAAATTTTAGTCTTATAATCCACTGCTAAAAATATAAATTAAGTTAGAAATATATTTCAGTCGTCTCTTATTTAGTAGGTTTCAAATGAGAACTTTTTCAATCTTTCTTCTATATAATATAGCAAAATCATATTTGCTTACTTGGCATCATTTAAGATCCATTTGCTTAGTTGGCATTATTTGAGAGATTTTCTCAAAATTAATAATATTGTTATATTTAAAAAATATATATATATCTATCTATAATAATTTATTATAATAATATTATTTTTCATTTGATCCCCTAAGATTTAGCAAAGTGTTTAAAAAATTAAGACTATTTATATTTTCAACCCTCTCCTACTAAGGGTGTGTTTGGGTCAGGTTATATTTACTATGGTATAAACAGAAAACTTAGAGATAAAATTATTAATAACATACAATTAAATACATATTTATTTTTTAAATATACACAACTTTTTATACGACATTGTTTTAACAAAAACTACACCATAAAACCGAACATCTAATTCTATTTAATTTGATTATAATATTGTTATACCAAACAACAAGATTTTAAATAAATTTTAGTTTTACTCCAATTTATCTCAAAATTGATTGGAACCGTTTATGTCCATGAATATCTTTAAAATCATCATATGAGTGTTATGTCCCCGAGCGTAGCGTGAGCACTAACCTAGTATAAAATAGTTTAAAGTAAAGAAAACATAAGGAGATTGGATAAGTAATGAGAAGCAATGAATGTAAATATCGGAACGTAGGGGATCCATGTGCCACACATCTTGGACATTTTGTCACCTATAGAAAAAAAAAGGCCTCTTCTTTGGTTCACGTGATTATCCTTTAACGAATAAACAACAGTCCACGTAAGCCCTAAATATTTGGATTATCCAATCTTTACATATTCATATACGACTAGTTCCCGAATAAAAAGATAAAAAGATAATTGTACTCAGATTAAATGCAATAACCGAGTTTAAACCTCCATCTGTCCCATTAGTGGCGTTTAAAGCATCACTTTTGAAGAGAATAATGTAACTATGCAAGTGTTGAAAGGCACAAAGTGTGTAACCTATAGGTAATAGGGATGTTAATAACACAAATAGTATTGCAATATTTAGTTAGATACATAATGAATTTCTTAACATATATTTTTGAAAAGAATAAGTTTTTAAAAAAATTTGGGTTGTTTTTTACAGCTATTAAATGAGCCTAAAAAGCTCAAACCGCGAAATCAAACTGGTTGTATGGTTCGGATTAGGTTTGATTTTTATTTTAAACGGTTCGGTTTTAACTACATATAAACTAAAAAAAGTTTTTGATTCAATTCGAGTTGATTAGAATATGGTCCACTGATTTATGTGTATCATTTTGAGAGTGCACATTGTGCTTTTGTTGATACATTTTGATCAGACTATATACAAACCTTCCGAAGACGTTTTTAAATGAACCGATCACTCTTCCTACAAGAAGCTAATATATACAAATTAGCTAGTTTCATAACCGAATACACATGGCAGTCTTCGCAATGATTTAGGGGACCATGTCGTCACAACTCAGGGACTCATTCGTCTAGACGAACTCAGAAACTCATATATAGGGAAACTATTTTTAGTCAGAAATGTTTTTACCATCTCTCTATGCGGGCCGGGGAATCACGACTTCACATGTACTAGAAGAAGAATATGTAGGAGTGTAGAACAATATGTATCCAGTAATATTACAATAATTTTAAAATAGTAAGAAAAAAAAAAGTTAAGACATGCAATGGTCAAGTGGTCATTGTTCCTCTCTTCATGACTCTCTAGATATCACAAAAGACCATAGTTCAGGTGGGCTCGGAATTCGAACTGACAACCTTATACAAGGTCTAGCTCGAATCCTTCATTACCTAAATCCATCAAAAAGTGAGCGTTGAACTTGGATCTTCTATAAAGAACTCAAACCATCGTACCATTAGGTCACACATAAGGATCTACAAATCTATATAATATTTCAGAGTTTTTTAGGGGCAAATTTAGGCGGGAAATTTTTTGAGAGTTCAAATTGGGCTCCAAAATTTCATTGTTATTTACGGCAACTCCACTCAATGATTTCCAATCAATTGTATTATACATTTTTTGGAAATACGTTTGTGGTTTCAATCAATCTGGTTGTTAAAGTTTTGTTTATTGTTTCGTTTCTTACAAACAGATTCTTATTTCAAATTCAGTATGGTGTATAACCAGTATTCGATTTTGATAGCATGTTCAATCAATCCGGTTGTTGAAGCTTTATTTACTGTGTTTTATATTTTCGATTTTTATCCTTTTTATTTATATATATATTTTAGATTTATCCGTGTGTATACACGGGTTTTAACCTAGTCTTATATATATATACACAAGGAAAGAAAAACATTATAGAGTTAAAAAAAAATTTTGTAAAGAATCTAGTATGATTGACATTTAGTTTGAGAGATTCGTTTCTTTATATAAAAAAAGTCCTCGAATTTTATAACATTTCCTTACGTGACAACAAATTTTTTTTTAAATTGATCATCTGCTTTGTTGTTATAACTTTAGCCTCCAATTCAACTTTGACTCGCTACTTTATTTTGACAAATTTACAGCCTTTATTTATTATAACTTTGTTGTTTAGTATGTGTTGGATTACGACTTTACATCATCTTGCAAGACATAAAACTTTTGCTCTGGAATGCGTTTGACGAAGTCATATACGCGATATCCAACCGTCTAATCACGTGACTCGGCATTCGAACTAGTTTACAAGCAAATAGTGTATTAACATGTTGACCAATTGAGCCTCAACTGCAAATGGTAAGTAAACTTGTTATAAGTAGCCAATCGTTAGAAGAAATAAGTAGTGAGATTTGTATGCAAGTTACGAAGAGAAAATAAAAGAGTGGTGGGTGTCCTGCATTACCAGACAAAACATGTCTTATTCTCTTCTCCATCCCCGTGACTCTATAATCTTTTTCTCTTCCTCTATAGCTATCTATCTGTTTGTTTTAATTTGTGTGTGCCATTTTTTGTTATTTTCTCATCTTGATTGGATATTTTTCTTGTAAACCCAACTCATGATAAGTTAAAATCTTGGGATTTGTGCTTTCATTTTTTAAAACATATCACACAAACACCCTATAGACACGTGTTTTTAATCCAGCAGATCCATAAATTTTAAGGGGCTGTTTGTTTTACTGTTAATGGTTTAGTTCAGTGCTTAATCATTTAGATTCAGCATTCAGGGCGTTTGTTTCATAAAAAAATGAGTCTCTGAATGGTTTAGTTAGTACTGAATGGTTAAGAAATTGAAAGATGCTGAATAAAACTAAATGGAGCATATACCAAACTTAACATCACCTGAAATTCTATCTTAATATCTCTCCCATTGATAGAGCCTCTTAATAGTTCAGACCTTTTAACCATTCAAAACTTAATGATTCAGATTTTGCCAAAGAGCCCCTAAGGTGGTGTTTGTTTTTTCTGAAAAAGATTTACGTATGCTCTTTTGTCTGCACACTGCAAATTATTTGTTTTTTCAAAGACGTTTCATTAAAAAAACATATACGCGAGCTCTTCTTGGTGCAGACTTGGTCCAGTCACTTCTAGGATCTTCTAAGGTCTGCAGAGGATTAAACATCGTCCAATACCACCACCACCCACTGTACACCACCACCAGTTTATTTTAGTAGTCTATAGACGTTAAAAAACAAACAGTCTTCTTCTTGCAGATTGCAAAGGTTTGGTCCACATCTTCTTCTACATATGTCTGCAGATGTAGTCTGTAGATATTTTTCTATAGAAAAAAAACACCTGAAACTATTGTGTTATGAAAGGGTGAAAAGTGATCACGAAAATATAAAATAAGTGTGTCATGTATAGGTGTCACATCGACAATGATAATCACCCTAAAAAAGTGATAATCAAATGTGCATTTAAAAAACACCACACAGTAATCATCCTCATCATAGGCCTGATACGAGCCAAGCCCCAACCCATCACACCCCATCGTCAGCTTGAACGTGTTATGGTGTTCTAACAGCGACGTAGCATGTCATGGTGCCTGTTTGTGACTTCATAACAAACAATCTAAAAATAAATTTAAAGTACTTTATCAAATACAAGACTTGAACCATTGATCTCAAAAAAAAGTATCTCTGCCAAGTCCAACAGGTTTAAAAAAAGCCTCACTATCTCAATGCATATATATATATACATAAATAGTCCTCTCAATGCATATGTATACACATAAATAGTCCTCTCTTTGTAATCCACACGTCTCACAATTGCTCAAACTCAATCTCTGCCTTTCATTAATCCAAGGTTGATCTTTGATCAATTTTGTTTGTCCAAAAAGGGTTTCTGGGATCTGCTAATATCATATTTCTTTACTTGTTTAAACCCTATTCTTGAAACCAACTTTTGTTTATACAAAAATAGTACACCCTTTTAGGGTTTAGGGCTTTTCATTTTCATCATTTTTCAACCCAATTTCAACAATTTCTTTGATTTTGGGAGTTGGGTTTTCTAATTTTGTTAAACATGAAGCTTAAAAACATAATCTTGAACAAAAGTTCCAACCTTTTTACATTGTTTCAATCAAAATTCAAGAACTTGTGAGTTAGTTTCTTGAAGTGTTAACAATGTCTTCTTCAATACTAACAACTTCTTGTGGGTTTGATACAACAACACCTACTTCTAGTAGAACATCTCATTCATCTTCAAGTCTCTCTGAATCAACCAATTCCCCTGTTTCAATCTTGAACCGAAAACCTCGAACACCCCGAAAACGACCCAATCAAACTTACAATGAAGCAGCTGTTCTTCTTTCCATAGCTTGTCCCAAAGTTTTCCAAACCAAAAATGGTACAAACAAAAACATTAATCTTTCGACGTTCACCGCACAAAGTAATAATTCATTTCATGAACCACCGGAACTGCTTTTGCCATTTCCGGTGGTTCAAAACACAGTGTTTGAGTCAAAAGTGTCAACTTCACCTGGAATTGGATACCGGAATTGTTACAACAATTCAATGGAAGTGTGTGAAGGGTTTGATGATGATTTCGAAACAGAGTCGATACTTGATGAGGAAATAGAACAAGGGATTGATAGTATTATGGGAAGTTGCTCGAATTTAATAGCCGAAAAATACGAAACAAAAGGCAATTCTTGGTTGAATTCAAAAACTTGTTATGGGTATCCGATGGGATTAGGATTTGGTGCAAATTTGGAGTTTAATTTTGGATTTGGAATGAGAAATGGAATCAGGGCATTGAAGAATGGTGATGGTCGGAATTGGTGGAGTTTTCCGGCGGTCAATGTGGTCAACGTGTCGTCTCCGGTGAAAGCGAAGAAAATTCCTGTGGAAAAGAAGAAGAAGAAAGTGGAGGAATTGATGAAGAAGTCGGAACCGGAATTGGGGCAGGGGAATTGGAAACAAGAAGTGGCAAGTTCGAATCGAGAGTCAAAGTTGTTACTGAAGTTGAATTACGACGACGTTTTAAACGCTTGGTCGGATAAAGGGTCGCCTTTGCCCGAAGAAATTTCCGGTTTGGATTCTCCGGGCAGTGATATCCATGTTAGTGTTTTTCTTTTTCATTATTGTCTCTAATAAAACCTTAATTTTATTTAAAGGCGTAATTTATAGTCAAGTTTAATATAAAAAGTTCTAATATAAATGCAACCCATGGCTTGAGCTCTTTTAAGTTTGTCTAAATCAAAATTTTTTAACTCGATCTCGAGTAGCTCATTAGCGTCATCACTTATCTGCAGCATCTTTAAATTAAACTTCGTCCATAAAGAATATATTTGCATCCATTTAACTTTAGGTTTAAAAATCTTGATACTCTATTTTAAACAAATAAAATGGTTTAATTATATTTCTACTAAACATGCCCAAAATCATGAAACATAACTAAACTAATTAAAAAATGTTGACATATATTCGCCTATTCGGTATAAAGTTGGTTTTATCTAAGAAAACAATGGAAACTTTTAACGTTTTCTATATTTTTATAAATTTCATATTTTAATATTATGCCTTGTTACTTCTCTAGCTTCCCGTAAAGTTTTTAATATTAATACTAATTATATTATGTTGTGTAATGTATATATGTTGTTTATATCGACAGACCAAATTAAGTCAAATAGATTTATTCTCAAAAGAGGATGGATTGCGAGAAGCAAGTGTGATTGGTTACAAGGAGAAAAAACATACACGTCTACACTCTAAAAAGATTAGATGTCAAGTTAGAAAGGTAAGTTGATAGATAAATCTAAGGTGTATATATCTTTACTTTTTTTTAGTCTACAAGTTTACATCTTCATGTTATTCTCTAACAAAAGTATTTTTAAAGTTTTCTTATAATTCATAAATTGTTATACACATAAACCTCTGAGCTTAATTTAAGTTGGTAAAGAAATGATTGAATAGAAAATACATGATTTGTCTCAATTTCATTTAATCATTTATGGTTGTTGCATTATTTATACCTTTTGTGGGTTCCATAACTCATAATGAGTAAAATAAAGTGCTCTAAATATGTAATATTTGTTTAAGGACATTTTTTAATAGGAAAAACTAAAAAAAAGAAGGTTTTATATAGTTATCGTCAATTATATTGTGAAGTTTATAATTGGGTTTAACTTTGTGATATATGCAGGGGCGGTTTGTTAAAACTTAAAAGGACAAATTCATCAACTTGTAAGGAAGCATAAAACCCCCTCATCTTTTGTTAATCTCTAGTTGGGCCCTTTACCTTTTTCTTTTTTTACATTTCTTACCTTTATATTTCTTTTTGTTTGTTCAACAGTTATGTAGTGTTGTTGAAGAGAGGTGAGAGTAGTTCAAGAAGAGATGGATAGGAAGGAGAGAGTAAAAGAGACAATTTAAACATTTTTGTTATCTATATTGATTTTTGTTCATTTTACATATTTATTTATAGAAGACAAATAAAAGTATCAATAATTATGGTGCCTTAATATTCACCATTTACTCTATAACTTGTGTGTTAACTTTTAAGTGAAAGATGTTACGATAAATTATACTAAATTGTTGAAGTAAAACTACAACTTATCATAAGGATTTGGGTGGATAGAAAAGCATAAACAACTACAATGACGACAAAATGAAAGTTCTTACACATAAAAATCCAAATTGTTTTCACAAAAAAAACATAAAAACGACAAAATGACAAAGAGAAGACCTACAACTTGTCCCAGCGACCTTTAAGGTCTTTAAGTTCATTGATTACTGAGTGCAAATCAATGTTTTAAACAACTTCTCTTCGCCATAAACCACCAAGTTATTCACAAGATCTTTTCAGTGATTGTGAATCCATCTTTTGTATGGGGTTCTTCAATATTTTCTCTGCACTTTGCTTCATCGTGATATTTTCAATGTGTGTTGTTTGGTTCAATAAATTTTCACCGAATGCCACAACATTTCTATGTTGAGAACTACTCATATGCTTCAAGTAGGCACAATTCTTCCCAGCATTGACTTTTTTCCAATTGTCAAATCCTTTAACTGTAAATGCATCATGACCGTTGGACACATTTGGGTTGTCATTAAATACATAACAAAGTAGACAATATGAAGCATCTGTTGTTGGAGAATACTCTAACCAACTAGGGAAAATACTAAACCACGAATGTTTGAATCTACGAGGATGCTTTCTTGAACTTTTTACAGGATACTCTTTAAGATGGACTTGGAAAGGTCCTAAACTCAGATACGCTTGTCTAACTTCTTTCCTTAAACTAACCGGATAACTCCACATTGGTTTTCGCTTAGCTGGATCTCTTTCTAGATTATTAAGATCCACTTCATTTTCATAATTATTTGTATTTGATGATGGAGCTTCACAAGTACCATGCTCTTGTTGATTTTCATGTTTTGGAGCTTTGTGACGTTTATTCTCTTGATTTGCATTATCAATTTCTTCTTCATCAACAACAACCTTTCGTTTGAAATAACAATCAATAGTTTTCATCTTTCCCATGTTCTGCAAAAATGAAATGAAATATTAAACCCTAAAAATCTAAAACCTAAGTGCCTAAAAGTGAAAAGAACTAAGAAGCAACAATCAAAAACTTGAAACGACTAATAAGCCTAAATTCACCATAACATCAAGATTCAATAAAAAAAATCCAAAACCCCTAATTTCAAGATTCAATCAAATTTGATACACATGAACAATTAAAAATCTTAAACCCTAAACCCCAAAGTGAAAGAAATAAAAACAGAAGCTATACATACACTGGTTATATGCTTGATTTTAGGTCGCTTTGCTACACTGTTGATTGATTTTTTTTTTTGGTCGCCTGTTCTGCTTCTTTCTGGGAGGGAAATTGGAAACAATGAGATCTTAATTCCCGCTTTTGAGTTACGGTACTCACCCAATTTGATAAAAACAAGTCCAATTCCCGATTAAGTTTGTAGGGAGCCCAATAAAATGGGGTAAGGTTTGAAAAAATTTATACTACTAACGAAAAAAACATGGGACAGTTACCGTTCTTCATATCATTTATTAAAAATGATGATATTAGACTTAATTAAGGACGGTTCGGTAATTCTCATGTGTTGATTGAAGGAGAATTAACTAATAAGTAGTAAAAGCTAGTTTGTTATTCCTAATATCTAATATTAATTAGTTTAGTTAGTATTTGAGTTTGAGTAAACTTAGTTTAAGTTTATTATTATGTTTATTTCCTAGTTCTAATAGGAATAGATTGGTATGGTTACCATAGGTGTTGATCAGATTATGTATGCAGAAAGAAAGTTTGTAAGTCAAACTTATTAAATAAAAGTATGTTTTTGTTTAATAACTTTCTGGTTTAATACCATTTATGTTGCGGTGCTGATGACAACTACATTTTCTACTAGGAAGATAAACATATATTCTTATTTATTTATTTATTTATTTATTTATATATATATATATACTGACGATAAAGAAGTACACCTTTAAAATCTACTTCTAAAGAAATACACCTTTAAAATCTACTTCTAAACATATATTCTTATTTATTTATTTAATCGTTAGTTTGATGCTCAAGGACGATGTCAGACATTTCAGGAGAAACCGACTAGCTCATAAAACCATTCTGACGTGCATAGTTGCATATGTCTGGAGAGCTCAGTGACATCTCTATTAATGACTGTAAAATTTTATCACTAGTGAGTTCCGAACTTTTAAGGGTCATATAGGGCTCTCGACCACACTAGAAAGTGTCGATGGACCAAATGGCAATTATAAATTACAATAGATCTAATACTTTCTCTCTCTTATAGATCGAATTAGATAGACGTATAACTGGAATGAAACCAAAAAACCAAGAAAATAGGAAGAACAACAAAACAATTCAGCTTTGTGTCCGGATCTGTGTTTTACGTTCATAATATATCAATTAATAAATTAACATGCAATTTTACGTAGAAAGAACAAATTAAAGCATTTGCAGGTTGATATATATATGGGTACATTTGAAAGCTTTAGAAAAGCCTATGGGGCTCTTAAAGACTCCACCAAGGTTGGCCTTGCAAAGGTCAATAGCGAATTTAAGGTATCATCAAATTCAATTCATACATGATTTTGTTTTCAGTAATAATTATATCTATAAATCTTTATCATTTCTTTCGTAACATTCAACCGAAGCATTTGGATATCGCGATTGTTAAAGCAACGAGTCACGTCGAATGTCCACCAAAGGAACGCCATGTTAAGAGTAAGTTTTGTATATATATTCATATGGCTCATATATAATCTAGATATATAATTAACTTATTTAAGTAACACAAAACTCAAATTATATGATAACCATTGTGTTCTAGATCTGATTTGGGTGCATGTCCATATTTTGTTTTTGATTGTAGAGATCTTTTCTGCGATATCTGTAGTTGCTCCACGAGCAGACGTTGCATACTGCATTCACACACTAGATAGAAGATTATCCAAGACGAAAAACTGGATCGTAAACTCTTCTTCTTTGTATATGGTTATTGGGGTGAATTTCTTTTTCCTGACGGTTTTGATTTATGTAGGTTGCCATAAAGACATTGATAGTGTTCCACAGAACATTAAGGGAAGGTGATCCTTCTTTTAGAGAAGAGTTCCTAAATTATTCGCGACGAGGTCAAGTATTTCAAATCTCAAACTTCAAAGACGACTCAAGCTCTCTTGGTAAATCACCCTTGTTCGAAAATGTTATGATTTAACAAATATTCATGTCTACTAATCTAAAAATGATCGTTGGGAAAAGCTTGGGATTGCTCTGCCTGGGTGAGAACGTATGGAATGTTTCTTGAAGAACGGCTAGAGTGTTTTAGTATATTAAAATACGACATCGAGACAGAGTCCTTGACTAGACGCACACCAGGGTCAGGCAAGGTGCGACAAATGTTCTATTCTATTTCTCTTTACTTTCATAAACCATGTTTTAAATCATAAATTAGTAACCTTCAAGGGGTGACTGATGGTAAGCACCTGATTCCCTCTATTAGATGTATCAGGTTCGAATTTTGCGTCCTCTATTTTAGTGTCATATATAATCGAATGTTGAAATATGATTGGTTATAAAATTGTGAAGGGCTATAGTAGAAGTCGGTTCATGAGTGCCGATGAGTTACTAGAACAGCTACCTGCGATGCAACAAGTTCTATGTCGTCTCATTGGATGTCAGGTGAATGTTAAACATATGTCATGAAGATTTTAAACTTGATGAATGTTTCCATATAGTTTTTGAATTGAAATGTTTTAAACAAAGGTACTTATTTGTTGTAGCCCGAAGGAGCCGCTTACCACAACTATCTTGTGCAGTATGCCTTGGCTCTAGTTCTCAAAGAAAGCTTCAAGCTATATTGTTCCATCAATGATGGCATCATAAATCTTGTTGATTTGGTATATATTTACCACAACTACTAGTCTATTTTCTTGGAACTTTTTATAAAGATTGATTGTTTCAAAATCCATGATGTCAAGTAGATTTTTTTTTGAACTTAACTTTTCCTAGTTCTTCGACATGCCGAAACATGAAGCTGTGAAAGCTTTGAATATATACAAGAAAGCCGGGAAACAGGTATTGCATGCGTCTCCCTTCACATTTTGAAATTCTCGACATCCAAATATGATCACGATACATTTACGACCTTTTAATGTTTCTTAGGCTGAATATCTTGCTGAGTTTTACAACTACTGTAGACACTTAGATTTTGCAAGCGACTTTCAATTCCCAACATTGAGACAGGTACTGAACCTTGGATGGTTGTTGTCCTTAAAAACATAATGTGACGTGTTTGTGTCTTAACAGTAACTTAAACTAACAAAGAATTCATTGTAGCCGCCAGCTTCGTTTCTTGCTACGATGGAGGAATATATTAGAGAAGCTCCTGCAATAGGTTTGGTTTCACTTAGGAGATTGGTATGTGTATTTCCTTTCCAAATTAAGACACAAAGTGTCGATTGTCGAAGCACTTGAAATTACGCTATATCGTTGATGTTTCTGTTTCACATGGAATTAGGAGTATGGGAATCTTAAAGTAGAAGAAAAAAGTGACGATTCTAGCTCTCGAAAGAACGATGGTGAAGAAGTTGAAGACAAAGAGGCATTAGTGATTGTGCCTGAGCCTGAGCCACAGTTTGAGACTAAGAAAGAAAAAATCGTTCCATCGTTGATATATGACAACGGTGACAATGATCTCTTGGTATGTTGCATTTTCATATCGTTATTTGTTTTTAACTAACGGCATCCAACTAAAGTCTTGTTCATAGTGATTGTTGATTCGAGTCATAATGTTAACGTATGTGTAAACATTTTGCCATTTGTTCAACTAGGGCTTGAATCAAACAAACCCCAAAGCTCTAGATGTAGTGCAAAACAATGCAGTGGCCCTTGACACCCTTGAGAATGGTATGTGCTCATTAAGTCATTTTAAGTATGATGTTCATGTTAAGCTCTAAACTATAAATTTGGACATAATATGAAATAAATCTTTCGCAGGTGATCCTCAATTATCATATACAAATTGGTATGGAAGTACAACGACACCAGGATGGGAGGTAGCACTCGTCGAAAAAAACATCAACATTAACATTAACAATACGCCACAAAGCAAATCGGTTAGTTTCTATTTTAAGATTAGGAAGAAGACTAGTTAGAATATGGTTTTTTTATCCCAAGCATTGCTACACAACCAAGTATTTATGAATAAAGCCCATGTCGTTATGCATACAAAATCACGTACTTATTTTTATCAGCGTTTCAACATTAGTATTTATCACAGACGTTGGCAACACGCCAGTCTTAATCTATCAAAAACAAAGTCGTGTTTCCACCACAATGCGCATGTGTAATTCATCTTCATAGTTAAATTGCAATCTAACAGAATTTAGATATAACCTAGAACTTGTTTCAAGAATTTTGATTTCTTATTTCAGGGTGGTGGTGGATTCGACAAGTTCTTATTAGACAGTTTGTACGAAGATGAAGTTGCTAGAAGACAAATACAACCACAAAATGTTGGCTACAACACAAGCTATAAACGCAATATGCAATGTAATCCTTTTGATCTACAACAACCATCACTGTTATTACAAAACCCTTTCATAACGTCAAGTAAAATCACACCCACGATGAATGTACAGATGACAATGTTGCATCAACAACAACAACAATCCGCTCAAACCCAATATCCACATTTGTATCAGCAACCGTATAAACAACATAACATGTTGGTTGTTTACAATAACCAACTTGGTATGAGCACTTCAAATCCATTTGGCGACGTATACGAGTATCCTCAAAGTAGTAAAGCATCACAAGGAAAACAAATGGTAGTCTAGAAGTACAACTTTTGTTACCTTTTCACAAAGACTCAAATAATGAGCAGAGGTACCAAGTGTGGGATTTGAAACAATAATAATTTGCTAGGTTGTTAGTAAGTCATAAGCATTTGGATAAGACTAGCTCCACATTCTTGATATTTTTTAGAATGTATTTGGAATATATGTATCATTAGATTTAAACTAATTGCTCAATATATGTTATAAGTTTTAGTAAACCTTTAATACTTTGAATTGATACGTTAACTAGGATGTAAATTTATGAAAACACATCAAGCTAACATATAATCCATAGGTTTGGGTTTTAAAGACATCAAGCTAACACATAATCCATAGGTTTGGGTTTATGATAAATGGTTTAGCGCCAAAACCCTGAACACATATCGTTAAATAGATCGTGTTTAGGTTAACATGACGAGTTCACATGTTGACACATTTATTTCTATTGTGTTTGCGTTCATGCACGTGGCACGATTTTTTAGAGATGTATAGTGATTAGGTTCATATATAAACTTCAAGTTCGAGTCAGGTTGAACTTGTCCACTCGCAAACACAACATGTTAATCATCCAACTTCAATGAGTTTTTATTTAATAGTAACAATTTTATATAACTTCATTAAGTTAAATTATAAGACGTCTCAAGATCTTTCATTGTGTAGGTTATAATGAGTTCAAATCTTACTTGAAACATTATACGCTATTTATTTTAGGATCATGAACCTTTAGATGATAGGTTCTAAGTAACGTGAATTGTATTTTTAAGCGTGAATAACCTTTCGGTCAATAGATAATAACGTGAGTTGTATTTATAGGCGTGAATAAGCTTTTATTAATAGATATTTTGACAGAAAAGTGCAAGTCCAAAGTACAACTAGAAACCAAACACCACCGAACAACATAAGCACACATTATCCTTGTTTCACTGCTCATCTATCTTTCACACACGATCTACACCAAACCAATGGCTCGTCTCTTTTCACAAACCCTAATCCGAACAACAGCATCATCTTCAAATCCCTTGCAACCATTCAAATTAGCTCTATCGCAATTTTCAAGCCGATCATCAAAATCTCAATTGATCGAGGTGGATCTCGAATCCGAAAGCGATGTGGAGGTTTTAGGGTTGAGGAAACTTGAAGATGCGATTCATAGCATCATTGTAAGGCAATCGGCACCTGATTGGCTCCCGTTTGTTCCTGGTTCATCTTACTGGGTACCTCCTCGTCGTCACCGCCGTGATTCTCAGGGGATTGTTAGCTTGCTGAGGAAGTTTTCTAAACCGTTGACCGATGAAGAATCAATGGCGGTTTCTTCGTCTCGTGGTTGGCCTTCTTCTGCTTATTTCATTGAAGGTATATTGTGACCTTGTTTTTGCTTCATTTGATTTGATTTGGGATTGATTTTGCAACTTGTATTTACTAATTAGCTTGTTTAGATCTGCTAGTAACAGAAATTGAGTTGGAATGAAGTAACGCTAATGAAATAAAAATATGAAACATAAAAACCTTTAAATGTTATTGTTTGTTTGTTTAACTAACGAACGGAGTTTATGGCCGAATAGTTCACGAACTGTTCTCTGAACGTTCGGTTCATTTGCAGCGTTAGTTTTTAGGCAATTGGATAGGTATTTTGCATGACATGACTAGTTCCAATGTTAGTCTTAGCATTGTTGAAGGATATGCTTTAAATAGATGAAAAAAAGTTGTTTGGACACAATCTTGGGATGGAATGTGATGCTATTCATATGGAGTTGGCATAATGAAAATTGAAGGGCTTTTAAGTGTTGGTTGAGGGAGTGAGTGAAATGAGGTGGTGTTTATATTCAATGACATATGGATGAGGATGGGTTTGGCATATTAGTTGTACTGAGCCAATATGATAAGAAAAGATGATATAAGGTGGCTTGAGCTTTGTTAAGGTAAATAATAGCCTGAATGTTGTATAAGTCACCAAGATCAATTTACCTTGCCAAGACAGAGGGTTTAACACTTTAACCTTCACAGTAAGACAGCGACTGGATGGTTTCTTACTGAAAATCTTTGAATTTTAACGATTAAGGCTCAGATTATGCTACTCCTTCTAACTTATACAGGTCAAATTATCTTCAGTTTAATAGATGGTTTATAACTTATAAGCTAGAAAGAAACCATTTACAAAGGATGTGTTGCTCTTATTATAAAGGGAGGAAGAAGAGTTTTTACATTCACAGTCATTAAGAGGTGATTCACTGAGTGGTATTAGTACTAGGAACTTGGTATACATGTCCAGACATAAAGCATGTAAGTCTTGGATGCATACACATAAAATGCTTTCATAAAGCTAAACTTAAATTCTTGGTGCTACTTTGATGAATTTTTAATCACATTGATATGCAACTTCTCTTTATGATGAATACAATATGCTTTTTAATAATAAAAGTTATGTTTATTGATGATTAAAGTTGTATATTGTAGTAATATGTTGACCAAATTACTTTTGGTTAATTACTTAAATGTTGTCCTGCCATGTAAGTTGTTTACTGATACCTTATAATGAAAACAATTCTGTTTCTGCGGCCATTACCATTAATAAACTTTGCATAAACTCTACTACATAGATCCACTAAGGCACTAATAAGATATAACTTTTGCAATTGCAATCCCTTATCTTATGGTGATTTAGACAAGCTTCCATCTTTGTAGTTGGAGTCACATAGCTTTCTTCTTGAACCAAGTTATGTGTGATCTGATTTTAAATTGTAAGATCTTGATAGTCTTGCATTCAAATGATCATTGTACATGATCTGAGTCAATACATGACATCTGTACTCTGCATATTCTTTTCTAGCATCTATGTATCCTCAAGTATTTAATATAAATGCGAAACCGGTGGAGTATCTCATTATGTAGAGTAAAGTGCATAGTAGGTTTATGGTGTCATTTCACTTGGTAGATCAAAAGCTAGTAAGAGTTGTGGATGGAGGCGCATATACAGTGATATGCCAAGTGTAATGTATTTATATGTGTGTGTGTAAAAACATACCTACTTCATAATATCTGGTTACTTATTATGACAATTGTTGATGCAACCCTAGGAATTAGTGGAGTTAGTATGACTTGCTTTACTAAATTGGATTATATGTATTCGCAGGCACATCCACTATGCATCCGGTGCCTATTGAGATAGAAGCAGAGGGGGTTCATAGTAATGAATTAAATACGCCTGATGCCAAGGAGGAGGAAGAATGAACTTGCATGACCACAAGTCCTCCTGATCTTTCAAGTAAGTTTAAATATCCTTTGTAACATTTATAGTTGCTATATTTTCTTTGATTTGAATAAAATGGTTCAAGTTTTATACTTTCTACACACATTTAGCTACTTTTAACCCCTTTGGCATGTTTTCTTTTTAGTATATGAATGTTATTTGACCTGCTGGAGATTAAACTGTAAACATACCCATTTTCGTCATAGTTGTATGTTTTGTTAGTTTTCTTATGACTTTTCATTGAACACTGCAGGGTCGCTTCCTGTTGTAGATATTTATGAAAGGACTAAAACGCCCCTGTGGATTGAAGAAGGGGAAGCAAACTTGTTTGTACAGTTGAGCCTTGGGTAATGTGGTTTCCACAGGGGCCGGGGTATGTTGGTAAATGTATGTTGTTAAAACATTCTCATAAGCCGCAAGGTTCCTTTGATTACATTACTTCTGTTGTGACCTTCCATTTAGAAATAATATCGTTTTGGTTAACACTCTCCTTGCAGTATTCAGTTTTTACTACATATTTCGATCATCGTTCTTCTAAAACAAGTAGTATCATCTTTATTCTTTCTAATGTTAGAACTGAATGGTTCAACCCTTTAATCAAATGCATCTCTGTTTTAAGAGGTGATTTGTCCCCTGCTTAGTACTCTAAGCATCTCAGAGCTGTATGAAACTGTTGAAACCAACCAAACCGCCCAAACATGGCGGTTTGAGGAATATGTGATTCAGTTAACGGTTTGGGTTTGGCAGTTTGGAGTATACATATTGTTAAGCTTAATTAGAAATTATGAATTTTAAGTTTTTAACTCAAACAATTTTTAAAGTAAATGAAAATCCTGACATGTACTTATAGCCAGTAATGAAACTGGTTTGACAAGAACTGGCTATGGCTACACTGGAACTGAACAGATAACTTATATCTCCAAAAACCGGCTCCCATCGGATTCATCAAGAACTGATAATGTCAAAATTGGTTAAACCAGACCTTGAACGATGTATCGGGCTGTACGTATTTGTTTTCATTAAGGAGTCTTTTTGACATTACAAGGATGTTAAAGTTGGTAACTTTAGTTTCTGCGAGTTTGTTTCACCGAGTGTATAAAGCTAAGAATGGTATTGATGTGATCTACTTGTAATCAATCGAACAAACAATTACGGGTATGATTTTGGGGGAAGAAAGAGGAGTTAAAATCCAATGACGACGGTTTTTCCTGTTGAGTTCATGGACACCCCTTGGCTTGGAGGATTTCATCATGTCTTGTGAAACATGATGTTGGCAACGGATGATTTTAATGGAATGTGATAAGGATGCAAGTAGGAATGTAGCTTAGCTGCGGTCAAACTCGTCTAAGCCTGATCTTAGCTCATTTTGAACACTCTTTCTTGCTCGTATATTTAGAACGTGATACATGAATCATGTTCCTCCTAGAATGAATTTAGGGGTGTTCAAAAAGCTCGCGGCTCGAGGCTTGCTCGAAAAAAGCTCGAGAAAAGCTCGGCTCGAAAAAAGCTCGGTTGTAAACGAGCTGGCTCGGCTCGACTCGAATTGATTCAAGCCGAGCTCGAGCTAGGCCTGGCTCGGCTCGTGAGCTCGCGAGCCAGCTCGAAATATACTTTTTATATATAAATTAGTTTTAGTAAAATGTATTAAGTTTAAAAAATAGGTAGGAGATGGTTAATATGTTAAAACTTTTAAATTAATTAATTCACAACATATAAAAATATGAAACAAAAACATAAATTATACATATAAGTATGTTAATTCTTTATGTTTTATTTATTATTAAAAAATAAAAAAATTAAGAAATTAAAAAAAAAAAGCTAACGAGCCAGCTCGATTGAGCTCGAGCTGGCTCGAGCTTTTAACGAGCCGAGCTCAAGCTCGACTTTTCAGCTTGATAAGAAAAACGAGCCGAGCCGAGCTGGCTCGTTTATTATCGAGCTCGAGCTCGAGCCCAGTCTAGCTCGGCTCGGCTCGGCTCGATAACAGCCCTAAGAATGATAAACCAAATTAAAGGTCTTATAATGAGCTTCAAATTTTTAAATACCTGAGGAAGTCAGCTTGATTAGAAGGATAAACGCTTTTCAAGTCATGGTTTCTCTTGTTTTAGCAATTCAAGTGCTACATGCTATAACTCGTGAGGTGATATACGCTTTTTGTAGGATGCCTATATATTGCACGGGTAGTATAAGATTACTTTTATATTGGTCAATAGTAATTTATAAGCTCTCATAACACACAAATGTATGACATAAAATGCAAAACGAAGCGAGTTATGTTAAGAATAATGTATTTTTTTGTTATAGTATTTTTTGTGTCGTGGTATTTTTTGTGTCATAGTATTATTGAAACTTGTGCAGGATTTCACTTTATGGTTTTTGATCTATGTAACATATTTTGTTTCTTTTCAAATATAATGTTTTATATAAGTCCGAATATATTTATGTTTTGATATAGAATGTATTCAAAATACAATCAACACAAGGGCTACTAATAAGTAATAACTTAATATTATTATTGTTACGATATTATTTTCTATTAAAAAAATGTATAGAAAATTGATATGAATATTCACGGTCAATGAATATTAGATTCCTATAATTCTAGCTTGCTGGCATGATCATAGATTCATCTTCGATTGGATCTTGAAAAAGTCAAAAGATTCCACTTTTGCTTATAATAATAAATAAATACTTGTTTCATGTGTTTGTAAATGTGCATTTCAGAGTATATATACATGTTTAAATAATTCACTCAAATAATAATTATTGGTTGATTTTAGAAGCTGTTCACAAAAATATATATTACTCTTTGAAAAATTATAATGACGATAACTAAACGTGTTCATCGGGGCGTTCTTGGTTTGGGGAGGTGGTGTGGGTTTACTCGAGCGAGGCTGGTTTATATGGGTATGTAAGAAAGGTATGTCGTCACACGTCACTTAAGTAGTGATGTCAGGTTCGAACACCTATTTTTACACTATAACATATATACACATATTAATATTTTTATACACAAGAAAATTAAAACTTTAAAAAACATATCTCAACCTAAAAACCATTAAACCATAGGTTAGTTCTAGCCATCGTTTCAATACTCGCAATACACATTTACTCATGCAAAGTATTTCAGAGTTTTTATTATCTTATTTTATTTTAAATTTTAGGTTTTTATTATTTTATTTTATACTCTTAGTTTTAATATTTTTTTAGATTCTAATTAATTATTTTTAAGTTTAGTTATTTATATTATTTTAAATTAATGAAATTTTGTATATTTCTTTTAAATATATGATATAACTTTTGTTGAAAATGTAATGGTAATAGAGGGCTCAAAGATCTGTTGTGAGTTGTGACCCTCGAGCGCACTCATTACCTAAGAGTACTAAAAAGCTCAAATGCGATAAACAATTTTTAATTAGATGTTGTTGCGGGTTCAAGTGGGTTGAGAAATGAATGTCGCCCTTCATCGTTGTAAAGTACTTTATAATAACGTTGAGTGTAAATTTATTTTTCGATGAAATCACACACATAGTAAACGTTATACTACCAACTCTTAAATCTATGATATTTACCCATAATGAGACTTGTAGTGTCATCATTTGAATTTGAAAGAGAGAACATATCAACATCATGATATCATTTTAACTATCTTCGATAAAAGAATGACAACTATTTAATTAACTTTATATGATCAAACAAATTATGAAGTAAAGTACCAAAATATTAAGAGTTGTTTGTTGTGACTAGAAGTCACAATCGTCTTAATATTAACAATCTTGGTGCTTGTTTGGATTTTTTTTCTTTTATGTACATACTTGTTTGGTTTCTACCATTTATTGTCGATTCTGGTTTATTGATGTTAAGATCCTTAATATATTCTCATTAACTAGGTTTAACACCCGTGTATTACACACGGGTTGAATAAACATATTTTTAAAACATTATAACTATTATTTTTTAAAATTTATAGATAGTTTTATAAATTATTATTAATCATAAAATTTTGTCTTTATTAACTCCCTTACTCAATTTTCCCTCTCAACCTTCCTTTTATAAAATAAATTATGTTTTCCCTCCAAAATTTGCCCCCTAAAAACTCTAATTTATTAGATAGATTAAAATAGAAAAGAAACAAGGAGGGAAATTGTTTCTTTTAAATTCTACATAGGTTAAGTAATTGAAAAAAGTATATGAATTTTTGGTGAATTTAGATATAAGTTTGTAAAGTTAAATTTTTTTCACATAAATAGTGCATGTGGTATAGCATCAACCATAAGTTCGTAAGCATTAACATTTTTTTAGTGACTATGAGACTTTATGTTTATATATTTATAACAAGTTTAGGTATTAATCCTTACTTCTATGAGTTTTTTTTGTTAAGTTTAAATAAAAAAAACTAAGACACCTTATAAAATTCTATTTTTGTAATTCTCTTTCTTTTGTGACACAGAAGAACCACTTTTATAATGCCAACCCACCCAACAAGCGCCAACACACCCCAACACCATTAGACACTGTCAACAACCACAGCCATCAACAACTCACCACTATAGGCTAGCCCATTTGCTTGATGTGTTCCACCCACACCTAAACAACTAATCCACTGCCACCATTGTTGTTTGACACAACTTGGGTACCACACTGATCAGTGGCGAAGCCAACAATTTTATATAAGGGGAGCCGACAGTCACGGACTCACGAGACCCATTAATTTTTCTCCTAACGCTATGTTTCGGGTTAGGTATTCAAGTCGACGATTAGATCCGGTTCGGGTCAAATAGTAAAAACTCTAAATATATAACTTTTCTTTATTTATTCTAAAGATTGTTTTTATACAAAAATAAAACTAGGTAGCTTAAATTTAAGTAGGAAATTTTAAAAATCAAGTTGTCGACTTGTACATTATGAGTTTAGTCTTATTGTTTATTTTATGGACTAATTAAATAAATAAAGCTACTTAAATTTAAGTTGGAAATTTTAAAAATCAAGGGAGCCAAACTTTATATATAATATTTTCAAGGGGGGCAAATCTTACATATATAAAAAAATTAACTACCAACCGAAAAATTAGTGCTTATGAAAAACAAAAATGAGAGTGTCTTGACCCCCTTTGGTCTTCATGACCCTTCGTCATTGGCACCGATGCCTCTCGATCCATTTGACTATGCTAACAATATAATGGCTTTAGCCGGCTTCTCTGACACAGACAACCATGTAATTGTGACATATGTCAACCCCTGAACCCTTTCACATGAAAAATGTTACATGATTATTTATGACAGATACTCAGGTGAAGCCGTTATCCTTATAACGACAATATGACGATGGCCATTAGTTACATTATATGACATGGTTACTTGAGTAAACAATTATATATAGATCATGTAAGTTTATATGGTTATAGAAAACTGATACGTACCCAAATGCACACCATTATCCACGTTCACTTTTATCACCCATGTTTACCCATGTTCCCATTTGTTTCATACATGCATTAGTAGTTAATTAATTCCATGTTTACAATTTTAGTTCATGTAGCACTATTTCCTATTTGTTAGGTATTTCACATTCAAGTATTTAAACATTGTAATGTGCATTAGTAGGGAATAGAAAATTATTGAATCAAATTTGAGTTTTATGTATCATTTCGTCTCTTGTGTTCTTGGGAGTTTGTAGGTTTTCTCCGTAAACCTATCAAAAACACATAGTAGAATACTAGAATTTGTTAAATACTATTCGGCTACGTACCAGAATGGCAGAATCTAAGATTGAGTATGTAAAAAAATGGTTCGCTTTCACATGTGGATAAATTAGTATGTTCGTATCGTTTCTAGCAGGATCAAGATACAAAAACTATTAATTAGAATATAACGCGACACCTTACAAATATTTGGATTATTTATCAAGAGTCATTTTGTCTATATATTAACAAATTTGTTTTTATTAATGATCGAGTTTGAATGAATAAATATTTATCATAGAAAATCTTTTTGACACAATTCAAGTAAAAAACACAACGATAGGTAAAAAATTTATAAATTATAATCTAAATCAATTTCAAAAAAATGTTTCCTTTTTTATAAAAATATTTCAACGATAGATGGTATTACTTGAAACAATAATCGACTAGAATCCTGATTAATTTGGTAGGGTTTTTTTTTGTGTTTTTTCCTTTTTTAATATTTATATTAAACTAATTAATAACTTCACTATAATATTTTCTCACTATGACCAATTATAATAATGTCGATCACAAACATAACGTATGTGACAAAGTTATAAACATATTGCATCAAGTCACACGAATATCATATCATACCGTAAAGAGAACATATATCATGCAACATTACGTACGTTGTCGTTACTATGCATGCACTCTACGGAACGAATTTCTAGTTGTAGTATTCAAATACAATTCTCATTTTGTAATAAATCTTTACTGTTAAAACGCAAAAAAAAAAAAAAAAATCTTTTAGTTAGAAATAAAAAAATGAGTAAACTGCAGTTTTGGTCCTTTTGTGTTTTGATGTCATTAACAGTTTTAGTCCCACCTTAACAGTTTTGGTCCATGTGTTTTTATTTTCTAACAGTTTTGGTCCCGAACACTAACTCCATCCAATTTTCCGTTAAGTCTCTCACACATGCGAAGTAAAAATGTCATTTCTCTCACTATTTTTGACAAACGACTGAATAAAAATGTTAACCTACATGATGACTTGGATAAAAAAGAGGGAGAATTGACATTTTTACCTTTCAGATGTGGGGTGCGTGTGAGAGACTTAACGGAAATTGGATGGAGTTAGTGTTCGGGACCAAAACTGTTAGAAAATAAAAACACAGGGACCAAAACTGTTAAGATGGGACTAAAACTGTTAATGACATCAAAACACAGGGACCAAAACTGCAGTTTACTCTAAAAAAATCGACCCCATAAAATGACAAGGTACGTATATATATATACTTTTTAAAATGAAACTCAAAAAAGTAAACGAAGTCACATGAATAAAATATATAGTTTTGAATATTCTAAATACATGAATTAATGATCTCCGGCCATATATATATATAACACGAGAAGTCTACTCGATCTTCACGTACCCCGCTCCAATCATGTCCACTTCCATCTTACCCTCTGCTTACCAAGTGTCCCCAGCAGCGCCCGACTGGCTAAACAAAGGCGACAACGCATGGCAGATGATCTCCGCCACCCTTGTCGGCCTTCAAAGTGTTCCAGGACTCGTAATCCTCTACGGAAGTGTTGTCAAGAAAAAATGGGCAGTCAACTCGGCTTTCATGGCTTTGTATGCCTTCTCGGCCGTTGTTATTTGCTGGGTAACATGGGCTTACAAGATGTCGTTCGGCGAAAAACTTCTTCCGTTTTGGGGAAAAGCCGGCCCCGCGCTTGGTCAGAAGTTTCTCATCAAGCAAGCGGCTTTGCCGGCCTCTGCTCACTACTACAACAATGGCACGGTATGTATTAATTAATGTTTATTGCTTACTTAGTTATAATAATATTTATTATTAATTACTTTATAATGTCTTTCAAAAATTATAAGTCACAAATTAATGAAATTAATCAAGATTTGTTGGTTTGTTTTAAGAATTTCTGACATGACGTGAAAATCAAATATAATATTTGGGTTTATGTTATATTTAGGTACGTTCTGTATCTGGAAAATATCTGTTAACATGTAAAAAACGCGTTTTATTCTTGAGTATTTTAGAAGTTATTTTGACGTTTAGTTTTACCGGTGTGTCGTCATTCGAATGAATAACTTACGAATTTGTGACTAATTAGATGATTTGTATGTCATTAAAATTATTTATTATTGTTATTCTTTATTGATGAGTCAATTTTCACATATAAAATTGTCTTGATAAATGTCATGACGTGCATTCGATCAAATGATTATTATGATAATAATTAACAAGTTTTAGATGACGTTGGACTTAATTTTGGTTGCTTTAGAAATGGTTTCCAATAATAATTAATATAGAAATTTGTGTTAATATATATATATATAGCTTGAGACAGCGATGATCACGCCTTTTTATCCGATGGCGTCAATGGTGTGGTTTCAATGTGTGTCTGCGGCAATAGCAGTGATATTATTAGCGGGGTCATTGCTTGGAAGGATGAACATCAAGGCTTGGATGGCATTCGTGCCGTTGTGGTTGACGTTCTCGTACACGGTTGGTGCATTCAGCTTGTGGGGTGGTGGCTTCTTATTTCATTGGGGTGTCATGGATTATTCGGGTGGTTATGTTATTCATTTATCATCTGGAGTAGCTGGTTTTACTGCTGCCTATTGGGTACGTACGTTACTACGTACTACTTTATTTACCAAAGTTTACTTAACTAACTAAACATCTTACAAAAAAAAAGTTCATTTCACAAATTATATACTCAATAAGGGAACAAATTTGTATTCAATTCATTGATTTCGAGTATTATTTATTTTGTTCACACACATGCTTTTAGCTAATGTGAAACTTTTGTAAGATTAAAAAGCACGTTAAGTTATTAATTTTCTCTTTTAATCTAATTCGATCTATTAATTAAAACGAAGTTATATATGACATATAAGCATATATGTTATAAAATAACAATATTTCTCTTATTAAATTAGATTCTACATCAAGTATAGTATTTTTAGTTGAAAAATGACGATATATCTATATATGTATACATCATTGACCTTGACAAACTTTGGAGTATCCTTTAAGCTCCATTAATTTGCTAGGGATCTTTCTTGGGCCAAGTCATTGGTTATATATGTCTAGAGTTGTTGGTATTTGGCTTATATTAAATCAGATATTATATTATTTAATAACATATATATAAGAGTTTCATTTTGATTGTATCATCAAAAAGAAGGTAATTTACAAGTAATGTGTAACTACGTCCTTTTATGTAATTAGTAACTTTATCGATCTACTTGTTTTCATTTTTTATGAAGATGGAATGTAAATCCCATGAAAAAAAACGTACTTACGTAAAAGTTTATTCATTTGGCACATCTTACTTACAAGTTAATATATATATATTTTCATATCACTTATTTAATTAAACATTAAGTGATGTAGAAGTATATGTTTTTTTTTGTCAAGATTGTGACTTGAAATGTTTGTTAGAGACGTAAATTTAATTATCTGAGTTTAATTAACCGTTTATGAAAGTATTTTAAAGACTTCCAACAATTTAATTAAATTAATATTGATTAATTAAGTAATTGAACGTCATTTTCTTTCATTAAAATGTGTTTGTTGTCATGATTGTGACTTGAAATGTTTGTTTGGGTCGTAAACTTTTGGGATTTGTGTACAAAAATATTATTTTGTACAGATACAACCATGGCACTATGGAAACTTATAACCTATATATATATATATAACGTCTGTACAAAATTAACAAAATACAATTATTATATGTTTGTAAAATATATATACTTAATAAGTTTTTTTTTGTCCATTATTATATATAACATTAACATTTTATTATACATTTCATAACTTATTTTACTGTTTAACTCGTGTAGTTCACGAGTTCTGAATTAGTTTTCTATATATATTTCTTTCACGTATTTAAGAAGAAAAAAAAATTGTTATGGCAGGTTGGACCAAGATTAACAGTCGACCGAGAAAGGTTTCCTCCAAACAATGTACTGATGACATTGGCCGGAGCCGGGCTGTTATGGATGGGTTGGGCCGGTTTCAACGGCGGAGATCCGTACACCGCCAACATCGACTCCTCCATGGCCGTCCTCAACACCAACATTTGTGCTGCCACCAGCCTCCTCGTCTGGACATGGCTCGATGTCATCTTCTTCGGTAAACCATCCGTTATCGGAGCCGTTCAAGGCATGATCACTGGTCTCGTTTGCATTACACCCGGAGCCGGTCTTGTTCAAGGATGGGCTGCCATCATCATGGGTGTTCTATCTGGTAGCATCCCTTGGTTCACCATGATGGTAATAATTAATAATCAGTTAATATTTTCTTATTTTGTTTAGAGTAAACTGTAATTTTGGTCCCTGTGTTTTGATAATATTAACAGTTTTAGTCTCACCTTAACAGTTTTGGTCCCTGTGTTTTCATTTTCTAACAGAATTGGTTCCGAACACTAACTCCATCAAATATTCCGTTAAATCTCTCTCAAATGCGGAGTAAAAATGTCGTTTCTCCCACTTTTTTTAACATGCGACTGAATAAAAATGTTAACCTACATGATGACGTAGATAAAAGAGAAGGAGAAATGACATTTTTACCCCTCAGATGTGGGGTCCGTGTGAAAGACTTAACGAAAAACTGGATGGAGTTAGTGTTTGGGACCATTTCTGTTAGAAAATAAAAACACAGGGACCAAAACTGTTAAGGTGAGACTGAAACTGTTAATGGTATCAAAACACATGGACTAAAACTGCAGTTTACTCTTTTGTTTACTATCATCATGTTGAGTGAAACTAAGTGAAAATAAAATGTAAATTTATAATATTGTTAGTGCTATTGGTAACAAAAATAAAAGTTAAAATTATTATTGATCACCCGTTAGTATGGATTATTATCGGTGATATTGAGTTTGATAAAGGGCTTGATTGCCAACAGGTAATTCACAAAAAATGGACGTTACTACAAAAAGTTGATGATACTCTTGGTGTGGTTCACACGCACGCGGTGGCGGGATACCTTGGGGGTATTCTAACTGGCATATTTGCGGAGCCTAGTCTTTGCTCGTTGTTTTTGGCGGTGACTAATTCACGTGGGGGTGTTTACGGTGGTTCAGGCGGTGTGCAAGTATTGAAACAGCTTGTTGGTGGTGCGTTTATTATTGGGTGGAATGTAGTGGTGACCAGGGGCGGACTTAGTAAGGGCGGGTGGGGGGCGCCCGCTCCCCCTGCGAAATTTTTTTTTTTTTTTTTTTTATATGTTAAATTCTCGATCGACCCCCGTAAAATTTAATCCTCGACCCCCATCCAGTTTTGAAAACTCAGTTTAATGCCCAGTTAGCAGCCTATATGAGACACATAATATTTAACAATGGATTGGGTTATATAATGGTTAGAAGATAGTAATATATATTTATTTATATTGTCATGTATAGTCAAGCATTATGGTATTATAACCTCAAGTGTTTCACCATTGCACAAAACCATCAACATAGTTGATGATTTGGATGGTCATGAGCACAAAAAGAAAATACATTAACAAACTAACTATTTTTGCTAAGTAATCAAGTGAGAAGTGATAAATAGTGGAAAAATTAGTTGTAGAACCAAGGTTTACAACATCACTATTTTTATACCATAACACAAGTTTTCCAACATAATCTTGTTTGGATACATGGTTTGGTTTCATTAACTTCTTATTTGTAGATTAGTGACTTAAGAAAGATGTATAATGGAGGCATATAAAGTTTAAGAAACAAAATAAAAGATTTATTTTATATAGTTTGAGAAAAACAATCCTAACTCGAACCTCAAAAATGGTGATTTACCAAACTCTATTTACCTTGGTAAATATATAGTAAAATTCATAGAGAATGTTTCAAGTATTTAGGAATAAAAATAAAGTAAAAATAAAAGAAAAAAATGAAAGAAAGAATAAAAAACTCACAAGTTGTTGTTGAAAATTTGTTGAAAAAAGATGAAATTCTTAAATAGATTGAGAGAGTTTGAGAGAGAGTTTAGATGATGAAAGTAATTAAAGAGATTTGGTTTGGTATTTATAGATAAAAATTAGGGTTAGACATTAAAGAAGTTAGTTGAGTGGAGGGAATGAAAATTTTTACTTTTGAATATAAGTGGAGAGAAAATGAATTTTTCTAATTTTGACCCCCCAAATTTAGTTGTTGTCATTTTTTAATTTGACCCGACCCGGTTCGACCCGAACCGGATTAGAAAAATATTATATATCGATACTCAAACGATTACTACCAAATTTCCGACCCCCATGGAAAAAATTCCTGGGTACGCCACTGGTGGTGACGTCGATCATATGTGTGGTGATTGGTGTGGTGATTCCTTTGCGAATGTCGGATGAACAGTTGTTGATTGGTGATGATGCTGTTCATGGGGAGGAGGCGTATGCATTGTGGGGAGATGGTGAGAAGTACGACGGAACGAAGCATGGGTTTTACTCTGATGATACTGGACACGGTGACCGGCAAGTGAGTGGTGCAACTCAGATGCTTTGAAACATGATTGTTGTAGTGTTTGTTTCTTGTGTGACAAAGGTTTCAATCTCTCATGTGTATTTGTGTTTGTAATTGTTTATGAGAGGTTGTTCATTTTATATTAAATTTAAGTTTAACTAGTTGGTTGTAATATGAAATGTAATTATAACATATAAGTATAAGTGTGATGATTATAAGTTATAACATATAAGGCCCGTCATAGGTGAGAAAAAACCGGTTCATGAACCTGTTTTTTCTCGAAGCAAAACTGAAACCGGTTCTGTTAACGACCGGTTTATAATTAATTCATTCTAGCGAAACAGTTTGAAACCGGTTAAACCCGAACTAGTTGCATCTCAATCTGCTTAAACGATGCATAAGTCCATTGGGCTAGCTCATTACAATCCAGTTAGCCCATTATGCATTTAGGTTTTTTGAACTCTGTTGGCCCATTATTGAACGATTATAATTTTTTTAAATAGTGATGCAACGGCCTATTACCGATATACTAAGAGGTGCAACGACCAATATCGAAAACTTTTCTTTAAAATTAAATATGTTTTTCGTCGGTATTGGGGATTTCTATTACTAGGAATGCAACAGAGGCTAATCCCAACTCTTCTTACGGATCAGGTTTATGTGAAAAAGTAAGATAAAGCTAATTAGTCAAGTTTGTATTATTGTATATATTGGATTCGTTAATTGTTGTTAATAAATTGAACGTGACAAAATATTTTAAAGGTGGTCAGATGTTTAAAATTGTTAAATAACCCATGCTTAAATAGTTTTATAAGTAAAATCATCGTTTCACTATATAAAGTAATTTAGATGATAATTATTCGATAAGATTCAAGAATATAAAATTGTGATTAAAAATATTTTGTTTTGTATGGACTTGAGTTATATAAGTGATATGATATCTTTTATTAAAGTTGAATGGTAGTGATAAGTTTGATTTGGTTAGACGGGTTAAAAACTAAAAATAGTATTTAGTTGTTTTTATCATTGGTATAAAAACCTACAATAATTTAAATATATATATATATATATATATATATATATATATATATATTGACGGAAGATATTATCATATCATGTGAAAGTAACTATGCTACATCACAATAAATATATGTCACTTAAAAATTATGTTGGATTTTGATTGCAATAAATAAATAATGCATGTAAGACTTTATTTGTACTATTGTTTTGAAATGCTATCATGTCATATGAGGGGCATGGCTATATAACTATGATCACATGGTTGTGTTTATACCAAAAACATAATTGTCATGGCCTCTATCCCCCACCGCATCCCCACATAATGATTAATAGTGATAACTTTTCTTATACCTTTATATTTGCAATCGTAACAATTATAAAAATAATAATAAGACAAAACCGAAAAAACGATTCTTAACACTTGTTGAAAAATACGTTTTTCGTTATTTAACTATAAACATTGCAGTAGACATCCTTTATGTATATTTTTTGTCACAGATTGCGTTTTTAGACTGACAGATGTTAAGTTTTTCTGTTAAGTGAAGGAAAATATAGTCGTTTACCCCCTAAAGAACCATTTACGTAATATTAAGTAAATTTAAAGGATGATTTTTGTAATTATAATATCTTTGAGTTAAAAATTTAGTTTATTTATGTATATTTGCACCTTTAATGCATATTATCTTTAATAAAATAGTATAATTTTTTATACACATATTTAGTATATTTATTGAAAGTGGTATGACTTTAAGATTTACATTGCTGGTAATTTTTTTGTGTTAAATATTTTTATGATATATAAATGTGAATCTTATTATAATCTACGTATATATTTTTTGAATAACAAAAGCTTTTACAATATTATTTTCGTTGTTCGTAAAGTTTTGAAAATCACCAAAAATCACAAAAAATTTTGAAATCTTTCAAAAATTACCCAAAAATCTTGATGATTTTTAAATGTATTCATAAGTTACAATGACATTCATAGGTATTATTTTCATAAAATAAAAAATATTTAATCAAACAAAAAATAAAAATATAAAAAATGTTAACTTCATGTATGATTTTTAATTTTGTCTAATAAAAAATCAATGTTTACCTGCTAAGTAGGTTAATTGTTTATGATTAAAACATAAAGTAAACTTAAGTTGTCTAATTAGAACAAAACAAACTTTGAGTGATTTAATTGGAACAAAATCAAAAGTTTGTTATGTTTCTGTGACGTTTTCCCCTTTAAATATTATGCTAAAAATGTAATAAGTACTATAGATTGTACACTTGATTATGAAGAGTAAGCAACATATTTGATATAATATTGGTTATAGCTTTTGTATAATCATGTGTATGTTAAACATAAATTAGGATGAATGAAATTAGTTCTTAAAATGAATCGTTTCACTCTAGTTTACGATAATAAATACAATATGTGTATTAATATATATATATATAACTTGTCTACATTTTAATTTTATGATAATATACATAAAACTTTTAATAAATAAACTAAGTTTATAATTAAAAGATATTAAAATGACAGAAGACATCCTTTAAGTTTAACTAAAATTATACAAAAAGTCCTTTGTGGGTAATAGGACTAAATCGTCACTGATTTAACGGAAAAATTTAACGCTGCTTAATTTAAATTACGAAATCTGCTCCAAAGGTATACACAATAAATGTTTACTGCAACTTTTATACTAAAAGGATGAAGAAGTGTTTTTTTTTCATAAAACGTAAATGAGTGTTTTTATGGTTTTGCTATTGCTATTGTTATTTTTTTTTTCAAAACAAGAATCTTGTGGAAGTTATTATTATTATTATTATAGCAATAATAGTGATAGCATGTGGTTTTACTTTAATTATGTTATATAACCTATTATAATATAAGTTAAATATAGTTACATAACTAAAAAATAAGTAAATCATTTATATTATTATTATTATTATTATTATTATTATGTTTTAACATAAAAAAACAATCTTTTTATATCATATAGAAAGTCTTATTTTGCATATAAGAATATAAAAATTTTGATAATCAAAAACCACTTTAATTATATCGATATGCATGATGGAAAACTGTTTGCTTTTAAAAATCTTGTTATTCCTTACCATTAAAATTAATTAATGATACATAGTGTGGTTAAAAAAGTCACATGGATTATATATACATATGTTCTTTTGATGTTTAACTTTGACACATGCATATTCGAGAGCATCCTTCACTGTTTGGAATCCATTGGCCACTTGTATTCGACACCAAACACACACATGCGTCCATATACATCGACCTCAAAAAATAACAACTATCTAAGCTAGCCAAAACATCGATAATATGCGCGCATCTTCCTCTAACAGGTAACAATTCGATCAGCATAAATTAATGGTGGTTATTAGTTGTTTGTGTCTCACATTAACTAATTAGTTTCTAAAACACGTACTAAGATAAAATTAAAGTTTGTTTTAACACGTACACTACGTACTTTAGTGTCCATTATGTCTTTTCTTTTAATATAATAACTAGGCATTGTGAAATTAACATCGTACGTAACCTACACATGGACATGAAAATCAAAGCTATAATTTAGTAACTATATATATATTCAATCAAATCTTAAATGATAGTATATGTTGATTTGTTCAATAACAAAACCATGAGGGTCATTTTCCATTGTCACGTCACGTGGTTTGTGATTAATTAAGCAACACCCATAACGTATATAAAATTAGATAATTAGATATTCTCTGCTTCAGATTGTTTGTATTATATATATCCATATGTTTTGATTTGATTTGATAGTATAAATTAATAACATCATTAGTTAATAATTAGTATATTACACGTGGCAGTTTTCTCACGACAAATTTATATATGGAATCCGGCAATTTGAATGTCTCAACTTAACGGTACTTGTTGTTGTTTTCTGATTTTAATATATCATTAATTCCCATCTTCCATGGATTAGTGGTTACACTAACATTAATTTCCCGGTTATCCGGGTAATCTAATGATGAAAGACGACCTCAAACGCTTTGCGAACATAGACAGCGCTGGGTAGCTGAAGTCCACTTATTAAAACCCGACTTCAATTCGGGGGAAACCCACTAACCCGTCCGCCCGTAGGCACGACAACAAGCTAGCGGTAAAATCCGTTTGGCTCATAGATCGAACTTGTGTTACCACATTTGCCCCTTTCAAAGTGAGCTAGTGGGAATAAAACTTGGGTCTCTTTTGGAGAATCCAAACCTCTTACCACTACACTACATTAGAAGTTTACACTAACATTAAATACTTAAATACTTTTCAAGTTCATACCTTCCTTATTCACTAAAAAAAATAAATAATAATAATAATAATAATAATAATAATAATAATAATAATAATAATAATAATAATTATAACCATATCATAACTCGTTAGACTATGAGCGACCATCTAATTCAACGACTCTCACTACTTATTTAGACGTTGATAAGGGAAAGGGGGTTGCCTTGCCTCATGGCACCCCTTTTTCTTATTGTGTTTTTTGGGAGATAAACTTGCCTCATGGTCTTCTATGCTTTAGGCTCCTATTACTCGTGGTGCATAAGCCGAGTGTTGTGGCTTGAGAAGTGATTTGCAAGTTTTTAACAATAAGTGTTTGTAGCCCAAATTATCCAATGGTGAAAGACTCCTCAAGCAGCTATGTTGGACATGCTAGACATGACTACCATTGCTCGAAAAACCCTACCTTGGCCTCAAGCCTAGAATTTTCTTATCCTTTATGTTTATATGAAATTACAATTTCATTCTTAAACTTCAATAATTACAATAAACATCGTGTATGTTAAAGATCTGCTATAGATGCGTCCTTTTCACTAACTAGAGTTAGTATTTTCTGTTAGATATTTTGGAAATCATCAAACTACATTTTTCTCTTCTTATACGTCTAGGGTTCTAACTCTTTCTAATCTTGTAATTACTAAACTTTAAAGCAAAACCTGCAAATTAATATAAACATAAAAGATAATAATTGTATTGCTCTATTTAAATGTGATTTATAGCGTGTATCTTTTCGTAAATTATAGGTGTCATAATTAGGAAATGTCATTTTTTTGACCAACTATCACTAACAAGGAATGTGGCCACCCAAGAGTCCAGTTCATCCCCAAAAGAGCAAAACTGACTCATAAAAAGCGAGTCGTCTCAACCATCAAGCTTATGAGAAAATTCATCAAGATGAAATAAAACTCACTGGCATCAGGGTTTGAACCTAAGACCCTATAAAGTCCTAAGCTATATCCATCATTTACATTTTGTTAAACCAAAAGACCACTAGCAATAAAAAAAGATTGTTATTTAACTCTTAAAAGAACTTTGTCTGACATAGCATCTTTCATTACTCGTGTATTCAATCTTAAAGCTTGAAGCTGACACATTCCCTAAAAAAACTTGTACATCAACTCGTCTTTATTACCGAAACTATATAAGTAACAATTATATTTGAAATTAAGAAAAAACACCCACTTGTGTTAATTTCAAGGTCAATTAAATGACACAAGATGAGTCCACTCCACTCAACTCCACTTTTGTAGTTTTGTTCACTAAAAAGTGAAGAACTGAACACTCAGTAACCACCCTCTCAAAAACACACATACTGTCCTTTGCTCTTTCATCTCTTCATCCCAAATATACCCCCCTCCCCTCATTTCCCCATTGTTTTTACTCACAACTTCATGATTCTACACTCTAATGTAATTTGTCCTGTTTTCTCAAATCATTTCTGTTTGCCTCTTACCCATTTACTGTAGATCCATAAAGATTCTATTGGGGCTTTGATTTGATTCTTTTCTTGGATCAATGTCACTCAAGTTCTCATCTTTTTTTTATTTAATCTTTTCTTCGTTTTAATTCTTCAATTCATTCAAGAAGTGAAGTGAAGTGAACTTCACAAAATCAGTTTTTTTTATTCTTTTCTTGTCTTATTAACTGTGTTGTTTTGTGTATAAAACTCCAGGTGTGATTCAAAAGGGGTGTTGCAGATCGATTCAAACTGGTATGATTTTCTTTTATTTAATGTTTCTTGAAATTGGTTCAATCACTCATTTGTCAGTTTCTTGTTTTGGTTTTGTGTTTCTGTAACCAATGATTGGATATTTCATCTTTTGATATAAGTTTAGTTTTGTGATTTGATTGGAAACAGATTTGGTCATCAGTGGATCAATTTGGAGTTGATGATGATGATGTTGAATGTTGAGGTTATGTTTATGGTTTTGGTTTTGTTTGGTTTGTTGATTTTTGCAAAGTCCGAGGTTTATATTGTGACAGTTGAAGGAGATCCAGTTATAAGTTATAGGGGTGGCATTGATGGTTTTGAAGCCACTGCTGTTGAATCTGATCAAAAAATTGATGTCACCAGGTTAGTGTTGTTAAAATTTATTACATTTTAAAATATGAATATGATCGCGGTTTTGTTAACTGGTTTGCTTTGTACACAGTGATTCGGTTACATCGTACTCTCAACATCTTGAAAAGAGACACGATATGCTTCTTGAGTCACTATTTGAAGATGCATCATACACCAAAGTATACAGCTACAAGCATCTTATTAATGGTTTTGCGGTCCACATGTCTCCTGAACAGGTCACAATCTGCACACTTCACTTCTGTTATCCCACATTGTTAGAAAAGTAAGAAGTTTAGTGAGGAAATTTGTTAAACGGGTTTGGGTTTCGTTAAAAGAGTTCGGGTCAGTTTTGGGTAAATAAGTTGGTCTAGGGGCTTCTTCGAGGGCGTGCACGGTGTAGGATGGCAATAGCTTCATTGGCACTCAACTGCCTTATTTTGATTTTAATGCTTAGTTTATAATTATTGTGGTTTAAATAGCCTTATACCAGTTCTTGGTTTTACGAAAGTCAATCTTGTATTAACATTAATGATTTAGGAAAGTGATTGTTTTGGTCATTGATGGTCATGTAATCTTATAATCATGTATTTTTATACATATTAGTAGGCAGAAACGCTTAGGCGAGCCCCTGGTGTGAAGTCGGTTGATAGAGATTGGAAGGTGAAGAAACTTACGACACACACACCGCAGTTTCTAGGATTACCGACTGGAGTTTGGCCCACTGGTGGCGGGTTTGATCGAGCAGGAGAGGATATTGTGATCGGATTTGTAGATTCTGGTATTTTCCCTCACCATCCAAGCTTTCAAAATACCATAACCGAGCCTTATGAACCGCTTCCAAGATACAGAGGGAAATGTGAAATTGATCCTGATACGAAGAGGAGTTTCTGTAACGGAAAGATCGTAGGGGCTCAGCATTTTGCAAAAGCTGCTACGGTTTCTGGTGCATTTAATCCTGAGATTGATTTTGCTTCACCTTTGGATGGTGATGGCCATGGAAGGTTGGTTTCTTTTTTATTTTTGTAAGTTGTATTTGTTGTTGGCTTCTATTATAAGTGTTGATTATTGTTTCACAGTCATACGGCAGCGATTGCTGCGGGGAACAATGGGATTCCTGTACGAGTGCACGGGTATGAATATGGAAGAGCAAGTGGAATGGCACCTCGTGCTAGGTATGATAACTATTTTTCTATTGTTCTCACATGGAAAGCTATATTTACAAGCTAAAGGTGGTTGACTTGTTGTCTTGTGAACGGGTTGATTTGGTTATGTTTCGTTTCAAAATTGGCTAAGAAGGAACCATGTCAAATGGGTTTGTTGGGTAAAAATAATGGGTTTGTCGGGGGGAATTCACATACTAAAAGTTTATAAAAAAGTTGTACGTAAAGTGTTCGGGGCCAACCTGTCCCGTAAGAAATTATGATTTCTTTTTTGAAAGTATATATTTTCACATTTTCTCCATAATTATTCATTCTTATAGTCTAGTTTTAATCATTCTTTCTTTTTCTCTTGCTGCAAGGACACTGACTTTTTTTGAGGTTGGCACTTTTGACTTATAATCAGTGAGTCCAAAGTTTCCCAGTGTATTTTTAGTACTAACAGCCTAAAAGATGCCAAATAACTTTTTGAAAAAAGTTAGATTATTGTTAAAATAATATAATTTTTGCAAACATATGCAAAACATTCGAATTCTTATAATTTTATTTATTAATTTCAAACTAAAATTGTCTTTGGTCAACCTCCGTTCAAAAACACTACCCTTTTTGACCCGTTACACAACCACTTACACAACCCAAAAGCCCAAAATAACACTTGAAAATGCTCTATTTGAATAGGATTGCAGTGTACAAGGCACTTTACAGGCTCTTTGGAGGCTTTGTAGCTGACGTAGTTGCAGCCATTGACCAGGTTTTATATTTACTATAATACCGGCCCTGAATAACAAAACATATCTGCATTTAGTTTGTTTAAGTAAATAAAGTTAGTGATGCCAACTAATCCATTAACAGGCGGTTCATGATGGTGTTGACATTCTGAACCTCTCGGTTGGACCCAACAGCCCTCCGGCTACCACACGAACTACTTTTTTGAACCCGTTTGATGCTGTACTTCTATCCGCTGTAAAAGCTGGAGTTTTTGTTGCACAAGCTGCTGGAAATGGTGGCCCGTTTGCCAAAACGTTAGTGTCTTACAGTCCATGGATTGCATCTGTAGCTGCTGCGGTTGATGACCGGAGATATAAAAACCATTTAACACTTGGCAACGGGAAGATCCTAGCTGGAATCGGCATGTCACGTATGTTTTATTAGTTTCTACAATGCATGGATAAATTTTTAATGTTGTTCATATTCGGATATCCACTTTTAGGTATCTTTTATAACACAAGTATGACCTGATATTATTCAATGCAGCTGCTACGCGTACGAATCAAAAGTATACACTTGTGGCAGCCAATGACGTTTTGTTGGATTCTTCTGGAAAGTCAACTACTGCTGATTGTCAGAGACCCGAAGTTTTAAACAAAAATATGGTGAAAGGGAACATACTTCTTTGTGGGTATTCGTTTAATTTTGTAATTGGGACTGCATCAATGGCTAAAGTGGCCGAAACCGCCAAGGTCCTTGGTGCAGTCGGGTTTGTTCTTGCTGTGGAAAACGCCTCACCGGGCACAAAATTTGATCCCGTACCTGTTGGCGTGCCTGGAATTCTCATCACTGATGTCAGCAAGTCAATGGTACCTTACACTTCTGCACTAATTTGTTGGCTTTTATTATTGACATAACATGGTTTTAAACATTATAACTTTATTTGTTTTATTTTAGGTACTTATCGATTATTACAATGTCTCAACTTCACGGGACTGGACTGGGCGTGTGAAGAGTTTTAAAGCAGTAGGGTCCATTGGAAACGGGTTGGAGCCGATCCTTCACAAATCAGCACCAATGGTGGCATTGTTCTCAGCTCGAGGCCCAAATATAAAAGATTACAGCTTTCGAGATGCGGATCTTTTGAAACCCGATATCCTAGCACCTGGTTCTTTGATTTGGGCTTCATGGTCCCCCAATGGAACCGATGAGGCTAATTACATAGGTAAAAAGTTTGGCTGCCAAACTATTTTGGATAAAATTGGCCAAGTAGAGGTCAAAACGAGTGGGTCGGGTAATGGGAGTAAAAATTTAATCTTTGTCAATCGATTTTTTTTGTTATAAATGAGTTGATATAAAGGAATATAATCAAATGAAATGCTTTTTTGTTCTTGTAGGGGAACACTTTGCTATGATGTCTGGAACTAGCATGGCTGCACCACACATAGCCGGGATCGCAGCTCTGGTGAAGCAGAAGCACCCTCACTGGAGCCCAGCCGCAATCAAATCAGCCTTGATGACAACAACGAGTACACTTGATAGAGCCGAGAGACCGATCCTGGCCCAACAATATTCGGGTTCTGAAACAATGACATTTGTGCGAGCCACACCATTTGATTATGGCAGTGGTCATGTTAACCCCAGAGCTGCTTTGGATCCGGGCCTCATTTTTGATGCAGGTTAGCTTTACAGTTTATGTGTTACATTTCAAACGGGTCAGATAATTCGACATACTTATGTCTAAAGTTCCTAAATATTTTTTGTGCCTGATATGATTTAGGAGGTTTTATGCATTAATAATACAATTTAGGCTACTTTGGCCCATTTGAACCGGTTTCCTTTTAGCATTTTTATCGCCCGTTAAAAATTGCTACATCGTCTTGCGATCACGTGTTTGCAAGTATGATTTTTGCAAAGATAGTTGAGAGTCATTGTTCAAAATATCCATGATAACCTGGTGGAAGGTGTGATTAGTTTATTTACTTTTTGAAGGTTACGAAGATTACATCGGGTTCTTATGCACAACACCCGGGCTCGACTCACACGAAATAAGAAACTACACACACCTCCCATGCAACTACACACTTGGCCATCCGTACAATCTAAACTCACCGTCGATCGCGGTTTCCCATCTTGTAAGAACCCAAACCGTGACCCGAACCGTCACAAACGTCAACCAAGAAGAAACCTACAAGATCACAGCCAGAATGTCACCAGCAGTAGCCATTGAAACAAGCCCGCAAGCTATGACCCTTAAACCAGGTGAATCTCGTAAGTTCACCGTGACTTTAACCGTACGGTCAGTAACAGGGACCTACAGCTTTGGTGAGGTTTTGTTAAAAGGAAACCGAGGGCACAAGGCTCGAATCCCGGTTGTAGCCATGGGCTATGACCGGTAGTTTGTGTTTTGTTGATTGTTTGTAAAAGTGTTGGATAATAAGACTTAGAAATGGTAGTTGTAAAGAGTATTAAGTTTTGATGGTGTCACTTCCCACTGTACTGTATGCTTCTTCTGTTGTACACCGTAACCGTAAAAGAAATGTTGGGATGCAAGACGGGTTGGTCTACCGAGTTCAAAGCAACTTAGGATTCGAGTCAAGCCAACAAATTTTCCCCGTTGAGTTCGAGTTGGATCGGCTCAGTGAAGTGTTGTTTTGGTGGATGTTTTATTTAGAGTTGTAACTGTTAGAATTACAGAAGTAATGTATGTTGTAATGATTTGTATTTCATGTAGTAGTAGAGTTGATGTATTTTTCTTAATATCAAAGCTTTGAGCTTTTATAAATGTTTGATTTTCATGTGCAACTTATAGTCCCAATTTCCTAAACCTTTCATGTGAATTAAATTCTATAAAATTCAAAAATATACTTATTTTTTCATGAAAATCTTTCAAACAACTTTTTCTATGTCAAAACCAACACTTTTTTTTTTTTTTTTTTTTGAACAGCAACACCGGAAAACCCCCTGGTTAGACCACCCGAAGGCAACCACCCCATTACGAGC
Organism: Tagetes erecta; assembly: GCA_030867185.1. Taxonomy (NCBI): domain Eukaryota; kingdom Viridiplantae; phylum Streptophyta; class Magnoliopsida; order Asterales; family Asteraceae; genus Tagetes; species Tagetes erecta. The sequence continues at coordinate 11,396,180 of CM061492.1, read as the reverse complement.
TACTCCACAGGGGCCCCCGTTACACCCCCCACCTAAGGAGGAAACCCACCCGGATAAAATGGGAAAAACCTCCCCCGCCAAGGATAGAACCCTTGACCTTGTGAAACCTTAAAGACTTGCGTCTTACCGTTGGGCCACCACCCCCAACGGCACCAACACTTTTTGTTGGTCTTAGAAATATGCCTTAACAACTTTTACACATTGAAGTCTTCTTACATGTTACATTTATGCGAACAAACTGATAGAAGGGTTCGTATACTACCTTGGTGACAAAGCATTCTTATCGAGATTTTTTTTGGTATCTTTATAAATGACACTAAAAATCAATACATTCTCTCTATTTTCAATTAAATATTTTTTTTTTACTTTCCCCGTTAGTTTTTCCCCCTACTTTAAAAAAATATTAAAAACTTACGAAGGTGAATGGTAGATTCTTCAAACATACCATTTAACAGTGGATTTCCAATAAACTTTCACACTTTTTAAAATATATCAACCATACTCAGTATTGTAAAAAACCAAATGGGAATGCTATAAGTAATACAAGTAAGACAAAAGGTTTATCACTTCAAGTTGTTTTAAATAGAAAACTTTCACAAATTTGTTGAAATTTAAATGTGAACACACTTTAACGTAAAAAATTGTTGAACTGACTTTCGTGAGAAAAAAATTGGCCTCTTATGTATAGAGAAGTACTGAGAGACTTTATTGAGCAAAATCATTTTGTGATATATGCCTAGGGGCTCAACACAAATATAAAAATACTTATAGAAAAAATACTTAAGACTTGATACATCAACCGGATGATATGACACTGTTACAAATTCACATAGAAAGACAAAATCATATAATAAAGTTAAACAGTGAAGATTCCAAAAGGTAGAGTACTATATGTGTGGGCTCAACACAAATATGAAAATATTAGATTAATAACTAGATTAATACAACTATATAAGGGCACATCATGTGCGGTGTGCGTTGCAATGACATAGTTTTTTCACTTTGTTACACGTGTTAACTATGGGGTTCATAGTTGTAACTAACTAAGTCGTTAAGAGTCAAAATGATAATAAGTTAAAGTCAGTGGTCAAATATGTAAATGTCTAAAACTCTAAATTAAGTTGAGGGCAAAAAATATCATTACTTAAAAGACTCGGGCAAAAGTCAGAATATTTGGAAGTTACTCACCCATTTTAAATGTATACAAAATCTTCAATCAACTATACAACCCAATATAACTCATTTTTTTACATTAACAACCCACTAAATTTTATAAAAACATTCTAGCCCAACCTAACCTTTTACTACAATAAATATAGTAAATCGTTTTTCTACTCGTTCCTTGTCCCTTTTTTACTTTTAGGCACCGTTCAGTATTTAAGTGATACTGAGTGAGGGTGAAAGTGGGAAGATTGCTCTCCTGCACAAGCTGAGCAGCTTCAATGGAGGGAAATATGCAATTGGTCCAAACTTTAAATATGACTATGTAATTGACGGGCTTAGAAAGGGGAAATATGTAAAAATCGCTATTAAAAATGGGTATGTTTGCTAATTAAAGTTGTTTATAGGGGAAAATATGCAATTAATATTTTTGGTTGGGTAAATATGCATTTTACGTGTTTTGAAGGGAGATATATGCATTTAGCCCATATTTTTAGTATATTAAAAATATTATGTGCTATCTAAAGAAATAATAATTGAAAAATAAAATTAGGTGTTTAAATATTTTTAAGAAAAGAAAAAAATATAATCCAATCCTAGTACTTTAGGTTGAGACCTGAATCGTTCAAGCTACCATTTTGAAAAACTCTTTTCAAAAGAATGCACATTTAGCTTTGGATTAAGTCCCACCTAAAACAAAAAAATAAGTTTGTAGGATGTAGCCAGATTGGATAGTGGAGATGATCGCGTAATGAGTTCTAGCCAGATATCAATAAATAATTAATGAACCTTGATTGACAAATTGTTTGAATCTGTATTCACTTGAAATTTGTCATAGGGATTTAAACATGCAAATCAACTCGTGAGTAATGAGTTCTAGCCAGATTTCAAATATAGATAAATTACTAAAATGCCGTGCATCAGATTTTTTTTTAATGGTTCCCAACCCTTTTTTAGTGTTCAAACTTAATGCAACATAGCACATAAAAAAACACAAAAAGGACATCACAATGCTATTGTGGTTGGTACAAATGTGCCCTCTGCTACCAGTTTGAATCTTAAAGGAGGGCTTGAGTTCATGTTTAATAAAAAAGCAGCATTTCACTAGCTATAAACTTAACCTCTATTTATAAACAGCTATCATTAACACGTTACCACAAACATGAGCTAAAACGAACAAACCTGACGCAAACAGGTGCAATCTGGTGAGTCGTTCTGGCACATGCTTTTGTTTGAAAACTGAATCTCAACGACCATATGGGTTGGAGGAACTCCCTGTGGAAGAAAAAACATTACATGCCACATTGAGTTCGTAGATGTTAGAGTGCTCAAACGTCATCACTTAGAGAAGGACAATTCAACAAACTTGGAATTTATAACTGGGTCGATTTGGGTCATTATAACTTTATCTCGGATTTTCCAATTTTAAAAAAAAACTAGAACAAAACAGCTAAAAGTGATCAAAGTGTAGTTTAAAAGCATAGATATTCATACGTCATGCTGTTCAAAATCTTTAGATTACAATTGTAAAGGTAGGAGTTTTTAAAATACATTAACTATTACAGATTTTAAGATAATAGAAAAAGATGTTTACGGATCAACCCAAAGCCTCTTTGACCTGTTATGCCCATTTTGCCACCTTTAAAACCAGTAGAACTAGTGCATAAGTGGCTTAATTGCATCAGTCATCATTCTATCTACCTTTAACGTTTAATGAACAGAGTCATGGATGTGTTCAAAATAATTAAAAAACTTATTACAAATCAATAAAACTATGATTTCATTATTTAAAAATGCTTAAAATGGGAGTCGAACAAAAGCATATTGTTATTTTATGCTTAAAAACAGCATCTTGGCAACCGAAATTACAGTTTATGCAGTTGAAAACTTGATTTATTCGGTTGCAAAAAAATTACCATAAAGAGGTTGTTGAAGCCTTCTTTCCCAAGGGTCCCCTGCAGGCTGCATCTCTTGTGCCCTTTGATGGTAGTCAACCATGGAAGCAGATCCATGGGCCCCACCCCAACCGCCAGTATGGGCTTCATCCCAGCCTTGTGTCCACCTTGGTTCTCCCCAACCTGGTCCCCTACTTTGTGTTGCAGGCAAACCCTCCGCAACCCGCGTTCTTTTGGTTGGCTGATAGTCAAAAGACTGCCGGGCCCATAGATTAGTTGGGCCTGTAGCCACGAATTGATGATGTGGTGGTATTGGTCCCCAACTTTGGGTTGCAGGCACAGCCTCTGCAACCCACATTCTTTTAGTTGGCTGATGGTCAAACGACTGCTTGGCCCACACATTCTCTGAAACTGTAGTCACGGCTCGGTGTTGTGGTGGTACTGGTACACCCCAGTGACCTGCTACTGGTTGGCTTGTTGGCACACTGGGATGAAGCATTCTATCAATGCCAAACAAGGATTCCTTTAACTTTAGTTCCCCAATTTTAATATTCATAAAATGACTGAGACTTTGAATGGTATGATGGATGCAGTTATAAATTTTTTCCACTTCTGATTTTCCCACTGCCCTAGCCACATTTTGGGTCCGATCCGTAAAATCCTCAACCTAAAAAGTTTTGTACAAGAAACATGGTTCAAGATGACATCATAGATATGGCAAAATGGACCCATCTGGCGGGGTAACAGGTTATATAGATAACTTTTGGTACCCGTGTGGTTATATAGATAACTTTCAGATACTTGAATAAGTTGTATGCAATAATACATTAAAATTACACTTTGGTTGGACTCATAACACTAGAAAACTTTGAGATGTTTAATATTGTAAATATCTTTTATTTTACTCATGTGAGCAAATATAGATAAACATAACACGAATTGATCTGTTAATAAACAAAACTGATCGAAATGCCACCCCTGCATAATATAGTTGTTAAAATTTGTACTTTCTCCAGCAAGGTATAACTCATGCTCATAAATGAAAATAAAAATGATAATTAAGTCAAATACTTACACTCATGCTGGCTATTTTAGTTTCCCATGTTTTTGATGTCCAGTGTCCTAGGTAAGGACTGGCACACAGACCTTTGTGCCATAGCTTTTCAACTGATGCTAACTGCACAGTAAGAAACTAAAAATTAAAGCATATAAAATATAAGAAATGACATTGGTGCCAACGATGACACTTAGTAATGTTACCTTTATTAGAAATGACACAAACAGTTCACCTAACGTTTCTCTATTTCGTACACCGTAGTTGTGGAAGTTTCTAACTGATTTCCTCACGGATGCAGGATCCTCTCCATCTAAAAAATCCCAGCCAAAATAAAAGCTAAGGACCATGTGTTCTTTAACAAAAAAAACTGAACTAATTCTAATATCGGGTAAGAAGCATAGGTGGCCACTTTATCTACACACAAGAAGGTCAATTACGGTTATATTTAATCTCTAACAGATCAAATGGGTAAACAGAAAAGTTCCACTATAAAGGAAACAATTCAAATGGGTCGAAACTCAAATGTAGGTGGCAATAGTGTATTATAGTGCATACGACCTGCAAAATTGCTTAATTATATAAAACAGACTAGTTTCGACTTTCAAGACAATATATAGTATCCTAAGACCATTTAATTCCCATAGCCTACTCTACGTGTGGGATTTTTTTAATAAGTATGTTATTTAGTCAAGCGTATAGAGATGAATGTTCACAAATTTCATGAAACAGAATCAGCAAAATAAGAAGAATGTGAGACCACTAAATAGAGCACATATTTCTGTATGTATACAATGAGTGCTCATATTATTTATTCAGTTTTACATCCTTAACTAGGTCTCAAATCACTCTCAATATTACCTTTTAGAATGGCAGAAAATGGAGGTAATATAGGGGGATCTCGAGTCTGAAACCATAGATAGATAACAAGACAAAATTGCAGGGTTAGAAATATAAGATAAACTGATTATATGTTCTCCTTTTATAAGAAAAGTTGGATTTAGCAAGTAAAACTAGAAAAAAAGCATAGACAGGAAAATCTATATAGAGTTTTGCAGAAGCAACCAATATTGATATAAATAAATAAGTAATGCAAGAAAACTAGTACAATACCTGTAGATGAAAAGCAACCAATAATATTATGGACAAAGAATTGAGAGTTCGGTCTTTTGAGCTGTTAATATCATGTGCTTTTGCCCACACTTTCATCTGCAAAAATAGATATAAATCCAATATCTAAAGTGGATATACCCATAGAGCATGTAGCACATGTAGTCACAAAAAGACCTCTTTTAAGTAAACATCTATATCTCAACAAATTACTAAAATTCTTTTTTTAAGAAACTTTACGATTCTATTGAAGCAGCAAACATGAACTTACCAAGAAACTTAGCTTTTGAAACCTTTGGTCTATTGAAGTAATGAAGCGAATAATCAAGGACTTCGAAATTCCATCCCTATTTTCTACTGAAAGGTCACATTCAACACCAGTTGCAGTATCAACAATCTTGACAATGGGCACCTTAGCACTCATGACAGGCTGAACCCCTTTAACATGACCTACATCTAAACCACAAAACATCACAAACAAAGAACTATCAGGCATTTACATATACTAGATGCATTTAGTGTCTGTTACCTTTATCATTAGTATGTGACCCGGGGTGGCAATTTCAACCCACTTACTTATAAACGGTGACTTAGGTTTTGATTGTATAAAACATATTAGCTAAATAAAGAATGGGTGTTGAAAGTCAATGTCTATTTTTAACACATAAGACATTTTACTCAATACTGCTATGGAGTACGTACTACAACTGACTTACTCTACACGACTTGTTCATCATGCGAGATGTCTCAAAAACTATTTTAAAAGGTACCCCTAATAAATTCTAACTTGTAAATACATGTCTCAGCAACAATAGGCACCAAGAAACGTTTCAATCACAATACGAAATGAAACAAACAAACAAAGAAAAGGGTGAACAAGCGTTAATAGATATCCTTGAATATAATTGTTAATGACTAGGTAGGTTAAGTTAAGTCATTAGACTATCATATTTCCTTTCTGTAGATATTTAGGTTCCCTGAATTCTAAACAGATAAACGTTTAAACCTCAAAATGAGTAGCATGGATATATTTTACTTCAATCTGATAATCTGATTACAATAGTAACTACAGATGATTTTCCAATGTATGTGGTTCTATATCTCTTCAAAATGAAAACATGGAGTAGAATTTTTTACCGAAGTAATGTAAAACTTTAATACTTCATGTAACCTATAATATTCCATACTTTATTTAATTTTTACCCAAGTAATGTAAAACTTCAATACTTCATTATAACTGGAAAGTTATTAATAAAAAAATGCAAACACGTGTAAAGGTAAAAGTTTACTTTGAAGTGAATAGAACTTTCTTGCAAACTTCCGAAGTGCTTTAATTTTCTGATCTCGGGGAAAAATTAATGGACTGTTTCTGAAGTTGATGGACAGATCTAGATCACTTTCTGTAGTAAAAAGATCCATTGAAAAAGAACCAAATTCCTCGACTACAGGACAACTGGCAGAATTACCTGGATTACAAACACATAGAACCATTCGTGGGGAATGAAATTAGTTAAATCGTAGAAAATCTGTTTAAATCAAATTATTTAACTTCAAAATAGACACAGTTACATAATAAAATAAAAGCTAAAGACAAGCGACTACGTACAAGTAATTGTAAGATTACCATATATATCTTTTGCTATATCATTAATAACTCGGATGATTTGTTCGCGAAGCTCATATTCACTTGGCTTTGGCCTACGAATTACGTAAGCATCATTAAGTAGTCTGTTGAGGATTAGTAACTGTTCCCGATTTACTATAATCCTCTGCAACTCCTTTAATTCAAACTTCTCTGCTTTCTTTATGAGGACTGGAATATAAAAGAAAAGTAATCAACAAAAAAAATTAACATGGGTCAACAAAAAGAAAAAGGTTACACTTTGACATCCTCATTCATCTACCATTAGATTAAAAAAATGTTGTAATTAAGACAGGGTCAAGTGTTTAAGTCAAAATGCTTTTGGGTGAAGTTAAAATGTAGTTGGTACTTGAAAAAATCAACTCATTTTGCACCTCTTACGAATATCATATTCCAGATAACTTATCATCTTATGCCTGCCAATTATGTCGTCTGCATTAAAGTACATGAGTATACACTATACACAAAAAGATTTTGTCACTCACCCTTTTCACGCAATGCCATGATTGTGCCTCCAAAAGTTAACAAACGAACCCTTCAGATTGAAGAAAATACAAGTATAAGTAACTCCAATAATGTAATGCTTAACAACAAAGAGTGATTTATCCTACCTTGATGATATGATAGAGATAACATGCAATAAAAAACAAACCAATCACAATATTCTCAATCAAAGTATGAAGATACCCTGCGATAAAATAAACAACTGCCTTAAGCTAAGTCGTCAAAGGCGCTCGCCTATACCTGATCCGAGTTATTCTATTTCACTAGTCTTATCCATCTTTCTTCTTCAATTTTTTTCCTATTTCCCGATTCCCTAAAAAAGTCGATGTTGCAATATCAATTTGGCTTTTGCTGCAAGTTGCAACCTCTGTTACCTTCTGCCCTATACCTCTATGATCCTAATGATACCGTCTAATCTTCCCCTTTGTTACATCGAAACAGCTTCCCATCTTGCCCCTCAATGGCTCGAACATGACACATCAAACTTCAAAAACATACTAACTACTGAATTTACTTCAATGAGCTTACTCTATCTAAATAAAACCAAGCATGGAATTAAATGACTTGTATAATTGAATAACACTTTATTGTTTGTTGATGTATTTGATCATCAATAAAATAAAAGGTATAATTGTTTGTTGATATGATATGCCAAAAGTAATTCAGACTTTTAGCATCTTCCTGTAGCAAATACACGATCATAAGAAATGAAAAAGCCTAAAAAAACAAACCTAATCTAACCTAATTTAACATTAGGCGTCAAAATCACATTTAGATTGAAGCTAGAATGATCGATTAAACAGGCAATGCAAAATAGAAAAACATAGAAGTATCTCAAGTGTGAATTAGAAATCAAAAACCTCAGAAATTAGTTACCGGTCACGAGTTTTTAAGAGAGATGGTCGATTGATCTCCGGTGAGAGATGAAGGTTGAGTAGAGTAGAGTTAGTCAATTGCTACGGAGACGAAGAGTCATGTGATTGTCGCTTGAACAACCGGCCAAAAGTATAAATTGGGTGTGACACACTACAATGATATGTTATGTTTGTGAAATTAACAAAAGAAAGAAACGCTTGATGATGTAAAGTGAACTCATGTGAACAATTAAGCGAGTGAAATAGCGGGCGATGTAAGGTTTGCGAGTGGGTGAAAAGATAGGCACACCATTTACTTCGAACAGTATAGTAACAGCCATTTGTTTCCGGGATGAAAATCGCAAGAAAATGCCAGTGATGTTTTTTTTTCATTTTCATACTTATAGTCTTAGAGGGATGAAACCTGCATTGTTGAGGGTAATCTTGGTGATGAAACTTACAGTTTACTAATAATAAAATAAACATAACAAGATACTATATGAAAAATGATCAGGTGTTCATAATTTAATTTACATCTAGTGAAAGACAACATAAATCTCGCAAATTGAAGTACCACGGTTGATCACCTATTTGTTAATAGGATCAGACGATCAGTTGTACCAAGAATTTATAGAAAAAAGACTTTAAATGGGTTTTGATGTTATTGTAACGATTAAAAACAATAGGAATAAATGATCCAATCAAACAATCAATGTGCACTCAGCTCGACTCGTGCTCTTTCATATCTATGTAAATAATCTTTTTTCAAACGACAGACAATAAACAATCTTCTTTCACATTTATTGTGTGTTTGGAGAACTAGAACGATAAAATATTCAAAGACACTTATCCATGTCCAGAGAAAACATTGAAAGAAATCAAGGTTTGGTCAGTTATCTCCGAATAAAAAACAAAGCGAAACTTGGTTAATTAGATTGAATATTTAATTTCATAATTTATTTCAAGAGAGAAAAGAAACACAAATAACCACCTTTCTTGTTTCAAAATTGTGCATTAAGGCTGTGACTTCATTTTAGTAATCATTTTAATACTTGTAGTAAAGAAAATAAATAACATGTGGTAATTGTGTGTGTTTTTAATTATATTCCTTCTATATATTGCTTATTTACACTTGTAATAAATCTTTCTAGTTGTTGCAAAGCAAGCTAATAATTCTTTTTATTAAAAAATAAATATAACCAATCAATCTCATATGATGGATATTTAGAGCTATTTCACAACCATTAGGAGACTAAACACAACCATGAAAACACTATCTCACCTCATTAGTTGTTTCAATCTACAAAATTTTCAAACACAGTTACTACATTAAATCTCCCATAGATAACATTAAGGCAAACTTCTAAAAATCTTTCTTCCTCACCATCAACTCAAACTTGCTCCAGATATCATCTTTACTTGTTCTTTATTTCCAAAACAGACCCAAGTTTGACAAGAGTGAGGCGAAAGCCATTCAGACGAAATGGGTTTGACTTTGACCAAACAAAAAATCAGGAGCAAACATATCATACTGTCGTGTAACTGGAGAAAAGATCAATCATGGTGTCTAAAGTCTCGGGCAAGAATTTTCTTGCAAATAAATAACAAGGCCGGTTCATGCCGTTCCACATACAAGGCTTAATGGTGGTTATCCTCTACAAGAAAAAGAAAAGAAATCTTTTGAGACTTAGCCCGGTGAACAAAAACAAACGATGCAAGATTTAGCAGAATTGTACCTTTTTATTGCTTGTTTCATGAACACTTTCAGTGATGGACTGCAAAATTCAAATAACCAGATTGAGTTATGACGCTATTAAACAAGATGCAGGTTTGGATTTGCATTTCTGATTATTGTGCTTTGAAGTCCCAAAAATCATATTTTTATGTTCGGTGTAAACCAATATTAGTATTTAATCTAACAAGAATTTTACGGGCAGCACAAAAAAAAACCACCTTTTCTCAAAAAAGATTTGTTTTGTTGTCATATTAACCTGTTTAAGTGTTTAACTACAATTAACTTGATTATTCAATATCATATAACCACTTTCATAATGAACATGCAAATCTAGTATAAAAGTGCAGAACAATTATGAAACAAGGGTTTAATACCGAGATATTTTTGATGAGCTGGTAAGAAACGTCCTTCAGCCCATATGATTTCGGGTGCCATTTTCGTTCTGACCAATCAACGTGTGTCACCGACCAGTTTGCAATCCCGGTAGGATCAAACATCTGAATGTTCAAATAAATTCAAGAACGTCAAATAGTCAACATTTCACTTTTTTCAAACTTGTGTTTGGAAAGTACTAGATTTTAATCAGTTAATTAAATAGTGCTGAGCTTACTCACATGGAAAAATGTTGGAAAATAATGTTCATCTGCATAGCAATTGCGCCCATCCATACCAGGCTGTAGTACAAAAAAGGCAAGTCAGATTCAATTTAGTTTCAAACTCCGAAAACAAAAGCATCAATATAAATTTGCATAATTGACAACTACAACTTAGAGGTGGCGAAATGGACTGGTCAGGTGAGCCTGCTCTGAACACAACTATAAAAACTTGAGTATTATATAGAAAATTAAAATGTCAAAAGTAATTTAAAATGTATTATCTCTTGATTTATAGACTAATTTCCCATAAAATGATTTAGAAGGTTCATGCGATAATAATTACACTTTGGGTGATTTTTGACCCGTTTTCTTTACGAGTCAATTTTTTATATTTTTAAACTTTAGGCTCAATAGAAATCAAACGTAAAAACAAAAAGAATAAAAAAATTTCCACCCTGCAATAATCTCTGAACTTTGTATAGTAGAGACTATCAGCCATAACTATGATCGCATGTTCGCGCTTCATCGTGAACCACTGCACAATTTCAACATTACAACTTAAGCTAAATTTGAATACAGCATTAAAATATAGAGTCTAAAATATACAACATTAAGCCTTTTTCACTAAATTTGAAAATCAATGCATATACAATAGTATTAAAATGTGACAACAATAATAAGAGAGTGTTTGGATTTGTGATTTGTAACTAAATTCACTAATCAGTTTTTAATGTTTGGATGAACAAGTTCTGCTACATTACAACTTAAGCTGAATTAAAAAAAACAAACGAAAATCAACACTAAGCTTTTTTACTAAATTTGAAAATCAATGCATATACAATAGTATGACATGTTAATAAGAGAGTGTTTAAATATGTGGCGTGTAATTGATTATTAGTTTATTACAACTTCAACTCGCATAAACACGTCCAAATTCAATATTCTAAAACTAGTTTTTGTATAACTGATTATCTGATTTTAAAAATATGACCATACGATATCACATCCAATTCTAAGTTGCACATCCAAAAACCCTTTAAGATGCATTTAATTTGCAGAAATAAAAAAACAATAAAGCAAAGTCGAAACCTGAGCACCCTTTCTAAAGAATTTCTTTTCGACTTCAGGTAACATATGATCCGAGTACCGACCACTTCCATGTGGACCAGGATCCTCAAAGCTATAAAAGATTTAATTAACAGAGAAACAATTTCTTTTAGTCGAAATGATATAAAAAAAATATGTCAACTCTAAGAAAGATGTAATGAATTCAAGATCTTTGTACAAACCTGTCGATGAAGCTGACATTTGTGTACATAAGATAATTATACACATACTCAAAATCATGCAGCGGTACACAGCTGAAAAACAGATTTCACAGCAAAATCAGATACAAATTAGCTCATTAATAATAGACAATTTAGAGGTGGGCAATTTTGACCCATTTACCTACTAAGATTACTCAAAGAAATGGATTATGAATGTAAATATTTTTAGGCAACACAAATCACTTATAAAAACTTTGACACTGATTTATGCACGCACACACACAGAGGGAGCTCCGAGCCACTAACCTGTCAGAAAGTAAAACGAAATGCTGATTTTCAGGGTCTTTAAGTGCATTTGCCAAAAGTCGTTTCTCAGCATCAACCATTGAAATTTTCCCCCAATCTACCTGCACAAAAGATCAACCAATTTTATTTATTGGTAACTGATATTAAAAAAAACATTCTTATTCAACATTCTTAAACTTTTTTTTATTGCACGCACTACACCATATACATAATATGTACGTGTATACAAACATACACAAAAATGCTGCAACAATATGAGTACATACCTTATCACTGCGAACTTCCCGATTTCGGAAGTAACGGCTAGAATGGACTGGTTTGACTTTGGATACATGAATATGGATTGAAAATCTACCTTCATGGCCCTACAATATGTAAATAAGGCATCAGCTATCAAGTACAAGTATAAACACAAAAAAGAAAATTGATATTTGGGGGTATCCAAAGTGACTAATGTGATTGTAATTAACTCAATAATCAGTTTTCTTATAATTTCATTCAATTTCTTGAAACTTATTTATTTAAAAAAGCATACTCATATAAACTGATTATTTAATTAATCATACATCAAAACACCATATTGGATTGTGAATAATGGTAAATCCTAATAATGGGAACTCAACCAAGGTACTTTTGAGTTTTGAATGGGTCGATTCAGGTTATGTTTGATATATATTAGGTCAAACTAGTGAAGTTTAAAAAGTAGCTTTAGCGGAAACCGATCAAAGCATATGTTACTCAAACTGTGTCTGCTAGCCTAAAATGTCCTAAATCGTTTTATACAACAAAATAATACAACTTTGGCAACATATTTGGCACATTAAATATTTATAAAGAATTTATTAAGCAAGCAGTTGGAGGCCCGTTTCAAGAAATACAAATTTACACATTTTGACCCGTTACCTAACTTTTGCCACTTCTAGTAAGTCTTTTTGCTACAAATGAGATCCATGTGTACAAAAAAGTGGGCCATGTCATACCTGAAAAAATTTATCCCACAATCTCTCAAAAGCCAATGATCCGGGGCTCAAGAACATGAAGGCAATCTTGGGATTTTTCGCTTTGATTGATGGAGTGTTCAATAAATTCTTAGTTACAACACGAGAAGCAATCTCTTCATCGCTAAGTTCTCTTTCAGGAGGTGGAAGCCACTTGGAAATCTTCTTACAACTAGAAGATGAAAATATATAGCAAGCAGTAGAGTCTCGAGGTGGATATACATACCCCACAACTAAAAACACACAAACTAATGACACCAATACAATAATCCACTTGGGCTTCTTTAGTTGAGATCGTTTAGGCATATCTTTGATGCCCATAAGCAACACCTTAACTATTTACACTTCAACTTTTGCATCACACATTTATATCCAAAAGAATAAATTGAATCTGCAAGCAAGAAAAAAACATTATTAAATATAATACCATAGAAACTTTTTAAGTTGAAGATCAATTGAATCAAATTACATGGTTATAGACCTCTAACTTCTTTCACTTCCAACTTTGGAGAAAAATTTATCCAAAGGCGGCTGGATATGCAATTTGAAAGTGATATTTAAATGCGTGGTTGATCTTGCTTATGCTGCTTGAGGTCTGTAATAATCAGTTTTGATAGTTTTGAGTGTTTGGCAAATCTAAACTATCACTTTCAAAAGCACATGCACACACCCCATTTAGCTTTGTAAATCTTGATTTTTATACACTAAAATCAAGAATGAAAATATCCGGTGCGGTTTCAACTACCATAACTTATATCATCAGTCCAACTCCAACAGGCAACAACCCTTGAACATATATAGGATCACTATAAACACCAAATTCATCAAACAAAAGTAGCCTATCTAAAAAAGGTAGTTATGCATATCACAATATCAAAGTTGGCATATTTCAGAACAATTTATGAACCAAAGATGGAAGTCAAACCTACCAATCTAAGTCAAACATAAAAAAATCCAACTCCTAAATGCATAACATAGACAATCAAACAAGAAACCTTGTTAGCATAAAATCCCTAACACAAAAGACATGTTTTTTCACATGAAAGATACAATCTTTTAATTCTTGAACATAAACCCACAATAAAACCCCAAATCTTTAAACCAAACTTGATCAAATTATAATCAAAATCAAACCTTGAAAGTCAGGAAGATGGGGAAAAAAACCTTGTTCAAAGGATCAATCCTTGTTTTTGTCTGATTAAACAGGATCTGGGAATAAAGAACATAGAAGAGTTTGAGGTGAATAAAAATCAAGAATGGTGATTGGGGATGGTTGAAGCAGAGCAGAGTGGAGCAGGCGAAGTGGGGTGACAAGTGAACACAAATGGATTGTGATTTGTGAAGGTGGTGGAGTTAATCGATGAGTTGTTGAATTGGGTTGGAACCAGTAACTATCAACTTATTCCCAATGTCATATAATGTTTTATGACATTTGTTATTACTATATGTTTTTATTATATTGTACAATTGTGTATTCACAACTACCCCAATCGGTATTCGAAAACACCGGCAACAAACGGTTTAGAGTTCGATACCGAAGGCCTTGGAAAGGTGGATTTTTAACAATTTTTCGACCGACAATTCTAGCTTTTATTTTTGTTACTAATAAAATTCTAGTCTAACATATCGTTGAGTCCGTTTATCACTAAATATGTTTAACGTGTATCACTAAATCTGTTTAATGACGTGATGCGTTGCATGAGAATTGAGACTAACTTGGACTTTTTTTTTCTTTGGTTTATAAAAATGGTTAATTTTTTGAAGTAATTCATTCATGTGTCGTTTGTTTCTTTCTAAGGTATCTCATTAATTGCGCTTATCTAGTTAGTAAAAAATAAAAGGAATAAGTGGTATGTTAGACGAAGATTGTTATTGGTAAAAAACATGAAGTTCGGATTATTATTTGACAAATTGTAAAGGAAAATTGGATTTAATCCCAGCTTTCACCTGTTGGCCAGAAAAAATACAAACTGAGAAAATTCTTTTTAGAGATCACAACTGTCAAACATATTTTTTTAAAGAGCTTTAGTTAAAAAAAATACTTAACGTCATTAAGTTTTTTTGAATTTGAAATTGATGTTTTAGGGCTTTTGATCGAAAGTAGGATACGAATGAAATAATGTAAAATTTACCCTAAACTGATGCTCCAAACAATTAAACGGTTCGACGATACGTTTAATGTTACATCATTGAAGTGTCGTTTCATCATTTGAAGCACCCGTTCGAGGTAACTTTTACATCAACTGATTCATCATTTGGAGCACCCATTTAATGTTACGTCATTGTGGCTAGAAAACTTCCAAAAGAAAACAATTTTTTTACATGAGCATAAAGGCACGCCAAGATTCTCAAGCACAAGTGTCATTTTTGACACGATTGTTTGTTTATCTAATCGAGCACCATAACTTGTTATCTTTCACAATCTAATATAAACTCCCAAGAGATGTTATTAAAGACCATGTCATTACTTGCTTCTCATACACACCATGCTCTATCGATAAAGATGACTCTGAATTTCCCTTTGACCCAATCTTTACTTGAGATAGACCCGACCAATCTAAGCATGCCTTCTATAGAGGTGGCTTTTGAGCATGATAGTATAATGTGATGCACAGATTCCAGGTCATACCCACAAAACGATCAACTTGAATTGTCAATGTTGACGTCTTTCAAGGAGACCACTTCCTTGGAAGGGAGACGACCCGGTCAAAATTAGGTTTGAGTTTTTCCACTCCATGATTTAGGTTTCATTTTATCACAATGGAAACAATACGAGGGGACCAATGTTATCGTTAAGCATGCCCTTTGCCTTTGGAGCCAAGATTTTGTCTCAGGGAAGTTTCTTTTTATCTTGCATATAAGTTCAAGCTCTTCAATCACATGAATGGAGGCCTTATACAAGGAAAATAAATAAAAGGACAAAAGCTCCCACGGACTGATTTAAGCAGAGTTATCCTTCCGCCAGACGCTAGAATTACCCTTCAACATGAACAAACCCGTGAACAAAAAAGTGCAAACATACACGTTTAGGAAGGCAAAACCAGTCTTATATTGATGAGTTGGATATCGTTTTCCATGTCTTTTGTATTTCTAAATATTAAAGTCTATCGGGCTAGAATCAGTCTTCTACCATGTGCAGGTCTTCAATTCTGAATGAAAACCACCACCCGGAATATGTTGATGGCACCTGCTAACGGCTCCATATGGTATCTGTTCATTACAGAAACAAACGCTGCTTAGAGCACTTGAGCTTATTGAGATCAATATGTAGGGGTCGTAATTTTCAACTAATTTAGGATGGGTCGATTCAGGATCTGTTAGATCTCTGATGGGCCAAGCATGTCAGATATACGAAATAAAGATAACTAAAAATGAATATGATCAAATGGGTTATAAATCAGCCAATATCATATAATTTAAAAATGCTATATTTCTACTGAAATAGCATTTTTGAGATCGTATTTGGCACATTAGTTAAAAGGATTATGAGCCAACCTAAACCAACAACCTGATACAACCCATACAAAAATTACATCTCGCGGATGTGACACTCTGACAGCAAAAGCAAATAGGCAGAAATAAAAGAGGTGGTGGATTTTAATACAGGTCAAATTGGTCAGGTCGGGTTGACATGAAAACACTGGTTCTTTGCTCAGTTTTTACAAAATTTAATGCAACAGAAAGCAAAACTTAACCTGATAGGCATATCACTGTAGGACTATCTCGATGTGTTAGCCTTGTCTGGATGCACCCGTTTTGTCCTACGGCGTGAATGACCCACATGAGTACGAGTACGCCTTCTAGGTTTTTTACTGCAAAAAAACCAAGTATACACACCACATTCAATGTAAACACTAATTTATAACATTCTGGTAGAAAATGACACCTTAAAGTATTTAAAATGAATTTTTACATGAAACAAACCTGAATAAAGATGACAGCCATGTAAGCAGAACCATCACTGGAAAAACCATCAAAGCAGAGGCCTACAAGATCATCATGTTAACAATATAACCAATACGAGTCAAGCAATGGACAAAACCAATACATGGGTCTAAATTGATACTACTTATAAAAAACCAATGCATAAAAAAGGAGCACATACCATAAACCACACCACCTCATTACTTGCAAGGGGACGTGTAAATTCATTTTCCTTCAGCATTTTACTAATATTGGCACGCATCTACCAAACAAAGATAAAATCAGCGGTTTGGTCTAGTATCGAACAAAACCAACTAAATATTTCATAAAACCAAGTTTTTTTATTTTATTTTCAGCACAATGAAGCCAGAAGTTTACCTGGCGATGATATTTTAGGGTTGTCTTAGAAAACCTTCTATAACCACGGAGTATTTTCTTCGTATAAGGTTTGAGAAAAATGTGTGCTTTATTAATATGAGGTCCTAGTGTCTTCGAAATCTGATTGATGTAGGGATTTGTCAACTTCTTAGCTTCCTACAAAGATATGGCGGTGAATAATATGGTAAAGAGTTGAGAATTCAAATTTTATGTATAAATGCTTCCACAGTTCCATAATTTCATGAATGTAAATGACTGGCCAAAATCTACAACACCTTAATATATTGACCCAAAACACTTTGTATGTTGGTAATGTGAGGCCTTAAGGACTTCTTAGTTTCCTTGTAAATTTCAACGGTCTTAGAGGTAAGTTTTTGCACGTATGGTTCCGTGTCTGTCACAAATGTAACCCACTGATCCTTGATGGTAGGGATCCACTTCTGCAAATTTAGGAGAAATTATTAGAGATTGCTACAAAGAAACAATCAAAAAAAACAAACTATTAATAAGAAAGGGGAAATTTCATAAAACGAAAAGGGTCGAATGAAATCCTTTCTGCAGAAAGGAAAACGTGTGAAAAAGCTTTGAAAAGACTTCAAGCGTGAAATAAGTGAAAACATAGTACTTGAGCATATCCCTTAACAAGGGGTGTGTGTGTTTTAACAGTATCATAATAATAAACAATGTGGGAGAAAAGCTACAACATGTGTGAAAGAGATTCTCCAAAACTGATTTTTGACCCTAAATAATCAGATAATCAACAATCAAAATCACTTTATCCAAGCACCCCTCAAATATGACTTTATGGGGACACAACTTACTGAGTGAAACTCATCAATGTATGGTCGTGCCCACTTTCGAACTTGAGCTTGTGTTTCCAGTGCCTACAAAAATTTAACATATATTAAACTAGAATAAGAGAAACAGGCTAGCAATAATAATTGCTTGCCAACAAGTGGTTGACTGACAAAATCTGATGTATCGAATCAAATGCGTAATTAGTCATAAAATGTAAGCATTATAATCGGTAACACATCAATTACATTAGAAATCGGAATACGTGAAAAACCTTGATACAAACCCATAGGTCACCGGGTCTCGTGGGCAGCTACAACCGGGTTATTTGACTCATTTAATTATTAGCGAGAAGAAGTTTTAGAGGGAACGATTAAAGCAGCAGATAGTGGGCCAAAATTAGCGGGGCAATTAGTTTAGTTTGATCTTACTAATACCGTTGATTGTTTAGATTTACGTAATCCAGAAAATTGTTATTGTGGTCTTGTTTAGTCAAGTTCTAGAAAAATTCCCGTCTCAAATCGGGTCTTGGAGATTTCCCGTTCGAATTGGGTTTATCATCTTTGTAATCTGTTTTTCATTGAAAATCATCCGACTGTTGTTGGGTCCTAACATACCTTTTGAGCTGCAATATCCAGAGCTGGTCTTCCGTACACATTCCAATGAGTTACCAGAACAGACTGCACATTTAGGAAAACATGCATGATCAAATGAAACATCAAAGTTACCCCAAACAGCAATATAAAGGGATACAAAGAAGTAAACAATTTTATTCGCTTTACTTCTGAGTGGAAGAATTTGGGTTATGGTTTATTTCTAACAAGCAAAATGAGTAAATAAAAGAGTTCCACAAAATAGAAACAAGTAGAACGGGACTAAAGTGGCCTCAAATGCATTTCTAATATATCATTAGTGCAACCTTCTAAATTGCTTCATTCACGAAATTAGATTAGTATTGTAACAGCATATATTTTTGTAATTATGTTTCACATGTAATCCATTACAAATTGCACAGAACATGTTTCGGATCCACTCATATCCCCATGCCAAAATTACCCATTTCACTCAGGACCCATATTAACCCAATTATCCAACCCACCAGCCGGTCATTTTGCCACCTTTTGGAGATACATAACACAATACTTTTAGAAACGGAATAAATAAGAAACAAAAACATACCTGATAGTGAACTAAATGAGCTACTAGCCAAGAGGGAAGCCATGTCTCATGAACCTGTTGCACAAACAATAAGTAAAGAAACAAACTGAATCAAAATGCAACACATGCAAACAAAACATGTAAAACTGATGCGGTGATAGTTCAAATAACACCAACATTAGAAATTTAAAATGTCATATACCTCTGCCAGTTCTTTAGAGTAGCGAGCAGCATTTAATCGGACTCTGATTCTTTCTTCCTGAAAAAACGATGGTGTCATTGCAATTATCGGAACAGAGGTAACCTTTTTTACATCAAAATCCAATTTAAACCTCAGCCTTTTGTAGAGCATGTTCCGTATCACGAATTCTAATCTTCTGTTCTTCATTTACCCTCTGGAGCTGAAAGCAGAAAAGTAATTGGAATTGAGAAAGAAACAAAATAAAGATTTGAGCCTAATAAGCCATATATAAAAAGCCACTTTTGTATAAATTGTAGTTTATGGTCATATAAGAGAGTACATATTAATTCAGTGCACATTGAAATACATAAATGAGTTTATTAATGAAGCACTATAAAGCCAAACAAGCATGTTGCTAGAGATTGGCATGGAATTATGTTGAAATGTGGAAAAGGAAAACACGATAGCATCACTTGAAAGGAAAAAAAACTGTCTTCCAACAACATAGCTTACTCATGTGTCCTGTTGGCTGTTACACAAAAGTAATAACTTGTAGTTACCTTTTCAAGTTTCATATTCAGTTCAGCAATTTTTGTCTCAGCAGCATTTATTCGAGCTTCCAGTGTTTCTTTCTGTGTATTTTGCTTTGCTATTTCCTCTTTAAGACTTTCAACCTATCAAGAAGCAGTTTGTTAAAGATATATATCAGTGAGAATATATATATATATATATATATATATATATATATATATCAATAATACTATGAAAACCACCTGCTTTGCAAGTTCACTAGCTCGTGCATGAGCCTCACCCTCTAGTTCCTTGGCGTAAAAAGATTCCTTATTCTGCCAAAAAATAACCACCAGTAGCAATATGAGTGAAAGTAAAATCATCGAAAACTTCAGACACATAAAGTAAACTATCCACCTATTTTTCCTACAAAAGTCAAATGGTGTCAAGAAAATTTACGTTGCAAATAAATGGTTATTGAAGAACTCAAAACACAGCGTAGGCACTAATTTCTCAGCTTACAAGCCTAAAACAAATAGTAACTAGCATATAATATAATTAACAAACTAGCAACTTGATGAAAGAAATAGAAACAGCAGTTCATTTCAGCACCGAATTGATAGCTCACAATTCATTCAACCCTTAATGCTTGAAAACATAATTTTCGATTGTGAAAACCAAAATTAAAACCTAACGGCATCCGGTTAATCTATCGATAACCTGTAAAACTTAGCTACCATAAGTACATATAAGCGAAAGCTGACCTGAAGAGACTGAATTTCACTATGCAAGGAGGTCAAAGTAGTTGATTTCTCAAGAACAGCCGACTCCAATTGTTTAATTCGTTCATCCTTAGAATTAATCTCGCGGCTCCTCTCATCAATGCTGGACTCTGAGAACACGAATTAACAAGATGAGCAACTTTGTGCACAGGATACCAACTAAATCTCATTTAGTAACTAAAAAAGTATACCGACTAAAAATAAGGTTTCGATACAATGGCATCCACAAAATAAGTTCAAACTTCCACATATTTCATCACAAGATACTTACCCTACTCAGATACAACAATTTCATATACAAATAGTTAACCTATTAAGTCTCAAACAAGTTCATAATATTTAAAAAATTTAGAAGATGATGCAAGGAAACAGTCAGTTAAAGTGTAAAGTATTAAGCAAATGAAACATGTATCAATAAACCCTAAACTTCAGACATATAAATAGCATATGCGATGAGCAGTCAGCTAAAAAAAATAGATAATTTGGTTAGAAAGTGACAAAATTGAGAAGAGAAATTGGGACCTAAATTGAGGATCTTTGATTGGAGTTGATTGTGCTTGATTTGGAGAGATGAATCGTGATCATCATCAAGGGTTTGTGAAGAAACGTGAGCGAAGAGAAATAGGGTGATGATGCAGACGAAGAAGAAGATGCGTCGCTTTGAGGCCGCCATTAGAGTAAAAATGGAGCTTAGAAAAATGAAACGAAAGTGACAATTTTTTTTCTAGTGTTTTGGGAGAAGAAGGTGGGAAGATTTTCAGTTTTGATTATTCATTGATCGTATAATGTAAGCTTTCTACTATTATTTTTAAAATGACGTTTAGTGTAACCATAGTTGTTTTCTATTGGCATTGAGGTTTTTTATTACTGTAAATGTAACGGAGATTCATCATAACATTTTTTATGGATTAAGTTGGTCGGAGTTAAAAATTGTCAGTCATCTGTTTCAAGAAAAAATTGGACATGAAGCTTTAACTATGTCACGTAAAACGTTTTTTTAGTAATTTGTTAAGCTATTATCCCGACAAACGTATCCGATCTAATCTCACTCGTAACATAACTATTTGTTATGTCTAAAATGACATGTGTGGTGAGTGTATGAGAAAGAAAATGTTATTGTTTATTTTTATATTTAAAAAGACGTTATTAACCTCTATATTTTTTTTTAAAGTGATAGTGTGTATTACATAAAAAAATAACGATAAATATATAAAAATAGTATTTAATAAAAACGAGATATCAAATCAAATGTAATGTTTTTTGTGTGATTGTCAAAGTTGTGATTGAGAATGAATGAGATATAAATGATGTAATAAAATATCAGATTTTTTTACCTTTGTCTCTCATTATATAAAAATCTTGTGCATTTTTCACATCTATCTCTATGTGTTTCTTAGTCTTATTGTTTCTTTCACTTTTTTTCTTTTACAATTGTTTTGTCTATAAGTAAAGATAGGCTCTTACATACTATTAATTCAAATAAATTTTTGGTTAGATGTTTATAAACGGTTGATAAACAATGAACAGTTGAACACAAGAAAGATTGTATCTTACTATCAAAGTCTATATATAAACATGATACAAAGAACATCTATTTGAGCTCATGCGCTTCTCATCATGCACAACTTTGCTATGAATGTATGGAGAGGACAAATATATCTCTCCTTAATGAAACAATCAAATAAATAAAGTGATAAAGTACATTATTTGAAGTAAGAACATCCTTGATTAATGAAGATGGCGGCGTGATGTGGATTGGCAATGGCATGACCTTCCTCGCCGAGTATCCTAAATGATTTCAAACGACAACTCTAGTGTTTTTCAACGGATATTAAAAAAATAATAATTTATTATTTTAAAACCCAACTCTATAAATATAATTAACACTATACATTTTTCTCACACAAAAATCTTGTCATATTTATTTCTCTATAAAAAAAAAATCTGAAACCATGGGTTCAACATCAAGCGAGGAAGCGATCAACGGCACATTTACTTGGAAAACACCAATTGGAACATTCCCTGACTTCAAATCTTAACATCATTTCATTTGGTCGTTCGAATCATCCATGTAAACATTTCTTGTTATTTTAATTTTAACTCTTTCTTTCATCAAAAAAATAATAAAGTAATATACTACTCTATTGAAATTTAATATTTCCATTTTCTAAATCTTGAGTTAATAAAAATGAAATATATAGAAAAAATAACAAGGCATTTATTTACTTAACCTAAAGGGATAATTTTCAATAATTTTTCTATATTAATAAGAGGAAGATAAATTTGTCACATGTCACAATTATAAGCCATCCAGCTATGATCCACATAGGATTTCCTGGCTAGCAATCCCACATTTATTCTCCCTTCTAGAACATGTGCATCTCACTTCTAAAACACGTGGATCTATGTTGAAGCTTTGATTTTGTTTTTAACACGTGTGTTACACAAATATCTAAACTATTAACGAATATACTTGATAGCAGATAGGTATGAAATAAGATTTTAGTCTACACCATTCATATATATTTTGCTGCCAAGCAAGTGAAGCTTTTTGCCTTATATCATACTATTCTTATTTAACTGGACCACCATATCTTTACCACCTACTACATATGTCATATCTCCCGAACCAATACGATTTGCCATTTCATTCTTAACAACCTCAAAAGGCACATACCAACTAACAATAAACTTTTATCATCACACCGTGCCATCGCCGGGATAGCTTTTACATTCTTGAAGTAGTCTGTAAAGGGTGGTCAATGACATGCTGGTTGTGTACATTTAGCATAACCAAAACCAAAATCTGTCAAAACACACGTATACATGTAGTGTAACTAGAACTAGAATCGAACAAATAAGTTTAGTCTAATTCTTCGGTTGTGTTGGTGCATACTATGTTTTGCACACTACTACTTGTCACAACACCAAGGTCCATAATTAGCACTAATAGTTCTATTGTTTTGTATTTCACCCACATATTAACATGTTATTATGATGTATGTATATATACTAACGTTGAACATAGATAACAATTATGCAAATATATATAGCTAACTCTTACCATAAAGGCCAATAACTTGAACCAAATCTTGAGATAGATATTACTCTATCACAATTTCTGATAAATACCCCTTCCTGTTGAATCCACCTCCAAAGTATTGGGCACCACAGCATTTGTAACTTATAAAGCTTTTGCAGCATCCACTTACATGCCTCTTTTTCAACCCATGGCTCCTGCAACAACTCTCCATCGCTTTCCCTAAATCCTGACTTGTGACATACTCCTTCACATGCTCATGCTGATGATGGTGATGATGATGGCCATGATGATGATGGTGGTGGTGATGATGGTTATCGTGCTTTTTCGCGTTCACGATGGAATGACAATGCGGCTTATCTTGGTTTGTTGGGTTAACCGAGTTCTCAGAGCTCTGTGATTCCAAATCTTTAGTGGCATTACAGCATTTGGTTTTTGCTTTATGTGTGGTTTGAGCAGCATGTTGTGGTTGCACCATTTGCTTTACCTCGTGTATTTCATCGTCGTCATCATGAGTGCAACACCCGTGTTTCTCTTTCTCTTTTTCTTTTTCTGGTTGCACTACATGCTTTACCTCATTAACATCATGAGCACAGCAGTCGCCTTTTGTTTCTTGCATGCAGTGATTGGTTAGTTCATGGTCATCATGATCATCATGAACACAACACCCATCATTATCTTCTGTTTCGGGTATATGATGATCATCGTCATGACCACAGCAACTTTCGTTTTCTTCAGTTTCTTTTACCAAATGCTTCAGCTCTTGTACATTATCTTCATGACCACAACAACCATGCTTTTGAACGTTGGTAGCAGATGAGCATTGTGCATGATTATGTGAAGAGCCCGAATGTGTTTTCATGCGTCTGGAGGATGTACCTTGTAACAGAAGCATGCTGTTGAAAATAACTAACAAACATGTCCCAACATCTGCAAGAACCGCAGCCCAAACTAGAGGGTGGCCTGCAATAGCTAGTGCAATTATAGCAGCCTTTGTGATGATGGCAATGAATATATTTTCAAATATTTTTCTGCGGGTATTTCTTGCGAGTTTCACGGCTGCTGGAATTTTTCTGATATCATTTGACATTAGGATTATGTGCCCGGTTTCGTTTGCTAATGCTGATCCAGAAACGCCCATTGAGATCCCGATATCTGCTGTGGCTAAAGCAGGTGCATCATTCAGCCCATCACCAACCATGGCCGTTTTGGATTCCTTTTGAATTTCTTTGATAATTTTGGCCTTATCTTGAGGTAAAAGTCCTGCATGAACCACATTTAATGCTCCTCCTAACTGCAAGATCAATAGCAAATTAAGCACAAAGAAACCAAAAAATGAAGAGGTTGAGTGGAGAGCCGTTGAGGCAACAAAATAGACTTTTGTCAGGCATGTTGGTTAATGGATCAAAATGCGTCAAGGTTAGTTGACCTGCAAACAGTTCCTCATTCAATTGTTTAAAGGAAACCGTGCCAAATATGACGAGAGCAAGTATACTATAACACAAATGCGACAAGGTTAGTTCACCTGATTTTGTGCATAGTTAGCTGCAGCCTGACAGTCTCCTGTAAGCATGGCTGTTCTGATCCCCATTGATTTAAGTTCTTCAAGTGCTTCCTTTACTCCAATTCTACATGAATCAGAGAGACTAAAGGTTCCAGCAGGTGTAGGCCCGACAAATATGTAACCAGTCGAATTCCCGACATTATTTTCGCCCCCATTTCTTGGAACTAATAAGAGACCAGTAAGCAAGTTAGAAAACATAATAGGAGTAAAATGACTTCTAAAAATGGTTCTGTGAACACTTTTTACCTTGTGAACACCCCGCTCTAATGGCAATCTTTTGATTTCCAATATAAACATCTTTCCCATCAATCTTTCCATAAATTCCTTCTCCGGGAAAATCTTTGAATTCCTCCACATTATCTGGTTGTGGTTCAACTGAATGAGCACGTGCATAGTCTACAAGTGCTGCAGCCATTGGATGACTAGATTTGCTCTCTAGGCTCGAAACCCTTCAGAGAACCCATAAACAATCACTCCAATGTAATAAAAAGATTAGGCGTCAATTTTGACCCGTTTAACTTCTAAATAGTTACATAGGTTGATTTGGTGATGTTTTATTTGTAATGGATGAAATATGAAAAATCAGAGAAAAAAACTTGGCTTTTTAGGAAACATGTAACAGGTTGAAAGTCACGCTGAGTATATTTATGAATTATGATGCATATAAAAGCTCCAATAAATTAGTTTAAAGATTTAAAATGTTATTGGAATGCAATATAACTTTTGAATAATACTATCTGTAATTTATAACTTTTAGCTAAAATGTTTCGGCCACATACACAGCCTTACCGATTGAGACAACTTATGGATTTATCTTTATCAAGTGAAATGTCTGAAAAACACCAAAAGTATATTATTAATGCATAAACCTCCTAAGCATGTCACTCTTATAAATCATGATTGATACACTAAAATTTTGTAAAAAGGTGTTCCGGTCAACATGACCCGTGCCAATTTTGAATTGCACAAAAGTTACCCATTTGACCATTACCCCTTTAAATTATCAGTTAACTACTGGTACTAAGTATATGAATTATTACCAGTCTAGTAATTTGTGATTGTCAATGAGTGGATGGAAGTCAGAGACGGAGAATTCGCCTTTAGTGATTGTTCCGGTCTTGTCAAAACAAATAAATTTAACAGTAGAAAGTGTCTCGAGGTATTCCGCTCCTTTAACTAGAAGTCCAGATGTAGCTGCTTTTGACAATGCACAGAATGCTGCAACGGGTGTAGACAAGATAAGAGCACATGGGCACGCACTTACCAAAACCACCAATGCCAAGTGATACCATTTTTCAATATCATGAACTCGTAAGGCAGCAGGTATTCCAGCTAAGCACGCAGCCACTACACACACGGCTGCAAAAATCCCAAGTGTCATCAGCATGTTTCCCTTTATTTTTGAAAGAGGTGCTGGAATGGGCTAATTATGTTTTAGTGTTTTATGTTTACTAGTGGGACAAACCTTCTAACTACTTTATGCAAAATGTTAAGAGTATTAATCAAATAATATGACTTTCGTAATCTTATTTGACACACTAATTCATTATAAAGGGATTAAAAAGTTTGGACAAGAAGCGTTTCCGGTCAAACCAACCACTTGTTTTGGAATGTAACCTATCTTGTATATTCTGTCACAGAGATTTTCTTATGTAAAGAACGTCCAAGAACATAAACAGCATAGATGCTTAATAAGAATTATTTCCTCCACGAACAAGTAAAAAGGAAATTATAGAAGGAAGTTGTACCTGGAGTGTAATACTTGGCGATTTTGTCTACATATCTTTGAGTTTTTGATTTATTATTTTGAGCTTCCTCAACAAGCTTCGCCATCTTTGCTACGACACAAGCTTCAGCTAGAGCAGTAGTTTTAACACTGATATAACCTGAAAAAAATTGAGTCAAACTCACATGACTGACTTAACTTTCAAACTTAATGTCAACGAACTATCCAAATTCAAAATTTATAAGCTTTTCAATTAAAAAATAGTAATGATTTCTATAAAACTGATCATTTCATAATGTTTAACGTAAATGAATTTTTGAAAACTTTGAACTAGCCAAATCTATGAAATCCAATAAGTATAACTTTTATGTAATGCAAAATGCTCATAATATTTTTAATATTCTAGAACATAGAGGGATTGGGCAATGTTTTCTTACCATTTAGATTGACTGTGCCTGCCCAAACAATGGAATCGACTTGTTTTGACACAGGAAATGATTCGCCAGTTAAAGCTTTTTCATCAACTTCACAGTTTCCTTCCACGACTACTCCGTCAATGGGGATCATGGTCCCAGCCTTAACAGCAAGTCTTGTGTTGACCATTACATCCTTAGTGTTGACTTCTTCACCAGTGTCAGCTAATACAGCCTTTTGAGGAGCAATGCTCATCAATGATGACATCACAGCAGTGGCCTGGATGTAAAATTTGCACCAACCATTTTCCAACATTAGAAATCATATACTGAATGAGAGAGTGTGAGGGAGAGATAGAGAGTTGTTCCAAGTAAACCTTGTGACTGGCCCTTGTCTCGAGCCATTCTGATATAGTCAACAAAAACACAATTGTCCCGGCTTCCCAGTAATCCTTAAGGAATATGGATCCTCCAACTGCAAATATGAACTGATCCGATCAGCATGGGGCGTTTTGTTCACTGGAATTCGACAAGTTCAATGGAATGGAATGCCATTTCACTAGATTGCATTAAACTTGTTTCTAAAAGGAATTTGGCATCCGTTAATGTTATCCATGATTCTATGTAATGTCCAATTCATTTACATATACAGGTAGACTGTAAAATACTAGGTATCTCAATAATATATCTCTTTCACCTTCACAATAGTCATATACTTATTGCTATTACTAAATACATATCGCAGATGACTGTTACCTGCAATGAGCATTAGGACATTGATGTCGATTCTAAGGTTCCGAAGTGATGCAATAGCTTTTAAAATCAACGGTATGATACCAACAGCAACAGCACCAAGGGCCAACCATTTAAATGGTGAATAAATATATTTAAGAAATGATAGCAAAAGTAAGACACCACACACCACAGCATAAGGGCTGGGCCACTTGTTTCGGTAGCTTTGATCTCCTTTCACTCTCACATTTGCTTCTAACCGAGCTTGGTTTAGCGCCTTAACTAATAAGACAACGGCAAAAATAGCGAAAGATTATTACATGCACATGTATTATGAAATAGACAAGTAGATAATATGAACTGAAAAAAGAAAGAGAAATGCAATTTTCATATAAAAAGAACATTACCAACTATTCTTTGCCAAAAGGGGTATAAAATTTCCAATATTCAATGTTTTACAAAAAAAATTTAGGTGACTTAAACAAATAAACCTGATAAAAATCTCACCCAGGAGGGTCTTAGAAGGATGAGACGAGGGCAAACATTATATCTATCCTATAGGATAAATAGGCTGCTAAATTTAACATTTAAAGAACACCTTTCGCTATTGAAACTTGACTGTTTTTTATATCTAGAAAAATATGCGCGTCACTTCAGTGAAACATTAAAGAAACTTTCTTTTACTAGTGCTACTACATAGACAATTACTGCTACTACACATATATAACAGAAAAATCCCCTCATATATTAGCAATCAATAATCATTCAGTTAATATCATTAGTAAAATTTTCAAAATCATACATGATAAACTAATGTCACTATTCGTATACTACATTAATCATATACCAATAAACAAATATCATGTGAGTAAAGCCCAAACAAGAAAGAGAGAAAAAATCCAAACAAAAGAAAACAAAACAAGATATAAAAAAAAGGGAAATCCCACTCAGAAACACTTTATCAACTAAAAATAAAGAAGAGACAAAATAATGCAGAGTTCAAATCGGGACCCTCTTTCATTTTTAACCGAGGATCTAATTTATCACATATGAATATGAATGAAATTCTCACACTAGAGACAAAATTATTCTTACTTCAAAATTTCATCCCTGACACGTGTCATGATCTGATAGTTTCTACACTCTTTATAAAAACAATCTTTTTTATTTTAAACTTTATATTTTCAAACATTAATATTCATATCTTTGTTTTATGATAGATGAGGATCTAATGCGCTAACTCCCTTTTGATAAGCATGGGTTTTATATGAAACAAAAAGAAAATAAATCATCAGGAATTTGTGTAGGAAACATATTATAATGTTGAAAAAAATATATTTTCATTCAGATGGGCAAGAGTAGTTGGTACTTGGTCCTTTGTATCAAGTTATCAAAGGCAAACCGCAAACTTGTGTCATAAAATGATAAAATATTTTATTTTATAATATCTTTGTTTTCTAGTAATCATCACCATACACTTACTTTATTAAATACACAAAAAAAAGGTTAATAGAAAGTGACTTGCATTATGAGGTAAACTAAATTTAAAAATTAATCACTACGTAATTCAGAATATTAAAAAAAATCCTTTTAAACTTTTAGTTATACAAATAGATGGAAATAGATGGGTTATGGTTGCCGAGTGGAGTTATAGTACAAAGTCCAATGATGACATGTGACACTTCTTTTAAATTAGAAGGAAGAGTAAAGATGGTAATGTCTCTATATTTTAAGTTTCACCCCATTTTTTTAAACGTTCATAACTTTTACATACGATATTAATTTTTTAAAAAAATTACACCATAAAAACGAGCATTTTCTTATCTTTAAAACGCGTATAATATTCATATATAAAAAACAAAAAAAATTCACGTTTTTCAGCTCTTTGTGTTATTTGTCAAGTCATTGTGTTATTTATTCATGTCATTGTGTTATAACACAATAACCTAATGAAATAACACAATGATCTGAAATGACCTGATGAAAATATAACACAACGACCTGATGAAAATATAACACAACGACCTGATGAAAATATAACACAACATCCTGATGAAAATATAACACAACGACATGATGAAAATATAACACAATCTGAAAAATATAACACAATGTCTTGACTAATATAACACAATGAGCTAACAAATATAACACAATGAGCTGAAACTTAAAAAAAAAAGTTCATTTTTTATATATCAATATTATATGCGTTTTGAAGATAAAAAAACGCTTGTTTTTTTTGTGTAATTTTTATTAAAAAAATATTATCGTATGTAAAAGTTATGAACGTTTAAAAAATAAGGTGGAATTTGAAAGTGAGACAAGACTAATATACCCTTGACCTACCATTTAAAGTTTTAACTATTTACCATTATGTCACCTTATGCTTATGAGCCATTGATCTTCATTTAATATTAGATCTAATGATCCAAATTCCTTCTTAGACTTTGTAGGAAATTTAGATTTTGTAGTTGAACCTAATTTTATGAGTCAAATATAAAGATGAGTTATATTTAAATATATATTTGTTATACTTATAAATAGCTGGTTTCTATTTAAATAAATAACAACCACAAACGAAATGAGCACTACATTTAAAGTTGAAACGGATTGGACTCATCCAGTCATCCTCTATACGTACCTTTCCTCAACAAGAAACGTTACGTTTCTTCCAGCAACTTTATTAAAATGCTTTATTTTAGTTTTCCATAAGTTGTAATAATTTTTAAATATTTTATCTTTCACATCGATAAAAATTTACTAACAGAACAAAATAATTAGAAACCACAAAATAATTTTAAATAATTAATTGTAAGGTGGGATTAGCCTATTCGATAGATGTTTTGCTTTTTATAGATGCGAAGATCGCCAGTACAATCCTTAACAATGATGTAAAATAATGGTATAATACAACAAACTGGCGTTGTTGAAAAAAAAAAAATATGTTTGAAAGAAAAGCAAAACCAAATGCGAAAATATGTATGTTTAAAGCACTTAAATCAACTTCTTCTTAAAATAGTGGTATAATAAATTAATTAATTAAAATATGTTTGAAAGAAAAGCAAAACCAAATGCGAAAATATGTATATGTTTAAAGCACTTAAACCAACTTCTCCAGAGAATAAATTTTATCTTCATCAAGCTCCTTTATTCGTTTTTCAGCTAAGACTGCATCCCCCACCCCTGAAAGAGGAAGCCCACCATATGATAAAACCTTTTTACCCAATATAGAACCTCTCATTTTTTTTCTTTTTGTTAGAGACATGACTTAAACTCAGGATCTCTTTATTTTTATGAGTTTTAAGTACCACATCTTAACCACTTGAACTAATAATCATTGTAATCAACTTCTTTATCTATATCCTCGAAATTAAACAAAAGTTCACTATGTTTTCTCTCTCCTATTTTTAATTAAAAATAATTTTTTATAGATATATAATTATATTTTATATCTCATCCACCTACTGCATTTTTTATAAAATATTAATTAAAAATATAATATGGGTGAATAGTGTTTTATCCAATATACAAACAAATAAACAGTAACAGTCACTCTTCTCTGCTGACAATCAATTTCTTCTAAAATATGTAGATCCCACTCACAAATATATGCAGAACTTGTTGTTTTAAAGATTTTTTTATAAAATAGGTTCTTGATTCTAAATAAAAAAGTTAGAAAATAAATAATATCTAAAAAAGGAAAGGTAGGTTTACAATTTTTTAAACCGACAATCGAATTTAGTCAATCCTAACCCTATACGACCCAACTCTATATTTCACGTTCACCCAAACACATGACTAGCCCACCCATAAAGTCATTAGGATCAAGATTTGAACATGATACATACACGACCCAACTCTATATTTCATCTTCACGCCAAACATATGATAATTAAACATAAAACTTAAGGGTGGTTTGACAACTTCTAAATGGTTAAGTGCCGAACCAGTAAAAGGTTTAAACTATTAAGTGCTGAACCATTAGAGTTAGTATATATTTCTTAATTACTCAAAGACAAATGTCAGACCAATCAGCTGAAAGGTTTTAACCATTTAGACTCAAGTATAATGTTTAACCATTCAGAGACAAATGCCTGAACCATTCAAAAGCAAATGCCTGAACTATTCAGACATCTACTCACGAAACATACAGTTAAACCGTTAAGTGCTGAACCACTAAAATGCTGATAACAAACCGTCTTTTGTTTTTTTTTTTCAAAAACTTAAAAACACAAATTGTTTACAAAGAAAACAACAAAGAAAGAAGGCCGACAAACTTTCCGGTTTACCCTCCTTTTGGAAAGTACCGTCGTGTTTAGTCTTTTTTGAATTTTAAGTTTAATAATCGTTTTGTTAAATTTGATTTAATCCAAACAAGATTCAATCCAATATATATAAAACTACAATTTTCAATTTGAATCGGAACATAGAATATCCCATTTAATTATATAAAAAAAACTACAATAACAATATAATATAATATAATAATAAAATCACTGTGCTAAATACTTTATAGTTACGTGATCGTCTGTACCTGCTCCTTCACATATACGATTCGCAATTCTCCATTTGAAACAAATCAAATGAGTTTCAATTTGTGAATTTGAATCTAGTTTGCAAGCAGATTAATACATAGATGAATGAAATTGAAGTGCGATTGAGAGAGTAAACAAGTTTACCGATTTGAAAGGGAGAAATGAGGGAGACGTCATGAAGAACGATAACAGTTCTAGTCGGAACAATAACGGAGACATGATGAACACCGTCAAGAGGTTTAAGAAGCTTCTCGATCAATGGCACTTCCGATGAACAGCATAAACCTAACACATCGAAATAGCTTTTCACCAAATCCAAATCCAAATCCTTTGATGATGAATCTGTCTTCATCCTGCGATCAGTTGCTGCGATTCGAATGAATTTAGGGCATAAAAAGTAATGAATGAATGAATGAAGGAGAGGAGTTATTACTTATTATTAGTAGCGGTGAGAGAGAGAGAGTATATTTGTGGTTGATGGTGATGACCTGTAAAGCTGTATTTTGGTTTTGGGTGCACATACGTTAATGTTTCCAGTTAACTAGAGTATTTTTTTTTCTTATGACAAATAACACATGTGTTACGTAAGTGAGATGGTAACACACGGTAGGTTTTTAAATTTATAAAATGTTATCTTGAATCAGAATTAAAAAAAAAACTAAGTTTGATTGTATGCCACTAGAGCTTATTATATAGTAGCATTAATAGTTGTTTTTTTCATTAGTTTTTTCAAACAATAGTTCTCTACATGATCTATTTATTTACGTGTTGTTGAATTTGAACACCTGACTTTTTGTGGTGCTGACATTAGTTAAGCTTAAGGTTGGTGTTTGAATAATTAAAGGTTTAAGATTAGTGATGTATTTATTCTAAAATAATATAGAAATTATGTTAAAAAAATTAACGCACATGGATGAGACCTTAAACACTCTCTGCGGTAGTTTAACCACAAGTTTAGGATTTTCAAGCCTCGGAAACCAGCTACAACCCACACGAGTTGGTTAATGTAGAAACTGGTTTATCTAGATATCTAATCCGGTTAGGTTAGTAAAGGAACCGATGTTTTTTAGAACGCAATGTTTAACAAACAACTATTGATTCACACGCATTATATTAATACTTGGACTGAATGGGCCCAAATAATAACAGTTCATACTTCGTCCAGTCCATTTTTTGTGGCTCATTTACTTTAATTTGGGCCCACAAATACCTTATGGGCTTCTTATCTAGCCTTTACAGTTTCCAACAGCTACGGCCTCAAGTTGGTTTTGTATTTACCATAATGATTGATTGATTGGTAAATGGTAATTTGTTTAAGAGTAAATTACACAGGAGGTTTTTAAAGTATGTAAAAGTTTCACCTTTCGTCCGTGGATTTAAAAAACGATGGACTTCTTCCCAAGACCACACTTCTAAAACACACTTAGTTCCTACGTCCAACGTTTGTTTACTTGGGCCGTTAAGTCCTCCCACGTGAGAGTATATATGTCCGCTCAACAGACCCTCACGTGAAAAATCAAGTGGGAGGACTTAACAGGACAAGTAAATAGATGTTGAACGAGGACTAAATATTTTACAAAAAACGCAAACTCTTAGGATGAAATCCGTAATTTTAAAATCCAAGAATGAAAGGTGTAACGTTGGCAAACTCCAGGGTCCTCATGTTTAATTTACTCTTTGTTTAATACAAAAATAAATTTACCGGACATGCTAAACGGCCTACAACACATCTTATGTGGTGCCTAGTCATTGCCAAGTGCCAACGTAATATCATTTTTTTTACACTTTTCCGGTATTATCATCCTAAAATAACGTACACATATATAGTCTAATTACCCATTTTTTTGGGCTATTTCATTTATCCCCCTACAAATCCAAAATTACAAATTTCACAAATTATGCTCAGAGATCATTATACATCATGCATTTAAAAGTTAAGTTTTTGAAAATATGCTTAAAACTTTAAACTTCTAGGAGGATATATGTAGGTTGGTTTGAAGCCATCAACACCAAATTAGGGATCCAATTGCCTCCCACATGATTTTAAGCCTCTCATCATTAGCTTAACAACAAAGACAACATAACCATCTAAAAAAGTCAGGGTTTGTATCCACTATCACAAAAGAAATATAAGCGTTCTTAGAAAAATTACCCAAAGGTCACTAACATCGGTTAAACGATATAAACATACAAACGGACAACAAACTGCACAACAACCTCTTTTTAAATTGAAAAACTAAAATTTATTGAATTAAGGAAAAACAAAGCCACATTCCACACATTAACTAATAACTAATGTATACAATAAATCATATACGGAGTAGTATATAAACCTACTAACACAACTTAGAAATTGAAAAAGGTACAAACACATCGGGTGCCATACATTCAATCACATCAAACTCGTTTTCATTAAGATGCACGTAAACAACCCAATCCCCATTTCTACTCGCACTCGGCATCGTTGTCAAGTTTCCGGTTCGACTACCCCATGGGACGTAAAACGACCCAAACACTGGTTTGCCCCATCCAAAGTCCATATCTTCGACTGGTAAACCTTGACCCGATGATACCACCACAGCCCGACCTTCTGTCTTCTCATACCCGAAAGTCATCCTAGACATAACCTTCATCGGTCGATGCAACTCAACCCAATCGATCAGCCCCCGAAAATGCTCATCATTTGTTGCATCGGACACAAACTCGTGAACCCGGTTTGCAACTTCATGTAGTGGCATTTGTTTTAGATCATTATTTGACTCCACACCATACGGGATAGATAGTACGTTTCCGTAGTGGTTTTGAAACAACGATGAGCCGTCGGTTAGAAACCGTCGTCCATTAACTACAACCCCCATTCTAAATATGGTATTTGGATTATCATTAATGTCTCCATTTGCTAATAGCTTCCATATATATGCAGTGAATGACAAAAACTTGCTTCTTTTGGTGTGTTTTGTGCTTGCTTCTGACTGTATACGTTGGATTGATTCAGCGCGAATGTGATACATGCGACTATCGAGAGGTTTGAAGGATGACGTTGGAGGGA
Source organism: Tagetes erecta (assembly GCA_030867185.1). Classification (NCBI taxonomy): domain Eukaryota; kingdom Viridiplantae; phylum Streptophyta; class Magnoliopsida; order Asterales; family Asteraceae; genus Tagetes; species Tagetes erecta. The sequence continues at coordinate 11,360,270 of CM061492.1, read as the reverse complement.
TTGAGGTGATTGGGATGTATAGATTGTCAAGGGATGGTTGGTAATGAGGAGGGTGTCGTGGGTTCAAAGTTGAGGGTCGAAATGATGGGATATTGGTTATTGGTTCGAGTCGTGTATGCTTAGCCCATGCAACCAAGAACATGTTTAATGAGTAAGCATCACTAAGTTGATGGTTAAATGCACATGATATTATTATTGATCCGCATTTCAACTCAGTTACCTGTTTCGTACAACATGAGCTAGTGAGTGATTTTGTTATGGTATCATATTGCTATAATGCTATGCAACTAAGAACATATATACATGTTTAATGCGTAACCATCACTAATTAAACTGATTATTATATAAATGCACTTGATGTGATGATATATATTATATTATTAATGATTTTGGTACCTATGGTATAGTATCATATTCATATTTGATTTTTATTTGTTTCTTCATATACAAGGGCGAAGCTGTATATATATAAAGAGTCTAAGCGTATCTTGGGATACTCTCAACTTTCATTATGAAGTAAAATTTTCAACGAGATATTTTTTTTTTACTATTTTAAGTATCAAGATACCTTAAATGAAAATAGGGCTGGCAATTTTGTACACGGACACGAATACACGACACGAACCTACATTGTCTTAACAGGTAACAGGTAACATGTACTAAACAGGTAGACACGGATCTACCTGTTAATTTTCGTGTATTTAACAGGTATTTACCTGTTAGTACCTGTTAATACCTGTTATGATTTTTTAAAAATTAAAAATATAATTTAATATAACATATTTACCTTATTTACCCTTATACTTATAGAAAATTTTTATTTTACTAAACAAGTTCTTGAATACTTGTTTTTAATTAAATAAGTCTTATCGTGTATTATCGTGTCTTATCGTGTATACCTGTTATAAACAAGTACAGGTACAAGTAATGGTAACAGGTACACGATAGCTTATCGTGTCGTGTACAGGTAATAAGTTTCGTGTTCGTGTCTTAACAGGTTCGTGTCTTAACAGGTATAAGCATGCATGATTTGCCAGCCCTAAATGAAAATTATAACACCCTTCACCAAAAATTTTCTTTTAGAATTTGTTCTAGATATGTCAGTGCTCATAAAGAATTTTATTATTGTGGTGGATAATTAAAGTACAGAAATTGGCAAGGAGAGTTAGCATATTTTGAAAATCAATTCAGCCACGAATAATGTATAAAAAAAAGGCCATGTGAACGTTTATTACGAATGGAAGTTTCAAAGCAGGTATATTTTTTCTTTCTAGGGGTGGAAAATGGCAATATATCTAAGTATAGTTTCTAAGCATAAGCAAAAGTTAAATGTGTTTTTGATATTAATTGTTCTTTTAACATAATTTGCATCATAGACGGATCATTGGTCCACCTGATAATCTTTACTCCATACATACAAAATCTTTGGGCTTTTGGTTGGTATGTTCCCGAAACCCACCTAATTAGGTAAGAAAACCTTCTGACCAAACCCAAAATCTTTATTTTATTATACAAGGGACTAGAACTCAAGACCTTCTTATTTTAGTTTAGTTTTGGTTACCGATCTTATCGCCTCAACAACTTAGGCTAGAGATCATTGAGATTGATAATTTGATATGCTAGTTAATTTGACTCTTTCTTGTTATATTGAAGCACACGACGATCCAAGGAGATAACGACCAAATACGCGCCCATCTTAATTTAGTTTTTTTTGTCAATGTTTCAACACAATCTTTTTTAAAGCAGAATTGTATTCAAAATCAAGTAATTTTTTGGTAATGTAGGATATAATGAGTACTGCGGTAACATGATAAACCTAACCGGTTATAAGTGAACATCATAGTTTCTGTATTCGGTACCGGTATTAGTTATCAGAACCTGTATATATTAGTATTTGCTTTCATGATATCTAATGGAACATAACAATAACGACCAAAATCACATCACATTAGATAGAAAATTAAAACTAGTTAATTATGTAAAGTGACATTTTTTAGATTTTATTTTGTTAACTTTCTTTCCTATTATAGCCGAACATGCATCCAAACCGGGGTTCAATATAACAAGACACAATTTTACTTTTTGAAAGTTAATTTAAAAAAAATTAATTACTTGATAAGTTTGGTTTTATAATTACCTGAACTGACATCAAACCATGATGTATTTGAGGCACCAACTTTCCCTTTACAGAATGATCAGGGTGATAAAAATCCAATTCTTTGAGCTCCACGTCAGCATGTGCATGAACAAACTCAACTCCTCTGTTGTTACACACCACCCCCAACTCATCATGGTTGTTTTGCACAATCTCACCGGCTAGTGGGTAAAATGTCGATAATACCCCTACCAACGATTTCTTGATGGTGTTCACCATTGTTTTTGGGGACATGTTGGTCTTTTTCTCGTAACAGAAGAAAACTCCGGCTTCAGTTGGTGGTAGAAGCCGATCTAGGTTTGACAAGGGGAGCCAGTGTTTGTTTGCAGGTGTTGAAGCTGCTGAAATGACGTTTTTACCCTTCACGGTAACTGTATAGTCGAGTTGAGTGTCGTGGTTGTATAAGGGTAGTTGGGAAGTATGGATTGTAGAAAGTTGATGGAAACTAGAAGAACTAATAGCATTTGTGAGGTGTATATTAGTATAAGAGGAGAAGATCCGCAACGGTGGTGGTGGGCGTGGTAGTTGCTGGTGGCGGCAAGGGCGGTGTGATTCCACATGACTAGTTTGAGGAGCACATCTCCTCTTGAAAAGGGCTTTAGATCTCCCTAGGGTAAGGAGATGGTAATATCTTCTCATGTTCATGGTATAGAAGTGAAGGTGCAAAGGTTTTAATGTTGAAAGATAAAAAATATATATGAAAATTCTATATGTACGTCAAGAATTAATCCATGTAGATTTATAGAGAAATATTGGGGATTTAACCCGGAGGTGGTCCAAGTCTAATGTTCGAGTTCAATTTTCACTAATTTCTATTATTAACCTTATTTAAATTCACTTGTTAAGGCCGGGTTATCTATGTTTTACTTAATATTGTTAATGGGTTATAAAAATATTATCGGCCATTTAGTTTTATCTGATATTGTTGGTTATCGGGGACATTTATAATTTTCTTAGTTTCCTCATAACAAGTTTCATCTTAAGAGTGTATGAAAAAAAAAATAACAAAAGGTGCCATGTGAATATATGGACTAAAGTTAGTATTATATTACAAATTTAATTTTTGAGGTAAATTATTGGTTGTTAATTTCTTTTAATTAATCTTGTAAAAAAAGTGTTACGATTTTCATAACTAATTGGTGTAAACTTACTAAGGGCTTTACACTAATACTAATTGATTTATAGATAAGATTTGATATCTAGTTCTCCCGGCCATGCATCATCCCAGCATGTTTGGATTGTTGTTATTTTTTAATCGAACATATGTAGCAAGACATGTTGCACGAGCTACATGAACAATGCTTTAAAAATTGACCCTCGTTCCAGTCTGATCCATTACACATCGATCGATCTTAAACAATTTTAAATAATATCTATACAAAAAGCTATCTAAAAAAGTGATAAATGTGTGGATAACCAAAGCCTTGTAGAATCAATGGTAGTAATTATATAAAGATTACGAAAGGTTCGCACGTCAATATAAAAATTCGCATACAATCACTGACTTTCGACATTCAAGCTAGCCTCTCACCTAATTTTTTAAAGAAGATTAATTGATTTTTATTGGTCTCAATTATTATTTTTGGGTGAATGACAATCATAACTAGCAAAAATGCCGATAATTGTGCATTTTTTATTTTATTATTTTGGCCATCAAGGGACGTATAAAAAAGTTAATGTCGTATAAATAAGTTATGTATGTTTACAAAATAGACAAATTTAAAAATGTCATTTTGACCGTTGACTTCTCAAAATGTCTTCATTGACTTGAAAAAAGATGTCTAGGCGCCCATTTTCAAAATGAGAGCTGACTATTAATATTTATCAATCAGATTTTACCACGTGTACAAAATGGTCGGCTACCCTTTTTGTACACGTGGTCAAATCTTATTGGTTAAAATTAATAGTCGGCTCCCTTTTTAAAAATGATCGCCTAAACATTTTTTAATAAGTCAACGAGGACATTTTAGGAAGTTAAAGGTCAATACGGATATGCTAAATTCCACCAAACATACAAATGGAACCTAACCATACATGGCCACTGATTATATTTTCCAAATCATCTACACTAACAATTCATCCTTCCCCCTAAAGGATGATTTTAGTAAATAACCAAATATGATACTTGGGCTAAGCGTCAAGTTGGTGACTTTTCTTACATTTCCTCCCGGAGCCCAAGTATCATATACGCCCCAAAATAAAGAGCCTTAAATACTAGAAGAAAAACACCTATACCTAACAAGATTAAGTGAATATCTAAAATTGTGGTCATTTTATTTCTATTTTTTCATACATAACCGAAGAACGGAACATTTTAATTAGAAACCATAATTTCATAGCTTCATTCTTTGTGACAAATTATAGCACAAACATGATCAATAGTACCAAAATACATATAGAATACCCATAACACAAACCATAATACCACACTTTATATACACAAGAAAACATTTGTATGATGTAAACTAAAACAAGTTAGAAATTGAAAGAGGCACAAACACATTGGGTGCCATACGCTCAATCACATCAAACTCCTGTTCATCAAGATGCATGTAAACAACCCAATCCCCATTTCTACTTGCACTTGGCATTGTAGTCACGTATCCGGTTCGACTACCCCACGGGACATGATACGACCCGAACACTGGCTCGCCCCATCCAAAGTCCATATCTTTGACCGGTAATCCTAGACCGGATGAGACCACCACCGCCCTGCCTTCCGACTTCTCATGTCCGAAATATATCCTAGCAACCGCTTGCGTCGGTCGATGCAACTCAACCCAATCGATTAACTCCCTAAAGTGTTCCTCATTCGTTGTCTCGGCCACAAACCCGTTCACCCGGTTTGCCACTTCATGTAGTGGCATTGCTTTGAGATCACTATTTGACTCCACACCATATGGAACTGATAATACATTTCCATAGTGGTTTTCGAACACGGACGAGTCGTCTTTTTCAGTTAGAAAACGTCGTCCGTTAACAACAACTCCCATTCTCGATATGTTTGCCAAATCATTGCCTCCATTTGCTAATATTTTCCATAGAAATGCAGTGAATGACAAGAACTTGCTTCTTTTGGTGTCTTGTGTGCTTGCTTCTGACTGGATACGTTGGATTGATTCAGCGCGAATGTAATACATGCGACTATCGAGCGGTTTGAAGGATGATGGTGGAGGGAGTGAGGTGATTGGGATGTATAGATTGTCGAGGGATGGTTGGTAACGAGGAGGGCGTCGTGGGTTCAAAGTTGAGGGTCGAAATGATGGGACGTTGGTAATTGGTTCGAGTCGTGTAAGCTTAGCCCATGCAACCATGAACTTGTTTAATGAGTAACCATCGCTAAGTTGATGGTTAAATGCACATGATATTATCATTGATCCACATTTCAACTCGGTTACCTGTTTCATTGGATCATGATCGAGTTAGTGATCATTTCGGTATTTGTGTTCCTGTTATATCATCATTTGGATGCCTTTTTTTTTATTTTTGTTGTTGTAATTTGTAAACTTACCTAACGAGTGCTTCAATTCTTTTCTTAAATCTATAAACATTTTCCCAAATAGTTAAACGTAAAAGGCAACTTTAATAAAACAACTAACAACTACTAGAAAAGTGAATTTTTTAGTATGGATTTTTACGACCCAACTATTTTTATTGTAAAAGGCGACACACTTACGATAAAACTGGTTTTGCAACTATTTTGTTGGTCATGCATGTGATGATAAATTTATGAGAAAATTTCCACAATATCCAATTTTTTAAAATCAAACAAAATGTCCCCAATTTCTATGTCAAAAATACTCATTTAATTCTTTTTAGTCGTCCAGATACACCTTAAAAAACTAACTACATACGAGACGACGTGTTCATAAAGTTAAATTTCTTTATAAAAAAATAGTAAGTTTTGTAATCATACGACTACATAGTCATAGTTGTTGTAGTTGTAGCGGCCAATAGGCCATATATACCACTACAAAATGGACATTTTTTAAAGTTCCATACATTTATATAATTTTTTGAAGTCGTTTGACTAAGTTTTGTTGTCTTCTGACTAAGTTTCGTTTCATTTTTGTTCAAAAATGGGATTTTTTTAACTTTCCCTAAATTTACCTTTGTTAAAAATCAATTGTATATATTTTTTGAACAAGATATCTTATTACATATCTGGAAATTAATATCATACATGTTCACTACACTGTTTAAATCTATAACCATTTGATTGAAAAGTACATAATATACCAAGTTATATATGTTAATTAAGTAGAAAAAAAAAGTTTAGTTCAAACTATACATAATTAGTATTAAGAAAGTTATATATATAACCTAGCTTAATTATCCGTTTATATATAAAATAATATTAGTGTAGCTATTGCTAGCTTTTTAGGTTACGTACGTTTACAATCATATATTATTGATTTATTTCAGCTGTGTTAATCGGGTGTACGTTTAATTAGTCGTCCACTAAGTTTGAAATATTAAAAGCATTTTCAGTTGGCATCCCACTAAGCTGAAAAACGCTGTGTGTAACGTTTCGGGCTTCTGTTTATTCGTCTCTATCAAATTATGGTTTAATTTGAGCCGCATTTCTAATAGTTTTTTTTTTCAATAATATATCCGCACATACTTTTACTTTATTTTCTTTCATACATCCGAATACTGTAATTGTACCATTTATTTCGCTATAATCATATATAGTTTTTTTTATTATCGAAAAATTACCAAAAGTGTTGGTTAAAGTTTATCAACTTTTTTACTAAATAATCATAGTGACTATTGACCATTTCATGTGGTTGTTAGAGATGTCAGCTAAGTTGTTATCTTAGTGACTGAAAAACTATAGATGGGTGGCGCGCTAAAAGCCCATGACCATAGTATAACTTTGACGATCGTAGTAATTCCTCTTTTCATTTTGTTTACTTTATCTCGGATTCAAGCTTGCTATTAAAAAACGATTAATAAAAGCTTTAAGAAAGTTTAATAATTATCGTGTAAAGTTATTACATATATTATTTAAAAATATATTAGATTTTAATATATAATCTGACATTTTATATATCGGCCGATATTAATCTCAACTTAAAATATCCCTGTAGCAATCTCAAATTTTAATTTTTTTTTCCTACAATAATCCGCCGTTAAATTTAACTTAACGGAGTTAATTATTCGAATTTCAGTCCGAAGTTTAGGGTTTTTGATCGGAAGGAGGATACAAGTCTATTAACTTACTTTGAGCCGGTGCTCTAAACGAAGAAATTTTAACATCCGACTTAAGCACCGTTAGGTTTAAAGACCCGATTAAAGACCGTTTGGCTATTTAGAACGCCGGCTCAATGTAAGTTTTACATCAATAGACTCGTATCCCTCTCCCGGTCAGAAGCTCTAAAACATCGGTCTTAAATTAGAATAAAAATTAAAGGTGTTAAGTTAAATTTAACGACGGATCATTGTAGGAAATTAAGTTACAGGTTGGGATTGTCACGTGAAATATTTTAAGTTGGAATTAATATCGACTAATATGCAAAAATTCGGATTATTAAAATCCAATATCTCCATTATTTATTTTGGTTATTTTTGACACAATTAAAACGGATGTAAAATATGGTGAAATTAACACCCTTTTTTAGTTTTTATACTATTGAAAGCTTTAAACAGATTTGCTGTATTTGGTTTTACCTGAACTGACAACAAACCCTTGTGCATTTTGGGCATCAACTTCCCCTTTAAAGAATGATCTGGATGATACAAATCCAATTCTTTTAGCTCCACGTCAGCATGTGCATGAACAAACTCAACTCCACTGTTGTTACACATCACCTCCGGCTCACCATGGCTGTTTTGCACAATCTCACCGGCTAGCGGGTAAAATGTCGATAATACCCTTGCCAATGATATCTTGATGGTGTTCACCACTGTTTCCGGGGACATGTTGGTCTTTTTCTTGTAACAGAAGAATACTCCGGCTTCAATTGGAGGTAAAAGCAGATCTAAGTTTGTTAAGGGGAGCCAATGGTGGTACTTTGCGGGCGTTGAAGCGGCTGAAATGACCTCTTTACCCTTCACAGTAACAGTATAGTCGAGTTGTGTGTCGTCCTCGTATAAGGGTAGTTGTGAAGTATGGATTGTAGAAAGTTGATGGAAACTGTAAGAACTAACAGCATTTGTAATGTATTTGTTTTTGGATATATTAGCATAGGAGGAAAAGGTCCGCAATGGTGGTGGTTGCGGGTCGCGACAAAGGCCTTGTGATAAAACATGACTAGTTTGAGGAAGACATCTTTTGTGTGACATGAAAAGATCTTTAGATCTTCTTAGGGTAAGGAGATGATAATATATTCTCATGTTCATATAAGTGATCAAGGTGTAAAGGTCTTATGTTGCAAAATGAGGGATGTGATGTGCATGTTCCAAGTCGAGCATCCTTGTAGTATTTATAGGGAAATGAAGATGCAGTTAGTTGGTATCATAGATTTGACATGTTCAAATTCATTTTGACACTTAAAATACTTTTTGACAGCGAAACGAATAAAGTCCGGCTACTCAGGGTAACTCAATGGCGAAAGGCAACCACAAACGCTCTGCGAACACAACGCTGGGTAGCTGAAGCTAGCCTACCTATTTCAGTAAAAATCTGACTCTAATTCGGGGGAAACCCACTAACCTGTCTACCCGTAGGCACGACAACAAGCTAGTGGTAAAACCCGTTTGACTTAGAAATCGAACTTGTGTTGCCACAAGTCTCCCTTCAATGACCCCATTTGCCCTTTCAAAGCTTGAGTCCCTTTTAAAGACTCCAAGTTTCTTACCACTACATCACATTGAAAGTTGCAAATATTTTAATTAAAGTAGTCTACAAAGATCAAGTTTGGTGTTATAACTTAATTTTGTTGGTTAACACGATATTATCTGGGTATCATGAGTTTTATCTGATTCCGTTTATTACCAGGGTATTCAGAAGGTCTCGTAACTTTTCGGATAATATATAATTCTTATAAAAAAACTAAGACATGTACAGGTTCGTAACCTCACCAAGGGTTAAAAAATTTGCATGGTTATAAAGTCCAACCTAATCATAAAGTCCACCATGGTTTGAAAATAGAACGAAACTTTTGATTCAACGTATACAAATATACTACAAAGGTAGTGTATGACTAAATTAAATAAATATTTAATCTTGTACTTGAAAGCAATTTTAGATCCAGAGCTTACTCAGGTGGTATATATATAACTAGATTAGTACTCGTGTACTACACGGATTTTAGTTTTATAGGTTTTAACTCAATTTAAATATCAAATTTATTTTTAACATATCTCTTATTAAATCGATTTGGATATTTACAAATATATTTATATAAAAATATGTTACAATAAAGGATATGATTTATAATAGTTGGTAAATTTTTATTTGAACATATCGGGTTAAGAGATAATTCATGATAATTGTTAATTTTTTTATTTGAACATATCGAGTTATGAGATAATTCATGATAACTGGTAAAACTTTAATTTGAACATATCGGGTTAGGATAAATCATAGTTAGGAGATAATTGATGATAATTTGTGAATTTTTAATTTAAACATATCGGGTTATTTCGAATATGGAGCATACCATGACCCGTCTAAAAATTCTCCATCAAATTAATTAAGAACATGACACCTAAGCAAAATCTTATGTGGAGTAGTTAAAATGGTGACATGTGGATGTGTTACTCAATTATTAGAATAGGTAGATTAACATATTAAATATAAGATGAATCATTTACACCCATAGTATAAGAAGGTTTAAAATACAAATACACTTAAGTTTATAAAGATTATCCTAAATATTAGGGGACCAAAATATAATTAAGATTATTATAATATATTATTATCACTAGGTTAGAACCCGTGAGTATCCACGGGGTTTAACGATATAATTTATTTATACGTTTTAATATATAAAATATAATAAAGATATATAATTGGACGTATATTATAGGAATAAAAAAATTAACAAAAAATATATTAACATTAAAAAGTTAACAATGATGAAAAATTGAAAATATACTCATAATTAAAAGTATGATTACATTAAAAATGTTGAACTATATGTTTCCAAAAATTTCCATGTTTCAAAAAATAAGGATGAATGTGGTGGTGACAAGTGGCTTAATGTGAGGAATTCGGTTAGTAATTTATTATAAGAGAGATTTCTTTTAAATAGTAAACAATGAAACACGTATTGAGTTTTCATAATTAATTGAATAAATTAATTAATTAATTTGGTGTAAATTATTATTAATGAATTGACAAACAGTTGATTTATAGGTAAGATTTGGGTTTTAGTTTGGTTGGTTTTCTCCTAAGATCATACGGCATGCATGGATTGTATATATTATTTTTTTTGGGAAATATGTGTAACATCATATATATATATACATATATATCTATATATGTTTAGGTTTATTTAAGAAGGCTCATATATATAGCAAGAAGAAAAAAAGAAATCTAAATCACTAAAAAAACTTAGTAATGATTAATTTTTTTTATATATAGGGTGAGGATCATTACAGAACCACTTCTTATTACGAGAACAAAAAGAACGGCTAGTTTACACTGATTTACATAAATGTAAATCAAGTCTTGTGATATTTAGGCTGCTTTACAGATGTGTGTGTATATCTATATCGGAGAGATATTTTAAAAAGGATGAAATAAGCAAAACAAGTTAAAATAACTTCTAGACAACATATTATATGTAATTACGTACCGATGAGACAACATCCATGTTCTATAGATTCATAGGCGACAATGTGATTCAATGGATGCATGACTCAAGACCCAGAATTAAGGTTCAAATTATTATCTCTATCTTAATTATACTTGTGTATCAGCTTTGACCTTGGTCTAAACAACCACATTATCACAATGGGTTGGTCACGTCCAAGATATACATTAACTAACATGGATTCCACCACTAGATCACATGGTTCTCTTGTACGTCTGCAACACTTATTTTGGAAAACTTTAATATTAAGAAAACTCTGTATCAAGTAACTAATAAATATACCACCACATATTGGAAAACCATTATTGAAACAATGTTCAACCTTATTTACTACGATACCAACATTTGATCAACCAGGACACCCAACAAGAATGATTTAGCAATAGATTAATTATTTTTTTAACCACTAAGTATATATGATGTGAATTGAATAAAGATCCTCCCAAGAAAAAACATACTACCAGTATATCACTAACAACTTTAAAAAAAATGGTGTTTTTGATAAAACAGTTTATGATAAACTTTCCATAATCCGTTAATATTTAAAACTTGTTTGCGGTTAAGTAGTCGTAAATGTTAAACAACCTGGTATTATCGTAATTTTGTAACTAAAAATCATATATTGTATATATATGCAAAACAAATTTAGATTCAGAGCTTAATTACTGATCTCTTTGTATTTAATTAATTTTTTAAAAATGTAATTAATTGACTAATTAAGATAGTTAGTTTGTTGTAAATGAATTGACTGGCTGGTGACAACTAGTTGATTTATAGGTAAGATTTGGTTTCTAGCTGGTTCGTCTATATCATGATCAATCAAGCATGCTTAGATTTTTTTTTTGTTTTTGGAAATACGTACTTAACGCATTACAATACAACAAAACTGCCCTGTGCTGAGGAACCACGTCCTAATCATCGGAAGCTTTTGACGACGACCTTTTTCCTTTCAACGACAAAGCCAAATATATATGACCTTTGGCGGCGAAAGTTGGTTGGCACGTGAGATCAAAATTTTGTCGCCAAAGGTGTGTTTCCTTGTAGTGTTAATTATACGATATATTGTGGTACTAGATAATTAGAAGAAATGAACTTGGGTGTTTTTGTAATTTAATCCAAAAGCACATGTTCAAAATACTGATTTTAAGTCCATGGTTTTTGACAAATAGAACAACGTCATCAAACAAATCGCAGTCAATTAAGAGATTGTGATTAATCCCATAATATTTTCGATCTTCACTGTTCTCACTTAACAACCCAATATATCATATCCATCCCCCCATTAACAGATCGATGCATTTAATTTACGCACTTAATTGCGCCATTTTCTTAAATAAAGGAAAATCACCAAAATGGTTATTTAACATATATATATGCAGATTTTTATATTTGTTGTTTCAATTGACATGTTCCGCTAGGTTTTTTTATTTGTTTGGGTGTACGTACATGATAACCTTGATATGTTGTGTCTTTGATTATCTTGTTTAGTGGCGGATTTTTACGTTCACATGAACAGACCAAATATCTATATACCTTTTTTTTTTTAATTTCGTATGTTGTTTATTCTCACGTTCACAATTCTATATAGATGGATGTTAACGCACCTAGCGATGATTAGAAGCTAAGAGTAAACATCTTTATATTTGGGTTCTTGCCTTGTATCTTGTTTTTGAAGTGACACAATCTCAAGTATAAGGATTGGATTAACTAGCTAGAAACACTTGTGATCTCTTTCAATTCTTTAGGGATATATATAGGATCACAACTAAAGATAGAATTAATCTTGCGTGAGTTTGTAATTTCCTTGTTTGTGGCATTTCATAACTGCAAGCTGACTTGGTTGCCGCATCACGTGGCCCAACCATGAGTACGTCTAGTTGTTAACGCACCTACCATGCCATCAGAAATGTTCTCTCTTTGATGATTGAATAAATTGAAACACATATAGATCGATGTTAATTAACCTAGTTAAGGTTTGAACAAGGGTGTTAATTAAGAATCTTTAAAAACAAATATATATGAATAAAAGTAGCAGACGACACCGTTAACAGTGTACAACTATATATATATTATGAGATGGCTCGCCTAATAGATTTGACTTGATTACTATATTTGGCAATTGGCACTTCAACTTTAATCCGATGAATTGGAAATGAAACTAAATAATCAAATCTAGTTATAAAATATAATTCTTCTATATATAAGTGGAAGGTGGTAGGTAAATGTCACAAAAACTTTGAACATGTTTCATAGAATTTGTCAAAAAAATTTCGTTTGTAATCATCAAGCAAAATACTTGTTTAAAACATTAGTCAATTTGTTCATAGAAGTCAACAAGGCCTAACAACAATGGGTTTCATCCACACCTAAATATATGTGTTAGTTTTATTGGTAAGACTGATATGAACAAATATAATTTTGTATACTAATAGATAACATAAAAAAACTCTTGTCTTTGCAAAATAAAATGAAATGCAACGATGTTCTTTGCAATGATTTAGAAATCGTTTTTTAACCGCATAAGACTAGACATTCAACCGGGGTGACTAATTAGTATTTATAAGAAAATGACGTGTTTTGGTCAATGTTTTTAAACCGGGCGGTCCGACCGGTCGGACCGCGGTCGGACCGCATTTTTTGAAAAAAACGGTTCAATTGATGCCGGTTTAATTCGTGTTAGTGAACCGCTTTGAACCGGTATGAACCGGTGCGAACCGTATGAACCGGACCGCTTACGAACCGTTTAAAAACCGGTCATGTACAAAAATGAATCTAATTAGACTGTCCGCGGCGCATCATCCGTCACCAGCCCGTCGCCTACGTGGAAGATGCCCGCCGGAGGAGCAGCGTTGATGGTTTCCGTCCGTATGTGTGGTGCCCGTCCCCAAGGGCTTATGTGAAGAAGATGATGTGGGCCCCACCAATTTTATTTTTAAATGTTTTCTAATTTCTGTGTTAACTTTTAGTTTATTAAAATAGTTAAATTATTTTTACTTTTTTATAAATTAATCAATACAGTAACTAAGAACTTGTATTTTAATTAACCGGTTATTTAAATAATTTAATTATTTTATTTATTAAGAAATAATTAGTGAATTAAATAATTAATTAGTTCATTAGTTGATGAACTAAACTTAAATATTATTAAAAACATAATTAAAAGACTAATTTACATTATAAATAATATAATTAAAATGCTTATTAACTTTAAGTTATGACTTTTGTTTAAATTTGGCCTTAAAACTTAATATTAATGAACCTATGTTGTGTTTAAGTTATAATTCTTATGGTATGATTTGGATAAATGTATATTTCTTATGATCCCGGTCCGACCATGGTCCGACCGCGGTCCGACCGGTCCGACCAGTAAAATTGTAATACCGGTTCAGTGTCCGGTCCGGTTTTCAAAACATTGGTTTTGGTTTTAATGTAGAACTAGGATTATATGACTTCTGTCATCATAGCCGTTAAAATCATACACGAGCTAAAATCAGCGAAAAAAAAAATGCCATTCAACTTCAAACATACATAATGAAATTATTGTACACAACACTATTATCATAATGAAACACATATAATATAGTGTTGGCAACGGCGGATTACCGTCTCTCCGTAAAATCTCATAACAAAAGGACATCATCATACACCATTCAACACCATCCACCGCCAACATCAATCGTTGATTGAAGAAACAAAGAATATGACATAGGCAGCCAGAAAAGATGCCGGAAGCGGCAGAACGACAATAGTTGATTAAACCAACAACCTTGTTCCAAGAATCCACATCAGAGTATAAAGCAACCACAATACTAATTACCCTCAAACTCAACTTATTTATAAAAGAGTCATTATACTTCAGTAGTCAAAATAAAAACCATAAAAATATCATAAAACATTACGTACTATTCATAAAATTTTTCGTTTAATAAATAGCACTAATAATATTATTTCAAGTTTCAACAGAAAATAATGTCGGGATAAAGATTTAATATGTGGTACATGTGTTACTAATTTTTAAAGAAAAAGGTAAAAACTAAAAACGTACAATTCCGTGGTTTTGATTGAATACAAAGAAAAAGAAAAGATATATGTTAGAAGAAAAATAAAGGATTCACTAGGATCTAAAAAAAAGATGCATGCCATAATGACAAGATAACTTTAACCTTAGATAAAGTAATAGAATTTGGGTATTAATAACACAATGGTTTTTGTTTAATTATAACTAGTTATTTTCACGCGCGCGATGCGCGGGTACGAAAAGGTTCTCTAAATGTTGGTTTCAATAAAAATACAAACATTGTCTGACTTCAACTCAGACTGTAATGTACACGATCAAAACCAGAAACTATACATATTAATTTTAAATAACTTCAACATCAAGAATGTATTAATTAAGTATACAACCTATAAAAGTAATGTAACAATATACACCATTATGCATCAAGCTAAACATTAAAAAGAATAAACGTGTGCTCACAGCTTGCCTATAATATACAACATTAATTTTGCGTTAAATACTATAACAGATGTCCATCGCTCCCCTTCACTGAGGGTCTCTAGGGGCTCTCCATTGTAGTCTGTGTTCCTGAAAGATGCAATTGAATCAAAATTACTGAAAAAATAGTAAAATCTCATCAACCTTAACTGAAAATTTCCGATATCAAATGCCTATTACTACCAAAAGATTTCTTACATTTTATATTTACATGACAAAGGATAAAGCTTAGAATATCTTAAATATCCATGTGTTTTAGAAGATCATATGTTTCAGTAGGATAAAACTTTGTTTGCAATGATCCCAATGATAATATTCCTGATTGTACTCAACATTTCGGTAATTCTATTTGTTGAATAATTAATCACATATCACACATCAATGCAATTCTTGTTAATACGCAAGTAGATTGACAACTTCATAATATAAATATACAATCAAACCGCGAACCTGTTAATGGAATCGAATGCAAAGAAATTAAACGTTATGGAGAACTTATTCAGAGCAACTACAAAACATGTTGCTGCTAACTTATTTAAAATAACTACAGCTGTAACTTGATGTGCTGTCAAACCCTTTGTATACTAACATGTTGAACCAATACGGATCTTCAATTTAAATTTAACTTTGGCCACTTGATATTAAACACATCGGACATGTAGTGAATGCATTACCTACGAAAAATACACAAAAAATACCACAATAACAGAACACACAAAAAGTAGCATATATGTGCAGAGAGCAAAACACAAAAAGGCAACATATACACACATAGAACTGGTTGACCTTATCGATCTCTAATTACATCAACTGCAACTCCTTGAGGATTTCAACTTAAGACTTGTAATCCATGCATTGCACCCTGCACATGAACTCATGAAATTTGCTAAAAAACTAAAGTTGGGACAAACTGATTCAATTTTGAAATTAAAGAGTTTTCCTTCCAACCTAGAATAGAAATGGACAATGCAACATTTTAATGAAGTCAAAGACGTTACAGGAAGTTCGAGAGATAAGTGACCATAGCTAATGCCATCGTTGAAGGGTGTCAAAATAGCCACTTGTCATGAACTATTCTCTAAAATTTATAGCAAAAATAATCAATCAACTCAATAACTAAGAAAGACCCATAAATAATCAATCAAATTTGTAAATTTTAGTTACAAATCCATGTGAACACGTCCTATAAAAAACAATTTAAAGTCCAAAGTTGAATCTAAAACTCAATTTAAGAAAGGAACGATAACAATCAAACAGCAAAAACACCACCTTAACAAATTGTATAACTCATAAACTCAAATCGATAGCTACTCAACCAAAACATGGCATTAAAACTCGGTTAGTCGGAATCATCCTCAACCCATCATCAAATTGTGTTCTAAATCCCCATAAAAAAACCTGAGATCAAAACCTAAACACGGAATTTGATAAACAAATAAAACTAACCTCAAACCCTAACACCACCAGAGTTTTGCTTCATGACTGACTGCGGGTTTATGGTGACTACAATACTCAGAGAAGACCAACAGTAATATAAATTGAAGTTACCTTATAAGTATAGTTTAAACTTTTGTCAATCCTCAACCACCTGCAAATTGTAAAGCATCGTTTTAGTGTATTCATTCGTGCGCAATCTCAAAATACTACTAACAAAACGCCTAACGAATTTCCGCCGCTTTATCACCAGAATATTCACCATCGCACCAGTTTGTTACCATACCTGAATCGATCGCCTACAAAACCCTAGAAAAATACAGTTCACCATGTCCACCAACGGTTACACCACAGATTAACCACAACGCCACCATCCTCCAGCAGTCAAGAACGAAAAATTATTCACCACCTGCATTCTGATTAGAAAAACGAACGGAAGCTGGCGGTGGAAACGCTTGAAGAGATGATGGCTAAAAGAAAAAATCCGAAAGTCTAATGGTTTCTCTCTCTACATTTGCTTTAAGCATCTCAAATACCCTGGAACCCAAAACTCAATCACACGTGCAGAGTGCACATTAAACCACGACAACACAGAAATATCATCACCAATCACACTCGGACACCTAAATTACCAACCAATAAGAACCCAACACAAAACCTTTTTACTGTTCATAAACTTCTCAAATTAATATTATATAATAGGAAAATGTCAAGTACCTAAGTTTACTCGGTGTGAAAGGAGTTATATTAAAAAGGGTTATTGGATTTAATCACCTTTAACTATTGGTTATTGGCCGCTGTCACCCTCAAGTATCACTTTGGCCAATATAACTCCCAACTAAACACTTTGGTGTCCGTATCACCAAAATTTAACAAAAAATTAACCAAAAGTTAACCAAAAGTGACTTGAATTGGTTAACTTTTGGTAATACGGTGTCCGTAACACCAAAAACTAACCAAAAAATAATTAAAAGTTAACCAAAAGTGACTTGAATTGGTTGACTTTTGGTGATACGGACACCAAAGTGTTTAGTTGGGAGTTATATTGGCCAAAATGATACTTGAAGGTGACAACGGCCAATAACCAATAGTTGGAGGTGATTAAATCCAATAACCCTATTAAAAAATCTAATTTTGTTAAAAAGTCTAAGAAAATTATAAGATGATGACATGTGACACTTATTTAAAATAAAAAGAAAGGGTATAATTGATAATGTCTCTATATTTTAAGTTTCACCCTATCATAACTTTTACATATGCATTATTTTTTAAAAAAAAATACATCATATAAACGAACATTTTCTTATCTTTAAAACATGTATAGTATTCATATATAAAAAACAATTTTTTTTCACGATTCAGCTCATTATGTTATTTTTCAGGTCATTGTGTCATTTCATGTTTTTTAGCTCATTGTGTTTTTGTCAGGTCATTGTGTTATTCCATCAGGTAATTATGTTACTTATTAGGTCATTGTGTTATATTAGTTCATTGTGTTATTTGTGAATTGTCAGGTCATTGTGTTATTTGTTAGGTCATCGTGTTATATTATTTTTGGCGAATACATATTATCTTATATGTTTGGAATAATTAACAAGGAGGAGCTCAGGTCTGGTAGTTAAAACTTAAGCATCTAACATGGAGGTCACAGGTTCGATTTTCAAATAACACATTATTTTCATTTTTAGTAATAAATAGTTATTATTTTAATAAGAAATTGATATTATTGAGAGGTTTATGATGATAATGATGTAGTGTCATTGTTGCGAGAAGGACATATGTGCCAATGATGTAGTGTCATTGTTGCGAGCATGACACGTAACAAATACTTACCTTTATATTAATATAGGTAGATATAAAAATGTGTTTTGACACTTCACAACTTTTATTTGAAAAATGAGTGTTGATATCTTATTCATCTTAGTTTCGTTTAGACATGGTTTTAGTTCGTTGCGTTCACCCAAACTAAATAAATAAACACATTTTTCATTAAATTTCCAACATCTTAATTGATTTTGTGTTGGTGTTCGATTAAGTTTGACTCTAACGTCAAACTATGGAATTAAAGGAAGTGTGATTTGATTTGGATTGCTAGTTGTTTCCAAAAAATGTTTATCCCTTGCTTAATATGTCAAAACATATATAGCTGCTGGTATGAACATAATATTAAAATGTCAGCTATAGGTCGACGTACTATACTCAGTAAACCAATTAAAGTTACCATACATAATCTAGTCAACTATAATCCAACTTACTAAGGTTATGACAAGTCTAAAACCCCCCACCTTATTTAATTAATTAATATTCCTTTCAAATCTAGGTAGAAAACGAAGGAGTAGGTTTAATTTGTTAAAGCTAGATTCAACCATAGAAATTACTATATATTGAAATAAAAACTTGATGAATAATGTTTTTGTAAAAATTACATGTTGGTGACTCAATGCTAAGCCATATATAAAGTCTTGGATCATAAACATGCATGCATGCTTATGTTAGACATATGGTTATTAATATAACTAAATTGAAAGACAAACCTTACTAATAGTGTTGTGTTGCTATTGGTTGGTGGTTTGAGGTGTTGTATTCCTATTGGTTGATGCTATGAAATATTGTTTTGTGTGTGACTTGAGGTGTTGTATTGTTATTGGTTGATGGTTGGAGGCATTGTGTTGCTATTGGTTGATGCCACGAAATAGTGTTTTGTGTGTGGCTTGCGGTATTGTGTTGCTATTAGTTGATTTCATGAAATGATATATATAGTGTTTTGTGTGTGACTTACGGTGTTGTGTTGCTATTGGTTGATGGTTTGAGCTGTTGTGTTGCTATTGGTTGATGTTATGTGTGCGTTTGTTTGTTGGTTGTTTTTTGTGATTTTTTTGTTTTTGTATTTGATTTTTTTGTTACATTTTTGTTGGTAGGTTTTGCAAGAAGTAATAACTTGTTTAACAAATGTAGCGTAACGCGCAACAGTGTGAATATACCTAGTTATGTATAAATGTGTTTGATATGATAACTAACCGTGTAGTTAAAAATATAAAATGACATACAAATAAAATCTTAAATATATGGAAAAAAATTTGTAGTTTGATTTATCACAAACTCAACTCTTTTCTAGAAACTACTTCAAGTAGTTTTTTTGTCAAAATTTTAGTGCTATTGATTGATGGTTTGAGCTGTTGTGTTGCTATTAGTTGATGTTATGTGTGCGTTTGTTTGTTGGTTGTTTTTTGTGATTTTTTTGTTTTTGTATTTGATTTTTTTGTTACATTTTTGTTGGTGGGTTGTTGGTAGGTTTTGCAAGAAGTAATAACCTGTTTAACAAATGTAGCACAACACGCGACAATGTAAATATAACTAGCTAGTTAATATAAAGACTAAATTACAATGGAATTATTCTCTCATGTGAAAAAGACTAAAATACATGTAAAATATAAGCATAAAATTGACACTCATTTTCTAAAGCAGCCGAATATGTATGTCTTTTGTTTTGCTTTTTTAGTGAAAATGTCTTAAAAGATTGAGGTCACTCATTATAAAATTGCTGTCATCCGAACATATTACCTGTAAAATTCTTGTCTCCATGTCTCATCCACCACCAAAACGCTCAATGGTAAAAACATGTAATTTCATAAATGATAAAACTTTCATGTAATTTTATATAAATGTAAAGGACATTTTCTGGTAATCGATCATTTAAACATATTATTACCAAATTACCGGTTTACATGGAGTCATAACTCCTTTAAATTTACAATTGTTTTCATGCATTCTTTAAATTTTTCTATTTCGTTTTCACGAGACTAGAACCGTAAACTTATCTTCTCTTCTAATAATTTACTAAGCCATTGCACCACACAATGCCACTTGTCACAACCACAATGACTTTCAGCCTTTTTGCGGATCCCAGGTTTACCCGGATCCATTGTTCGGATCCCGTAAGACTACCCACTATGGTGAACTAGTTGGAGTTTGGGTTGTTGAATGGATTTAAAAAAAAAAAAGAAAAAATGGGAAAAGTTCACAACCCATAAAAACCCGGGTTTTTTTAAAGCACTAGTTCACAACCCAAATTAATTGCCAAGTGTCCAAGTATTAGTGGTTAATATATAATTTCATTTTTTCTTTTTCTCTTCTAACAATTACATAACAGAGAAGGTAAAAGATTTTAGTCTTTTGACTGATTATTCAACCAAATACATGATCCGAAACCAGAAACAGGGTCTTTTTTTTCAATTAACCAAACTCACAAGAAACAAAAAACAGTTCTCCAGTTTGGTTTTCTGGTTTCAGTGGTATCTCACCTATCGCGTGAACTTAACCAAGTCAAGAAGAAAACGATCATAGTAAACTCAACTAACTCAAGAGAGCAATAATAGTTCAAGACCCGTAATGTTACTACAAAGAACAAGAAACAATAAACACAACAGTCTGCAAATCAAATGAAGTTCTATGGCAGACAATAGCATTACATGTTTTAAGAAAGTTATGGTCTCTTTGACACCAATTATTTGTTCAAGTAGAATAACATCATTTCTACCTTTGTTTAAGTTCCGCTTCAAACTCGAGTAATTTCTCACGGATAGGCTTTAGGAATGTCTTCATATCCTGGAGAATTCTTTGTTTATCTGGAAAAAGAAGATCCTTCTCCTCGTTCAGCCGCACTTCCACCTATCAAGTGCAAAATTTACATAAGTTTCGTATTCACATGTACAAAAGTTTACCCATTTTCATGTCTTTGTATAACTGTATCAATGCTATAATTATCTATTTCACTTGTGAACTATAGTGCGAAAAGATTACCTGCAAATCATCGAGTTCCCCAAATGAGAACTCTGCTAAATCCAAATTGCCTTTGAATGTTTTCTTCTCTTCTCCAATAACCCATTCCCCTGCACACAGATTATATCAGATGTGAATAAAAACACAAAAAACGTGTTTAAGCAGATTGGGTAAAGATCAACTACTTAATGTGGTTAAACTATTTAGGTATAGCTGACCCGTCAACATTCTTGTGTCCGTTCTTTTTCAGTTTTACATGAAACTAATGTATTAAATATGAGTGTTAAACTCTTATGTTAAAACAAATATCCAATTTTTGTTAGCAAATCAACTATCAAGTACAGACGTTGGAAAATTTGAATAGTACTTTCAGCTAGTCTTTGTCCATTTGATCTGCTTGACCCGCATGACAATTTCATTTTTAGTCAAGATTTGAAATTTGACCCAATTGACCCGTCGACTAAAACCTAAACTGAGTTTCAAGTTAATTAGTTGAAATGGCCTCGACTAAGAGACCAACAAGATTTCAAACAGCATACCTTTGACTTTCAATGTGATTTCATATGTGTACCCAACACGCTTCTTGTTCCTTACAGTCACTAGAAATGCCTACAAAAATAAGCATTTATATAAGAAACATAAGCAAGATTATAAATGAACGCCTTTAAAAATCGTTATATTCTTATAAAGTTATAATAAGCTTTTGCATTCATATTTGATAATAATTTACACAATACAGAAAATGGACAATCCAGCCCGCCCCTCTAAGAAAAACACTCACATCTCCGGTGCATCTCGATACTTCTGAAATTTCTGCCTTCCCAGAAGAGAACTCCAACGAACCGACTGATAGAACCAACTCCTGAAGTGTTATAGAACACAGATGAGGCAAAAAAGATTCAGCAGATTCATATATTTGCCTTTTGACATATGGTCATAGCTGACCATACCCTGTAACAAAAGATAACCACATAAGTATCTGCACAAAAACCAAACCTTGATTCTTTCAGTTGCCCATTTATTTAAGTTCTTCTCCTCCCATGTTCCGGCCTGTAAGAAGATATTCAATTTAGATTTCTATACATCACATATTTGAAAAAATTGTCATTACGAAACAAAATTTACTCTTTGCAAGATTTCAGGACAAGCATGAAGAAAATGGTAAAAACATTAGAATACAAGCTTCAAATGATCAAACTAATATAATTCTGCTTTAGACAAGGCGCGAAGCAAAAGACATTCATGAAAGGCAAAGGCTACATGTATGCAACGCGTTGCTCTATGTACAGCCACATAAGCCTGTTACCCCGCCTCAAGACCATAAGGGGCTGTTTGGCAGCATCTGAATGGATAATTATTGAACCAATAAGATGTCTAAATCATTATCATTAAGTGCTGAACCAGTAAGAGGTCTGAACCATTAAGAGCAAGTATATTGCTTAACTATTTAAAGACAAATGTCTGACCAATTCAAACAATAGCTCTTAGCCATTCAGACTTTGTATAATGCTTAACCATTCAGAGGCAAATGTTTTAACCATTAAGACATCTGCTCGTGAAACAAACAGTCTGAACCATTAAGTGCTGAACCACTCCGACATCTGAATCATTAAGAGGCTGAAACAAACAGCCCCTAAGTCATTTTTCCAAACGCCTTGTGTTTCAGTCTTTTAAAACCAAGATTGTTTCTTAGAAACTATAAGGCACTCAGAAGTGAATCAAATTCTAACTTTGCGTGTTTTCGCATGTAAACAGATTTTCATTAAGCAGATGCAAACGCTAAAAAGCAAATCTTGCTCTTCAAATGGTTATCATTTGAACCCAGCACCATATATATAAAAATCCTAACTTTGTTGACACTAAGTTGCTATTACATGCCAATATCCTTTTACAATTCAATGTAAATAGTAAAAGGTATATTGTATCATCAGCAAGCTCTCATTTGACATTAAAAATCAACAAAAGTTGTGATGAATAAAAACTAATCATGAAAAAAAGTTGAAAGAATGAATAAAGAAGAAGAATTGATTGACCTTGTTCCAAGCAGAACCAAGATGATTAGAAGAATTAGATCCATTAGAAAGATCTTGAGCAGTGAGTTTACGAGGAACAGGAAGTGGTGCAGCATCTTGTTTAGCTTCTCGAACCCAGTAAGTATAAGACGACGTCGTAGTTGATTCAACGGTGTTATTTTGGTTCTCAGATGACATAACACCACCTCCCTCCATCTTCAAATTCAACTTCACCCAATTGATTTCTGTAAACCCTATATTATATATATATAATCAAACAACAAACAAACCCCCAGTTGTTGAATTAGAGATGGAAATGAATTAGGGGAATGAAATTCGAACAACTTACGTGAATCGATGAAGAAGGGGGCCAAAAGTAGATCTGTGTTGACTGAAGAAGCTTCTGGAGGCTCAAGAGTGAAGACGACTGACTTTGTTCCTAAAGATATGGAGAATTTATTTTATACATACATGGGTATGGCCTAGAAACATCCCATTGGATCCGGATCCGTGATCCGTGAACGTGCGAAGAGATAGCAGCTCGAACTTCACTCCTTGGTTTTGGGCCATTTAAGCCCTGTTTGTTTTTGCCTCTTTTCGTTGAATAGTGGAAAACGTTTAATTCGGTCAGACGTAATCAGACGTGGGGCTGTTTGTTTTTTTCTGGCATTAAGAGGTTCAGCGTCTTAATAGCATCTGAACCAGTAAGAGCTTTTAGTGGGTCTGAAAACCTCTTAACTAAAAAAAACATACGTTTGTCTCTGGCCTCCATTAACTTCTAACCCGGAGACTAGGCTACATCTCCGACGACTAGAGGTTCGTCTCTAGCCTCCACCTCTTAATGATTCAGATTTCAGACATTTGAACCACCTCTTAACATTCAGATGTGGTATTCAGATTCAGACTTAAATCTCTTAAAAAAACAAACGGGGCCTTAGTGAGCCGTATTAACGTATCTAGATTATTAGAACATGAATGTCACGTGTTCGGGTGATGAGATCAAAAAACCTTTTTTTTATTTGTAACCAATGGGTTACTCTTACCTAAATAAGATGATTCCTATAAGAAGTAGGAAGTGAGAGTAGTTTTGTCTCGGGACTACTTGGCATTGGTGGAAACACTAACCCTGTATTGTGGGATTGACAAAAATTGTTTTGATACCGAATGTTGAAATCAATAATGGATACAGTGAAAACCTTCAATCTTTTAACTGTTAGACTTGTATAATGACTATGTAGTTTTTAGATATCATAAAAAAACGTCTTCTTTCGTACTATGAATACATATCTTATTTTTCCGTACTAACAAATTTTTATAAAGATCTTTAATCTCAATCATGTCTCTACGTATTTTTTCCATTATCAGGTTCATCATCATCTTTATTAAGGTCGTACTAATGTTGAGCTTCAAATGGTGGTCCTCGCGAGTTGAGACACATATTAGGTCTTCTCTAATGTATCTCTTTCATGTTTAGTTACAATTCTAGATATTATTCTTGATCCGGTTTATTATTTTTTACCTACTTTATTTTTTAAAACTTTATATCTTAAAGGTATATTGGTTTCCACTGGTCCCAACTATCAATTTTTAACTTTTACCGGTCCTAACTATTAAAATAGGTTTCAAATAGTCCTAACTTTTATCACTTTGGCAACCAACGGTCCGTCGTTAATTTTTCTTAACTCCGTTAAGTTTTTTCCAAATTCAATACCACCGCTGTTTTAATCCTTTTGATCGGAAGAATATATAATACAAGTCGATTGATGTAAAAGTTACCTCGAAACGGTACTTCAAACAGATGTGAAAATTTATCGTTTAAAGAACCGTTTCGAGCAAGCTTTTACAAAAATCGACTCGTATTATCCTTCCGATCAAAAGGCCTAAAACATCGGTCTTGAATTCGAAAAAAAACTTAATGGCGTTAAGAAAAATTTAACGATGGACCATTGGTTGCTAAAATGATAAAAGTTGGGACCGTTAACAATCAATTCAATAGTTAAGACCAGTTGAAATAAAAAAATGATAGTTAAAACAGTAGAAACCAATATACATATGTTAAATGAGACTTAAACCCAATATCATTTGAATGAATGTCACATGTTTACGTGGTTCTCTCCGTGTTTCAAATCCACCTTATATGGACTCTAAAAGACCCGGCACCGCAACCGCAACCGCAACATGTGCTTACGTCACTGATCATTAAAATAAATAAAAAGATACGAGAACAAGTAGTTGGAAAGACATGTTTAGCCTTAAAAGCTAATAAAACACGTGTCAAGTAGTTGCAAAACTAGTGGTGCATGATCCTCTACAATACGTGTGGACTATATTAACGTTCCCTAATTTATGGTATCCAGTTTCTCCATCTCATCGCAACTTTATTATTATTTTAAAAAATAATTTATGAAGTTGCATCCTCCAGCTACATCAGTTGGATGGACTCTGGTGCCACTCCCGTTTCTTCCGCTTCCGACGATGACGATGGCATTTCGGTCATCGTCTTCGTCATATTTCAGCCCGGTACTTGTACTCTATTATAAGTTTTGTGTTGTTTTACTAAACTTACATCACCCACATTATGTAACTACTATACGGTTGTTATATTGGTACCAGCATGTCTAACTTATCTAAGTACTAATTAAGATTTTCTAGTATGTACGACACCGCCGCAACGGTAAGTAAAATGATATGTAACATAAGTGTATTATATATGTGTAAGGATATATATGTGTATATATGTCACATAACGTATGAGTGCATAGAAACATTGGTCATGTCAGTATACATAGTAAGTACTAAATGGTATATATGAATGGTATGTTTTTGGTGCGTTTCCAATTTTGTTTCATATTTTATGATAAGTACTTAAAATATTTAATTGAAAATCTTACAGGTGATCGTTTCACACTATAATATACGTTGCTTTGTTGCCAAAAGATCGTCCAATTCTGGTAATCTTTTCTATATCGATCAGTGACTACAATATAATTTTGAAGTCATTTGCCAAATATAAACATTTGAAATCATATGGATTTGTATTTTGGATTTTAAAACTTAGAGTGCGTCATTGAATGCTGAATTTAGTAGGTGGAGAAGCAACATTGGGAAGGGGAGGATCACCCGCAAAAAAAGAACCAACTTTCGAGGACCATAAGGTGCGTTCTTCCATTCGTCATTGTTAGACCATATCGAGTAGATAAATTCCTTAAGGAGCTTTGAGTGTCATGTCAAAAAAAGCCTCTCTAATTATTATGTAATAGTTGTTGAATAAGGTTTAAAGAGATATGATTGGTTGTTAACAACGGGATAGTGTGGGAGTTGGTTGAAGAAGACGTTTTATAGTGTGGGTGTTGGTTGAAGAAGACGTTTTATAGAAACACCTAGGACCATTTTGGAGATTGAAAAGCCCTGGGGATGGAAAGTGAGGCGTTTTAGGCCATGAGAGGTGGTGGGGAGTTATAAACAAAGTTATATTAAAAAGTGTTGTCACGTAGTCTGTTGAGTCAACAGTTGGTAGTAACTGATATGAAAAAAAAGTAGTGTGGTGGTTTGATATAAAAACTAAGTTTTGTATTTTGTTGTCTAATGATTGATTATTAGTTATACAGGTATTTATTAAATTAGTTACTTATAAGTTATAAATTTGTATTTTTAAATTTAAACTAGTAACAAAAAGTTAAATAAAACTAACATTAACTCAGTAAAAAAGTTACATAATAATTAAAAATAAAACAATTACAATAGCAAATAGTTAGAAAAAACTATTCATCATTTTCATATTGTGCCACGATGTTTCTTTGGATTTTTTTGGCAAATTCCTATCGCCTATCAGTTAGGTGTGAGATGCCAATGTTAATATTTTAAAATTATCCCTCGATGTCCCTTCATCTATTTGTGTTGTTTTTTTTTTTCTTGTTTTTCTTCCACAGTAGTGGCTTTGTGGTTTCTAGGGCTCGGGTTTTGTTTCAGGTTTAAAGTTAGTAGAAGGGATCGATGTAGAAGTTACATGGTTATGGTAAAAAGCTATTGAATTGAGTGTTAATTTATACTGTTATTTTGGTTTTAATTTAATAAAGGTAAAAATTATTTTTGTAATAAAACAATTCCAACGGTCAATTTAATTATTGCTCAACCGAGCAATTTTGTTTTTGAAACGTGATAGCCCTCACGTGAGAGGTTATAACGCCCGTGAAAACGACATGGGGACATTGTGTGCTCGTGATAGGGCATTCTAGAGGCGTTATAACGCCCTTTTTTATTCCACTACGGGTCTTTAAGTATGTGAAAAAATTAGAAATGTAAAACAAATGATCTAAAACCTCAACGAAGATAATCAAAAGTTAAGATCATAATGTAAAAATTTAGTGACAAATAGTAAGTTACGAACTGCAATTTAGTTGTGACTAAGAGGGAAGATATTAGCATATAAAATTGTTAGAATTTTATATAGTTTTTTAATGATTATTTCACACAAACTCAGCTCTAATCATACTCTTAAATCTACATAGTTGTCTATTAGGATGTTGGGTGGACCACATGAACGTTCTATGGTGTTGAATTTGATCTATTTTCATTATCTTTTAATATAGGATTTCTTGAAGACGCCGGATAAAAGTTAAGAGGGTTGTGTATATTCAAGTCTTTGTCATGAATGTGATACCATATACGTTAGATAGATACTTCAGAGGGTATCCATTAGACTTAGATGTCAATATTAACTACTTTCTAGATGTTTAATGTACGTTCTCGTTTGTCACAAGACCAACTAGTCATGACAAACACTTGGAAAAAAATTAGTTTAAATGATTATCAGAAAATTTTATTATATCTCCTACAATTGCTTATCAAATTGTTTATCAGACTGAAGATGAAGGAGTCTCATATACATTAGATTGGGCGCTTTCAAATTTAGGGTTCGGTAACTTTCAATTTATCATGCTTGCTTATGCCGGATTAGGTTGGATAGCCGAGGCAATGGAGATGATGCTTTTATCGTTCATTGGACCTGCTATTCAACCAGAATGGAGACTTTCTTCTAACGAAGAAAGCTTCATTTCAACTGTCACTTTTGCTGGCATGCTCGTCGGAGCATATATTTGGGGCGTGGTTTCAGATCGTTATGGACGAAAGTAAGCTAACTTACCTTGTAAAATCTACATATTCCCTCAATACACAAGTTTAATAGTACTTAATGTATAATAGTATCAACTTTTCAAACATCCATATTTGTGACATAGTCTGATCACTAATGGTGTCTGTGAGTCCGTGTATATTATTTTAACGTTTAAGTTTTTTTAGAAAATATGTAATTTTACAAACAAATGTTGATAGAAAAGTTCACTTAGATCACTTGCGCCCCAATTCTAACTATTATTTTAGAAAAGTTCACATGAACTAATATTGTGACAATATATAGTGGCGTCGCTAATGGAGTCCGTCTACATTGTTTTGGCCTTTCAGGAAGGGTTTTCTTGGTGCATCTATAATAACAACAATAGCAGGATTATTAAGCGCTTTCGCCCCAAATTATGCCTCGTTGTTGATTCTTCGTTCCTTCATTGGTGTTGGTTTAGGGTGCGGGCATGTATTTTCGTCATGGTTTCTTGAGTTTGTTCCCACCCCAAAAAGAGGAACTTGGATGGTTGTTTTTGCAACGTTTTGGACCGTTGGAACCATACTCGAGGCTTCGCTTGCATGGGTACGTTACTTTGTATCATTATAACATATCACGTCGCTAGCTAGCTCATATGGTCATAAGCAGCTGTCACTAGAAAATAGCCACATTAGCGACGAATTTGCACTAACTTGACTAGAAGATTTGACCTTAATCTCCACAGTACATTATGCCAACCTAATTCTTCCAATGTTATTGTGTTAATTATAACAGTCAGTCATGCCTAGCTTTGGTTGGCGATGGCTGCTCGGACTATCCACGATCCCATCTCTTCTCGTGCTGTTGTTTTACAATCAAGTACCAGAGTCACCGAGGTATCTTTGCACGAAAAGGAGATTGACCGAGGCACAAAACATATTGAACAAAGGAGCTACACTTAACCAGAAACAACTCCCTGTTGGCACGCTTGTGTCTGATCATATAAAAACATCCGTTAAGTCATCTTTGTTTTCGGATCTTTTGTCACCAAATTTGATCAAGACCACAATTCCTCTATGGGCTTTATACTTCGGCAACACGTTTTCATATTATGGTATCGTACTATTGACCTCGCAATTGAGCATCTCACAAACCGAAAGTATGATCCATGATTCAAGTCTTTACACAAATGTGTTTGTCAATAGCTTGGCAGGTAATATATAATTTTTCTGACCAAATGAACTACCTTTAGTGACCTATATGGCGACAAAAGGTCGTCTAACACTGTCTAACGGGCTTATTTCAGAACTTCCAGGGCTTGGTTTAGCAGCAATAATATTAGACAGATTAGGGCGTAAGATCTCGATGGAAATTATGTTCACTGCAGGTTTCGTTCTACTCCTACCGCTAGTTGTTCATCAGGATGATATACTAACCACAACGTTACTATTCGGAGCTCGTATGTTTATCTCTGCAAGCTTCGTTGTTGCTTGCATCTATGCCCCCGAGGTATAACGATTGTATGAAGATTAAAATTTTGTTTTACAAGTTTGTTAGCATGTTGCTTTTGGTGATGTAGGTTTATCCCACAAATGTAAGGGCGACGGGAGTTGGAATAGCGACGGCTGTGGGCCGAACAGGTGGCATGGTTTGCCCTCTTGTGGCAGTTGGTTTGGTTAATAGTTGCAGCCAAACACTTGCCATTGTGTTGTTTGAGGCTATGATACTTGTTTGTGGACTAAGTGTTGTGCTACTTCCTTTAGAAACCAAAGGGAGGGAATTAATAGATGAAGTGGAATGAAAATAGTTGTATCAATTATCAAACCTTAATTGTCTAACACCCAAGGTTTACATGTGATCAACTTACAACATCCACAATGGCATACTGCTATAAAACTAGGCAATTGCGATTCGTAAGAGACTGATTTGCGACGAAACGATACTAGTTGTAAAATTAGCAACCGATCAAGATACTAAAATACATGTTGATAACACTAAAGTTACCAACACACAAAGAGGATAGTAGGTATGGGTAAAAGTAATCATATTTAGTAAGATCCATCAGGTCTACTATTAAAAAAAGGCCATACGTGATGTAGCTTGTTGTTCGTTAATTTACCGGTCTTTTATTGTAAAAGTCTTTGATTGATGTATTCTATATTCTACTATTAATTGTGTAAATGCTTAGTATGAAACATAACACTTGATGCGGTCATTGTCTTCATTTCTTTTTTATCTATTTAAAGTACATGATTTTAACAATCCTTTCAAATAATATGATCTTAGATGACTTTAATTAAGATAGTGGCACATGATCACCAACATAACTTTCAAGAAAGGTGCAATAATATACATATGACAGTACTAGAAAGCATAAAGTAGTCAAGTCTCATAGTGCAATCATACTCTTACTAGATAATATACTCATGCTTAAAGTTGCACAATATATATGTCCTTCATCATGCACTGCGCGCTCGCTTATTTTTCAAGTGGCTCAACATTAGCTTTTGTCTCTGTAGAAAAGGGTAGATCTGGCTTTGACACCCGTGGCAATTTATCAGCACGAAGACGCTTCTCGTCAATAAGTTTTTGGGCAAACCTAAACATACAAAATAGTCTAGCTAGCTCATCAAAGTAATTCACCAACTAATAAATTAATATATGCAAACATAGTCGAGAGTTCATCAAATAACGGTTTATTAATTAAGATACGTACTCTATGAGCATCTGTTCGTTAGTCTCGTCCCTGTAGGGGAGAAATTCCCCGGTATCCAAGTTGACCGTTGAGACCTTCTTTTTCAGCAACTCTTCACCAGCTTTTTTCAAATAACAAAGATTTTCATTGGTAGCTCTGTCCAGTGAAGAATATGTTCTTTCTAAGTTGTTCTCCTGCATGTACGTGTTACATATATATAATATATAACCAAATAACCCATGTAAGTTGCTAAACATAGTGTTTTAATGAGTTGTAGTGAGTGAGTTTAGGCAGAAACGTACGTACCTGGATGCGCAAGTAACGTGTTTGGACATCAAGGGCTTTGAAGACAACAGAAAGATGATAATCAACTAGATCAGTGCTAGCTTGAGTGAAAATATCGACCAAGGGTGTAGAGCCACTGCAGGCATTAAACCACCATCCAAACAATCCCCACTTTGAAGCAATGTCTGCTCTATATCTATTTGCAGGTTTGCATTCACCAGTTCCTATTGATATCACCAAATATCTATTATAGTCCAGCAATTCAGGTGGCGCAAACTCAGGGTTTTTGCGAATATGTTGTTTGCTAATTTCAGACATTGCAATCAGAGTCTGCATGTTAAACAAAAAAGAACATGTACGTACTAACTACAATTAATATATATCCAAAAAAACAAACAAGCTAGCCCGGCCGGTGTAGCCAAAAATGTAATGGATGGGTGACTTTTTACCGGATTATTTGCTGCCACGCCACCATCAACGAGGTTAAACTTGTACTTCTTTTTGTCGTGAATGGTTTTGAAGTAATGCGGTGGAAGATAAGTTGGTGCTGCTGATGTTGCGATGCAAATATCGGACAACAAGGCATTTGTGTGTGGTTTCTCATCAATCTATATAGCAAATTTGACCATGGATGAATTGAATGTGTGTTTAATTTGTGTCTAGCTAGCTTAATGCAATTAATATATCATATGATCATACAATTATCACAAAATTAACCTGATAGCTGGAAAAGATTGTTGGCTGAAGTGCCTTGATGTCAAAGGTAGGAATGACAATATTAGTTAATGCATCACTTAATCTTGTGAGTTTAAGCTTCTTCCTTATGCACTTGCGAAGGTACTTCCCATCATACAACGGTCCACATACGTTCTTTACTATCTTTGTTACCATGCTGCAGCACCCGGCCAGAAATGAATACAAACAAATTAACTCAAAAACTAGTTAGGGTACGTAAGGGTCTTTATTAATCATAAACATATGAGTTGCTGCTTATATATGGATCAAGTTGCTTGCTACTTATGATAATCAATTTGTTTCAAGACGACTACTGGCTCTTAGATCTCCCATGGTCTAAGGTTTTGCAGCCTTAGTGACTGAAGCCAGAATAGTCTTGACAAGTCAACGTCCTAGCTAATTGACTCGTATCAGTGTTTAATTATTTAATTTCTTATTTTTCTTATGTAAATCAAATTATGTTAAAACCACATTGATGAGACTTGAAACAACAATTATATTGGTAGCTAGATGTAATTTTAATGAAGCCGGCCATTAAGTGTATATATATACCAATCCTGAGGGAAGATTTTGCGGCTCTTGCGAAGGTAGAAGTCTTTGATGTCTTTAGCAGAAAACAAAGGGCGTACTTTGTTGTCAGGATCCGGAGTTGTTAGCATGGCAGTGATGAGGCCACCGGTGCTTGTCCCAGCAATTACATCAAAATAGTCTGCTATTCTTACACTATCATCACCTTCTAATCGCTACACGTACGTACAATATTAATTAATTAAACCATCAATCATTACTAGCTATATATACACCATTATATATATGGATCTTTTAAAATGTTAAACAGGTCGTATGAGGTTGATGTACGTATGTTATATTTGTCAACTTATGCCGGCCAGTATATAAATTAAAACTCTCATACGTCCCATATTAATTATATGCAAGTATATATATAGCACTAGCTTCATAAGGCCATGAATATATAACATTATGAATACCTCATACGACCTGATCATATAACAACGTACTCTCATTAATTACGACAAGTATATATAATGTGTAAGTACCTACGTACATACCTGAAGGTGAGTTTCAAGAAAATCGAGAATGATAGCTGGGATGAGGCCTCTGATTCCGCCACCATCGATGCTAAGAACTGTGATGAGTTTCCCATAAGCTGGGGGTTGTACTATAGACTTGCTTCTCTCCATCTATCTGATTATGATCACTAACTACTGGTGATCGAGTGGGCGGGCAGGACATTATATATTATTTGTAGGCTCATTATGGTCACCTTTTCTTTTCTTGATGTATATATATATATGGCATAACACCTTAATATATATGTGTTATTTTATCTTAAATAATTAATATTATAGAAAGCTAAACGACAATAATATTGTAGCATTATCAAAAGAAAGTTGAATTATATATGTAACTACTTTTAGGATAGAAAACTTTTGTTTATTTATCTTCATGTTCATCATTCAAATAAATTTAAAAACTATAAAGTAACTAATTATTATTGTTACAAAGGAAATAGATGAAGGATAATAATATTCAAATTCTTTTTATAAAACAACGATTGGTGCAACGACTTATGACCGAAGCACTCAGAGGTGTAAATACCAAGATTGAAATCCCGCCTAGCTCTAACACCAAAGGTGTTTTTTGTCGACATTGGGGCTCCTCCAGCCATTACTGCGGAGGCTCAACACAACCCTCATTATGAGCCAAGTTGATCAGAGTCGAAACTCGTCAACCAAATGTTCCAGGGAAGAACCGGACATGAACCTTTAACCATGCCACATAAAACCCTTAGGCTCAGACACGAAGACGGGTCGTAGCCTGAGACGAGCTTCATTGCCAATATCCAGCAATGTTTTAGAGCTTATGATCGGAAGGAGTATATGAGTTGATTGATGTAAAAGTTATTTTGAAACGGCGCTCCGAATGACAATTTTTTACATTCGATTGAAGCATCGTTAGGTTTAAACACCTAATTGAAGCACTGTTTTGTCATTCAGAGCGCCATTTCGAACTCACTTTTGCATCAATCTACTCGCATTCTCCTTCCGATTAAAACCCCTAAAACATCGGTCTTGAATTCGAAAAAAAACTTAACTCCATCAAAAAATTTAACGACGGCTTGTTAGTTGCTAAAGTGATAAAATTTGGACTGTTACAAGTCAATTCAATAGTTGAGACAAATAAAAACCAAAATGTGACTTTTGAGACCGTTGAAAACCAATATACCTAAAAAATTAGGTAGGTACGCAGTTATATCCCATATTTCATATAGCCGAGTGGTCGGTAACAATGTTTGAATAGTGTTTTCTTTTTCAAAAATGATGGTGTTGGTTCAAGTCATACTGTGAGAATGGTATTTGTATAGTGTTTAATTATCTAGGATGGTTTCCCTACAAAGTTAATTTTACCTAAAAATCATGAGAAGTGATATTTAGTAAACTAGAAGGGTAGTAAAACCGAATCAAAGAAACTTAAATTGAACTCTTATCATTCTTTGTTCAAGTCATATTGTGAGTAAATAGTATTTGACCCGGCCGGTTCATATGTAACTTAAAACACTTTCTACGCTTGCTATCGTTTCTGTTAGATTATTAATAATTCGTGAAACAGGCATCGCATGTAACATCAAAATTAAAGTAAAAAAGGAAAATGCATTATTGGATGCTTTTTTGAAGGATGCACTTACTTATAAAGGGAGTTGATGAAGCCAGCATAGACTCGATTGTTAATGGGCCCAAATAATGTTGAACAGAAATAGTATCATAATCTAAAATAATAAAATATTTCGTTTTTATCTTCTTTTCACCTTCACACTAACACTATGACTATGCACATGGAGCAATCTCTTTAGAACTAGTTCACACATCAAATCGGATATTTTAGTGGTTTACTATTCTGCATGCCGAATCCCGGTCAGAACTCCCGATTCACCGGTTCAAACCGACCGATCTTCCTATAACATAACGAACTAGTATGGATCGGACCGGTCCTCACTCCAAATCCCAGTTCGACCGGTTGAACCGGCCAAACCAATCCAAACCAAACAACATTGTATGGAGAGTTATACTAAAATACAGGGGTGTGCATGAAACCGAATAATCGAACCCAAACAGAAACCTTCGTTTTCGATTTCATTTATAAAAAAACTGAACTTTCAGGTTGGGTTTGTGTAACAATCCCGGTTTTTGGGCCCGGAATTTTTTTTTTTAAACCCATTGGGCTTGACCCATCCATTATTGGGCTTAGGTCCCTCTTAAATTATTGGGCTTGGCCCAACCCTTATTGGGCTTAGGCCCAACTTAGATTATGGGCTTGGCCCATGTATGTTTACGATAAAAACCGATGACGAAACCCGTCATATTAAATTCTCGGATGCGCGTAGGAATTTATTTTTACCACCATGAGATAGATAGACATTTTCCCACTAATACCTTTAGCATTTCCAATTGTTAGGATATATATTTAAACTACACTTATGACATGTACTAGGCAACAAATTAATAAAGATACCAATTTTGTTAACCTAATAGCCACTAGTCAACCTTATGCATATATATAAATATATACATACGTACAAAGGCATATATATATATGTGATCATACACAAAACTTATATAATTATCAAAACCAATAAAATCTCATGCAAGAACATAAATATAATACTTGCACACAAATAACCAAACTTAATAAAAATATGACACCAAAGATAAAACCAACACCCACACATATATACAATTACACCTACAACCAACACACAATATTAATCACCTACAACCAATTATTTACACTACTAAATAAAAACACATATGCATGGACATATACATACATGCATACGTCCACACACACATATATATATATAAACACATTCTTTTATAAACTACAACTAACAATTTAATTCACCAACACTTTTAAACTACCATTTTATAAAAACAATACAATTTATAAACAAACTAACTAATTAAAATACAAAATTATATCAAATAAAAATAATACTTCCACTAGCCACCCTACCTACACTACTTTGTCACCCTAACACTCAACACCACCCCTAAGACCAATGCATGGCCATGACTTCAACCCCTTTCTTTAACTTAACCAACTACCCATAATCTCACACCATCCCACAAAATATTCTTCTCCCCCCCCCCCCCTCTCCTTCTTCTACGGCTGAACCCACACAACAATCACACTCACACTTTCAATTTCTTAAACACAATCTCTCACAACTCACAAAAACTCTCTCAAGCTCTTCTCTCAACAACCAAGTGTTCTACACCTCAAAAACGTGTAACACAGCAGCAACAACACTCTAAGGTCGACCAACAACACCATAACATCATCAAACAATAGCCAAGAGAAGCCACGAGCCAAGGAAACAACAACCGAGCAAACCGAAGCAAAAACCGATCGACCCACGAAGAAGCACAACGAGACCAGCCCACGTCCAGCCTTGTTCCAGTCGGTTTCCAGCCTCCCTTGTGACTCTCATACCACCCCAAGTGCACCCCCACTCACCCCCAACCTCAAGGTAACGAGAAAACACCCGAAAATGCACTATACGTGCACAAAACGTTCATTTTTACACACAATGAATACCAACACTTCCCATATATTTTTGAACACCTTCAAACACTTATTTTTCAGTAACAAAAGTATTAAAAACCATAAAACCTTTTTCTAAACAAAAATGTACAAGTTTGACTAAAATAGTCAAACTATACACTTTATTTTGAGAAAAACAACAACACCCAACTAACAACCTTGAAAACATAATTTTATATTTTCTGGAGCTTCTTTATAATACAATATGGTTACAAAATAAATTTCATAATTTTTCTAAAAAGAATGTAATTACTACGAATTTTTGAATGTTTAATGGGATTAAAATACAAAAATTAGTATAAAATAATTATGGATACTTTGGGCCAAACTTACAGAACCTAAACTCATATATAAGTATAACATAACTATTTTAAGACCTAAAATGTTACCAAGGACCTCCTAAGAGTAAAACGTAATCTTAACCGAACCGAACACGTTAAAAGCACGAAACCTAACGAAACAGGAAAAACCTGATATTTTATGAATCCAGAGGCTTCTATATATAAAAACTAAGTATCCCAAAAATTTTCATAATTTTTATAAGCCTAACCTATTTATTATGAATTTTTGAATATAAAAGACTAAGTAAATGGTAAAAATCACAAAAACTAGAAAAATACCTTTTAATCTAAAATATCACTTTTTATACAGTATATATAACCCTAGGAAGTATTTTAAAGAATAAAAATGTTTAAAAGGATGTTTCGTAAATAAATCGTTCATACGCCGGTTACACACGCGTTAAAATACGAAAACGACCAACGAATCATAAAACTCAACTTTTGGACTAAAAAGCACTTAGTTACTGATTAAATAAGCAATAACCAAAATTTCAACAATTTAGGAAGTACCAATTATTTTATACAAATTATTTAAGTTTAAAAACCCGTAAACCGACAACTACTAAAATAATTTGTAGAAAATAATTGAAACACCTAAAAACCATGAAACACCATATATTACAGTAACTAAGACCTCTTTAACTTAATATAAGAGCCCAAGATCCAAACAAGCTCAAAAACCTAAATCATAACCTAACACGTAGCGATTTACCGCAACCGAAGAAACCGGTAAACCCGGAATCTACCCAGAACTTGATAAACACCTTAAAACCAGTAGGTTAACCTTAGAATATGTATAAGACCAATACACAACACTAACACACCTAGAAATGAGAAGTTATAACCAAAAACCTAACTTTAGGGCTAAAAGTGTCAATATAACAAAGTTAAGGGACTAAAAGCGACAACACTCAAACTTTCTGATTTTTATGAAAAATAAGTTAAATACCTACTGAATTAAACTAAAATAATATTGATTTAAGTATTAGAACGAGAACGAACCAACGAGAACACAAAAACGACTATACAACCGAAAGACAAACGCACCCGTTATGGAACGCACGTAGACTTATACATTTTAGAAATCTAACTTGATTAAACTAAACATAGGAAGTCCGCTAGGAGGTAGGACTCTCACGCAAACCATTAACTAGGAAGTTCTTGAGGAAAGCTACAGGTGAGTTCATGAACCCCCTTTTTTTTACGTAATGCTTTTGGGGCTGATACATACCTACTAAACTTACTTGTTTATATAAACTGATTTTCATGGTGTAATACATCTGCTACTTGTCCCCGAACGTTGGTACAACTTTCGGTAGCCATTAACTTCTTGCAGGAGCCCTTTGATATGTGAATAGTACTATTTGGGAATCCCCCGCGTACAGTGGCATACCCCCCACTGAGGTTGAAAACCGTTACGCCACATGTTCAATGAAACGTTGGTGCTTAGCAGAGCACGTTAGCCCGCTTTGGGTTAGGGGACTATTATTTATTGTATTCGGGTTGGGTATAACCCGAACAGGTTTGGCTACATATATTGTCGACCGTACACCATATAATATAATGTTTTAGTGTCATAAATTTTATTAAACCATGAGCTCACCAACTTTATGTTGACGTATTTTCGGGTATGTATTTCAGGTATTTAGACGATTTATTGATGGAAGTATACAACTAGACTTTATAACATTGGATGTACATTTAGACACGGTTGATAGCTTTAGAAGACCCAGATTAGAAGAAACACGCAAAGATTATAGACGAATTGTAGAAGACTACTTGGGAATAGCAACTAGCTTCACTGCTTTTGTTAGAGTTTACTATTGTACCCTTTAATGTACACCTAGCTTACATTGATATTACGTGTAAACCTATGGCCCACTATCAATGCATACATAGTTTCCGCTGTGTTTTGTTGGATATTCAATCGTCCCGGCCCACCCCCTTGGTCGGGGTGTGACAGTTTGAGTTTTGTAAAAAAATCGACCCGTACAAACCAAATTGACCCAATAATGTTGATGCGTATGATAAATATCATATATGTAAGGCTCATGACCCATGTTATACAAAAACTCATATTGTAATATATTATTATATGACTCATAGTGCAACTTATCTATGATTTATTGTATGTTTTTTTGTTGAAACAAGAGAACATTCAAAGCTATGTTTATGGTTATTGTTTTTTGAGTTAATTTTCTTTAGAAATGTGGTTGGTTTTTAATGTTTCTTGAATTATTAAGAGTTGTGTTTTTAACATGTACTTAGTAATTAGTACTAAAAAAACAATAAATTTAAAGCCCAAGTTGAAGAAACCGAACCCAAACCCAATATGAAAACCCAAAACCCATGGGTTTTAAAAACATAAAAACCAAAGGTTTGGGTTCGGTTTGAGCCAAAAACTGACCCAAACCAACCCGTGCACTACATGTACACAAGAGGGGAGAGATGCCACCGTTATCCACTACATGTACACAAGAGGGGGAGAGTAAATGCGTGAGAAAACACAGGATAATTATGGACACAATGGCTTCTGGACGCGAAAACACACTGTTACAGAATTTAAACGCACCGTTATAGTGTAAAATCACTCACTTATTCACACAAAACTTCCTTCTCGCTCTTGTTAGGATTCTTTTGTCCTTTTTAGTTGATATAAAGTTCAATAAGAGTTCGTTTTAACCAATTTTCAGACGAATGAAAGAAAACATTTATAATTTTTTACTTTTTAATATATTTTTGTGAGGATGTTATGTTTACTTTTTAATAGATTGGCTGATGTTTGGTAGAAGAATCAACCACGTGTAACATGTACGTATGTAAACTGGATCGTAGTGATTGAATTGGGTTTTAAATTAATATCCAGAATTGTGTGTATGCACTTGATTAAACTTTAAAATTGAAGTAATTTAAGATTTATGCTTATTACTTATTTAGCTTCTCAAGTTATGATTGATTAATCAAATTTATAAATCAAAGCAGCCTGCTAACAAAAAAGTGAGCATTGCTGCTGATGAAGTTTCTGTACAAGTTTAACACAATTTTGATTACTAGGTATACGTAACCGTTAGCCAATCTGTTGATCCAAATTTGATCACTTTGACTCGCTAGTCGCTTTTTGTTGATGGTTTCTGTAGGGATGATGGTTCTGCATTGATGCCAGCCAACTGCTGCAATGTAATATACAATGCCATTAATAAACTTTTTATTCTATTTTGAACTATACATTTTCACCTTGGTGACAAGTTACTAGTTATAGTGATTTGACTAATTTTGCATAGATATTGGTATATAACCAACTTGTTTAGAATGTCCCCAAGATTTTTTGCATACTTGAGTGGCATTTTGAAGCATCATCAATCATCTTGGCATTTTGATGCATCATCATCATCCATGTCTGAAGAGAGCAAGAATTCAAATGTTAGGAAAGGTATACATATACATCACATGAATTTTACAATACAGACCAAGATCGGACATTCGGACTGTCAGACCACGTCCTTTTGCACATCCTTACAATGAGATGCCTACACACCGGAGCAGTATAATGGGGTGTGTCAACAACAGACTGAATAAAAAAAGATACCATCTTTGTCAAATCCTATTTTATGGTTCATCTAAACTCTTTGTCTTCTTTGCAGCCCGATTCGCAGGATCAAGCTCTAGTGGATTCAAATATGCAGGCATACCATTTTTGTTATCCATTGGACCCGCCCATGATAAGGGTTCCGCTACAACAGCACAAACAACCCACATTAAGTCAAGTGATAAAGCTGCAACATGTAAAAACTAGAGGTGACAAATTGGCAGGTTAACAGGGGCCGGGTCAGGTTCACTTGATTTTGTTATCGTCCAAAGTTCTATATTTTCTTTTAAAATACTATAAGTGTGTCAAATTTTATTAAATTTAAAGACGTTTGACCCACGTGACAAAAACCTGGAGATGACCCATTGACAAGTAAATGGGTTGAAATTGTCACCTCTACATTAAACGCATATTTATGGAGCTCAGAAACAACAATACCAAGCT
Source organism: Tagetes erecta (assembly GCA_030867185.1). Classification (NCBI taxonomy): domain Eukaryota; kingdom Viridiplantae; phylum Streptophyta; class Magnoliopsida; order Asterales; family Asteraceae; genus Tagetes; species Tagetes erecta. The sequence goes on along the minus strand of CM061492.1, from coordinate 11,318,829 downwards.
GCAAATCGAACTTCTCTACCGGACCTGCCCATGCTATCGGCTCAACTGCCAAAATACATATCACCTCGTCAAATAAAAGGGCAACGATAAAAAAAATATAGAAAAACGCTACACAAGTTAACCAAACAGTTGTATTAGCTTCCTTTATTTTTTGAAAAGCAATTCCTAGGTTTTCTAGGAAAAAATCACAAGTGTACCCCTTGGGGGCTTGTATTAGTCACGAAAATACCAACAGTAGAAGTATTAAAATAAAAATACACATCAACGTACCAATGTACCATATTCTTATGCAACTTCTGTATTGAAGTTTGTAACTACCTCACAAGATTTTTGCCGCAAAGTTGCCTCCTTTGGTTAATATTTTTATCTTAGGTATTACTCCATAAGAATTACCAAGACGGCTTTTGAAATAATACTACAAAATACCTAGTGATGGTTCAAGACGTTCCTTCTGAGTAGGACGTTTTTTCACATAGTTCTCCTGTAAGGGTTTCGGGATTTGAAAAGAAAACCGCCCTAATCCAACTCCTTGTGCATGTTCAGGGTGACTCTCCAAATATCTGCTTAAAAGAACTATTTAGGAACCATTTCGAGATGTTGTAACATGAAGGGTGTATGTAACATTAACCATTTCAAGTTTTCAACATACTTGAACACATCAGGTAGCGAGCGAAGTTTGGTGCCCGTTGGTGATTCATAATATCTAGAAACCATGACAATTTACAAATTAAAGTAATATTAATAAAGATGTATCATAAAGATGAAAGCTTTTTTAAATAAACTGAGAAACAATTCATACACATCAGCGAATTTAGAGCCGCCTTCACGCCTTAGCCTCAAAATCCTCTTCCACCCGGGTGGTGGTTGTGCAATGTTGGGTTTATCAATAGCCCATATCCGGGTCCCATCTTGCTCAATATCTGTCGGATCATCACATGAAACAACCCGATTCCATTGACGGGTTGTTTCACATGTGAACGGTTGGTCTGTAATATGTTCCCTGATCACCTCATATTTCTCTAGATCTGGGATTAGTCTCCATTTAAAACAGTTGGCACATTGGACAGTGAAAGCACCGACCTCAGGTGGTGCTTTAGAAGAAGACGGGCGTTTATCTGAACTGGAACTCTTTACAGCTTTGACTGCCACTGAACCGTTCAGAGAATGATCATACAGGACAATTTGTTTATGGGAATCATCACATAAAGGGGTATCTTTATCTTCCTCTTCTGTGTTATATTCAGACAAAGAAACATCTACAACATTTTGATCTGTTTCTTTTCTATCGCTGTATGAAGGGACACTAGGTCCCTCAAGGGCACTTTGGTCTTTCTGTATTGTTTCAGGATCACTCTTTATGTTAAGCAGAGTAATCTCGGGCCTTTTCCCTCCCATTTTGATGGTGATTTTGGGAGAGCGTGACTGCATTGCTACAAATTCGAAATTTCCCTGATGCACACATCAAAAAGCTCACCATATGAATTGAAAAAATGCAGATTATACTTACTATGAAAGGTTCATTCTATTATTAATATTAAAATCATCTCTTTTGTAGTATCCATATGTCGAGCTAAAAAGGAGAGGAAAACGAAGTAAGGAAAAAGATCATGCTTTCATTGTAGCTGAAGATTCAAAGTTTCATGGAAACAAATTGTTTTCCACTTTTCCTTACTCTAGCCTATATTCTAGGTTTCTTTAGATATGGATAATAAGCTGCATCAGTCAAAAGTTCACAAAATGTTGAATTTTTTTCTTTGCTCTTTAATACATACACCAAAATAGTCTTTCATAGTTTAGATCCTTTTTAATGTGGAATAGACCTAATAAACTTCATAAAGCATAATACAAGTTGTAGTTTTTTTCGGTTAGTGTGGTCTTAATGTTGCGTTTGGCCATTTGTTAGTCTTGGTTACATTTGCACTTCAACTGATTGATGCATACTATATCTATATGCATCTTCTTTCCATTTAAACCAAAAAAATATTAGTGTTCGGTAAAAAACTCTATTGAAATACTATTATCCACGGCTTCAAACTTTCAGGTTATGTCACCAAATTATCTACAATGCATGGATGTTTTGGATACATGAATAAATTAGCTAAATATATAGCAAAGATGTACACAAACTATTCCAGTGGATCAAAAGATTATTACAATTAAACAACACAATATTGATTACAATCAAGACAGAAAGAGAAGATAAATATTACCTGCCTCTTCAGGCTGGAAAATTCTAAAATATTAAAGTTTGTCCTGTTGATGCCACAACTTTAGCTCCATGATTGTTTTTTAATCTAAGCTGAGCATTTCATATGCGTAACACACTGACCGATACTAAACGTTACTATAAATCATGATGAAACAAGGCGTGTACATATACCTGTTTATCTGCTAGCAAAACACATCATGTGTTTGAGCTGAAAATTACCGAAAAAAGATAAATATTTCAAAAGGTAAATAATAATTTAAAACCTAATAAGTACAGTCTAAAGATTGAACATTACTTGAAAACACAATTATGCCCGACATAATATTAGCTATAAAGGAAATCATGATCAGCTTCATCATCATCGAGAAAAATGATTCAGCTAAAGTATTTAAAGAAACAAATCCACTTATCTATATCTTTTCGTGGAACATGTAAAAGGACTATGATGCTCATGTTTATATATTCATGTTAGTTATGCATCATAAACGACCCGCAAAATGACTAAAAACCTGCCCATAAGCACTATCTAAAACACCATTTGAAAATGCAAAAAACTCTATTTCGAAACACAATAAAAGAAACAAAAAAATCAAACATTTTCATATTAAAACAAACATTTTCAGATGAACTACAAAAGATGTATACTAAAATTCAAGCAATGTGTTAAAGTTTGGGGGCAAAAATGGCAGAGAATATTCAATTCAATTGAACACCCTCCTAGAAGTATAATAACCCTACAACAAATTGATATAAGCTAACAAAACAGGCAAAATTATGGTAGATCGGCATCAAATTGTCAAAAAACAGTTGCAGAAATCAATAAACCCTAAAAGTAAACGATGGAATTAAAAAAATGTCATAAGGCAGCTCAAAACCAGAAATTGGAATGAAATAAAGAAGGAGAAGTGTTAACGAAACCTAAATGCAAACAATAAGAGAGATATGCGTGTGTTTTGTTTGATTATAAACTTACTCTCAAGTGTAAACAGCAGATCTGAGCTGACGATTGAAACCGAGGCGTCGCTTATCACAAAGATGAATGATTTATTTTTTCATATAGAAAGATGGATAGGGCGTACTACGTTTTACGGTCTGATCGTGTCTCGGTTATTTATTAAAGATTGTTCTTATTATACTTAAAAACGTATGGTCTTCTTTTTCTATTATCAAATTATGTAAGTTTGTACATGACGAGTGACGACGGTTCTTAATTTTTATTATTTTTAGTGTTCATGTTCTTGCATGATATTTTACTATACATCAAAATTGCTTAAGTATACCGAAGCTTCATCATATTCTTACATTTTCGACACTAATAAAACTTGACAAAAAATAGTACTCAGATATATACCATTAAAACTTCTTTCAATACAATGCCAATTTGCTAATGCAATCTCAATGCATTATATTTGTTTTTTATTTTAACAACAATGTTCAAATGTCAGAAATTAGGGTTAAAATAAACTTTTCAGTTGACTTTAACTCTATCTATAAATTAGGGTTAGAATAAGCTTTTCAATTGAAGTTGAGTTTTATTGACTTTAACTCGCTAACTTTGACTCAGTATCACTTCTACTACTTTTGTTAAAGGTTTATGCAAGAATGATGGTTCTACATTGATGCCAAGTGCTGAAGTAAAATTTAAGGATGAAATTGAGACTGAATTTGATTTTGATACAGTAACCGCTCACTGAAATATACATATATACAATTTTCACCCTTGGAGAAGAGTTGCTAGTTATAGTGATTTGACTAAATTTGCAAAGATGTTAGTATATAATTTTGCATAGTAGATTGACATTTTGATGCATCATCATTCATCCCTACATAACTTTATAGCCACAATCCAGGTCTGAAGAGAACACAAAAGTTGTGGAAATCATACATATACATCATACGATTTACAACACAGTCCAGACCACACCAGACCTGACCGGTTAGGTCCAAATTTAGAACCGCTTACACCTAGAACAAAAATCGGACCATTAGACCTTGTTTTACACGTTTCTACAATGAGATACCAACATCCCGGAGCAGTATAGTGGGAAGTATCAACAACATACCGAATGAAAGATACCATCTTTCTCGAACCCCTTTTTATGAACAACTAAAATTCTCTGTCTTTGTCTTCTTTGCAGCATGACTCACAGGATCATGCTCTAGTGGCTTCAAATATGCAGGCATTCCATTTTTGTTATCCATTGGACCCGCCCATGATAAGGGTTCGGCTACAACACAAAGAAACCACATTTTAAGTCAATTGATGAAGTTGCAACATGTAAAAGCTAGTGGTGGCAAATTGCCATGTTCAATATCGGGTCAAAATGGGTTAGCTTTACAGCGGGGTCAAAAGGGATTGGGTTAGGTTGATTTGAAGCTATTGTTGTTGAAAGTTCTATATTTTCTTTTAAAATATGATTTGTGTGTCAAATATGATCAAAGATTTTATATTGTTTGAGCAACAATTTAGTATTTGATTTCAATTCGATGATTATACACTTAGGCAACCTCTGAAATGTTTGACCCATGTGACCAGACAAAAACTGGAAACGCCCCATTGACAAGTAAATGGGTCGAAATTGCCAACTCAACATCAAAGCCATATTTATGGAGCTAAGAACAAGTAATACCAAGTTGCAAATCCAACTTCTCTGCTGGACCTGCCCATGCTATCGGCTCAACTGCCAAAATTAAATATCATCTCGTCAAATGAATGGGTAACGGTAAAATAAAATACAGAAAACGTGACACAAAATAAACAAACAGTTGTATTAGTTTTTTTTCTTTTGTACAACATAATACCCCTTGGGGTGGGATACACCATTTAACCACCAGGATACCCTTGGGGACTTGTATTAGCTACTAAAATACCGAAAATAGAAGTATTAAAATTAAAAATACACATCAATTTAATATATTCTTATGTCACGTCTGTAACTGAAATTTGTAACGACCTCACATGATTTTTGCCATTAAGTTGCCTACTTCAGTTAATCTTTTTCTTATATCTTATGTATACTCCACAAGAATTACCAAAATAATTTTTAAATAATGCTAAAAAATACCTAGTGACGGTTCAAGACGTTCCCTTTTGATAGGACGTTTTTTCACATAGTTCTCCTTTAAGGGTCTCGGGATTTGAAAAGAAAACCGCCCTAAGCCAATTCCTTGTGCATGTTCAGGGTGACCCTCTAAATATCTGCTTAAAAGAAATTTTTAGGAACCATTTCATGAAGGGGTATATGAAACATGAACCATTTCAAGTTTTCAACATACTTGATAACATCAGGTAGCGAGCGTAGTTTGGTGCCTGTTGGCGACTCATAATATCTAGAAACCATAATAATTTACAGATTAAAGTAATATTAATAAAGATGTATCATAAAGCTGGAAGCTTTTTATAAATAAACTGAGAAAAAGATGCGTACACATCAGCGAATTTAGAGCTGCCTTCACGCCTTAGCCTCAAAAGTCTCTTCCAGCCGGGTGGTGGTTGTGCAATGTTGGGTTTATCAATAGCCCATATCCGGGTCCCATCTTGCTCAATATCTGTCGGATCATCACATGAAACAACCCGATTCCATTGACGGGTTGTTTCACATGTGAACGGTTGGTCTGTAATATGTTCCCGGATCACCTCATATTTCTCAAGATCTGGAATTAATCTCCATTTAAAACAATTGGCACATTGGACAGTGAAAGCACCAACCTCAGGTGGTGCTTTAGAAGAAGACGAGCGTTTATCTGAATTGGAACTCTTTACAGCTTTGACTGCCTCTGAACCATTCAGAGAATGATCATAAAGCACAATTTGTTTATGGAAATCATCACATAAAGGGGTATCTTTATCTTCCTCTTCTGTGCTAGATTCAGACAAAGAAACATCTAAAACATTTTGATCAGTTTCATTTCTATCGCTGTGTGAAGGGTCACGAGGTCCCTCAAGATCACTTTGGTCTTTCTGTAAGGTTTCAGGATCACTCTTTACGTTAAGCGGAGAAATCTCTGGCCTTTTCCCTCCCATTTTGATGGTGATTTTGGGAGAACGTGACTGCATTGCTACAAATTTGAGATTTCCTGATGCACACATAACAAACACCGAAAAGCTCACCATATGAATTGCAAAAGTTCACATTTTTTAAATACGTAAGGTTAATCCTATCATTAATATTGAATAATCTCTTTTGTAGTAACCATATGTCAGGCAAAAACGGAAAAGAAAACGAGATAAGGAAAAAAAACCATGTTTTCAGTGCCGCTGAAGGTTGCATACATAACATTCGTGTTTGTTTGTGCTTGAAAAGAAAGGGAGGGGGGAGACTTGTTTCTCTTACCTACACTGTAAAAACACACTATTTCTCTTACTCTAGCCTATGCTGTAAATTTTGAATATTTTCTTCCTAATACAGAAACTTGCCGTGTTTGTATTTTCAAGATTGTAGTTGTTTTCAGTGTTAGATTTCCAGTTGTTAGTCTAGACTCTAGATTAAGTTTGTACTTCTATTGATTGCTGCATACTATCCCTATATGCGTTTTCTTGCAGTTTAAACCATCATAAAGCTACTGTAGTAAAAATACTATTATCCACTGTCTTACATTTTCAGACCAAGTCTCCAGAATCATCTATAATGCATGGATGAACAAACCATACGATATATAGCCAAGATGTAGACAGAATATTCCACTGGATCAAAAGCTTGTTACAAGAAAACAACACAGACATTGACCACAATCAAGACAAAAGGAGAAGATAAATGTTACCTGCCTCTTTAGGTTGGAAAATTTTTACTATTACACTTTGTCCGTCGGATGTCACAATTTGAGCTCCACAGTTTCCTTTTAATCTAAACTGTTCAACAATATCAACATTTTAAATCCATAAGATGCTGACCAATGCCAAATGTGACTATGATTTAGAATAAAAAGAGATGTGTACATATACCTCTTTATGTGTTAGCAAAACACATAAAAAGCATCACGTTTTTTAGCTGAAAATACTGAAAAACAAAGAATAATTCAAAAACTGAATAATAATCATAAGCTTAATAGTTATGGTTTGAAGACTGAAAATCACTTGAAGAACGCTTATGCACGAAATAAAGGAAAACATTATTAGCTTCATCCTCACTGAAAAAGATGAGGCTGCTAAACTATTTAAAGAAACAAATGCACGTATTTATATATTTTCTTTAACTCGTGGAACATTTAAATACATATATGTTTTCATGTTTGAAGATTCATGCTACATATGTATCACAGTTTCGACGTTCAAAAAAATGTATCGCAGGTTCACAATTGACAAAACCCACTAGCAAAACGACTAAAACCTTACCCATAAACATTATCAGGGTACATATTTGAAAAATCAATAAACTTTAGTTAGAAACACAATCAGAAACATACACCGACCTGTGTAGCTTGAATGATCTATGAGCTATACCTCAAAGATTCAAAACCCCTTCAACATATTCCAATTAAAACAAAATTTTCAGATGATATGTACAGTAAAAATCAAGCAATGTGATCGTGTTTGGGGGCAAAAATAGCAAAGATGATTCATTTCAAAACACGCGGTTGCTCTACCCCTCCTACAACAATATAATAGATTTAAAAACCCTATAACAAATTGATCAAAGCTAACAAACATATCAACACAAATGCTTAAAATTATCAATCATGGTAGATCGATATCAAAGTGTCAAAAACCACTTACAGAAATCAATAAACCCTAAATGTAAAACATGAAAACCATCATCAAGCAGCTCAAAATCAAAACTTGGAACGAAATAAACAACTAAGAACCCTAAAATAAACCTAAATGCAAACAATCAACGATACGTTGGTACACAAATACATTCAATTAGTCTAATTTGACAATAACAACGAGATGCCAGATCTGAAGTAGATAATAAGATAAGATATTACTTACTGCAGAGTAAAACAGGAGATCTGAGCTGACGATTGAAATTGAGGTGTCGATTGTTACAAAGATGATGATTTATGCAGTATAGATGTGATTGTGTGTTATCGGGTTGAGATTGGGATTTGGAAGAGAAGATATACAAAACATACAAACTATGTCTGATCTATAAATGCATTTCAACAACATAAAGACATGAAATTTAGAGGATTTGGGTGTGAAAATGTTTAGATACGATAAAGATGTTCATGTTAGGTTTACAAAACTTAAAATGATGGTGAAATAGAAAAGAAAATATTTACACTAAATTATTTTTCACTTCTCGATATACGTTATCTTTTGATGCCCCTGGTATGATGTTCAGAAATAGTCGCATCTAAAAACCCGATTCAAAAATCCGATATTTTGAACCTAAAATTTTAGATATCCGAAATTTTGGATATCTGAAATTTCGGATTCGGGTTTGAATAGTTATTTTGAAATATTTCGGATTATCCGAAATCCAAAATTTTTTTTAGATTATGTATTTAATATATTTATATAACTATGCTTGTAAACTCTAAAGTTAACATGTATTTAGTATTCCAATTACATTCACGCCCACCACACTCCGGCCTCACACCGGTGCACGCTTCGACGACCCATTGTCACACGCTCCGACAAGTCGACAACCCACCTGTGCACACCTCCGAGAGATTAAACGGCCTTACCTTACCTCGTATTCTCACAATCATTACGATTTATGACAATAATCTTATCCTTGCTTTAAAATTCTACAAATAATTATTTGTTTCTGTTTTCTTAAAATAAATAAAATCTTTTTAAATTATAAACGTTTATTATTTGTAAAGGAGTAATTTCAATTTTCGTCCCTAAGGTTTAGGCTATTAACCATTTCAATTAGAATATAAATTGTTAACATATCATGCCTCGATATTTACATTTTATTACGATTTTGATCCCTGACCTTAAATTTGTTAGATTTTTTAATTAAGTTGGAGGGTATAAGTGTCACTATACATTTAAAGAACACTTATGTAAAATGTAAATATTAAGATGATTAATGTAGCTTTTTAATATAACATAAATTAAAAATACAAAAAAGTAAAACATATAGTAATTCCCTAAAAACTTTTTCCTCTCGGCCACTCTTATAGTCGCAAATCTTCCAACTCTACAATCAAAACCCAACCATTGGCACCGCCATACCCCCACCCTTTCCTCTACTAATTGCAACCCCCATTGCTCAACACTAGCCCCGGCTACATCCCACCCATCATAATGTGGTCGTAACCCTCGTTTTTCGTTATCGTCACTCAACCACCACTATCACAGCCCCTTTAACAACCACTGACTTGTGGTTTTTTTGTGGAAATCAGTGTTAATGGAAACAAAAGTTGACGTAGAGGAGGTGAAACATAAATTGAGTAGAAAATGATTTTGAGCAATTCAGATTAATCTCGGTGGATATAGAATCTACATATTCTGATAATTGAGTAACTCATCCACATTAAAAATTTATCACTTATCATGAATTATCTTCTAACCCGATATATTCAAATAAAAAATTTATCAATTATTATAAATAATTTCCTTTATTTTAGCATATGATTTTTGATAGGAAAATATTTGTAAATATTCAAACCGATTTAATAGGGGATATGTTAAAAATAAATTTAATATCTAAATTTAGATAAAACATATTAAACCGAAATTCTGTATAGTACACGGGTACTAATCTAGTTCAACAATTATATTGGTTTTGAGTGGTTAGGTGGTCGTGGGAAGTGTAGGTTGTTTGGCAGAATTTTAAGGGGTATTAGATCTAAAAGTCGGCATAAATATTATTTTATTAATTTAAATATTTTGCATAAAAAGTCCTTTTCATATTATAAACACTAGATTAGTACCCATGTACTACACGGATTTTAGTTTTATAGGTTTTAACTCAATTTAGAAATCAATTTTATTTTTAACATATCTCTTATTAAATCGATTTGGATATTTATAAATATATTCATATCAAAAATCATATGTTACAATAAAGGATATGATTTATAATATTTGGTAAATTTTTATTTGAACATATCGGGTTATGAGATAATTCATGATAGTTTTTAATTTTTTTATTTGGACATATCGAGTTAGGAGATAATTAATGATAATTGGTAAAACTTTAATTTGAACATATCGGGTTAGGATAGATTATAATAATTGATAAGTTTTTATTTAAACAAATCATGTTTGGAGATAATTCATGATAAGTGGTACATATCGGGTTAAGATATAGATCATGATAATTGGTAAATTTTGTATTTGAACATATCGGGTTAGGAGATAATTGATGATAATTTGAGAATTTTTAATTTAGACATATCGGGTTATTTCGAATATGAAGCATACCATGACCGGTCTAAAAATTCTCCATCAAATTATTTAGAACATGACACCTAAGAAAAATCCTATGTGGAGTAGTTAAAATGATGACATGTGGATGTGTTACTCAATTATTAGAATAGGTAGATTTTATAATTTACTCGTATAACCTCCCTGTAGTAAAAAGACCTACAAACCCCTTGAGTTAACATAAAAATTTAACTGAGTTTTGTTAAGAACCAAAGGTGATTAAAAATGTAAACTTCAGGCCGTGATATGTTAAAAAATCATTTTTAAGTTGAATTTGTAAAGCATCCCAAAGCTCATGGGTCAAAAACAAATTTTACTCTTTGTAAAACAAAGAAGAAATGAATCATCCATAATCGATAATGATTGTACTCCCGCAATCACGCTTCATCTGATCGAGTAGGATGAACCGATAAAACACAGGATAATTAATAATGTATTCATACATAGCATAAAAGGAAAAAATGTTTCTATAAAAAAAATACAATCAAGGAAACATTGTTATAATTGAACACACATAAGACTAGGCGTTACACTCACTAGTAGTGGCAGTGAATGTAAGGACCCTTTGCGGTGTGAGATTAGTAGCATACTAAGGTGGTGTTTGTTTTTCTGCAGGAAAATATCTGTAGGCCGCGGACCAAATCTACAGAATAAGATGTGGACCAAACCTATGCAGTCTGCAAGTAGAAGATTGGTTGTTTTTAACTCTTACACTCTGCTGAAATAAACTGGTGGTGGTGGTGGTGGAGGAGGTGGATGATGGATGGGTGATGATGGACGGTGGCGGCGGGGGACGATGGTGGTGAAGGACGATGGTTGGCAAGGGACGATAGGTGGTGGGTGGTGGTACTGGATAGTGACATTTAACCCTCTGCAAACCTTAGAAGTAGTTGATCCAAGTATGCACCAAAAAGAGTTGGCGCAAACGTTTTTTTAATGAAACGTTTTTTAAAAAACAAATAGTCTGCATATGATAATGTCTGTGCGTGGTATGCCCGACACAAACATAAGAGCCTGCACAGACCTTTTTTAAAAAACAAACATCAAGTAAGTCCATAGCAAAAAAATAATGAAAATCGAAATTAAGTGAAAGATAAACCTAATATATATTGTGTACAATTGAAAATACCAAAATCAAAGATTAACGAAACTGAAAACATGATAAACGAATACCGTAATCGATAGTGATGGATTCGTACGAGACCGATACTCTTGTACAATATGTGCATCCTAATGGTGGCCAATCAACATCTAATGCTTTGAGTACTTTACACAAAACTCAACTAATCTTTGTTTGATGAAGAAACATCCTACACATTTTAGCTAACATAACAAGTGCATGCTCAAAGTTGTTATGCAAGAATTGTTAGAGGCTGTTTGACAACCTCTAAACTAATACATGTTAAACCAGTTAAACATTTGAATTAGTAAGAGACAATGAACTAGTAACTGCTAAGCTAATAAATCTGTTTGGCTAGCCTTTAAATAATTATATAGATGACTATTTATGTTGAATGAAATGTATTTGTTCAGTCAGAACTCTAAATGAATGTATTGAATAATAAAAGTGGTGGATGATAGTGGTTTGTGTTGGTTAGCGATACTGTTGGTGGGGGTAGCAAGTAGTAGTGGTGGTTGGTGATGCTGGTGGTTGTGATAGTTGATGGTGGTTTTGAAATTTTAGGGTTAAAGCCTAAAGGGAGTCACAAGGGTAAATTGTCTCATAACTTTTATCACGTCTTTTATCACTTAACCATTAAGACATCTCATAACTTTTATCACTTAATGACCATTAAGATGTCTCATAACTTTTATCACTTAACCATTAAGATGTGCTATGTTGTAAACCTATCTATTACTCTTAAACATACATGTTTGTTTATCATCATGAGATTTGAACTTCCACATACCTAGAAAAAGACTCTTCCAGCAGCATACATTGATAATAGGAGACTAGGACTTTCGATCTCTCAAGTCTCATCCCACACTCTATTATCAGCTGTGAAGATCGATTTCCTTGTTTGTTTTCAGGATCAAATTTGTTAGTAAAGTTAGTAAAGCAAATTGAATCAATCATATTTGACATGTTCTCAATTTGAGTTTTGAAATCGATGATTTTGGAGTAACATAAATCATATCCTAACTTAAAGCATTCTCTCATATTGTATTAGATTTTTTCAGTCTTTTGGTTGATTTAGTGTAGGTAAATGGAATGAAGTACAGTATCAAGACGTATGTTGTGCAAACAACTAGCTATTGTTCAAAGTTTTAAAGTAAATTTAAGAGTGATGAGTTGTTCCTTCACCAAGAGAAGCAATTGCTGTTTACTTGTTTACAACAAAAGAACTGGATATTTAGAGAACCATCTTGAGTTGTAAGAAAAACTTCGCCAACTCGTGTTCCCAAACGATTTTCTAATATATCTTTTTCTCAAATCTTGCGTACGTCACTAATTAGATGTAAAAAAGAGAATTAAAAAAACATGATCGTGAAAACATTCACACAACCAGTCAAGCAGCTGAAATAACGAAAAAAATGCCAACTATCACACAACCAAAATAACTTGATACACATAAACAAAAGCAGAAACTAATGAGCAAACACAATGATGGCAGTTTCCAATGAAACATTTAAACCAAGTGATCAACGTACATTTGAAAAAAATGCACTCCATAATTTGCTAAAAGGATATATAACAATTCATGTAAGGACATGATCAATAAGAAGAGTTTATAAAGACGTAATATTAGAAATAATGACGTTTAGGGGATGTAAAGATCTGTCTAAGTTATACCCTTTGAAGCTTGGATTTTCCTAACAATTTATGTAATGGACTTCACATGTTCCTAAGTAAAATGAAATGGTGCTAGTAGGTACTAAAAATCAAAACCATAAGATCATTTCTATGAGTTTGAAAAAATAGTAAAATTTCAAGATCATATAAGAAACTAAAAATAACAATTATAGTCATTTTGAATATAGTTAATGACAAACCAAACAAAAAATCAAACAAATGTTACAAGAAGCATGAATTTAAAAATTATAAATTGTATGCATTCAACAAAACTAAGATGATTTTAAACAAATGTAGCAAAACAAAGTCACGAGTTTTATTATCATTCATAAAAAGGAGATATCAAAATCCCCAAATTCACAAACCCTAACTCGTTACATGTTCAATTCGACAAATACTGTAACAAAATTACCGATTATACAGGGCTAAGAAGCTGAGAAATGGACGGTTTAGGCTCCGAATTCATGCCAATGAAGATGATCAAGGGAATGAAACCGTAATGAGTGACGACTTTAGCTTTCTTCATGGTCCATGTTGTCCATTCTTTCAAGAGCTTTGAGGTTGAATTGTCATTTGCTGGCTTTGATCCTTTGCTTGATTTGCCTTTATTAGTTTTCAGAACCACCTTTGAAGACATGATCGGGGTGAATATGATGCAGGTCGGTGGGTGTTGTTGAAGAATGAAGATTATGGTGCCCTAAAATGTTTGTTCGCTTTATAAGGCTAAGTTTTAAGTTGTGGATAAAGCCCATTTCACTTAGGCCCAAAACTAGTTGTGAAATGTTAGGGTTCAATAGATGGGCAACTCATTACTCACATTCACAATTTCACATACCTTGTGTGTCATTGTCTTGATTAATCACTACAAGCATGAAATGTACCATGTGCCTTTTAAAAATAGAGTTAAAAAACAAGTTGAGCTCAAAAACCTACTCAACAACCTAGTTTGAGCTTTAAAAACAGAGCATGAAATAAGCCAACCTCGAGCTTGAGTTTTCTTTAGTTAAACGAGCCAAACTAAGCGTTAACGATCACAAGCTTGACTCATTCGCCTTAGGTCATATGTCATACATATAATGGTGTAAATATCTAATTAAAGGATATTTGGCCTAGCAAAACCAAAGTGTTCAAACACGGTGTCATTTTCAAAAGGTAAATTTGCTCATAACATAGCAGAAGATGTATAGCTTTTGGAATAAAACTAAATAGGTGTGTGAGTTAGTTTATAGAAAAGAGGAATACAATAACCATATTGTATATACTACTATTTGTTGTGAAGGTCGGTGGCCTCCACTTGACACCGGCACGTGTCAAGACCTAAGTGGCCAGATTTTGATAATTGATTTTTATTTTTTTTTTCATTTCTTGAACTCAACTGTTAGATATTTAGTTGTTGGTATAGATTAATACACAAGTTTGTTGGTGGCTTAATGGTTACTAAAGTGGCGCACGTTCTAATCATCGCAGCAACATTATCTTTTTTTATCTTCTTTTTTCCCTTTTTTGTTTTTTGTATTTTTAGTTGCTTTTTTTCTTTCTTTTTACATTCTTAAATACGTTTAAAATTTTGTCGTTTTAGTATTTGGTTTAGCGTGCGAGACAATGTTATTTTCTTCGTATGTAATGGCATGACGGTGTCGTCGCAACAATCAGCACATGTCAAAATCCTAATGTCGTCATCGTAATGCATATAACGAAGTCATAACATGTGTCGAACTTAAACATGCATCATTTAAGATCAATAACTGTTAGTTGAAATTATTTTAAGTTAATTTGTTTAATTAAAATAGGACATATATATATTTAATAGGTATATTGGCTTTCACTGGTCCCAACTATCACCTTTTGTCTTCTACCGGTCCCAACTTTTAAATTGGTTGTCAACGGTCCCAACTTTTATCACTTTGGTAACCACTGGTCCCGTCGTTAAATTTTTTTAACGCCGTTAAGTTTTTTCTAAATTCAAGACCGATGTTTTAGACCTTTTGATTGGAAGGTTAATACGTGTCCTATTCGAAGCATGAAGACTATTTCTAAGATACGCAGCCATGTACTGTAACATAGTAAAAATTCATTCCTTGTAGTTCCGCGTCTTGCTCTAAAAATGAGGAAAGACTTATAATATAACTTTTGATAAGTGAAGAATAAGAATGAATGAAAGGAGTTGCGTTCATGCGATAATTTGATTCATTCCTTATCAGAGAGAGACCCAAGTTAAGAACTAAGGAGAGGAAAGTATTCAGATTGACCAACTTCATAGCACGAATACGAATTAGGGCTCTTTAACAGCATCTCGTCTCCGACTGAGCTGATTAGCTGATTCAGTGCCTTTTTTGTGAGTGAAAGTGTGGGTAAAGAATCTTTAACTTGAAGGTGAGCAAGACTCAAAACTAGGCAACAGGTTGCGTTGCCCGGGGTGAAAGACACCATAGACGAAGTGTTTAATGTAGCAGCTGTGGCACCCGAAGACATAGGAAAACTGACTCTTCATCTTTTTCTTTTTTTAATAGACGTCACCCACTAAAACGTCAACTAAACGAAAGCCTCTTCCGGCGCTTGTCCAAAAAAGGAAAAAAGCAACTCATAAACCCAAAAAGTTTAACCCAGGTATACATATCCTTACCTCATCTCTGGTTCAGGACCAACCATGCACTCACACGACTCTATTCTTAAGCTTGCAGTAGTGCCGTTGCTCTAGTAGTCCAACCATGCAGTAGCATACCAATGCAGATATCGCTCCATCCATCTTTCTTTCAAAAATCTTTAAAACACGCAATCTGCATCGTCACCATAGAAAGTACCAATCCGATCGATTTCAACTTCATTGAAGTGGACGTACACGCTCCATGATAAACGCCCTTACCATTCCATACTGCTCTGCAGTCAACACTCCCAAATCTGGAAATGCTAACCAAAACTTCAATGGTAAAGCTAGTCAGCGAAAACATTAAGAGATAATGGCGCTTCCAACGTTTAGATAACGAAGTCATAACATGTGTCGAACTTAAACATGCATCATTTAAGATCAATAACTGTTAGTTGAAATTATTTTAAGTTAATTTGTTTAATTAAAGGGAAAATGCCATAGAAACATAACCAAGTTTCAGTTTTGTTCTAATTAGGTCACTCAAGCATATTTTACTTGAATTGGATGACTAAACCTTCAAATCGAGCAATTGTTGGATTTTGTTTGTGTCAAGAAAGGAATTAGGGATAGAATGTGAGGGTCGGAATATTTAATATATGTAATTATATTAAAAAATTTAAAAATATGTTAATTATAATAAAAAATAAAAAAATAAATCTACAATTCACATTACCGCTTCACATTAGCATAAAAAAATGTAAAAAATAATTCCTAACTGAAACGTAAAGAAAAACATGTGAAAACAACATGTTAAAACCTCTAATTTGAATAAAATATGAAGGTGAGTGACCTAATTGGAACAATTTTTAAACTTGAGTGACTTAATTAGAACAAAATTGAAACTTGGTTATGTTTTTATAAAGTTACCCATTAATTAAAATAGGACATATATATATTTAATAGGTATATTGGTTTTCACTGGTCCCAACTATCACCTTTTGTCTTCTACCGGTCCCAACTTTTAAATTGGTTGTCAACGGTCCCAACTTTTATCACTTTGGTAACCACTGGTCCCGTCGTTAAATTTTTTTAACGCCGTTAAGTTTTTTCTAAATTCAAGACCGATGTTTTAGACCTTTTGATTGGAAGGTTAATACGTGTCGATTGATGTAAAAGTTTTCTCGAAAAGGCTATCTGAATGATAAAATTTTTACATCCGATTGAAGCACCGTTAGGTTTAAACACCCGATTGAAGCACTATTTCGTTGTTCGAAGCGTCGTTTTGAGGTAACTTTTCCATCAATCGACTTATATTATTATTCCGATCAAAAGGCTTATAACATCGGTATTGAATTTTGAAAAAACTTAACGGCGTTAAAAAAATTTAACGACGGGACCAGTGGTTACCAAGGTTATAAAAGTTGGGACCGTTGACAGCCAATTCAATAGTTGGGATCGGTAGAAGACAACATGTGATAGTTGGGACCAATAAAAACCAATATACCTATTTAATATAAGTACTTGTGGCTTGTTAAAAAAAGACCTAGCTACAAGAAGCTTCGAGTTTATAAAGATAGATATAGCATTTAATTAACTATAGGCACTATAATTATATAGCCGATACCCTCTTTATTCAACTACTATTATAAATTAAAAAAAACCTATATATATAATAAATTTTTTTTTTTGGACAGCGAAACGAATAAAGCCCGGCTACCCGGGGTAACCCAATGGCGAAAGGCGACCCCAAACGCTCTGCGAACACAGACAGCGCTGGGTAGCCGAAGCCCACCTATTAAACCAACTCCAATTCGGGGGAAACCCACTAGCCCGTCCGCCCGTAGGCACGACAACAAGCTAGCGGTAAAACCCGTTTGGCTCAGAGATCGAACTTATGTTGGCCACAAGTCTCCCTTCATTGCCCCCATTTGCCCCTTCCAAAGTGGTGGTAGTGGGACTAGAACTTGAGTCTCTTTTGGAGAATCCAAGCCTCTTACCACTATACCACATTGGAAATTGCATATATATAATAAATATAAGTAAAAGTCCAAATTCAAAAATCTTCTTATATACAAGTTGTCAGTGTGATAGAAAATGCTGAAATGTAAGCTACACACATGACACTACATATCCAAAATAATGTCACGAGACCCATTACAACACCAACCAAGCACTTTTATCATCCAACCATTTCCCCCTATAAGTAAGAGCTTTTAAGCAAAACCATGCTACCCTTCACTCACTTCTTCAATGGCTACACCCTTCTTCATTCTCTTCTTTTCCATTCTTACCCTCCTTTTTTCTCCTATTTCCCTTTTTGCCCTTAAGGTTAATCTTGGTGCAGATACAAGCCTCACTTTGGTAATTAATTAATTAATCTACCACCTAATTTTGTTATTAAAATTTCCAAATATATATATATTTTTTGTTTCTCTTGATTCATGTTTTTTAATTTTGAATGTTTAGTCTAAAGAATGCAGCAAAAAATGTGAATCATCTTTCTGCAAAGGTAAACATGATCAACACCACTTGCTTTAAATACAATATATATATATTTTAAAATATATATGGAAAAAAATGAAATAATGCATATATTTAATTTTTATTGACAGTGCCACCATTGTTAAGATATGGTAAGTATTGTGGGATATTATACAGTGGGTGCCCTGGAGAGAAGCCTTGTGATGAACTTGATGCATGTTGTATGAAGCATGATGCCTGCATTTCAGCTAACAATAGTGAGTATATATATAATTATCTTCACTTTCTTTTTATTATTCTTTTAACTAATAATTATATGAAACAACCAGTACCAAATTTCAGTGGCGAAACCAGATCTTTTTATAATTAGGGGCTATCAAAAGTTTTCTTCGTTTGTCAGACTAAAATTTTTGTTAGAAAAAATTAAATTCAACGTACTGAGTTACTCTTAGCGGACCCTCCTAACCCTCCCCTAACTAATTTCGTCTCCAACTGAATTTTATGTCAAGTTAGAAGGCCTTAAGTTTGTGTTTTATGACTATTAAGTTAATTTACGTCTCGACCACCAAACTTAATATTATAGTTGTAGTGAAACGAAAGTTAAATAAAAAATGATATATATTTAATTTAGTTTCATAAATGTAAAATGGATATAAACTTGATTAATGGCAAAAGGATAGATAATTAAGAATCGACGGTATACGTTTGAGAGGGGGTCATTTTACATGATACAATTTTCTAATAATTATTAATGAATGGGTCTCATCATGGACGTCAATACATCAGATTCAACTCATGCAATAATTGATGTTAGTTTGTTTTTATTCTAAAATTATAATAATAATAATATTTATAGATCATTCTGATATGTTAATACATATTGAAATTTAATAAAGTAGTTAATTAAAACGAGCATTTTTTTCAATTGGGAAGATCAATTTTATCTAAGAATCATCATTGAGAAATTAGTAATACTACTGATGTAACTTTTTTTAATATGTCAATTTTAAGATAAAAGACTAAAGAGTGTGTATTAGGTCTAATACAACGTAAAAAATGGTTGCAAAAATGTTACAAAAAGATTACATTTTTATTTCATTTTAACAAGCAATTTTATATATTAAAACAAATAAATTACATCACACCTTTTCAGATTTAAACACAATACCTAGTTTTTCAAACACTCAAATGTTACACCTCACTTTATATCACTTTATGATAGGCATTTTTCCAAACATCATACATCACCTTCCCTTGTTTTAACTAAATTAACGTAACATTTGATATAAAGACAATTTCATATACTACTAAAAGAAATGTCGGTGGAAACCTTGCATTTTAGTTCCAAATTTTGTCATTTTGACCCCTAACATAATTTTAACGTATTTATAATTTTGACATTCAACTTTGACTTATTAATCATTATATTTTGACACAGCTCTTGATGACCTAGCTAGCTAGTCACTTTACAACTTACAAGTGGCGATACTGTACTTTCATATATTTATATTTTGACCACCTAACTTTGACTTATTATTATTTTTACCTTTAAATTTAGATTTATCTTCGTTATTCAATATATGACACATTACTATTTTACATCGTAACGTGCGGAAAATAAATTATTTTTATCAACATGTGTCTCGGTATTCTAAGTAGTTATTTCTTAAAATATAAGTTTTTGCTTTTGGTTTGTGACAGTGAGATGTGATCAAACACAATTAAAATCCACCAAACTCTTGTTTTTATTGTGGTTTGGTAGTTGAGATATTAATGTCGATCCTCCGTCCATAATAGTTAAAACTATACCGACAAACACATCTATACACACATATAAGATAAAATAAAACATAACGTGTTATATTTTTTAACGGTAATTACACGATCACTTTCATTCCTGCATCTGTAGGAAACTTATACATTCGTTGTGAAAATCCTTAAGTCAACCTAATTAAAACCTCATTTTTTTGTAATAGATGTGACTTGAACCTAATATAACCACTTTAACTGAGTATCACTGGGAGAACCGATTATTATATATAGAATATTTTCTCATCTGCGGTTGGTTCTGAATCGATCTAGCTATAATTACATCATTCTTCATCTAATCTCACACTCAAAAACTCATTTGAATGGCACCTCAAATGGCCATTTTAAAAAGTAAGAGGGGAGAGGGGAAATTTGACATGACATGCAAATCGTCGTTTGACAATAATCTTAAACAGATATTTGATTTGCTAACGACCGTTTAGTAAAAAAGTCAAACGAAATTTGCAAGCGATGTACGTAGTTCAAAAAACTAGTCATCGGGTTCTACGTCTCTCCCTAGTCTCGTCCCTAAGCATTGCATGCTACTTTTGACCGATGATAATATAATGGCTAATGACATTTTCATGTTTCACTTTTGGATAATCAGGGTAGCATAATCTTTGCATGCTTCCGGCCAGTTGATGTAAAATCAATTTCACTCGCAATGATAATTGTGAACAAAGTTGAGAGACATATATATATATATATATATACAAGCAAAATCAAGTTTAAATCAAATAAAAATGTATGATGGTTATGCTACTAGATTGTCCTTATTGTTACAATACAAACTAGCTATTAGCGTGTTAATTAAACTAAATCATAATCATCAATTACTCCCTAACTAATATATATAATAGTTTGAAATTATTAAATGTACAATGAAATGTGCGGCATGTGATCAGGTGCAGTTATGCATATTGCTGCGTTTAAATCATGTTGTTGAATTAGCATTGATCATTATTATTAATGGTATTTGTTTTATTACACGTACGCTAAAAACACAATCTCTATATTATATATAGTTTTATGGTATCAGTACTATATATGGTGGTACCTGTTCAGCTAATACATTTTATGCATTTGTTATATTCAGAATATATGCTTCACTTTTTTTGCATGAATATATATAACCGTAATTCGTTTAATTATTAGTGTTTATTATAAATCATAAAAATAAATTTATATAAAATTTATCGATCTGCAGACAACTATTTGAGTGAGGTTTGTAACCAAGGGTTGCTAGGGTGTATACAAAGGTTCAAGAAAACAGGAAGCAAGACATTTAAGGGTAACACATGTGATGTTGATGACGTCACCGGCACCATCACTGTTGTTATGGATGCTGCAATTCTTGCAGGAAGATACATTCACAAACCCCAATCTTGATCCAATATATATATATATATATGCACCAATTATTAATTAATTGTGCATATATGCATGATGTACGCACGCAGAATATTATCATTGCATTTTGAATCGTACGTGTTTCTTGCTAGCTAGTGATCATAGAAATTATACAAGATTTTTTTATTTTATTTCATGATCAGTTAATATGCATTTACTTTGGATTTCATACCAATATATAGTATCCGCATGCATGTTGTTGGAATGTTGGGATCGAGGTTTTGTGCATTGACTCTGGATTCGAAGATAATCTAAGTGACTTGAGATCTAGTGATGAGAATGAGTTGTTTGACGGTTAAACAATTAACTTTCTTAACTGATAACCAAACATACTATATATATATAATGATCTATTAAGACCCAAAAATCATAAATTAAGTTTCTATCTATAATCAAGACATTAATCCTAGACCCATTTGACCCATTAACATAATACTTATTACATATGTGTAACAAACTAATAATAACATAAGCAATAAAGTTTGATTTAATATCACATCTAATGCATGTAGCATCAAAGGGCAATTCTAATCCTTAATTGGCTCTAGATTCGCTTCACGCGATATGCAAAATGTTTAATGAATTCTCTAAAGATGGATATCAGAGCATTCACATCCTATGACCAGTAATAATGTGTTTGAGATTTGTATAGATTAGATACTCATTGTGAGTGGAGGAGAGAAAATTTATCGGGAATTTATTGTTAACTAATATATATGTATAGAAAAATTAATATTTATTTGAAAAAACGAGAGACAAATTTGTGTTTTTAGTGTAACTAGATGTAGTCGCCGGCTCGCACGTTGCGCGAGCCTTTTATGTTTCTACTTAACTCTTCGGGGCTGTTTGTTTACCTCTTAATGGTTCAGTTCAGTACTTAACCATTCAGCATTCAGAGCGTTTGTTTCAAAAAAAAAAGAGCCTCTGAATGGTTCAGTTAAGTGCTGAATGGTTAAGAGACTGAGAGATGCTGAATGGGGCATATGCTAACTTTATACTCATCTGAAGTTCTACCCCAACATCTCTCTCATTGATGGAACCTCTTAATGGTTCAGACCTCTTAACCATTCAGCACTTAATGATTTAGATTTTGCCAAACAGCCCCTTCATGTCCGGTTTCGCATTTGTTAAACATAGACCCCGGCAGTCAAATCAACTGTTATCTAAAATGCAGAAAATACAGACTGCTTATATGATTTTTCAATAGATACCATTCGAGTTGCA
The DNA here is from genome assembly GCA_030867185.1 of Tagetes erecta. Classification (NCBI taxonomy): domain Eukaryota; kingdom Viridiplantae; phylum Streptophyta; class Magnoliopsida; order Asterales; family Asteraceae; genus Tagetes; species Tagetes erecta. Next base: position 11,295,989 of record CM061492.1, on the reverse strand, counting down.
CATCCGTTGACGTCGTCTACCCACGACACCGCATCAACACAAACTATTGTCGCTGCCTACAACCATCTAATCTACCCGACTGAACCACCACCACCGTCGAACCACTCCCCCATCGGATTTTGTTTTATCTCTTTTCTTCTCCTTGTTTCATCCCAAACAATATTACCAACGTCCTTTGATTGTGCAAATAACAATTCTTTAGATGGCTAAAAGTGTAAACTAATAAAAATATTGTGGCAAAAATTTAAAACAAAAGAAGTTCACACCTTTGATTGTGTAAATAACAATTCTTTAGATGGGCTAAAAGTGTAAACTATTAAAAATATTGTGACAAAAATTTAAAACAAAAAAATTCACTATAGAATTCATAAAAATCCATTGCTTTATCAATTAAAAGGGGAATTATATGAATTATGAAAGAAATATGATGTGTTAATTAACCGTTCTAGTAACTAGTGAGATAAGTTACGCACTAAGCTTTTTAAGTTCTACACAAATTCTAAAATTCAAATATTTTTTTTTCATAAATTAAATAGTTTAAACAAACTTAACTAATGTTATTAATGTCCCAAAATACTAGCATGACATTAACATTTTTTTAAACAACGGTTGGTGTAATGGCCTATGACCGACGGACTCAGAGGTGTAAGAACCGAGATCGAAACCTCGCCTCGAACACCAATAAGTGTTTTTCGTCGACATTGGGGCTCCCCCATTACTACGAGCGCAACGGAGACTCACCACAACCCTCCTTACAGGTCAAGTTTATCAGAGTCGAAATTCGACAACCAAATATTACAGGAAAAAACCAGATATGAACCTTTAACAATGTCCCGTAAAACCCTTACACTCGAAAACAAAGCCGAATGATAACCCGTGACAAGTATCACTGTCTAAATCCACCAAAATATTTAACTATATTGAAAGACAAACCTTATGAATAGTGTTTTTTGTGTTGTGTGAGGTGTTGTGTTTCTATTGGTTGCGATTTGAGATGTTGTGTTCCTATTGGTTAATGTCATGAATATTGTTTTGTGTATGGCTTGAGGTGATGTATTATTATTAGTTGATTGTTGGAGGTGTTGTGTTGCTATTGGTTAATGGTTTGAGGTGTAGTGTTGTTATTGGTTGATGTCATAATATAGTGTGTTGTGTTGCTATTGTTGATGGTTAGTGTCATGTGTGTGTTTGTGTTGTTGGTTGTTTTTTGTTATGTTATTTCTTTTTGTATTTGATTTTATTTGTTGTATTACATTTTTGTTGTGGGTTGTTGATAGGGCTTATAAGAAGTAATAACCTGCTTAACAACTGTGGCGCAACGCGTGACAGCGTGAATATACCTAGTTATCATTAACTAAAAACTCATCTTAAAATATTCTAGAATTTTAAAGAGCGTTAGCCCAGACCGAGAAAAATATATGGATTTTCAGGTTGATCTTGGTTTTTCTCGTTTTTTTAAACAACAATTTCTGATTCTTTAGGATAAATAGATTAATATATAGACCACAACCTACCCATATCTAAGACCTAATGCTCAAACATAAAAATGTTATCAATAAATCATAAACTCGATTTGAATCCAAGACCTAGTACTTAATTAACGGTTATGACATCCTTAAGTCTATTGCAAAATTTATCTTCACGGTAAAATGAAAAATATATATCTTGATGATGTCTTGGTGTTGCACAACGTGGCCAAAAACACAAGATCATGCAAAGTCGCGATCAGAATAATGGTAGTTTGTTGGGTTCGTTGCTCCCGGAGGCGCCCAAGCCATGGCCAACAAGAATGGGAGAAGCAAGTTAAGTTTATATTTATTAATTATTATCACTATAGATATAGCACTTAAAACCATAATATAGCTGATTCTTTCACCTTGGACCTATTTACATGATGTGTTGTTAAAAGATGTTCTACTTGTAATTTTGTGATCCTCAGGAGTTGTTCTATATTTACCTAAACTCAGCCTAGCTCGTACTACAACCGGTTTTGCCAGCCAATCGACACATCAATTGAAGGCACCGGTTCATGTCATATAACAACCCTAGGGGTCGGCGTCTGAAATCGTTATAAACAACATATATGCATCAGTACGTTCAATCCATCTAGCTTGTTCGTATTCAATTCGTTTTATTCTTTGATTACCAACTACATAACGGATATCGCAACTCAAATGACCGGATATATACTCACAATACAAGGAACATAAGTATAAGAAAGAACAAGATTAACTAATATAGACATGTCATATATATATACTTGAACTCAATGTTTGATTACATATATAGATATTAACATAAAATAATGAATCATTAATATTTCTGCCTTTTCATGAGTGGCTTCATTGAAAAGCCTTTGTTGGTTAGTTCATGCAACTCTATCACTTGTATCCTTCCCTTCTTCTTTTCTTCTTCCTCATAAGCTTCTTTCAACTTTCTCTTTGTTGCTTTCAGTTTTTCCGAACTCAACTCCGTCTTTTGTTCCCTCGTCGACGTCGCTGATTCTTTCTTGCAATATTCCTCCACCAAACCTTTCCATTTTCTAACAACCACACATGCAATCTCCCTAACATCTTTACATCCATGTTTCTGAAAAACCCTAACTGATTTCCCAATTCCTGTCGCCTCCAATGTTTCCACACATACCGTTACACGTTCAAGCTTCCTCAACAACTCCAAAACTAGCGATTCATCGTCACGGTTCCTCTCAAGAATCCCTTTAATCTTCAAAACCTCATGAATATCACTAACACTTTCAACTTTCTGTTCTGGAGTCACTGGAACATGATCACTAGCTTCTTTTAATGAATCATCAGTTGGCTCCTTTTTCAACTTTATTCGCACAATCATCCCTCTGTTGTTCATGGGCGCGATTTGCTGCTTCTCTTCATGCATGGTTTTGGTTTGTTTTACACACTCATCATCATCAACCATGCATCTCCATTCTTTGATCAATGTTCTTGAAATCTTGGCAACATTCTTTGACACATGACTCTCAAGAGCACTAACAGATGTTCGTATACCCGTCAACTTGAGAATCGACGCTGATCTCACCATGTGTTGAAGCTTGGATAACAAGTCACACAATACCATCTCAGAATATTGATCATTATTCTTTTCAATAATATCTTTTATCTTCAAAACCTTAGAAACTATTGTTCCTTCATCATCAATATCTTGATCTGCAGTAACATTGATGTTCAAGAGGGTTTGAATGATCATGTCTCTCTTGGTTTCGAACTCTTGCGGGTGATCAGAAGCCGCTACCATGATCGCGCTTTTGATGATCTGAAATATGTCAACATTTAGATTACGGAAGAAGTTCTTCCACTTATCTTCTTCCATTAAATCTACATTAACGTGTTTCAAAGCTTCCATCAAATTGTTATTTCTTTCAAACTTGATGAATATTAAGTTGGTATAGAAGTTAATAAAACAAGTGGTATATGTGAGTATATATAGAGAAGAATTAACTTGGTGAAGAAGATCATACGGTTTAGTTAACCGAAAAGTTTGTTTCCTATTTTAATATAATAATGAGTAGATTCATCTCTTTAACGATTTTATCTCAACCTTTTTTTAAATAAGGTAGCTTAATTAGTACAAATGTATCTACGTACAAATTCTAAAGATAACAAAATTTGGAAAGATAAGATAAATTAAAAAAACAAGTTGTAGTTATATATAACTACTATTTTGCAAAGTCGGTTTCACTATTGGCCACCTGATGTTTGCCACATCATCAGAGGCGGCCCCGAGAATTGTTAATAGGCTTTGGGTCTGGGGCGAGTAAAAAAACTAGTCGTTGTATATATAAAAAAATCATAATTGACTAACATGTGTAATTGAAAAAAATATATAATACGATGATAAATGTTATAACAATAAATAGAACAAAAATATTGTAGCAAAATGATCTAGTCTACTTACATTAAGAAACTTACAACCTGACGACAGCTCTCTTAGCATTTTGAGAAACAAAATTATAGATCAAGTCTTTACTAGCCATACTTTCTAATATGTCATTTTCTAAACCTATCAGATTTGGTATCTTTTTCCGCTTCTACCTTGTGTCGTTTTTATCTACAATAGCATATATGTACCAATCATTTTTAATTTAATCATAAGTATTAATGTAGTGGACTAATGATTGGCTTTGTTACTTCAATGAGTTTATTATGGGGCTTCTACATTAATTGATTAAGTTTAATGAGTCATCAGATTAGTTAATTTAACTCGGCCTTGTTGCTAAATAAATTTATTTAGTTAATCATATATATATAGATTTATATATATAAATTTATATATAATATAAAAAAATTAGAAATCTCAGGCCCCTTAGCAATTGGGCCTGAGTGGTCGTCCTTCTCCACCTAGCCCCTTTGCCTCCCCTCAAGTCACACATGCCATTGGTGGAAACTTTTTACGATTTTATTAACTACAACTGATTGTGGCCTATTGGCCGGTTTGGAGCGTGCCTAGCTATGAATAGCCCAACGCCCCAGGTTCAAATTTTAGAAGTGGCGCTTTTTTTATCCTAGCTTGTCGGCGTGTCCTCCTACTTTGACAACTTTAATTTTGACTCTCCAACGCAACTTTCATGAGTTTTTCACTTTGACCTAATTATTCTACATTGACATATTTTCAACTTTGACTTATTATTTTTACATTTAAGTTTAAATATGTCTTCTTCTTTATAACATGTGATGCGTTTTTAGAAAACCTAGTTACCACAGACGAACTATTCGGTCGAATATCAGTACGTAATAATGAGTTCTGACGAGAGTCCACCGGTGAAAGTTTGTCAGCAAAGTGTTTGTGGGTAATATGTCGGGAATGCAATATAAACGGATTTTCCAATGGAGTTTTTCGCAACGAATTATTGATACTTTAAAAAACTATACCACTAATAACAAATATTAGCAAATATATACAAATTTTTTATATTAAATAAGTATTGGTATATGATAGGTATTAGTTTAAAACATGTGCATTACACGAATGGAGTTATAAAAAGTATATAACTTTAAAGTTGCTACAAAACTTAACTTTTAATCTAAAGCAATTACATATTACTTAAAATAAAATAAAGATTTGTTAAGATTAAGATGAATTACATACAAACCTATAAAATTATTTAAATCCGTTAAAATTTCTTTATATGTAACATTTAATGTTTTATTAGTATGTTTATCCTCTTTTATCTAATATCCAAACTTTTACCTCTTTCATCTCAAACATAAAAGGCTATTATAGTTATCTACAACATTATAGAAAACAGTTTATTGCTTGGCTTCAACGTGTTAAAAAGCTAAGATAATAAATAAAATATGTTTTTATTAGTGTGAGAGTCCATATACAATAAACTATTCAAGTAAAAAAAATACATATAGTACTTTTATTACTTTAACATGTGTTATTTACGTGGACATTTTTCATCACAAAAACAGAATAGGTACGAATAAAAGATCTGTAAATTTATATTTCCCATGAATATTTACGTGAAGTTGAGTTAATGACTTAAGAGAATAATAAAAGGGTAAAAATTTGCTATAAGGAAATATATAAAAAAGAAACTAGACCATTAATAAGTTGTACAACGATCGGATAGTTTGACGATGATCAACAATCTTGTTTTCTAATTTAGTTTCATTGTTGTAATCAAGAACAAAAGTAAAGAAAAAAAAAATCTTTATATAATATAGGAAAACCAAAAAAGCTTATGTGGCACTATTTTAAAGCTTTTGGCTTATGTGGCATCATTTGAGAGTTTATCTCATAATAATGATTTTTTATTTAAAATATGTATATAAAATATATTATAATAAAACTAATTACATTTTTGGTCCCCTAATATTTTGGAGAATTCTGAAAAATTTAAAAGTATTTATACTTTTAACCCTCTACTACAAGGGGTGTACATGAGTCGGTTTATATTTGATAGTGTGTGAAAATGAAACTTATGGATAAAATTAATAATAATATACAATTAAAGACCTCAGTGTTTTATAGATATACATAACTTTTTTATATGGATTTAAAAAAAAATAAACTACACCATAAAACTGAGCATTTTATTCTCTTTAATTTGAGTATAATATTGCTATACTAAAAATTTAATTTTTAAAAATATATTTCGTGTTTCGGTGTACCACAGTTTTGTTTCAAAACTTATTGGAACGTTCATGAATATCCTTAAAAGCATCACTTGAATGTTGTGTTCCCGAGCGTAGCGCGGGCACTAAACTAGTAATTGATAAATCATAAAGTCTCCAACTTTTTAAATACATACCCGTATATGGGGGTGACCACAAACGAGTCGTAATCAACTACACGACCAGAAATATTTCTCAATATATGTGCGAGTCATAGAGATTTTTTAATTAATGATCAATATGAATTACGAAGCATAGCATAAGTCACGTAATATTTCTCAATATATGTGCGAGTCATCTAACATAACATAAGATTCCGTGAAAATATAGTTCAATTTAATGGTCTATGATCCGTTAAAAGAATGTTAAACATTTTAAACTTGCCATGTTGTTTCTAACAATGATTTAATGCTTTATCAAGATTTTAACTTGAATCCGTGCTTTAGGATAACCTTTTCGTACACCTTCACTTGCATCATATACACAAGTGTGCTCTCTGAACCAGTCACCCATAACGTGATATACACAGCTCTCTGAGCCGTGCAATTAGATCACCCACAAGTCCATTACAACTGAACCATGCAATAAGGTCACCTATTAAGACAACTTCCAGACGAAGTCCATTACAACTGAACCATGCAAAGCCGGTCTGCAGTCCTGACCGACAGACGACATTCAAACACTGAAAACAATGCATACAGAATCATTTAACAGCCACTGATGTTTGTGATTGATCAAAAACCTCCCCTAACAAAAGGTAATGGTCTTGTTTGACAATTACACCTTTATAATACAAAGTTACAGTTTTCTTTTTTTTTTTCTTTTACTTCCACTTTCCAGACTAGCCACTAATCTCTCTGACCTTACTTCCATGTACACATACAAGAATTTCATTTTTTTCATCAACATATGTTTTTTAAACGGGTTATGGTTTCTTTACGGTTTCAAAAAAACTCGTATACCACCATGACTTTTGATTAATAAAGCACAACTCGGAGCAGTCCTGGCTGGGGTTCAGAGTAGTCGAGGCCTTCTTCCTCAAGAAGGTACCTCTGGACAGCGACAGGAAGTCTAGCGGGAGTGCGGGATCCTTTTGTGTGGTGACCCGTTCCAACACAAATGTAGACTTGTTGTCGCTGATCTGTTGACCTGGCTATGTTTCTTAGTGCCATGAGATCTCTTTTTAAGACATGAATGGCTTCGTTCACATGGAGCCCATGAAGATCAATTATCCTTTCTCGTCCTCTTCCATTGCTTTGCATATCTAGACTCGCAGGGTTCCTGTAAAAACAAACAGAACAAAGAAAATTAGACGTGGGAAGATCAATGGATGTCAAGTAACAGGTTAAAAGGGCCAGGTGGACTTTATGTGGCCGTCAACTTGTTTGACCTATTCCACATGTTCCCCTATTTTGATTATGAAAATACATTTGTTGGGTATTTTACTAAGCTTAAAAAACACGACCATGACTGTGGTTTTCCAGGTGTTAATTATAAATTCTTTAAACAGTGCCCCGCTTCTTTAAGTGGCAAGCAACATCTGCCATTCAAATATCCTCTAGAGTTATACTGAGTATCAAATGACATGGTCCCGCTACTAGCTAGATGTTTTATCCTTCCACATTCAAGAAATAATGCCCCACCCTTTTGCACTCAAGCTAATGTTTTGTAGACCACTTATGCACACTTGTGTGTGTGTGTTGTCAGAACACAATTGTTTGGGGAGCCTATATGAAAGTGTGTATGGTTCAAATACCATATAGATTTCTGGTACTTCCGCGTTATAGGAATTGACATATGACACTTCCATTGATTTTTGTTAAAAGCATAAATAAAACTAATCTCTGATAGTACATAGATACTTTTGAAATCATGAGCAGCCTTACATGAGCAGAAATGAAACTAACCTCTGATAGTAAACAGATTCCTCATGCTAAACGCCACCGATAAGAGCAGAAATAAAACTAACCTCTGATAGTAAATAGATTCTTGGGCCTTTTCATGAGCAGCCTTCATTTGCATGTTATGTAATTGCCCTTTTGCACTCAGTTCCTTAGCTAAAGCCTTTTGACCAACAAGGTATGCCTGACGTGCCTACATCATGGCAAAATTGCAAATGATCAAAAAATACGTGCATGAGAATACACAACCTCTTGGGGTTCCAGAAGATGGTGGTTCTAGCAGCCAGTGCTAATATGAAATATCGAGAGCACTGATACAGTGCCACTTCTGTTACTTTTTTATATTTTTTTCTAAGGACTGCATTGTCGTTAATGTATAGTACAGTAATCTAATATATTTATGAGAAAAGAATAAAAATAAGAAATCAAGCCCTCTAAAAATTGCAAAGGCCTTGAAATCACTGCATGTGAACTATAAATTTATCACCAGGGAATATCCTACCACATACTAATCCTATGTGAAAGTACCAAGTATATTAGTAATAATCTTCTTAAAGTAAACCAAGCATGAACAGTAGACATGAGGAATCAGAACCTGCCAAGTGCCAGCTTCAATTTAGTTTTTTTAATTTCGACTTATAGTTTTAGTTAAAAATAATATGGTGGGCACTGGAGTGCAAAATGAAAAGCGATAGGAGTGGTAAGACGCATGTCCCTAGCGACGTGCTTAATTTTATCTACTTTTGGCATTCATTTTATTCAAAACCGAGCAAGTCAACGTTCGGCGTTTGTTACGCCATGTTTATTTTCATATGCTTTCGGTGTAAATATTATGCAAAACCGAGTGGTCTATGTTTAGATGTAAATTTTCTTCAAAACCGAGCCTGGTTCAAAATGATATATATTTTCTTTTCTTTTTATTTTAAAACAAGCTTTTGTGTTTTGAACACTCATTAAACTTTATTAAAAAAATCAGCCTGCCCGCCCACTGCGATGTGTGCGATAACCGCTGGTGTATTCTAATATGAAGTCAATACTAGCATGCAGTGATGTACTTGCAATCCGAAAAAAAATCAATTGCCACCTCTGAACAAGTTGTATTGCATGCTAGCACATATGCTTTTATATCTACATCTCATTCTAATAGATTCAATGTTTAGGCATTTAGCAACAAAAATAGTGCATCAAAAATATAAAAAGTTATACCTGTTCAAAATATGAATTGCGTAAGCGTGCATGATCACGAGCCTCACCCCGCATTTCCGAATACATATTTGCTGTGATCTCAACAAAGTTAAAGTGCATAGACACAAGCCATATAATAAAAAATGTTATTTAATTGCATGTACGTTTCATCAAAGACATTACCGACTGCTTCACCAGTTTCAAGCCATACAGGAGCAGAACGGCTTGAACTTCGATTAGCCAATCTATCCCCATAGTTGCTTCTTCCATAACCACTAGCTAAGTTCTGAGAACTTCTACTTGATCCAATGGTGGAAGTCGGAGAATGGTTTTTATCATATTTCCATATGCTCGAGTCATGTGACGCCATTTTCTTAACCGCAGAAGCAAAATCTGTAGCACCTAAAGATGGAGAAATTGACGAAGATTTGAACATGAGTAATTCCTTCTCCAAGGAACGATAATTCTGCTGCTGATCATGAACAGAAAATGGCGCCACATTATTCTGGCTATCTGTAGGAGAAAGAGCAGGAAAATCCAGTGCAGTGAGATTCGGAGCAGATAAGACCTTGGAGTTTAGATTCTGGTTCAGTCCATTGTCTACTTGAAGCTGCAATAATATAATGAAGAAACCAATATAAGCCACTCTACTAACACCAATCCTTATAAAAACAAGTTAAGCACATTTAATATCCAAAACATATTCACAGGGTGATGGGCACTCATCCATATTTTTTTGTCATCAAAGATTTTAAATATGGATGGAGATACAGGGCATACACTACATGAAAGAAACAAAGGACAGTGGCATATGCTCTTATCAGTTTAAGTGCAGACTTTTCTGAAGCTTATCTACCATTTTCAATTATAAGGTCTGAAGAAAGAAACAAAATAAATTAACCACAACCTACAATAATAAGTGCCGAAAGTATACATTGGATGCAAAAGTAAGCCACCAAAGGTGAAACACGCTGGCCTTCTGAGAAAGATATCGCTTCAAAGAAAGTAGTGAGGGCAGCAATATCAAACCCAGCAGCCAGCAGCACCAGGTGAGCAAGATGGTTATGAATAATTATATACTGTATGAATTGAAAAAATACGTAAACCTGAAAGACAAAGCTAATATAATGTTAAAAAAGCATTGAAACCAAAGAACTCAGCAACCTAAACTTAAACGGAAAACGGATACCACTTAAGTGAGGAGTCAGAACAAGAGGACTGATATGAAGGGTTTCAGTTCTCATGCTAGACTATACATTGAGAGTCAATAATGAAATTCATTTTAAATACACAGGGTCCCTTCTGAAAGACATTATTTAGAATATATTGTGTAAGCTAAAGCAATTGGACCCACAAGATGTAAAAGAAAGATATACCTCAAGCTGAGTAAGTATCTCAATCGTTAAATTCAAGTCACATCCATTAGCATAATAAACCTCCGCAAGACTTTCAGCTGCAAAACCTGGAAACTGAGAAGCCAAAAATTCAAGAGAATTTACTTCTGTGGCCTCCATCTGCTGCTCGTTCAGCAAGCCATCCAGGTACCCTTGTCCCGGATCACCATTATAGGGAGGCTCATCAATAACACCACTAAGCAGCTGATCACTATGCATATCCCAAGGCTTAGAAACCATTTGTTCAAAATTAGCAGCATACGGGTATCTCATCTTCTCAGCAGCACTGCTTCCATTGATTTGTGGAAGAGATAGCTCATTCTGCTTTGTTGACATTAACATACCACCCGTCGGTGCAGAGAACCTTGAGGTCCCATTAACATCTGCTATTGACAAACTGGAAAAAGGAATGCTATTGATTCCGTGAGAATCTTCTTCTCCCAACGCGTTAAAATCAGGAGTAATGTCATCAGGTAACTGGTGCTTCCAGAACTGGTGAGCCTCGTCATCCGAAATATTCGACACAGATGACTCCGCTCTATCAAATACTGATTTCCCTGGTGTTAAAACACCAAACTTGCCAACACTTGAAGACGCATCTGCAGCACTAGTACTTCCGGAAGATGATCTTAAAGCAAATGGAACGAATTCTGCAGCATCTGGATTTAAACTTTTTGCCTTTCCTGTTTGTGTGCTAAGAGTTTTTTCAATGCCAGAAGCCCCTCTATTGAGTAAGCTCATTTTTCTTCACAGTAACAAACCGAAACAAAATCTAAGTACATACAATAAAACTCTAAAATCCAGCCTCGCCAGTTGCAGCTGGCATTACCCATATCCTGCAAAGCAGATATTTTGATCATTATCATATATAGTAGGGTTATTGGATTTTGATAATCAGAACTTTAGTTATTAGCCGATATTAATGCCAACTTAAGAAACTCCATGTGGCAGTCCCAACTTGTAAATTATTTTCCTTCACCCAACCTTTTTTAATTGGGACACAAAAATGGTCAGGTAGGTTTTTTTAGGCACAAAAAATGACTAGTTATAAAAGGCTCGATGAAAAAAAAACAGTTTACAAGTTGGAGCTGACACATGAAATTTCTTAAGTCGGGATTAATATCGACCAATACGCTAAAGTTTAAATTATTAAAATCCACTAATCCTATATAGTAACTAATATAATGATATAACATACAAAGAGCAATAACCATTACAAGTTTACAACAATTCCAATGCATGTAATTAAGACTAGCATTATATAACCCAAAAGTTTGTTCATTTCACAATTCTAACTAATCCAAAATCACACAAAACAATCATTCAAGTTTAAAACCCTATACTATCACTATATATACTCCACAAAAATTGCATTAAAAGTAGACCATAACAAACACATCATGTAAATTAGCAAAGCACAACCATAAACAACCAAATTACAATTAAAAAAATGTTGATAAAATCATCGGTGAGAAAAAAGAAATTTAGTAAGCAAAATCCACAGTTTCCGATTCATCTAAAGAACGAGATCTCAAAATTGAAAGCAAAAAACGAAAAAAAGAGGGAGATTTGATAAGATCTGAAGGTATATGTGGTGAATTGTTTGTTTGGTACCTTTACGAAGCTCTATGATAGAACAAAGCATAGAAAATCGATCCATTAGATGTGTGTGAATGGAAGATGAGGATTGTGAGATTTTGGTAAGATTTGAGTGAGTGTATGTGTGCGAATCTGAGGAAGAAATGAAAGAGAGGGTTGTGTGATGAGCACCAGGCCACCACAAATAAAGAGAGAAGAAGGAACCTCAATTCAATGGCATCTATCCATGTATGTATGTACCGCTTCCACATAAACACACGTTCACACTCTACACCACTTGCACAAACCCAACTCAACCCAAATATTGTTGTTTGTTTTGGAGGTGCCTTTATTACTACCACTTGCACCAACTTATTACTAGTCAATTGAAATGTAACCATGTTGATAAGAATGAGGTTAGTGGTTTATTTTTAATACATGTTATTAGCAGGTTGTGGTGTATTTTTTTTTTAAAAACAAGATGTTGCTGTTTAAAAAAAATGTAACTAGGGTGGTGGATGTGGGTATTGGTAGGATTAATCTGTGCGGTAACACCGCCACCAGATACGCAGGTGAGGGATCATGGGTATGGAAACCTCGTTGAAGTATTGAAGACAAATGTGTGTTGGTTTGTGTGTCATGACTGAAACAACGATCATATGGTTTTTTTTTATAAAAATTTAAAAAAAATCATTTTTTTTACTTTTTAAACTTAAATATCACCATATATAACATTCATTCTCTTCATATCACCGACCCTTGTAATAGCTAGTCGTCACCCATAAACAAACGATGAAGAAGGTAGCTTGACGCGTGTGTGGTTAGATGTATCATTTTATATTGCTAGACCTCGTCAATTTTGGAGACAAGTTATCCGCCAATACACTGTGCTAGAGGGTGGTGACTGGCGATAGCAACCGAACCCATCACCATCTTCAAGCAAAGTGGGGCTCATGAATTCGGAATGTGGCACTTTAATCAGATATAGAATATTGTAAACAATGCTCGGTTAGCTGGAGAATATTATGAGGCTCTTATGCGCAGAGCATTGTACCACTACTAGTAGCGATATTATCAACATTTCACCCACGTTGATTCGTGGCAAATTGTTAGAGGCCAAGGGATGTTACATCCTAAAATTATTTATTTAAATTATGTAGTTTTTTTTTCAGTTACGTGATGTTTTTTATTTTAAATAAATTATGAAGTTGTTTTTAAATATTTATTAAATTATGTAGCCATTTTTATATTTATATTTTTAATTGATTAAATTATAGTAGTTAAAAAAATAGGGTTCTTAACACCCGTAAAAGAAAATTGGAGTGGGGTTAGTTGTGAAGTAGAGCGTTGTGATTTCTAGGTTGTGGGGGTATGCCACAATCCATTCTCGCCACCCTTAGTGTTATCGTATTTTTATGGTGTTTATAGGTGAGTTAGACTTGAAGCGTAAAAACAATATATATGATTGACATTTCGTGTTAGGAAGGTTTATTTGGATATTGATGTGGTGAAAACGAAGTTAAAAGAATTATTGAGATGACTCTTATGTATGTTTGTATTGATCTCAAACTTATAAATGTACTTTGAATTTGAATAATTGTAACTATGATGTATTGGCCTTACAATGATCTATGGTTTGGATTGTAATCGGCTAACAAGTCATACTTTGGATTATTAAAATTCAATTTCTCATTTACAAAAAATAAAAACAATCTTGTTTTTACTATTCGCTCAAATTTGGTTGAAACAACAAATAATAGGCGGACGAAGGGTGCAACATAACAAGATCTTTGTATGATTAATGGAAATGCTGAACAAACTGACAATCTTACCGCACGAGAGGGCCTCCTGCTATCGACATGGAGTGTGAGAATGACTGATTTGATCTATAAAGGTGACATAAGGTAAAGGATTGATCGGATGTTATATAATAGTATAAGAGACGCGATGATATAAGTAGATTCCCAAGACATCCATTTAGGGTGTCAATTCCCAACAAGACAGGAAACATAACCCGAGCATGACACGAAAGAATCAGATTTTAGGTTAATAAATATAACCCGTTTAAAGGGCGGGTCATGTTCGGGGTGACCTGTATAAAAACAAATTGTTTTCCGGTTGAACCATTTAAAGAACGGGTTGACACACCAACCCGTTCAGGTTCCATAATTATTTCTTCTATATTTTTTTTTCTAAAGTTTATTTTTATTTAGTATTAGTACTTACAATAAAGAAAATTCATTTACTAGGTACACTTTTACCTTTACAATTTGGGTTATTGGATTTTAATAATCCGAACTTCAATGAATTGGCCGATATTAATCTCAACTTTAAAAATTCCCTCTGACAGTCCCAACTTGTAATTTATTTTCCTCCATTGAGCCTTTTATAACGGATACTCAAAAAACTTACCAGACCATTTTTGTGTCTCATTAAAACCTTACCTGGTCATTTTTGTGTCACACTTATAAAAGGTTCGATGGAGGAAAATAATTTACTAGTTGGGACTGCCACAGGGAATTTTTAAAGTTGGGATTAATATCGGCCAATTCATTAAAGTTCGGATTATTAAAATCCAATAACCCTTACAATTTCAAATCCAGGTATTTGATTATTTTCGTTTGATATAAGTGAGTTTGATTTGAATAATGTGCTTTATAATTATAATTTCAGTAATTATATAGTTAATTAAAATAGTTTGTTTTTAATTAAAAAACATACATAGTTGCCATACGCAAACATACTAAACATATTATATTTAACCAAATTACACAAAAATCCTATTACAACATGTAAGTTTATATGGCTGATTTTGATTAATGGGTTAAACAAATCATATTCGTGGTGACCTGAATTTATGTTATCCGAATAAAGGTTGAAATTTTTGACACGACTATGAATATAGGTCGGGTTAGGGTTGCATAATTCAACCCGTCAACCCACAGTCTTTCAACTCGACACGATTATTTATAATGGGGATTTCCTGCTCATAGTGAACTTTGAGGGGGAGCTACTTGCTTTATAAGAAAGTATGTGTTTTACCTTTCTTGCACGCAACACGAGTCCTTTTTTCGGTATACACAGTTGAAGTTTTCGCATGAATACAAACTGACCCTTTAAAGTTTTACCGGTTAGGTCTCAATCTCAATATATGCTTTGTTTGCGCGTATCCCACAAATATGCTCTTCAGATCACTATCACCGGATGCTCATGGCTACATGATCATTCGGCTATGAGAACTAAATATAACACATGAATTCATTTATTTTTAAAGTAATACTTTATATATTAAACTTTTCCTCTTAAAAACATCCCCATCCCTCATTTTCATTAGCTAGCCCTCTCTTCTTACAACCACTTTTGCCACCTTTCATAACAACATAATATCTCACTCCTAGTATTTCTTGAAATACATTTATATATGTTACATATCATAGACGCATTTAAGCATGTTGTTTGTGAACGAGAAGGAACACCACAGTTAAGCATGTTCAAGTAAGAGCAATACTATGATAGTTAAAAGCAACAGATAATTTGACTATGTTAATGTTTGTTAACAGTTACAAAAATGTTGGTTAATAAACCACGAGCTTGAATGTAAAACAATATCACTCGAGAAAACATATTATACATGATCCTACAAACAAGTTGAGGATTCAAGTGCTTCTTTGTTGCCAAAAATGGTTTCAAGCTGGATGAGATTATAGTGATCAGCGGTAGTGCAACCTAGTTGAAAAGAGAGATAGAATTGTAGGAACCGTTCGCATGAAAAATTAAAGATACTTATATTGATTCAATTACAATACAAAAATCAAATAAAGCAGTAAATTACAATACGATAATTACAACCGAAATAAAGGAAATAACAAGTACAAAAGAAGAAAAGAACAAGGTGGCCGAGGCTTCGTGTATTGACACGGGTCCCTTAAAACAAATTCCGAGTCTCCCAAGAGAACTCGAATGTTTCCCAGGGTACAACGGCCGAAGCTGTATGTACAGCCGGGGAGGACTCTAGCACCCGAAAATGCACTTTGAGAAGAAGAGAAAGTTCTTAAACAATTGGAGAAAATGAGAGATCATGTAGATAATTTTGGTGTGAGTTCAAGTGTTGTGGTCCCCTCTCACAACTAGGTTCACCCTAGTATTTATAGTGAGCCAAAAAGATGAAACATAATTGTCATCTTTACTCAAAAGATGTAACATCCACTTGAATGCTAAGTTTAATATTCAAATGAATTCAAGTCAAATATGTAACATCATAGTCTTGAATATAAATTGAAACAACAAATAATTCAATTTATTATTTAGTTTTTTCACAAAATAATTACTATTTTGTTTTTATACGAAATAGTTCCAACAATCCCCCACATGAAAAAACAAATTTCATTTTGCTCATGTGAAAAACACATTTTCACATATTTCTCCAACAATTCATACTCTCTTAATATCAACATACAATTTCAGCGGTTTAATATTGCCGGATAGGTAGTGGTTAACTTTGAACCTTCCGTTGTGATGCATACTTAGCCTCCTAGTGGTTTGGTAGACGCGATGTCTTTGAACCAACCACCATTTGTGTAGACGACAATACACATTACACAATACTATTCCTGGTCTGGTCAACCCCTCATTGTCGTGTCCATTATGGTCGTGGTCTCGTGGATCACTAGCCTGGTTCTGCGAGAGCTCTAGGATTTGCGCTCCCCACAAATCCATTCGAAGCGACACCACTTCTCTCTCACATAGGTGATTATAAAAAATCATTAAAAGCATTAAGGTTATGATGATTTCACTAGATCAATAACCATTGTTATACTTATCCTCAAATCATGTCACTGGTCATTATTGGAATGGGCTAGGAAGTCTTAAGGTTAACTCCCTTTATTGTGTTTGGGGAACCCCCACAGTGACCGTAGTTTATGCAATTAGGTTGTCCTATTGAACCTAGATCTTGGGATCTCCAATCACATAGGTTAGGTTTTCCTTCGCATTCACTTATCTCATGGGCTTTAGCCACATTCCAATTGACGACTTGAATACTAACTCTCTGCTTAAGCCTTTTGTAAGTGGGTTCACAATATTATCTTTTGACTTCACATAGTCAATTGTGATAACCCCGTTGAGAGTATTTGTCGTACCTTATTGTTTTTACATAACAATTTTTAGGTCCTATCTCTTGAACTTTGGGCTCCGGTATAAATTTCTTTGCTAGACATCCCAACACTTTCAAGTATTTTATGATGGTTTTTCTTTTCATCCATATCTCATAAGGGTTGTCATCCCTTTTTCTTATGTGGTATCTTATTTAAAAGATAAATGGCCACAAGTATGACCTCCCCCCACATTTTTGAGTTATCGGATAACATCCGAATGATTTATGTAAATTAAATCGGGTCTAACACGCTTATTAGAAATTAAGCGATTGCTTAAAATTGTGTTTAGAGCTTCATGTTGTTAGGCAATAAATTATTTCTAACATGATCGTTAGATAGTAATGGTTACAAAAACCATTTTTAAGCCTTATGTGTTTATAAAATAAACACCCAAGTTAATCTCATACTTAATGAGTTTTAATTTAATTTCATACTTAATGAAATTTTGTTTGATTATAAAATAATCAATTTCCTTCCAATTTTCCAAACCACATAAATGATTACAATATCATTTTAAAGTGTTGTTTTTTTTTAATATATAAATAAACATGTTTCTAACACATTTGTTAGACATAAATGATTACAAAAATCATTTTAATGTTTTGTTTGTTTATATAAACTAAACATTTGCCAATTGATTCTCGACATAAACGATTACAAAAACCGTTTCTTCTCTTTTCCAATGTGTGATCTATATATACAACTTAATAAGTATGAATCTTAAAGTTCATATTTCTTTCACATGAAATGAAGACAAAACTTCATAACATAATCTTTATTAGTCATAACTAATATGACCCAACTCCATATTTAAAGTTATATTAATCACAATTGATTATGGATTTAAGAGAAATTAAAACTCTTTAATTAGATAGTCAACACATAATTAATATTTTTAATTATACGAAACCTACTAAAAATTTATTGAGGTTTAGAGTCTTTGAATCAATGATGGAAAAATAAAATATTATAACCAACAAAAGGTTATACAACCAAGGTTTTATGGATGAAGTAAAAAGGACCACCTTGGAAATTATACAACACCATTACAAAGACCAACAAATGGTAAAAAAAGATAACCAACTTTTTTTTTAAAGCTAAAAAAACCAATTCTGAAAAGGAGTCAAATGTAAGTTCTCTAAGTCCAACTTTGAGAGACGAACAATGACTATATATATATTTTTTTAAATACGAACGGTGTTTAAAAAAAATTTGTTTTAAGATTGTAGGAACCGTTCGCATGAAAAATTAAAGATACTTATATTGATTCAATTACAATACAAAAATCAAATAAAGCAGTAAATTACAATACGATAATTACAACCGAAATAAAGGAAATAACAAGTACAAAAGAAGAAAAGAACAAGGTGGCCGAGGCTTCGTGTATTGACACGGGTCCCTTAAAACAAATTCCGAGTCTCCCAAGAGAACTCGAATGTTTCCCAGAGTACAACGGCCGAAGCTGTATGTACAGCCGGGGAGGACTCTAGCACCCGAAAATGCACTTTGAGAAGAAGAGAAAGTTCTTAAACAATTGGAGAAAATGAGAGATCATGTAGATAATTTTGGTGTGAGTTCAAGTGTTGTGGTCCCCTCTCACAACTAGGTTCAC
This sequence comes from Tagetes erecta, assembly GCA_030867185.1. Classification (NCBI taxonomy): domain Eukaryota; kingdom Viridiplantae; phylum Streptophyta; class Magnoliopsida; order Asterales; family Asteraceae; genus Tagetes; species Tagetes erecta. The sequence continues at coordinate 11,277,011 of CM061492.1, read as the reverse complement.
CCTAGTATTTATAGTGAGCCAAAAAGATGAAACATAATTGTCATCTTTACTCAAAAGATGTAACATCCACTTGAATGCTAAGTTTAATATTCAAATGAATTCAAGTCAAATATGTAACATCATAGTCTTGAATATAAATTGAAACAACAAATAATTCAATTTATTATTTAGTTTTTTCACAAAATAATTACTATTTTGTTTTTATACGAAATAGTTCCAACAAGAATATGACTACAAAGAAGACAAAGAGTTGATGGCATGTTCAGTTCGATCACTTACAAAAAATGTACGGTGCTTGCTCCACCAACAGACCCTAAAATCCAATGAGAAAAGTAACACTAAATCAACCACCAAATACGTATTTATCCTTATAAAATAACAAGAAAACGGATAAACACGAAATGAAGAGAAGTAGAGAACAAACCATGTTTATCTATTTGGTGTAGTCCAAAATAAACAGCTGCACGTAGTGATCAAACATACCGTAACCCAAAGCATTATTGTCTTCTTCCCCTATATCTATCTCCATTAAACCCTAGCTAACTTCATTTCTTCTCTTCAAACCCAAATTTTGAGCCAAAAGGCTCTGAAATGCATACAAACCTGCTTCCTTTCAAACTACTGTTAATTGGCGGCGAAATTGTTGAACCAGGTGAGAAAGAACGATAAACTTTCGTATCGAAATTCGGAACGTTTTTTCGGTCAATCACGGAAACCGGTGAGTTTAGCTTTTAATTTCCCCAAAAAACTGTCATTAATTCGTTCCGATTTGAAATTTTCTCCAATTATATATCAACGATATTTGTATCATTGTATGCTCGTGACCTAAAACTGTTGTTCACTTCTTCATTTTGTTGATCCTAGTAACAATGGTGGAAAACAGTGTTAACGGTGGCTGTGAGGTGGAGTGTGTGAAATGCGAGTGTTGTGGATTGACGGAAGAGTGTACGGCGACGTACATCGCGACGGTGAGGGAGAGTAACTATGGAAGATGGATCTGTGGATTGTGTGCAGAGGCTGTGAAGGAGGAGATGGAGAGAGGTTGTGCGAGAGGAGCATTGGATCGGCATATGAGAGTGTGTAAAAAGTTCCGGTCGTCGATGATGAGTTCGCCGGCGGAGGAGCTCATTTCTGCTGTAAAACACCTTCTTATCAGAAGCTTGGATTCACCGAGATCTAGCTCCCGTCAATCGGACGGTAACAGGTTGTCTCGTAGTTTTGATCGTTAAAGCAATTGGTAATTCAAACGTAAGAGTGTTATCAACGGATATTTTCATATTTATATGAATATATGAATGAATTTCTTTCTTACTTTACTTATTATTGTATTTTCTTTTAACAGATTTTCTAATATAAATTAATTTAAACATGTTTCGTATAGCAACTAAAGGTTCAAACGTAAGAGTGCTACCATACCCTATTAAGCTATAAAATTGTTAGGAGGTTGTTATTTTTATGATGGTAAGGTATTTATGTTAAAGAGGTTATGAGATTAGATACATCTATTGTATTCGTAAGATAAGCAAGCTGAGCCCGTCTACTTAAGCATAGGAGTCACAAACGTGACGTTGACCCAATGGATGACCCATTAGGTATATTATGGTCTAAGCGTTTGAGCCCTATTGTGTGTTGTTTGTCTTCCCTTTTCTTTTTATTGCGTTTCTCACTTAGGCTGCTACTTTGGGCCAACAACTGAATTGGTGATATACAGGATTTAGGAATTGGAAATTGTTAAAAATCTAGGAACTAAGAAATTGAGATTTTAACTCCATTGAACGTTTAAGGTTGTTAATAGTCTCGACTGGTTCATGATGCTATCAATCATATATAAATAACATAAATCACAAGAAGATGACAAGTAGCGTATCTGTAACGTGATTGAAATTGTCGACAAGAAGATGACAAGTAGCGTATTGTTATATAGGTTTCTTAACCCACACAACACAACCGTTCCTTGAGGGAGATGATGTTGCCTTTCAAAATCCTAGAAAATGGCAAATGTTATGAAAGTGTAAAGAATGAAGAAGAAAATAGGTGGTGGAAATGTATTGTAGAAAGAATAAAAACACCACTTATCACGTTTTGGTTGATAACAACATTTTAATTCATAAAATAACTCCACTCCTCAAAGTAAACTATGTATTTATTGTTACAAAGTTTATATAAATAAATGACCCTAAAACATTAGTCACATGAATTCTTCATTGTTGAAATGTGCTAAAAACATAGTTGAAATATAAAAGCGCACGTCTAACGAATTCGCCTTCTATTGAAAATGCTATAGATTTTGAACATAAAAATGATCGGTTGTCATGTGGCATTTTGCTGTTGGCTAGCATTTTTGTTGGGTCATGTAGTGTTTGCATATATCATTTTGCTGTTGGCTAGTTTTTTTTCTGTTGGGTCATGCCGCCATGTAGTGTTTGCATATGTGCATTTTGTGTTGGATGTTTTTACAATGTCTATTAGTGGTGTAGCTAGTTGTATTGTTTTTTTGTTTCTAGTGGGTCGGGTTCGAGTCCCTTATGTTTTATTGGGTTACATAGAAATATAAATTAAACGGACAACAAGCTATATCGCTAGTCCTTTTTTGGTTGCAAAATCTAGTATTTTAAAAACTACTTCCATAGATCTTGGAGTCATAACATTAATATGCATGATCCGTTGGATTTGACTAAGTAACTCCATAGCCTCGAGCGCTAGAAAACCAAAAGTATCAAATTCAAATGGTATAACAACATGTTGGCCACTTTGAATGAAGATGCTTTTAAGGCAACTAGACCTACTATGAATTAATTAATTTCTAAACCAACAAGAGGAGAAACACATGTTAGGTCCACAGACACGTGTTTCTCTCATATTCATCCAAATACTAAAATGTCAACTAGTTTGAGTGTGAGTGGGTTATTAGTGTATATATTTATAAATAGCCTTAAACAAGTTTATAAATTATATATACACCATCTATTTTGTAAGGTCGGTGGTGACACCAGTCACTCATCGCCAACATGCGTCACCACCCAACCGACCCACTAAGAGCATCTCCAATAGGAGGTTTTTAGGAGTTTTTTAAGGTGTGAGAAGATGAGGTGGAAGAGTGGGATGATGTCGTGAATGAGAGAGGGTGTGCAAGAGTTATTGGCTAAGAACGAGAAACATGTGAGGGAGGAGAGAGAAGAAAGAAAAGAGAGGAAGGTGGGACCAGATGCTACAAAAACTCATGTTTTTAACTCACATATCAGTGATGCTTTAATAACATTTTTTACTTTGATATATTTACGATGTTGACCCCCGACTAGAACTAAATTTTCGTTTTAACCTCTAAGCTAGTTATATGGCATTGCTTATTAGTCCTCTAACTTTAACCAATCTACGACTTTAACATCTGACTTTGACTTAATTATCTTTTTACATGTTATATCCTAACAATCTTCTTTGACATATTTACATTTTTACCCCGATTTTAGATATATACACTTAGCTAACGTGACTTTAACCTCCATCAGTATATTGCCACCATGCTTTGCACATGTCGATGTCGAAAATGTTAATGTTAACGCATGTAACGAAGTCCTTTCATTGCGCTTTATTTGTCATCCAAATTCTACCTCCCATCATCCCACCTCGTCGCCCTTTCTTTGTCATCTGCACCTTCAGGTAAGGATTCGACCATTGTTGCTGCTTATTAACTTATAGAAGAAAAAAACACTAACAAAATAAGCTTGTATAAATCATGCGGAATTCAAAGGTGGCGGGTGTCGATTTACTATTGTGTCATGCTTACGTGACCTTATGGATCCCCTAAGGTTATTAATGATAGTAACCAATTCAAATAAATGTTTCACACGATTATACTAGCTATAATTTGGCATATACGGAGAATGTAAAATGTAAAAACATTTGATGATAGATCGCGGGACACAAATAATTCCTTCAATGGTAAATTGCGGTACACTGACAATGCCTTTGTGGACATTGTACTTTATTAATGTGGATCAAACATAATTGAAAGAATCAATTCATATAGTGAGGTAATTGGTGTGATCTCAATGTTAGTTTAACACCTTCTTATTTTAACGGTTGTGTTCTGTCATGTTGGCAAGTTGTTAGTATTTTCTGTTTTATAAATTTTATTTCATTCTAAATTAAAAAAGAAGCAAAAAAATGACTTTAAACTTTAAAGTTTTAATTAAAAAATGAAGAAGGCAAATAAAAGAAGGCGATGCAAAGGTTGATGTGACAAGGCATAATGAAAAAATCGAAGTGCCACGTGGGCAGAGTTTTAAGGTCCAATAGGAGTTTTGGATAATATATAGTGTCTATGTCACCGCATTTAGGATGGAGGTTTGTCCATAAGAGTGTACTAAGTGAACTTGGGGTGGGTACGGTTTTAATGCGGTCTCACGTGGGAACACCGCGTTATCCTCAGGCGGCCTCGAGGATAGGTGAATTATGCAGTGAAATCACTACGTGTTTCACCCTGATAAAGTTACCGTTTTTTTGTTGTCCCCTTGTTCAATGGCTAGTTTTGGAAGAGAAGAAGAACTTGCAGGAATTAAAACCGTTTTTTTTATATATGATGGTTTGCAAGATAATAATAGCATGAAGTTCAAGAGTTTAAAGAGTAGTGTTTTGTGTATCAATAGTGGATCTGAAATGGGGAAAACAGATGTAGCATTGGAATTTGCTCGCATATTTTCACAAAGATACAAGATGGTGATTTGGGCGGTGGAGAATGTAAGTATTTAAGGTGAAATTTACTGAGTTCATGTTTAGCTTTAATGTTTAAATTGTTTTTTAGTTTTTAAATGTAATTTTTATTTAGATTTTATTTACTTTATTTATAAAATGTTTTAAATAAATGAAAGTAAAAAAATAAATAATGATGTAGGGTGATGTGGGTAAATTCTATTTAATGTGAGATGAAATAAAAAAACGTGAAATAGTAGTGATATACTCACCTCACCCTAAGGTGAACAATTTACAAAGTGGAGTTTCTTCAATAAATTTGACCAACTCAAATTATATTTTTTAACCTTTGAGACAAGAGACACCATACACAAGGTGGTGAAATAAATAAAATAAATATTCAGGTAAATTATTAAAATTGTATCTGGCTTTGTATCGTTTCGATCATTTTGTTTCTTCTTTTTTCATTTTGGTGTTTGCTTTTGTATACAGTTTTTTAGCGGAAGTCAACGGAAGGACGAGAATATTTTACAAAAGCAAACACCAAAATAGCAACAAAAAAATTTAAGGACCAAAGTAGTCTTAACGGTACAAACTTAGAGACTATTTTGACAATTTACTCTAAATACATTATAAAACTAAAACATTTTCACTAGATAAATAAAAGTTACAAATAAATAAAGACTAATAAAAAGTGTAAAGTTATAAATAAATAAATAAAAAGACAAAAAAATAAAAAAGCTGGAAAAAAATGACGAAAAAATAAACTAAACATTGTTCAAATTTATATCATTCGAATTTTGTTGTTCCCGACGACGATGAATGTACACTACAATATTGTATTGTAGCATGTGATGCGTATTAGCCTCCTTTATCCTACGATTGTTATCTTCGTTATTATTTTTATTCGTTGGAGGATCATGAATATGTATGGATGATATGGCTTTCTCTTTGTCTTTAAGAATCACATTATGAATATGCAACAAGCATACATCCTATCTTTATCTTATCACGTTTAAAAGCTCAGGCCGGTCGTTGAATAATACCTCATTTAGCTTTTAATACACCAAAACCTCGCTCAACATCTTTTCTTGCACTTTCTTGGACATTTTTAAAGTTTTATTTTTTTACATGTAAAGGATATAAATTTGGTTTACCACAAATGGATACTTCGTGAATCACTATTTAACAATGGATAACTATTGAGAATATTGATGTCGTTGTTTGAACTCTTCTGGCCAAAGTACGAATGCCAAATCTACAAATCATTAGACTCCATGGCCTCGGGTATCATCGTTGGGTATTACATCGATAAAATTGTCATCACTCGTTCGGAATTTCTCCAAACCCATTGTGTACAATCAATGCCACCAATCATCCCCGGTATATACACAAGTGCAATATCATTGCTAATTGGTAATTAAATTGTAGAAAATCTAAAAGATATTCACATGAAGTCCTAACATACGGAACTACATAACCAACCTAACTCAAATTTTTACACACTGTTAAAGTTAGCTCAACTCAACTTTTTAATAAATAAATATGTTTTATGTTTTTTTTACAATAGCTACACCCAAACATCCCATCGAGAAAAGCTTCAGTAGCACTCAAAAAGGGAACGATTCACGGGTTCACATCCATTCTAAACCCGTAATCTGCCCACCCACCTGAGTCGGCAGTAATACTCCCGCTGTACCCGTTCACCCTTTTACCATCACGCCCATCTCACACTTAAAAAAACATATATATATATATATATATTTGTGATTATAATATAATATAGGATGTTTCTCTTTCTATAATTTAATTTGAAGAAAGTAAGTAAATCCTGAAGAGTGGGAAGAGAGAGAAACAACACTCTCTCTTTTCCTTTCTTTATTTCTCTCTCACATACACACACAGGTGTTAAGATGATCCAATCGCATTTCTTCAACTTGATCTATCTAACATATATAATTTCTCCTTTAATTTCATGTTGCAGTTTCACATGACCCTCTCTCTCTCTCTATATGTGCGTAGCATAATGTTTGTTTGTGTGTGTGAATGGAATCTAAGAGACGAAATTGTGATTGGTGGGTTTTGGAAAAGACGAGATGTTTATCCCAGGCAGGTCTTTTTCTATTTCAATACACACACACATTTTACTCTACTATTTTTATTTTCTTTTACACTAGTTTTTATGTGTCACCCCCATGTGAATATCATCATAACTTCATTTATTGTTCTATTAGTGGAATTAAAATTTAGGTGCTTTGCTTTTAGATTGTATGTACCTGTATGTGCTCTTTAACAACTTTTAAATCGGTAAATCATAAGTAATTCATACTCGGAATAATGCTTATTTAAATGTGGACCGATTCAGTCATCTGCTTAGAAAACAAAAGTATGAATGAAATATTTTTTAATAAATTTAATATCTGACCCATTAAAAGTTTAAATAAGTTATGATTATAGATTTATAAGTAGGGCACACCAAGTGTTTGTGTTTGACTGGGACTATGTTTGTTTATTGTTCTAATTTAGAAAGTCTTTGAAGTAATTTTGTTTTTAAGAAGGAAAAGGGCAATCTTGAACCAACAAGTAATACTTTGTTACGTGTGAGATTTTGCTGAATATGTTTATTTATTTTTTGAATTAAAAGTTTTGTGGTCTAGCGGTGGTCATGTATATAGGAAAAAATGTTATTTCTTACGTGGTTGAGGGTTTAAGTCGGCGTGACACGGCGTGTGAATTAGATGTTCTTGTAAAAATTGGCATTGTTGAATATAATTTTAAAAGTATCTAGATTTATTTTCCAGCATATGAAAAAGGGAATGGGAAAGATTTGAACTCTTGATTTTGCACAAACTTAGCCAATCAATAATCATTTTTAAGATGAAACTGCCATCATGTTTCTTTTTACAGTTGTTCAAGACTAGTGTCTACTTTTTTTCATAAATATAATGGAAAATGAAAAGAAAGTTATGTCATGTAAGACCAAAACATTATCATAACAACAATAATCAAATCTTGGAACTTTGTTGCCCTCTATTTGTTAGTGAGAAGCTGTTATTTTTCTAGAAAATATAAAAAAGTTGTTTATACAAAACTGCAGTAAGAAAAGTGAAATTTGGTGGGGATAGTGTGTAAAAGGATGGTATGGAGAAACTGTGTCTTTAACAGGCTAGTTGTGTTGTGTCCTTAGAAAAATGTCCAAGTTCTCTTTCCTTATATGAGAAGTTAATCATATTGGCCAATTATTATCAGAAAATGTGGCATACATACAAATCATCTACACACACTTGCACACATGTATTTATTTGAAAATAAAGAGTGGTCACAGCAACAATGGAGTCAGTTTCCAGTGCCTACTGCCGGCGTTTAAGAGGATGGTCCCCTCGTACAAGTTTCTCGTTGCTACTTGCTAGTTTCAATTTAATAAACTAACTTATTTTGAATATATTGTAGATTTTTCTTATAGGTTTATTGCTTCTTCTTATCTACATATACTACTTATCTTTAAGTACCCATATAAGAACATGCCATATTTGAAGTTAAGTAAATTGTTTATATCATTTGATTTGTGTGGAACTTGCAATGTTTGGCTGAATATAGTGTTTTACAGAAATACAACACACATACTCATTACATGATATCAAAAACTCATAGTAAAGACTGATTCTGATCTAAGTTTTGAATGGGTAAGAGTTCAACTATGTGCATCATGGCTGAAAACAACATTTCGTTATGATCACTACTTGGGGACTTGTACTTTGCTTGAAATGATAATGGTGTTAGATTTGTGTGCGTTTAAGCATGCTACTTGAGTCTACTATTGTCGCTAGATGTGGTAAAATGGGCGGGTTAAGTAAGGGTGGGTGGGGTCTGGGTTGACTTGATATAATGAGTCCAATTTTTTTTTATTTTTTTTTTATAAATTGTTTGCGTTTCAAATATGATTTTTATAAACTGACCCCATAGATATATAATATAAAACCAGATTATCTAGTTTATAAGTAAATGGATTGAAATTGCTGATGCCTGCAGAAATTTGTTGATACCAGAAACAAAATCTTTAGTCATGACGCAGAAAGTCAGCTAATATTTTATACAAGGCTAAACTTACATTTAAAAACTATTCTAGTATGCCTGAGTGACAAGTGCAGATTGTTGGTGTAAACCAGAAATCAAGACATCTTTTTATAGTTTTTCTATTATCATATATTATCACAGTTTTTCTTTGTAGTTTGCTTTTTGTACCATCTAATTGGCAAAAATCTTGGAAGAGATAAATTTAGATAATAACTGTATGATTGAAACTCTTATTACAATACAAGTCATACAAGCATGTATCATTACATAATTTATGCATACATAATTGATAATTCCTTCACACTGTCACACATGCATAAACAAACATGCATATGCACATACAATCATACATAAATGAGTCGTGTCAATACTTGTAAATAAAACTGGAAAGAAGGGCAATGTTAGTTTTATATAAAGGAAAGATGCAAGAACCTAGTTGTTTGCCAAAATAGGAAAAGATCCAAATCAATCATTACTTTTAAACATTGTTTTTAGGGTTACTGGATTTTAATACTCCCAACTATGATGTATTGGCCGCTGGCACTCCCAACTTAATATTTCACTTGCCGTGTCACTCCGCTTTTCTCCACGTGGCATTAATATCCTACGTAACATGCTTATGTGGCATAAAAGCAGAGTGAAACAACAAGTGAAGTGTTAAGTTGGGAGTGACGACAGTGAAAATGTTAATTGGAAGTGGCAGCGTCCAATACCCCATAGTTGTGAGTATTAAAATCTAATAACCCTTGTTTTTATAACCAGAGCGGAGCTAGACAAACCACCAGTTTGGTACATATAAACTGCTTTGTTTGATGCTCAGCCGGTAGTTTTTAACGTTTAACTCGGGTTACGACCAGTAAGAGTAGCCGGTCCGATTTTTAAAATACAATTTTTTTTAAAAAAGTTTGCAGAATATAATAAAATAAGCAAACTAGGGAAACTGGTAGACAGCTATTTATACCATTCATGAGACCCTGTGGATCTCTGCCTTTTTCTTTGAAAAAAAGGAAACTGAAAGCCATTGAAACCCCGGCCTTTTCTTTGCATTTTACCACTTCCCATTTAGAAAGTGAATTTAGTTAGCTAGATTTATAGATAGGGTTGATGAGGGGTACATCATCTTCAAAACAAATGGAAACAGATAGAGTTATTGAAGCTAAAGAAGAACCCCGTGTTTCTGGCGCTTACATTCGTAGCTTGGTTAAACACTTGACCACCAAAGATCCTTTAGATGTTAGTGAAAATGATGAATGTTATACTAATACACAAAAACAACAACAACAACCAACACCAACAGAAACACTACCACCCCAACACAAGAAACAGGTTAGAAGAAGACTCCACACCAGTAAACCTTATCAAGAAAGGCTTCTAAATATGGCCGAAGCGCGGAGAGAAATTGTTGCAGCTCTTAAGTTTCATAGAGCTTCCATGAAACAACAAGAAGCTGAAGCCAATAATCATGCCCTTCAATCTCCACCACAATCATCCTTAAGACAAGAAAAAAGGCCTAAATCCAAGACAATTCGTAGCCTTTATCCTTCCACCGCCACCGCTAATACCAACTCCTATTGGCCTATATCAACATTTGTCCCTCCACCACCACCACCACCATTGTCATATGATCAAAACCAAGATTTTGTACTCCCAACCCAAAGCCTGGGGTTGAATCTCAATTTTCAAAGTTTTAGCAATTTAGATACTAACATTTATCAAAAACCATTGTCAGTCGACTCGCCATCATCATCATCGACCCCATCATCTTCCTCTTCACCAGCTATATATGTGCCTGCAGGAAAACCGAATTCATCAGGTGATCTACATCATGCTATGGATGATGAGGAGATGGAGGAGATTAGATCATTAGGAAAACAGCATCAAATTGAGTGGAATGATACAATCAATTTAGTGACTTCAGCTAGATGGTGTAGTTTCTTGAATACCATGAAAATCGAAGCGGATGAAGGGGACGGGTTTCATCAGTTCGATCAAGTTATGGAATTTCCACCATGGTTGATCAATGCAAATGAAAGTTCATGTCTGCAACAACACTTTGATGATCATTTCTCTGATGCATATTTTCAAGATCCTGCTTTGCCTTGGTAAGATCCTCCATCTTGGTTCATTTATTATTAAACATATTAAATTTATATGTTTTAGGGAATTGGAAATGTTTTATGTTGGCATTTGCTCTACCCCTTATGTGACCAGAAGGTGAATGCATGAAATATAAATTTCACTGCAAGATCTGACTCCCCTAATACCGGGAATTAAGTGGGTCGGGTAACAGATCAAAACAAGTTTCGGGTTAAAATGTGTCATTTTTAACAAAGCTCAAACGACCGCCATACATTCTTCTAATAACTAACACGCTAAGTATGCTTAGAAATACACTAGTTTCAGCCCATTTGACTCGTTCTCTTTTATTATTTAATTTTCTTAATCTTTTTACTGTTTCTCAGCCATTGTAGTTTTAGGAGGAACTGCAGTGGTTGTCTGGTTGATGCTGTTACTGTCATTTTAGCAAAAACTATAGTCACCTCTGAATACTTGCAGTGATAGAGACTTTAAAACATTAGCAGAATGAGACCACACAGGTCCCCCACCTAGATGTCTTTTTTCTTCTTTTTTAAGGAAAATTCTACAAATAATATATGTTTATATGAAAAATTGCAAAACTTTAAATACTAGTCTAATCCTATTTTTTTGGCCTAAGTCAGGGTTACTAATTGTATTTTAAGCATTTGCAAGATATATAGTCAAGTGCCTGTATATGTGCACAAACTTGCCCATGCATGCATCATGCGTAACCATAAACATGCATGCGACATGCGTATTAAGTTCATGTGTATGACCTAATTGTATTTTAGATTTCGTTCATCATAATATTGTTTTATGATGTCGTAAAGCGTATGTATGTGTGTACATATTGATGAGTTTGATATTGAAAAATGCAGCATGGATATAGGTGAAATTGAAGCAATGGATGGGGACTGGCTTGCCTAAAAGAAGATTGATTGTTTTTCTAGTAATCAATTTATGGCTGAGTTCTTTTACTTATTAATATCATTTTTTTAATATTTTGTGCTACTAGTTTTTTTTTCTTTTCTTTTTCCTGTGTAATAATTATATGGCATAGATATAAATAATAAAAAATAAATAAATTATAAAGGTATAGCTTCTGTGTTCAACATTCATTGGACCTCTTTGGCATATATATAGAATCCAAAGCTTTACTTTATAAAATATAATAAAATAAATAAAGGAGTAAATGAGTATCACGCCAAAACAACACAAGTATTCTGATTTATGTGGTTAAACATTATAACCATTTTTCATTATGTTTTTCAATAAAATGCTTACAATTTAAAAAAAGAAGTTTAAAGTTTTTTTATTTGGAAAGTCGTGAGAAACAACCTTCAACAAGAAAGTCTAGATGGAATGAAATGAACTATTTGTGGTTAAATTATTTGTGATTAATGAAAAATAGAAGTCTGATTGGTTAATAAAATAAAGTCAAAACTATAATCCTTTAAGTTTGTTAAGAAAATGTGTTTTTTATTCTTTAAGTACAAAAATTATAGTAAATATCATTCATGTGTATTTTTATAATAGGTTCCGTCCTTTAATTTAATTGGCGTTAAGTTTTTTCGATAAATAAGGGGCAATTTAATTTCTTTTCCCCTTAAAGGACTATTTGCGTAATGTTAAGTAAACTTAAATAACGTTTTCTTTAATTTTTAATAACTTTAAGTTAAAAACTTAATTTATTTATGTTTTTATTTTTATTATAATGCATATTGTCTTTTAGTTAAACAGTGGACAATTTTTATATATAGAATTAAAAGTGGTGTGACTTTAAGAATTACGGAGTACATTTCTAATATATTACTTTGGTGTTTGATTGAATTACATCTAACATATGGCCGCGCGATGTAACGGTCGGGTCGTGTGGTCGGTTCTCGTGTATGTGACTTTATTGAAAAAAAAATTTTCATGTCTGATACGTACGTTATGGTGTAAAGTCGTAATGTGTCACATTCTAAAAGACGGAGAAATATTCAAACTTATAGGTCACAATGATAACGAAGTTCAACCCGGAAAGTTAAAGTTGTAAATATGTCAAAGTAGAATAAAATGTTCAAGTCTTAAACTGATTAAGCCATCAGATGCCAAAATGATAATTAGTCAAACTCGAGAATTAAACTCGTAAAGACGTCAAAGATAAAAAAAATTAGTTGAAAATAGGAGAATACTAACGTTGTTAGATGTAAATATAAAAAAAAATATTATGAACATTTAGGAAAATAAAAAAACAAAGGAAATGTAAAATATGTTGAGAGTACGAAAAAGTGGAAGTCGAACCCACGTCTCCAAGTTGACGTTACAGGCATCAAACCAATCCATCTATGTCCATTTTGTTTGCAAAATATCCAACTAACTGTACATATATAATACTTAAATTCAGAAAAGAAAAACCACATTTCAACTTTAGAAGTTTATAAAATATTTTCTATGATACATATTTTATACCGTGAATGCTACTCTAATCTATGAATATCTTTATTTAACAACAAACTATTTTATAATATATTATTTATGTTGTTTGTAAAGTTTGAAAATCATCAAAAAAATCATTGAAAGTTTTGAAATCTTTTGAAAATTACTAAAAAATCTTGTTGTTTTTTAAATGTATTCATAGATTACAATGGCATTTACAGTATTATTTAGGTATCGTAAAATTATTCAATCAAGCAAAAAAAGTCAAAATACAAAAATGGAATTTCTTAAGTTCACATTGCTTTAATATTTGTATAAAAAATCAACAAAAAATGTAATAAATACATAAATGTTATGAGTTGTACACTTATTACAAACATAACACTCCCACTATGAAGCGTAAACAACATATCTAATATAATGTTGGTTATATTGTTTTATAAACATATGCGTTTGTTGAACTTGAATTATGATAATGAAATCGATTCTCATCGAAATTGTTTCTCTCTATTTTATGATAACAATTACATTATTATATGTATATATAAAAATTGTCTTCATATTTATGATAACATGCATAAATGTTTAAAAATACATATATATAAACGTTTTTAATTAAAACATATTAAATTTATAGAAGACATCCTTTAAGTTTAAATAAAGTTACGAAAGTGATACTTTAGGGGTAAAAGCAATAAACTACCATCAACTTAACGAAAAAAATTAACTTCAGTCAGTCTAAAGGATGCAATATGCTACAAACGTATATATAAAGGATGAAAACCGTTTTTTTAATAGACGTAAAGGACTATGTTTTGAAGTTTGCCAAAAATGTAATAACTCATTACACCAAAACAAATTGATGTATTAGTTAACTCAAACTATTTACTTGTGTTTTTAGTTATTTACGTAGTATCGCGTTTAGTTGATGACAAACCCTAAAAATGGGTTGTGTGACGGAAGATGGTTGACTTGACATTGGGAAGTTGGGTTTTTTATAAAATATGTGAGCATGAGCTATGCAACGTTGTCTGTATTCATAAAATATATAAGGTCGGCTTTTGCTATTGAGTTACTTACTTTCGGAAAATAAAAACAAGGAAGAGAAGGGTGTGAACAAATTTTTAGTTTAGCCGGTGTGTTGTAATGTACGGCGTGAGTCCAAACATCACGTAGATAGCAGGTTTCCCCCTCTACAAGACACCTCTATCGTTTATATAAATAAATAAACTTCCCAACAAAATCACATCTCCATTCATTCACATATCATCAAGTTTCTATAATCAATCAACTGTTTCTTCTTCTTCTTCTTCACATAAATAAATAAATAAATAAATACAATGGAAGGTGATGATGCATTGATGCAGAAATTGCAAGATCTACAGAAACAGCTGGGGAAAAAACAAATGTTTGAAGATGCCGTTTCTTCAATTACATCTCTGCTTCATCAATTTTATCCTTCTGCTTCTCCTTCGCTTCGTAAATCGGTAATTTTCTCTTTTTTCTATCCCTTACTATGTTTCTAATTGCAATCTGTTTATCGATCTTTCGCTACTTCGGTTCCAATTTTATAAACAAGCTAACGAATTTGCGTTTGTGTGACTGGTTATAAATATATCGGCGTTTGAACAAATGAATGTAGTTGTTGCTGTTGGATTTAAGTGCATCCCTTTTTAGGCATGAGTTATGAACTTATGAAGCTTGATTGATATAAGATTAAAAAAATAATATGATCATTTCTAATCTACCTTATGGAATATGTATAACACACACAGTTAGGCCTTGTGTTCATGTGACAATAGGGGTTCTAGGTTGGGCCAGGTTTTTTTTACCTAAGGCATTGTGGTCTCTGGTTCGGGACTGACGCGGGTAGACTGATTGTACCGGCTTTATAGTGTTGGCTGGACGTGTGAGCTTAGCGTCCAAGGTTCCATACTAAGGAGTATGGAGATGACTGGGTGGGTATGTCAGTGATCCAAATTGCTGTTAAATAAAATATCATATCCAGTTACCAACGAGTTGTATGTGTGTTTCAACTACTGTAACTAGTAATGATACAAATTCACCTTGATGACCTTATGTGTATTGTTGTATCTCAAACTGGCTTGCTGAGTTATAGTTTGCAATTGTTCACAGTATATGTACGGCTATCCACTCTGATTTGCTTTATTATCTTTATTGATTGCATAGTTTTTGATGAATGATACTTATGAAATGAGTTATGAATTTCACAGTTTTTCACTGTCATATCTCGTGTTGCAACCGTGTTAAAGACGAGGTACACATCACCAGGGTTTTGGAATGCTGGACTAAGGCTCTTTCTTGAGGCTGAACAATTGGTGTCTGACTCTTCTGAAAAGCAACATTTACAAACTTGCATTGCTAGAGCCCGAGAGCAGTTGAATGAAATAGATAATCCACCTGAGGAATCTGCACAAAACAGGAGAAATCAAGGTCGATTCTTTTATTCTCATAAAGCCATATCTAATTGAACATAGGGGTGGCTAAATGTTTGGATAGGATAACGGCCTAAAGGGCCAAGATGTGGACCTTTTAGCGCCGGGTCAGGTTATGCTGACCTGCATACAATTGCTTTTATGATTTTAAATTATAAGAAATAGTTTATATAAAACTACATTTCCACAAAAAATGTAACGTGGTTTAGGATGTTTATCTGAATGTAATTTTGGATAACTTTCGAGTTGCTTCACCTGTTCGACTTTTTTTCTTCTTAGTTGAATCTTTTAGCCCATTAACACATTTGATCTTTTTGAGTTATAGCATAACTGATATTAAAGATATTGTTTTTCAGTTGCTGGGAGGTTAGCTCACACCTTCGAATTAGTTGTCATTATTTATTGCAGGGTATCTGTTTGAGGGGCATCTTACAGTGGACCAAGAGCCCCCACAGCCTCAATGGCTCGTTCAGTCAAATCTGATGTCAGCCATTGCTGCTTCCATGTCTCAAGCGGAAACATCAGATGCGCCTAACAATTTACCACAAGAGCTGATGGATAGAATTCAGGAGCTTATACCTAATATATCAGACGAATCCAACAATCTACCACAGGAGATGATAGACAGACTTGTGGCAATGGTACTTTACTCTATTCAAAACACATCTCAACCTATCTTATATTATCTGCAGTGGTGGCAAAATGAGCCGGTTGGGTAATGAGTAAACATGGGTTTGGGTCGAAAATCAAAATCGGTATTCGGTACAATGTCGTGTTGACCAGAACAATATTTGATCAAGTTTTTGTTTTTGTGAAACTAGTGTGTCGATTATAATCACAAAATTAATAACAAATTAACTTTTGAAGAAATAATTTAGGAGGTTTCATATTTTGTACATTCAAAATCTAGTTTGAACTATTTTGACCTGTTTGAACGATATTATTTTAAGCTATTTTTGTTTTCGACTAATCAAAGATGAAACATAACCTGATTCATAAGTAAACAGATCGAACCTGTCATCTCAGCTTCAACAATCGTCTGTGAAGGCAAAGACTTTCCATGTTGAGCATTTTTTTAATAGTTCATTTTGATGTTTACTTGCAGTTCCCTGAGGGAGATTCAGCCCCAAGAGCACCACCAGCAAGTAAAGAAGTGGTTGCAAAGCTTCCGGTAATCACTATCACAAATGAGGTATTGGCCAAGCTAGGACCGGAAGCTGAATGTGCCATTTGTAAAGAGAATTTGATGGTAGATGACAATATGCAAGAGATGCCATGCAAGCATACATTTCATCCTCCTTGCCTTAAGCCATGGCTGGTAATTAGTTGCTACACTTTGTTTTACTCATTATCCCCGCAACTGACTGGCACATAGAGTTGTTAATCTGGTCGTGTTTGCTGGTTGGTTTGTCACAAACCCGAAAATTGTGTCATGACACACGAACCCATACACAGCATGTGTATGACACAACATGGTGGAACTGGAAAAGGAATTATATAAATTTTATGTCGTCGATTAATACTTAGAAGTTACTAATTTACATATATATAATTTTTATTCTTTAGAGTTAAACTATTACATAAAAAAATTGCAAATATAAACTAGTTAAGCGGGGTCAACACACGAACTGAACAAGTTGACACAAGCATGACCCGTTTAACTCTCAGTAGTTAAGCGGGTCAACCCACGAACTGAACAAGTTGACACAAGCATGACCCATTTAACTCTCAAGAGTCAAGAGTGGTAATGCTCGCTGATCACCTTTTGTTGCCTTATTGGTTATAGAAAAAAGTTCTTGTAAAGATGATCTAAATCATTCAAGTTAAATTATTTAAGAGGTTGCATTAAAATAGTCTTTTGGCTGCCACTAATCTGTATGGGCTCATATGACCCGTTTAACATGTAATACGAAACCAATTCAACTCGTTCATCCACTATTAGTGAACAATCAAAGCCTCTACTCACATGTTATTTGACTTAATTGAATTCAGGTTGTAAAACTTATGGTCTTTATGTGACAGGATGAGCATAATTCTTGCCCAATTTGTCGGCATGAACTACGGACAGATGATCATGAGTACGAAAGCAGGAAGGAGCGGGAGAAGGAGGCTGAAGAAGAAAGGAAAGGAGCTGCAAATGCAGTCCGTGGAGGTGAATATATGTATGTATAGGTTATAAGAAACCAGTGTTTGTGAATTTTTATTTTGTATGACATCATGTTACATTTTGCATTTATATATAATAATAATGTGTTTGATGATTTTGATCTGGCATGTGATATTATGATGTGATTTAATATTCTGAGATCCAATCAAGTCTAAAACATTAATTAATAAGGGGTAAAACTTCTAACATGTTACAGAAATAGCCATAACAGCATGAGCATTAGCATCCATGGTCCGGGGATTTAAAAACACTATAAAACGTGCATAGTCTGCTAAAGCATCACAAAACATCCATATTTTAGAACACTAAAAAAACGTCTCAACAACAATACTAAAACGTGCATAGTTTGCTTGTCTACTTGGTGATGATGGGTTGGTGAGGTGGTTGTTGTGTTGTGGTAAGTTTTGGATGTTTACTTGACAATTCACGATGATATTACCATGGTGTGGCAGGTTCGATAGATGGTAGGTTCTCACTTGTAACCACAATTGCAGCCATGATGCCGTTTGACTTTTTTTAACTAAGTGTCAGTTATATTTACTATAATGATGTCTTGTGTGATTGTGTTTTATAATGTCAAAAAACTTGATTTTGTTATAAATATAATTGGATATGTTCGATCTTCGTTTTGGGTGAATGGATTTTAAGCCCTTGATTTTCATTACTATCACAAGAACAAAGTGTTATATTGTCATCCCAGATCCTGATGAACCAGTCATCAAAACCCAATCTCCACACTAGTTAGAGAAACCCATTTTGGTATTTTGATTATGACCAAAACTAGCTTCTTAGTCGGATAAACAAAGATTGTAAGTACGTTTCCCCTCTTCCAACCTTTGTTGCAAATTGATGATCTTGTTGTAGTTTGAGCCTATGTGTATGAAGAAAAATTAGTATAAAAGAAAGTATCATTAACATCAACTTAGACACAGAACACGAAACCGGATATGAAGAGCTGACAACAGAAAAAGGTCACACGATGCCCAAGTCAGCGAATATAACTAGCATGTTTTTAGAGTGTTCAAATTGATTATGTTTTCATGTTTTTGTTTGTTTCTAATTGCATGTCTTTGATATGTTCAATATTCCTTAAGTTTAAGTAAAAACTTCTTTCCTATACATGAATGAATAAAGATATAAGTTGTTGTTTTCCCCCTTAGGTGGATGTGGAAAAGAAATGAGGGGTTGATCGTCCACTTCTACCCTAACAAAGAAATTATCATATAGTAACAAAGAAATTATCATATAGTAAGACAAACCTCAAGCGTAAGTTGTAAATTGAGGAAACAATAACTTATTAATTTGTTTTTTAAACAAATAATTGTTAACTATTACTATATGGCAAACGTTACAAAAAAACCAAATTCACAGACAAATGTATATGACATTATATTTGACCCGTGTAATTTTTTTATAAAAGTATAACATCTAAACCGCTAAACGTAAGAAAAAAAGTAGAACAATATTATATTTGACAAGATTCATATTTGAATACCTTTTATACTAAAACGCACATAAAAGTAAGAATGTCAAGAATATATTCAAAATCTTATAAAACATTAAATTTAAAAAGCTGCATACTCACACCTCAATACGAAGGCGTGAGGATAAACAACTTTGCATACTAAACTTAACTTAAAATAAGCATTTCAAATAGTTTTCTAAGCTCGATACGTATCACCATAACCAAAACAATCATGTCCATATACACCTTACACAACCATTGAGGTCATGCACTCATGGTGAATAGGTTGGTTGCGCCATGTGTATACAAAAATAATATTGTCTAACACATATATCATTGTAAAATGAAGGATTTACAAAAAATACACTCGACTATTTTTCACACCCTTTATGCGTGTCCGCTCTATTGAGAGTGGTGGGGGGTGGACACATGTAAGCATACGGTTATGCCCCTACCCGCACGGTAACACTGCCACTACCCATGCGGGTAGGGGTGACAGTAGTTGACAACGGGTTCCGGTACATGTGAGCCACATTTCACAACTTTTTAAGCATTTTTGTCCTTTTTATAAATGATGTATGAGATGCAGTGTTGTGATTGTTGGGTTGTAAGTGTAGTGTGAGGTACTTGACACACACCAAATATAAGGAGTGAAAGTAGTGCGAGGTAGTGTATCAGTGTGATGGTATTTATGAGATGAAATGTTATGATTATTGGTCTTAAGGGCGGGGTGCTTGTTTGGGTTTGAATGAAACCATTCAGAGGCTCACGTTTGATTCGGTCAGACATGTAGGTGTTTGGCTGAAACGTCTGAATGTCGGAAGGTCTGAGCGAATGAGAGGGTGGGCGTCTGAGCGATTCAGACGCAGGTGAAGGTCTAAGCGACATATGAATAAGAGGATAAGAAGACACACGAAGAAGATGCAACCAAGAAGCGGCAAGAAGAGTGTTGATAAGTGAAGCAACGATGATGGTGGGCGATGAAGGCTGCTGGTGAAGGAGATGAAGAGCGTTGATGAAGAATGAAGACTGTTGGTGAAGTGAAAGGCAGGGGAAGAAGCGGTGAAAAACAAAAACACTATCGCACAGACTCGGTTTTTTGAAGTAGCATTCGTGTATGCAGGTCGGGCGGGCGTTGCATTGAGTCAAAGAATTTAAACAAAATTTACACCCCCTGCATGTGGGTAGATGCTAGAGTAAATGTAACAAAAGAATTTAACATGTCATGAAGGCTTGCATATATAAACTAACAATGTTTTTATTTCCACTCTAATGTGGGATAAAGTAAATGAAACAAAAATTTTAAAATCTCATTCAGATGTCTAACAAAACAGAACCTCTTAACCATTCAACACTTAACCATTCAGACACCTTAACCATTCAGACATCTTAACCATTCAGCACTTGACCATTCAGCATTGCCAAACAGCCCTTTACTATCTTTTGAAAATACACGCTTAAACGTTATTTGATAAGAATTTTAAACACTTTTTTGCGACATGTATAACGTATGTACTTTTCATATATTTTTTATTTTATATTCAGACTTTTTAATTACTTTTACATATATCTTGTTTCTCTTGTAACTTTTAAAGTAGAAAGTTTCCTAAAACTCCGACGTCTACCGTCCTATGATTATTTTAACCTTCATATTTTTCTTCTATCAAGATTGGATGAAATTGACGCCCATGCCATTGTGATGTCCTTATTTTTATCGACTTTTCAACGTTAACTTCTTTTAACATGCTAAACTTTTTATACAACTTTTTGACTATCATCAATGCACTCGTATTAACGTGTGAACTAATGCAAACGTAATCCCATGTTTATTTCGTATCGTCTTTTTCTTTTTAGCTGATTCATTTCTAATATAAGCTTTTCGAGTATTGCCCAATCCGCTAGCTATAACGCGTAAGTTTATATGAGGGATGGTTTAAACATGTATTTAATCATTTATCATTTTGTAGGAACTTTTAAATCCCTTATCTGTTTCCAGATCCAAAATCAGTCACCATTTCATATCCACAAATCCACTTGAGGAGCAAAAACCCAAAACAAAAGGGTTTCTTTTTCTTTCTTTGATCTAAACATACAAATCACTCGTTTCTTTCTACATAGTTCTTGTAGGATAGTTATAATCGATCTCTTGTCATTATAGATCCATTCATTGATTTGATCGGTTCAAACCCCTTTATTTCTTTCCCCGACAAGATCCAACACAACACGCTGTTATTCATTTATATCACTAACCCATATTCAGATTTTGATTAAAACAACTCTTGCCCAAGTTTTTTTTCTTCTTGATCCATTTTTTGGGAAAATCCTGTTTGGGTTTTAGATAACCAGATCTAAGTGTTGAGAAGGATCTTGTTGGTGTATCATTTACTAAACTTCAATCTTTGCATATAAGGTGTTTGATGTTTTGCCGCTGTGATGCAGACTGATCAAAGAAGAAAGGTAACCCTAGTTTTTAAGTTTCTTTACTTAACAAGATTGTCATTTTCTTGTTTACGATGTTATAATATGGTATGGTTGATATGATATGGTGTTAAGTTGTTAGAAACATTTGATGGGATATTGAGAAATTTTGTAATATGATTTGCACTTTAGATGATGTTTAAGAAGTTGTACAAAATGATTTGATGTTGCAGGGATCTGGGGAGTTTGATTTTTTCACTGAATATGGTGAAGGGAGTAGGTATAGAATAGAAGAAGTAATTGGTAAAGGAAGCTATGGTGTTGTTTGCTCTGCATATGATACACATCTTGGTGAAAAAGTAGCAATAAAAAAGATAAATGATATATTTGAGCATGTATCTGATGCCACTCGCATTCTTCGTGAGATTAAGCTTCTTAGGCTTCTTCGCCATCCCGACATTGTGGAGATAAAGCATATCTTGTTACCACCTTCAAGAAGAGAGTTTAAAGACATATATGTGGTGTTTGAGCTTATGGAGTCGGATTTGCATCAAGTTATCAAGGCTAATGATGACTTGACACCCGAACATTATCAGTTCTTTCTTTATCAGCTTCTTCGAGGATTGAAGTACATACATACAGGTTATGTTGATTGTTGTTGTCCTGTTATGCTTATTTGGTTTAAGTTCTTATATGTTTGTTGAATCTGATTTTGAGTTATGTATTTTGCAGCAAATGTATACCACAGAGATCTAAAACCCAAAAATATCTTGGCTAATGCTGACTGCAAACTGAAGATCTGTGACTTTGGTCTTGCAAGAGTTGCCTTCAATGATACACCTACTGCAATTTTCTGGACAGTATGTCTTGATTCATATAAAATATAGTTTATGATTGAAGTTAGAGGTGGCAATATGCTTTGCATCAGGAGTGCATAATGCGATGATGGATCTCATCATTGCAGTTCCATGGTGCCCATGTGATGCACTTGATGTGGTGTTATGCGATTAGATGCATGATGCCTTGTGTTGAAACGCATCATGCAGCTGACCAGTACCTGAACAACTTATTAATCTGAACATATTGGCTTTCAGGGTTTGATGTTCTGATGCGACCGGTATTTGAACAAATTAGATCATGGATTAAAATAAGTTTAATAAATTTTATTCAACAAATCTGACTATTATATTGAACAAATAGGCTTTCGGGGTTCAAACGCATTGCAGTGCTAAACACATGTTAAAACCAAGGCAATGTGGAGCGCTTGGGCTTGGGTGACGGGTCCGAACGGGATGGATCAAGTAATTTTTTGGTGAACATTTTTTTAGATGGGTGTGTCAAATAAAATTTAATGAAGTTTTACCATTTTTGTTATATTCCAAAATTTTGGTTAAATTATATCTAGGAGGTATTATGAATTAAAGATGCACTTGGGGTTACTTTTGGTCCATTTGAACCGTTGTAGCTGTTGAAACATAACGTGAAATGACTATGGTTTGTTTACAGGATTATGTTGCTACAAGATGGTACAGGGCTCCAGAGTTGTGTGGATCATTTTTCTCTAAGGTAAAGCACAAAGTACTGTAGTTATATGCTTTACATTATTTAGGTTTAGTGATATTATTGGTTCAATAGTAGCTAAAGTTGATATTTCTATATAAACAAAAGGGCATCACCTAATTCAACTTGATTTTTTTGTGCAGTATACACCAGCTATAGACACATGGAGTATTGGCTGTATCTTTGCAGAGCTTTTGACTGGAAAACCACTTTTTCCTGGGAAAAATGTGGTGCATCAGTTGGACCTGATGACCGACCTTTTGGGGACACCATCACCTGAAGCTATTGCTAGGGTTCGTTTATCTTATTGTTGACGAATTAATATATATACACGTGGCTTGATATTGATGATCTTGTTATTTTATCTTTAAGTCGCTATAAGCGTTTCGATAAGCAGATAATTTTGCCTTATCATTTTTTGACTATGCTGATGCAGGGGACAGATATTATTTAACAAAATAATAGGTTTTTTTTATTGTTTGGATAAACATAATCAGTTTCTCATGGTTAGATTATATTGAGGGTCAAAAATCTGTTTTAAAAAGTCAGTTACATACCAACGAAGATTGTCTTTTGTCTTTCTATCTATTAGTTATCAAACAATCAAATCTTGCCAAAAACAGAGGCAATCGACTATCTGATTCTTACAAATTCAAACACAAGCATAGATCCCTTATAACCGATTTTTTGATTATTCAATGTGACAATCACTTTCAAGTCACACATGCATTTGCTTTCATTTTTGTTTTTTTGGCATATTAATGTTGACGTGTCACAAGCAGATAAGAAATGAGAAGGCGAGGCGATACTTAAGCAGCATGAGGAAGAAGAAACCAATTCCTTTTTCACAGAAGTTTCCAAATGCTGATCCTCTTGCTCTGCGTTTATTAGAAAGAATGCTTGCATTTGAGCCTAAAGATCGTCCTACCGCTGAGGAGGTAGTATCTTATCTGTTTCTATTAAAAAAATTTTTTTATCTAAAAGTTATTCGTTTGGAGAAGTTACTTATATCACTTATTTTGTTAGGCCCTGGCTGATCCATATTTCAAGAATTTGGCTAAGGTTGAAAGGGAACCTTCCGCTCAACCTGTTACTAAGATGGAATTTGAGTTTGAAAGAAGAAGAATTACAAAAGATGATGTACGTGAATTGATTTATAGAGAGATTCTTGAGTATCATCCCAATATGCTGAAAGAATACTTGGATGGAGCTGAACCAACAGGCTTCATGTATCCAAGGTGAAGTTATCTGGAACTCTTGTTCTATTTTGTAACATAATGTTTAGAGGTGGCAAAATGGCTGTGTTAAATCGGGTAGGTAGGTATATGGTACGGGATTGGTTTGCTTGACAAGACGCTTTTTGTTTATTCTTTTTTTGCTATTTATAGGTAACCCAGGTGCTAAATATGGTTACAAAAGCTAATTTATAGAACAATAATCTATATCTATTAACAGAGCAATTCAAAAGGTGTACGCTTCTAAATACAGTTTGGTTGACTACATGTTTTCTTGTCAGCTAATATTTTTTTATTGTTCTCATCAGCAAATGGGTTGAAATTTGTTATATGGTATGTAAACACCGATTAGATCCTATACTTATCACTAGCGTCTGAACTTGACATTACTAGTGTTTATCTATATGTATGCTTTATAGTTGGGTTTCACAAGAATGTGATGTTGCTCATTGTCTTGTAATAAGTGGCAAAATGAGGGGTCAGACAGGTCAAGTTAAATAAGGTTCAGGTCATTCTTGACAATGTATTTTAGCCTTTTAGGACGGGCAAAAATGTGTGCGGTTGGGTTGTCAGTATTGTTGCTTTTCTATATCTTAACATGTAATATACTAAATAATGAGTATGTACTAATGTGTATAATAACTAAATTAAACTTAGGACATATTCTTTTAAATAACTAAATTGCCTTTTTTTAACTTTATGCTTGAGATTAGTGTGTTCAGCAATATACATTCCATCACATGAAATGATTAATCAGTAATATTTTAAGAAGCATGTGGTGAATCTTTCTAACTCACAACAGTCTAATTTTTATATATTTTTCTTTCCTTTTAACTTTACAGTGCTGTTGACCAATTCAAGAAACAGTTTGCTCATCTTGAGGAACATTATGGCAAAGGTACATCAGCTGCACCTCTAGAGAGGCAACAATCTTCGTCATTACCCAGGTAATCTCTAGTTATGACTACAGAATCATATTCTTTCAATACTAATCTTATTTATGCTTTAAAAATTCGCCTTAAGCTACTTTCAACCTGTCCAACTGACTTCTTTCTAAGCTTTTCTTTTTTACGTTACCCATTGGGCATAAAGAAAAACCTGAATTGCCCCGTTCATGAACAGTGAATGTTTTTTTCTCTTTGAGTTCTGAGCTTGTTATTGCTTAATTTTTGGATACAGGGCTTGTGTATTATATCCAAAAGAGCCCGCACAAGCTACAGTAGAAGTTACAAATGGTCTATCAAATTGTTCAATAAAAGAAGTTGGGAAGCAGTACGTGGCTAACCCTGTGCCAATGACCAGACTTCCTCAAAGCATCCAAGGTTTGATGATTCAATGAACTCATGCACTTACATATAACTAGGATATATATGTCACCCTCGTTTCTCATCATAGTCTCTTTATTACCTATTAGCTATCATCATTGCCCACTTAGCTTGAATTTCAAATCACCATGTTTAATTTGTTTCATATATTGTTTGCATCGGTAATCATATTGAACACAGTCTCTATTTCTTTTTAGGATGATTAAACATAAATTGCTATTATATCAAAATTTTCCATGAAGTATTTTGGTTCGTTCATCCCTATATGTGGTTTTATAGGTTCAATAGTTATTTACATTTGTTTTTATGTACTGATCTCTTAAATAACAAAATTTCACTCTTTGGTGATTATGACAACTGCGAACAACAAAAGCTCATCAAAATACTTATTATTTGCAGTTGTTATTGCAGCTGATGAATAGATCTGATTTTGTTTGTTTGTTTGTTTGGCTTCAACAGGGGGGAGTGCTGCAAGGCCTGGCAAAGTAGTTGGTTCTGTAGCACGTTATAACAACAGTGACGCTCTCGAACAACGAAGGGCGGGTAGGAATAATCCAGTAGCCGCCCCAACCCATTACCCGCTGCCCGCTTCTTCCTATCCGAAACGAAGCAACAGCTCATCCACCTGCAAAAACAATAAGGTAGAAACCACCATAGAAGTTTCTTCTGCTAACGGGCCTCCATATGTTCCAAGAAAAGTTGCTGCTGCTCAAGGCGGGCTTGGTAGTCAGTGGTATTGACTTCCTTAACAGGCGGGTCAAAATCATGTTAAGGCTTCGCAGGTAAAGTGACTTCGAGGTACACGCTTACTTAAAAAAGGACTATTAACAGGCGAATAACGACGTTTGACTTGTAAAAATAACTATTTGTTCAAGACCAGAGTGTGAATTGTAATATGTGTTTAAAGATGGTGAATGTGCATGCATCCAGTTTCTTAGTTTCATTAATTCATGTTTTTTTGTTTATGAACCCAAATAAATAAAAAAAAATCATACAATCAAAATGTATGAAAAACAGTTAAGATTGCAAGATGATATGGTTGGCTCTTTGGGATTGTGTATATTGCTTGTATCAGGCTACTGGCCTATACAACAACCACAGCTTAAGTCACACTTCAGTGTTAAACAATAAAATTTTACATTAATCTCATTTGTCTTATTATCATATTCCATGGTTAATTACAATTTAAATAGATTATTAATGCAATTAAATCATGATAAATGTAAGTACATACACAAATAATTGATATTAATAAAGTTGTGAGCTTCAAAACTTGAGTTTTATATATAACCAATTCTTTTAAAATGAAGATTCATTTTTATCATCTCCGTAACTTTTTTTAAACATCTAAGAAATAATAACAAAGTAAATGTTAGTGTAAATGTGTGTAAGAAGTGATAAAGATAAAGATTGAGAGTAAAATGTGTTAAGTTAAATAACATTTAAAAAGTAATAATAAAGTGTGATAATTACTTGAAGTTTAATCCCAAGAGACTTTTTTTATCGTCGTATGTTAGCTTGTGTAGACAAAATTAGGTATGATGTTTACTATCTTGTTTATGCTTAAATTATTTAGGATTTTTACTGTAGTTACAGGATGTTATGATTATTTTTAGAATAACTCATATTCTACTCGTATAGTCAGATGCCTATATATTTGTTTATTTTAAATAGACTCTTAATCTACTCCTATAAAACATATACCTACATCTTGTAGTATGTAAATCTTTAATATCTTGAATAATGACAAAACACCTTATCACGAGAATGTTTCATTGAGAACATAAGATTTTTGTATTTGGAAGGATTGAAGATTTCATTAACTAGACAACCATCAAGTAGCTAGGATTTAAAAAAAAGGTACAAGAATGGAAAAAAGAACTATAAAAAACAATAAGTGTAACCACCTGCAACTACCTTAGACTTTCTTTAAGGAGGATTGCAAATAAGAGCTAATCCTATAATTGTAATAGTAAGATTAGGGTGGTGGGAGTGGGTTGTGGCATACCCTCACTACCCTCACAACCCACCAATCATAATGCTACATATTACAACTACCCTTACACTACCCTCACTTTTTATATTTGGTGGGTGTCAAGTACCCTTACACTACCCTCACAACCCACCAATCACAACACTTCACATCACACCTCATTTATAAAAAGATAAAAATGCTTAAAAGTTGTGAGATGTGGCACAAAAAACAAGGTGAACTTGCAACGGGTATGGGTACCCGTGGTCTTCATACCCGCACCCTACCCGCATGGGTGGCGGTGGTGTTACCGCGCAGGTAGGCCCCTACCCGCACCATTACCCGTGTCCACACCCACCACCCTAAGGGTGGGTGGGTACACATGCCCTGGATTACCGGATTCATTTTCGTCCTGATCCACCATGAAAACTTTTTGAATGCTCGATAAACGGAAAAAGAGAAGCTCAAATAGAAAACAATACTACTGTTAGATAGCGATCCAGGCAAGCGCCAAAGAAAGAAGGGGAGACTTATACACGAAACACCAACATGCTACACATAATACTATTTTCTATCTATACCGAAATACTGGAACTTATATGTTCCTTTTACATATTTAACTACGCTAATGGTCTTTGCCGCAACAACACGCGTTACAAAAACGTGTTGTATCACACGACTTCATACGTTTCTATTCAAGTATTTAACCACATCAATTTCATAATTCTAGACATGTCCACGTTAAAATCATCGTACAACTCTACAGTAACACAAAAGCTTTCACGTTTCAACATTAGATTATTATGTATATGAATCTAAATACTCAACGTTAACTTTTTTTTTTCACGCTTTAACGTCACTCCCACGACACAAAGGACTGAAGGAGCATATGTCTATTAAGTCATAACTAGTTACTTTGGTAAAACAAATAAAATCAAAGGAGCAAGTCTGCATATTGACATATAGTTAAAGGGTAGATGTTAGTAAAACAAACCCAACAGGGTCAAGTACTTATTTGTATCGGATACAGGGGTTTTCAGTTCTCAGAAAACTTTTATCAAACACTTAGAGTGCATACATACATACGGACTCAACTCCAATCTCAACAATCTAATTCTTCTTCGCATCGATTTCAAATTCAATGTCGTCAATTTACGTATCGGAGCCACCTACAAAGGGTAAGGTTATACTGCACACCAATTACGGGCCCCTTGACATCGAGCTGTGGCCAAAAGAGGCGCCTAAAGCCGTCAGAAATTTCGTTCAATTGTGCGTTGATGGTTACTATGATGGAACCATTTTCCATCGCATTATCAAGTCCTTCATGGTTCAAGGTGGTGATCCCACTGGTACTGGCACTGGTAAGTTCATATCTGCCCTCATTAGGTATTTCTAGAAGCTTATATTCAGTTCCTAATTGATCTGTTTATTAGGGATGAAATGCTATTTTTATGTAACTTAATTGATTGTTTAGTATGGTGATTAGTGTTATTGTGAATCCTGAAATGATGAAAAAAGTTTTTTTTTTCTTGAGGTATGTTGCATACTTGATTGTTTAGTAATGGTGCAACTGTAGTTTGTCCATTAGCGTTGATGTTAGTTATGAAGCATGTCCCATTGCCTTGGTCTTTGCTTACAATGTTAACTTGAAGCATCCCTGTAAATTATAGGATTGGTGTTAGCTACTTTCTAGGCTGCCTTTAGTTTTAGCCACTTCAGTATTAGGGGTGCTTTAGTTTTAGGCGTGTCTGCAGTCTTAAAGGGCGCTTTAGCATGAGCTACTTTTAGTCGTAGGTGTTTTATCTTCTGCTATCACTATATTCTACAATGATATGTGTTTTTTTTACATACACCATACTTCTGTTATGAGCCGAGGGTCTCTATGCGAGTAGCCTATTTCTCAAATGGGATAGAGGTGAGGTTTTCTCTAAACTCATTCTCCCCAGACCCTAGTGTATGCCTAAGATTTTATCGGGTATGTTTATTTGTTTATTTAATAGTTGACGGTGGCTTTCGTCTTACCTAATTGAGGTTGGTAATGGGGCTAAGTGGGTTTAGTAGAAATATTAAGGGGATGGACAGGGGCTTAAATTCTTCTACCTTTTTTGTATTGCATTCAGTTAATAAAATCAACCAATAGGCAGGTTACCCTTGTTTAGGTTATTTACTATTAGGACTAGTGTGATAACATGGTTGAGCATTAAAGTTTGTACTTTGTTTCCTTGGTTCCTAGTGGCTTCTAGCTAATGTCTAAGAAAATGGGATGGGATGTTGTGTTTTCTTCATTTCTTTGTGTTTGTACATTAGCAATGGCTTGTAATATTTTAGTGTTGCATGATTGTTTCAAAAAGTGTGAAATTTAAAGGCAATTGTATTGGTTGTTGAACAATTAGTATACCAACTGTTGTTGTTGCTTGTTTTATAAAGGACAATGCTTTATTCCTGTTCTTCCATATTCTTCTGAACTAGACTTGGGCATATGGTTGTTGTGATATGATGTTGATAACTTGATATATGAGTAGAATGAAAGATTTAGGTAATCACTGAGAAGTGTTATTCTATTTAATGCTCTAATTCTTTCTGAACCTTTTGGTTCATTCGGATTGTTTAAACCTAGTTACCTAGTACCTGTCTTAGAAATGTGTAATCAAAAGAATGGGTTACTTTTGAGCCACGTTGGCTGCCGGATAACAACAGTAGCACTTAACTGGCATTGTGTTTCTCTAAATTGTCTTGAAGCTCTGCTTAGAGGTGAAGAAACAAATAAGAGAAATTAGCTTCTAGAAAACAGTATGGTGTGTGATCAATTGTGGTCAGTTTCAAAGGGTATCCATTTTCAGGGCTGTCATAGTGATGCAGTCTTGGTCTTTGTAACACTTTCACCATGTTGCAGTTTTAATTACTAGCATGATGCCTGCTTTCTTGTTGATTCTGCATATGTTCATTTCAAATTTTACTTGTTAATAAATAAATTATATATTGATTCAACCATCTCTCTCTTAACTTGACTACTGGAATACAATTCTATACCGTTGTTATTTTTATCTATTGAAGGCCTTAGTCTTTTCATGTTGATCAATGATAAAAATTACAACATCCGTTAATGATGTTACGTATTTAGTTCTGTCGCATGTATGTTTGTGAGTGAGATAATTGTAAACAATATTTCAGATACCCATGTTGCAAAGGGCTGTGTTGATTCTCATTTGTCACATAAATATTGTTTTTGAACTCTCAGGTGGTGAAAGTATATACGGAGGGACATTCGCTGATGAGTTCCATTCTCGTCTAAGATTCAACCACAGGGGTTTAGTTGCATGTGCGAATTCCAATTCACCAAATACAAATGGAAGTCAATTCTTTATAACTCTGGATCGATGTGATTGGCTTGACAAAAAGCATACCATATTTGGCAAGGTAATACAACTTCATATGATGCATAATCACTTTGCTTGCCCGTTTCTTTGAATATTGATGAATTTTATATGGTCTATAGGTCACTGGAGATTCATTATATAACTTGTTAAATATGGGTGATATTGAAACTGATAAAGATGACCGTCCAATTGATTCTCCTCCAAAAATAACATCTATTGAGGTATACCTTTTATCTATATTTCATTTTATCTTTTGCGATGTCACTAGGAATTGGAAAACACAGCAGATGCAATTCTGCATTTTGACCTTACCTATGCGCATGTTGATTTGAGTTGTGTTTCATCTCTTTAATTTGTAAAATCAATAAGTTTATAGAAAGGAAACATGTCAAATAGGTTGATACGTAAACCGGATTGAAGTCATCCGAAGTATATATCTTTATCTGAAATACATGTAACTTTCTAGAGTAAATTTCATTTATCGCCATCTAAACTTGCAAACTATCATATTTCCCATCACAAAAGTTTCAATGCATAATGTACATTGCTCTTAAAGCATGATATTTTTCAACTTTAAAGGGGATATATGAAATTGCCTCAAATTTTGAAGGACAGAATTGTTTCAGTCCTATGTAATTATACGTTTTGTCTCACTGCCCCTAAGCTGGCCAATATACCACCACAAGAAAAATAATAATAAATGACTCATGTTATGGCAAAAATACTAGAACTGCATAAACTTGGTATTTCATAAATCTCTGTTTTGTTGGGTGTTGGGATCATTAATCCTTTCATAAACATCAGGTGTTGTGGAACCCATTTGATGATATTTTTCCAAGAACTGCACCTGCCAAATCTTTGCCATCATCTACCATGGAATCCGACAAAAAGGATACAAAAAAGAAGGCTACAAAGTAAGGCTTTTATCCTGCCTTTGGAGTGGTTCAAAATTGATATCAGATAGTTCTCCTTTTACTTTTAAAGTCTCTTAATCTTGTGATTTTCATGTAATATTTCTAGAAAGTTGAACTTGCTTTCATTTGGAGAAGAAGCTCAAGAAGAGGAGAAAGAACTGGCAGCTGTGAAGATTAAGATAAAAAGTAGTCATGATGTATTGAATGATCCTCGTCTTTTGAAAGAAGAATCTGCAAGCGATAATTTAGTAAGTATATATTTATGGTTTTATTACATAGATTTAAATACTTTCTATTTTTCTAATCATATTCGACATGTTAATTACTTGTAATCATATTAGACAAATATTGCATTCGTCAACCCAACCCTCCATGACCTCGCCAGTTGCCTTTTAGAAAAAGTAGTCTTTGACTTCGTTCATGATTGAACCATACTGTAGACCTTTTATTTGACGGAAACATGTTGACCAAAAACAGTGCAGTAAAAATAGCCGGCAACTGAAAGCACAACAATATGGACGCAGTGGTTCACTTTCATTCAATGGTTTTAACCAGGTTATGTTTACCGCCAAACTAGAGACGAGGGGATTTGTTTTACCTTTTTTTTTAACTAGGTTTTAACCATTCGGTTGGTGATGATGGGTAAGGAATCTTGCTTATTTTTGGTTATAAGCTTTGAAATTTTGGTACTCATTAGAGGCTTCTGGTTGTTAATTCTGTTAGATATTTTTATTATGTATTTATATTTACCGAATGTTACTTTTTTAAAAATATTTGTTTATTACATATATATTTTCATTTTACAATTATGCCTTTTTTTTTGTCTCAGATGTGTGTTATTTATGCTTTGTGCCTAGGGCCCTTTGCGCGACTTCGACTTCATATAATTTTATTGCTTTGCAATATCTAGAGTACACAATTACAATTGCATGTGAGATGCTATAAAAAATAGTCGGATTAAAGTTAGTAACTTGATCCCTTAGTTGTGTGTAAGTGTGTAACCAACCGCTGAACCAAATTTAAGATTCATTGCGTATAGTCAGCAGAGAAAATCAGCTTCGACAATATCACCTTTGGATGATTCCAAAGCTAAACCTACATCTAAGCTACAAATGTCTCCGAAGCTGGGTAGCTGACCAAAGCTAAGGTTGTCTTTGTTGAACATAATCAACAAGCTAACTGCTCTCCAAGACCTGTATAATGTAGTAAACCTTCTCTCTCTAGCTCTATAGTTGAAGCTATTCAGAGCTTCAAATTCTCTTTTGTCACCACCTCGTAAACATATATGTAGAATTCTTGGTACCAGGGATTTTTTTCAAAGGCAATGTATCATCATTCACCGATTCCCTGATGAAGTAATAACTCATCTGGATGTTATATTGTTCTGCTGTGAAACACCAGATGAGTGATGACACACCCTGACTCAGTGGAGAATAGTCAGAATACACCGAGAAGAAGGGTTACGATCATCAAACTAGCTATTTTTCTCATTAATACTGTTAGGATCGGGTTGCGTGCACACACACGATCAAACTGCAGAAAAAAGTAACGAACACGAGACACACAGATTTATAGTAGTTTGGTCGGTGTGACATGCATCCACTTTGTTGCAATTAGGAATTTATTATTGTTATGCTGCTTCTCTGCTCTCGTGATGAGACTTTAGAGATTACAAATGAGGGACCTATCTGTATATAATAAAATGACTAGGGTAAATAACTTTGGGAAGAAGAAGACGTTATAATAGCCAACTAACTAAAATAAACCGAGAAGCAATTAGGACCGGCAACCCTAGATCCTACACAGAGATCATATACCTGCCTAAGTGATTGTTTGTGCTTTGCAGTAAACTTGTAACTCAACATTGAATAAAATGAAGCTGTGCGAGCTCTAAAAATTGTGGGGCTAAATTCTTGCTGGGTTTCAGTTAGTTATTTTAGAGATGTTTAACAGAGATCATATACCCGAACCACTAATATTGACTGTAGGATAACTTTGTTCAGTTCTTTTCTAGGCAGAAGAAACACAGTAATCTGGGTTGATATTCCTTACATTTGTTTTGTTCATGATTTCTGCTAGAAAGACTAACTTTTTACTAATATAAGTTGTATGGTTGCAGAATCCAGCTGAAGATAAAGCAAGAAGAGATTTGCAAATGAGTGTTAGAGAAGCTTTAAGCTCTCGGAAGGAAGAGTTACCCAAGGAATCGAATGCTGACTCAGCAGATGAAAATGATGATGACGAGGGAAGCTTTGATGCACGGATGCGTCTACAGATACTTAAAAAGAAAAAGGAGCTTGGAGACATGCCACCCAAGCAAAAAGGGCACAAAGGTAAATTAAACCCAAAAGTAAACTCATTTTTATTAAGTAATGGTTGATGAAGCATGCAATTGTTTTTAAGATTGCAATGCTCGTGAAAGATTAATGGGGTTCAACATTTTAGCCTTTTGTCCCTGCATGACTTTACTACTCTGTTTTGATCATATATGTTGGCATACCTATAGTCGTGCCATAATATTCTTTTTAGCCAAACTTTAAAAAACTGAATCTGTGTCTTAAATCACTTAATTTCACTGTTGCATTTTCAGAGAGTTCAATGCCTAGGAACCATGAAAAGTCTCCACCAAGGTATTATTTATTATACGCAATTACATTGATGGACTCATGTTCTATTTGGGTAACTTTAAAATAG
Source organism: Tagetes erecta (assembly GCA_030867185.1). Classification (NCBI taxonomy): domain Eukaryota; kingdom Viridiplantae; phylum Streptophyta; class Magnoliopsida; order Asterales; family Asteraceae; genus Tagetes; species Tagetes erecta. The sequence goes on along the minus strand of CM061492.1, from coordinate 11,242,165 downwards.
AGTTCCAGTTTCAACTCATTGACTTATGAATGAGTTGATTTGGGTAGTGTGTCATCTTCAACAGGTCAAACAAAGAAATAAAATAGCAAAAGGGGGGACAGGTAAAACACTTTGAAAGTCGTCCAAGTTCTATTTTTAATTCATACAACCTTTTTAAAATATCTTAGATTATGATTGTAGCAATATTGTTTTGTAACCATATTAAAGGCCTCAATTACTTGTAGGTTAACCTAACCCAATCCCACCTGTTTCGATCCGAATTCATTTTGACCTGCTCCAACCCGACCATCTTGTCTGTTTTTATGCTTTCTCGCATCTTAAGATTTTCTATTTTTCCCTGCCAATAGATCAAAAGACGAAAGCCCTGATGACGGACCCAAAGCCCACAAGTTGTCTTTGAAGAAAAAAGGAATTGGATCAGAAGTGAGAGCTGAACGTATGGCCAATGCAGATGCAGACTTGCAGCTTTTGAATCCACATGAAAGAGAGAGACAATTAATGAAGCAGAAGAAACGCAGAAGACAAGGACATGAAGAAGATGTAAGTCATGGGAATACTCTTATTTTATATGCATAATTCTTTAGTGTTTTATTTTATTTTATTTATTTACTATTAATGATGTTATTTTGTTGAATATGTACTTAAATGATTAATATGTGGTCATCGTTTTTATTGATGTAGGTGCTAGCGAAACTAGAAAGGGTCAAATCTTTGTTTAATCGACCTCCATCAGCTAATGATGATTTGGAGGGTAAAGATGAAGATGATACCTCTGACTGGATTAAAAGCAAATTAAAGTTTGCACCTGATAAGGTAAGTTTTTATCCATTCGTCTATCTTTAGGGGTGGGAATATGGATGGGTTGGGTAAGGGGTCAAAAGTTCTTGTTCGAACCACTAACTACAGTTCGTAAAATTGCAAACCAAACTGGCTTGGCTGTGTGGGTAGGCCAAGACGCTCAGTTTTGTTGGCTAAACTGGTTTTATTTATTTATTTTGCTCTATTTTAATTTTTTAAATTCAAAACTTTTATTATATAAAATTTATGAAAATGATATAGATGGTTTATGACTATTTTGCATATTCGTAACCACATATTTCAAAAATAAAAGATTAAAAAGGTAAACGGTTCTTAATCACCTAATATTTTAGGTTGACCTTCCTTTCTGTTACACCAGCTTACATGACCCTTGCTTTACACCTAGCTAGCAAAACCTTTTTTGCTGTGTGATATATATAATCAATTTGGTTCAAGTGTATTATATTTCTACTTATTGGATGCATTATTTTTATTTTTAAATGATTTGCAGGATAGTATGTCACGAAGAAATGATCCAAATGACTATGTAGTGGTTGACCCTCTTTTGGAGAAAGGAAAAGAAAAATTCAACAGGATGCAAGCAAAGCAAAAGAAAAGAGAACGAGAATGGGCTGGCAAATCTCTTACTTGATCACATCTCCTTTCTATCCTTGTCGGAACTGTTCAAACCCGCTATGCAAATGGTCCACAGCTGCGATTCACCACGGGTCAGTTGGTTAATACGTCTTGTAGTTGCAAAAGAGTGGGCTAATTCAAGCATTGTAATACCAACAATGACACTTTTTTTAATGTGTTAAATTTGTATCCAACGACATGTATTTCGACAATGACACAAGATGCCCAAAGTAAAGAGAAGTGGAGGGTTTTTTATGTTGTTCTGGGTGTTAGTGGTATCATACTATCATGACCGTTGTGTGTTGTCTTAATCTTGGACTGTACATTATTGGAATTTTGATACCCAAAACATAGACTTGAAAATTTCAACCTAAACATTGGTACCCCCTACCTCTGAATTGGTCAGAGGTGCCTTCCCATTCAGTGGTAAACAAATAACCCCTGAGTGTTCTTAAGCAACACATTTTGACCCTTACGCGTTCTAATCCGAATCGGTTTCGAGTTCCGGCTTTAGCAAAAGTGTTTTTTATTTTTTAAAACGACCAAATTTCACCTAAAGCAGATATGAGGCAAACTCATGTTGGCCCCTTGCCTCATCTTACCCGACCAACTTGTTTTACCATGAATACGATACTAATCGTGAGCATGTTTCCAAAGTATTTTATTAAATTCATAGTTTTTTTTCCTTTAAAGCTATTTATGGGCTGTTTGACAACTTTGAACGGATAAGTGTTGAATCTGTAAGGGGTTGTTTGGCAGGATCTGAGTCATTAAGTGCTGAATGGTTAAGAAGTCTGAACTATTAAGAGGCACTATCGATAGGAGGAATTTTGGGGTAGAACTGCAGATGGGGATAAAATTTGTATATACTTCATTCAGTTCCATTCAGCATTTTTTCGTCTTTTAACCATTCAGCACTTAACTGGACCATTAAGAAACTATTTTTTATGAAACAAACGCTCTGAATGTTAAATGATTAAACACTGAACAAAACTTTTAAGAGGTGAAACAAACAGTCGTTAAGAAGTCTGAACCATTAAGTGTTAAATTAGTAGGAGGTCTGAACCATTAAGAATTATTATATTGCTTAAGTATTCAAATGCAAATTTCTGATTAATTCATATAAGAGGTTTTAACCATTCATACTCAGTAAAATGCTAAATCGTTAAGATGCAAATTTCTGAACCATTCAGACACCTGTTCATGAAACAAACAATCTGAATCATTCAGACATCTGAACCATTAACAGACTGAAACAAATAACCTCAGAGTTGTTTTAGTTTTGTGGTTTTTTTCAAATTAAGTAACCTAAATGAAACATATGTAACACTAGGTTACCTTGCATGTAGTAGAAGGTAAATAGCCATTCAATATATGTTAGCAGAAAGAAAGATGAAGTCTTTAAATTATGTAATTGAATATTTTAATTTTGTTAAAAAAGGAACCAAACTTCATTTATATTTTATATTTTGCTTGAAAAATTTAAAATGCAGTGAGTGATCACAGCATATAACTCTTCAACATAATACATAAAGATTCATTCAAATCTCCATAACTTCTCCCTTATACCGAAAAAATGTTGAAAAAACGATGAAATAAGGGACTCTCGCCTACTTGGTCAATAAATAATAAATCTCCATTGATCTTGACTTTTAGTCGATAAATAACCAAAGGTAATTACTTAAGTTTATAAAATCTTTTTAGATAAAAAATATTATAATAATAATAATATACTCATTAAGAAGAAAAAAATGCTCATTCTTATAGTGCATGATTTTAAAAAAAAAATAACATATGAAAAAGTTATAGTCATTTAAATTTCGGAGGGGGGGTTCATTTAAAAAAGAAAGAGTAAACTTCGTTTTGCCTCCCTGAGTTTTGATTCAAATAACACTTTGCATACAAATGTTTTAAAATTGCTATTTGCCTCCTTCTACTTGACAATATGTCTCAGTTTGACTACAACCCACTAACTCCGTTAGTTTTCTTGTTAAAAATAAGTGTATTTTGGTTCACTTACATGTAAGGACTAATTACGTAACTTACTCATTTTAATAAAGTGACTAGTTAAGAAATTTATTTAAAGTATTATTATTATTATTATTGTTATTATTATTCTTATTATTCTTATTCTTATTATTATAAAAAATCGTCACCACCACACCTTTTCCAACGCCACCACAACCACACCACCAATACTACACCACATTGTCGTTGCCTACTCACCGTTTTTATCCGGCCACCTATCTTGAACTAGACCATGATCTTGACCATGAACATTATACAAAGAAAAGGTGGTGTAATACCGGTGGTGTGGCTGTGGTGGCGGTGATGAAGGTGTGGTGGTGACTTTTTTTGATAATAATAATAATAATAATAATAATAATAATATTAATAATAATAAATTGTATAACTAGTCCCTTTATTAAAATGAGTAAGTTACGTAATTAATCCTTACATGTAAGTGAACTAAAATACACTTAATTTTAACAAGAAAACTAACGGAGTTAGTGGGTTGGAGTCAAACTGAGACATGTTGTCAAGTAGAAGGAAGCAAATAGCAATTTTGAAACATTTGTATGCAAAGCGTTATTTGAATCAAACCTCAGGGAGGCAAAACGGAGTTTACTCAAAAAGAAAACCAAAAGAATTTTTATTAAATTTTCTGTTAAAAATGAATTTTATTAGGGGTTAATTATATTGTTGTATGAGAGGGTTGAATGTGTAACTATTTTAAGATCTTACAAAATTATACCTAGATATAAGAAATTAAAGTGTAATTAGTGTTATTTTATTACGGTTAGTAAAGATATATATACATGCTAGGTTATTACCCATGCATTACACTTGTATAAAACTTAACATGTTATGTAATAAAAAAATGATACTATGATATATACTTTGACTATATTCAATTTGTTTTTAAAATTTGATTGATGTTACACTGAAATCAAAAAGTAATAGTACTGTTTTTTAAATATTATCATGTTTTAAAAGCTTTAAAAACCCGACAGATGACAAAAAAACATTATGCTATATAATATATTATAAGATAGAAGAGATTCACTAAAAATATCCATGTTTTATAATTCACTACATTTAAAGAAAAATAATCACTATAATATTTTTAAAGAATATTCATAAGATTAGAATGTCTAGTAGAAGTCGGTGACTTTTATAAGCAATTAATTGATGAAAGCAATTTTTTTTAATAAATAACGTTCTCATATACAGCAAAACCTCTATAAATTAATAACGTTGAGACCGGGATAATTTATTAATTAAACGAGATATTATTATATCGATAAATTAATAATTTATTAATTTAAAGAAGTTTTACTATGACCTTTAAATTTCCTAGTACAATGTATATGGTTCAAAAAAAAATTTATTACAAAAACAAGTTTCAAGACACATCTCTTCTCCATGTAAAGTACATTGAACATAGTTAGAAATTTAACACTATAAAATGTCCATTTAGAATTTTATAATCACATCAACAATGGCTCCTCAACTAAAAGGTGTTAAAAAATCTACCATGACCAATCAACAACGAAAATTATTATGCGAGTATAAGAGAGATCACCAAGGATGCACTCAACAAGATTTGGTGCAGTGGGTTGACAAAACTTTTGATTTGAAAGTTAGTCAAGGAACAATATCAAACAACGAAAGATTTTGGAGGGTTATGAGTTGGATATTTCTACTCCAGAAAAGATACATGTTTTAGATGCCATCATTTTGGCCGTCTCAGCTTGGAGAAACGTGCAACAAGAGGCCATAGCAAATTGTTTTCGACACTGTAAAATTCGTTCGGCGAGTCTAACCGGCTCAAGTGATGCAAACGATGTGAATTTTGGAGATGACATTCATGAGCTTGAGAACTTGATTACGAGTATGCATTATCGGCACAAAATGGATGTGAATCACTTGCTAGATTATCCTGGTGAAAATAACGAATGTTACAAGGTTCAGAGTGTTGAGGAAATTGTGGCGGATACCGTTGAAAATCCCATCGATGACGAAGTTGAGGATGATTCAGTTGCTTTGGAACCGGTCACTCGGAAAGAAGCATTGCAAGCGGCAACAACTCTTCATAACTTTTTGTTTCAATATGAGAAGGCAATCCCCCAACTCTTAAATGCAATGAGGAGAATTAAAGATGATATCAACATAGACTTGAAGTTCAACAAAAAACAAGTTACTATAAATTCGTTTTTTACTAGGCAATCTTAGAATTGAATATTTTAAGTAATTATTAATTTATAGTTTTGTTGGGACCAGTACATGTACACTTGGATCTCAAAAAAATTACTATCTTATTATTTTATCGATTGATGTCCAATTTTGTACTGGTCCCAAGTTGGGACCGGACAAATTATTAATTTTATCGAGGTTATTAATTTATCGAGTATTAAATTATAGAGGTTTTACTGTATATTTTGCAATGCACATATGTATACAACAAAATGATATGTAAAATAAAATATTGTCAAAACTTTATTAGTACATTACTAAAATGATAATATATTTGTTTTTAATAACTTTATTTAAAAATATAAAATAGTCAAGAGTGACATGAAACAACATTGAAAAAAGTTTAAACAATTCACGATGGTGGGTGTAGACACGGGTAAGGTCCTATTCATGTGGTAACACCGCCGCAACCCATGTGGATAGGGTGACGGTATGGTGACCATGAATATGAGAACCCAAATGAAACAAACTCATTTCAATGTAATTTTTTGTTATTTAGTGTGTTAAATGGGTGAGGGTATGTGAGGGTTGAAATATTTTACACTCATCAAATCTATATAATGAGTGTAGTGGTTAGGTGGAGGCTTCAATTGAAAGGTTGTGAGGGTATACCACAACCCGCTCCCACCATACTAAGGATAGCAATATTTTTGAAGTGTTAACAAAGCTATATTTATAAGCTCTAGTTATTGTAAAAGAATTATTCATATTCATATGTCATGTTTATGAAAAAAAATCTATTTCATTAGATTTATGAAAATTTATTTTATATTCTTTTTTCCAGCTAAGAGGTTATATATAAAGCAAATAAATTACACGCCACTTTATTTGTAAGGTTTAAACCAAAGCTCTAGTAATTCAAACACAAATGTGTTTATCAATAAGCCATCAACCCCCAATAGTTAATTACACTTTTCTTGAATATGACATTTGAACACTTAAAAAAAACCACATTTACAGATATCTTATATATTTTAGACCAAAGGTTTTATTCACGACAAATATCCCAATAAGTTGTTTTAAACTCTATTGTTGTTTTTATGTTGTATAATGTCTATTTGGTTTTCATTCTACTATCTCCTTGTTCGAATTTGTATCCGATTTTTTATAAAAATTTCTTCAGCCATTTAAAAAAAGTAAAAGTTATCATCTCATCGTACAAAGTAAGTTCTACATATTCTTTGTATATGGAAAAGAGAGAAAAAGTTTTACCGTAAATGTGTAGGTTTATATATTTGAGGAGACATTGTTCTTCCTCATAAATTTTTTAGTGTTATTCAAATGTGGTTGTGATTAATTGAAAGTGAAAAGACAACGATAAATGTATAAAAAATATTATTTAGTTAAAATTGAAATAAAAAATGTAATGATTTTTAGTATAATTATAGTGATAATGATAAAGAATTTCCTGTAAATGCTTTTATTGCGCTCCTTAAGTTCGAAACTTATTTTGTTACACGAGCACCCCCTCATTTTTTTCAACTTTTTAAATTGACCACAAAGGTCTTCTTTTAAAAGATATTAATATTCCTTTAAGTAAACAGTACAGTTCATTTTTCGTTCTTAAACCAAGAAAGCAACATAAATTATCCTTTATGTATATATTTTGTAACAATTTTCATCATTCCTTTTAAATAAAATAACAAAATTCATCTTTTATGTTCATGTTTCTATAATACTTTTCATCTTTTCCGGTATAGAAGAAAATTAGAGGAAATGACGAAAAGTGTTGTAAAATACGAACATAGAGGATGAGTTTTGTTAATTCATTAGTTTAAGAATAAAAAATGAAATTTATAGTATACATAAAGGTCGTAAAATGTAAGTTACTCTTTTAATAAACTGACACACCTTATTTGCTTTAATGGGACAACACATCCCCGCTTTCACGTGCCTTAATTTTCTATTCATAGGTCATGAGGTATGCCTGTGTAAGTGAGGGGTGTGTGAAAATAAAACGCATCCCACGCGACAACTACCTCACTCATTACATATTTTCGCAAGACGTTGGAACCGACTTGTCAAATACTAAAACCTATATCAATAATCATAAACCCTTAAAGGTAAACTCTAAAAATCAAGGAAAGAAGACATAATGAGTTGGGGACGTTGTTTCTAATGCCTAAAAACTAAAACCTTAAATGGTAAACTGAAAATCTAAAACTCAAAAGCTAAATCTTAATGTTAAACCGTAAAGGTTAAACCTTAAAACTAAAACTTAAAGCACAATAACGAGCTGAAAAATGACATAATGTAACAAAAAGAAACAATAAGCTAGAAACCTAAAATATAAAACCTAAAAGCTAAACTCTACAGCTAAATAATTAAGCCAAATCATCAAGCTAAACCGTAAAACTAAACACTTATGTTAAACCCTAAAACATAATGACAAATAAAAAACACACGATGATTAGCAGAAAAACAGAAAAGTAAAAATACATAATGAGTTTTAAACCTAAAATTATAAATCACCTAAAGTCAAAAAAATTTGACAAACTGATTTTTCAACGTTAATTAAATGGGTTCAAAATTAAAACTATTTTGAGCCGTTTAATAAAGCTTTTTATTTAAACTTAAGCCAAAAATTTTCAAACTAGAAAATTTTGATAAATGAAGTGATTTTATGAAAAAGTGGACATGTGCAGTAGGAAAAAGTGAGGTGTGGAAAACGCGTTGAAATATTAGCAGGCAGGCAATGCATTGCTTCATTTAGGTCGGTGGTCGGTCCCACACGACTCGGTCCAATTTTACTGCCGCCGAAATAAATACCCCCAATCCAATTTTCCCACTCTCACTACTTTTTTCTTTTTTTTCTTCTTATTGTTAGAAAAGCAGGTGAAAACATAACCACTTTTTACCAATTAGTTTTTCTTGATTCACAATATATTAAAGCTAAAGTTGTACTAGATCCGTCTACTAAAAAAGCTCAGTTATTACAATGCATATTTAAATATAATAGTTTTATCAATGTGCTAACTGTTATTTAAAAAAAATTAAAATTATGATAAAATATAGCTTTTATCTGTAAATTTGATTTCATTACTGTTTTCTTGTTTGTCATTTAAAACCTGGTATATTGAATTTTTAACGGTCTCAATTATCACCTTTCTATCGGTTTTAACTATCGAATTGACTGATAGAGATACCAACTTTTATTATTTTGGCAACCAGCAGGCCGTTGTTAAGCAAAAGTGTCTTAGTTTGACAAACACAAAGTTTTAAGCAAATTAAATGATTGCTTTTTTTGCTTGTCATTTGACAAAAATACCCCTTGATAATAAATATTATATGGATCCATCACATTACTTGTTTTATGTTGTTAAGGGTAAATTTTAAAAGTAGACACTTTGAATGGGATAACTAAAAAAAATATGAACACTTATAATGGAACGGATGGAGTATTTTTTTATTTATTTGGAAGGAAACTATTTATTCTTATTTTTTTCTTTCTTTTCTTTTCTTTTTATTTTTTTATTCTTTAATAAAACTCGAGAACACAACTTATTTGCATTTCCTCATATTTATTTTCTTTAAAAAAATTCACGAACACAACCAAGTTTTTATTTCGTTACATATTTTTTTTTTATCTTTTGTTAAATAAACTCGGAAACACAGTAATCATGGATATTCCGTATTTGCTCTTAGGGGATGAAAATTTGAAGAAACAGGAATGTTGTGATATTCTATTTGAACAGGCAAAACCTTTGGCGAAGAAAGTTATATGCTAAATCTTGGCATCCTTTTCTTTGTGGTTGAAACTTGAAAGCAAAAAGTATAAATAAAGCTCTTAGTTGTTTTCTTATGGACTTTAGTTTGCTCTGGATTGAAGTTCTTTTGTCATGTATCTATTTTGTATTTTTTTTACTTGTATCTTACATTTAAGGTTTTGGGCCTTTGGCTACTCGCTAGTTTTTTTAGGGTGGAAAAAGGATATAGTTTTAGTAGTTTTACTATTAGTTAATTAAAAAATACCAACGCACAAGTATTCACACTCTACTCTTATCTATTCAAAGTGATAGGGATGGAGGTTTCATGTAATATGATTTTAAATAAGCAAACATTTAATGTTGCAATGTTTAAAATATAAAATTGTATTCGGCAATCAAATGTCGTGATCAAGAAAGTTTCAAGTTTGCCGAGTTAGTTGCCAAATCATATGAAGTTTCAAACACCCCTTCAACCCTTACTATTTCACCGCTATTTTTATATTATTTTTTTTAGGTTTTTTTACATATTTCCCCTTCCTAAGTCCATCAATTACATATTTACCCAAGCCTAAAGTTTAATTACATATATCCCCTTTGACATAATAAATTACTCATTTACCCCTTCTTTTACACAAACCATAAGAAAATATAAAAATATATTTATGAAGATCATTAAGGGTAAAATAGTAAATCAAAAGGCTATTTTAAATAAATTGGGTAAATATGTAATATATATGGTTTAGGAAGAGGAAATATGTAATTGAATTTAAGAAGTGGGTAAATACGTAATAAATGATCTTAAGAAGGGGATATATGTAAATGCCCCTTTTTTTTTAAAACAAGCCAAAGTTTTATTTTAATAATTTGAAATAGATAACGTTTCGATGGTGATCGACCCGTGACCGTGAGTAGTTCTACTTACGTTTATATTCGTGGACTTCATATCCTTTAGCATTTATTATGTCAAAAGATATTTGAATGGATGTTTAGTCAAATGGTTTTAATATTTGTGTTTGGACGAGAGATTAATTACATATGAATTCAACCATCTAATTCTTTTCTTTATTAGATAATAATCAATCAATCTGCTAGGGCAAATTATTATTTAATCTATAAAGCAACTCTAGTCAACAAGAAATATTTGTTTGTACATCAAAACAAATTTTAATTTTACTCCATGATCATTCATACGTCGATCATTCAACATCTTATTTCTATAATTATATTAAAAAATATTACTTTTATTATATTATTTTTAAGTAAATAATATATGTATACTTTTATCATTATTATAGAGTGTGAATAGTTGTTTTTCAAATACTAGTAGGGACCCGCGCGATGCAGCGGGAACCGTATTATCGAAGGTACTCATTTTTTGGTGTTTTGTTGATTTCATAATTTTTTTTCAAAAGTATATTATGTTTATTCTTCTGAAACATTTTAGGTTAGTATCATCATAATGGTGGATCTAGGTGATAGACGTTAAACATATCAAGTAACTTAAATCTTAATCGTAACATAAAAGCTGAAAGTTAATACTCCAGTGTGAAATGCTTTCATGAATATGAGATAGAAATTAGTCGTACTTCTTACACATCTCTTCGATAACATTCAAGTTGTCCCACCATCATTTATCATCAGGAAGGAGCCCATGGATTTCGTGTATTTCTTTGCCATTCTCTTTTATATCTTTTTGTTGTTGAACATCTTTTAATTTCTCCTCTTTGACTTTCAAATATCACGTAATACTTCCCAGTATACAACATTTAAAGTGTACACCCCTTCTAGTTTGAAATCATTTAAAGTGTACTAAAACCTCTTGATAACACCACATAAAGTTGACCCAATTTGTGTTAACAACGGTCTGCATCGGTAGTGGTACTACTGGGCTTTACTACTTTTACATCAACATTTTCGTATTAGTTTGTGAAATTTTTTTACTGAATCATTCATAAAATAATGACGATTAAATTGATAGTATCGCATTTTTGTCAAAACTAATCGATTTAATTTGAAGATCTAAAGCGTATAAAAAAGAATGGTATTTGGGTACAAGGGTTTAAAACATGTCGTTTTCCTGAACTAATGGGTAGATTTGGTAAATACTGATGTATGATTTCGAAAATTTAGGGATTGAAGTGTTAGTATATTTGGGGGTTAAACTAAAACTTGTGTTAAAAAAACTTAACTATCTAAAAATGGTTGTATATTGTGCATCAAAAGATTGTACGTGATTAACAAATTGTGGTGCTTAAAATGCCCTCTAATTTGTTTTATATATCGTAGTTTAGAATTTGTTTTGCATAAAAACACTTATGAGTATTAGTTCTCAAAAGGAAATCAGAAAACCACGGATCACTCCCGCTCTCATGTTTATGGTCAACTGCATCTTCTTCGTCACATACCACAAACGTGATATTCGTATTTCGTAGGTTGGCTTCTTCAATCTGTGCACGAGTGCCACGTTTAATGATTTGCAACACCTACCTGAAATACCATCCCATTACCATTTTCTTTCCACCAAAAGGGAGACTAACACTTGTAATATCCTGCAATGTTCGATCTATGGCCTGTATGATTAAGGTGGGCTAACATAAGTATTTCAACCGCATCGCTTTGTTTTTAATCGTGCACATCAAGTTATTATCAAGGGTAATAGAAATTTTGAACCATGAGTGAGCCGTTCTAGAAGAGACCCACGCAATACAGTGATGAATATATTATTGGCGCTACTTGTTTATGAGTGTTTTGTTGATTTCGTAACTTTTTTTACTAAAGTGTATTGCTTTTGTTTTACAAAAGTTTAATGTGTTTTTTATTTTTTTTAATTTTAGGATAGTAGCGTTTGTGTTGAATATTCTTAAAAAAATTATTACAAAACTTTACTCTTGTAACTACAGGATCAGGATCATCAGAACAACTTTAAAATACCAACACCAAGTTATTCAAAACTTTACAACCTTTTTGTTATATAAGTGCTTAACACTTATATACAAGTCCTTTTTGTTTTCACAAAGTAAGATCTCAACTCTTCGTTACATTAAACATGCTGAATGTTACAATAGAACGTTAAAACTCAAATGTTTATAAAAATTAAAAACTGAACAATTAGATTTTTTGAAAAGTAAAGATGTTTTTTATAAAGACATTTGAGAAACTAAACGGTTTAAAAGATACGTTTAAAACTAACTGTTTAAAAATAGAACGGTTTAAATGATTTAAAAAAACCTTTGAAAAATTAGTTCTTATTTTTTCTATTTTGAACTCAAATGGTTATAAAATACAAATCATAAGATGCTACAAGCTTGAAATTTAGAAAGGCCCCAAACACAGGTTTTCAAAGAGCAATTTAGTAAAAAATAAATAAACAATAACTTCTCAACGGAAGTCAGAGGCAATCCAGAAGTTTATTAATTCTACACTTTAATACTTACAAACTGACATAAACACTAAGGTAAATCAACAATAATATGTAAGCGAGGCGAATAACCCCCTAAATTCTAAACATACTAAATCTAATAGTAGGTAACAAAAACTTAAATGAATATGAAGAAGTAAACATCCACTAAATTGCAAGTAAACGCTATGATACATATTTAGAAGTTAAATGGTACAAAATTAAGAGTAACTTACATTTTTCGTTGATTCATGAGATGAAGTAACTTAGCAACAGTTGTATTTGATCATACTATTCATCAACAAAAAAATTACTACAAAATTACATAAGTCTATAACAAAATTTTGAGCCCAGTCTACAAAATACATGTTGGTCAAATCAATATTCACAACTTATCCTTCATCATGTTGGTCCATTGCTCAAGCCCTAACCGCCGCTTGTTGTGGTTCTTTTCCCGGCCAACGTATGCTACCTGCACCAACAAAGACCACTAACCACCGACTTAGCATGTGTTTGAAAATTGCAAACATGTGATTCTATAGTTTTTGCATTTCTAGAAATAGGAGTTTTAAATGGTGAATCTGAAGTAAATGCGTAGTTATATAAAGTAGTCAAAGTTCTATTGCAATTACATTCTTTGTAAACATAACATCACCTAATCATATTTATTTAGAACAATTTCCAAATTATATTTAAAAAATATATTCAACATTACATTGTGTGTTTGGGATTTACTCATATAAACAACTATACTTGTTAGCAAACTCAAATATTGTAGTCTATTGAAAACAACCTACTTTATCTAACGATAATAAATCTTGTAAGTGTTCAGATTCACTTCTAACGTGTTAAACCAAACCATGCTTGTAACTTAAATCTAAAAATGATATGTTGAACTCAACTATAAAGCAATCGAAATTTGTTCGGTGGGGAATATGTGTGCTCAAATTCATATTTAAGGCAATATTCTTAAGCGCAATAAAAAAAACTATGTATTTGTTTAGTGCCTTAGAACACATCCAAAACTAACCAATTTCACAAAGCATAGACAAAGTATCCGCAACATCAAACCAACCTCTTTGGTAATGCAATAACAGACTAAACTTAATCTATTTTTGACTAAACTTAATCTATTTTTGTTTCAGTGACAATATTTAATTATGTAATCATAAAAAAATTTAAAATTTAGATACCTTCATAAATGACAAATAACATGCGACTTGGGAATTTGTTTTGACAGAATGCCTTTAAAAGTTAGATCGGAACGTTGACCTGTTAACAGAAATGAGGACATGAGACAGTATAAACCAATGTACATAAAACCAAAGCAAATAACTATCTAAAGTGAAAGAATTAACTTAACTGAACCAAATCAACAACCAAAGTTCGCTTTAGTGTTTTTATTGACTCAGGATGGTTATCATCACTTTAGAGCTTACACATGTTAGTCCCACCGAGAATACTACATGAAACCAATATGTATGAACCACTTTAGTTACAGCCATAAGGTCTTCTTGTCCATCAATAGAACCTACTAAGGAAATAAACAACAAATTTCAGAAATATACAGTCATATAAGGTTCTTTTGTTTAAACGTGATCAACATTTCATATACCGGGAAAATCTGCAGCATCAAATGTGGCTTGCTTTTGACGAGTATAAGCTTTGCGGTCAGAAAGTTTCCTAGTGGGATGCCTTGCCTTCAAATAAAAAGCAATACAAATTTCAATAACAAACAGCTAGTAAAAACGAAACAATTTTATCTTGAAATAAATAATCTATGACCTTTCAGACTTATCAAAACTAAGTCTAGCAGTTCTAGATTGTTTCGCAGTTGCCACATTGCAAAACTTCTCTACTGCTGGTGTAACAACCTGTGCAGACCTAAACCCACGCCGTGTTCGGCCTTCTATACGAAAACCATCATCAACAACTTCCCCATTCACCATTTTATTCTTTTGCAGGGGGTAAATAGATAATGTAGATGACGGGAAATGATCACCTTTAGACTTAACTTGCTGAGGAGAATTCACAGAAAATCGTTAAGACAACCCTGGCCCACTTTCACTATAAGTAACTGTAACATTTGCCCGATTCAAACCTGACTCAAAACCAAGAACCCAAACCCGAACCGTCCGGATTACCCATATTCCTATTATCAATGAAATAATCTAGTTTATTATTCTCAAGTTATTATCTAAACAAATTACTAAATCATTATAATGATTAATTCTAAAAACAATAAAAATCTAAGTTATGAAGTGTGACATTCCGTCCCGATTCGTTTACTTTTCTTCTTTATGTAAACTGAACCTTTGAATAATTTTGTAATCGTTCGAATTATTATAATAAAGGTTTAAGTTATCTTAATTTATTTATATTAATCATTTAGTTATGAAATGATATTTATATAAAACTTTACTAAAGATAACACTAAAAGTTGAACTATACAATGTTTAAGTTTAATAAACTTTGTTTAAGTTAGTATGGTTAGTTAAGTCAACTAGTTAATAACAAAACTAACATAGAGGGGTTGAACATGTATACATCGAAACCTTTAAGTAAACATTTAATACAAACTTAAAGATTTCACATGGTGCAGGGGGCAAACTGTAACATTCTTTTAAACCCAACCCATGACCCGTTTTCCCGGCCAAACTCTCCGGCCACTCCGGCGGAGCTCCGGCAACACCAAAAACACAACAAATCGACAGTTTAAACCCTGATTAAACCATCCTTATCCATATACCTTCAAGTTTCGAACTTGAAACAACCTTATCAGCTCGTTTTTATGCTGTAAAGGTCGACCGCAACTGAAAACCCGTTTATCTCGGCAACTTGAAAATCAAATCCCCTGCAATCGTCAATAAAGAACAGATTAAACACAAATGAGACGATAATTAGATCAGTTAAACATGATAAGCTCAACGAATTAACACAAATCTCACGAATTCAGTTCCATGTTTATCCAATTATTTCCGAATGAAACTCTAATCAGTTTCAGCCCTACGACGACATCTCGGCTATTATAAACCCAACAAGTTCATCCATTTGACTTAGCAACATCTTTCTGCAACATCAATTGCAACCTTAAACACACACACACAGTGAATCGGATCATTGTTCTTCTTCCTCTGCTTCATGGTCGACAACATCATTTGGGTACTGCTATCAGCAAATAACATAGGGCTTTAATTCGTCGGTCATTAACAATTGTTCCTGAGTTATCAATTGAAGCATATCACCTACCCGCACCATCATTTGATTTCATCATAGCCGCGGGTAAATCTTCTTATTATTCTTATCAATCGGTCGAATATTTAGGTAATTAAACACATCATTATGCACGATATCACTTTCTGGTTATTGTAGTTGCGATTGATTTCAATTACATGTTTGATTCAGTGTTCAATTTTGGCGATTAGGGTTTAGGGTTTATAGGGGAAGAAGGAGGTTGATTGAAATAACAGTTTAAGTATTTTTGTTTTCATTTCTATTAACAAAAATCAAAACTGCTCTGATGGTTTGATGTTATTAAAATTGAAGGAAAGGTCCAGGGTTCGAGTCCCTGGACTGTTTTATGAGTTTTTCCAGTTTCTTTTATAAACTAGATCTTTTTATTAACTTTATACAAATCATTTTAGTATTATTATGAGATTATTTATTAAGCTATTTATAAAAGTTTATAAAAGTGTATATATATATATATATATACACTATATATTATATATATAATATATACATATAAGAAGGGTATATAATTAATAATACATGTAAGATTTGTTAATTAAGAAGTTATATTTCCTCTTACGAGAAGTTTTGAGTTTAAACGTTTGAAACATATAATACGTGATAGCTATATTTTATGAAATACATACTTGTGGTCGAATCATTTTAATTACTTTATACATATAAGACTTTTTTTTATAACGTATAAATTTGTAATCAAAACACGTTTTGGTTTACTTACAACCATGTTAATGGTACTATTTATATGAGTATTTTTATAAACCCATATACATAAATAATTAGTCACTTTTATCATAACGGTCATGACATTCAACGAACTATTTATTATTTCCGTAAGGAGATAAGATTCATATATAATTTAATCAATATATTACATATTAAATCATTGCAAAAATAAATTTGCATTAATATTTATGTTCAAATTGTAACATCTAACTACTTAAACTCAACTTCCCAACTAGAACCCTAGATTTCTAGATTGCCTAGATCCGCTTAGTTATCATTTTAACAATAAGCCGACATTCCATTAGGTGATCCTTAAGGAGCTTTCTGGTGCTTTTATTCAAGTCTTTAGTTGATTTCGTTTTCGTCGAAACAATTATCAGGTGAGTATTCATAGCCCCTTTTCTGGTTTTCACTTTGGGGTGATATCATGTGACTTATTTAATCAGATTTCAGATTTCAGATTTCAGTTTATCAGTTATTTCAGTATCAGATTTCAGTTGATCATTTAAAACAATTCATGTTATGTCTTTACTTGCAAATTATGTGTTCATAGCCTGATAGCAATTTTTGTGCAAGCGTAATCATTAATTTGTAGAAACCGACAGTTACTAATGGTAGATCTATTGGTCGAAAGGACCCACCCCCCTGATTCTTGGGTGATTATAACTGAGTATCATTATCAAGTAGACCCCCCCTTATCATTGTTCAAGGTTTGATTATGCGTTGTTATCTTGTATGTACATGTTTTGCATTTATAAGTTTAGACATAACGACATGAATTGAGTTTTCTTTATCAGTTTATCTATATGTATTTCAAACCTATGTTTACTCACCAGCTAATTCGTTAGCTGACCAGTTATTTTTCACATGATTTCAGGATGAGCAAGTTAGGAACTTTGGATGCCAAACGCCTAGGGACTTGGACCTAGTTAAATAAATTAAAGTAGACTTTTTCATTTGTTCTGTTGGTTTATTGGTTTAGATTTATCATTTAGTCTTGTTTGAATAATTGGATTTTAATAATATTTAAACTATTTATGGTACCATGAGCTATGAACAATCATCCACTTTCGTCCGCCCCGATGATTCCGCCATCGGTCGGGGTGTGACAGATTGGTATCAGAGCTAGGGACCGGACCGATGTGCCAGCGGGGACGCTGGCCTCCTTAAGGGGGGTGGAATGTAACATCCCACATCGGTTGGGAGGGAGAACAAAACCCGCCTTATAAGGGGGTGGAAACCTTCCCTACCATGACGCGTTTTAAAATCGTGAGGGGCGGCGCCTGAGGGTGTTCCGGCCGCCAAAGCGGACAATATCATGGTGCGGTTACACTGGGCTGTGACAGATTGGTATCAGAGCCATGGTTATAGGGAATTAGGTTATTAGAAATGGATGACCTAGTCTATAACTAAGCACCCAAAACATGAGTCCTCTCATGTTATTATTTATTATCTTTTAGCACTTCAGAATACAAACATGAGTCCTCTCATGTTATTATTAAAGTTTTAGCACATCATAATATAAACATGAGTCATCTCATGTTATTATTCCTTACCTTTGAACACTTCATAATGAGCTACACTACTTATGTGTTATACTCATTTATTTAGTCATACATATTAATTATACTAATGTAAATCACAATTCCATATGAGTGCTAAGGCATGATTCTTAACCTTAATTGAATCGTCAAATTCCCAATCAAACTTCAATTTAATCATTGAATTTCAAATCAAATATTTTATTCATGGTTTTCAAACTCTCGTTAAAGTCTAAGTCCCAAAACTGAACACGTGCAAAACTGGAAGGGTTGGTACCTGTACTTCTGAGATGTTCTGGCTAAGGCAAGTATTCGTATAAATCCAAACCTACCGCTGGATCTGTTACTTACCTGGGAACTCTCAAAAGTGAGTGCCGACTTATAGGTAGTCACGTCTTCATACAAGTTAACGGACTTACTACTTTGATAAGTCAATGTAACCGTTTGATTTACAAATCGAACGTTTGCACTCAAAATGTCGTTACATGATCTCATTACCTCAAATGTTTTCAAAATTTTCATCAAGAGGTGATGTCATTATAAAATTATAAACTCCTAATCAAATCATGAACTTATTATCAAATCAAGAAAGTCCATCATAACATAAACTTGATAATGAATTACAGATTCATAATCGTATTAAAAGTTTACCATCAAATCATGAATTCATTAACTAACTTCGATGTGTGTAACACCTAAAAAAAAAAAAAATCTAAAATTGATTTATACATAAACTTGATATTTAAATTACAACGTGATCTCATTACATAAGCTCGTCGTACAATGTTCTACCCATACTCACTAATCGAACTGAATACACACATTTTTCATAAACGCACCCAAACCCATTGTGGTTATTTATGAACCTCCTACTCACATAATGTTTTATAACCAATGGGTTTTAAGAAAAAAAAAATTTTATAAATAAACAAATAATTTTTTTTTTTTTCCCAAAGAAAAAAAAAAAGAAAAAAAAAAGAATTTACTTCTAAGCAATGATTGATTCCATTGAGAATAACCTTTTTAACTTTTCAAACCTTACCTTTAAGTTTCAATAATTGGCAAAATTTTACTAAAGTCTCACTACCAAATGATTCTTAGAAATATAAATAAAAGTTGTTTATTCATAAATGTTTATCAAATATACATACTTCATATATATATTTTTCACAAACAATATATGAGGATTTACAACACAAGTCATGCTTAGTACTTTATAGTATCAAAGATCAAAAGTAAACCACGTTATCTATTTTCAAAAAAAACAACCCTCCAACCTATGGCAGAGTTAAAATTTTTAAACTTACTATCATTTCAAAATATTATCATACAAACTACCTTGCACCTTATATCCATGACTACTTTTATTGTCTTCAGAACCGATCTATTTAAAGTTATTTCCATATAAACAAGAACTTGATAAGTCTATGCATTGGATATGTTAATTTGATTTTCTATATCCCTAAACATTAATGAAGTTGATTTTTTAGAAACTAAATTTTTACATACACGCCATCATACTATAATGCTAATAAACATGACTTATCACAAACATGGTTTTCACACGCATATTTTGTTAAAAATTTGATCCACGAACGTGGTTTTTCTATAAATATGATTATGAACCTAAATATCTACGAACTTGATTTCCCGTACCTATAATCAAGAAAATCTATTTACATGAACAAATAGACTATCTAACGAACTCAACTCTTCATAACCATCAATTTATATATCATCTTGAACAAGATTTCACGAAACAGTTAAACATGAAGTCACATTCTATGCGTATCATCATATTACTTTAGAAATTTAGGTACCCTTGACCCGCACGTGATCGAGTGAACTATGTGGTTCATGCAAAAGCTTCAGTAATTACGGGTGCACACGGAATTATGAAAGCTGGTGCATGGAAACATAGTAAATTTGTCATGTGTTTGAGGGCAATGCGACAAATGTGGTATGATAAGGGCATGGTGGATACGCCGCTGGTACATCCTATATATAAGTGTACTTATCATACTATCAGCTGAAGCGTTGTCTGTGACCTGAGATGCTTTTGTTATTCTTTCACATTTTTCATATAGTAAAACCTGTTGTACGTCATTATAAGCTAATCTCAAATAACAGTTAATCACTGTCTCAGCCTATGCTCTGAAATCAAGAGTCGTTTCGTATCAGGTGTAATTCAAAAGTTAAAAAAAAAATTGTTTTTGTGTGTTTCAATTTTTTCATCATCATCATCTAGTGCTCAAGTTGATGTATTCCTAATCAACTTCTCGGAGTTGACGTATTCTTGTTCAACTCGAGAGAGCTAGATAACGTTAGTACATTTAAAATGGAAAGCGTATCATTATGGGCAACCTTTGGTGTTGTGTCATATTTATTCATTTCATTAATCTTGTTTTACCATTTATTCACTCGTTTTATTGTACGTGGTTACTCACCTGATTCTTTCAACCGTTTTATTAATAACGTTCATTCATTGGGTTTGTTTTATTTCATTTCACTTTATTTATCAATTCATTTTATTGACCTCCTTTATTCATTTTTATGATTTTTCATCGCGTCCATGAACTTTACTCGTTTAAATCATTTCATTTTAATCCGACAATTTAATTCATTTTGTACCCAAGTTGAAATCTATCAATATCCGTTAATCATGCTAAATCCAACTTCATTCTAATCTGGAGTGACAACCAATCAATAATCGAATCACTATTTAGTTGAATCACATGAGTCCTTCATAACTCGAAACATGTTATATAATCCTCTATCAATACATATAAGCAAACTAAAGGAAAATTTATCCTTACTGGCTTACCTTACTAAGATTAACTCTTAGTCATGTTCCTAAACTTACAAACTCATAGTAACGAATATTAATTCGAAGCATCAATCTAGCAAATCTAACACTAATTAAATTTCGGGACGAAATTTCCTAAAGGAGGGGAGACTGTAACATTTGCCCGATTCAAACCTGACTCAAAACCAAGAACCCAAACCCGAACCGTCCGGATTACCCATATTCCTATTATCAATGAAATAATCTAGTTTATTATTCTCAAGTTATTATCTAAACAAATTACTAAATCATTATAATGATTAATTCTAAAAACAATAAAAATCTAAGTTATGAAGTGTGACATTCCGTCCCGATTCGTTTACTTTTCTTCTTTATGTAAACTGAACCTTTGAATAATTTTGTAATCGTTCGAATTATTATAATAAAGGTTTAAGTTATCTTAATTTATTTATATTAATCATTTAGTTATGAAATGATATTTATATAAAACTTTACTAAAGATAACACTAAAAGTTGAACTATACAATGTTTAAGTTTAATAAACTTTGTTTAAGTTAGTATGGTTAGTTAAGTCAACTAGTTAATAACAAAACTAACATAGAGGGGTTGAACATGTATACATCGAAACCTTTAAGTAAACATTTAATACAAACTTAAAGATTTCACATGGTGCAGGGGGCAAACTGTAACATTCTTTTAAACCCAACCCATGACCCGTTTTCCCGGCCAAACTCTCCGGCCACTCCGGCGGAGCTCCGGCAACACCAAAAACACAACAAATCGACAGTTTAAACCCTGATTAAACCATCCTTATCCATATACCTTCAAGTTTCGAACTTGAAACAACCTTATCAGCTCGTTTTTATGCTGTAAAGGTCGACCGCAACTGAAAACCCGTTTATCTCGGCAACTTGAAAATCAAATCCCCTGCAATCGTCAATAAAGAACAGATTAAACACAAATGAGACGATAATTAGATCAGTTAAACATGATAAGCTCAACGAATTAACACAAATCTCACGAATTCAGTTCCATGTTTATCCAATTATTTCCGAATGAAACTCTAATCAGTTTCAGCCCTACGACGACATCTCGGCTATTATAAACCCAACAAGTTCATCCATTTGACTTAGCAACATCTTTCTGCAACATCAATTGCAACCTTAAACACACACACACAGTGAATCGGATCATTGTTCTTCTTCCTCTGCTTCATGGTCGACAACATCATTTGGGTACTGCTATCAGCAAATAACATAGGGCTTTAATTCGTCGGTCATTAACAATTGTTCCTGAGTTATCAATTGAAGCATATCACCTACCCGCACCATCATTTGATTTCATCATAGCCGCGGGTAAATCTTCTTATTATTCTTATCAATCGGTCGAATATTTAGGTAATTAAACACATCATTATGCACGATATCACTTTCTGGTTATTGTAGTTGCGATTGATTTCAATTACATGTTTGATTCAGTGTTCAATTTTGGCGATTAGGGTTTAGGGTTTATAGGGGAAGAAGGAGGTTGATTGAAATAACAGTTTAAGTATTTTTGTTTTCATTTCTATTAACAAAAATCAAAACTGCTCTGATGGTTTGATGTTATTAAAATTGAAGGAAAGGTCCAGGGTTCGAGTCCCTGGACTGTTTTATGAGTTTTTCCAGTTTCTTTTATAAACTAGATCTTTTTATTAACTTTATACAAATCATTTTAGTATTATTATGAGATTATTTATTAAGCTATTTATAAAAGTTTATAAAAGTGTATATATATATATATATATACACTATATATTATATATATAATATATACATATAAGAAGGGTATATAATTAATAATACATGTAAGATTTGTTAATTAAGAAGTTATATTTCCTCTTACGAGAAGTTTTGAGTTTAAACGTTTGAAACATATAATACGTGATAGCTATATTTTATGAAATACATACTTGTGGTCGAATCATTTTAATTACTTTATACATATAAGACTTTTTTTTATAACGTATAAATTTGTAATCAAAACACGTTTTGGTTTACTTACAACCATGTTAATGGTACTATTTATATGAGTATTTTTATAAACCCATATACATAAATAATTAGTCACTTTTATCATAACGGTCATGACATTCAACGAACTATTTATTATTTCCGTAAGGAGATAAGATTCATATATAATTTAATCAATATATTACATATTAAATCATTGCAAAAATAAATTTGCATTAATATTTATGTTCAAATTGTAACATCTAACTACTTAAACTCAACTTCCCAACTAGAACCCTAGATTTCTAGATTGCCTAGATCCGCTTAGTTATCATTTTAACAATAAGCCGACATTCCATTAGGTGATCCTTAAGGAGCTTTCTGGTGCTTTTATTCAAGTCTTTAGTTGATTTCGTTTTCGTCGAAACAATTATCAGGTGAGTATTCATAGCCCCTTTTCTGGTTTTCACTTTGGGGTGATATCATGTGACTTATTTAATCAGATTTCAGATTTCAGATTTCAGTTTATCAGTTATTTCAGTATCAGATTTCAGTTGATCATTTAAAACAATTCATGTTATGTCTTTACTTGCAAATTATGTGTTCATAGCCTGATAGCAATTTTTGTGCAAGCGTAATCATTAATTTGTAGAAACCGACAGTTACTAATGGTAGATCTATTGGTCGAAAGGACCCACCCCCCTGATTCTTGGGTGATTATAACTGAGTATCATTATCAAGTAGACCCCCCCTTATCATTGTTCAAGGTTTGATTATGCGTTGTTATCTTGTATGTACATGTTTTGCATTTATAAGTTTAGACATAACGACATGAATTGAGTTTTCTTTATCAGTTTATCTATATGTATTTCAAACCTATGTTTACTCACCAGCTAATTCGTTAGCTGACCAGTTATTTTTCACATGATTTCAGGATGAGCAAGTTAGGAACTTTGGATGCCAAACGCCTAGGGACTTGGACCTAGTTAAATAAATTAAAGTAGACTTTTTCATTTGTTCTGTTGGTTTATTGGTTTAGATTTATCATTTAGTCTTGTTTGAATAATTGGATTTTAATAATATTTAAACTATTTATGGTACCATGAGCTATGAACAATCATCCACTTTCGTCCGCCCCGATGATTCCGCCATCGGTCGGGGTGTGACAGTAACAATCTCCATGCTTGTGGCCTTAACTCACCAGTCAAACTTAATACCAGTATATTATGTAGAAACAATGCATCATAGCTAAACAAACTACATATATATTTATTTCATTAACCTAACCCTAACCGAATCATTTAATGAAAACAACTTGAATGATACCTTTTCGTTGGAATGTGAAAGGAGATTTATAAGGTGAGGAAAAGCTCCTGCGTCAAGAACTGTGAAAACACCGGAGTCAACACCAGAGGCTGATGAAGCGTGTTTATGACTTTTCAATAATCTGAGCATTCTAAACTAATGTAACTAAATAAGTGGTAACTTTTGTTTTTATTTATTATTTATCAGGTCATTAAACTACCAAATAAATAGGATTTTTAACAAACAGATAAATATGCCTAGGTTTTTTCCACTTTTTCTGTTGAAGGCCCAAAATCAGTGGTAATTTGCCAACTGTCTGATCTTGAAATAGAGGTTTACAATTATAGGAAGTAATTCTTTAAAAAGGAAAAAAAAATAGGAAGTACGTAACAGTGAAACAAATACTTACCCGCCCTCGAGAACTGGAAGCAGAACAACCAGATTGGGGTAACTTCAAAACAGCCCAATAATAACATAGTCAAACTGGTACCTGAAACACAAACACAGCACATAAAACTAAATCAAACATAGATAAATATAATAATAGCAACGTTAGTAGCGATGATGAAACATTGTTCATGTGAATATGTGATGACATTAAATATATATGTGAAAGAACAAAAACCAATTCTTTAAAACATATTTTCACCTTCTTGGATGAAAAGGTTCTGGAAAAGCATTTTCAGGTATTTAAATCTGGTTTGTCTTCAAACCGTAACGATTGACAATAATGAAAATACAATGTGAACTCACTTGAATAGGACTTGCATAGCACCTGTAATTTTTTTTGTGTTAGGAGTCACTTTATTAAGAGGTTTATAATAATGTCAAGTCCTTATTATAATAATAGAAATGATTAAAATATGTTTTATCTTAAGAAATATCACTGTAGGAGTAAGCATTTGATGAATGAAATTTCTATAATGAAGACATACCAAAGTTGAATTTCTAATAACTATCAGTAACATCAATCTTATTTTGCCCCAATTTCCTTATTTTTCTTCAACTTTGTTACTTAAAATGCCAAATCTAATTTGACTCAAAATTGAAAGATCCTAAACAAAATCAAAACAAAATATCCCACTACATCATAAGTTTCAAACTTTCAACAATCAAACAAAAATCAAGTTGAATATTATATTAGTTTCATTTTGTTGGCAAAAGTTCATGCTTAGATGTAAACTTATAATACGAATATTATCGAGCTGAAAATGTTCCTAATAGGAAATGAAGCCAAACCTGTATATTGCATAATAAAGTATATGAAGCTCTAAAATAATTTAAACAAAGGCATAAATATGGTGTAATAAGCTTAAAGACCCACCTGGAAAATAATACTTACTGCCTCACAACATATAGATCAAACAAAGTGACTATCCATCCTTTACTGTCAAACCTGCATATGAGTGAATCTAATATCAAAGATGTGTGCCAAACAAAGTTTTTATAAACAGTAAGCAATGTTTCTTACCAAATAATGAGCAAAACACAAACCATCTCTAATGAAATGGACATGATATTGAATAAATCAGAACATCATTAGCTGAAACATATAGTAAACAAATCATAACACATAATCATTTTAATAAAACCCTAACAAACCACTTGGACAACAAATCACTTAGAAACCTAAACCGTTTTTAAGTCAAAAAAAACTAAGCATATCAATACTAAGAGATACAAATACACCAAGCTGTGTGTGCGAATTGTGGATTAAAGAGCAATAAAATCTGATTAATCGGATCGAAAGAGCGTTGTTTGAAATCAGAAAAAGAACAAATTTCAAAAACTGAACGGAAGCCAAGTTGAAATTAAAACAAAAGAGGAGAGTTTTAGATTCATATAAAGTAACAATCGCAACTAACCTGCTCCTCGAAATCATTGAATAGGATGAGATATTGGCGATGAAGATTGTGCGTCATGAAGATTGTACAACAAACCTTTGATTCAAGTGCAATGGCTGCCATGGACTCCGAACTCCTCCTCTTTAAAACTACAACAAACGAAAAAAAATTGATTATTTGTTAGATTTGTGACAAACCTACAACAATGAAATCTAACAGTTTAAGAAAAACTGATAATGAGTACGATGGAGATGAGGGAGTAAGAGGCGAGTGGTAGGGTTTTCTGTGTGAGAAAGAAAGAGAGTGAATTTTGTGAATGGAGATTCAAAGCTTAATAGATAGAGATGGCAATTGTGGATTCAACGGCTGTTGCTTTGAAAGAGTCTTTGCACAGGAAAAGTGGAGAAACAAAAGGAAACAACAACTTCTCACTCCGTATATATCTTTTCAATTTTAATGGTTTAGTTGAAATTGTAAAGACATAATTACCCCTAAACATGATTGTACATTGTGCATCAAAAGCTTGTACGTGGTTGACATTATGGGTGTCCTTCCAATCTGCATTATAGATAGTATAGATAAAGATGAAAAATAAAATTTTCAAATATTTTTTTACTCTTTTATAGTTAAGTAGACTAACAACTCAATAAAATATAAAGAGCCCACTCATAAATATACTATGAAGGTGCAAAGGAAAAAGGTGTTACAATACCTATTGGTTTGTAAAAAAAAAATATTTAGATTCAGTTTCAAGTCTACAAAAAATGTAGAATTTACAAAGGGCTTTTGTTTGGAAAAACTAAAATTAAAATGAAACAAAACTTGAATTTGGAAGGTGGTTTTTGACCTTTTGATACGGATTTTAGACCAACTTGTTAGATTTTGAATTTTTGAATCAGGTTCTTCAATTTGTAACTTTTGAATAGAGAGATTTCATAGGGGGCTTAGAGGGGTGTGTGGCATGTGTGACCGCACAGGGCACTCGTTTGACGGAGGCACCAAATTTTTAAAAAAAACTTTATTATATAAATTTTTTTTATAAAACTTATATTTAGTCAATAGTCTTGTAACAAATAAGTAAAGATTTAAAGCTCACACCTAGAGGCTAAAGCCCGCTATAGCTAATTAACTAAACATCTAAAAGCTACACAATCAAATGGATTATGGATTAATAAAGGCTGGAAGCCCACTCCTGTTAAAAACGTAATTTACTAATTTGAGTACTTTGATATTCTTATGTTTATTTATCAAACGTTTGTTTTTTGGTTAAAAATTTAGTTTATATAATTTACTGCGTTGGTGCCTTGGGTTAAGGGGGCGGGGGCCTTTTTTATCGTCTCGCACAGGGTACCCAAATCCTCAGAACCAACCCTGAGAGATTTAATATCTGATTTTAATAACACCAAAATGATACACCTTAAAAACGGTTCACCCGGTTGAACACGGTTACACTGGGTGGTTTAACCGGGTTAACTAACGACCCCTCTAATTCTATAAAAATACACATTCAACTTAAAAAATACTCCAAAACTACATAACTTTATAATAAAAAATCTTTCATCCAATAATTTTTTTTTATAAAAGTCTATAGTAGATATATGACACTGGAGTGTTAAATGCATCAACTTCACAATCACTTAATAGATGAAATTCACTATCAACATCAACAAAAACAAAAATACTTATGTTTCCTACATAAAACTACATATATTCTAGTTAAATAAAAGAGTTTTGATGCTAAAGCTAGATGCATGATGAGATGGAAACATGAATTTTTATTTTTTAAACGACAAGATGAACCAGAGATAAATAAAAACCTTAACACTAAAGTTTAAATTAAGGGGCTGTTTGATAACTTCTGAAATGATAAGTGCTGCACTAATAAGAGTTCTAAATCACTAAGTGTTAAATTAGTAAGTAGTCTGAATCATTAAAAGTTAGTATATTGCTTAACTATTTAAAGGCAAATGTCTGACAAATTCAGATAATAGCTCTTAAACATTCAGACTGTATAATGCTTAACCATTCAGAGGCAAATGTCTTAACCATTCAGGCATCAGCTCGCAAAACAAACAGTTTGAACCATTAAATGCTGAAACCATTCAAACATCTGAACTATTAAGAGGCTGAAACAAACAACCCCTAAATGAGTTGAATTTAAAAGGAGAAATGTCATAGAAACATAAGCAAGTTTCAATTTTATTCTAATTAAGTCACTCAAACATATTTTACTTAAATTGGGTGACTAAACCTCCAAATCGAGCAATTGTTGGTATTTGTTTGTTAGAGCCTCTTCGAGAAAACTTTTACATCAATCAACTGATGGTATCCTTCTTATCAAAAGGCCTAAAACATCGGTCTTGAATTTGAAAAAAAACTTAACGGCGTTAAAAAAAAATTAACGGGGGACCAGTGGTTGCCAAAGTGATAAAAGTTTGGATCTTTGACAGCCAATTCAATAGTTGGAACCGGTAGAAGACAACCATATGATAGTTGGGACCAATGAAAACCAATATACCTATTTAATATAGGTAATTATATAAAAAAATTTAAAAACATGTTAATTATCTTAAAAAAATAAAAAAAATAAATCTAAAATTCACATAACCGCTTCACATTAACATCAAAAAATGTAAAAGATAAATCCTAACTAAAAACGTAAAAAAAATCCGAAAACGACATGTTAAAACATATAATTTGAATAAATATGAAAGTGAGTGACCTAGTTAGAATAATTTTTAAACTTAAGTTACTTAATTATAATAAAATTGAAACTAAGTTATACCTTATAAAATCACCCAAATTTAAAATTAAGAGTTAATTGCTAAAATGATCCATGCTTTTGTCAAAATTTATACTTTTAAGAATTTTTGCCTAAATAATTCCTACAGGTCAAAACCTATTGCTAAATCGGTCCACAACACTAACGGTGTTAAAAAAATTCCATTAGTTAACAATGAAATGACTAAAAAAATTCCGTTAGTTGACGGTGAAATGACTAAATTTAGTGAGTGGTGTTGGTGGTGGTGTAGACGGTGGGCATGGAAGTGGTGTGAAAGTGTTGTGAATGGGGGAGGTGTAGTTATTTCACCGTCAACTAACGAAATTTTTTTAACAGTGTTAGTGTCAATGACTAATTTAGCAACAGGTTTTGACATGTATGAACCATTTATACAAAATTTCTTAAAAGTCTAACTTTTAACAAAAACATACAAACCTCAAGGATATTTTAGCAATTAACTATAAAATTAAAAGCAACTTCCAATGTGGTGTAGTGGTAAGAGACTTGGATTCTTCAAAAGAGACCCAAGTTTTAGTCCCACTATCACCACTTTGGAAGGGGCAAATGGGGGCAATGAAGGAAGACTTGTGGCAACACAAGTTCGATCTCTGAGCCAAACGGGTTTTACCACTAGCTTGTCGTCGTACCTACGGGCGGACGGGTTAGTGGGTTTCCCCCGAATTGGAGTCGAGTTAATAGGTGGGTTTCGGCTACCTAGCGCTGTCTGTGTTCGCAGAGCGTTTGAGGTTGCCTTTCGCCATTGGATTACCCCGGATAGCTGGACTTTATTCATTTCGCTGTTGAAAAAGAACTATAAAATTAAAAGTTTTCTTGTATAAAAAGTAAAAGGCAGGCAAAAGTCAAACACAATCGCAAGTATCCAACCGCGTCTTCTTTCTTTCTTTGTTTCACCGCCTTACACACACATCCCTCGAATCTTCCCTTTCCTTGTATTTCAATCCCCCGTTCACACATCAAAACCAGATTGCTTTTTGTTTCTTTTTTGTGTTCACATCTCCTTTTCTCTATATATCACCATTCTCCTTCCTTTTTTTCAAATCCAATCCTTTTCCGTTCACATCTCTTTCTCTTGTTTTTCCTCAATTCAACTCCTCTTATATTATTATATGAAATCTACCAACACTTCCTCTGATTTTTCATACTACTACTCTTTCTTTCAAAACACCTTCGATCACATGACCCATAAACCAAATGAAACCCAACTTCCTCAACAAGAACAAGACCAAGACGCCAAACCAGGGGTCAAAACCAAAGGATTAAAAGAGATTATATCATCTCTTCTTTTAATCGAAGAGCAAGAAAAATCAGAGAAACTCGAATGGGATCAAGATTTTGAACAAGACAAACTTATCTTTGAACAAAACCACAGGAAAAAAACCAAAGCCATGTTGGATTATCAATCAGAACTCAAACATTTCGATGAAGCATCTGATCAATCTAACCGCATTCGTAAACGCAAGTCACGTGCTGTTACGAATGCGGCTATTGCTTCCATAGTCGCAGCTGAGTCTGACACCACTTCAGTTGCTCCGCTGCCAGCTACCGGCAGCGGAGCAACAACAGGTGCTAGTGCCGGGCCTCAGCGGAGACTATGGGTCAAAACCAGATCAACAGACTGGTGGGATAAATGCAACAGTAATGAGTTTCCGGAACATGAGTTTAAAAAAGCTTTTAGGATGGGGAAAGATACATTTGAATTGATTTGTAATGAGTTAACATCAGCTGTTGCTAAAGAAAACACTATGCTACGTGATGCAGTGCCAGTGAGACAAAGAGTTGCGGTTTGTATATGGAGATTAGCTACTGGTGAACCGTTACGTCTCGTTTCGCGTCGATTCGGGTTAGGTATTTCGACGTGTCATAAGCTTGTTCTTGAGGTTTGTTCTGCAATCAAAAACGTGTTAATGCCAAAGTACCTTCAATGGCCAGATGACGAATCAATAAGAATGATTAAAGACGAATTCGGGTCGATTTCGGGTATACAAAATGTGGTTGGATCAATGTACACAACTCATATCCCAATTATAGCACCAAAGATTAGTGTAGCTGCTTATTTCAACAAAAGACATACCGAAAGGAATCAAAAGACTTCGTATTCGATTACGGTACAAGGAGTGGTCGACCCGCGAGGTGTGTTTACAGACGTGTGTATCGGATGGCCCGGTTCAATGCCAGATGATCAAGTGCTGGAAAAATCAGCACTTTATCAAAGGGCAAGCAATGGGTTGTTGAAAGATGTGTGGATTGTAGGTAGCTCAGGGTACCCATTAATGGATTGGGTATTAGTGCCATACACACAGCCTCATTTAACATGGACACAACATGCTTTTAATGAGAAGATTGGTGAGATACAAAGAATTGGTAAAGATGCATTTGCAAGGTTGAAAGGAAGATGGTCATGTTTACAAAAAAGAACTGAAGTCAAGCTGCAAGATTTGCCTGTTGTGTTAGGGGCTTGTTGTGTTTTGCATAACATATGTGAAATGAGAAATGAGGAGATTGATCCTGAGTTGATGATTGAGCTAATGGATGATGAAATGGTGCCTGAAGTCGGGTTGAGGTCTATGATCGCGATGAAGGCGAGGGATTCGATTGCGCATAATCTTTTGCATCATAACCATGCTGGTACATCTTTCTTGTCTTGATAAGTAGATGCAAGTTTGGGATGCTGAGGTTGCTAGCTTGTGTTGTTTACTTTTGTTGTGAATTATTATTACTATTGTTATTATTATGCGTTATACTTAGCCATTTTGTTACAATTTTCTTGTTGGGGATCGATAGTTAAAAGATATAGAGATAGAGATGTATATTCATTCCCCTTGTGCAAGTAGATCAATGTTTTGGCTCTTTATACACAAAAAAGTTACTTATAAATTGAATTGAATATTGACCAATCTCTTGTTAATTGTTATTGGTTCTTGTTCATGGTTGTTGTTTTTGTTTTGAACTATGGAGAATGATGTATACATTTAATATAAAAAAATTAATTAACGCTTTAAGTGCTTTAAAAGGCTTTGTCCATGTTATTGACGTGCATTTGCTTGGTTCATGGTTTTCTATTTTGTTTCGATGATTCAGATTTTAGCGCTTCTCATTTTAAGTCTAAAAATTCTTTATTTTATAAGCGTGTAAGACTGTAAGGGGATCAAAATTAATTAATTGCTTATATGATTAGGCAACTATCATCTTCATCCTAACTCGACTCGACTAGATTACAACATTGCTTGATGTCGGTAGGTCCATTCCAATTGTTGTATTTTAATAAATTTAAGCTTATTATTAAATAAAAATTGTTTATGCCGTTTACTATTTTATGACAAAAAAACACATCATTTTCAAGTTGTATTTTAATGTGTATTTGTTGTATTCAAATAAAAAAATGAAATTAGTCAATTATTCTCTCCCACAGGATGATGCAAATAATCCGCCATGAAACATGCCTCGTCCCTTTCATCATATCTCAAATAAATTTAAAACGTAATCATCTTCTAGATGACTTGTTTTTTAAATTTATTATTTAATATTCTTGTTTCCACACCTAAACTATTTCAACATGTCACCCTTTGATTACACAAGTCCTATAAATAACTTGCTAACATGCAAATTCGAAGACTTTTAGCTAGAAAGGGGGCCCGCGGTGGGTTGCATGATGATGATTATAAAATGGTAAAGTATGAAGTGACAAATGTCATTTTTATAAAGTTGATGGGTTAAAGTCAATAGTTTAGAAACTATAGAATGTGAAGGGTGGGTTATGACATTTTTTCAAAGTTGAAAGCTAAACTTGTGTAGCGGCGAAATTTAGTTTTTCAAAATTAAGACGGATAAAAGTGACTATGCACCATAATTTAGGGAAACCTTTACTTCAAACATGTGTCCTATGTGCAAAAGTGAAGAAAAGTCACTATAAGTATTAGTGACTATTTACCCAAAATTTATTGATTAGTCATCACGACTTGAAACGAGTTTAAAAGAACAACTTTGTGAGGCTTTTACTATCTATTACCATATGTATTATCGTAAAGTAGATTGATAAAAATGAGTGGATAGCTAGAAACACTAAGGTACTTAAAGGATTTGTAATAGAGATTATAGTTCTCCTTTTCTTTTGGTATCGTTTGAATATGATTAACTATGAATCACAAGTGAGTCTTGGACCGCCACTAGCAACAACTTAAAGTTATAAAATATCGTCAAGTTCAACAACCTAAACATATTTTTAACGACATATGGATTTTGGTTTCAGATTCTAAAAATCAGTTGGACTACAACTTGAATTTTATTCTAGAAAAGATGACCGAAACTCGATAGAGGTTTTATCTTTTTGATGAAAGGTCCTGGTTTCAAATCCAAAGTAGTACTAGGATTCTAGAAAACACCTTAAAAAACAGCTCATATGACTGGAATAAAAGCCATAGCCCATGGACTTTCAACATGTAAACCAGGTTGTTTTTGTATCATGCTCACTTCCTTAGTGATAATAGTCTTCAAACGGAACATATCATCCTCCCATTGTTTATTACTAGAGTTTATCTTGGTTCTATATATCTATGCTCTCTGAACCCCCACTTCGACTGTCATCCGAATGAACACTTAGTGAAGAACATGCAAGATTACCCTCTTCTTCAACATTATTTACCTTGTTGAATGTTGGAGCCCATCTAAAAAACTTGTTCACATCAACTTGAAACGCTCTCCTTCAATTTGTTATCATACATTGACCTTACCATAAAGTAGACCCTCTTCTTTATCATCTTTAAAACACATACATAATACATTACTTGTAGTGTCTTGCTATTTGTTTGTACACATTAGAAGACCAAACACATACCGGGATACTAACTATATATCTCGAGCCACACAATTCTTTCCTGAATACCAAATAACATGTATGTATGGGCCAATAAAATATGTTGGGCTTTGATTAAATATTGGGCTAAGCTATTGGATCGGTGGGCCGGGCTCCTGCACAATTGAGACATATAGTGTGGGTAGACCGTAGACATGCACAGACAGAATAACAAGGTATTCCCTCCCGTAAGGACCCAACCCCAAAGTTCCTACCTGGAATCGGTTCCGGTTCATACCTGGTATAGACTGTACCCGATGAGGTGGGTTGTGGTTTCTACTCGGTTCATCATCTCCGTCCTGTACCAAATTCCTACCCGACCCAGGAATACCTTTTTTTATGTTGGGTTCAAGACTAGCTAGCCGTAGGCAATGGCCATAATACTGGGTTTTTTTCTTCAACATTTGCCCTTTTTTTGGCCACTTTATCACCCAAGATGCCTCCAAAACTTAGTATAAATATATGCTTCATGTTTTGGTTGATTACCCCACTAAAAAATGCAAAACCGAAAGCAAAAACACGCAAAAAAAATTTCTTGTTTTCATCTCTCTCGATATACATCACACTCATTCGTTAATGAAGGTTCTTTCCAAGTCACAATCGTTGTACAAGTTATTGCACATAACCGAAGCCAAGAGTTTGACAACATTAGGATTTTGTGGAGATGAATGACGGGTCTTATAAGGCTTGTTGCAAATGTTATGAAACTTTATTGGGAGTGCCTTCAAATTCGACGATGGACAAGCATATCTTAAAGAAATTCTGGATGGCGTTGAAAAATGTCCTAGATTCCGAGCAATCTGAAATGGGGGTGGGCGGTGAAATATTTCTTTATAATGTAGATATAGACCAAGATCATATGGTGAAGTTTCTGATTCAAAATAGTCTTTAGGTTCAAATTGGGTTGTACCAACTCGACATGTACCATGTTTGAGAGTGACTTAAGGCAACATGATAGTATAAACTTTTTCATGATAGTCTTTCGTCAACCGGTTAGTAGAAGAGTTTTTGGAACAAGGTTGGTATAATATATTATATAGCTAAAATTCTTGGTGTTTTTAAAACTTTAACTACAAAATTGTCGGGGGTTTATTACCCGACTAGTTGTTTGGTGCTTTACAAATTATTTAACGACTTTAAATATAATAAAATTATAAAAATGGGATGTTTGGACGATTGATACCACAAATGAAAAAAAAGTTTGAAAGCTATTTTTCAGAACTCCCCGCGAAACTCATTTTTAAATGTTACGGGGTTGAATGTTTAATACAAAAAATATGCGACAATTTGAATATCTACATGGATGACCCAAATTATGCTACTAGAGCAAAAGAAAATTTTAATCATGATTTAAACCGACCTTTTAATGTTTATTTAATAAAACATGGGCCAACAAACTCGTTGTCACTGGGTGTGAGCTCAAGTAATAGTAGACCGATGAAAGATACGAGGAAAACCTTATTGATCGTGGTTTGGGAAAGTATGGCTAAAAAACAAAAGGGCAACGTCCCGACATTTCGTCTTTGACATATGGAGGGGTGTTGGCCAAAAGAGTGGTGGATTGGTGACAGTGGCAGACCTAGAAAATTTAGTGACAACATGTTTAGATTTTGGTGATGACATCTCGTCTCTAAATGTAGTCTTTTTTTCAACATGACCTTCTAACTTTGACATAATGTCAATTTTTACCTCAAGCTCAAACACCGGCTTTTAGCTATGACCTCCTAACTTTGACGCTATGTCATCGCTAAAGTAGTTTTTTTAATCACACTTAAGTTTGACATAGTTACATTTTTTACCTTCAACTTTTCTTCTCATTTATTACCATTTAATTATTCAGTTATACACATATGGTTATTTTTGTATATATATGATTACAGTTAAGTTATAAGTAACATAACATGCACTTTTAAGTTATTTGTTTTAGTCTTTGAAGCTTAGTACTGAGCTCATTTGTTAAAGTAGTTAACAAAAAAATCGTATATGAAGCTAGACTCTAGCACAGTTATTAAACTAAATTGAACATAAGCGTGAGCTCGGGTTTTAATCATTTAAGTTTTTTTTACCTCAAGCTTTTTAGCAAGTCGATTTTTGACAGGTCATGAGTCTATTGACAAGTGTACATCCAAAATGCATATGATTTTATTTATTTATTTATTTATTTATTTTTAATGTGACAAAACTTAATGATATTAAATTCTTCATAAATATAGAAGATAACAAATAAAAGCCAAACACACCTACACCACGTGTATGGCACAAGGGAAACAACACCAACCAAGTTATTGCACTTGATAATAACATGTAACCATCCTCCATACACAAAATTAATACGCAAGAATAAATATATTTGACAAATATTATATTCAATGGGGATAAATAATGTTTACTAGAAAAATGTTGGTTTATAAAAAAACATATACAGTGTAACCAACTGAAAAACTTAAGATGGTTTTATTCTCTAATAAAAAAAATTAAAAACTATAACGTATGTAGCCCTCTTTTTATTAAATATTTACAATTTTAGCCCTCCAACTTAACTTTGACTATATACGACTTTAACCATCTGAATTTGACTTATAATCATTTTAGCCTTCGAAGACTTTATCGGTTTACTACTTTGATTCCATACTCTACTTTGAAATATTTACGACTTCGACCCACTGACTTTGACTAAGTTATCACTTTGGCATTTAAGTTTGGATACATCTTGGTCTTTTAATATTTGACGGATCGTAGATTTGCACGTAAAGTGTGAGACGTTAAACTTTGCTATCAACGCGTGTGACGAAGTCACGTATGTTAGACTCGGTTGCCGCATCACGTAACGTGAACTAATAACTAGCTAGTATTTAAAAGTGAGTAGATTACTTATACAGTATATTAAAATATTTATGGTTGTCAAAGTTCATTTGGTTGAATGGTTGAGGTGAGACTTGGAGTTCTTAGGAACCTATATCAAGTTCCACTTTCTACTCAGTTGTTCCGTGACATGAACTAAAGCTCAAACTTAGGGTAACATGAATTCGAGTCTTAGCCGAAGTTCTTTACACGGAAAGGTTAAAAGTTTCTGTCATGGTTTTCTCTCTTAAACATTTGGTTTACTAGTCTGCGACTTTGACCAACTTGGCTCGAAATGGGGGTTGGGATGAGCCTCTGCTGCGATTGCAGCTTTAAGGGATTCCCACTAGGCTGCTTACAAGCACTCATTAGGGGGCAAGCCAGGGCTTCAAACTCAGTCATTGTATTGAACATCTTGAGTGTAATGGTCTTATCATCGCAACAACCATCGTTCTAAAAAAAGATTATAGTTTATTCATTACTTACCTTTCACGTACAGCCTCTTTTCTAGCTACACCCAGAACACTGTACTCAGGGTTCCAAATGAAATGATTCAACAGTCTTTTAAATAATTTTTAATAGCAATTTGGATCACCAGCGGCTACTCCTTGAGTACGAAACCCATCAGTTCCAATTTCCATCAGAGACCGCCATGAGGAAGAAACCTACATTAGGTGAGAAAACTCATTAATTCAACCTGAAACCCCTACTTTAATAAAGTCTTTGGTACATCGTCTCAACTAAATAGGTTATAGATAATTGACATTTTATATATATTATGATTCTAGTTTGAATTCATCATTATATACATGTTTACAATCTATCTATACTAAAAAAGGAGTAAATATTCTACCCACTGACATTAAACTAGGTCATCCAACTAATCGTCACATAGGATCTCTCACATGTCAAATCATACACAAAAATTCATGTTTTATTCTCAATCATTATTACAATTAATCATATTTTTAAATTTTTTTATATAAACTTTTTTCATTTTAAACCGAAGCATTTTCAATAAAATGATAGGTAAACGACAAAAGGTTGTGCTGCAACCTTCCATATGTGCACCCATTATATTAGGATTATTAGCTTAATTTATATCTATGCATGTCAATTTTACAAATATAAAGAAAACTAGGTTAGAGACCCGTGTTTAACACGGGAATGAGTTAGAATAATTTAAATAGTTAAACTAAAAACTTTATATTAAACTATTCAATTGTATACATCTCAATCGAAGTTACAACTTTTTAAATACTTCCTTATGTGAAGTCCAATAATCATAGAATATGGTTTTATAAAATTTATGAAAACCTGAAATCCAATGTCATTTGTTGATAAAATAAACAAAGAAAAACTCATAAACAATAAAAGTAGGTGAAACAAAAAATCTAAAACGAAGATTGATGAAACATAAAATAATTTATAAGAGGTTGACAGATAAGCAATCGGTTCTAATCCATACCTAAAAAAAAATAATTTAACAATCGGTTCTAATCAATACCTGAAAAAAATAACCTAATTGCAAGAAATTTTTTCCTAACAATCACTCTATCAAGAGGGACATAAAAACTATCTACTTGGAATCAAGCAATGTAACTTTTAATATAGAAGTAAAAAGTAGCTGCCAAAATTTTTCCCTTCATGATCATAAAGTCATCAAACTAATCTTTATCAAAATAAAATTATGTCTTCAAGTAGTACTGCAGGATCCAAAAATGAATAATTAATAAACAATCAAAGTGTTAAACACGAGTCTCTAACCATGAAAACTATTGGTTAATTAATTATTTAGGTTGTTCAAACAAAGATGACTTATTAATTATGATATATAAATTAAGAAAATATTCCCGATATCGATCTTTTAAAAATTGGTTTTCAATTGGAAGGTAATCGAAAAATGGAACAATTTATTTTTGGAAGATTTGGTAAAGATTATTTGTGTTATTATTATATTTTTCTTGCCGGTTTATATTAATATAGATTTGTTATATTTTTCAGCCTTTAATCCTAGTTTCAAACAATGTTTTTAAAATCGGACCGGACAACGAACCGGACGTATTATTGGTTCACTGGTCGGACCGGTTGAACCGAATAATATTATAAAATTTCAACGTCATTTAAAATTTGAATAGTAAGTTTAAGAAACAATATGCCTGATAGGTCAATTGGATAAATAATAAAAATAAATATATAAATATATACAAGACACCTTCATCTCTTTATGTTCGCATCCCACATGGACCTAGAGATGGATTCTTAGCTAGCCCTCCTCCCTTATTATAAAATTTTGTAACTCATCCCACATTGAAACATTGATAAATTTTGATTTCATTCACAACTCTATAAATTATAATAGCTTGTCTAAATAAAATCCTAATTAATTGTAGTGTACTGGTTCGACACGTTTCAGCGGTTGAACCTGGCTTTGTTGCAAATCAGCCGGTTCTTTAGGGAGCCGTTTTAACGCATGAACTGGACCGTTGAAGCTACCGGTTCTCGGTTCAACCGGTCGGACTGGCCGGTCTAGTCCGGGTTTAAAAACATTGTTTTCAGCTAAACCTAGTTTTCAAAAAAACATAACAAATCTGAAAATTAAGGAGAGCAAGACACCTCATCATTAGATTAATGATATTATGCCAAGTAAGCATTTATAAGATAGACATGTTAAGAGATTGACACTTGGCAAAAGTAGGTTTGCTTTATTATATTTTATAGATTACAAATTATATTTTATATCAATCATTTACTTCCGTGCTATCAAAATAATGACGGATACAAACTATTACCTACATTGTTTCATAAACTATAAACCAAAATGGCTATTGGAATTTGTTTTCATGCACTATCTTTATTTGTGATGTTTATCTTTCTCTAGTTGTAACCCCGTCTGCATTTTTTTTCTCGTATTGTTATGATGTTATTAAAAGTCTAATGAAAATTAGTATCCTCAAAATTATCATTGTTTTTTTTTTCTATTTATTCGTATTTAATCTCTTTAAGATGTAACGTTTCGTTACTAATAAAAATGAATAGTTCGGATTTCATTTTTTCCATCATTAATAAAAACGATCGAATTTACTATGAGTTAATATATAAAGTACTAGGGGTGTACACGGTTCGGTTTCAAACCGCGAAACCGCCCAAACCGTTCAACGGTTCGGTTTCACGGTCGGTTTATGTTTATACAAAAAACCGTTCGTAAAAAACCGGACCGGACCGTTATGAACGGTTTGGTTTACGGTTTATACCAAAAACCGTTTGTAAAAAACCGGACCGGACCGTACGCGCACGTGTATGTGTGTGTGTCTCTATATAAATATACTAGATCTCATATATGAGTTTTTGTAAGTAAAATATTATAACATGTATTAGTTTATTAGTGCTAAAATAGGTCATAACTAGCATATCAATCATATATAAAATATCATTATATGTATCATTATATTATATATATAATATAATACGTAAGTATATATATCATTATATTGTTACAACACAGGTAATCTTGCAATATTCAGATATATAATTAAAATCAATACCGGTACTTTTGAAAGTTTATAAGATTTTTACAAGATTTTAGGATGTTTTTTAGAGCTATTAAACTTGGAATATAAAGCTCAAACCGCGAAACCGAACCGGACCAAACCGCTCGTATGGTTCGGTTTAGGTTTGGTTTTTTACCTTAAACGGTTCGGTTTTGGTTTTTAATGGTAAAAAACCGCGAGTAACGGTTTGGTTACGGTTTTATCCAAAAACCGTAAAAACCGGACCGCGTACACCCCTATAAAGTACTAGATTATGTCCCGTGTGTTACACGAGTTGAATAACTAAAAATATTTAATTATTATCGAGCATAATAAACAAAGGATCATATGACGAGTAAGCATTACACTATAATTCATTATCATCTTGGGTACGTTCTCTAACACCAACAAAAACAAAATCCATATAAGACAAATTACAGATTCACAAACATAAAAATGGGATTAAAATCGTGCAAATGGATGCCAACTTGTACTAATACAAGCCATAAGCTTTGGTATAGAGATAAGAGACCGATACACTAATGTAGTAGACAAAAATAATGTTTAAATAGATTTTAATAAAAAAATCAATGCTTTGGAATATTATTGATATATATTTTGGTAATTGATATTTTTATTTTTGTTAGAATATGATACTTATTTTTGTAATTTATAGAGAAATATAATACTAATATAGTAATTATTTTGTAACTGATAGGTAAATAAATTATATGATGGTTGTATGTTATGTCATAGTATGAGGATTAAATATGTAATATATTATTGGCGGGAAAATAATGCCAACAATGGCTTCATTGCATGCCATGTGGCATCAAAACCCTCTTTTATTAGAAGATATAGATATCTATATTTAAATCGTAATATATAAAAAGAGATTTAAAAAAAACTACCAATTTATTACTATTAAGTCTAAAAATAATATTTCAACGTAAAAACAACGTAATTATATAAAAACGTCTAGTTAAAAAAATTATAAAAGTTAACTTGGTTAAGTTAAATTGGCAAGTTAACCTTTGGGTTAAATATGTTAAACTTTGAAACTTGAATTTAAAAGCTTTTAACTATTTATAATAACAATTGAAACTGCAAGGGTGCAAATGTAAATTTTACAAACCCAATCCTCCCCCCTCAAGATGAGGTACAAATAACTGTTTTTATATAATTTTTACAGTTTATATGATGAGTCCACCTTTTAACAGAAATTAACCAATTTATTATGCATCGGCAGCCGACGAATGGCAGCGTTATACTACACGTCACTCACAGCGTTATTCATATATGATTATTTTCCAAATGTTAAGAAATGGAATAATTTAAGTACAATTCCTTTTTACATGGTGGGATATGATATTTTATTTACAACACGTCACTCACACCAATTTTTCACCACAAAAAAAATGTAAAGTAATCACTCTCTCTCTTTAAATTTTTTATAATGATATTCGCTCGAATACTTTATGTTTTAAATATTTTTTTATTAAAGCTTCATCTATAATTTTATGCTTATTTGATATCATCATAGAGATTCATATCACAATCCCTATGTTTATTATTATTATTATTTTTATTATTATTAGTCTTATTATTATTATTATCAATAATTTAACTATTTTACATATCTAATCATAGATTACTCATATAACATATGGGTTAAATTATCATGGTAAAAATTTCCTCCTCTATTCTTATTATATATGGAGATGGGTTTACTGAGTCGTTCGAGTATATTGAATGAGTCCATTAATTTTAAAACTAACTAAGTTATATTTAAAAGCTTACAAACACTTTTAAGTACTTTGCTTTGCAAATTTAGATTACTATTTTAGTAATATGATATTTGTAATCATATTGTTTTCTTAACTATTTTAAAATTAATATTATATTTTTTTTGATGAACTTGACCTAAATCTCATTTTATTTACCGTTTATATCAAATTGTCAAACTTTCGTTTTATAATTAAAATACAAAAAGTAAAGATATTAATCTAAATTTAGTTTTAAAAGGTTAAAACTTTCATTTTACATTTATGGTTGGGTTTGTTTATGGTAAATTTAATTTTACATCTTTTTTTAATTTAATTACATAAACTACGTAATTAAGCAATAATTTCAAATCGTGTAATTTAAAGGAAATAAACCACACGATGACACATCAGACATTTAATGTAACAAATGATGTGGATGATTTTAGAGATTGACACGTGACAGTAATTATTGATGTATTAGTTTAGGCAGATTTATCAAATAACTATTTATGAATGTAAATAAAGGTTTGAAGTTATAATAAAAAGTATTTATTTAAATCCATTTACCCTTAATAAAAATAGATTTGACTTTTAATATTTTTTTTGTTGTATTCTTTATCTAACTGGATATTAATTCATATAAAATAAAGTTACAAGATCTACTAATACCTTATTAACAAACATAATTATAAAAATTGTATCATATAATCCATTTTCAATATAATCCACAATTTATGGTATTTATTTGTAGGATAATTTAAATTAAAAAAAAGCCCAAAAACCCTTATGATGGTGGTACGAATCTCATCATTTATTGCCCATAAAAGAAAATATAATGAAGATATAGAATTGACTTAACAATGGATGATGCTTTGGAGGGAACATGGAAGCATTCTATTGGTCAATACAAAAGACAAAAATATATAGAAAAAAAGAGATGACAATTAAATGTGTGGAGATGACTTATTATGCTTTTCTCAGTTTTTTGTCTACTCAATTTCTTCTTCTCCATTAAAAATTTTATTAATTTTTTTTCAAAATTTTCCTCTCAAAATTAAGAAATGGGCAATCACATTAATACATTATTATAGGAGAGTGAAATGAATAGTAGATGAAGACTATCAACCGTAGATTTTTAGATCAGTGGTTCTGATACATTGTACAACCCTTATAGCAGCTTTTACAAGTTTAATTGCAGTCCTCCCTTTACACTGTAACTCATGGGTTCTTTACCTACTCTTTTTTTACCCCACCACATACAGACACAGATACAGATACAGATAAGAGAGAGATCGGAAACCCTAGCCACAAGAATCGTGAACCTCAAGTAGTGTCGGCAACGGAGACAAAACACTGGTGATCGAATACCTAAAATCCGGATCAGTTTCTGGTAATTTTTTTGTTTGCGTATTTAGTTTTGTCAACATTTATGTTTTTGTGATCGTGTAATAGCCCGCTAAGGCTGGTTTTTTGTTAGGTTTTTCAGATTAGGGGTTGCTTTGTGTGGTTGGATACAGTGGCGTTTCGCGTCAGCTATCATTGAAAGTCTCACCGCATCTAAATAGGTTTGTGGCCAATTTCATTGTCAGTTTGTTTCTTTGTTTTCTAAAAAAAATCCTGCTTTTGATTGAGGTTTGGGGTGGGTTTACAAGTATTTTAGCTTCAGTCAATTCTTCATTGGTTCTTTATATTAGGTTTTATTGATTTTGCTTATTTGATTATGAAAATTTATATTTGTACTTTAAGTTTGCTTTCTTTAAGATATTTAGAGTTATAATTAGTTTATTTTGTTTAACTTTATGTACATCTAATTGTTTAATCACACATGAGGCATGATACTATGGAGCTTTAGTTTTGAAAATATAATCCTTGATTTTTTTTTGTATGCAGCTACCTTTTATATATGATTGGTGTTTTTTAAGTATTTTTTTGTTTTTATTTAGGTACTATTGGTTGTTGAATTTAGAAACTTTTTGGAGCTTAGCCTTTTCAAGGTCAAAGAGGATTTAAAAAAACCTAAATCACCTCCTAAAGGTAAATATATTTTTTAGCAATACCCATTATTTAAAATTCAATTGTTGTAAGCTTAGTACTTGAAGTTTTAATGGTATTTAGTTGTAACATAATGTGTGTTTGATGTTGGTGCACTGTTTGTTTGTGATGCAAGAGTGAAAGAGAAGGTCGTTGAACGAAATGAGATTCTTCATTTGTTGGAGTTCTAAAGGTTTGTTTCACTTCGTTAAGTTTGTGGAGTTATTATTGTTGTGTAGAGTATGTCTTATTCCCAAATCTTTTGCAGTTTCAGGTTAGCTAGCTTAAGAGTTAGCTGAAAATGAAAAAGCCATGTATAAGATGAAGAGGATTGGGATATTAACTTGGTAATACTTCTAATACTTTTCAGTTTTCTATCACAAGTTTGTATATATTTTGTGCGTCTTCAAATATACTATTCTTGTATGATATGAATATGAGTTGAAAACTAAAAATTATTTTAAAAATGTTAGGTCTGTAAGTATTCGCCGTTTAATATATTCCCTTTTATCTTATTCAACCATGACA
Organism: Tagetes erecta; assembly: GCA_030867185.1. Taxonomy (NCBI): domain Eukaryota; kingdom Viridiplantae; phylum Streptophyta; class Magnoliopsida; order Asterales; family Asteraceae; genus Tagetes; species Tagetes erecta. The sequence continues at coordinate 11,197,560 of CM061492.1, read as the reverse complement.
AGTACACCATTTGAGGGTCTATAAGAAAATGCATTTAGTTCCACAAAAGCTTATGTGAACGAATGAAGAGATAAGGACCAGTAGATATCGAGGACGATAACAAAAGTTCAAACGATAACCTTAGCTATGACTAAAGTTCTAATATGTAGTAAACTAAGGTTAGTGAATGTGTAGAGTGTGGGTAATTTCTAATGTTATTTAAGAACCATGTTGTCTTCAAGAGATACAAATGTCTATTGACGCTTTGTATTTTGGTCTTTGTTAAGAACTAAACTAACAATTTGATGGTTATTAAAGCAGACACAATTTGGATATCTGATTAGTTTTTTTCACTGTGTTCGAGAAGTTTGATTTGTGAGCCCTTATAAAGAATAGTATATATAATACTAACTATTTGATGTTGGAAGTTTCTTTAGAAATTATATGGTTTGCAATTAGAATCATGGGGATATTGCAAGAGCTAATCTGTCATGGGAGATGCTATGCTTCCATCTTCTGTTAGTGTTTAAGCACCGAAGAAAAGAAAGATAAGTTACTAAAACAAGACTTGATAAGGTGCAAAAAAAAGCTTTTGTGAAAGTGGCAACTGATTGTTATCGGCAAACTCTAGAAAGTGAAAGAAACTTCATATTTGGAATTGGAAGATTTTGTTTTTAAGAAACTTTGTACAATGTCATTGAATATGGTTTTTTATGTATTTGAATTAGCCCTTTTGTATAACACACTACTTTCGTCATGCGACTATATCAACCATAGCAGCTACACTTTTACAACAAGCAAAAGCATGAAAATAGAAGCCGCGCAATGCGCGGCTGGACATTTCTAGTTTAGCTTCAAAGAGTAAAAAAGTTGTGAAATTTATTAAAAAAAAATGGAGGCTGTGATGAACATCAACAAGAACAACATCATCAAGTTTTGTGGATCATCATATCAGTAAATAAAGATTAGGTAAGTTGGAAAGAAACTTGTCAAGTTTTCACTCACATGTTTGATGATGATTATTTTTGGTTGGTTTCTTTTAATTGTTATTGTTGAAAGTTGGATGATAAAAGAAAGATTGGTTGATATTTGTTGCCTCAGATCCAGGTAACTTTAAAAGTTTATGAACAACAAAAAGGCTACATCTTTTATGTGTTTCCCTGTGATTTCACACACTTTTTTGTTATAACTTTTTTTTCCTAGGCTCTTTTGTTCATTTTTCTTGCATCTAGAGCTACAAAGATTGTTCAAGTTTTATGGGCTTTTCTTGAAAATCTTTAAAGAAACAAAAAACCCCTTTTGAGGACCATTTTAGATGATTGGTTTCTTGCTTGTTTGCTAGATCTGACCCCCCATTTTCAGTCTTTTTATATTGCAGTTTGGTTTTGTTTCACAGGCATGGGGTTAAATGCTTCTTTGATGTGTTACAAGGGGATGAATTAGTCAAACAATGACAGTTTGTGTGACTTTTGAGGGGGTGGTTTGTAAATCTAGTGTCAATCACGATAGTGATTTTGATGGAGGAGATGCTTCAGGCGGTGATAGTGCCATTGAATGTAGGTAATTTGTTCTGTAAAACCCTGGTTTTAGAGGATACCCTTGTTAGGATACAACTAGTTATGGCAGAAAAAAATACTACTTCTGTTAACAATCATGACTGTAATCATTCTCAAGATGATGGATTTCAAGAAAGTGAAGATGAAATAATGTCATTAGAGGGTGACCGAATCTTTGATAGCTCCGTAGTGAGTGATTCAGCTAGTTTGTGTGGTGAAGATTTGATAGCATTCGAGTCGATTACGTCTGAGATGAGTACATTGGGATCACAAGATGGTGAAAAGGGCATTTGTGGAGTTGAGGGTAAAATTGTAATTTCTGAGAAAGTGTCAAGTGGAGCCGCCGCGACTGCAGCCCGAAGTGTTTTTGAAGTGGATTGTGTGCCATTGTGGGGATTCACTTCCATCTGTGGAAGGAGACCTGAGATGGAAGATGCGGTTGCAACCGTGCCTAGATTCTTGAAGGTTCCCATTCAAATGCTGACGGGTGATCGTGGTGTTGTTGACCGGTTGAACAAAAGTCTGAGCCATTTGACCACCCATTTCTTTGGAGTCTATGATGGGCATGGTGGTTCTCAGGTATTTTCTATATCTTTCTATGACATTTGAAAGTGTGATTGTGTTTGGTACATTTTGACTTTTGTTGGTCAAACTGGTTACTTTCAAGTTTCAACTTTGAAATTGATAATGACTTTTCATGTATTTTAAAGAAAGTCGGTAACAAGATTGAACTGTTTTGAAGTATATTACACCTCACAATATAACATTGTTAGATTTAGCAGAATGACCATCAACATTGTTATTAAGAAATCATTTGTAAGATCTCAAAAGTCAACTTTTTTGTTTATTTAATCAAAACCAACCAAGGATGAGCTAATAGATGAGATGTGTCATTAAAAATTGATGTTTTTCTACATTTTTTATTGAATTTAGGTTGCTGTTAGGTCTGAACTCTGTTAGTCTTCGTTTAATGATTTGACTTTGAGGTCAGAGATTGCTTTTCAACTTTAAATATGGATATAAGTCTTCATGTTCTTTGAGAAAACTTGTTAACAAAGTTGAAACCATTTAAAGTATATTACATCCAAGAACATGAGAACATGGTGTTGTTTGAATTTGTAATGAAATCACTATTCAATAGTTGAAAGAGTCATTTGTATGACCTCAAAAAGTCAAAATCAAATCTTTTAGTCAAATCGGTCTTCATGTATATAAAAGTTTAAATCTTATTATCAGGTTGCAAATTACTGTAGTACGCGTGTTCATACTGCTTTACAAGAGGAACTTGAGCCTCTCATGGCAAGCTGGTCTGGTGAAGAAAGTGGTAACAATAATGATACTAATTGTCAAGAAATGTGGAAAAAAGCATTTGTCAACTGTTTCCTTAAGGTTGATGATGAAATTGGAGGAAAACAAGGGAACCATGAACCCATTGCGCCCGAAACTGTGGGTTCCACTGCTGTAGTTGCCTTAATATGTTCTTCTCATATCATAGTATCAAATTGTGGTGATTCTAGAGCGGTTTTATGCAGAGGGAAAGAAGCCATGGCTCTCTCTGTAGATCATAAAGTAAGATAAAAACAACTCTGCTTATGTTCCAACTCACTAACCTTTTGATACTTGTGGCGTTTCTGATTGAACAAAACATTCCTGTAAAACATTTACTTTTACAATGCATTCTACTACAACTATATATTTGGTTTTGATTTTATAGAAGCTCATCCAAACACCCTTTTGTAGCATATAATAGGGCTGTTTTATGAAGAAAACTGGTCATGGGGGACCCCTTTTGTTTATTACTGAATTGAAGTTTTATACATATATTTGTATACTTTGAAAAGCCTTTAAATGGACTATCAAGAAAAGTAAAAAAAAAATTATACTTTTTGTACAACATATTTAACTTGTATATGCTGATCTCCTAGTGTTTCTTGTGTTGCTTTACACTGAAATAGCCAAATCGTGAAGATGAATATGCTAGAATTGAGGCATCTGGAGGCAAGGTCATACAATGGAATGGGCATCGTGTTTTTGGTGTTCTTGCAATGTCAAGATCTATTGGTATGTGTTTGTTATGCTCTTATAGTAGTGTTTGACTTATGTATCTTAATGGTAATGTTTCTTAATGGTTATGATGGGCATATAAGTATAGGTTGGGCAGCGGGTCAAAACGGATTGTGTTGACCCTCAAAACACTTTTTCATCAATTTTCATATTTAATAAAAGCTATTTAGTCAATGCATAGAAGATGACTACAAACACTAAAATATTACAAAAGAATCTTACTTTCTGAATAAAATGATCCTCATGGTTGTATTAAGTAAAACATAAGCCAAATCCCCCATTCTTTCTTGACCAATTTAAAAAAAAAAGATTATATAGATTAATGCATTAAATACAATATGTAAAAACCAAATGTTGCCCTACTCCTCGGGCAATATTTGACCCATTTGTATTTTTGCTTCATTATTTTGTTTGATCGATTTGACCCATTAGACAAAAAACATAAGGTGTTGACAAAGCATTCAAATAAAGTCAACTGATGGATTAAATGCAACTTTTAAAAACTATATCATTACTATATAATGCTAAATTTCTGAATAAAATTAATTCGGATGTACGCGCTACTCTCAACCCGTCTCCCTTTAGCTGAAGTCTTTCTTGACCTGTTTAAGAAAAAAAATCATATTACCCAAATGAACACATCCGTATGTAAACATGTCGAAATTACAACGTCTACATAAAAGTAGTAGTTTCTTGAAAGTATTCCAAAAAAGGAAGAAAATTCAAAGACTGACAATAGTAGTTTCTTGAATGATTGTGGGATGCAGGAGATAGATATCTGAAGCCATGGATCATCCCTGATCCTGAAGTAACATTCATCCCACGAGCCAAAGAAGACGAATGCCTAATTCTTGCAAGTGATGGTTTATGGGATGTAATGAGCAACGAGGAAGCATGTGAAATTGCTAGAAAAAGAATACTGTTATGGCATAAGAAAAACGGTTCAAACACTCTTCCACAGGAACGAGGTGAAGGGATTGATCCAGCAGCCCAAGCGGCTGCAGAAAGCCTCTCAAATCGTGCGCTTCAAAAGGGAAGTAAAGATAACATTACAGTCATTATTATAGACTTGAAAGCACAGAGAAAGTTCAAGACAAAAACATCATCATAGTGTAACTCAAATTCATAAGTGTAAAATGTTATTGTTTAGTATTCAAAACAAACCAAACCAAACCAAACCCATTTGTTTTTCATGTGGGCTGACAATATGTCTGTCTATCTGTCTTACTGTCTATGTAAATGTTTTTAGATGTTTTTGTAGTAAAGATTAGTGTTTCCTTGATGTGTTCTGGCATTGTTCCTCCAAGTTTCAAAGGCTTTGTGAGGTATTGTACCTTGTACTGGAATAATAAATGTAGTATATATATAATGTGTTTCTAATATTTATTAGTAATGGCTTGGATGCCCAAGTTCTTTTTAGTGTTTCTTTAATTGGGAATTTGGTTTCATTGATTTTTTTGTTTTTAAACGGCAAACAAACACATAATTGTCCAAGTACTCTTTATGAGACGACTCAATGACAAATTAAAGACTACTGCTAGTTGGCCTAACCCAACTGTTCGGAGCCCTTAAGCGTCCTAAATTATCTCCGGTTCCGGGGAAAATCCACCAGCTTGAGGGCCCACTGATGGTAAAACATGGTCGCCCTCTGAATCTAACTGGTGATTTCAAAGATCCTAGTCTTTTTTCATTGAGTCTCACTATCTTAGAACAAATGAGTATAGAGAAAGATTTAAACAAGAGTCTCTAAGAAACTCAAGTCTCACCCTAATCACTACACCAAATGCTTTTGCTTTCATGGATTGTTTAAAGGTATATTGGTTTTTACTGGTCCCAACTATCATCTTTTGTCTTCTACCGGTTCCAACTATTGAATTGGTTGTCAACGGTCCCAACTTTTATCACTTTGGTAACCACCGGTCCGTCGTTAAATTTTTTTTAACGCCGTTAAGTTTTTTCTAAATTCAATACCACCGATGTTTTAAGCCTTTTGATCGGAAGGATAATACAAATCGAATGATGGAAAAGTTACCTTGAAACGACGTTTCAAACATCTTGGTTCCCTGTTGTGACCAATATACCTTGTTTAAAAGGACATCTTGGTTCCCTGTTGTGTATGAAGTTTACTAAGCAATATGTTCAAGGGCATTAAAACATAAACTCTTTTAGCTTTAAACTTTTTGTTTAACATGCAAAATATGTAAACAACTCACAGAGAAATTAAGGAGGACAGAAGGATAAGATGGCATGCATGGCGGCCGATGTCATTAGTTACATTCGATCACTTGTTGCTTTTAAAAAAAATGATAGGAACATTAACACCTTATAAATTAACCAACCTAATGACAATTAAACCTTGGCATTTGTATAACAACATAAGTACTGTAGTAGCTCTGAAATACTAAAAAAAAGTGCAAAGTTTTCTATGTAATTAATTTAGATCGTTTTTGGTTACTAATACATGTTTTTGGTAGACTTGTATGACGAATTAGGAGATAGAGTTTACTGATGCATGCATCATATCTGCTTGGCACTAGCTAGCATTTGAATTGTGGTTGAAGTACAACGATGCCACCTAGACATTCACCCATTGGCGAGATTAATTGTTACGTTTTGAGCTATATATATATGCGGCTGCGATTATGTTAACTCAATTTCCATGTTGCCTATGCGTGTTGCTTTGGTGCATGTGTGTTGCTAGCTTATTTTATGAACAAGTGAGCATGGGCGTACCCACCCTAGCTATAAGAGTGGGTGGCGCCAGCTCCTCCTGTGAATTTTTTTTTTTTGTTTTTCATATGTTAATTCTCGATTGACCCTGTAAAATTTAACCCTTGACCCTGTCCAGTTTTAAAAAAACTCAGTTTGATGTAGGGATGGCAATAAAACCCGAGCCCGATGGGAAAAACCGAAACCCGAAGTATTCGGGCCGGGTAATGGCCCGGATTTTCGGGTATGGAACCATGTATGGGATTTGTTTTTTAAAAAAATCCGGGTTCGGGTACGGGTATGGGATCATATGAACCCGTCCCATACCCGGCCCGAAGATATATATACATATATATATATATTGTTTTCCTTATATATAATCACTAATCTTCTTTAGTTTTAGCCTTTAGCTAAACTAATATTTTTAATATGTTTTATATTAGATGAAGTGGATTTTTTGAATATGTTTTATATTAGATGAAGTAGTTTTTATAATATGTTTTATATTAGATATGAAAGCAAGTGAGTATCTTTATTTTGGTATTTTTTCATGGATCTTTTTTTATGAACTAGTATAGCTTGTTTTGGAATATGAACTACTTACTCATTTTGATATTATTTAGAAAGTGAATCATCTTTTGATATTTACCGTTATTGCTTCTTTTAAATTCATATATCATGAGAATTTATTTATTTGGATTTGATACATTTTATTATGTATGTATGTATCATTTTTATATTGTGGAACTAATTGACGGGTATACCCGATACCCATGGGTATGCCCGATACCCGACGGGTAATTACCCGATTGATACCCGATGGGTATTGGGCCGGGTATGGGACTGAGTTTTACATTCGGGTACGGGTCTGGGATTACTAATACCCGGCCCATTGCCATTCCTAGTTTGATGCTTAGTCAGTTAGTCCACAGCCCATAGGAGACGCATAATATTTAACAATGGATTGTGTTAACTTATGGCTAGAAAGCCTAGAATATATATTTATTTATTGTCATGTATAGTCAAGCATTGAGGTATTATAACCCAAAGTGTTTCACCATTGCACAAGACCATCAACATAGTTCATGATTCGGATGTCTACAAATGCATAAAAGCACAACGTTTAGAGGCCATGAAAACTAACAACACAAATTATTACCAATATTTAGGAAGAGTGGTACTAGCATGTAATGTGCGTGCACGCTTCTTCCAGTATCTCCATATTATATAATAATACAAGTGAAAAGTGAGGAATAGTGAAAAGTTTAGTTTAGAACCAAGGTTCTCAACATTACTAGTTTTATATCATAGATTCATAACACAAGGCCCCAACATAGTCTTGTTTGAAAAAATGGTTTAGTTTCATTTACTTCTTATTTGTAATTTAATTAGTGGCTTAAGAAAGATGTAGAATGAAGACATTTAAGGTTTAAGAAACAAAAGGTTTAAGAAATATAATCATACCTCAAACCTCAAAATGATGGTTTACCAAACTTTATTTACCTTGGTAAATATTTGGTAAATTCCTAGAAGATGTTTTCAAGTATTTAGGAAGAAAAATAATGTAAAAAATGAAAGAAAAAAAATATGAAAGAAAGAATAAAAAACGCATAAATTATTATTGAAAAATTAAAAAAGTTACTTAAGTTGAGGCACATGCATATTTGGTTAGCGAATGATGCATGACAAAAGATTTATTCTTTATTGGTTTAGAGAAGCAATGTAATTTATTATGATTATATACTTTTATATCGAATGTGATTTAAATACGTTAGTTAATTTGTGTTTAGTTTTTGATATATGATTTTTTAAAAACTAGCAACTATATATAAAGTCATCAGCCGTTCGAAAAAAATATAGTCATCACTATATTTTCAAATTATCAAATATATATAAGGATACCCAAATTTAATTAACCATTATTTTCTAGTTATATTTATATTTAAAACACGATAAGCACTCGCAAAGCACAGTTTATAACTTTAAGAACAACAATTTGGAAGGAGGGAGTACATACAAACATATAAGAAAGAAGGTCGTGGTCGATCTATAACCATTGTCCGTCTATTGATGAGAAACCGAGCACTTTCAAAGGGGATGGAAGAACATGCAATATTGCAATTGACCATATATATATTCGAAGAGAAAAAGGGTCAAGCTTAGAGGCCGGGCAGTTCTCCGACAAGAGTGACACATGAAAGAGCTAAGTGATATGTGCGTCTAACACGTTATCATATTAAAGACCGATGTTAAATGCATCCTTTTTTAATATAAATTAATTTTATCTTTTATCTTGAAAAAGAAAGAATTTTATTAATACGAAGACTTGAATATAAATAAAAGCGTATGAATAAAGCGGAAAGAATAAGATATGTTTAGCAAATTAATTAAATCTTATATTTACCACTAACGACTTCAATTAGGTTGACTTGTAAATTTAATTTGAGGAATTAGTGTGTCAATTTTACCCTTCAAATAAGTTGATTCTTGTGACTTCGAAGTCATCACTGGTCCCTTCTATTTATCATGGGAACCTCACACGAAGAAGTACTCCACTTTTTTATATAAACTATTAATTAATTAATTAATTAATTAAGTATCTTTACATAATATAGCAAAACAAAAAATCTTATGTGGCATATGTGACATTATTTGAGATATTATCTCATAATAATGATTTTTTTATTAAAATATGTATATAAAATTTATTATAATAAAACTAATTACATTTTTGGTCCTCTAATATTTTGAATAATTCTGAAAAATTTAAGAATATTTATATTTTTAACCCTTTACTACAAGGGGTGTACGTGAGTCGGTTTATATTTGATAGGGTTTAAAAATAAAACTTATGGATAAAGTTAATAATAACATACAATTAAAGACCTCAGTGTTCTATAAATATACATAACATTTTTATATGATTTTTTAAAAATAAATACTACACCATAAAACTAAACACTTTATTCTCTTTAATTTGAGTATAATATTGTTATACTAAAAATCTAATTTTTAAAAATATATCACGTGTTCCGTTTTACCACGGTTTTGTCTCAAAACTGAATGGAACATTCATAAACATCCTTAAAAGCATCAGTTGAATTGTGTTCCCAAGCGTAGCGCAGACACTAAACTAGTATATATATATATATATAGGATTACGTACGTACAAACAAGCAATTAAATAATATAATGTTTATAAAGCTATATGTGTGTGTGTTTATTTGATAAGCTTAAAGCTTACGATCTTCACTTTGTCACAAACAAAATATAACCAAAAAATAAATAAATTGTTGGATGAACAAGTCACTATTATTATTTTGAAAAAGTGAAAGTAGCTTAATGCCTTCATTAAGCTATATATTACATGTAATCTAGCTAGGTATATAATTATGTGTTTTGTTTATCAATGAATACTTAATATGTGACTATATGATCAATGTTAATTAAAATCAAATATTAATAAAAAGTTAAAAACATACATATATAAAAAGCTAGATGATGATAATTAAGTGTTTGGCGTTAGCAAAGGGCGATCTACATATATATATTCATGTCCACAAAAGTCTACTCACAAGTCTTCCTACTATCATCACATAATTGATATATATAAAAGCCTTTGTCTTGCTCAATCTTGACTTTTCAAAGTCAATGATTTTACTTTTCATATCTTGTTTTTTATTAGAAATATTTAGATATTTTTAACATAATAACAAATCTTTTAATAGACAAATGTGTTTTGAGTTAACCAACCTGACCTTAACTTGTTACACATATACACAATCCTCCTGACCCGTCAATTTTGACACCTCTAGCTAGCCCTCGACGCGTGTCACAAGCTTACTAACAAGCAACGACGTCATCGTCATGCATTCATACCAAATACAAGTCCATCAGTTCACCAATTTCCTCCACACTTTCCTGATACAATTTCTCTTAAACTAATCTAAAAGTGTAACATCAAAGAATTTGTTTTCACCTGTTTGCATGGGTCCTTAGATTTAATTTAATTTTTTAAAATAAAAGGCACTATATATTGTCACCATTAACGCGACGAAGCTTCAAAGATGGGCATAGGAAGGTCACTAGGAAACCTTCATCATCAAGATAATATATCAACAACACAAATTTGCATGCAAATCAAAAAATTGAAAATGGATGCAGATGATCAAAACTCAAAATCCTACAGTTTTAGATCAGAAGATTCACCTGATATCGAATATGATGTTCCAAATCAGCAAAGTTCTGAGTTTTTTGATAATTTTTTCACTTTTGAAGATTGGAACTTGGATGATCAAGCATCCATTGTTCCTGAATATCCAGATTATACTCCCGTTTACGCTTTGACTACTGTTGATGATCTTGGAAGTCAGTCCAATCTTGCAACCAGTAGCAGCCACCTTCATGGAAACAATAGCAGTAAGAAAATTATTCATGTAATAATTACATCATATATATTCATTCTTTCAACAATTCAACTACAACACACACACACACACATGGACACATTTAAGGGTCAAGGAATTGAAGTATATCATGTATGTGTGTTTGACATGTTTGACCAACATTTGTTCCTATTCTCATTTGACCATGCAAGTGGCATGATCAAGATTAAGGATGAAAACTGGTAATGGGTCGGGTATGGGACTGGTATTGGAAATGAGTTACAGGCACCAGTCCCATACCCGACACTAAATCATGTTCAGTATGGTCGTATCAGTGGTTCAGGTTTTCTTGCCATCCCAAATCAGGTTAATTAACCAATGATGTGTTTTTTAATTGTTTGTTATTATTACTAGGTGGCAATGGAATTGGGCAGGCTCAAAAGGTTACAAAAAAGAAAGTTGCCTTTAAAACTAAATCACAAATAGAGATACTAGATGATGGGTTCAAGTGGAGGAAATATGGAAAAAAGATGGTGAAAAACAGCCCAAACCCAAGGTACATATTTTAATGTCATTTTCTAATCACGATAACTTGGTGTACGTTTGGATGTGTTTTAATAAAAAAAAAAATGTGCTTATATGAATCATATAGGAATTATTATCGTTGTTCAGCGGATGGATGTTCAGTAAAAAAGAGAGTTGAAAGAGATGTGGAGGATTCACGGTATGTGATCACAACCTATGAGGGCGTCCATAACCACGCACGTCCTTCTAACGCCTGATATCTTGTATTACTATTAATTAGCTCGATTGACGGTTGGTTGTAAGAAGAAATTAAGTTTTAGGTTGGTTATTTTATTTCTTCGACCCGTCATCCTATGGATCCGTTTAGAATATCAATGGTTTTTCTTGCTTGTTCTTATATTGCATAAACGGGCAAGTTTGGTGTTAGCGTTTTGCATGAGTTGTATGCTAGGGATGAACTTGTGATCGACTTACAGCTGTAACATACAGTAGTATAGTTAATTACTTTCTTATATATCAATAGCAACATGCTTCTTGTTTTATCAATTGTTTTATCAACTGTGATTTTATGTTACTTAATGTTTGTTTCACCTTTTAATAGTTTAATTCGGTGCTTAATCATTCAAAATGTTTGTTTCATAAAAAAGCCTCTGAATGGTTCAGTTAAGTGCTGAAAGGTTAAGAGATATAGAGATGCTGAATGGAACTGAATGGAACATATATATACTAACTTTACTATCATCTGTATTTTTATCTCAAAAATCATTTCACTAATAACACATCTTAATGATTCAGACCTATTAACCATTCAGCACTTAATAATTCAGATTTACCAAACAACTTCTAAGTGTTATGTTTTAAAAACCATACAACTAAATTGTAAAGTGCCACATAAAACTCTGAAATGAAACCTTACGTCAACGATTACATCATCGATTACATCATCATAAAAAAATGTTTCATTTTAAACCCTGATCAATATGTTTAAATGGATTTGCGTGAACAAAAGTTGTGGCCGCAGTTATTTCGGTAATAACTAATTAAATTCAGAGAGAATAATAATTGTTATATTGACAACTAGTTTAGTGCCCGCGCTATGCTCGGGAACAAAACATTAAAGTGATGCTTTTAAGGATATTCATGAACGTTTCAATAAGTTTTGAAACAAAACCGTGGTACATCGAAACACGAAACATATTTTTAAAAATTAAATTTTTAGTATAGCAATATTATACTCAAATTAAAGAGAATAAAATGCTCAGTTTTATGGTGTAGTTTATTTTTTTTAAATCCATATAAAAAAGTTATGTATATTTATAAAACACTGAGGTCTTTAATTGTATATTATTATTAATTTTATCCATAAGTTTCATTTTCACACCCTATCAAATATAAACCGACTCATGTACACCCCTTGTAGTAGAGGGTTAAAAGTATAAATACTTTTAAATTTTTCAGAATTCTCCAAAATATTAGGGGACCAAAAATGTAATTAGTTTTATTATATAATATTTTATATACATATTTTAAATAAAAAAATCATTATTATGAGATAAACTCTCAAATGATGCCACATAAGCCGGAAGCTTTAAAATAGTGCCACATAAGCTTTTTTGGTTTTGCTATATTATATAAAGATAACACTAAAAGGTTGTTTATTTGGGTCTTTTAATGGCTTAAACGTTTTAATAATTTATTATTTAATAGTTTAACACTTAATAATTCAGACTATTTGTTTTACGAGCAAATATCTGAATAGTTCAGACATTAATTTACCTTTGAATAGTTCAGACATTTATCTTTAAACAGTTAAGCATTAACTAAATCTGAATAATTAAAAACTATTATTTGAACTAATTAAACATTTACGCAACCTTTAAATAATTAAACAATATACTAGTTTTAAACTTTACACTAAAGTGCCACATAAAACTCCGTTACGGAGGCTTGCCTGTAGGAAAAGTTTCATTTTAAACTCTTAGCAATACGTTCAAATGGATTTTTGTGTGAACCAAAGTTGTGTCAATAGTTATTTGGGGAATAACTATTTATATTGATAGATAACTAGGTGTATTCGGTTGCTCGTGCTTTGCGCGAGCGTTTAATGTTTCAGATAGTGACTAAGTTATAGTTGTTCATTAGATACTTACAAAAGATTATTCGATTGCTCGTGCTTTGCACGAGCGTTTAATGTTTCGGATAGTGACTAAATTATAGTTGTTCATTAGATACTTACAAAAGATAAACAAATGACTCACTTACCCATCTAGTGATAACAATCAAACATAAACCAAAACAACCACCTAAATATACAACCCACACCAACATAAAGCAAAAAAATAATCACTAATCAAATACCACATGGAATGCATCAAGTGACACTGTTTAAATCCATTGCTATTTCAATATATAGAAGAATATTAGTTGTTATTTTGACATTAAGTAAATGAATTTAATACATGGATAAGAATTATTCTTTTAAAACGGTAAAATTATATTAAAACACGAGTAGGTTGTGTGTCGTGTATAATTAATCTCATCCAATCATGTAATGTCTTCTTTTAATTGAATAATGATGAAAAACATTAGATGAGCCATTAAAAATTACGATCATTTTTTTATATGATGTCTCATGCTAAAGTAAGGATGTTAATCATATTGAGTTAGCCGGTTGAAGGTTGAATTATGTAACACTAACCAACTCATATTCATATTGGTGACAAAATTTTCAACCTTAACCCAAATAATATAAATTCAGGTTAACAAGGATATGGCCTGTTTAACCCATTAATCAAAATAAACCAATTAAATTTACGGGTTGTAAGCGAGTTATTATGTAAGTTGATTAGAGGTAACATGTTTGATATGTGAGTTTGAGGTATCTTAGTGTTTAAGTAAAAATGATTATTATAAGTAATCATATAACTATTAAAATTATTTTGAAAATAAAAAACTAAAAGAATTAAGTTTGGCGGGTCAACCCATTTTTTAAAGGTCCAACCCGAAAACAACCTGTTTTTATACGAGTCAACCCGAACACGACCCGTATTTTTAAACATGTTATATTGTCAATCTAAAACCTGATTACTTTTGTATAGTGTTCAAGTCGTGTCTGAAATTGAAACCCCTAATCTTCATAACAACATTACCATATGGATTCTGAAAGCTTAACAAAAATGACCAACACAGGCAGCACTAGTTTTGTGGTGGCTAAATTGACGAGTTATGTAACTAGTGAAAAACCTTGCGAGACAAGCTTATGGCACCAGTGGTGGTGTGCTCGCCGAGCTTGCCTCCATCTCGTGAGACGCTCCACGACTCCACGTGCTCTAAAAGATTGAACAACTTTTATACGAGTTAAAAAAAACCCCGGCCACCACCCACCATTGTGGCCATAGACCAAACCTCCTCCCCTATGGGTTTGAATTCGGCAAGGACAAAAACAAACTGTGGGCTTCTAGTTTCGTGATTTCGAATTACTTTTTAACTATTTGCTTTAATCCTTTATTAACCCAAATCAGCCAAACTCTTGTATACAGGAAATAAAGAGTGTACAGGAACAAAAAAAGTAAGATGAAAGCTAGATATATACAATTCCTACACTACTACATCACTCAAGCAAAATGATGATTATCAATATTATCATCAAACTTGACAAAATCTTTTCCTGTAACCTTGTTTCATAACTGTTAAAAACAAGTTTGAACAACACTGACTACAACTCTATGTTTGACAACAACTTCCCTAAATCATTGAAGGGAACCACAAGAATCTTGATTTTTAGTAGACAATTTCTTGAGGAACTCATAAGTAGTTATCATTGTAGTTGCAGACATTGACATTGAAACCCATCTTGGTCCCAACCCTCTATAACAAGCACTTAATCCACCTTCCCTCATTAGTTTCCTAACTGTTTCCCCTAAACACACCTTCCCATTACAACCTTCAACATCCAAAACTTGAAGCCTTGTTTTGATTGTATCTAATGGCATTGTAACCAACGCCGAAACACCACTTGCCATGGCTGCACTCATCGCCTGCACCCCCACCACCGCCTTCCAATCCGCCTTAAACCCACCACTGTTTTCTTCTTTCTTCAAATGATAACCAATACGATCCCAAATGGATCGATGAGCAAGCGAATAAGACGCCCACCAAACCGCGTTAGACGGGGCATATGTCAAGATTGAAATCCCAAACCCTCGATACAACCCGCGAATCCCATCTGTATGAACAATCTTTCTAAAAGCATCAATACCACCATTGTACTTATACTTAAAACAACTCCCATTTTGTCCACCTTGAACCATTAGCCTCTGGCTGACAACATCAATTGGTGTCCAAACCATTTGTGCAGCCATGGCTGCACTTACACCAGCTGCAGCATTTGCAATTGCAGCACCTTTAGCTTCAGAAAAACCTAACTTAACAGTAGCAAAACCAACACTACTTTTGGTCATTTCAAGTGCACCCATATAAAGTGATCTAGCAGGAATAGTACCCATTAATGAAGTCCCAAATCCCCTATAAAACCCTTTAAAACCATCATGTTTTAGAATCGAAACCGCCATTTTGAAGCAAGGTGTGTCTTTTACAAGCACTTGTTGCCGTGTTTTCAACACCACAGTTGGGTATAATGTCCCGGAAACACCCGAAAATAAGGCGGCACCAAGGAAGAAAAACTTGGATTTATCAAGCATCTCCCAGTCTACATCAGCCGGAAGATGAATTTCCGGCCGGGAATCATCCTCTGCCATCCCCAAACTCATGAATATACGATCGACTAACAACCGAATATCACTATCTCTTTGAGTAATTTCGTCGAACACCTTACGTGCAAGTCAGTGAATTACAAAATTGAATTGATAAAATGAACCCAATCAATCCGTTGACTAACAAGAACTCTGATCACGTAATTGGGTGTCGAGTTTGAACTTTATTTCTATGATAAACTGATTTGGGGCTACAAAGATTAGATTTTGAGTCTTTGAAGAACAGATCGAATGGTTGTTGATTAGGTTTAGAGGAGCAATTGTTGAAATGGGTAATTGGGAAAAAGAAGATCTGATCGAATAAGAAATGGTTGGATTGGATTGGATTGAGATGGGATATTATAAAGGAAAATGGCGGAACAGTGTATGGGGTTAGTGGATTTGCAGGACGAGGTTTTTTCCGATCAACTGGATATGAACACGTGTTGGTTAACATTTCGATGGTATTTAAATTTCAGAGAGCTAGCTAATCTCCAGGGTTAAACATGGTGATGCGACGGGGCGTGAAGACAATAGACACATTAAAACAGTAGGGGCGAGATAAAGGGTGCGTTGTATGCAAGGGGTTGTATCAGTATGTGTGCCTTTGGCCTAGGGCGCATCAGTCACTTATAGGTTTTGGTGGGTTATCGATTCTAAACTTGAGTATAATTTGTGTGGTTTTTTTGTGTCAAGCGAAACTCCTTGTTAAGACAACATATTTAGTCGGAGTGGGGTGATAGATCTCCTAATAATGGGATGTGATCATTGGTTACTTAAATTAAAAATCATGTTAAAAAAGAGGTAACGGGCTACCAGTGAGGTTAGTAGTCTGTTTAAAACACACATGTTTGAGCATTGGATTTTAAATTTAAATCTTATAGCGAGCATGTTGTAGTAGATTTTTTTTATGGAAAATGTTTTAAGTTAATTTTTAATAGTTATTGACGACTGTCACTCCCAACTAAGACTATTACTTTCACCACTTTCAACTTAATGTCACTTTGCTAAGTCAAAAATGTGATTAAGTCAAAAATGCCATTTTGCTAAGAAGAAAGGTTGAACGATAGAATAAGAGGAAGAAAAAGGTGATTAGAGTTACCGTAAAGTTGTCGGAGTTAATGGTGGTGACCGGAGCTGGTGGCGGTGGTGACCAGAGCTGGTGGTAGTGGTGGGTTATATATATTGAACAAAAAATTAATTTTTATTTCATTAACTTATCAAAGTGACACTTCTGACCTTTAGTGTTTCTTAACGACGGGACTGACATCTATATAATAATTCAAGGTTTTAGGGGGCAATTTTTGGGGGGAATTTTTTATAAAAGGAAGTGTTAGAGGGAAGATATAAAATACCATGCATGAGTTGATGAAACAAAATATCTTTAAATATTAAATATTTACAAATTTTTATACAAAATGATTATGATTTTATAAATATTATTATTTAACCCGTGTGTAACACACGAGTGTTAAACCTAGTGGTAAATATAATGTTAAGTTAGGAGTGATGGTCTTAGTTAGAAGCAGAGCCGGCCCTGGGCAGGTGCGAGGTGTGCGACCGCTCAGGGCATCATCACTCAGGGGGCACCAGCATGAGCGTGGTAGTGAGTTTATGTGTTCGTTGGAGTTTTTTGCAACTAGCATGGTCGATGAAGTTTTTGTATGAAGAAGATGAGTTGCAGGTTTTGGTTTGTATGAAAGAGAAGATGAGAATCTATTACTTTTTAGATGTTAGGGTCTTTTAGTTTAAAAGCTCACGTCCCAAATTAGTAGAGTTATAGGTAGCAGAGTTATAGGAAATAGAGTCTTTCAATTAATAAATGCAACAAACAATTTTCTTTTTGCTATATAAACTTTTTTTTAAAATGAAAACTTTTTTCAAACGATAATAACAAAAGGTTTAGGTTTATTTTTTTCGTATTATTAGTACACTTTTTTTTAGCTTTTGAACTCAATTGAATTTGTATATTATTTACTTTTCATTAAAGTAAAAATATTATTATAATATAATGCAAAATAATATATTGTACTTATAATAGTATATTAAAGTTACGGTATAGAGTTCAATTAAAAGTCCAAAGAAAATTAAACGAATTAAATCATATATAAAAGATCATTTTATATTGAAAATTGGTAGATTTAGACAAACCTAGAAGGGATTAATTACAAGTCCTAGTCATGAAGGGAATGCGATTTTGAATACGTAATCTTGAAGACACCAAAATAAATAAAAAAGTTATATGCATTAAAATAGTTTATAACAATATAGTTAATAACGTTTGAGCTTATATTAAAAGCATGAAAACTTAAAAGACTATATGCCCATCTAAGTTACAGGAACCACTTTATATTGATTTTTTTTATTAAAGAGTATAACCCCAACGAGGCTTAACCCGTAGAGGCTGACAACTTGGACCCCACTACCGGAGCTCCCGCCATGAAAAAATAAATGGGGCACTTTTTTGACGGCTCGCACAGGGCACTAAATTCTTCAGAGCCGGCCCTGGTTAGAAGTAATCTATCTAATAAATCAAGGTTTTAGGGGTAATTTTTGGGGTGAATATTTGTTCTATAATAAGAAGTTTTGGTGGGAAATTGAATGAAAATTTTAACCATGCATGCATGAGTTGATAGAGTAAAATTTTTAAATATAAAATATTTACAAATGGTTAAACATAATGGTTATAATTTCTTTATATTATTATTATTATTATTATTTAACCCATGTGTAACACACGGGTATTAAACCTAGTCTATATAATAATTCAAGGTTTTAGGGGGGTAACTTTTGAAGGGAATTTTTTATAAAAGGAAGTTTTAGAGGGAATATATGAAATATCATGCATGAGTTGATGAAACAAAATATCTTTAAATATTAAATACTAGGTTTAATACCCGTGTGTTACACACGGGTTACATAATAATATTTATAAATAAAAAAATTATAATCATTATGTTTAACAATTTGTAAATATTAAATACTTAAGAATTTTGCACCCATCAACTTATGCATGGTGAAAATTTTCACTTAATTTCCCACCAAAACTTCTTATTAGAAACCAAATATTTTCCCCCTAATATTTGCCCCCTAAAACTTTGATTTATTAGATAGATTTACAAATTTTTAAATAAAATAATTATGATTTTATAAATATGATTATTTAACCCGTGTGTAACACACGGGTGTTAAACCTAGTATTGTATAACTGTGAGTCTTAAAAATCAAATTTTTTTTAACCGAAGATAGTTCAATGGTTTTAAGGTAGATTAATGGATATGCAAAAGTACATAAAAGCAGCAAGTTGGGTGGTAAACAGTGGGCGTCACACGGTGGGCTTTAATAACATATATATCTTGTTGCATGTAATATGTTTCTTCTTGATATTGTCAAAATAAATTCTCATAACAAAATGATCATATGATACGACCGTGACTTAAGTCTTCAAATAATTAGGTAAAATAAAATTAAAAAAACAAACGGCTCCAACAATTTTTCTTTTAACGTAAAACTAATATACTTTGGATTTTTTTTGAGTTATTAAATTTTAATATTCATAACTATTTGGTTTTGGCCGTTGCCACTCACAACTGATATATTCACTGTCACCACTTTAAACTTAACACTTTACTTGTTGTGTAACTCCATTTTTATCCACGTAATATTTTTATCCTATGTGACATGCTTATGTGGCATAAAAGCGGAGTGTCATAACAAGTGAATTGTTAAGTTAAGAGTAGTGACATTGAAGGTGTTAGTTGGGAGTGACAGTCACCAATACCCCATAGTTAAGATTATTAAAATTCAATAACTTTTTTTTTCCTATCCCTTAACAAGTTTCTTCAAATGTTAAAGTTAGAAACAACCTGGAATAGGTACATTTATTTGGCGGTGTGCACATGACGATTTGGTTTGGTTTGGTTTGGTTTTGAGCACCAACCAAACAGAAACCAAAATGTGGGGTTATGGAATTTTGAAAACTCGTGAGTTTTTGGCTCTAATGGTGGTGTGAAGACAATGGTCTCTAAGTGCACAATTAAGTTGGCTCTAAGTTTTCTCTAAGGGACGGTTTATAGTTTTGTCCAAAAACAATACTGAAAATTGTCACTCGGCTTTAATTGCTATGGAAAATGGTTGACCATTGGGATTGTGATTAAACCCGGCCATTTTAGAATTTCAATGTTGAATGTTCAACTATCAACTCTATTGACTATTGAGTGTCAAATATTCATGAACATAACCATGTTGAATGTTCAACATATATATAAACAATGTGTGATGTTTCTCGTCAATTAAACATTGATCATTGAATAAATATCAGAGATTTCTTGTTTAAGTGTGTCAATTTCTGCTTGAGCGCGACCTCGTGCTTCACCTTCCATAAAAGTTAAATATCTTGTTCTCTTTGATACCTTCTTCTCTATAGATTTTATCTGCATTTCAACAAATAAAACATGTTAGTTTGGTTATAAACACTAGCGATGTTGATATGATTAGTACGTACCTTTCTGTATGGCCACCGCGACAATCCATGCTTTCGACAAATTCTCTTTAAGACAGTTGGGCAGATTTGTATCTTCTTGGCAGCAACTGCAATGGGAAGATGAAAATAGCCAACAAGATCTGTTATTGTCAGTTTTCCCGTTCGCTCCCTCTGGATCGAAAGGGTAGGCTTGTTAATAGATCTTGTTGTTCTAGTGCTCTCCACACATGGTATATGGTTCATGTGATGATCACCTATTTAAAGGAACTTTGATCATAGTAAATTATGAAACTCAATACGTGTTTAAAGCATCATATCCCATGCATGGCTAGCTAGCTATATTGTGTCTTCTTCAATTCTCTACAAACCCTGATAAATTATACAATAATGATCTTGAAAATGTGATAGTTCATGAAGCAAGCTATGCATGGCCAGATTAATGACTTCAATTCTTCTCCATAAAAATCCAAATAAGTCAACAATTTTGAAAAGAATAAATCTTGAAAATAATGATAGAAACATATATAGCTTTTTTAGTTGGGGTCATATATAATGGGTCAATTAAGTACAACTTTTCTTAAAACAAATCAGCTTAAATATATAAACACCTTAAAAACTATGTGACCAACGAGTTATGTATTGATCATGTCTATTAACTAATTTAACACCCTGGATCTTGATTTTATAGGATGATACCTAACCTGAATCTCCGCGAGCGAGATCATCGGTAACCACCTTACTGTCTTCCCAATCCAACCCAACACATACCGCTTCATAAAACGAGGAAAGTGGATCTCGAAGCATTATGTAAGCATTCGATTTTCGATCCATGCAGTATTCAACAAGGAACTGTTTCACTCTACTAGCACTTTCCTTGCAAAAACTTTTCACAAAAACAACAATCAAAAACCTGTGGCATATATGAAATATTTCGTCGAATTAATGAACATATATATGCAACTTACTCGAACATTTTGTACTCGTGGGTTTGATTCGCGGTTAGATCAACACAAAATTTCTCAAGAACACCATGAGAAATGAGACCAACTCTTCCATGAATCTCAAGCTTTGTAATATCAACACCTGATTAAACACAAATGAACAAAACATAAACTAATTAATAGACGGTTTTAAAGATGATTAAGTAATGAAACCGATGGAAACCATGCACACCGTTAGTATGTGTGATTTCTCTCAGAATTTGACAACAACTACAAGTATAAGGAGGCACTTGCATAGGCCATGTTGAAAGACGGATCGGGTTTCCAAATATAGTATTTGTTTCATGATGATTGTAAGGGTTGTGGATACATGATGATGTTTGGACAATTGGATGCATGATATCATCATCCTGCATAAGAAAATGTTCGATTGCCTGTAATTTGGTTTCTGCCATGCATGGTTTGGGCTGCAACCATGAACCACCAAGCACGCGCCACCGACTGGACTGTAGGTTGAGTCTTTGGACGGAAGAAGTGATATTGTTGATTTTGCGGGGATGGAAGAATTGGCGGTTGGATACCGTTATTTGATGTCCTGATCGTTCGTTTTTGTTGCTGTAATGGAACTTACACCGTTTCAAAAGTAGATATATAATTCTAATATAAAAGATAATAATGTAAATGTTACCTTTTTAGTCTTTTCAGGATTATTAACCTCTTATAACTTTTATCCGTTTCGAACCGTAAAAGAAAAAATGTAGGAAAGAATTATCTAATTAAAATAGAGATGGACATGAGAATTAAGATGTGAAAATAGATATATTTCACTCTCAAATGTGACATATTCATATGAACTATATTGCCTTTTTCAAACTAGAGCAATTTTTCATCACAGATCTATACAACACATTGGGACCTAACCATTAGAATTAGCATTGTTATTATTGCTTTAAAACTAAAAGAAATTAATGAACTTTGAAAGCAAAAGGAAGCCTTGAAATAACAATAATAATCACAAACTCTATATTTCGGTATTTCAAGAGAAATAAAGCAAGAATGAGGTGAAAGAATAAAATTACAACATGAAAATGTAACAAACACTTGAAACCTATCAAATCAACAGGAGACATTAAAATGATAGCATTTTGTGTTTAGGCCCAAGGATCATCCCAGCCATTAGGACCCCCACTCTTCACAAAACCCATTATCGCTTCAACGGCTTCAGCAACTCTATTAGATAGAGAATGGTTTCCCCATTCTATTTCAACTTTCTCTGCACCCCCCAATGCTCTACACAATCTGTAGTTACAACAAAATCAACATCAAACACCGCCTTAGAAATAAGTGGTAGCTTCTTCCAATATACTTATGAGTGGGTCGATTTGGGTTTGTGGTATCTCTAACAGGTCAAACAGTCAAAATCCAAAAAAAAATGAACTTAAAACGTTAATCAAACAAGTGGAAAGTGTACTTTTTAATGATACCACCTAATTCATTAGTTCAGAAAAGTTGGCTATTGGTAAGAAATATGATTTTTTTTGTTGACATAAAAATTTTGATTGGATTGCAAAATTATCAGACTAACCTTAACAAGTTTAAAGTCCAAGTCATAGTCTTTGAAGTCTTGGTGAATAAGTCAAATGGTCAAGTCAATGTCAAGTCTAAGCAAAACTTTATTGTACTAGTTTCAGTCATTTACATTTTTGCAGTTAGGAAACAATTATTTTTCTTGTATAACTGGAGAACAGATATTGAGACGGGTTAGCGTCCCCAATATACAAAGCGTTTTGTTTGTTCTTAATTAACACTTATTGCATGAGCCATCATTTGTAATCGAACTTTGATCCACTAATTACTTATTAAATCAAATTATCAACTCAAAACATTTTAGGTCAAATCCAACCTGACTTGTACCAAAAAATCACGTTTGTCCTGTTACCCAACCCATCCTATCAGTTTTGACCCATACAAAATACCTGTATTGATGAATTACCCAACCTGCCCATTTTGCCACTTCTAAACTATTATGTATTTGTGTATTTGGGCAAGTGAAATGAAGAAACTTTGCACTTGCCTTTGCACCAATGCTTTCTTGTCAACATAATCTGGTACATATTCATCAGCCATAGAAAATATCACCTGCACAATGCAAATTATATTATACACCATGTACAGAATTATTTGGGAATCTGAATACTTCAAATGAACATGCACGTGCCTGGCAAGGTGTGTTACACATGTGACCAAGCGTCTGTTTCAGTTGGTCATCACTGAGATCAGAACTGAACATGTCATCATCACCCATGTATGCACACAAGGAGTGAAATCTGCAGAGTCACAGGTTCATCAGCTACAGAAATATCAGATCCAACACTCCAGTAAAAGAGTTTCGAAATTTGTAGAAATACCAAGGATTATTCTACAACTTCAAAAGGTCCCCATGGTCAACATGTTCAGTTTCAATGGTCAACCTATTCAGTTTCCATAAATACCATGGATGCTGAATTTTAATGGTTGTTTTAAAATGTATAATATAAATTTACAAAACATTATACAACTTCTCAGGTAAACACGGGTTTTAAACACACCTATATGCAGTTATAGGGGAATCTGGATTTGCTTCTCTGGGCATCAACTCGGATCCTCGACCTTCACTTATTAGTTTTGAAGCCAAATCAATCATTGCAGCAGTCTCAGGGAGAGTTGCTCTGAATTCCCTGTCACTAACTGGAGCCTGAACAATTTGATGATCCGTCACTCATTTAGAGTTCAAAACGAAATGGTTTGGAAAACAACCTCCTCGGTCAAATTAAGCGAAGACTTAAATTAATATTGTAGTTGTAAAAGCAAAAGAGATGTTTTTATTACGGTATATGCACACGTAAATATAGACAGTATCAAGAACCCTAACAGGCTTAGCTAATAAGCTAATGACAGCTAAACCTAAAATATATATCAGATAGTAATATTATGGGTTTAAAATCATTGACCACAGTAATAAATATTAAATAAAAGGATAAAAATGTTCTTTGGGTGTCCTCACCTGTGCCTAAAACTATAACTGATTACAGTAATAAATATTAAAAAAAATACTACAATCTCCAAAAACAACAGAAGGTATGCTGGATGGGTCAATTAGTACCTGTAAAATAGCAGCACGGACAGCTCTAGAGCATGCTGCATTGGTACGCATGTAATGAACAATATCCTATTCAATAAGTCAAATAATTTATATAATTACTTGCATCTGATATAAAATTAAATGCAATTTCAAGAAAAAGAACTCAAAAGCACTTACCTGACAGCCTGTACTGTGCCCAAGCAGCACTACGCCCTCCGAGTCTTCTTTGTTTATTAAGTGACTAATCAACTGATCAAGCTCCAAGGCATCCTTTAGTATGACACAAGCAAAACCAGAAATTAATGGGCTGTAATACTGTATATGGGAAGACGTTCATACAAATTTGTGACCTACAGCAACGTAACCATCGTTCAACACTAAAGGTAGCAAATTTGACCCATTATGTTCTAAAAGTTGCGATTCAAACTTTGTTTCATCTAAAAGAGATCAAATAAAAAGCATGTTTCCGTAATCACAACCAACACAATAACTATTTATAAAAGTTAACTGAAACACAAAAAATGGGGTTTTAAAACAATCTTTGTTCATATAGCAATCTATAAGAACAATCTTTGTTCTATATAATAAATTACAACTATTTTTGTTAAAATAATGCCAAATATATTGTGGAGCTGAAACATGGAAGCTAAGGGTATATTTGTTTTATGGGTTTCAGAATGCTGAAATGATATTAAAGCCCACTGTTATAAAACAATCTTTCAGCAGACCCCCGACTCCGAAACAAACAGTAATAGAACACAAAAGGCTGTAACAAAAAGAAATGGTGAAAGAATAAATAGCAACAAGATATAACATCATAAAACAAATCAAATAGACAAACATACCCTATGACAAGAACATGCAAAGTCCACTAAAAAGGTTAGAAATATCTAAGCAAAAGATATAAATGAAATAATTGTTTTGAATAAAAATACATTTTTCTCTCTCTCGCTTTTTCTTGCAAACCTGACCCATTTACAGCCCTAAGTGAGAAAAATGAGGAGTTACCTCTTTCAAGCTTGAGATACCATATCCACTGTAAGAAGATGAAAACAAAAACTGAACTAATGACCACTTTTCTTTATCCAAAGCAATTGCTAGCGGCTCCAAATAACTGACAAAGTTGAAATATATCAGACTTGCAAACTTCATCCATGATTTAACTGAAACAACTTAACTAAATGAAAGTTCAAGAAACAAGTGTAACGAGAAATTTACACCTGCTTATATGAATGTAGTACTTGTTCCCTTTTCCTAAATTTTGTCATCGGATAAAACGAACAAAAGGGGGAATGTCACTACCACAATGAGTGGCAGACCAATAATTCAATTATGTTTTATTTTATTAGATTTCAGTGTGCTGTCCCTTACATGCTTTACATACTAGTGCGTACCCAGACACAATTCATTTACGTGCTTACGAGTACTTACATGATCATTATTATCAAACTTTTGGTATATCTTGCTAAGGCTAGAGAAGTATTTTTATTGAAACTGGGTAGCGCAACTTGTTCAGTATTCTGGATTTACTACTTTACTACCTGTTCAATATTCATGGGCTTGTATACTAAAGTTTGAGTGTCAACACGAAAAAACAGTATACTTAATTTAAAAATCCAGTCCTATCTAAGGAGTGTAGAAGAATTGTCATGTACGTACACAACATATAAAAAAGGTATCTATATTTGAACTAAATCATCATCGGTTAAATGTAGCTTGCATGTGCTTACACAGCATATAGTTTGCATGTGCTTACACAGCATATAGCTGGCATGTGCTTGCTTACACAGCATAGCAAAACAGTATTAATAATTGTTCTTGTAATTATGAATATTAAATCTATTATTCATAAGAAATTCCAAAAGGAAGAAAAAAAGAGTCAATGGGTAAACCTAATGGGCTCAATTTGACCGTCCCTAAGTTGTCCTGTGACAACCCTAACCCATTAGTCCATTACCCAACCCTTCTGATCTGGTCTTGACACCTCTACTAAGAATCAACCTCATATTGCATCACGCATTTCTATGATCTGCCATGCCACAAGCAAGCAGGCCATTTACTGCATTACTCAAATTCCCCAAAGACATTCAGATAACCGTAACAAAACGCCATCAATATAAAAGGTAGTCGTGATCACAGATGGTATCTTACAAATATAATCCTGCATATACTTTGGTCCCCAAGGACATACTACCCTTCAATTCCAAGTAGCATGGCAGAATTAGAACACATGACGTTATGGATGTGAATTTCAGTGCGAACATGATAAGATATAAGAAGCATATAATAATGAAAATGTAAACAAGTATTATCAAGCAAGGAAAACTAGTTTCGATATCGAATCACAAGAAAATCTTGCAATCATTTCCATTATACCACTTTGATGCATTCTTGTAATTCTTATGGGTCATATGCCCCTTCTTTCTCTATACACCTGGTTTTTTTATGGTCATATACTATTTCGTTTGGAATTAAGTGATGTATAAGGGCTGAATAAGTTTTAATTGTGAGGTACAAAATTACACGTTTCCTCCATGATCACTATAGAGATGCAAATGAAGCCCCTTGAACCAGAAGGCATGCAGGGAACCAGGTAATGAAGTCCATGTTATTTGAACTCAAATTATCCTAATTACTATCATATCTTACAGAAAAAAATATATCTTTTGAACCTGGTAAACAAGTCTGGTTCAAATTATAACTCAGCCAAATTTTATAGACGAAGAATGCACATACTCTGTAGCCAAAAACCCATCTGTTAATCCACCAATAAAAACGACATGTTGTTTATAATCCCCGGTCTTAAATGCAACCTGCATCAATGGTAAAACGCATCGATATCCAGTCTACCGGAAGTAAAAATGAAAAGAGACAGAGAAAGAGTCAACATAAAATGAACATGCTCTCTTCCTTATTACAAAAGTTTGTTTAACATAATGATTTCAAGCAACATTTATCATCATCATGTGAACATATATCAATTAAATTCAGACTAATGTCAAAATTCAATTATCAAACTCTATAAACTAGATCCAAAAATGACCATTATAAGTTTACTTGTAACCACATAAACTCTGATGCAACAATAAAAAACACATGATCAACCAAAACAGCTGCATCTTCAAGTAGATCAATCGATACAAACAGCTCTAACACCAATCACTGATCTTATTATATCATGTAAAATGCGCTTCAAACTTAATGATTTTAAAATTTACAGACTCGCAAATCAACAGACACAATTCCAGTTCCCAAAACTAACACAGATCGAGTTTGAATTGAATAGGTGGATACCTGAATAGGCTTGGAGCCGTATTTGAACATGACACCACGGAACTGATTCTTCCGATTGATAGGGCCAGCCGTTACGGCGGCACCAGCACCGGCAACGGTGGACTTGTTTACCATAGTAGAAGTGTTTGAGTTGCGGCCGCGTACAATGCCGGAGAACCAAGATGATGATCCAGATGAAGAAGAAGATGCAAGTGGAGATGAAGATGGATTGATAGGATTCATGTTGTTAACATCATATCATATCATATCATAGCTTTTTAGTTGACTGGTTTCAAGTTTCAACTAATGGATTTTGATTTCATTCAATTCTAGGGTTCTCGATTTAAACGGTTACACATGTCTAGTGTTTGTAATCTTAACCCCCAAGATTTATTATACAACTCAACTCATGCTTTTTTTTAAGTTACTTTTTTTACGGTGAAACTAATAAAGTCCGGTTGCAACCTCATACGTGCTGTGAACACCGACAGCGTTAGGTAGCCAAAGCTAACATGTTTCGGGCAAACCCTGGCTCCAATTCGGAGAAAACACACTAATCTACATGACCGTAGACACGATAACAAGCTAGCAGTTTGTTCGGTTCAGAGATTGAACTTGTGTTGCCACAAGTCTCCTCTCAATGCCCCTTCCAAAGTGGTGTGTGTATGAATTAAACTTTTCTCCCTTCATTACACCTCATTGAAAGTTGTTTTATAAAAGTTATATGCTCTATGTATATATAACACATACATGTGTAACAACTCTCCACCTAAAATCGGCCTAACTTCCGTTTGTTTTTTGCCTTATAAAAGTTTCACCAACCAACCTAGTCCAAATAAATCCAAAGATCCAAACAACCGTTTAGTTGGATTCACTAAGCCCCGTGTGATCAATGTGGATTATGATACATCCGAATAAAATGTTACATATGAAACCAATTATGTTGCGAAAACGCAATAAATACTCAAAGCCATATCCAGTTAGACAGAAAATAAACTATCAAAACAAGAGTGGGTGAAACAATACTTGCTCGTAAAGAAAGAATATGGGTGCGGATGAAGTGATGAACTTGACAAGAGTGTCTATCAACCGTCACGAAGAATTCATTTGTCTTTGCATTTTATTTATTATTATTAAATTTAAAATTTAATTTTTTTAATTCATTAATATTTTCATAAAATATGAAGATCGTTGAAAACACTCAACAAGATGTGTCATTTGGTTTTGGGTGGTGTCAAATTTCATAAACTTATGAAAATACTCGAATAACGCATTTAAGACCAATTTTCTTTCAAGTGGTGGGATATTAACCAAAAATTTTTTAAACCCCAATGTGTTTATCGAGAGGTATATAGTAAGAATAAAATTTACCAATCCTATGTAATAAATGTCACATGACAAACACTTTATTTCACCCTATACAAATTTACCTAATTTTATCATTTAGTGGTTTTGCAAGCCAAAGTTTAGTGTTTTTAGTTCGTCATTGTTTCAACTTTAATCTAATTATTATTTTAGTCGCAAACACAATATGTTAGAATCAAAACGTAATAACTAAGATCCGGCCCGCACGTCCTTGGTTCAAAAGCGGTTGACAAGAAAGTTTAGGGCACACCAATGGTTATAAGTTATAACCTTGTTGTATTATATAACCTCTTCCAAAACCCCTCTCTAAATTCATATCACCGTCGGCGTTTGATCTATATATAAATTCGTTCTGAAGAGATGAACCAATGAACAATCATACGTAGATCTCTCTCCACCATTCTCGTTGTGTAATTAAAAAAAATGGTTAGCTGCTTGCTTATCTATTACCTTTTCATCAATTTTAGGGTTTGCTTTTGATCCAATCACATCTTGCTAGTGTTGTTCATTAGGTTTTTTCTCATGATTTCAGCTTCCATTATCTCTTCTCAAGAC
This sequence comes from Tagetes erecta, assembly GCA_030867185.1. Lineage (NCBI taxonomy): Eukaryota > Viridiplantae > Streptophyta > Magnoliopsida > Asterales > Asteraceae > Tagetes > Tagetes erecta. The sequence goes on along the minus strand of CM061492.1, from coordinate 11,167,853 downwards.
GTCACAAGGGCATCCTATGGTAAGAACAGTATCTCTACTTTGTATCATGAATTGTTTTGGTTACAAAGCAACATGTGATTTTTTGAACTGGTGTCAATTTGCTTGTTTTGTTGTTGCAGCTGGTGGAGCTTAAAAACGGTGAAACTTACAATGGGCATTTGGTTAACTGTGACACCTGGATGAATATTCATCTTCGTGAAGTTATTTGTACCTCAAAAGTAAGATTGTTTTCTTATCTTTTTTTAGTTGTATTTTATTTTACAGTTATGGAGTGATGATGTATGAAATTTGTTTGCAGGATGGTGATAGGTTCTGGAGGATGCCTGAATGTTACATCCGTGGAAATACTATAAAGTATCTTCGTGTGCCGGATGAGGTATTTTTAACTGTTTTGAATGATGAACCATGTAGCATGACTATAGTTCATGTAATATTTTAGAGAACTGCTATCCGCTGAACTGTTTAATATTTGATAGGAAAAAAGTAACGAACTAACGTGCCAGGTGTTACTTAAGATTGTGAATGGCTATAGAACTCGGTTAGGATATGTTAGTGTTCGTTGCTAAAAGCTACTCTGGCAAAGCTGTTTTGCCTAAAATTATAATAAGTAAAGGTGTCAACACAGCCTGGTTGCATGGGTTGGGTAACAAGTCAAAGTGGGTGATTTTATGCAGACGAAACTTGCTGTGTTGACCCCATAACTACTATTCTGATAAAATTTTTCATTTTGTTTTATGATGATTAATGAGTTGATATGTTGAAGTGATTTGATTATTACAACAATAATAAGCTAATACACATATTTGCATAGCACATAAATTCAACTATACAAGGCTGATCAAAGAGGTTGCATTTTTTACTCATTTACTTATTAATTGGTTTATTCTGGTTATGTGTCTGCATTGGTTCGATGTTTTTAACTTTCAAAAGTTAGCTTAAAAGGAAGGGGTCGAAACTCGAAAGGGTCAGACAGTTACCCGAAGTATATATTTTTTCGGTGCTTAATATAGTGTTTGTAATCATATTTGACACGCTAATTATTTATAGAAGTGCTAAAAGTCACTGGATTTAACCCACCAAATCTGTCTGGCCCCTTAATTTTATAAACTCTAGCTATTTTATGGCCGTCTGGGATGATGCAACTTAGCCAAATCAGACATTGATGTGCTCCATAGGTGGGTTGTTTCAAGTAGCTTGCGCCACTTGTTGGAGCGATAGCACTATTGTTTGTTGCTACCTCTCCTTCATGTATGCAAGTTACAATTCACACTCTTTCCTTTGTCGAAGCGCATCATGTCTCTGATGATAAAATAGAGATAGGTGTCAAAGCTGACCAGATTCACTCAGCCATGTATTATTTGTTTTTTTGACTAGGTTTTAATTTGTGTGCTTATTCTGAATATGTATTCTGGTTCTGTTTCTCTCAAATGTTTCAAATCAAGTAAAAAGTTGCTCTAACCGATATATCCTCTTGTATTAATTTAGCTTTTGTACTGATAGTTATTGCATCAGTTTCTCTCTTCTGACTTGACAGTAGTAATATTCTGCTTTTTAGGACAGGATGAATGTTGTTCATTTGGTTATAACAACTCACTAATAGTTTAACAGGTTCAATTAACTGTCTGCTAATTTGCATTTGTAGCAATGTTATACAATGCATTTGTAACAGGTTCAATTAACTGTCTGCTAAAGATGAGTGTCATTAAATTAATCTTCTAAAGTGTACATACATTCTTTATATGCACTTGTAGCAATTTTATACAATGTTTTCCACATTGTCTTATTTGATATGGTTTTGCTTCCTGTAGGTGATCGACAAGGTTCAGGAAGAAACCAAGAACCGCATGGGTATTTGATCTTTTCAGCAAACTTACTTTCTTTATTTGTTTGATTAATTTTGTTTTCCAAGTTTATAAAAATTCTTTTGATAAGAAAAGCCAAAAGGATGATAATACGCCCTGGACAAAAATCACTCAGTTATAACCAAAAAACAGTGTTTCAGTCGGCATGGATTTTTTCAATACTTGGGAGGGGAAGTGGCAGTTTGACCCATTTGCCTGTTGTTGTTTGGTTTATATGGGTTGATATTGTCTATAGCAAATCGAATTAGTAAAATCTAAAAATGTTAAAAACTCTTTTCATGTCAGCCCAACCCAAATGTGTTTAAGTTATGATACTTGCTTAGTTACACTTATTTGTTACCTGTTTTGTTTACCTTCCAGATAGAAAGCCACCTGGGGTAGGACGTGGAAGGGGAAGAAGCGGTGGGGATGGTGGTGGTGGTAGGAGGCAAGCAAAAGGTGGTGGCATTGGTGGGCGTGGCGGTAGCATGGATGATGGAGGAGGAGGTGGTAGAGGCTGGAACCAAGGAGGAGGTTATCCCAGTGGCAACAGAGGTTGGTATCTAATAAACCTGTTAGACATTTTCATTCAATTTAAATTCTCTTGGTTCTCATTTACACATTTAAAAAGAAATGCCTTTTTTGGATTTAGGAGGACGTGGTGGTCGTGGATGATGTGACTGTTGCAAAGAAGTGTCTTGTTTTCGTCTCGGTCTCCTTAGTTTTTAAATAAGGAACTAGGTGTGTTGGTGTGGAAATGACTGGATTATTGAGAGGTTATGGGGACTAAAATGCTGGTCTTGAAAATGTTGTGGAAAATGAAGTCGTATGTTGTATATTCAAGTTTTCTAGTGGTATTTAAAAACAAAGAACTTAATTATCCTAATAATCAGTAACCTTGGTGTACCATGTATGTTTAGACTGTTCTGCAATGCACAATCTTCACAATTTCGTCTGGGATTACGAGTAAAACACCCCAGTCTAAGCAATGGGTGTTGCAATTTTTTCGCTCTTCATAGGTTTTCCGAGAGGCAATTTACAATAGTTTGGGTCTTTTAACCGAATTTATTTGGTCTTTGTATGTCTCTTGAAAGTAAAAACATCTGACCCTACTAGTGAGTGTGTGAACATGGTATGTTGATCTGTGTCGACGCCTTACGTAAACATCATGGCTCACCATAGAACTTATGACTCCTAGACAAAAGCCAAACACATAATATCATACTATGTATTTGTATCGTGCTAGAAATTTCCACTCTATCTACAACAATACAAATTCAATGGTGGTTCAATCGTAACATTAGTGTGTTTGAAGTATTAGGTTTTGGGTTTAAATCTTACTAGTGAGTGTAGTGTAGTTTATTTGTGTAATATATATAACTAGTGATGTTTAAAAAAACAATGCACATTCAAAATAACTAAAAACTAGATAAAAAAAAAGTCTTATCAAAGACACGCCTAGACACTTAGGGAAGGCGATACAAGTTCAAAATTAAAAACTTGATAAAAAAACAATGTGATCAAAGGCACACACGTGTAGTGGGATGAGGCTATGCGCACGAAAGACACTTCATGTTGTCAAAGATACTAGCTGGATTCCCATCAAAAATAACTTTATAAAGTGGTATAATTAATTGGATTAAACTGCTACTGTTAAAAAAAATAATAGAAATTCAAAAGGACTAAAGGCTAGATAAAAAATTTGTGTTGTAAAAGACACACGTCTAGACGCGCAGAGTAAGCGAAACACACTAAAAAAGCTTAAGCTTGACGTTGTCAAAGACGTTGTTACACTTGGATCCTATAAAAAATAACTTTCTGGCTATGACCATATTTGGGATAAGTTTAAGCAGTGGTTGTGTTGCATCACCAAGAGTGGCTCTGGTTCAAACAAATGGTCCAAAGAAAAAAAAGATTCGAGTGTGCCAACATATATATGATGAGTGGGCTTAAAAATAATAATTGGTATCACACCTTACCAAAAACAAAACAACCATATAAAAAAATTATGTTAGTATTCACTAGTATCTCTCCAAATCCAAATCCAAATCCAAATCCAAATCCAGTTTCAATAACTTCATCAAATTATTCTTCAATTCTCTCTCCTATCTTCTTGTTCCCCCAGATCCCGGGGAAATCATCTATTGTTGTCACCGCCGGCCTTCGACGGAATAAAAGCCGCAAAAAACCGCCGGAAAACGACATGTCAGTCACTGTTCCTGTTCCTTATGAGGATGAACCCTTTCTTGCTTCTAAAACCCGTAACTTTCAATCTCTTAACTTATACTACTACTTCAGTTTTCTTATGTTTTATCAATATCCTCTGCTTTAGTTTTTGTTTCATGATTTTTCTGTAATTATATGCTTTAATTTTTGTTTGATGATTTTTCTGTAGTTAGAATTCGATAATACATAGCTTGGATTAAGTTGCCAAAATTGGAATTAGTTAGGGTCGAATTTAGGATTTTTCCTGAATTTTATTGATCTGATTACGTTACACTGATTTGTCAGTTAAGCGTGTTTTTTTAAGTTTCATACATGGATATAGAAGCTCAATTGGTAACAAGCTGCGCCTATGGTCTAGTCTTTTAAAACTACATTAATCATTTTTAAAGCTCAATTATCTGATTTTGAGTTTGAGTGTTGAAGATGTTTCGGATTTTGAAAAGTGTAAACTTTGGGCATTAAAGCTTATTTGTTATAAGAAATTTCATGTTTTTAAAGTTCATAGGATGTTAATAAAGCTCAACATATCTTTTTGAAACCTGAAATGAGGTATTTGTTTCTCACAATATAGTTTATAGACTTATAAAAGGGCAATCACAGGTAATGTTGCAAGTAAAAGTGTTCTTCAAAGGAATAGATACTCCATACGCAACATTAGTTGTTTTGGAGTGGATCTTACACCGGATAATGTTGCAATTTCGATGGTATACTTTGTACAAGGAGTCTTAGGGCTTGCTAGACTTGCTGTCAGCTTTTATTTTAAGGATGATCTGCATCTCGATCCAGCTGAGGTATATTATGTTCTTATTACTGTTTAAATATTTTCATTTTGCTTTGCAAAATAGGAATTTGGAAGGAGGTTATTCGTTTTTTATGAGATGATCGGAGGTGCAAGTTAGAGATGGAAAATGGGCGGGTTTAGGTCTTGGAGTATCGCATCCTCATTTCCAATAATAGGCTATCACAATAGTTTAATGTAAACAAAACTAAAAAATTTCCCTGACACGTAAACCAACTCAGAATGGGTATTATTTAATATTGTTCATTTCAACAATAATCATTGAATAACAGTTTGAAATTCAACTACATCACGAATAAAAATATGTAGGCGTGAATGAACTAAGTTCAGTAAGTCACGCCCTAAGCCTTGTCATTTGTCATAATACCTTTACGTGACCTCACCAACGATATGCCTTTTCACCTTTGCTAACCTATGATTTTCCCATTGACTAAATTTGGAAATAATCTCAAAACAGATGAAACATCTTATGGTAGTGGGGTATTCTAAGGGGCAATTAATTAACTTCTTTATTTTGCAGTAGAAATATGATTTATGATTAGAGTTTAGGTTTAGTTGAGTTCTAGGAGTTCTCCATCTCGAATTGGGGTTAGTTTTTGTAATCCTTTTTCAGTAAATTAAAGCATTTGATTTCTTTGGGTTCTATCACAACCTTTTTTTAAAACAAGTAGTTAGACTGTTAGAGTGAGTGCAAGCAAGTGGAAATGACTCGGTTCATAAGTTGGTTGAGATATACAAACACCATTTAGTAATCTTGAAAAACATAAATTAGTTCCACACATGGAAGTAACAAAGGATTTGCAAAAATATAAATATTCACACATCTACATCTTCGGCTGCTTACAGAATTTGCAAAATGGACAAAAACAAATTTTTTTCCTAGTTCTTACAAGGGAAAACACAATAATAAATAGGAAGATATAAGTAGAACAGGAAAAGGATATAATCAAACAAGGAGACTAACTCTAATAGACTAATACCAACTATGTGAAATGTTCAAGAAGATTTCATATGTGTAGAACCTTTCCTTGTTTGAGCTGGTGTCCTTATAAGAATCCAACCTCTTAACTCACGAAACCCACTCATGAAACCTTTGAATTACAAAGAAACACAGCTATAATGAAGCTGGTTACAAACTTCCAAAAACCACACCTGCCAGGCATGAGGCATCTCTAGAAAAAATGGAACACAACAATAATCCTTCTCAAGAGATATAGATTTATATAGTAGCTCTTATAACCTTTCTTAATAGTTATAAGAAATGTTGTAGAGGAATCTATTCTGCGTGCTATATATAAAAGCTTAAATGATTTCTTCTTTGAAGATAAATACAGCCGTCTTTCCAAACACCTATTAACCATTCAGTTAAAATAAAATGCACCTGAGTCATAAACTTGCATGTCAAAAGCAAACATTTAGCATGGGTCAATGTAGTTTTTTCTTCAGATCTATAAAAAGAATAGACAAGATTACTGTTTTTTTAAATTTGTTTATAACTTGGTATGATATGTTGATAAGTCCATATTTAAGTTATTTATGGCCTTGATTCAGTAAAGATAAAACTAACCAGTTTACATGGTGGACTAGACAGCTGTGATAACCGGTTTCTCTGCATTGCCATGGCTTATTAAGCCATTGTATGGCTTTATCAGGTGCGCTAATATGTATATTTATATCCTGTGACATATATCAATCCACAAGTTTTCTTACATGAATATCGTGTTCTTTTGTAGTGACTCGGTCCCACTTTTTGGGTACCGAAGAAGGTCATATCTAGTTTTATCTGGACTTCTTGGAGCCCTTTCATGGAGTTTAATGGCCACTTGCGTGGATGGAAAGTACGGTGCTGCGTTTTGCATACTTCTTGGTTCGCTTTCTGTTGCCTTTTCTGATGTTGTAAGTATCTACTACATTTTTTCTGTTACCTTCTAGTCTGTATGCGTTATATCTATCGAGTAAAATAGAAGAAACCAGTTAAATGAATTGGAAGTCCTCCAAAGTGTATTTTTACCATTAAAATCTCCAACTCATTGTTATTTAAATAATTTAACTTCTGTAATCCAAATCTAATTAGGTTAATAACATTTTATTATTTTTTGGATACCAATACTTACCTTGTGAGTTGTGGACCTGTTAGCAAATCAATAATCTCAATCATATTATTCAGTTTTGCATCCTTTCTCGATATGTACTATTTGAAGTATGAATGATGTGGGTGTCCTGCTCTTTTTGACTTAAGATGTGAGGGATGGTGGGAGGAGGTTATGCAGAGATGTTTCATTCATATTGAGCTTGTGATAGAACTGAATGAAAAGTGTTCTGTGGTTAGTAAATAGTAGAAATCAATCTTCTTAAACAATATCATTTCGTAAGTGTTCTACTAAAGCAACATTTTCATTTTAACTCTCTAAACTCCTTAAACTAAGGTATAGTTTGCTTAACCGAATGATGCAAATTAACAGTGTCGTTTTTTATTTCATCTACGAGTCTTATGTTTTGTGATGTCTAAGTGAACTATTTTGATGTTTACGTATTTATAATGTAGAAAATATTTTAAAGATTTTTTGTGAAACCCATGACTTGTTTTAGTTGTAATGTAATGTGATGTGATGAGGGACTGTGTACCTTGGCCTCTTGCCTCGTGTTTTTAAAAATTTGCACACACGCACACACATTGATATTATGTGTGGGTATTATAGCATGCACACAGTGAGTGAAGTATGTATAGTGTAGGTTGTAGATTCAATGGTGGTAGAAAGAGCGCGTGGTGAGACACAAAGTGTATCCGGATCTCTTCAATCTCTATGCTGGGGTTCTTCTGCCTTTGGAGGAATTGTAAGCTCCTACTTTAGTGGCTCCCTGGTGGATGCTTATGGTGTAAGGTATGAATGCTCTTCAATCTTGTAACAAAAGTAAAAAACCATCTACTTGTCAAAACATTTATAAATTATTCCTCTAAGCATGCTACTACATTTTGCAGGTTTGTTTTTGGTCTTTCAGCGCTGCTTCCTTTGTTGACATCCGCAGTTGCTGTACTGGTGAAAGAGCAACGTCTTCGTGGTCCCTTATCCTCCTCCTTAAAAGATACTACTAGTGGTAGTATTCTTGAGTTGTGGCAAGCTATCAAACAACCAAACGTGTTCCTTCCCACTTTATTTATTTTTCTCTGGCAAGCAACCCCTCACTCAGAATCTGCCATGTTTTACTTCACGTAACTTTCTTTCTTCCTTATCCAACTTTGACACAACATAGTCTAGGGGTAGCATGGGTGGTCCAGTTTTGAAAGGGTTGTTAGTTTTTTATTCAATTAAATCGGTTTATAGATTAATTTGAAGCTGTGGAAAATTGGTTTTTTTGCTTATATTGTATGTATGTGTGTATTTATACATATTAAATGTGTTTATTCAATTTTTTCGGTTAAATGACCAGAACTGAACCACTATAATTGGTTATTAAAATAGACATAGCCAAACCATTGGTTTTTCAATTGCTTTGGTTAACTCAGTTTTATCTCCGATGAAATCGGTTATGGTTCTGTCATTTGGTTTTTCTGCTCACCCCTACAACATACACTAGTAACACTTGTACAATTTATGTGTTTTAACTTGTTATTTTATCCAGAACAAATAAACTTGGTTTTACACCAGAGTTTCTGGGTCGGGTTAAGCTTGTGACGTCAATTGCTTCACTTCTTGGTGTTGGACTTTATAATGGTTTTCTTAAGAAGGTTCCCCTGCGCAAGATTTTTCTTGCTACAACTGTTGTTGGTACTGCCCTTGGGTTGACTCAGGTTTGACTTCAGCATTACATTATTCATTGATTCTTCAACTAAATTTGACTATTCCACATGTTTTGTTAATCAACATTCCACATGTTGTAGGTTATCCTCGTCACTGGGTTAAATCGCAAGTTTGGTATAAGTGATGAGTGGTTTGCAATTGGAGATTCTTTAATTATTACAGTTCTTGGTCAGGTAATCACTAAATTGCTTCTGTAAATAGTTAGTGTTTCAAATAACATTTAAAAGTTATTATAGGTTATTAATAATTTAATTTTTATAATAAAATGATTTAGGAGGGAATGTTATTTTTTCTTATAAAAAAGATCCCTTTTTCTCTAGGACAATAAAAAACGGAAGTGTTGCATTTTTTTCTGAAAAAAAGAAGGGAATATTTTTATTTTATTGTTGATTAGTATGAGAATGTATGTCTTACCACGAATGCAATTGCGAATGCTAATGCCTAGTGGTGGGAAAATGGGCAGGGTGTTTAACTGATTGTTTTTTAGTTCTTTTGGTACAAGTTGGAGCGATAAACCCAAAATACTAATTTATATAAGCAATCAGTGTGTCAAATAATAAATATATTTCTAAATAATTATTCCAATATTTTAATAAATTGTATTAGGAGGTTTGTGCCTAAAATACACTTTGAACCAGTTATCTTATAAGCTAACTTTTGTTATATGGGCTCTTTTGAGTTAGAACAGAACCCAAACCGACCCATTCATTTGTAAATGGGTTGAAACTGCTACCTCCATTGCTGATAGGTTATAAAATTTTTTTTGCGACAGGCGTCTTTCATGCCCGTTCTAGTTCTAGCAGCAAAGTTGTGTCCCGAGGGTATGGAAGCAACTCTATTTGCAACCCTGATGTCTATATCGAATGGAGGGAGTGTTCTTGGAGGTCTTTTTGGCGCGGGTTTGACCCAGGCTTTAGGTATCACCAAAGACACGTTTGACAACTTGGCCCTTCTAATCATTATCTGCAACCTCAGCTCGTTGTTACCGCTGCCTCTGTTACACCTTCTTCCCAAGGATAGTCCCGACAATGACAGACCAAAGCAAGATATTGAGGTAGAGTTGAAGTCTAGTTAGTTAATGACATGCTTTGTACACACTTGATACGCATATTTAGTGGAGAGTTGTAAATATTCATGCCACATTGCCAATCGATATATAGACCAACCACCATAAGTTCAAATTCTAACATCTTGCATAATTATTAGAATTTATTTGTTGTTTTTCATATTTATTAACCGGAGAGTTGTAAATATTCATGCCACATTGCCTATATACCTCTCGTTTAGTTTTTTTACAACCCACAAACAATGTCACAAAAGTTGCTAGGCGTTTCGTTGTCGGAGTTGGGAGTACTCATAAAGTATTCAGCCTAAGCAAAGAGTGTTCGAGCCTCGACAACCTACCTTGTAGCGATTACTCGGGAGTACTCGGCCTAGGAGATTTTGTTTTACAAATATAGTATTTTTGAGTAAATTAGTTTTTTAGTGACTTTTTACTTCTAGATCACTCAAAAGTAAAAGAGTTCAAAAAACCATCTCCCAAGTGGGCATAGTGGTGTCCAAGCTTTGGCTGGAGGTGGAACCTTGGTGATGGGCGTGTGTCATTTGAGGGTAGCATGCTCGCGACGATGAAAGAGTGTCAAGATACGTGTTTACCATAACACAATTGTGGGGCATAGAGTAGTCCAAACCCCTGCTCCTTAGCTATGGACAAACTGATAGAGCCGCATTGTCTTTTATGTCTTTGCTCTCACGAGGGGTGCCAACGTGTTCGGTTCACGAGTTTTATTAAAAAGAGTTAAAAATAAAAAATATTAAAACCCAGCCTTCACCTTAGTCGTTTCTTTGATTGTTTTTCTTGATTTCAAGAGAGCTAGAATATTATTAAGGATGTTAAATATTAAACAAATCGGATTGAATGGACGTACACTAGATTGACATCAACAAGCAGTTGCATGTGTGTTTATGCATCTCGATATTGAAAACCCATGTGGCCATGTGATGTGAAGAACTATGCTACGTATCATAGGGATCCATGTGATTTATGTTGGTTGAGTCAAGTCGTCGCATAACTTTAGGTACATACCTCCTCTTTTATAGATACTTGATGTGTGGTAGTTATTACTTACAACTAGATATAAGATCGGGTCGCGCATTGTAGCGGTCGGGTTCTGTTTATGTGATTTCGTCAGATTCGTTGATAAAAAAAATTTCATTTCCCATACGTCATGACAGAAAGATGTAATGTGTCAAATATCGAAAGAGAACGAAATACTAAAAGTTATAAGCCAAAACGATAACTTAGTCAAATCCGAAATGTTAAAGTCGAACTATATGTCAAAATAGAATAAGAGACCAAAGTCGAAAAGTATCAGGAGCTAAAATGACAATTAGTAAAGGTTAGGGACTGATTTCATAAATATACAAAAGTTAAAAAAAAAAAACTTGACACGTGGCAACACGTGTGACGTGTTGCCACGTGAAAGGACATTTGGGATCTGACCTTAACAATTACTATATACTAGATATTGGATCGGGCTGCACGTAGCAACGACCAGATTACGTGTTTGTGTCTTGCGTATGTGACTTTGTCAATGCGTTGATAAGAAAAAATATCAGGTCTCTCGTACATCACGACACAATGCCGTAATATGTCACATATTAAAAGGCAACAAAATATAAAAATTAGAAGTTAAAACGATAACCTAGTCAAATTCAAAAGGTTGAAGTATTATTATATGTTAAAGTTGAATAAGAGAACAAAGTCGAAAACTCATCTGGGCCTAAAATGTCATTTATTCAAAGTCGAGAACTAAAATCATAAATATATAAAAGTAAAAAAATTAAAACATGACGTGGCAACACGTGGTTGGACCACGTGTCACCACATGGTTTGCCCACAAAAAACCGACCTTTATTAGGAAGGTTGTAAATATAAATATTAATAAATTACTTAAGATAACTATGTCCAACGAAATGCAATCAAATCAATTTTGTACGTTTGATAACCAAGTTAAAATGTGTTATATGTTTTTATAAAAAATCACATCAATTCATTCTGATCTTATTCTATGACTAGATTATTTTTCTCGGTATGTCATTTCTTCTTATAAATTACACCATAAGGTAAAATAAATTTTGATGACTTTATACCGGTTCGTGTTTTTTGATGTTTAATTTGTTTAGTTAACCCATTTCGAGATCAAACATAACCACATTAGTTCATTAGTAGGCGAACGAGTTAGAAACGGTCAAAACGTGATCCCTCTTTTTAATGTACTGTGTGTCTGTTTCGACCACACCATTCCATTTTAACATCATTTTACTGCGTATGTTTTGTTTTCTTATGACATAAAAACAAGGGTGAAGTTATCCTACAAAGTGTAAGAATGGTATAACGTGTGAGAATGACACAATGGTACAAAAAAGGCACAATACATGATTAACTATTCATAACTTACAAATTAAATCGAATTTCAAAAAAGCGCTTTGAAGACATTGTTCCTCACGTCGTCCCCTGTCATGAAAAAAATAAACGAAAAATAAAAAAATCAGCGTTTTCATTGTGTCTTTCTTTTTTACTTTCATTGTGTCTTATAAATTTTTGACACAACAAAAGACATAATGAAAGTGAAAAAAAGACGCAATAGATTTTTTTATTTATTTTTATTTTTTTCGATTATTTTTTTATGAAAGAAGACGACGTGAGGAACAAGTTCTCCGAATCACTTTTTTAAAATTCAATTTATATTGTGAGTTATAATTTTTGTTAATTGTGTCATTGTGTCTTTTTTACTATTGTATCAATCTCACATTTTATACCAAAAAATAACTTTGTATATAAACCCCTCTCTAAAAGTTATACGAAACTATTTTTTTATTACTTTACTAGGTTTAACACCCGTGTGTTACACACGTGTTAAATAATATTATAAAAAAATTATAATCATTAAGTTTAAAGATTTGTAATTTGTAAATATTTAATATTTAAAAATATTGCTCCATCAACTCATTGCATGACACTTAATATTTCCCTCTCAAATTTCCTATTATAAATTAAAAAAATTTTCCCCCAAAAGTTACCACCTAAAACCTTGACTTATTATACAGATACCCGTTTGACGTGGTTTTTAATTTTTTATATTAATGTGTTAATATAACTCATTTTGGGATTAGCATAACCATATTATTAGTTCCTTGCTAGGCAAACGAGTCAGACATTGTTGAAAGTTCAACATGATCCCTCTTTTTTATGCAATGTGTGACCGTTTGAACCACACCATTGCATTCTAACATCATTTTACGCGGTTTCTAGTCGTATTTAGAACCGAACAATAACAAGGAGAAAAGGGTAAACAACATTACAACAACAATCAATGTAAATGAGTCTTTTATCTATAATGTAACTCACATCACTCTGGCTTTAAGAGAATGTGAACTGTGAAGATTTAAGCTTAATGAATAATTCCCCTTTCATTCTGATATCAAGGAGATTTTATAAATAATAAATGTAGAAAATAGAAATGAGAACTATTAAAAATTACCCATATATAATCTATTAAAAATGATGTGATCGGCTACAGATGCTCGGTTTTATGCTCTGAATACGAGGTTGTGACACGTTTTGTCACATGGATATGGGCAGTCGATTTGTTTGACCGATGAACGATCAAAATACCAGTCTCCAACTGCCAATGCAATTGCCTGTAAATATGACAAAATTAAATCAGCATTGTTTACAAAACAAAGTAAAGAAACAAATATGAAAAATAAATGTATTTGATGATGATACCTTGTTTCCAAGAAGAGGAGAATTGTCAGCAAACCATGTATCTTGCCTTTCGGATTGGCAATGAGCAAAACATGAATTTATGAACAATCCGTTTTGTTTCGACATTGAGAACCTTTTGATTGAATTCAGCATCTGGTTTCTAAATCCTGCTCAAAGTGCATTACTTATTAGTTAATCGATTAAGTATTTGTTTTATCTGGATACGAATTTTGACCCATTTACTTATCAACGGGTTAATCACAGAAAAAAAAATAAGGCAGACAGGTAAATGCGCCCAAAAATGCCCAAATCTATAATATGCATATAAATTTTATTCAGAAAGCAAGATCATTAATAACTTATGTGATCATATTTGATTATATAGTTTTAATTTTTTTTTAAATAATGGACATATGGGTTATGGATCGACCAACTGTGCTTCAGTACCCATAAAAAAGGTGACCCGTTACCTGACCCGTCTGTTTTGGCACCTTAATAATAATGCTTACTAATGAAAAGAAATGGCATTACCTTGAAGGAAATTTATTTGTGAAGGTGAACAATTTGCCGGGTTCTTTTGGCATGCCTTCCAAGTCCCTTGACGATCAGCGGATGGTGGAGCTAAACTTGCGATGATCTGCGCGATTACAAAGTGTATTAAGAAGCTTTTAACTTTCATATTTATTTGATTAAAAAAAGGGATCATTTTTTAGAAAAAATTCCCAAAATCATATTTTGAACACTTTTTGTTATAAAATTCAAGAAAGATGAACCAAAAAGTATTTGTGGATCAACCCATCACATAATTACTTTCAAAACACACATCCAAACAAATATTTACCTGCCATGAATCATAGGCTGTATTGAGGAGGAACATAGGCGTTCTGAGATTCGAAATAATGTTTTGCGGGAAAAAGCACTGAAAAGGGAGGAAAATCAAGTTTTAGATTGAATAAACATCATCAAGATGGTACATTTCTCTTAAAATTCAAAGAAATTGGTAAAGAACGCGTACAGAAGTTGGATCAAGGTGGTTGGTGCACGTTCTTGGCAAGTTTTTACCTGCCCCCTGTTCAAGTTATTTAACTAAAATTAGAACCGGGTCGTATCCCATGCATTCATACATATATATCAAGATTATAAATACCTGTAAGGTAACAACACCATTATACATGTTTCTAAGTGTGTGTCCACCAGCTACATCACGCCTAAAAGAACCAAGATGAGCAGGTTGGGTTACAAATAAGTAATATGCTAATCGTAATAAAAAAACCAATATTTTTACGCCCATAATCTAAATCTTTGTATAAAAAGATTTAAGAGGTTGTATGCATCTAAAAAGACTTTGGCCAACTTTTAACTGTTTGACCCGCTCTCATTTTAGCTGAAGTTACACAACATAAATAAATAAATCTATTTACAAGTTGAAGTAACGAGTGGGGCTTACGCATCCATGAACATTCCAGCATCAGCAAAACACTTGACTTTAGTTTTTCTTGAGAATAAACCCCGGAACTCGTCACAGTGTAAAATAGAAGCCAGGCCACCCGCGGAGCACCCAGAAAGAAGCGCCTGAACATATTTATTTTAGGACAAGCATCCGACACTTCTAAAGGACAGATCGGTAGTTTTACTTGAAATAGTGAACAAATGTGTAACAATGTACCTGGTTAGCGTACCGCATTCCTTTTGACATCAACTCTTCTATGGCAGCTAACCATATTTTGTGCCCTCGAAATTGCAGGTTATGAACCTAGCAAGCCAATATGCATGCTTCTTTTAAACGTAACACGCATTATGGATGTCTCAAATACATAACTGATGTATCAAAGTACGCGTATCTACCTTATCTTCTGAATCCCCGGTGAAAGAGGCGCCATCACAATAACGAATCTTCACTCGGTTCCAATTGAAAAAATCTAAATCCAAGATTTTATGTTAAGCAAGGCAAAATCCCATTGCATATATTATCACAATTACGATTTACGACACTATATTGATTGGTTTTAAGGAAACCTGGATTTTCTTGAGCCTTATTGCTCAGTATTCCTGTAAAAGCCAACTGTTTTTCAAAATAATTAGACGATCCACGCCTCGTTTTCTTGCGATAAACACAAGTTCTAATGCTGTTACACCATCCGCCACCCTGTAACATAAGTAATGACCCAAAGTTCTTTACACTTACTCAGATCAAATGCAGTTAAATCAAGATCACATCACTACAAATGAGTTGCATCACAAACCTCCAAATGAACAAGCCAACTATTCGCACCGGAACCAAATCCACGGTGTAAATGATAGCCAGGCAATGTTCCATCCAAACATACTGTATAAGTAAGCAACCAGTTACTATAAAAAGTCAAACTTTGACTTTTTGAAAGTCAGATTTCTATTATAGTCAAAATTGGAAACACAAAAGTAGAAACATTTAGGAACTGTAAAACACAAGTCAAGAAACAAACATCAATTGAATGCTTAAAAAACACACAAACCCAATCAACTTTTTACATATAAAAACCAAAAATCACAAACACCCAAATCAACATCAAACATAACACAGTCTTTAAACAAAATCTTTAACATGATGAAACATTGTAAAGAACATGAATTTACCTGCGCCTTTAGCAGCAGCTCCATGAATCAAAGTGAGACCAACATAAAGAGGATTATAACCAGCAGCAGATTGATTATAGTTTTCTACAAACGACAGCATTTGAGTTGAATTTGAATCATGAAACAATGGATCAAGAAAATGAAACCCATTTGCATACACATTAAATCGGATCAAGAAAATGAAAACCCAATAACAGATGTTGTTCATGGTTGTTGAATCTGGACCTAAAACCTCACAATGCTGATAAAGTTTGTGTCTTTGATTAAGCAAAGATCTGTAATAAATTTACCGGCATGTTCTCCGTGATTTAGTGTGTTTAATTCTTCACCTCAATATATATTTAAGGTTGTAAGATTTGATTTGATTCATGTGCAACAAGTGAAGTGAACATATGCAAGCAAATGTGAAATGTAAATTGGATTAATGGATTTTGGGTTGTCATGGGCCCACATGGAAGCATTTTCCATTAAAATTTTAAATATTTTGTTAATAAAACCTTTTTTACGTCATTTTCATTTTGGATTAATAACGGGTCACTGACTTATTGAACTTAAAACACGTTTGTTTTATGTCTCGTTTTAACTACTTGAATTGGGAATTATTAGCGTTGTTAAACTAATTTGTTAACGAAGTGTTTGATTTGTTAGGTAATTTAATTGAGTTAAAAAGGTTATGTAATTAATTTATGTTGTTAATGTGTGGTCAATAATGTTACCTGCATTGATTTATTGCATCAAGGAATTATTCTTTGAAATTACTTAAAATAATAATGACCTTTTACTATCAAGTAGTATTTGGTTGTCGGTGTTTAAAGATATGTATGTTAATATATTATATTTTATGTTATATAATATAGACACGCTCACAAAGCGCCAATTATGGCGTCTAGTCATTGAAAAAGTATTTATTTTAAGTTTTGTTTATTTTATTTTAGAATTATGCATTGGACAAATATTATAAATATGTTCAAGAATCAAGATCTAATCTAAATATTTTGATTTAGGTGAAAGACATATATACCTTTTTCATTTTTATATATTTTTTAAACATTTCACATCTTATGTTTATTCTTAACTTTCTCCAATTAAATAATAGATATGAGGTTCTAATTCTATCATAGGTAAATTTGATGATCGCTTTTTATATGACTTGTTTATAAAAAAATACGAATATGGAAAAAAAATGAATTTAAAATATACGATCTCTTTGATATAAAACTTCACTTTTACACACGAAAATGGAGAGTAAATTAAGAATGCGACGTGGGTCCACAAATTTCACCCCAATTTAGAATGTATAAGATGCACCAAAAAATACATGAAAATACTAAAAATATTTCTTAAATTATTAGGATGGTATACATATAGACAATGAATGATCTTAACATGGTTAAATTTGGAAAGCTAAAAAGAAAACATTGAATATAGAAATTCATATCAAATCTCTTTTTTATTTTATTTTATTTTTTCACAAATAAATGTGTCTTGATTGTGATTTTCTTAACGGTGAATTTATTAAAAACAAACAACAGCTAGCAAGACGTTACAAAATCAAAAACCTATACTTGAGGCACATTATACTAATTTTGCCGAGCTACATCAACATGATCTGACCTATACTTAATCCACATGAAAATGTTAACTCTAATCTTCTTTATTACCTCATGGGATGAACTATAGATGGGCTAGTTTCTGGCAATTCACATCTGCCACGCCGGCATCTTAAAAAAATGGGTTATTGGATTTAATCACCTCCAACTATTGGTTATTGGCCGTTGTCACACTCAAGTATCACTTTGGCCAATATAACCCCCAACTAAACACTTTGGTGTCCGTATCACCAAAAGTCAACCAATTCAAGTCACTTTTGGTTAACTTTTGATTATTTTTTGGTTAGCTTTTGGTGTTACGGACACCGTATCACAAAAACTTAACCAATTCAAGTCACTTTTGGTTAATTTTTGGTTAATTTTTGTTAAATTTTGGTGATACAGACACCAAAGTGTTTAGTTGAGAGTTATATTGGCCAAAGTGATACTTGAGGGTGACAGCAGCCAATAACCAATAGTTGAAGGTGATTAAATCCAATAACCCTAAAAAAATAAAAGAACTTTTATCTTCACCATGATATACATGTGTGATATTTAGCATGACACACCTAGGTATTTATAAGATTACTTGTGTAATTAAAATTCTTTCATTACTACCTTATATGTCTACTTCCTCACTGTGGTTAAAGTGTTAAACCTTCAAAACCTAATATGAAGCGGTAGGGTGTCATTTCGGATAATGGGGCACACCAAAGTTGCAAGTAATTAGGTTAATTATAAATTACCAAATATGTAAAAGTTTTAATCACATCAATAACCAATCAGGGGCGTACCCACTTTGGTGGGGTGGGGGGCGCCCGCTCCCCCTGTGAATTTTTTTGTTTTTTGTTTTTATATGTTAAATTCTCGATCGACCCCCATAAAATTTAACCCTCGACCCCCATACAGGCTTGAAAACTCAGTTTAATGCCCAGTTAGTAGCCTATATGAGACACATAATATTTAACAATGGATTGGGTTATATTATGGTTAGAAGATAGTAATATATATTTATTTATATTGTCATATATAGTCAATCATTATGGTATTGTAACCTTAAGTGTTTCACCATTGCACAAAACCATCAATATAGTTGATGATTTGGATGGTCATGAGTACAAAATGGAAATATATAAATAAATTAACTACATCACCATTTTTAGTTGTAGAACCAAGGTTCACAACATCACCATTTTTATACCATAACACAAGTTTTCCAACATAATATTGTTTGGAAACATGGTTTGGTTTCATTAACTTCTTATTTGTAGATTAGTGACTTAAAAAAGATGTATAATGGAGGCATATGAAGTTTAAGAAACAAAATAAAAGATTTATTTTATATAGTTTGAGAAAAACAATCCTAACTCGAACCTCAAAATGGTGATTCACCAAACTCTATTTACCTTGGTAAATACATGGTAAAGTTATAGAGGATGTTTCAAGTATTTAAGAATAAAAATGAAAGAAAAATGAAAGAAAGAATAAAAAACTCACAAGTTGTTGTTGAAAATTTGTTGAAAAAAAGATGAAATTTGAGAGAGAGTTTGAAAGATGAAAATTTGTAGAAATTCTTAAATAGATTGAAAGAGTTTGAGAGAGAGTTTAGATAATGAAAGTGATTAGAGAGATTTGGTTTGGTATTTATAGATAAAAATTAGGGTTAGACATTAAATAAGTTGGTTGAGTGGAGGGAATGAAAATTTTTACTTTTAAATATAAGTGGAGGTAAAATGAAATTTTTTTAATTTTGACCCATCAAATTTATTTGTTGTCATTTTTTTAATTTAACCTGACCCGGTTCGACCCGAACCGAATCGAACCGGATTGAAAAAATTTTATATATCGATACTTAAACGATTACTACCAAATTTCCGACCCCCATGAAAAAATTTCCTGGGTACGCCACTGTAACCAATATGCAAAAACTATTTTTTATGGTGTTTTAACTACCCAATACCTAAATCAGCTTCTTTTCATGTTATTTATGTGTTTGGCTAGTGTCTTATTAGTCAGTTTGTTATAACAAATAGGTTTTTTTTCCTAAAAATATAACAAGTACACAGATATTTAAATGCAAAACTAATTTAACCGAATTAGCAAATACTAATATAGTAATGTGGAACCCTAAGTTGGATGGGTCGATTAAACGAGTCGAATTTAGGTTTTAAAGAAACTCAAAACTCAATCTCGAACTTGTGCATAAACCTCATGGAAACTCTACCTGCTTATGACGTTTCGGTCACGTTGTCTAGCCACCTCTATATATATGTCCCCAGTCCTCCCCACTAAGCTGCTCCAAATCCCACTAAAACCAACCTACCTTATTTTATTGATTTAACTATTGCAGCCCATGCTAGCTAGTAGCTACTAGTATACATAATACATACATGCATTTAATGAAACATATTATTTACTCATCTGATTTTCATTATGAATTAATACCAGTAACTAAATCGTTTCAATAACTTATTACTAATTCAAACTTGAAATTAACTCGAATGCGGCGACTGAATCTCGCGTTAGTGACTTTGTTACACGTATTGATGAATTGTGACATTAGAATTTTAACGCGTGTCATGCGTTTGGTTATGCATAATAAAAATTAATATCATGATCTGTTGAAATGAGAGTTTTTAATTAGATGGGTGTTGAAAATAAAACTAACTAGATATATTCGGTTGCTCACACGATGCGTGAGCATTTTATTATTCTTTGTTTTGTCTGTAGGTTAAAGCTGCAAGCTTTATATTGTGAACTTGGTTTACAAAATGTGTTGGAGCTCAACATGATGCACAATTTGTTGTTAGTGGTTTGCTTACAAATGTTCAGTTAAGGATCCAATGTTTGACTGTTTCTACGGTTTTAAAACAAAACAAAAGCAATGCACACTAAAAACAACCATAAAACAAAAAGAAGACACGTACCCCATTAAAATAACACATGTCAACAACAAACAAAAAGTTAATATGCACCACATTGTTCGAACCCAGGTCACCGAAAACCCAACAATAAACAATTACCAACTGCACCAACCCAACAAAACAAGTAAAACACAAAAAACAAACCTTATATTCATTGAATAAAATCACAAAAAGCAAAAAGAAAAACCAAACACATACTAACACGTGGTCCACTATACAAAATACTGTTCAATTTCACCAATATCCAACCCTCTATCAATTAAAAGAGGAATATTAAAACAATTTTAATAGTCATGATCGACATACGTGGAGGAATATTGATATGATTAGTTTGTTGTATAAGGTTGTTCACCCAATTTACCGAACATATATTCAAACATAACCAATCCCCAACTCTCTAATTAACAAAGTCAAAAGCTTGTTCAAGTTAGTTGAACTCCATAACTACCTTCTCACCTCACTTCAAAAAACACCTATAAATACATTCTCTTCCATTCATTCCATCAACATCCACCACCACCGTAGTCGTCATCGTCGCAACTGCCACTGCCACCAACACCGTCGTCACCACGATAAACCAAACCCGTCTTTTACGACGCCAGAAATGGCTTTCCGGTGCATAGCTTTAACTTTGGTTGTTGTACTATGTTTAGAGGTTGCACCAATTTACTCTCAAATTACTACTCCCTGCTCGGCTTCAATGATCACTAGCTTTACGCCGTGTTTGAACTTCGTAACCAATAGCACTAGTAACGGTGCTTCAACGCCAACTTCTGATTGTTGCACATCACTCAAAGACCTCACTAGTCGCGGTACTGATTGTCTTTGTCTTATTGTTACGGGTAGCGTACCCTTTCAAATACCAGTAAACAGGACCCTAGCCATTTCTCTACCCCGTGCTTGCCGAATGCCCGGTGTGCCTCTTCAGTGTAAAGGTCAGTACATTGTCATCACACGTTACTTGTTATAAATATGTCTTGTTTTATTTTTAGTTACATAATATTAATGTAAGTTTTTTAAAATTTGCAGCTCCTGCTGGCGCACCTATTCCCCCACCAGGTATGTACGTTCGTTTGAACTCTTAATGAGTCAGATATCTTAATCAGTCAGAGATATTTTATTTAAACTGTTTGTTTCATGATCTGAATCAGTAACACATTTGTCTCTGAATGAGTAAACATTATACTAGGTCTAAATAGTTTAGACATCTTACTAGTTCCAATTTAGATCTCTTATTCGTTCAGCTTTTACTCATTCAAAAGTTGTCAAGCCGCAACTATATATATATACACAATCACACTGATTGACATTTGCACATAAAAAATATTATATTTGTTGCTGATGATATTGAAATTAAACTACAGGTCCTGCTGCATTAGGCCCGGCTCCATCACCTGGAGGTTCATCAACGGACCCAGAGGCGTTGTCACCAAACACGACACCTGAATCAATAACACCATCGTTAGCACCACCATTGACACCTTCTGATACAACGCCATCAACACCTGATTCTGATACAACACCAACCGGAACGGGTGGGGCTTCTGGAATTCCGACGACCGAAGCAGGCAGTCGTCCCTCCCTGACTCCTTCATCAGTTGGTTCAACTTATGCAAATTTAGTATATGTTCTTGCTGCCTCTGGACTCACGTTCATTTGGCATTTCTTGTTTTAGATACTTCTTGCATGTCGTGTTAATATTTATGCATGGTTTATCACTTTATTGTATTGTATTGTGTTTTTGTTTATAATTTAATATTTGTACTACACATTATTCAAATATATGTTTTTTTGTCGTGTGTGTTGGGTCTTTTATATTCTACTCCGTAGATCATGTTTCTACATTTAATAATAAAAACAGAAAAATTACAAAAGAAATATATAGTTTAACTAAGATGGTGTTGAGGATGGATGATAGATGATAAAAAGTATGGCTAAATGTATATTTACCCCTGCAAAACACATTAAATACATATTTTTTCAGTTAAAAAAAATCGATCTCATGTTTTTCTTATAAACAACTTTAATTTGTAAATATACACATTTTAGTATGATAATATTTAAAAATTTAGTTAACATTGGGTATATATGTAATTTATTTTTTTAGAAGGGGAAATATGCAATTAGAGTGTATTTATAAGAGTAAATATGCAACTTTTTCTAAAATAAATGATGGTGTGTGTTAAGATTAAAAAAGGAAAATAGAGTTAAGATTAAAATGTATAAGTACATATAAAAATGGTTCTTACCTTTTCCTTCAGTCCTTTAGAAGACATGGTTGGCCATTTTAAAGCGTAAGGCCATTTTCGGCTGATCAACCCAACCACTAATAGATGTTCCGGATATTTTCGAACGGGGTGGGCAATGCTGGCCAGGTTTAAGAAAAGGGTTTGGTTGACCAGGTGAGGTGAAGGTTCGGTGTCTTTCATGGATGGAGCATCATTAGGCCTCCATTTCATTTCCGAAGGGATGCATCGATCGTTAACATAAAAAAAGTTGTCTTTCCAGTTTTTCAAACCTGATAAAGCAGTGGTAAAGCAAGATAGTGCAACCGATCGTCGACGCTCAAAAGTGTACCAGTCGCCAGCTTTAGTGATATGAAAAAATTTCCTAAAAACTACGAGATCTGGTACTTCTCCTATGGCTCTACAAGAAATCTCAAAATGGATTATTTTAGCTATTCCAAGTGGAGAGCATTGAGAAATATGGATACCATAGTACAGAAGGGTTTTTATCAAAAAACGGATAAAAGGGAGTCTACAGTTGGCGGTCTTGAAAAAGGGGGTGTATAAGGCTATCTGATGTGAAGGAAAGGGATAAATAGGTGTTCGAGTCGGAGGAAGTGTTGGGTTAAGATCAGCCGGGATATCATACTTTTTTACAAATTTTTGTAACTGGTTTTCTGTTAATTTAGAATAACATACATGCATATTATTCTTTACTTTGTTAGACATTTTCGACAAAGACGACAGGTAATTTGAAGTAAAAAACAATGAAAGCAAGCCAAAATAAATAAGAACAGGCGGGATGAGATTGATTAAGTACCTTCGTAAACGGACATAATAGGAAGAATGGTCTCTATACGGGAAATCGTTTGAATATCAATTGCAGGATTGAAAGAAGAAGTTGTGGAAAGATGAAAGATGAACGATTTTGGGTGAGAGAAAACGAAGAAAGATAAAGTTTCAGACAGTTAAAAGGAAGCTGTAGAAGGGGAAAGGGATTCTTAAAAACCCTTATATACAAGTCATAAAGGAAGACGAAGAGGTGCGGTACTTTTAAAGGGAAGAATGAAGGACGAAGAATAATAGAGTCTATATGTATCTTTATAGATGTAATACAAATAGACTAGGGGGTCTTGATGAGGTGCGATGCTTTTAAAGAAAGGAATGAAGGACAAAGAGGAACGGTGCTTTCAAGGATCGGAATATAGAAACTACCGAGTCATGTATAGAAACCTATAAATAGGTAGCGGGACTCGGTTGTAAACTCTTGGACATTTTTACACCTTAAAAAACACACACAAAAGTTGATTGTCAATATTCTTAATCTACTCAATTCTGACTAATTTTAGAGCAATGGCTTATGTTGTATACATGTAATGATACCAATTTTAACATTTGTTCTAACAGTGTGGAAGGCTAGTACTGGATAATAAAAAAATAGAAACACAAAATAGACCCTTCATGCCAAAGGGAGTCGTGGCCCATTAAGCCGATGGTGTTGATAGCACAAGTGATGGCATGGAGGGCTTCACACTACATCACCTACACACCAACGGGTAGTTAGAAAAACTGATTTAAATAGATAGGTGTATCACTATAAACTTATCTATGTAAAAAGATGTAAAGCATGAATGCAACCACATTTGAGAAAAAAAAGGATTTTAATAAATAATTTGGTTGAAAAATAAATTAAAACTTGGTTTATAATTTATATCTCATTTCCAACAGACGGTGATTTCTCAGCATTCCATCGGAAAGGTGCTCTTATATCATTCAACCCAAATGTGCTTTTAAAACCTTTATCTTTACACCTCGATGTGACAACACCCTAAACTTTTTTTAAGCCTTTTATTCAAATGTCGGTTTACATCGCATCATAGAAGTTTTGTGGTGCCCACACCATAATCTATCGGTGCATTGAAGGTGCTCTCATAGTATTCCACCCGAAGCTGCTTCCAAAACTTTTATCTCCACACCTTGATGTGGCATTGTTCTCATATTATGTGGCTCGTGCACCATTATATTTGCGTCAAAAGTTTTTATATATATGGTGCCCCTCAACGTTCCACAACACCATCAATAAACCAATAACACCAACTACAATACATATGCCAGTTGACCATTCTATCAATGCCTGCACATTATAGTACAAAACATTCAGTTTGCTTTCATAGTTTCACGTAAGCATGTAGGGTTCCTCGATGTTTATACTTTCAGATCATCCAGCCATATTTATCTAAATACTAGTTTACAAGGTCGATGGTGGACTTGCAAATTAGCAGCTCAAGTTTGTCTCGACTTTGGTCTCCCTACTCAATCTTGACCTCACAACTTTGATTTATTATCATTTTAACATCTTGTGACTTAGTCAATTTACAACTTTTAGCCTCTACTCTACATTGACATATTTACGACTTTGATTCGTCGACTTTGACTTAATTACCCTTTTAACCTCTATGTTTTGATATCTCTTCGTCTTTTAATACGTGGTACATTATGAATTTACACTGTCACATGCAAGACATGAATTTTTTTTATTAAAGCATGTGACGAAAGTCACATATACAAGACCCAGTCACACATCTTGCTGATAATTATTTCATAAGTTAACTATATATTCATGTTACATGTTCATTATCCATATGATTTAATTGTTTGCCACCACTACATCTGTTTTAACATTTAAAAAATCCACTAATAACGAATCATTACTCACAAATCATAATATAAATTATAGCCCATTCAATTTTACTTTATTACCTTTACTTCTCCAGTTGTGATACACAAATTGTAAATTCCACACGAACATAAACGGTGTCACTTGTTGCCCGTGTAAGTCATCGAAAATAGATGACATGAAATGAAAATTTCGTTATTGTGAAACCTAACCCCAGCCCAACTACCACAACCACCAACTACATGTGAAATCATCATATTTCTTCACCCCTCTTTCTCTTCAATTTCTCTCTCTAAACCCTAAAATTTGATTTCACTTTTCATTCTCATCCAACAACTTATCAATTCAACATCAACAGACATCGAAACCGTGATTTCGATCAATCGTGGTTGAAAACAACTGAACCATCAGATAACATTTCAATAGAAATTCGTGTGGTTGTTACTTATCCATGGGGTTTGATGGCGCAAATCTTTTAGATGACGGAGGCAAAGCTGTTATGTCGACTTCGTGCTCAATTTGTCTAGAGGATGTCACGGACTACAAGGATCGTTCTTTAGCGAAGCTTCAATGCGGCCATCAGTTTCATCTAGGTCAGATTATCTACTTGTGTTTTGTTTTTGAAATTGGATTGTAACAATTGTAAGTTGTAACATGTAATGTTTGTTTGCAAATTCATTAAGTAGTTTGTTGTAGTGAATTCATTAAGGTGCTCTGTTTGACTGTTTGTGTATGTATAGTTTTTGTACTGAAGATGCTAAATTGTATCATGTTTGATGCTAGTATATGAAGTTGATAGTAAGAAGCTAAATGTTAGTAAGAACATGTGTGATATGTTACCACTTTTGTTAGTGAGGTTGATTAATGATTAGGAAATGATCTGAATTAAGTAAATACATGCAAAGTTTGTGATTCTTGTTCACACAAATTTTTATGTCATTGTAACCTGTGGTTCTATTGTTTTTGGTACAGACTGCATTGGTTCTGCTTTTAATGTCAAGGGAGTGATGCAATGTCCCAACTGTAGAAAAATTGAGAAAGGTCAATGGCTTTATGCAGACAGTGGCCGATCATTTCCCGAGATAAACATTGAAGACTTGATCAGTCATGAAGATTTTTATGATCTGGCTTATCCTGAATCAGTAAGTTTACATTGGGATTTACGGCAGAACCTCTACATTCTGGTGTAAACTTTTGTTTTAAGGGTCATTGTTTGTAATAACGTAGTGCTCCAAGTGATGAAAATATTAAAAAATGGCGCGGACCAGATTGGAACTAACTCTTGCATACCTGTCAAATTAATTATCATTCAATTTATCTGCAACTGCTGAATCTTTTCGCAACTAATGTAGTGTCCGCAATTTCTTATTGCAGTCAATATGGTGCCCATTTGGTGGGTTTTCTCGGCGTGTTGCTGCTGTTGCTTTTGAGTAAGCATAATTTGATCTCCTGTTTTACTTATTTTTCATTCTTGAATCTTTTTCAGTTGCTTAAAGTATATGACTGTGGGTATTACCTGAGATGCATTGCAAAAATGTTTACCTGAGATTTTTTTGACCAATTAAGTAATCAAAAGTTGTATCCATTTCTGGGGGCCATACATATATTCCATCACAAAAAAACGAGTTTTTGTCTATGTTTCTAATTCTATATGTTTTCATTATTATCTGTAGGAGTAAAATGCAACTGAATCATAATGCAATTATATGGGTGATTAAATTGAATGAACTTAATAATAAATATATAAAACTAGCTTACTTTACAGAGATAAGTGTCTACAAGATGCCGGGCTAATATTTTGTTGATTTAAACTCAGTTAGCTAAATCTTCAAATTCTTATTTTTGTAGTATCCTAACAATTAACTTTTCTTGTTAGAAACTTATTTCTTGGCCTAAACATAAAAAATAATCATTAACCAAAACACTTATTGTCCAATTTTTTTTACACACATAATATACTGGTTTAATAACATTTTAGTTTTTTAAGTAGAGCGTTTTAAGTATTTAGATGTTTTATGCATAAAAATTACACTTGGGGTGACTTTCAACATGCATGCATTCTTTTAAGCTAGTTAGTTTTGTTAGTTTTGCCTGAATGGATTGGGCAAATAGCCCACCTCTGCATACTATTTCAGAAAAAAAGGAGGAAAGAACAAAGCAGAAATAAACTAACCGAACAAATAGTTAGTTAAGGACACATGGATGAGAAAAGCATGCACAACAAGTATAATTGAACTGAACTCAAGGGAAAAACTAGTCTATAGAACCCATCAGGTAACCTAGCTTCAAGAAATATACTATAAACAACCTAAAAAATCCAATTGAATAAACTACACAGTTGGATCTTTCTCAACAACTGATATGTAGTTCGTCATTTGGTATTTTTAGTCTACCTACGCACGTTGTTCTAGTCATGAAAATTTTTGATTGCCTGGCCCTGTTTGTCTTATTAAAAATGATGTTTGCCACCTCTAAATTTACAACCATTTTTGGAAGAAATGAAATACAGTGTGTAACTTACTATAATAATTATGAACGACAATGCTAATTGTACTTAATGCTTGAAAAATCTTTTGTGGGTGTTCAGAAGTTTCGGATTACAAACAAAAGCCAACATATCTTGTTCCAATAATGCAACAAACTCTTTTGAGAAGTTTCCAGAGAGTATTATTTAGAATGGAAAAGGAATCTTGCTATAGGCACAAATGTTAGATGTCAATCAGGAAAAGTATTTATACAGGTAAATGGTATAGCCTTCTTAGAAACACAATCTTAGTGTTCCATAAAACAAAATTATCGGCCGAGATACAGTATATGAGTTTTTGTGAACATTTTCCAAATTACATGCCTTTAAAGTTTAAACATTCTTAAAAATCTCATTCACCAATGAATCTGCGACCATCTCGAAGTAAGTAGAAAATACAATCTGAAGTAAGTTATCCTATCACACACACATATGTATATATGCATATTTAAATATCTCTGTTTGTTTGTGTATATAAATGAAGTATAACAAATAGTCAGAAAATTACCATAACAAAGTAAAATGAAATATGGATTTCTCATTTATCTGACACAGGGAACAAAAAGGGTAGTACAAACATCTCCAATTATGTAGAAAATATCATCTGAAGTAACTTTCTCTATTATGCACACAATATGTATACCACAAACAGTCAGAGAAATACTACACCAAAGTTGATTAAACTATGGACGCCTCATTTATTCGACACAAAGGACAAATAGGGTAGTACCATTTTTTATATCCCAAGGTAACATCATTTCAACTCTATCCCTTTGCAACAAGTGTGCATTTGTTTTCTTGATATCTGATTTTGATGTATCTGTAATTAGTAGAATAATGAACAAGAACACCCATGTCTAATATATATGTTACCTCTATTGTCAAAAGTCCACAAGGTGTCAAGGGGTGCACTTGACCTAGGCACAGCCCAGGGCAACATTGTGGCCTCACTTTTATAAGCCCCATGTCAGGTGCCTAGGCACATTTTAAGGCCAAGCTCTAGCTAAAAGTTGTATGAACTGGTCTGAAATAGTTACACTAGCCTTAAACAAGCTTGAAGTCAATCTAAAACATCCCAAAACGTCTAAAACCCCTAAAAATAATATTTTTATATTATGCGCCTCGGATAAAAAAGTCCTTGCTTTTAAGCGACTAAGCGTTTTGCACCTAAGCCTAGGCTCATGCTTTTTGCACCTTTGACGACTATGTATGTTAGAATTTATTGCCCTAGAATATCTAATCTACGTCACTACGTGTAACAATAATTGTTGTAGAATACAAGGATCGAGAAGGCTGCTGACCAACTCTTGGCGAACAACCCCGATGATATGAGATCAAGGTTATTATGGATGTGGAAAAGGGAAAAGAGAAGGAATATTATTTATAATTGCTGATGTGGTAGTGGAGGATCTTTGTTATAAATAATATTAGGCTGTTTAGCTTGGATAGTAACAGTCTCTATTTGGCTGAGTTATAAGTTGTTTTTACATATATCCATTTAAATTATTCTTCCATACATCCATTTTTTGCAAGTAAATACTTCCGTTTTCTTCCTCTTATTTAATATCTTCTCTGCTGCTTAATAAGTTCATATTATTTCCATCATTGTGATTCCATTCTCTGAAAACCATGATTCAGTAAACTAAGGGTTAAGCTATAGTCACGAGTTGATGCACAAGATGAAAAATTCAAGAAATTTCTCGATTTGTGATTTCTCAGTCCATTCTATGGCAAAGTTCAAGATGAAGCACCAAAGTCTTAAGGGCATGATGATGGGAAGTAACCAAACCCCAAGCTCATGGCTTCTCTATCCAAGGATCCTGTATTTTATTAGACCTTGATGGAAAAACCATGTTCCATGACCTGCATAATTTCGGAGTCACAATCACTTTGATTATTCTCTCTTTTCTACTAATAATCTATTTTACCGGCACCAAATGATGCAATATCATCTATTTATAACTAGTCCCATGTAGAGGTTACTTTTGTCTTCACTATAGCTTGCCCAATTGACTGTTGAGTGTTATAACTAGACCCGTGTAGAGATTTTAGGCTGCTAATCTCATATGGATAGCTTTAGAAAACAAAGGTCTAAGGATTTGTCTCTCAAAGACTTGTTGCGGGCTGGCTTAAGTGGACCATGTGATAACAATGTCGACGATATCCATATCATCGTTAAAGGTCAACTGGTCAGGTGGTTTCGCATTCAAATAAGTTTAAGTATTAAGGATCATATGTACATTATTGTGTTATCTACTTATTAAGTATTTTTTGTCTTATATTTGCATTGGAGCCGAATGTCTCTCTAGAAACCTCTCTATCCAGAAGTTTACTTACCCTCCCTAGACCCTATCAATGGCTTTGCCATGGATGAGATTTACTTAGTGTTGTAGAAATCGCTAGGCGTTACCTAGGCGGTGGGGTGCCAACTAGGGATTAGTCGGATTGAGATATTTGCTTGTAATTTTCAGTTACACACACATACATTTAAAAAAAGGTAAGTTTTGTATATATATACTGCCGGAAATTGCACATTTTTTTTCCAGAAGTTTCATACATCTCCGGAATCTGAGAAATCACTTCGATTAGGGGCCAAATAGGAGCGCCTAGGGCGGACTTTGACTTGCGTTGACCGATTTCTAATTAATTGTCTGATTAGGTAAAAACTACTAGGCCACTTTCCGACTAGTGATTAACGACCGATTACTAGTGATTTTTACAACATTGGATTTACTTGGTTTGGTTATGATTATGTTTATGGTCTAGTAGAGGAATAATACAAGAGAGCATCAGCCTGGACCTTGCAAGTCATGCAAATTTTCTTTAGGCTACTTGGTAAATATTTTGGTTATGGAATGTGCAGCCAAGTGCTTTTATTGTTGCTTAATAAGTAAATATTGCCTACTTTTTGTTTTTTTTCTAGGAAAATTATAATAGATATTTTTCAGCAGCTCCTATATAAAGAAAGCCCTCATTAGAAATAAGTTATTTATGAGAAATAAGCTTATAAAAGTAGTTTCCTACTAAACTGATCTATTGACTAAGCAAGTGGAGCTTTCATTATGAACTTGAACTCTTTTTCACTACTAATTTATTTATTTTTATTTTGTGCAGAGAAGTGGAATATCCGACACATGGATGTAAGATTTTGATTCTTCTGTACATATTTCAAACTTTAATTTCACTGGGAACTTTATACCATAATTTGTTATCTTGCTGTCTTTTGCAGACAATGAGATTGCTGGTCAGCATCCTGATTTTAGTGACCATTCAGCAACTGTTTCATCTGCTACTCGTATGTGTCCATTTACTGCCTATGCGCACCCATCAACCTCCAGTGCAGATGTAGGTGATGGAAGTAGGTATAATAATAACCGCTGGAACATTGGCCAATTAGAAATACCAAATTCATATAGTTTCCCCACCATGGATGCCCATTATAGCACCCATGTTGACCATCCTCCTGTTGCAACAAGGACTAATATTGATATGCCAACACCAGGATCTTATGTACATCCATTTCTTGCTGGCCAAAGGTAAATCACTTGGCTAAACTTTTGTTTTTATTACAAACAATCTCTGGGTATGCTTAATTGTAGGTGTTATTTTTTTCATGTGGACTAGAGGTGGCAAATTGGGCAGTTTGGTCGGTTGTCGATCAGGAACAATTTTATATAATATTTAGTCGAACATGATAATCAACTTCACATTATATTACTATTAATCTAGTTTTCGATATGAATCGTATACATCAGGGATACACTTATGATGAACTTCGACCTGTTTTATTTTACGCTTTTATGTTAGCCGTGAGAGGGGATGTATTTATTTATTTATTTTTTGCTGATGCAGTTCTTCTACTAGAGGTCCCAGCTCTATTAGCTCGGTTATGAATCATCCTCACCCTGGTAGAGGTGCACCCACATGGGAGCGTTCACAGGCTTTTGATGCCTATTTTCAGCAGCCAAGCACTCATATCGCACATAGATCAAACACTCAGGCACATGTGGGTTCATCTTCTGACCAGAATCATGGCGTATATCACCCTACATCTTCTAGAACCGTCAATGATGCAGACAACTCCATGTTGAATCCTTTCCACCATATACCAGAAAGAGATCCTTCACACTCGCACCCACACCCGTACTCCTATCCGTACTCACATGAGCCGGGTCCATATCACCAGCAAGGGGGTGGGTCTGCTAGGCAAAGGCATGGCTCAGCGAGGATTACCTCTCATAGTCAGTATTGGTCATAAGAGATCTAAAAGTGAGTGATGTCACAACTTTGGACTTAAAATTTGCCTGTTAAACTTATTAAGAATTAATTAATGGGTTGTTTGGACGTTGTAAAAATTCATATATTTGAGTGTTTGGCAAATTTTTGTTATTCATGACTCTGATAGTTAAATTCAAGCTTTGTTTCTAATTTGGATTGGTTTTCAGCTCATTTTGTTATGAACACTGACTCGATTGATGCTCTAGTTAGGCTCAGGTTGCTTGTGCAAATTTTGGTAGAGATCAAACCGACCCATAAACCAGAATCAGCGTGAACCCAAACCAATATGCATTTTTATATCTTTTTTCTTGACATATCATAGTCTCAGTTTGTGATTTCTTCAAAAACCAGCTTCTAGTCTATGTGGTCTTCAAAAACCTTTTTTCTGGATTGGGGCTGTCTAAGATTGAAAACCAGATATATCTTCAAAAACCTTAATCTACTTTTAAATTATTCTTTGAATTTATTCTTATCGTTAGCGTGTATCGTATATAAGACAGCCGAGATATGCTATTCTATGATCAGATTTGTATAATAATATAATAGCTTTATTATGATTGCTCTCTTGTATCAGTAAATATAAAGATTGATTGATATAAGAGAACATTCAACGTGACAATTTTATCGGACCATTTTAAACTATATAATATCTTGAAATGTTTAGGTTCTTCTCGTAAGATATTTCATAAATTTAGCTTTAGATGTTTAATGGAGTTAAAAATTATGGATATTCAAACATTTATAATGTTATATGAGAAACAACCTTCTCATAGTTTTCATGTTAAGATAAATAACGTCAATAAATCTTCAATCTTTATTAAAGTCGACTTTAAAGATAAGGGCATGAGTTTTTTTTATTCTTTTTGGTTAAAATTGTAGCTTGGGACTCGAGATGATTAAGTTTATCATGTTCTTGATTTCGATGTCAAGAACCTTCCTTCGCTATAACCTTCATAAATAATGCTCCCTAACAATGAAAAAATAGGGTTAAAAGAAAAAAGATTAAGGGTTAGTAAGTTAATGAACGTTAAATAAATGGGCGTATGAATTATTTAAGGACAAATAAATCCGGCTATAAGCTTGACAAGACAAACTTTCAAAAGTCTGTCTAGTTTATATTGTTTGTTTGGTTTGGTTTGGTTTGGTTTGGGGTAATAGGAGGAACAAAATAGAAACGTTGGGCAAACCCAAACCCTTCCTTGTTCCTCGACACTCACCATCGTCTATCTGTCGGGAAACTATCTATCATCCACCTATCTTCAATCGCCATCAAACCCTAAAACTAACTCATGTCGATCTTTCTTCTGTCTTTGGTGAACTGATATCACACCTGGTATGTCATCTCTTAATCTTTCATTTCCTTCAACAAGTAATTGATTCATTGATTATCTTTCACTGTTTTGAGATTGAATGTATTGTTCTGTTAGTATCCTAGCTCCAGACATGCCAATTGTTATTATTTTTTAAGATGGATTATTGGCTTAGTAGATCACATCAAGTCTTCAAATTTTTCATCTTCCTATACTCTTATCTTGTTACCTATAAGCCAAATTACCCGACACATGAACTGTTATTTAGGAACTTTTGACTGTTAGGTGATTAGTGTAACGGTCGACGATCATTTGTGCATACTTGAGTGAGTGCCAATTGAACTTTGGAACGTTTGAATATATTAAGCCATTAAGGGCATTAATGTTTGGGGTCCTTGTATCGGAAAAAGTCATTCATGGTATGTCAATCTCGAGTATTTTTTTTATTAGAAAAGCATTTGTCAAACCATTTGAACCCTTTGCTGAAATGTTGCGACAGAGTGTTTTCTTGAACACGTGTTTCTGAAATCGGTAAATAAATGTGGGACCCTACACTTATGCTCACGTCTATTAGTAAAACGGGGCAGATAAGTAAATGTTTCATTAAACAGGCATTCAATGGTGGTATAATGATTACAATTTGTTTTGTTCTCCGTCGTTTTTGGGCGACGTTATTGTTCTCATTACTACTAGTTTCCATGTACGTTTATGCCATCTACTTATTTGCAATCACAAATTTTTTGTGTATTTTGGAGCTCCATGATTTTCGCTTCCAAAATTTTAATATGCTTATGTTACACGCACAACTTTAAAAAAAAGTAACAACCTTGATGCATGGGCTATTTGTATCTTTGTATAGGGAGATAAGTTTTACGATCTTATTCTTAAAAGATGTGTTATATAGTCACACTTAACTCCATCAATTGACCTTATCTAATATGTGAATTATGGTACATTGAAGAGTTCTAGCTGGTCCGATTTAAGGAGTATTGAGATGTAGCAAGATTATAGTTTAACATATTATCTTCTTTCTTTAAGTATTGTATTGTTTAAAAGAAGGTTAATTGGTTGAAAATCTTATTGGATGCAGTTATAAAGGTTAAAAACTTGTTTGTGATAGTTTAATTAATGGAGATCGACCCTCCACATGAAAGTGATGGAAGTACCACTGGATCAAAGGAAAGTGAGATGAATATTGTGTCTGATAATCATTCCGGTTTCGGTTTACCATATGCTCCTGAGGATTTCCCCAAACCTGGTGACAAGTGGAAATGGAAGGTGGGAAAAAGAGTTACGTTTTCAGGACACTTTGTGGATCGATATCTTTATCTCCCCGATCATCTTTATAACGAATATAAGGCAGCGGGTTCTACTAGCATTCCTACTAATAGCAGGGGTTTTGCCAGCAAGACTGCAGTTAAGCGGTTTTTGTTGGAAGCATTTCCTGAGATGGATGTTAAGGCCTTCTTTGCCTCCTTCACTTGGAAGATTCCAGCTGGCAAAGTTAAAGGTAATTGATTATATTATTTTATTGTTATGTTTGTGGAGTCTTTTGGTACTTATTTATTTATTTAAGCATTTACATGTGATATGTTGATGGTTTACATGTAATTAATAGGCTTCAAAGATATTGACTTTAAAGCTTTTGAAAGCTATATGGAGATGGTTAACGGAACACAAATAATGATTGCTGGGTTCCAGTGATATAAATAGATCATAACTTTGAAGATTGAGTTCTGTGTACACATTAGTGTCGTAGAACTCGCTAGGCACTAGTTGAGCGGTGGGGTGTCGACTAGGGATTAATCGGATTGGAATTTTATATTTAATTTTTCAAAATTATGTATTTCACACACACAATATTGACCAATTTTGTCCACATTTTGGTTGATTTGGACTAATTCCGACCTTTGACCGATTAATGGGGCGATTAGGGGAAATTGAATAGGTCTAGGGCTGCTTAGCGATTAATCCCTGGCTAGATCTGATTTTTGCAACACTGGTACACATATATAGGGATTATGATTTAAATGTGAATAGGAGTTGGTGCATTTTTGTCAAGGCTTTGGATGGTTACTCATTTGGCCGTTATTGCTAGGCTACTAATATTTTATATCACTTGTTTGACCCGTTATAGATAAAGTAACCCAAACTTATCTTTCCGTTAGTAAATGGGTCTAAGACTGAACAACTTTCTCAAAAGTAGTGAATAAGGAAGTGTGCATAACCAAAGTATTTGTGTTTTCAATTTCTGATTTATCATATTCCCTGACCAAAATCATGCAGGACAAACAGAAATATTCTCGCGTTGCACTCCAAAGTTTGATCCTGCAGGCTGCAAGGCGGGGAATATAAGTTGCTCCAGCTTACTTGAAACAAATGATCCTCATAATTCTGATATAATGGCCTGTGATATTTGCTGCATTGAACCTCGTTTTTGTCATGATTGTTGCTGTATACTTTGCTCTAAACCAGTTGATTCAGCAAATGGTAATGATCAAACCTTCATTAAATGTGAAGCCATGGTCAACGACGGGTTAATTTGTGGCCATATTTGCCACATAGAATGTGGTATTCGCTCTTATATGGCTGGGACGGTTGGTGGAACCATTGGTCTGGATGCAGAGTATTACTGCAGGCGGTGTGATGCAACTACTGATTTGATTCCACATGTCAAGAATCTTCTCAGGAGCTGTGAGTCAAATAATTATGGTGATGAAATGAAAAAGATTCTTAATCTTTGTGTTATTATATTGCGAGGATCGACCAAAACAAGTGCAAAGAATTTGTTACATCATGTTCAGTCTGCTATAGCAAAGGTATATTGCTATTTCTTTTTTTTTTTCCGCCCTGGGTAGTTAGGTTAAAATTTTTCTGAATAGTTAGCGTAAGATATGCTTATAAAGTTTATAGTTTCAATGATAATAATCTTATTTTTTGTTAAGGACATTTATTCATAATGAATAACATCTTGGGCTGTTTCCTTTTAACTAACTTTTTTTGGTTTTACCTAACTTTTTAAAAGAGTTGTTTTTCCGCATTAAAAGCCAATATTTTTTTTTCTATTTTTTGAACAGCAATTCCTAGATTACCCTTTATGATTTGAACACCTAGTCTTTTTGGATGTGGGGTACATCAGGATGTAAATGTTAAGAGCCAAGTAAGATGGCGACAAAAGTCATTTACTTGATGAGAAATTGTTTGCATTTACTAATCCATTTGTTGTTGTCAGCTCAAGGAAGGAAGCACTCACGAAGATATATGGAAACATGAAGACATATCAGCTGTTACCACAGGTATTTTGTCTGTATCCTCAGATGAGCCCATTCGCTTCATGGTTTGCCCAACAGGTGCCCGGTGGTGCATGGTTAGGTAACATGTCACTTCTAGTAGGGTCGAAATAGGCTAGACATGGTTGGGTTGACCTCATGCCTGACTGATCATTAACAAAGTTATTTCTTTAAATGCGATTCAAAAATCAAAGTTATTACAATGAAACCCTATTTTTTTTAATGAGGGTAAAAGGTACCTTTACACCCTCTTAACGAAAATTTTTAACTGCCATTCAACTGAAGGATTAAAGCGTGACACTCTCGCAAACAGTTGGGAACTTTTGGAACATAGGGACGGAAGGTGAAGTTTAAATAAACCCTTGGGACCATCTGTGTAATTTACTCTTAGAATAATAATCTACTGTTTGAGATAAAACATGGCTGATTGATGAGTAAATGGGCTGAAGTCAAAGTCAACCCCTCTAGTTTGTTCATGTATTCTGTCAAAATCTTTGTTTACTTAAGAAAATATTTGATTGGTTTCAGGAGAAGTTTCCCAGTGTGAAACAATGGACATTGAGACGTTAACAACCCCAACCCAGATAACGTTTACAGATTTTGATTATCGAATAGAATCTGCAGAACTTGAGCAGCGGGTCGAGAAGACACTTGCCTCACTTAAAAAGGCTCAAGAAACCGAGTATAGAATTGCTGAAGATGTCCTCACAACTAAAAAAAAACATCTTCTAGAGCTTTATCAAGAGCTGAAAAAAGAAAAAAGAAAACTTGAAAAATGCTCCCCATCAGCCGAC
The DNA here is from genome assembly GCA_030867185.1 of Tagetes erecta. Classification (NCBI taxonomy): domain Eukaryota; kingdom Viridiplantae; phylum Streptophyta; class Magnoliopsida; order Asterales; family Asteraceae; genus Tagetes; species Tagetes erecta. Next base: position 11,130,192 of record CM061492.1, on the reverse strand, counting down.
CCGTCACTAGTCCATACCGTCTTCAAGATAATGGACCAAATCAAGAATGAATTTGAAAAGATCGCTACAATGCAAAGCGTGGCTAAAGGATTTGGAAAAACTTCTAAATATGTATTGAAGGAGCATTTTGGTGTCCAAGCAGATTAACTGAGACCGTACCTAGTTTTGTCATCCTGTTGTTGGAGATCGATTTTGGAACCAAAGAACTAAAGATTATGTCATATAGATGTTGTAGATTCGCGGGTTCTTATATGGTCGTTGATGATAGGCTTTATTTTATCACTATGTTGTTTCTGGAAAACGTGTTTTGTTCTTTATAGCAGCTTTTCATATGACTGAATATAACTTACTTTTTGAAATTTAAGTCAATTTTTCAACCTAATACCGATCTGTTCTAATAACTGAAAGTGCTCTCGAAGGTTATATTCTTTCAACAATCAAGTTTTAACTGGTTAGAGTATTGGTAATATGGCGAAGTATGGTTGTAGTTTTAAGCTGTTTGAACATCCGTGGTGGTTAGGTTTGTTTTTTTTAACGGTGTGGTGGTTGTTTAATAGAAAAATATTGTGGTAGAACCCTTTTTGCACAGTTTGCGTATAGTGCAGGGCTCACTTGTATATTGTATTTGGCTGAAGAAGCATCGGACAAGTTGGAGTTTTTATCTCCAGTTCGTTCAGAGTTAAAAAAAGTAAATTCATTCCGTCTTTTACTTGTTCTAAGGTGAAGCCCTCTTAAACGAATTACTAGTTTCTTCCACATTAATACGGCTTCTTATATATGGCCTCAAGGGAAGAGTGACTTTTGGGTGTGAAATAAATGATGTGCTTGTTGTAATGTGTTAGTGTTGGTTATGCATGTAGTTATACTAAAGCTTTTCAGTTCAAGAATCAATAAAAGTATAAGATCACATTAACATGTGATAAAGTACATCAAAGTTACAACTTGTTCTAACATCATTACCTTAATTGGCTTCCTCCTCAACATCTCACCAGCCCAAGTCAGTCACTTTTCCAACAACAAAAATATTGAAACAGGCAAGTTAAAAGGGTTAGTTTGTTGTCTGGCTTTTGTAACCTTTATCTATAAATAATTCAAGTACAATTAAGTATAATAACTCTTTATTAAAAGCAACTAAGTAGTGAATTAACGATAGGGTTTTATCGCCTTTTCACATCTTTGACATGTTCTCTAGCTAATTCTTCTGATCTGTTCGTTTGTGATTAGAACAAGCCAAATTAACCAAATAAGTAGAAATTGCCACCTCTAAGTATCTAGTTTGCATGATCAAGTCGCGCATATAACCTGAGGCATGTTAAGTTTCTTCACCAGCATAAATATCAAGAGCTAATGTTACCTTAAAATGAAATTATAATCATCTACAGCATTTCAAACCCCCCTACAATATCTGCATGCAGAGTCATGTAAAGATCAGTATGTTTGCCTGTTACCTGTATATACATGAACTCACTTTTACATGGGACATGATAGAGCCAATCCAAAAGTAACTCACTCCTGAATTACTAACATATGAAGACATGCTATTTTAATTTCTACAAACCCGACCAACTTCAAAGGTTAGAGCTTTCCTTTCAGTGTAAGCAACTAAGCATAACTCAAATCCTTAACATCCAATTTTACTATTATGGCTCTATCATCAACTTCATACCTTACTCTTGACAAATGACAATAGACTAGTCAAATGTAGAACATACCAAGCTCTTACTCAACTTGCAACACAATGTTGAAGGCAGATTTCATCTTTTGACTTGTGAAAAACCAAATACCATTACATTTCTTGAGATGAATTGGCCTATTTGTTGAACATTTGCAGAAATTGAAAGGCAAAAATCACATATTCAGAACAAGTAATTGAGCAAAGAAAAATACCGACTAATGATCCATTAACTGCAGGAACTAAAGTCCAAACATTTTAAAAGAATGAACCATAAACTTGCTCATACCAAATGTACAACTAGATTAAAGGCATCAAATCTTTCAAGACAATAAGCTACCACTCATATACAATAACACAGTTTCTCACAAGCCACAATCAAGATATTACTTTCAAGAAAAATGATCTTTTACCAATCTCACCAGCCATCACGCAACTCGAATCTTGCAGCTTAACCACCTGCAATCATCAAAACAAAACACAAGTTAAATCACTACAGCAATAACACAACAACCCACATACCAATTTCTATACTTTTACCTTCAATTCTCAGTCTTGCCAGCACCATTTTCCGCAATCTGTTCTTCAACATTTTCACCAATCTTCCCCACGTCATCCTTCTTCACAGAACCATTTCCGTTTTCATCAACTGAATTCACTCCTGCACCTTTACCATCAACAACATCCACCTTCATTCCATTATCCTTCAACTCGACCGCATTCAACGCTTCCAAAACCTCACTCGAAGCATCCCCTTTATTATAACATCCAACACTATTCCCTACACTACAAACCTTCTTATTACTCTCAACAACAACAACATTCCTCTTCTCCTTCCTCATCAAACTCACAACATGATCAAGCGCCTCCTTGGCTCGTTTCTTCGTATACGCCGCCTCTTTGGCTCTCCTCTCCGCTTCATTGGCAGCCGCTACCTCCGCCTTATTCATCGACATGGACGCTATCTTCCCCGCAGCAAGCAACAACCTAGCAGCATTCCCATCAATCATCCTACTTCCATTCTCCAATCTATTCAGATTAAACACAAGCAGATTAGGGTTTATGCAAGACGAACAAGGCGACGGAGAACGGGAAGAAGTGATAGTTCCGGCAGGGGGTGAGGGAACGCAGTTAGAGTGAGAACATGAGTAACATTTGTAGCAAACGACGGCGTCGATGGGAGCTATACGATCGTAAACGCCGAAACAAGCGGGGCAGAAACATTGGGGGTGGAGACGGAGGACGCAGGTGGTGCAGAGACGCCGGAAGTTGCTCCGGTGACGGATGTTGTGGAGGAATTTGGGCTCGTCGATGCCGCACTGGCCGCAGACGGTGGCTAATGTAGGGTGGTTTGTGGATGGATTTGAGTCTTGTTTCATCATCATCATCATTAATTGATCATAAACCTGAGACAATAATTTCTAGGGTTTATGAACAGAGAGGAACAAGTTTCAGTTTTTATGCTTCTTTCAATCAAAATGAGACTAAATTTGACTTTTAAATATTTAATATTTTAATGTTACATGTCATGTCACATATTTACTAATATTAATTTTAATATGTTTTGTCACGAGCAATGTCATGGATCATAAAACATTAACGTGTTAATAATAATTCAATTTTTGTAGGACTGTTATCAGTAGCAAAATCAAAAATTAAGATTGTCATAAACCAAATTAAAAAGTCAATAGTCAAGATGTTAACCATTATTCTAATATAATTTTCTTCTTATTTTAGCTTTATTTTTTAATGTTGATTTTTAACCTTGTTCTTTTTTTTTTTTTTTTTCTTTTTAGTTTAGGGTGAGTATATTTTTTCTTACTCGTATATTTAATACAATGATTACGAGTATTGAAAGCACTTACAATGTTGTTACTTTGTGACATTTACATAATAAGTTTATGTAATCCGTACAATATAGGATAAAACTATATTAATCAGACTTCAAAACAATCCAGTCTCTCCAAACCCTTCAAAAACAAGAGCTAAGTCAAGCATACCCATTACCCTTATACTAATTACCCAGATATTTTATTTGAGTTAGACTTTGTGTGCGTCTAACCATTATTTTCAATTCTTATCCCATTAATCAACGTTACGACCACGTCTTTTTTCACATTTTATTGTCTCAACGTCTTTTTTCACATTTTATTGTCTCAAACGCAACACATGAGTTTGCAACTGCTAGCTGAAAGCATTTGTAAACACACTTTATGATTATGACATGTACTAATTTCTTTAGGGAGAGAGCGTAAAAAAATCTCTTTTAGGACCACTCATTATAGTAACTATAACTTCTTTGTCCGCTTTGGTAGTTATAACTTTTTTAAAAGGCCAACTTACCTATCTTTTTTTTTTTTAACTTTTCAATCTATTCTGGTAATCAAAAGTAAAAAAACTGCCATGCTTATTTATATCTGCAGGTGCTTATCATGTCCGCAGGAAAAAAAACTGTACAACTATCCTTGCAAAGATTTTCGATTCTCCTACAGTTTATTCTCACTCAGAAATGAAACAAACACTAACTTGCAACCACGAACAACCACGAACGCGACATGCTATTCTATTCCTCCTGTCAGAAAGAAGACCAAGCTGAGATCAGTACCATTACAATATCATAATCACCATTTGAAAACACTACACATATCAAATTTGCCGACTCCATAGTAAGAAGAATAAAATCAGTTACTTAAGGTGTATTGCACCAATTAAACAAAGGCAGCATCATACGTTAATTCATAGGAATAATGTTGTTATCCTATTTGTTACTTCATTGTAACAAACTGTTATAAGTCAAGTTTAACCTTATTTGAGAGCTTTATTCACATTTCACAAAACAGTCAGAACTTACCAAACATTGCTAATAGTTCTATTCAAAGAAAGCTTTTTTGATAAATGTGCTTACTCAATTCTCGCAATCAGATAAACTCCTTGCAGGTTGACTTGTTGTGCCCTGTGCACTTGCATCTGCTACATTGAAGCTGGCGTTTATTTGCCTCTGCCGTCCCAAATTTCTTAGTTGGCGGCCGCCCTGGTGGACGCCGTGTTGGTGGCGGTGTTACAGTCACAATCGCCTGAGAAAAATCTTTCTGCAATGGCTTATCCTCACTTGGACTAGGATGCACTGATTCTGAATAAGTTAACCTATAGCACTCAGATGTGAAATATCTAGCACAATAATCATAAGGGTCGCGTCCAAGACATCCAATGACCGCAATGGCATGGCAACAAGGCAACCCTGTAAGCTGCCATCCTTTACAGCTACAATCATAATTGTTAATATCAACAATCTCAATGGAGTCGCCACGAACCTCAAACTTGTTCCCGGTTGGATCCGAGTTAAAAACCTGAAGCGCACATACTTTAATGCTTTCTTTCTCTAATCTCTCTTCTCTGAACGGGGTTAACCTTGTTAACCAATGGTTAGAGGATGATCTTCTGTCGTTAATTAACTCCATTATCTTATCCCTTATGGTATCCACCATTTGGGTAATTGGTAATTCATGAGCTTCTGACGCCCAGCTGTAGAACATCTCACCAAAATTCGATGTCATGTGATTATATCTTGCACCGGGAAAGAAGGCATTTGCCCAATGCATGGGTTCGCTTTCTATAACCCAACTATAAGCTTCAATTGAAATACTCTTAATGCTTTCTATACATTTTTGAAAACCTTCAGGTCTTGGTGCGTAAGCCGCAGCATAAAAATCATCGACAATGAGACGTTTTACTTCATGGGAAAATTGTCCCTTCAAATCTCTAATGAGTTGTTCAGAAAGGAACCGTAGGCAGTAAGCATGGTATACGCTATCATCATGAAAAACATCAGAAATCGACTCTTTTAGACCATTTTCCCGGTCAGCCACAATAGTCAAACCATGGCATGTGGTCAATGAAGCCTTAAGTTGCTGTAAAAACCAAAGCCAATTATCATCAGAAACAGTATCCACAACAGCAAAAGCAACAGGAAACACATCATCATCTGCATCAGGAGCAGTTGCAGCCAATAAAGTTCCTTGGTATTTTGACTTTAACGGTACACTACCAAGAAATAATAAGGGCCTGCAGCCCTGTTGGAAACCGTACAATGAAGCGTGAAATGATACAAACAAACGGTGGAAACTTGTGTCATCTTTAGTAGCGAATGTAGCAAGACTTCCAGGATTTGTCTCCATTATCTGGTCACAAAAATAGGGTAATTGTCCGTATGCTTCTTTAGAAGAACCTTGAAGCTGTTCTTTTGCAATTTCTTTCCCACGCCATGCTTGAAAATAATTTAACTGAACTCCATATTGTTCTTTAATGTCAGTGACAATATCTTTTGGTTTGTAATTTGGAGATACTTTCAATTTTTCCTTAATAACACCAGCCACCCAACTTCTAGTTGCTTGATGACCCGTTGTCACGACTGATTCACACGTGTGTGTTGGATTCATCTTTTTAATACATATTAATTGGGTGGTGGAAAGCCTTGATGCGTGAATTCTCCATGGACAACCTTCAGCCTTGCAACTAACAGTCACACGATGACTATCGTTCTTTTTATATTTAAAACCAAATTGATGGGCGATTGAATATTTGCGTAAGGCATCACGAAAATCATTCACACTATTGAATCTCTGCCCAACACCTGTAATGTTGTTCTGCCACTGTTGTGCAGCCTTCATGTGTTTTTCTTCAGAAGGATCAGGAAGAGGTAGAGAGATAGAAAGAGGGATATTGGAAGCTATAGGCATGTGTTCGTTGACATTAACAATGTGTTCATCAACATTCGCGAGATCATCTGGTACATCAAAAGTTGAATCTAGAAGAACACGTGGACTTATCTCATCCATGTCATCATCCAACACACAAGGAGTGGCATCCGCAAGAATTCCAGCCTCTGATAAAGTTGTTCTACTAGACCTGCAACAGTACCCGATTAACCTAAAAGTAGTGTCGATGTGTGTGTGGGGTGCGTAAAGGGGGGGGGGGGGGGTATATACAGGTCGAAAACCTTAAAGAAACAATGTAGGACAAAAAGGAGTTTGCAGCTGGACTAAACACAGCCGGTTTTGAAAAACAATAAATTGCAGCGCTTTACCTCATACCCAACATGATCTGTATAGACAACCCTTAATGTTATAGGTTGTCAAGTCAATACCTTTTGCCCTTGAATTTTGTAAATGAACAAATTAAGCAATTACTAATTATACGTTAAACCTGTTCCACCTGTTTCCTTCTAGCTAAATTATCAGTTTCACCTCTTAGACTGTTAGCAATAAAGTAGGATCCCATTTATGTATAAAACAAGAGCGGATGATGAAAACTACCTACTCGCAGGCATGTTTGAAACATCAGGAGCAACAACATCTTCCATCATGATATATACATCAATGCTGCTAGAATTTTCATGAAACTTTATCATACGCTGAAGGTCTTTATCATTCGAGATAGTGATAAGCGTCTTCCTGTTTCCCGGAAGAAAATACTTAATCGAAACAGAACTATGAACGCAATTAAACATCTCTGCAACCTCCATGTAAAAATCATTGTACTTTGAATCCTCATCAATGTCTATAGCATGAGCCTCCCCACCATCATACGACATCGAACCATCACAAAGCGTCTTGAACACACCGCCTAATTGGCAAATAGCAATCACTTTCTTCCCAGCCATGACCTTGTTTACAGCCTAAAATACAAGTTAGTTCTCAATCCCAATAGAAAACATTCATTTATAGACACACAATAGTACAACACATTCAGCATTAAAACTATTAAAACTCATACAAACCCTAGAAATAAGTAACAAAAACAAACCCTAAATTAAGAAGTCGTAAAACTCAAATGCAAAACAAAAGATTTAAACTTTAATCCGCATTAACAACATAACAACAAACCTAAATCAACAATGAGATGAAAATTAACATAGAACTGAAATCAAATTGGGAAAAATGTGGCAAAATAAAATTAACCTTATCTGAGATCGAAATTGATAGAAAATTGGAAGAAAAACAGTACCTTTGAGGATGAATTTAAGGAAACTGAAACAGATGATTGTTGTTTGTTTGATGAAAATTCGAATTTAGATAATAATTTAGGTGGGAGGTGGCGGACAGATGTCTTCAAAATTTGACATGAGTTGCAAAACTAAAAAAAAAACAGACAAATTTCACCATGACGCAAGAGAGAGTGAATGATAATGAGAATGAGGAGGTTCCGTAAAGTTGTAGAAAACGATTGTCACCGACCCTACCTTACCAAAACTGGCTAGTCTGGTCGGGTCGGAAGAGCGGCAACATGTTAGAATGTACCGTTATAAATCGGTTATTTTTTACTTTTGTTAATTTTCTTGAGAGACGGGCTTGAAGAAATTAATAATGCTGTTGCTTTGTGATCTTGAAGTCATGCGTAAAAACATATAGTTACGTAAAGATGTACTGTAAGAGTTAAAGATTAAGTATTAAATTTTGAAGTGATTTAGTCACTTTACACTGATGCTCTATCATGTTTGATTACAATTCTTTACTATATTAAGTATATTAGGTAGCATTTATTGTATGAAATCATATAAACGTGTAAATAAAAATTACATAAATGATAAATGTACTGTACACTCATCTAAATCAATGTTTTAAATGAGTGGTGTCTTTTGCCTTGTGTTTTACTATTCTTGTGCAGACTTGTCTGTCTCCCAGGATATAATGACCGAAAAGTATATACATTACTTTAAGATGGTTTTCGCACATAAGATATGACTAGACCTTTTGATGTTTTTAGTAAATGAAAGAAAAAAAAAGTACTTATCTCTGCATATCTTACCTACTAACTTTAGTGTGATACAACACTTTCTTTATCTATATTTAATCTTGTAACTAGCAAGATTTAATTTAATTGTGCTTAATCTTGCAATAAACAAAATTAACAAGCTTTGAATTAAGTGGTCAAAGGAAACTGTTATATATTCATGACATTGAGTGGTGCTCACAAAAGCGTCACACTGGGATCATCGCCCATGACAAGTGTCTAAGTGTGAGTTAAGTGTTTTGCATCTTATAGGGTCCACGTATGTGTTTCGGTATGTCTCAAAAGAAAAATATACATTCAAGAAATGATCCTCCTTATGAACAACTTCAAGTTTCGTGTCCACACCTACGCGACAAAGTTCCATCACGGTTTCACAGCTTCAGTTATTAAAATAGTTAAATATAAGCATTGATATCTCATTTTTCTTAGTGTTATTATTCACACATTTTGGTTTGTTATAAAGATTTCACATAATAGAATAGAAACCCGATAATTAATTATAATTATACTAAACACGCTTACATATAACTTTAAAAGTACACTTTTTCTTTACAATAAAACAAACAATGTACTAAGATGAATACATTGGTATACGAGATACTATAAACATCCCTTTTGAAACTTGACGAGGATGATTACCACATAAAGCTCTTCGATCCCTTTGTATATATAGAATACACATATGTATGCTTTATTGATCGGATCGAATTAAGAAAAGATTGTAGTGTTTTATTATGAACGTGTACATTAGTTAGAAAACCACTCCAAAAAGAGCCAAGAAGAACATAATGACGAAGAGAATGAGCTGACTAGGAAGAGTAAAAGGAAGAAGAAACGGAAGAAATAAAGTAACAATACCGAGAACCAAAATAGGTATGGCAATAGAGAAGACGACAGGGACTAAGAGTGCAAGGAGAATAAGACCCATGGCTAGCTAGCTAAAACAAGTTATAAGTTTACAAGCACTGCTTTATTCAATCTTGTTGATGTTAATAAATAGCTAAAGAGCTAAGGTTACGTATAGCAAGTTGTTTTATGTCACATAAATTTGGCATGACCCTAGCTAGCTTGTTACAAATGTGTTTCTAACTCTTTCTAAATTGTCTCTTAAAATCAATTTATGTATATGTAATGAAAAAATTATCAGGTAATATTATTGTACACGTACTTTTGTTTTTTTCATTCAACTGATTGTTTATAAATGTGGTCATGTGAAAAAAAACATTGCATATAACAAGCAGCTTTTGGAATGACTTGTACTGGTTAAAATAAAATTTAGGAAGAGTTAATTAGTCGTCTTTTAAAATTTTGTCATTATTTATGACTTTAGCACCACTTTGTGGAATCTATGGTTAGGAAGGAATGATCAAATTTTATCACGATTAAAGAAACTCACTGATTGAATATTTGAAGAGATAAAGGTGCAATCGTTCAACTGGTTGCAACATAAAGGCAGTACTGAAATACATTTGGATTGGGAGCAGTGTAAGCGGTGCCCATTTGACGACGGAGCGACACAAGGATGATGTTATGGGATATTGGTGTTTTTCTCTTTTCTGTATGTTGTAACTATTATCTTGTTCTTTTTTTGCTGTGGCGTTAGGTTTTTTCTTGGCCATCTCTCCGTTTGTATTTTTTATGAAGTAACTTTATTCTTAAAAAAATAACTAAAATTACAAAGAGTCACGTTTTAATCTATTGCAACCTCATCAATCTACATGAGTATCCCCTATAGTTTGTGTGGACCTTACAAGTGCCTCTTCTCGTTGGGTTCAAGAACATTGGTATTGCGGGTGAGGTGCCTTTGAGGGCTTAATCATACGAAGGTGGTAAACATGGGAAAACTTGTTTAAAAATCAACACGTGTTTATTCCTTTTGCCTTTGATACATTTGGTTAGTTTCTTAGCCCTGGAAGCTATGGTTTTCTTAATTAAATAGGGTACAACATGTCATGCATAGTAATATTTCGGTACCTAAGACACAAAGGTTTGTTTTAGTAGTATCGGGTTTGTTATTTAAAAAGAGGTTGCATCACAACTTTTTGTCAATTTACCTATCACTTTATTGTAAAATCTTAAACAAATTAACCAATCGTCTACTTTTACTTGCTTCATTAAAGCTTTTAATTATACACTAATTAGCAATTGCAATTCGCATATTAGTCCTAAAATGATTAGAACTACAAATGCATGATTAATTGAGAAATCAATGTCGGAAGAGGTCTTAAATGAGAAAAATTCTTGGTAGAGGTCTCAATTTTTTTAATAATTTTTAATAGAGGCTTCTTGTTAAAAAACATGTAACGCCGTTAAGTTTTTTTTTCGATTTTCAAACTAATGTTTTAGGACATTTGATCTGGAGGAAGATACGAATCGATTGATGTAATACTTAGCTCAAAACAATGTTCCAAGCGGTAAACGGTTTTACGAAATGGTAAATCTTACTTCTATATATTAAAGCATTGTTTCGTTATCTAGAGCACCAATTGTAACGACCCAATTTCAAAAAATGCATCAATATAGGCACGTTTTAAAAGGTTATATCTGATAATAGAATTGTCGATACTTGAGGAGCTTATTATGAATGAAAGGAAAGGTTATTTAAAATTCTTCTTAAAAATTAATGTCAAAAGTTTATATGAAGTAATATATGAGGGGGGTTAAATGTCAATATGGCAAATTAGATTAAAAACCCCAACTAGTGAGCGCCTGCCCGGTTTTCACCCTTTCGTTCTCAATTTTCTGATCGGAAACAAGGTTGTGATCCGGCAAGATCTCTAGCAACAAAAACGGCATGACGGAAGGAGTGGTGGTGTTCAGTGATGACGGTTTGAGGTAATTGTGGGCGTAGACCACCGATAGAAACGATTCGATTCAGCATTTTGGTGGTTGAAGCAATGTTGGGTGGTGGTTACTGGTTAAGAGTATCATGGTGATGGGTTTCGAGGGCCGCGGAGAGTGGTTTGATCCAGCAGCTGCGATTGTTCCAAACGAAAGTGTGACTCTGTCGGGTGACGTTGCTAGCGAAGTTATAATGAAGTTATAATTTCGCTCTGTGAGTTTTGGCGAATTTAGCTTTTGGTATATTGTGCTTCTTGGATTATTCTTTTATGGTTTCTAAGTCTCGACAATCAAATAAGTTCTAGATCTCCTATTTTATAAGTGTTTTTACTGTTTTTGATCGACAATCAGGTGTCAAAACAGTTCTTGTTTTCACTAAAACAAACAATGTACTAAGATGAATCGAATGGTACACGAGATACTTTATGGATTTTATTTTATGCTTCACAGTGTTACTTATCGATATATAGTTATTAAAGATCTTATTATATTTATATATTTTGACAAAATCAAGTTTTACTTTTAATGTCATATATAATGCAACATGACGTTTTAACGTCTCTTTAACATGTACAACATTCCTGATTTACACATGCATATATATATATATAGATTGATGATTATGACTCTTTGTGTATATCGATGATTATTCATGACATATTTCACATTTGTTCACAACTAAATATTTTCAAGTATCAAATCATTAAGATTTCATTCGGTAAACATTAAGACGTTCAAGCTCTTCACACATTACTAGCATATACGGCTAAATAACATTGATCTCCAAATCTATAATTTTGTTCTTAGCATCCGAAGTTATAGACAAATAAAAAATTAACAACTATAAACATCCTTTTTGAAACTTGATGAGTATGATTACCACATAATTAAAGCTCTTATACAATGACCACTTTGTACATACTGGTATAGATCGAATACACATATATTTTATTGATCGGATTCGGATCGAATCAAGAAAAGATTGTAATGTTTTAGTATGAACATGTACGTACATTAGTTAGAAAATCACCGCAAAAAGAGCCACGAAGAACAAAATAACGAGGAGAATGAACTTACTAGGAAGAGTAAAAAGAAAAAGAAACGGAAGAAATAAAGTAACGAGACAAAGAACCAGAATAGGTATGATAATAGAGATGAAGACAGGGATTGAGAGAGCAAGAAGAATAAGTCCCATGGCTAAAACAAATTATAAGTTTACAACTGCTTTAATTTATTTAATCTTGTTGATGTTAATAATTAATAGAGAGTTGATCAGGTTGCGTATAACGTATTGTTTTATGTCACACGAATATGGCATGCTCCTTGTTACAAATGTGTTTCCAACTCTTCTTAATTTCTTCTTTAAAATTTTGTCAATTTACGTATATGTAAATTTTTTTTTCACTAACAAAATGATTTAAGTTTATATTATTATCACTATAACTATCAAGTAATATTATTGTAGACTTTTGTTTTGTTCATTCAATTGATTGTTTATAAATATGGTCATGTGAAAAAAACATTACATAAAATAAGGAACTTTTGGGATTATTTGTATTAGCTAAAAGCAAATTTAGGGAGAGTTAGTCTTCTTTTAAAAGTTTGTCAAAATTTATTTATGACATTTACACCACCTTGTGGAATCTATGGTTAGGAAAATGACCCATTTTTCTCACCATTAAAGAAACTCTGTGATCAAATATTTTAAGAGATAAATGTAAAATGTTCAACTCGTTGCAACATAGAGACACAGAAATACATTTGGACTGGCAGCAAGCGCTGCCATTCGACGAAGCGACACAAGTATGGTGTTATGGGACATTGGTGTTTTTTCTTTTCTTTTGTATGTAACTATTAGTGACAATTTCATATATATCCGTACAAAGTTTCAACATATCATAAAGACCAATGTAAAATTAAAACTATCATATATACCATATCAGCGTTTGCATTTCTTTTTTTTTATTGTGGTGCTTTTTCTTTCTTGTGCTTGATGTTTGTAGTATGGGGTTTTTTCTTGGCCATCTCGCCGTTTGCATTTCTTTTGTAAGTACCTTTATATTGTTGCAACAAGTCTTCTCTACAACGGTACAACCTCATCTACATGAGTGTCTCCTTTTGTTTGTTTGTACCTTACATGAGTGTCTCCTCTTGTTTTGTTCAAGAACATTGATATTGTGGGTGATCGGTGGCTTTGAGGGCCGAATCGGGCGAAGTTGGTAAACACGAAAAATCTTGTTTAGAAAATCAACATATGTTTCTCTTTTGCCTTTGATACATTTGGTAAATTTCTTAGCCCCGGAGGCTATGGTTTTCCTAAATAAGGTACAACAGGTCTTGCATAGTAATTTTTCAGTCCCTAAGACACAAATCTTTGTTTTTTAGTAGGATCGGGTTATTCAAAAGAGGGTTTCTTCATAGCTTTTTGTCAATTTACCTACCACTTTTATGTAAAACTTAAACACATTAACGAGTCGTCTATGATAACTTGTTTCATTAATCCTTTTAATTATACACTAATTAGCAAATTCAAGTCGCATATTAGTCGTAAAATGATTAGAATTACAGGTGCATAGTTAATTGAGAAATTCATGCCCATAGAGGTCCCAATTGAGAAAAATCCTTGGTAGAGGTCTGATGTGTTGGAGTTTTGTTCACGTTTTAAGTTGTTAATTTGATGTTTTTAACTTAATTATTATTCAGAACGTATTTACTTTGTGTTATATATGATTTGTTGGTTTTGAGAACTTAAGTGTGCTATATGAAGGTTATCTAGAAGATTGGATGATGATTAGCCAAGGAATATGGTTAAAACAAAAGAAAATGGAGAAAATTAAAGGGGGACGCAACTTACAACCTAGGAAACTATGGACGTATGTAGGAACGTAAAGCATTAGCTAAGACGTTTTGTGAAGGGGGACGTAGCTTACGTCCCTGACACGAATTTCACCCAAATCTCCAAATTGTTTACCATAGTGAAGAAGTTTACTGTTTTTTAAAACCCTAGTTCGAAAACAACAACCTCCAGGACGAATTTAGGATTTTTCTTTCACCAAATCCCAAACCAAAATTGGAGTGATAATTTAAAAGATACAAGGCTAAACCACCTGTGATCATCTCCGGGTGGATGATTAGTGGTTGATTTATGTTTACTTAGGGTTTTATTTAGTTGGGCACAAACTTTGAATCTTCTTGGATGTTTGATAGTTTGTTTCATTGATTAAAACGGTTTGATTAATTGTTTTGAAAATTTGATCATCAAGTTCAGCTAAATTGGTAATGATGTACCAACTTTTGAAATAGAGGGCTCTCATTAAACACATATTCACGTGAACCAACTTGGAATTAATATTAATATCAGGGGACGACGTGGAAATTGATCGGCACACATATTTTGAGGGGGTTTAAAAGGGGGATACGATCCGATCGAGGACGATATATTGGGAGTTGGAAGAGAGGAGCTTTGAAACTATTCATGTTCAAGGACTAGTTTGCTTGTTTTCGTTCCTAAACAATATTATTCTTTAATTTGATTTTAATACTAACTAGGTGTATTTCAGATGAGGCCTGCGTGTTGCTCGAACCATTTGGTTGCAATTTTCGGCTGTGGTTTTAAGTGTTTTATATTAGTTTGAATTCTAACATATTCTGTACATGTACGAAAGATGACTCAAGTAGCTAGTTTGGCGGGATATATACATTAGACAAAGCTAGTTATATTAGCATTGTTTATTGGGAGGATGACTTTGGTTTGCATTTTCCATCCTTCGTATAAAAGCTTGTTATAGTTGTTCTTCAAAAGCTTGTTCATTTGGGCTTTATATGGTGGGCACATCATTCAGCTGTGGTTGGGTTGGGTCTCTAAAATTGTAGTGCATGGTAATCCGATAAGTTGCTCGACGGCCTCATTGAATGTTAAGATTGCCAGCGTCGTCTGAAATAACTGTTGTAAGCTTGTATCTGTAATTTGAAATGAGAATGGGCCAAATATGTTTTGTTTTCTTGGCATCTATATTTATGTGGAAGTGAGACTTAAATGTATCTGGGATTGTCATGAATTCAGTCCGTTTGACAAAACCAGTTTTTCGGTCCTGCACCTATGGCAATATTTATGGTGCAACTGTCGCATGCAAGATACTGCCTATAACCGTGATGACTGGCCCCTGCATTAGCAAGTTGTTATTAGTGTATCTTTGAATTTCACTATTAATTTATTTATTCGTACATGTTTTATCATTTGTACGTCAAGTTCTTGCGCTTGCTGTCTTTGTCAACAAGCGTCCAATGTTACTATATTTTATCTTTGTGTTTCTTTTACATGTTAGAATATTGTCTTGTGATGTATCTTGATTTTGAAATTTTCCCTTTTCATAGCTTTTTTTACATGTTGTGATTAGCATTTATGCATTCATGTTGTGACGTGAAGTATAACTTACAGTTCTAGCAGTCCTTGGCTTTCCCAAAGTTGGTGTAAACTTGTGCTGCAACATTATTTTAATATTTCATAAAACATTGAGTAATTGACATAAAGCATGATCTGTCCATTAACATTGCAAAC
Organism: Tagetes erecta; assembly: GCA_030867185.1. Taxonomy (NCBI): domain Eukaryota; kingdom Viridiplantae; phylum Streptophyta; class Magnoliopsida; order Asterales; family Asteraceae; genus Tagetes; species Tagetes erecta. The sequence continues at coordinate 11,114,332 of CM061492.1, read as the reverse complement.
GGGTCAAATGATCAAAATATGTGGCCAAAGTACCTGTAATGTATTTCTGACCCATTTGCTAATGTAATATAGTTTGTATAAACTTAGTATTAATTTATGACCCATTTGCTAAGGTTATTCGGATAATCAACTGAACTGGAGGTTGATGGTGTTGCATCACCAACGTCGGCTTCATCGATCTCTGGTGATCGTCTTCGTCTTCGTCTTCTTCAAGCACACTTTCTCTGCTTTTCTCTGCTTTTGAGTTTTGCCGATAGAAGAACAAATTTCTAAGGTACTTTACAGATGTCCACTTTCACCTACTTCCAAGCACGCATCACTCATCAGTAACTACTGTTCATTCTAGTTTAACTTTCAATAAAAAGAATGAATTTTTTTTTTTTCATATTTTGAGATTAGATTTATGTATATTGTTTATGAACATGTTTAGCTACATCCTTAAACTATCTACCCATATGGATGATTGTAGATTTGAGTACTTTTGGTTTGTTATTTTCTATCTGATGGATGAATGATTATTGCAAAATTGTTTTGTTTATAATATTTGTATGCAAGATGTGTATTGACTATATAATCTATGACGATGTCCTATCTTGATTGTGATTGAAGTTGCTTAGATTTGATAACTTTGCAATTGAAGTCACATTTTTAATGTTAAAACTTGATTGCTAAGATATTTGTTGGGTAGATCTAGGAATAGTCATCCATAAGATAAGACTAAATTATGGGTTTGAATCAATGTGCTAGCCAATCTTAAGAACTAGAGAATATAGATTGTAGATTTCATCTTGTTGTTAGTTTGCTTTAGGTTAGAATTGCATGAGAGTGAGTTTTGCATAATTAAGATTAATAACTTGTGTTATATAGTCTTAGATTGTGACAAACCGACTGATCCCTTTATCTTAGTTAGTTGGTTAAGTCAATTGGTAAGATATTGGACTAGTGAGATCGAAATGAGATCTAGTTTAGGTTTCATTAGTCATCCGGGTGTGTTTTTGTCATTCCTTAACGCCGTAAGCTTCAAATAACCATTTTTAGGTATTTAACCTATACGAGACCTTTAAAGAGGCAGTATAGTGTTAGATTATCCTTAGTGGTTGTATTCTTAGATCCAGTGCCATTAGTTGTCTTAAAACCTAGAGCAGTCGCGTCATCAATAGTATTCTCGCCTAGATAGTCATTTTCTCACCCTTGATAGTTTTCTAGCTGGTTTCAGCTTGTTCCCTTAATTTGAGTATTTCTAGTTTTTATTTGTTTTAGTTAAAATTATATATTTCAATTTAGTTTCTTTTGTTTTAATCATAGCTCAAATCTATTAAAGCGGTTAGCAATCGATAAGAGTCTATTACTGAGAATAGCAATAAGTGTCCACGGATTTGATATCTGGACTTGCCTTTACTTTACTCTAGCATGACCAGTAGACTTACACTTACCGTTGTGTGGAGTTTAGTTGAGGATTTCATCTTAAAACTTATTATTTTATTATTATATACATTTCCACATAAGCTCTTATTATAGTTTGAAGAAATCAAGTACCACTTTTAATGCTACGTGACGTTTTAACGTCTCTATACATGTACACAATGCCTGATTTTACACATGTATATAGATATTGATGATGATGATGATTCTTCGTGTATATTAATGATTATTCATGACATATTTCACATGTGTTCACGACTAAATATTTTCAAATATCAAATCGTTAAGATGTCATACGCTAAACATTAAGACGTTGAAGCTCTTGACACATTACTAGCATCTAAAGCTAAATAGCATTGATCTCCAAATCTATAATTTTGAAGTTACAAACAAATAAAAAATTAACAACTATAAACATCATTTCCCTTTTGAAACTTGATGAGTATGATTTTACGACATAAAGCCGTTATATATATAATGACCACTTTGTATATATATAATGATACAGAATACACATATGTATGTATGCTAGCTAGCTTTATTGATTGGTTTGGGATCGAATTAAGAAAAGATTGTAATGCTTAGTATGAATTGAAGATGTACATTAGTTAGAATATGACTCCAGTAAGAGCCAAGAATAACATAGTAGCAAGGAGAATGAACTGACCAGGAAGACTAAAAGGTAGAAGAATGGGAATAATTAAAGTAACGAAACCAATAAGGAGAATAGATATGATAATGGAGACGAAGGCAGGGATCAAGAGTGTAAACAGAACAAGACCCATGGCTAGCTAAAACAATTAAGTGCTTTATTCCAATATCTTATTGTTGATGTTAATAAATAGAGTTGCGGTTACGTATAACAAGTTGTTTATGTAACATGAATTTGGCATGCTCCTTGTTACAAATGTGTTTCCAACTCTTTCTAATGTGTTTTAAAAATTTATCAATTTATGTATATGTAAAGAATAAAAATTATCACTAAGAACATGATTACGTTTATAATATTATCATCAATATAGTTATCAAGTAATATTATTAATTGTAGACTTTTGTTTTGATCATTCAATCTGATTGTTTGTTTATAATTATGATGAAAATTTTAAAGATATATATAAATTAAGGTGCAATCATTCAACCGGTTGCAACATAGAGGCATGGAAATACATTAGGACCTAGAGCAGTGGAAGCGGTGAACATTTGACGGAGCGATACAAGAATGATGTTATGGGACGTCGGTGTTTTTTCTCTTTTCGTGATGTAACTACGAGTTTTTTCTTGGCCATCTCGCCGTTTGCATTTTTTTATGAAGTATCTTTGTTGTTGTTAAAAAAATCTAAAATTACAAAAAGTGGCGTATTTGTCTATTACGAAAAGTCTTCTTAACAACCTCAGGTACATGAGTGCCCCCTTTTGTTTTTGTGGTCATTATAGGAGTGTCTCCTCTCGTTAGGTTCAAGAACATTGATATTGCGGTTGAGGTGGCTTTGAGGGCTGAAACGAAGTTGTTAAACACGAACCAATTTTGTTTAGAAAATTAACACTTGTTTATCCTTCCGCCTTTAATAAATTTGGTTAATTTCAATTCTTAGCACTGGAGGCTATTGTTTTTCTAAATAGGATACAAAGGGTCGTGCATAGTATATATTTGGTCCTTAAGACACAAAGTGACGAGGGCTCAAGTGTGGAGCAGCGGACCCTTATGTTTTTAGAGGCCCAAGATCGTGTCTCAAAGGGTGCTGCACAGAAATATGCATAACTTGAGCTACGAGCCTCCGTTTCGGATGAGCTACCAGTCAATTCAAAGACCAGGACTAGGGCTACGACTTGATAAGCCGGCGTACCCGACTTTTTTTCCCTTTAAATAAGCCTTCTGATTGGAGTTATGATCATTTTTCTGTTTTTTTATGTGTTTTGGACTTTTGTTTTGGGCTTTGTTTTGGCCCATGGTTGTTTTTCGGCTTGTTAAGGTTTTGTCCCTTTTAGTTATGATATGTCAATGCAGAATTAATGATCATTCTTACACAAAACATATTGTCTTTACGAATTCTCTACGTTTCGGGTGAATTTGAGGGTTTGATTTGTGAATCATCACGGGTATTCACATGATCAACGTGATTGAACCATAGTCTTAATAATTACGCTACATCACAAAGCCTTGTTTTTAGTAGGATCGGGTGTGTTATTCAAAAGGGGTTATGTTACAACGTTTTATCAATTTACCTACCACTTTATTGTAAAAATTTAAACAAATTAATCAATCGTCTATGATTACTTGTTTAACTAAAACTTTTAAGTATACACTAATTAGCAATTGCAAGTCGCATTTTAGTCGTAAAATGATAAGAATAACAGGTGCATGATTAATTGAGAAATTGATGTTGGTAGAGGTCCTAACTATTTAAATAACATGTACTAACACGCTCGATTTACACATGTGTATATATTGATGATGGTTTTTTTTGTATATTGATGATTATTCATGACATGTAATGTTACACGCATAAGCATCCTCTAATAATTTTTAATGCTTTTTATACAGAACTACTTACTTTTGAAATATTTCACATGTAATGTTACACGCATAAGCATCCTCTAATAATTTTTCCATGTCTAAAAACTGGGTTTGATTTCATCAACAAAATGCTTAATATTATTATTATTTTTGTCAAAACACGATTTGTTTTCACTAAAAGAAACAATGTAATAAGATAAATACATTGGCATACGAGATACTTCATGGATTTTATTAATTTTATGCTTCACGGTGACATATGAATAGTTATTAAAGCTCTTATTATATTTTGAATAAATCAAGTTTCACTTTTAATGTCATGTCATAACGCTACATGACGTTTTAATGTCTCTATAACATGTAAAACACCCCTGATTTACACATGTGTATATATTGATGATGATGATGATTCTCGGTGTATGTTGATGATTATTTATGACATAATTCACATGTGTTCACTACTAAATATTTTCAAGTATGTATCAAATCATTAAGATTTCATGCTATAAACATTAAGACGACGTTCAAGCTCTTGACACATTACTAGCATCTAATGCTAAATAGCATTGATCTCCAAATCTATATATAATTTTGTTGTTAGCATCCGATATATGTTATTGACAAATAAACAATAACCAACTATAAACATCATTCCTTTTGAAACTTGATGAGTATTATTAATTAGCACATAAAGTTCTTATACAATGACCATTTTGTATATAATGGTATAGAACACATATATATATTAACTTCTTGATCAGATACGGATGGATTGAAGAAGAGATTGTAACGTTTTATTATGAACATGTACACATTATTTAGAAAAGCACTGCAAAAAGAACCCAGAAGAAGAGAATAACAAACAGAATGAGCTGACTAGGAAGAGTAAAAGGAAGAAGAAAAGGAAGAAATAAACTAACAACAGCAAGAACCAGAATTGGTACGCAAATAGCGAGGGAGACAGGGATTGAGAGTAATACGAAACCAAGACCCATGGCTAAAACAAATAAGTTTACAAGTTACAACTACTGCTTTATTCGATCTGCTTGTTGATCGATGTTAATAAATAGGGAGCTGAGGTTTCGTATAACAAGTTGTTTTATGCCACATGAATTTGTCATGCTCCCGCCTTGTTACAAATGAGTTTGGCATGCTCCTTGTTACAAATGTGTTTCCAACTCTTCCTAATTTGTCTTTTAAAATTTGGTCAATTTATGTACATGTACCACTAATTACAACATGATTAAGTTTATAATATTATCACTATATTGATCAAGTAATACTATTGTAGACTTTTTTTTTGTTCATTCAACTGATTGTTTATAAATATGGTTATGTTGAACAAAACATTATATAAAATAAGGAGCTTTTGGAATTACTTGTATTAGCTAAAAGAAAATTTAGGAAGAGTTAGTCGTCATATATAGAGGCATTGAAATACATTTGGACCGGGAGTAGTACAAGCGATGCTCAGAGACACAAGGATGGTGTTATGGGAGATTGTTATAGAGGGTGCGGGGGACTGTCTCTAGTCTTCTGTTCAATCACTGACGAGTAGGAAACATGAACAGGGATGGGTGCTAATATATGTGTGTGTTTCGTTTTGCAAATGGTGTGAAATAGAAGACGACAGGGGACAGGGGTGGCTTTTACTCTTTTAGTTACTTTAAAATGTTATTATAACTATTTTACCAAATTACATAATCAACCCAAAACTTTATATAATTTAATATATGAAACAAGAGAGCGGTTTATCATATACATTTTAACAGAAAGCGCGGAATTGAGTTAACGATGTTAACCTTGAATTTACGGGTTGTCACATCATCCAATTATTGAAGAAATTTTCATCCTGAAAATTAGATAAAGTTAGTAAAAGTTTTGAGATTAAAGGGGAAATTTTTTTTTGAGTTGCCATAGACACTCCCGGAGAACAATCCAGGATCTTTAGGATAACCTTAGTGTTAGCATTTAACGATCCTAGTTCTGTTTTCAAAACCAAGTCTATCTTTAGCTAACACTTCAACACCATGAGTCATAAGCTAGATAGCATTTCTTCCATCTTGATTTAAGTTCAAAAGTCAACCTTTTTGTCATCTTTATTTAAGTCTATTAATTTAGTTCACTTTAATTAGTAGTTTTTGAAAACAAAAATCTTAAACTTTTTCAACAAAACAACAACTTTTCTTAGTTAACTTTAAGTGTCTATTAGTGTCTCTAGGGTTTTATAACTAGTCTTCCATAAGCTCTACTAATTACGACAAATATACTTGTCTTAGTGTGGTCTAGTTTAGAGGTAATTAGGATTTAATTAGAGTGTCTAGTATATGTTACATTTTTATCGACAGTTCTTAGCACATCATGCTGTAACTATCATCTTGTTCTTCTTTTGTTGTGGCGTTTTTTCTTTCTTTTGCTAGGTGTTTGTACTTGGCTGTCTCGCCCTTTGCATTTTTTATGAAGTATCATTATTGTTAAAAAAATATCTAAAAATAAAAGAGTGGCGTATTTGTCTATTGCGAAAAGTCTTCTCTACAACCTCAAATTTATATTTTAGCTCTTTTAATCGGGAGGAGGATACGAATCAATTAATGTAAAACTTACATGGAAATAGTGTTCCAAACAATTAACGATTTTACGAAACGGTAAATCTTACATCGATTAAAGCACTGTTTCATTATCAGGAGCACCAGTTCGACGTAATTTTTAAACTAATCGATTGTTTTCCTCTCTTGATCAAAAGCCCGAAAATATTAGTATGAAATTTGAAAAAACTTAACCGCGTTATGTGTTTTTTAATGGGGGCCTTTATATAAAAACGCATAGAAAGTTGGGACTACTACCGAGATTTTTCTCAATTGGGACCTTTATCAGCCAATAGGTTAAGATTTTGATTTTTTATATCTAGTTTTCCTTTATTTTTTAATGACTTTTATTCAGAACTACTTACTTTTGAAGTGTTTCACGTATAATATTACACGCAAAATCATACTCTATTCACTTTGCCATGTTTAAAAAGTAGGTTTGAATTCATCGCTGCATAATATTATAACTATTTATGTCAAAACACATTTTGTTTTCACTAAAATAAACAATGTACTAAGATGAATACATTCGTATAAGAGATACTTCATGGATTTTATTTTAAGCTTCACGATGTTATTTATCGATAGTTATTAAAGCTCTTAATATATTTTGAAGAATTCAAGTTCCACTTTTAATTTTAATGCTACACTATGTTTTAGTGTCTCTATAACATGCATAACACCCCTGATTTACACGTGCATATATTGATGATGATGATTTTTCGTGTATATTAATGATTATTCATGACATATTTCACATATGTTCACGACTAAATAAATTCAAGTGTCAAATCATTAAGATTTCATATGGTAAACATTAAGACGTTAAGTCAAGCTCTTGACACATTACTAGCATCTAAGGCTTAAGAGCATAGATCTCCAAATCTATAGTTTTTTTCTTAGCATCCGATGTTATTGACAAATAAACATAAACATTCCTTTTGAACTTGATGAATATTATTAATTACCACATAAAGCTCTTATACAATGATCATTTTGTATACTATGGTATAGAACACACATATATTAATTTCTTGATCGGATACGGATGGATTGAAGAAGAGATTGTAACGTTTTATTATGAACATGTACACATTATTTAGAAAAGCACTGCAAAAAGAACCCAGACGAAGAGAATAATGAAGAGAATGAGCTGACTAGGAAGAGTAAAAGGAAGAAGAAAAGGAAGAAATAACGAAACAACGGCAAGAATCAGAATAGGTACGCAAATAGCGATGGAGACAGGGATCGAGAGTAATAAGAATCCAAGACCCATGGCTAGCTAAAACGTACAAATTATAAGTTTACGAGTACTGCTTTATTCAATCTGCTTGTTGATCGATGTTAATAAATAGCTAGAGAGCTGAGGTTACGTATAACAAGTTGTTTTATGCCACACGAATTTGTCATGCTCCTGCCTTGTTACAAATGAATTTGGCATGCTCCTTGTTACAAATGTGTTTCCAACTCTTCCTAATTTGTCTTTTAAAATTTGGTCAATTTAAAGAAAAAAGCTATCACTAACAACATGATTAAGTTTATAATATTATCACTATAATTATCAAATAATATTATTGTAGACTTTTGTTTTGTTCATTCAACTGATTGTTTATAAATATGGTCATGTGAACAAAACATTACATAAAAGAAGGAACTTTTGGGATAACTTGTATTAGTTAAAAGAAAATTTAGGAACAGTTGGTCGTCATTTTAATTTTTGTCAATTTTTTTTATGACATCTACATCACCTTGTGGATCTATGATTAGGAAGGAATGATAGAATTTGGACCTGGAGTAGTAGAAGCAGTGCTCAGAGACACAAGGATGGTGTTATGGGACATTGGTGTTTTTTTTCTCTTGTAACTATTATCTTGTTCTTGTTTTGCACTTTTGTTGTGGCGTTTTTTCTTTTGCTAGGTGTTTGTACTTGGCCATCTCGCCGTTTGCATTTTTTATGAAGTATCTTTATTGTTAAAAAAACCTAAAAATAAAAATAGTGGCGTATTTGTCTATTGCTAAGAGTCTTCTCTACAACCTCAGCTACATGAGTGTCCCATTTCGTTTGTGTGGACCGTACAGGAGTGTCTCATCTCGTTGAGTTCAAGAACATTGATATTGCGGTTGATCGAGGTGGATTTGAAGGCCGAAGGCGAAGTGGGTAAAACGAAAAAAAATTATTTAGTAAATCAACACATGTTTATCCATTTGCCTTTGATACATTTGTTTAATTTCTTAGCACTAGAGGCTATTGTTTTTCTAAATAGAGTACAACGGGTCATGCGTAGTAATTTTTCAGTCGCTAAGACACAAAGCCTTGTTTTTAGTAGGATCGGGTGTGTTATTCAATAAGGGGTTGCGTCTTAAGTTTTTGTCAATTTACCTACCATTTTATTGTAAAAATTTAAACAAAGTAACCAATCGTTTACGGTTACTTGTTTCACTAAAACTTTTAAGTATACACTAATTAGCAATTGCAAGTCACATATTAGTCGTAAAATGAAAAGAATAACAGGTGCATGATTAATTGAGAAATTGATGCCGATAGAGGTTCCAAGTGAGAAACATTCTTGAAAGAGGTCCCAACTATTTAAATAATTATCAAAAGAGGGCTCTTGTTAAAAAACATGTAACAACGTTAAGTTTTTTTCGAATTTCAAACTAATGTTTTATGTTTTTTGATTTGGACGAGGATAAGAATTGATTGATGTAAAACATACCTCGAAACAATGTTCCAAACGATGAAGTGGTTTTATATGAAACGGTAAATGTAACATCGATAAAAGCATTGTTTCGTTATCTGGAGCACCGGTTCGACGTAATTTTAAAATTAATCGATTCGTTTCCCACTCTAGATCAAAAGCCTTAAAACATTATATGAAATTATAAAAAAACTTAATGGCGTTAAGTATATATAAAAACATTTAGAAAGTTGGGATTACTACTAAGATTTTCCTCGGTTAGGACCTTTGTTGGCCAATAGGTTATGTTTCTGATTTTTAAAATCTAGTTTTCTATTATTTTTAATGTTTTTTTATACAGAACTACTTACTTTTGAAATGTTTCACATGTAATGTTACACGCATAAGGATCCTCTAATAATTTTTCCATGTTTAAAAACTAGGTTTAAATTCATAAGCAAAATGCTTAATATTATAATTATTTTTGTCAAAACACGCACGATTTGTTTTCACTAAAAGAAACAATGTAATAAGATAAATACATTGGATACGAGATACTTACTTCATGGATTTTATTAATTTTATGCTTCACAGTGACCTATGAATAATTATTAAAGCTCTTATAATATTTTGAGTAAATCAAATTTCACTTTAATGTCATAACATGTACAACATGCACAACATGCACCCCTGATTTACACATGTGTATATATTGATGATGACGATTCTCCGTGTATATTGATGATTATTTATGACATACTTCACATGTGTTCACGACTAAATATTTTCAACGTTCAAGTATGTATCAGATCATTAAGATTTCATGCTATAAACATTAAGACGACGTTCAAGCTCTTGACAAATTACTAGCATCTAATGCTAAACAGCATTGATCTCCAAATCTATATATAATTTTGTTCTTAGCATCCGATGTTATTGACAAATAAACAATGAACAACTATATAAACATCATTCCTTTTGAAACTTGATGAGTATTATTAATTAGCACATAAAGCTCTTATACAACGATCATTTTGTATAATATGGTATAGAGTACATATATATTTTCTTGATCGGATACGGATGGATTGAAGAAGAGATTGTAACGTTTTATTATGAACATGCACACATTATTTAGAAAAGCACTGCAAAAAGAACCCAGACGAAGAGAATAATGAAGAGAATGAGCTGACTAGGAAGAGTAAAAGGAAGAAGAAAAGGAAGAAATAACGAAACAACAGCAAGAATCAGAATAGGTACGCAAATAGCGAGGGAGACAGGGATCGAGAGTAATAAGAATCCAAGACCCATGGCTACCTAAAACGTACAAAATATAAGTTTACGAGTACTGCTTTATTCAATGTGCTTGATGTTAATAAATAGAGATCGAGCTGAGGTTACGTATCAAGTTCTTTTATGTCGCATAAGTTTGGCATGACCCTAGCTTGTTACAAATGTGTTTCTAACTCTTTCTAAATTTTCTTTCAAAATCAATTTATGCATGTATATGTAAAGAAAAAAATTATCACTAACAACATGATTAAGTTTATAATATTATTACAATATTTATCTAAGTAATATTATTCAACTGATTGTTTGTAAATATGGTCATGTGAACGAAACATTACATAAAATAAGGAGCTGTTAGGATTAATGAAACTCGTATCGAATATTTGAAAAGGTAAAGGTGCAATCTTTCAATTGGTTGCAACATGTATGCAGTGAAATACATTTGGACTTGGAGCAGTGGAAGCGGTGCCCATTCAACGGAGCGACATAAAGATGGTGTTATGGGACATTGGTGTTTTTTTTTCTTTTTTCTGGTGTAACTATTATCTTGTTCTTCTTTTGCTGTGGCATTTTTTCTTTCTTTTGCTAGGTGTTTGTACTTGGCCGTCTTGCCGTTTGCATTTTTATGAAGTGTCTTTATTGTTAAAAAAAAGCTAAAAATAATAAAAAGTTGCGTATTTGTCTATTGCGAAAAGTCTTCTCTATAACCTCAGCTACATGAGTGTCTATTTCATTTGTGTGGACCTTATAGGAGTGTCTCATCTCGTTGGGTTCAAGAACATTTTATTGCGGTTGAGGTAGGTTTGAGGACCGAAGGCGAAGTTGGTAAACAAAGAAAAAAATTGTTTAGAAAGTCAACACGTGTTTGTCCATTTGTCTTTGATACATTTGGTTAATTTCTTAGCACTGGAGGCTATTATTTTTCTAAATAGGGTACAACAGGTCGACATAGTAATTTTTTGGTCTCTAAGACACAATGCCTTGTTTTTGTTAATTTACCTACCACTTTATTGTTAAAACTTAAACAAATTAACCCATCGTCTACTATTACTTGTTTCAATAAAGCTTTTATGTATACACTAATTAGCAATTGCATGCCGCATATTAGTCATAAAACGATTAGACTTACAAGTGCATGCTTGATTACTTGTTTCAATAAAGCTTTTAAGTATACACTAATTAGCAATTGCATGTCGCATATATATTAGTCCTAAAACGATTAGACTTACAAGTGCATGATTAATTGAGAAATTGATGCCGACAAAGGTCCCAACTTTTTAATTATTGTTGTAAAACAAGCCTAATAGCATATGAATATGAGTAGAAGAATACAGAGGAAGAGATGATTTCATTGATCAAGTGTGTGTCATACAAGAGATACAATACGATGTATATATAGGAGAAGGAAACTTAGGGAATAAGCTAATCTATTTTAGGTGTTGATAACCACATTAATATATAGAATAATATATATTTATAACACTCCCCCTTGGTTATCAACCTAATACGCTTGATGATGCCGCCTCGTTAAAAACCTTACCAGGAAAACCCAGTGGGATAAAACCTTAGCTAAGGAAAAAGAGTGTGGCACTTATTGTCTCCCCCTGATGCTTCTGCATTGGTTATGTTGCCTCGTTAAAAACCTTGCTAAGAAAACCCAATGGGATAAAACTTAGTCAAGGGAAAAAGAGTGCAACTCGTAAGACTCTCCCTCATTTAAATATCCGTCAAACGATTTGTGTTGATCTTCTATGAAATGGACCAAAACTTCTATTGTTAATGGTTTCTGCTTGAACCCTTGATGTGCAATTCTTCTAGGTTGAGCAATACTCTAATCTTCATGTAATGCCTCATCTCATAAGCAAATGTCGTAATATTTTCCATATTCATTTAATCTGCAAAAACTTAGTAAACTTGTTTCGATGGGTTAGTAAAACATAAACCCAAAATTTATACCTCGAAGATTTAACCAAAATATATGTTTTACCATAATCCAGCGTCTTCTAGTTGGACATAAGCTATATCTTACCAATAATTCATATGTGTAATCGTGTTTAATACTAACACATCAATTGCATTCAACTATGGTATATCTTGACCAATAGTTTCTACCATATATATTGATAAGATATGATGCCCGTAAGTTTTAATATCCTTTTGATGTAACTTGAACGAAGGATAAACTTAACAATATAAAAATGCTCGACATGCCAATCGAGACATTAAAATTCTTTCTTCAACAATTTGAATTATTTTCCATCTTTTCACTAGATACGATGGTATTTTCAACTTATGATATACAATTTGGACCATTTATATCATATATATATATCTTACATATGAGTCAATCACTAGGTCGATTATACCACATTCGACTCAACTATATTAGTCCATACTCATCTTGTTAACTCAATAGAATAGACTTTTGAGGTTTTGATATCAATGCTTCCCGCATTTATAATATTTCACAAACTTCTTTCAGTTTGACTAATTATTTATGTGCATACAATCATCAATAATTTTGGCACATAAACTTTCCGAATTTATGCATTGATTTCCGAATCATATGTAAGAATCTCATCAACAATTTTTCATTCCCGAATTCTATAATGTACCATTCTTGTACATAATATTGTTGAGATATCATAACCATAGGTTATTTTGTGAATGATTATTAGGCACAATAATTACATCCTTAAGTTATTTCACAATAAAAATTTAAGTACTCAACTGCTATGAGAAACTCATCCGAATTTTCAATTATATCAATTCAGTGATGTGTAATAATGTATTCGTATTCAAATATGTATAAAACAATCATATTGTTCTCGAGAACGTGCATCACATCACTTTACATGTATCAAGTGAATCACAACCTTTATACAACGCATATCAATTCTCTATTTGTTCTACCAGACTAGCGAGATGTTGGAATGACGTTATAACCACCACTAGAGAACATGCCATCTCATAATCAACTATAGGTCTTTGCGAAAACAATTGTGCCATCATTCTTTTCGCTTAGTGCTTTCATATAAAAGACCATTTTATATCCAACATATTAGAGAATTTAACTTTGCCTTATTTGCGTCTTTTCATTTTGGCCAATCATTAATAACTGTTCATTCATAGGCAAGTCTTAGTTCTTGATCCTCATTGTTTTCATATTTTCAAGCGCTAAATTATACGTAAAGTATCATCATGACATTCATAATAATCATTATATAATCATACTCCTTTAGGAGATGATATAAAGCCGTACACGTTTAACGGTTTTTCATTATATTCAAAATCCGCCAATACCTTTATTTATAATATTGCTACTTCGGGAGCATATTTAAGGTATGTCAAGTAGAAATTATTTTATCCAATTTAACTCATAAATAATCTTCTCTACACGTAAAATCGATTGAGAAGAACTATATTTCCAAATCATACAAGACTTATTAGTCTTAAATCTTACGACATTCTGTAAGTAATAATGAGAATTATGGAGTATAACTTTCTCTTCACACAACATCATTTGAGAACTCATATTTGTCCAAGTCATGCAAGACTGTCGGTCATTAAAACTATGACCTTTTGCTAATGAGAATACACTTCAGGTGTCATATCTTTCATGTAAGAAGTTTGATCTTGAATCTTAAGACCTTTTATCAATTGTTAATGAGATTAGAGAGTATGACACTTAAGGTGTCATATCTTTAATGCCAAAACTTTGATCTTGAATCTTATAACTTTTGTCAAATGATCATAACATTGATCCAACAAAGTATGACACTTCAGGTGTCATATCTAAGGATATTTATGCTCTTTCATATATAATAGTAATAATAAACCAACTATTTGTATATATCTTTTGCTTTATTTAATAATATAATAGTCGTAAATATTATAGCATCTAAAAACATATAATCGCATTATACGTACACATCTAATTATTATGTATTCATTTGAACCATATGATTCAATAAACTAATTACATGTAAAAAGAGATCAAAATATATATAACTACGGAGTTTAACATCATACACATATTCAATAGATTTGATAAACAAAGCTAGTTTATCAAGATTTGATCGAACATTACATCATTAAACTTTGAGCTTTACCGAGAATATTTATTGATATATAAAATGATAAATCATGAAAATTAGAGGAAAACTAACTTCAACTTTACTGATAAGAAAAAAAATAGAAAAATCAAACTTTAAAATTTTATCAAGTTCATTCAGGTATAAAACGCAAATATATTTAAATTTTTATTTTCATGGTCAATAATCAACGCGATTCTTGTTGTATATATCAATTCGTAAAATAGTCATATATATGATACCAATAAAATAATGCATTATGAAGTATATGGATTAATTTCTAGATATCGATCGAGTTAACTAAATTAATAGTTATTACCAATAAAACTCATATTCCAAAACTGAATCTAGCTATCAAGTATTAATCAATACCTTAATAATCAAGTCAAATGTAAATATAACAGTATTAACTTAAAACGGACTTGCAGAACCAATAAAGCGTTAATTTCGTAATGATTAATGTAATCCGTAATTAACCTAAAATTGCATGGATTTCAATACGGATTAAAAATTTCTTTTTTTTAAGAGATCCAAGACAAGAACAGAAAACATATTAATGTAGACGTACCTGAAGGATAATATATCTCAAAAGCAAATCGTGCTGATAACGTGTTGTAAAACAAGCCTAATAGCATATGAATATGAGTAGAAGAATACAGAGGAAGAGATGATTTCATTGATCAAGTGTGTGTCATACAAGAGATACAATACGATGTATATATAGGAGAAGGAAACTTAGGGAATAAGCTAATCTATTTTAGGTGTTGATAACCACATTAATATATAGAATAATATATATTTATAACAATTATATATATTTTAAACTAATATTATAGTTCTTTGATTGAGAGGAGAATACGAATCGAAAGATGTAAAAATTACGTCCAAACAGTGTTCCAAATGATGAAAAGGTTTTACGAAACGGTAAATCTTACATAGACTAAAGCACTGTTTCGTTATCTGGGGCACTAGTTTGACGTAATTTTTAAATTAATCGATATGTTTCCTCTCAAAAACCTAAAACATTAGTATGAATTTGGAAAAAGTTAACGTCGTTAAGTGTTTTTTAAAGCGGGACCTCTATATATAAACATTTAGAAAGTTAGGATTACTATCGAGATTTTCCTCAGTTGGGACCTTTGTCAACCAAGAGGTTAAGCTTTGGATTTTTAAAATCTAATTTTCCTTTATTTTTAGTGATTGTTATTCAAAATTAGTTACTTTTGAAGAGTTTCACGTGTAATATTACACGATAAACCTCCCGTGTTCACTTCTCCATGTTTAAAAAGTAGGTTTGAATTCATCACCAAATTGCATAATATTATAATTAATTGAAAGTGTTTTCACTAAAACAAACAATGTACTAAGTTGAATAAGATGGTATACGAGATACTTCATGGATTTTATTTTATGCTTTAAGATGTTACTTATCGATAGTTATTAAAGCTTTAATTATATTTTTGTTGGCATTAATTTCTTACCTAATTCATAAGTTGATAAAGTTTAGGGACCTAAGTTGACAAGTCGGTCAAGTTGGGTTTATTTCCTAATTATTTAGTAATTAGTATTGTAGTCTAGTAGAACTCTAATATGTTGATTAGATCCTAAAGTTTAGTAATCCTAGTTATATTGTCATAATGCTACATGACGTTTTAAGGTCTCTTTAACTTGTACAGCACCCCTAATTTTACACATTTGTATATAGTGATGATGACGATTCTCCGTGTATATATATTGATGATTATTTATGAAATTTCAAGTACGTATCAAATCATTAAGTTTTGATACGGTAAACACTAAGACTTTGAAGCTCTTGACACATTACTAGCATCTCAGGCTAAAATATAGCATTGATCTCCAAATCTATATACAATTTTGTTCTTAGCATCCGATATGATGTTATTGACAAATAAACAATTAACAACTATAAACATCATTCCTTTTGAAACTTGATGAGTATGATTATCACACATAAATTAAGCTCTTAATTATACAATGACCATTTTGTATATAATGGTATAGAATACATATATATTTATGGATCGGATTCGGATCGATTCAAGAAGAGATTGTAACGTTTTATTATGAACATGTACAATTAATATTATTTAGAAAATCACTGCAGAAACAACCCAGAAGAATAGTAAAACAAAGAGAATGAGCTGAGTAGGAAGAGTAAAAAGAAGAAGAAAAGGAAGAAATAAAGTAACGATACCAAGTATCAGAATTGGTATGATAATAGCGATGGAGACAGGGATTGAGAGTATTAAGAATAGAAGACCCATGGCTAGCTAGCTAAAACAAATTATAATTAAGTTTACAACTACTGCTTTATTCAATCTGCTTGTGTTGATGTTGATAAATAGAGTGATGAGGTTACGTATAACAAGTTGTTTTATGTGACATGAATTTGGCATGCATGCTCCTTTTCACAAATATATATGTTTCCAACTCTTCCTAATTTGTCTTTAAAAGTTTTCTCAATTTTTGTATATGTAAAGAAAAAAATTATCACTAACACCATGAATATGTTTATAAAAAGTAATATTAATGTAAACTTTAATATTATTGTAAACTTTGGTTTTGTTCATTCAACTGATATTTATCTAATAATTCAAAGTTGATGGAGACAAACATTTATGATTAATGGTATTTTTACAAAAATATTTACAAATCTCTAAATATAGTGATTATAATTCTTTTAAAATATTTTTATATAACCCGTGCGTACGTAGCACACATGTATTAAACTTAGTCTTCTTTTAAATATTTGTCAACTTATTTATGACTTATATACCATCTTGTGGAATCTATGGTTAGGAAGGAATGATCGAATTCTCTCATGATTAAAGAAACTCTCGTATCGAATATTAGAAGAGGTAAATGCAGTGAGATCTATGAATTTTATCAATGGATTCATTGTTTTTAGGTTTTTCAATTTTAATAAAACTGGACATAAAAAAATTCACGTGGGTTCAAACAATCACTTAATTAATTAATTAGAACCTTTATACTTACTTTTTTTCTAACCCGCTAAGAGAAATGCATGCCACTTTTGTGACCCTTTAGTAACCAATGTATTCTATGGCTAAGCTTTTGTACTTACAAATTTATGGAGTACATTTACGAACCTTTTATAACAACAAACCTATTTGGCAATCAACTTTGTTCGCCCAACGCCCTCTTATTAATCACTGCACCTAACGTCCACATTAATGTCCAATTAAATTATTTTTACGACTTTACACTGCTGTTTAAATTACTTATACGACTTTACATCACCACATCCGAAACGTTATATTTTTTATCTATGTATAACAATGTTAATGTCGCAAATATCACACGTGCAACAAGAAAAAAAATGTGTAATATATGTTCGCATGACCACCACAAATTAGTTGACGAGTTTCGACTCCGATTAACTTGGCCCGTAAGAAAGGTTGTTGTGAGCCTCTGTTGCGTTCGCAATAACGAGGGACTAAAATGCCGACGAAAAACTTCTAATAGTGTTAGAGGCGGGGTTTCAATCTCGGTCCTCACACCTCTAGGTGCTTTGGCCAAATGCCTTTACGCCAACCGTTGTTCTGAAAAAGTTAATGGCGTAATCGTAATGTGTCTGAGTTTGTCACCTCAATGTGCGACACGACTCAGAATCCTAGTGAATTTTGTTTAATAACATGTACCTTCTAATAAAAGAAGGTTTTGAAGGACACGTATCATTATTGAAGGGGGTGTTGGAGCATTTTTTCCGCTCAAAACAAAAAATGTTCTCTTCTAAGATATGTATGGAAAGAATTCGATAACATTAAATCACTTTTTAGTTTTTTCTTTCAAAGTTTCAATCTTCCTTATATACATCTCTGAAATCACTGTGAAAACGGAAAACAAAAAATTAAACAAATAACTCATCGCAATTTACAACCTAGACCTATGCATGTCGACTCGTTCGCTCGACCTGGTACATATGAGTGTCATCGTGAGTTTTGCGCGAAATCTATTATCTGGTTTATTTGTATGTCTTTTTTTCTTAATATTTTTTTAAATTAATTGGTAGAATTTATAAGACACTATATTAAAAAACGTAGAATCTAATTTGATACTAATAATGTATTTGCAGTTTAAATCTATTTCTCCATCGTTCAAATATGAGTTTGAATGCAATTTGTGTTTCTATTTTCATATATCTTTCATGTAATGCATAGTCTATTTTCAAATGTTACTTTCTTCATAAAGTTTTAGAATTATGTTATTTATGTTTCCACCCGTCTAACACACGAGATTTTATCTAGTGATCTGTATAAGAAAATTGAACACGTTATTTACTTTTTTTTACTATTTTAATTTATATACAAGGTGTAAAATATTAGAGTATCTTTTTACGGAAACATTTGATATATTTGACGGAGACTTGTAACACTCATGGAAATTATAACTTACCATATTTGAATACTTTTTCTAAAAAAACATATAAGATATCTATCTAATAAATCAAGGTTTTAAAGGGCTATATTTTAAGGGGAAATTCTTTATTTTATAATAGGAAGCTTTGAAGGGAAATTAAGTGGAATTTTAGTCATGCATGAGTTGATGAGATAAATACTTAAATAATAATATTTTTAAATCTTTAAACATAATGATTATAATTTTATTATAACAATTATAATTTAACCCGTGTGTAACACGGGTATTAGACCTAGTACATATTATATTATAGTTAAATCACTAAATCCAAATTTCACTCGTACTCGTATGATTTACACTTTATAGCATGTGTAACCCTGTTTAAATATTTACTTTTATTGCAACCTCAGGTTTTTCAAAGTGAATCATTTACACCTCGGTTTGTTTGATCGTTAGTTAACCATTCAAAAAATGATTTAATTACATAATTACCTCTCTTATTTATTTAAGTCATTATTAAAAAAAAACAAATTAAAACCCCTATTTTTCCTGACCAATGTCTTCTCCATCTCTCTCAAAATCGATCGATGATCTTCATCTTCCCCATCTCTCTCAAAATTGACGATCGTTATCTTCCACATCTCCCTATTTGAGTTATAGAATATATATACATAAGTTTATCATGTAATTGTTCACAGTATGGTTAAAAACAATCAGGTAGTTTGTTCACAAATTTGTAACACCTGATATACAATATATAATTAATCATAAAAACAGTTAATTTATAAAAGAACTGTTAACGGGAGGTAATTACACAAATTTGTTTAGTGACATTATAGAATATCTTTAAACTTGTTAGAGTTGGTTAATTTGTAACGGTTGATTTTTTATTTTAGCATTTATAATTTATATTTATAAACCTCCTAAATGTTAAGGTCGGTTATGTACGCACGATTTTTGCACATGACTTTTCTGTTGTCTATATCTTATGCTTCTTCCCTAAGATGTTTCTCCTGTTGCCGCCATGAGTGATTTTACTTTTCCGTCGCCGATCAAGCATGCATACTGTCATCTGTGGTGTTCGTTGATTGTCTTTGTTGTCTATGGTGTTCGATTGCTATGTATTTTCCTCTAATCTCTCATCTATCTACCGACTTGCGATAGTTCTTGGTAAGGTGATGTTGTTGTTCTTATCGATTTGTTGTTTCTGGTGCTTTAAAATTGACATGTATGTTTCAGTTGTTGCAGATTTGTTGTTCGATGTCGTCTTTTTTTCCAATCGAAAGTGTTAACTGATGGTCGATTTATGACATGCCGTTTGGGGTTTCTGATTTGGCTTGTGTTCTTGTAGGTCTCTTGCTTGATTGCTGTTTTTTTCTTTCAAGTTCCGTTATTTGGCTGGTCGGAGGTAAGTTTCATCTACTATGTTACTCTGCATGTGCTTCTAGGCATTTGTTATTGCTCCTATGACTAATTTAGATGACATGCAAATTCGAGTTTCTGTTGGTAGATTGGAATTTTCTGTCGGCGATTTTGACGTCGACGCTATACTATTGGTGGCATAATTTGTGTATTTTGCTGTCACTTTTAGCTTCTACTGTTAAATCAGCTGCTTTACAGGTTAGTTCTGTGCGTGGCTGCTATTACTTGGTATGTTTTATTACTCTTGGATGGTTGTGGGTTTTTCATGGTTGGCGATTTTGTGTCTTAATTGGTTTTTGTTGTTGGCAATTTCTTGATTCTTTGTGGGCTTCTTTGTTGTTGTGGTCTGATTGTATAGTCTCTTTACTCTGCTTCGTTGGTTCGTCTTTGATTTTCAGTGTTTTCATAGCTATTTGTCAGGCTTATACTGCTGTTATGATTGTCGTTGATTGGTGATCAGGTCGTTTGATTTGTGGGATTTAGCAGATGCAAGTTGAGTCCTACTATTTTGTCTTCGTTGTTGCAGATTGTTGATGTTTTGTTTGTTGGTTGAAGACACATTGGTGGTGGAAAAAGTAATACTTTGTTTTATTTGATAATACATGATTTTAGTTCAGTTAGTCATTAGTTGGTTACATTTATATGTTAAGTGAATAGGTGTTATTGTGTTTGAGTGATTAAGATGATTTATGGTTTAATGATTGTAATTGTTTGCTGAATTTAACTTTTCAACTGTTGTTTGTGTAATACCGTTGAAGAGATGGAGTGTAAAACTTAACCGTTACAATTTAGAAAGTGAAAGTAATTACTGTTTGAAGTTGAAGCAACATGATGAGGTAACTTGATAGATGCTAACATGTCAAACCTGAAATGACTATAGGATCATATAGCATATTGTGGGTATATGGTGGGACCGAAACAAATTTGATTAGGTAGATGGATGGTCTGCTTTTTAACCATACCAATGGAATCTGTTAAATAACTACCAAACTCTATAAACAAGTACCCCTAGAATAGTCATTCTTAACATCTTCATATATTTTTCAACATGACAGAGGTTGTCCACAAAAGGATATATGCCAATTTATGGCGTGCAGATTGGAGTTTTCTGCCGGTGATTTTGATGTCGACGCTATGCTATTGGTGGCTGAATTTGTGCATTTTGCTGTCGCTTTTAGCTTCTACAGTTAAATCAGCTGCTTTACAGGTTAGTTACTGTGTATGGCTGTTATTACTTTGTGTTTTTTGTGTTCTGGTGTTATTATCATTGTTGCTTTCAGCGCGCGTTGTATTTCTACCGCCTATAGGTATAACAACTAACTACACTACATTGTAGTGTTGTTTGTGTGTTGTGTTAATGACTAGAAAGAGACGATGGTCTGATTCTTTTGCTTCTACTCAATCGCTTTACCTACAAGCGGTTTAGTAATAGTTCTTAACAATGCAATCGATGTTAGATTTAATTGTACATGGTCATTATGTTATAGTACTTGGACTTAATTGTGCAGAGTTACTATGTGTTAGTATAACTATATCACTGCTATCTGTTAATTTTTATTTATAGAGTAGAAGTGTTCTGAGTTTAAAGGTATGACAATACAAGTTACTTGATATTGTATATCAGAGATGTGTAGTTGGTATGCCTTGATAGTAGCTTAATAATGTTGGTTTATTTTTTATTTTACATTGGATATAATGTCTTTTGTAGTGTTCGTTTTGACACAAAGCATATGACAATAGCAGTACTGAACAAGTGAGTCATCGGTCTGGGGAAAGACAAGGACTGGCCGGGCTGCCTTTGGTGTTCTATATGACCGACATAAGACTCGACTTGTATGTTTATATGGGCGTACTAAGTAAGTTTTTCTTTTATTTACAATTTCATATAATTTCTTGGTTTACATGTGCTTGCAGATTCCCTACAAACATGAAAGCAGGGAATAAACACAGGTTAAATGCAACATAGTTTTTTTATGTGTTTGTTTAGTATGCGTATTACTGTGTAGAAGTATTTTGTTTGTGTAACTTGGGTTTGTGTATGTGAATATCCTTACTTTATTTGTGTTTTGAAAGTCGAGTAATATATTTGTATACCGTGTATATAACATGTGCCTAAGCTTACAAAAAAGAGTCAAAATTTTCTCAGTATATAGTATCACACTTCCACAAAATTAGGCTGACATATAATTGGAATGCTAATGTATGGAGATATTGCACAGATGGTTTTGATTTATGTTATTACGTGTAGTTATAATAAAATTTTGCCTTTGGTTAATAGGTATTTATGCCACCCGATGTTAGGACTATTGACCAGGTTTAACTGTTGCGGCTGCCGCAACGCGCAGCCCTGGTCTAATATCTAGTTTTCACGGTTTTGTAATAGTTTGTATGAAATGTTAAAATGGTTTGTTATATGGTTTGTTATCATCTTTACTCAAATGGTTTGCTAAATAATTTAATTGTTAGGACAATATTGGTCAGATGACTGTTAATTGGTTCATTAGTATACTCCCTGGCACTTGTCAGCTACGATTACGTATCAATGAACGTCTCTTGGTGTTCGATCTAAGTTTATGAATATTCGAATACGATTATGGAACCAATTGACACAATTCGCGGTTGATTGTTTAATAATAAAAATAGGTTTGCAAATGTTGGATATCATTTTTTATTTAAATAGTCCATTTTACCTTTATAAGTTACAACTAACAGTCAACTAAAGATTAAACTAACCAGGGGATGTAAATAATCTCCTTTAGAAAGCTTAGAGTTGCAAATGGTATAAATATTTAAACGGAGTAGCAGAGTGTCATTGAATGTAAAGTACAGGGGTGTACTTAGGGGTGTACTTTACACTAAACTCTTATATTAATAAAACGTGAATTGAAGTTTATTTGAAGTACATTATCTCCTTCATTTGTTATTTAGGCAATGATTTACGTTATTTGTCAACTTCTAAATGGATAAATGTTAAATCACTCCACGTATGTGTTTCGGTATGTCTCAAAAGAAAAATATGTATTCAAGCTAGGAATGATACTCCTTATGAACAACTTCAAGTTTTGTGTCCACACCTACGCGCGACAAGTTCCATCCATTTTCTTTCAGTTTCACAACTTAAGTTATTAATTAACACACTTAATTAACTTCAAGCATTAATGTCTCTTTTTTCATAGCGTCACTTTTTACACGGTTATGTTTGTAAGAAAATGACCGTTACATATAACTATTTGCGTCAAATCACTTTCTATTTCACTAAAACAAACAATCTACTAAGATGAATACAATGGTATACGAGATACTTCATGGATTTTATTTTATGCTTTACAATGTTACTTATCGATAGTTATTAAAGCTCTTATTATATTTAGAAGAAATGAAGTACCACTTTTAATGTGATAATGTTACATGAAGTTTTAACGTCGTCTCTATAACATGGACACGCTACATGTGTATATATATATATATTGATGATGACGATTCTTCGTGCATACTGATGATTATTCATGACATATTTCACATATGTTCACAACTAAATATTTTCCAAGTATCAAATCATTAATTAAGACGTTGAAGCTCTTGACACATTACTAGCATCTAAGGCTAAATAGAATTGATCTCCAAATCTATAATTTTGTTCTTAATTAGCATCCGATATCATGTTATTGACAAATAAACATTTAACAACTATAAACATCATTCCTTTTGAAACTTGATGAGTATGATTATCACACATAAAGCTCTTAATTATACAATGACCACTCTTATTATATATTGGTATAGAATACACATGATATATATTTTATTGATCGCATGCATGCATCAAGAAAAGATTGTAATGTTTTCGTATGAACATGTACGTACATTAGTTAGAAAATCACTCCAAAAACAACCAAGGCGAACAACATAACGAGGAGAATGAACTGAGTACTAAGAGTAAACGGAAGAAGAATCGGAATAAGAAACGGAAGAAAAAGAGGACCAATACCAAGAACCAGAATAGCTACGATAATGGAGAGGGCGACAGGGAATAAGAATGCAAGGAGAATAAGACCCATGGCTACCTTAATTATAAGTTTACAAGCACTGCTATATTCAATCTTGTTGATGTTAATAAATAGCTAAAGAACTGAGGTTACGTATAACAAGTTGTTTTATGTCACATAAATTTGGCATGACCCTAGCTAGCTTGTTACAAATGTGTTTCTAACTCTTTCTAAATTGTCTTTTATTATTTTGTCAATTTATATATATGGAAATAAAATTATTACTAGTAACATATATGATTACATTTATAATACGGTTATTGAATTTTTATAATCCAAACGTTTAGAATAGAGTACGTTATTGATCTCACTATAATTATCAAATAATATTATTTTTGTAGACTTTTGTTTTGTTCATTCAACTGTGTTTATAAATATGGTCATGTGAAAAAACCTTACATAAAATTAGGAGCTTTTGCGATATTAACTTGTATTAGCTAAATACGGTGTTTTTTCTCTATTTTTGCTATAACTATTATCTTGTTCTTCTTTTGTTATGGTGTTTTTTCTTCCTTTTGCTTGGTTTTTGTACTATGGGGTTTTTTCTTGGCCATCTCGCCGTGCATTTTTTGATGAAGCATCTTTGTTGTTGTTAAAAAAAGCTAAAAATACAAAAACCGACGTATTTGTCTATTGCAACAAGTCTTCTCTACAACCTCATCTACATGAGTGTCCCCTTTCGTATGTGTGGACCTTATTGGAGTGTCCCCTCTCCAATTGCGGATCTATGATTTATTTCCAGTAGGTGCTAAAAAAATATGTCAAGTGAGAACACGTCAGATCAAATAAATTACATTAAACCGAAAAAAAATCCAAACTCCAGACATACAAACTATAATGGTTATTTTCTAGCGGAAAAATGGATTTAAAAAATCCCAACTTTCACATGTTGGCCGGCAGAGGTCCCAACTTCAAAAATAATTTATGGAGGTCCCAGGTTTCAATTAATTTGCTTCTGGAGGTACCCCGTTAAAAAAAAGTAACGGACGTTTATATATGCTGACGTGGCACCCGAGTGGGCCCACCACTTTTTTGCTTCGTTAATAAAACCCACATTTTTCCCTCTTTTCCTACCAAATTCATAACCGATTACTTAACCCTAATTTCCCAATTTCTTCCCCACATCAAATCGTTTGATTTCTTGTGAAATTAAACTACTCAAATGAGTACTTCCACATCATTCCCGTCTAGAAAACCCAGAATTTTTAAAGTGGCAACAGATGGAAAAATTTATTGCAACCATGACATGGTTGCAATATGTCGGGTTGCTGGAAATCGGAGTGTAATTGAGTTAGAAGAGAGTGGAGGTGGAGTGTTGTTTGAAGAGAGTGGAGGTGGAGTGTAATTGAGTTAGAAGAGTTGAACGGAGTTATGTGGGTTTTATTAACGAAGCAAAAAAGTGGTGGGCCCACTCGGGTGCCACGTCAGCATATATAAACGTCCGTTACTTTTTTTTAACGGGGTACCTCCAGAAGCAAATTAATTGAAACCTGGGACCTCCATAAATTATTTTTGAAGTTGGGACCTCTGCCAACCAACATGTGAAAGTTAGGATTTTTTAAATCCATTTTTCCTTTTCTAGCTAGGTGCTTTTGAGTAAGAAGTGTTATAGTATTAGTTTCCATATAAAAATGTTTACACGTACATTTGTAATGTGATATACAACAAAATTTTAATACTAAATTGGTTGTCTAACACATAACGTACGATTTTAAATCATCATAATAATGTTTGTTTAGAATATATGTCATTCAACCAATCCAACATATATGTAAGTTATGTTTGTTATCACTTTATTCAAGAAAAAATATATATTAAAATGGGTCTTGGGGCTTTTAATAAAATGTGTGGTTGACACTTGTGTGATGAATTTGAGTGGGTGTCAATGCTTGGACTCAACATTAGCTGAATCTGCCTATGCTCCTCTCGTTGGGTTTAAGAACATTGATATTGCGAGTGAGGGGGCTTTGAGGGCCGAATCAGGCGAAATTGATAAACATATAATAAACCAGATTAGATCACGTATAAAACACGGCGTTAAAACCAAACCCAAGTTTAAAACTTTTAACCTATTTTTGATCTCCGAAAAACTGCGGCTTAGAAACGAAGTGGATCTCTGTTTCTGATTATATGAATATAACTAATCGTCAATATTTTGAACAAAGAATAAACGGATTGTTGCTTAACACTGTTTTTGACTTGTAATTAATCAATTTCTATATATATTTATTATTAATATAGGTGTATTGTATAACCTAAAATTTCAAAGGGGAAAGTGAATAAGGGATTGTTACGCGTATAACCTGATCACACGGAAAACCTCTCAAAACTACATGCTTTTGATTAAAAAGTACGAAAAAAATCTTCTCATTTCTACCCAAATCTTTGACTCTTTATAAAAACTTTGCTGTTAAATCCTAATCTTTAACGTTTTCATTGCTATTCAATTCCATTTTTGAGTTTGTTCTTCATTCATCGTTTGTAATTGTTCCCAGTATGCGAGGTTTTAATTTTTTTCTTCTAGGAGGTGAAGTTAAAAGATTCAATTTGTTTCTCAAACTAGTTTTATTCCCTCTCTATAATAATGCTTCTAAAACACGTAAATCCATATTGATTATAAGGGTCATCAAGTTCAACGGTTACAACAAAACATCAAGTTCATTTCATTATTTCTGTATTCAACTAAATAAGGGTTAGGGGAAGATTTGTGGGGTAAATGAAGAAGTTGTACTAGAGCAAGGATTCATGGTTAATGGGTCAAAATGTGAATATGCATAGCTATAGAATGTACATTATAAAATAGTTGGATAAAACGGTGAAGAAATGAATAATGAACTTGCTACACATAACAATAGGGGTCGCAATACTGTTGTTTGATCTCAGACCATATCAGGGGTGGATGTATAGAGATCCTAGGGGCATCTCAGGGTACGACTCAAATTTTCACCGTTAGGAGGTGATGATTTCAGATCTTGACATTGGGTGGTGACGATGAAGCCTGATGGTGGTGCATGTTATCATTGGCGGACCCATGTAGCGGAACTACAAGAGAGAAAAGCATATATACTAAATTTTCGGGTCATGGAAATTACCTGCAACTTTTCTTTGATGATGAAAGGCTAGGAGAAAATGAATGAAGGAGATGATGGTAAAAGTGTAAGGGGTTGTTTGACAATGTTGAATAGTTAAGTGCTGAATGGTTAAAATGTCTTAATGGTTAAGTGCTAAATTATTAAAAATTTCTATTTGGTTGGACATCTGAATGAGATTTCTAAAATTTTTGTTTTATTCACTTTGTCTCACATTGAAGTGAAAACAAAAGCATTCATGGGATGTTAACTTCGTGTGTCATATTTTACTCTAGCACCTACCCGCGCGTAGCGGGTGTAATTTGGTTCGAATTTCTTGCCACAAGACGCCCGCACGACCAGTGCGAGGATGGTTTTTGTTTTTTTTTAAACTCGTTTTTTGTTTTTTTAATCTGCAATTCACTCGTTTTGTTTAACTCTGGTTGCCGCTCGTCACAAATCTTGTCACCACTAACACCACTCGTCACAGATCTTGTCGCTACCATCGTTCAAACCTCATAATTCAGACGTGGTTAAAAGCTAACCAAACGGCCCCAAAGAGAATAATAGAAACTTAAAAAGTAAAATAAAAAAAATGAAAGACAGC
Source organism: Tagetes erecta (assembly GCA_030867185.1). Taxonomy (NCBI): domain Eukaryota; kingdom Viridiplantae; phylum Streptophyta; class Magnoliopsida; order Asterales; family Asteraceae; genus Tagetes; species Tagetes erecta. The sequence goes on along the minus strand of CM061492.1, from coordinate 11,086,204 downwards.
TATAAGTAGGCTACAGTACCACAAATATTAAATGGATTTCCATGTACTTTAATTCGTCCATTTAAAAAATGTTTACTCTAATTCAACTATAATGTTATATTATTATTTATTTTCTTAGACTTTTTCTTAAGAATATTTTTTAGATAGATTATAAATTTTTTAAACTTTTCACAGCAACATGTTAATTTTAATCACTGTCACCTTATTACAAAAACATCTTATTCACTGCCTACATAGCAACCCTTTTTTTATCACTATCAATGTTTCACAGCGCGTAGCCTTAGGTATGTTTTTAAGTTTGTTTATCATCGTGTTTTTTTTTAATTATTGTATGAACGTACATGAATTTTTTTAAGGATACCCTTTAACTTTTCGACTAGCTTCGCCACTGGACCATATCAACTTATGTACGTAGTAGACAAAGTTGTTATATCTTTGATAAAAGTCTTCGGGTGCGATCGTGCATATTGTGGTCAATACGGGTCCTTTTTTGGGACTTTCAATGAAGTTTGGCATCACTTTCAACCCGTTTTAAGGGTCTGGATTTACGTTCGGCTCGGGATGTATCTAAATACGCTTTTGTGGCATCGAGATCACAATCTTAGGGTGTGCAGGACCACATTCTTTAGAGTTATGGTGTGGATGGGTTCGTCTCTAATCGGTGTCGAAGAGCCAATCAAAAATAAATATAAAAATGTTCTAATTACCTTAGCTGGCTGGGGTAAGTAGAGTGTCAAACCACGTGGAGTTAGTGGTCAGTGTTATAAATAATTTGATTTGAGATTCAAATGATTTAAGCTAATAAATTAACTATTGTCACTTGGCTGTGAAAAATTTAGATTGATTATAAAACTAAGAATTAAGAAAAGACATATTGGTTGTGATGTAATATTTGGAAAATAGATCAAATTCCGGTTTCAAGTAAGTGGCCTAATGTGTATTTAAGGCTTACCAAGTTGAGAGTCACACAGACATAACTCGTTTACCAATTTTGTTGAACTATATATGATTACCAACTAAACAACACGGGTTGTTCATAGATAGTAGAACCAAAATCAACTAATGTATTTAGAAGACTATGACTAACTAATGCCGCACTTAGCTATTTCATTAAAAACATCAATTGTAGATAATGTAATAAGAACTTCATTCAATGAATTAATAATTGCCACTAGTAATTTGAAGAACAAATAATCAAAACAATTCGTCAAATTGTAATTTTAATCAATGAAAATGATAAACACATAAATATTCAAACATCTAAGAACATGTAATGCTTATGCCCAACAAGTTAAAACCTTAAGCAAACATAAATCAATCACTAACCATCTATTTGGAGATGATCATGGGTGGTTTAGCCTTGAATCTTCACAATTATCACTTCGATTTCGATTTAGGATTGCATGATTGGAATAATGATTAGAAGGAAGAGAATGGTGAAAGAAAGCTCCTAAAATATTCCTCTAATCTGATAGTTTCAAAGTTAGGGTTTTAGAAACAATAAACTCCTTAAATATGGTAAAAATCCGGAGATTTCTGAAAACACATGCCAGGGACGTAAGCTACATCCCTAGGGACGTAAGCTGCATCCCTCCTGCCACACATACGACCTCCTTCCTGCCTTGCGTCCTTTTGTACGTCCAAAATTTCTTGGGGTCGTAAGTTACGTCCCATTTTATTTTTTTTCATTTTCTTCTTTTTTAACCATGTTCCTTGGCTAATCATCATCCAATCTTCTAATAACCTTAATATAGCATATTTAAGCTCCATTACCTAAAAATCAAATATAACACAAACTAAATGCATTCGAGATAATAATTAAGGTGTAAACACTAAGTTAACAACTTAAAACATGAACAAAACACAAACGCATCAATGAACTGGTTAGGAATGTTTAAGCGGTGTTCTTAATTAAACGGATTGGTATATTTATAACTATATTAAAAATCAACACTTTTTCTATTTTCTTTGAATTAGATAATGCTTTTTAATATATTTATCAATATATTTTTTTTTATTATCCACTCAGAGTCACTTTCAAATATATTAAAAAGTTCTAGGTTGGGATGAACAGTGGATTCCTCAAATTTATTATTTATCCATTACTTTAACAAATTCATTGTTTTTTAAATCACTTTTACGACTTTATATTACTACAACCGAAACATTATAATTTTTTTATCTATGTCTAACATTAATGTCACGAACACACGTACGTAACAAGGTAAATGTGTAATGTCCACAGGACCACCACATGTAAAAGCTAAAATGGTAACATGTGACATTGTCGCCATAACGTGCGACAGGACTCATAATCTTAGTGAATCTTGTTTAATAACAACTTGTGTAAGAAAATTGAACATACTAACTTTACGCTTTTAATTTACATATAAGGAGAAAAAAACTAGAATATCTTTTACCGAAACATTTGATATATTTGATATAGACTTGCAACACTAACGGCAAATATATGTTACTATTTGAATAGTTTTTTTTAGAAAAACCATAAAAGATATACTATATTATATTAATATATTAAGGGGAAAGTGAATATGAGGCTGTAACGCATCTAAGCTTACATGCGAAACACTCTAAAACTACGTAGTTTTGTTTAAATCAACATCAAAACTACAATTTCAATTAGTTTAGTTCAAATGATATCTCCTAAATTCAACATCAAAACTACAATTTTAAAAGTAATGCATGATTTTCGAATAGTCTTCTTTGTTCGATCCATTCAAATCACATATTGATTTATATAACCAATTTAAAATAATAAAATTTACTACATTCTCTTGATCCTATATGAATTTCCTTTCGGTTGGTTAAATACATTTTTTAAATGCAATAATTCATTTTGAATCAATAGATTACAGCATATATATTGAAATATAGTATGCATATTATAATCGTAATTGTGAACCTAATAGACGAGAAAGATACGTGATAATAAGGGAGTAATCTAATAGAGTTAAGGAATTCTAGTTAAATCTAATGAATCTATTGGCTGAAACTACGTAGTTTTGATGTTGATTTATACAAAACTACGTAGTTTTAGAGTGTTTCGCATGTAAGCTTAGATGTGTTACAGCCTCATATTCACTTTCCCCTTATATTAATTAATAAAAACGCGTGATTATAGTTTATTTAAAAATAATCAAATGTGAAGTTGTCTCCTTCATTTGATTTTTTGGGCAATGATTTAATGCTAGTCGCTAGATTCTAATAGTTAACGTTGCTACATGTACATCCGTTCAAAAAACTTAAAAGTACGTTGCTACCTTTTTAATTATGTTATCTTGCACAAGAACAAATTTAATATATAGTGTCGAACATTCTGAAACATTCATAAAAATAACCCGAGTGTTTCATATGTTAATATGATACGGGTCAAACCCGGCCATTGTTCGATCATAAATAGTCATAACTTTCATATGTTTATGTTGTGCCTTTGATTGTTAGGGAACTGAGCCATGATTTCTGATGTCTTATATAAATTTCAAGGATAATATAAGGCGATTATATTGCACATCTTTTGTCACACTGATTATCATGACTATTTTGCCGGGACAAACCTTTTTAGCAAGTCCTTGTTAGTTTGTTTGCATCTCTTGTTTTTATTTTCCACATAAAATATGTTTGAATAGGATAATCACTTAGAGACCTTGCAATGGGGACAAGTATATGTGTAAAAGTATTTATTTAATTTTGGTAGGGCAGCTAAACTATCAATTAAGCACTTGGCTATTTGTTTGTCCCAAACCATTTAGAGGTTTATTTGTTTTAGCATTTTATTGGTTTAGATGTCTGAATGGTTTAGTACCCGTGGCGAAGCCAAAAATTTTATATAAGGGGAGCTGACGGTAACGGACTCACGTGACCCATAGAATTTTCTCATAACGCTATGTTTGGGTTATAAATTCGGGTCAGCAATTCAGTACGGGACGGGGCAAATAGTAAAACTCTAAATATCAAAATTTTCCTAATTCATTCAATTCTAAAGATCGTTCTTACACAAAAACAAAATTAGGTAGTTTTTTTAACACAAAGAGTATAGATATTTATGATAATGCTAAAGGAAAGTGAGTACACTCGATCTAATATCTAAGTTTTCTTCATTCATTCTAATTGAACTTTAAACCAACTTGATGGTCTGGTGGTGAACATAGTAAATGTATAGTGATCCAATGGAAGACAACAGCAAAATCAGAGGGGTGAAAGACAATAGACCGGAGTGAGCAGACATACGACCCGAATACGGCTAGACTAAATGTCCTCTCATAATTAAACACGTGTTAATCATCCTTCGATCACCACTTACGTGTTATAGTATATTAGTTATGTAGGACCAGATGCAACCTAGTCGTATAAAGCGTATATGTATGTATGACTTACTATCTTACTATAACAGGCTAGCAATAACCTATATATATATGTTGCAATTTGCACTATAGTGATGACATCCTATATGCATGCCATTCATTATTAACTTGTTTTTAATACCAAAAATCTCCATCAAAATGTTCCAATACTCTTCAACAATGTTTCTTAAATCTTCTATCATCCTCGGCATCATCATATACCTCTTCTTTTTCAAGAAGAAAGTTTCAAGTAAACCTGCATACAAACTACCACCTGGTCCAACTCCTCTTCCCTTCATTGGTTGCATCATCCAAATGCTTCAAAATAAGCCAACTTTTCGATGGATCCACAAGCTCATGGACCACTACAACTCTCCAATCATTTGCATTCGGCTAGGAAAGTCGACTCACGTTGTCGTAGTCTCTTCCCCAGTCATAGCATGCGAGTTTCTAAAATCGCAAGATGAAATTTTCGCTTCAAGGCCTGAAAGCATATCAGGTTATTTAATAAGTGACGGATTTCGTTCAACCATCATGTCTCCTTTGGGAAACCAATGGAAAGTTATGAGAAAAATTCTAAACCAAAGCATCCTTTCTTTGGCAACACATAAGTGGCTCAAACCCAAAAGAGATGAAGAGGCAGATCATTTGCTTTCTTACATAATGAGTCAACTAGAGAACCAAAATTCTCTAACTCAAGGAGGGCTAATAAATATTCGAACTGCAAGCCAACATTTTTGCGCGAATGTGATCAGGAATATGATTTTTGGGAAAAGATTCTTTAGGGAAGGAGTTGTTGATGGCGAAACTGAGCATGTCTCCGCTCTTTTCATCATCCTAGAGTATCTTAATGCATTTTGCCTCACTGATTATTTCCCCTTCTTGAGAGGGAAGACTGATTTTGATGGCCATGAAAAGATCATAAGGTCTGCCATTGAAATCGTTAGAAAGTATCAAGATCCATTGATCGATGAACGAATTCAAATGTGGAATGATGGAACTAGAAAGCAAGAAAATGATGTGCTTGATATCCTTATCAAACATGAACAACCAAAGCTTACATCCAAAGAGATCAAAGCCCAAATTCTTGTAAGACTCACAGTTTAATTTAAACAGTTTTTTAAGACAAATATACACTTAGGGGCTGTTTGTTTCAGCATCTTAATGATTCACACTGTTTGTTTCGCAAGTAAATGTCTGAATGGTTAAGACACATGTCTCTGAATGGTAAAGCATTATATATACTGAGTCTAAATGGTTAAGACCTCTTATCTGAATTGCCTTTGAATAGTTAAATAATACTAGCTTTTAATGATTCAGACATCTTACTGATTCAGCAGTTAATGGTTCAAACCTCTTATTAGTTCAGCACTTAACCATTCAGAAGTTGCAAACGGCCTCTTACTCTTTCAATATCATATATATTCAAAAAAAATCATAAGGAGTGCATGATTATAAGTTTCTTATATATATGGTTGCATTTTGCCTTGTTTTATTTTAGGAACTAATGATTGCGACAGTCGACAATCCCTCTAACGCTATTGAATGGGCGATGGGAGAGATGATTAACGAACCTACAATCCTAAAAAGGGCTGTTGAGGAGCTAGACAAGGTTGTGGGTCGCAACCGCCTTGTCGACGAGTTAGACATTCCCCAACTAAACTACATAAAAGCATGCATCAAGGAGTCCTTTAGGCTGCACCCTTTTGCACCTTTCAACGTCCCGCATGTTTCAGTAAAGGATACCGTTGTCGCTGGTTACTTCATACCCAAGGGTAGTCATGTGTTGCTTAGTAGACTCGGGTTGGGAAGGAATCCTGATGTGTGGAAAGAGCCAATGCGGTTTGATCCGGAACGACATCTGGGAGCCAAAGGAACACAAGTGGTTCTTAGTGATAATGAACTGCGGATGCTTTCATTTAGCACTGGGAAACGCGGTTGTCCGGGAGTGGTTTTGGGTTCGACCATTACTACAATGTTGCTGGCTAGACTGATTCAAGGATTTGCGTGGGAGAAGCCGTGTAACGAGTCAAGAATTAAGCTTGTTGAGAATCATGATGATCTTCACTTGGCTCACCCACTTGTAGCCATTGCAAAGCCACGGCTTCCTCAATATCTCTACCCAAAAGTTTGAACAAAATAAATATAGCTAGGTTTACATGTCTAAAATGACATAAATATATAATAGTTTATGATATATGTCTCCTCCGTTGAAGAATATATAAATTAAATAAATAAATTTCTTCAACAAATAACTTATATTTTGTGATGTTTGTATTTTCTTGTTAATATATATATACAGTCTCGCGCATTACGCGAGAGGTATTCGAGCCGATGTTTTCTCTTGATATTTGTTTCGTGTTCTTGTTAAATACTTATTAAAACTAATTAAACCACATGCTCCACCGTTAGTGCGGACACCCGTCAATTCTTTTGAGTTTCATTCTTACGAGCGTACTCCCCGGGCGAGATACTTAACGTGTTAGCTACAATATTGCACGGGTCGATACGCACAACGCCTAGTATCCATCGTTTACGGCTAGGACTACTGGGGTATCTAATTCCATTCACTCCCCTAGCTTTCGTCTCTTAATGCCAGTGTTGGCCCATTAGAGTGCTTTCACCATTGGTATTTTTTCCGATCTCTACGCATTTAGCCACTCCAGCGGAAATTCCCTATGCCCCTACCGTACTCCAGCGGAAATTCCCTATGCCCAATTCAAGTAATAAACATCAACATCTCACAACCAAAGTCTACTACACATTGTTAACCATCGAGCTTTATATATTCCTTCACGCGTTGTCACGGGACTTTAATGACAGGAAACAAACGTTCTGTCACAACACCAATAACATGTCGTAATGGTTGAACACGAAGTCAAGAAACAAAATAAAGAACACTCGTAAAATCAACAACACACAAAAAAATAACAGCGAGCAAGAAAAAAAAAATTAACTATTACCAAACAACCACTTAAAAAAGACCGCCAAACAAAAACCATCACTACAACCAATCAAATACACACCTAAACAAAAATACTAATTATGAGGTTTTGCTATTAATATATTTTAATTTAATTTAAATATTAAAAAACAGGGTTGAAATCTTTTAACTGTTTAATTAAAGGATTAAAATATTAGAATATCTTTTGATGAAAACACTTTATATATTTGATAAGGGCGTATTACTAATAATAAGTTGCGTGTTTCAAATTTATGTCAAATTATCCCCTTCAGATTTTAACATGTGTATATAAAGTACAAACTCCACGAGGTATCTTGTAGTATTAAGATTCATTTAAAAATAAATTTAAGTATTTAAATAATAATTTCGTACATGCATGCATGTATTCATAATTATCATTTAATAAATAAAAACAAATTTGGTTGCAAGTGATTTGATTAGTTTGATATGTGAATACGTATTTTTATAGATTTAAGTGCATAACGAGGTTTGTGACCCACTGGCATTAGGGATGAGATCGGGACGGATACCGGTACCGCCAGGTATCGGTACTGAATTTTAAGAAAAGTGGGTACCGGTACCGAATTTAGCGGGACGGTACCGGGACGTTACCGGTACCGGTACCAGTATTTCGGTACTGGTACCACGTTGGTACCGGTTTCATGTTTTATTTTTTTTACAAAATTTTTCGCTTATTTCGGTTTAATTTTATACTTTTTAATATAACTATACTATAATATACTTGAATATAAGAAAAAGAAATGAAATTTGGTATAAATTAATTAAAAATCATATCAACTTCATTAAATTTAAAAGTTAATAATCTAAAAAATATTATAAAATGACTCAAAGTTGTAAAGAAAACACTTTATAACATTAAGCATGTAATACGCACACAACATTCATAACATCTCAAATTATATAAAATATACTAAAAAAAACTAGTTTTTACTAAACCGGTACCAACGTGGTACTAACCGGTATAGTACCGGTACCGGTACTACCGAGTTTCAGGAAAAGTGGGTACCGATACCGGTACCGATATTGCTAAGTCGGTATGGTACCGATACTCGGTACCAAAATCTCATCCCTAACTGGCATGATGGTGGGTAGTTATGTAATGTGATTGTGACTTTTTAATGTTGATGGAAATGACCATGCATGACACGGTTTTCGTTACACGTGTTACGTTAGTGACATATATTAACATGCATGGCTAAGCGTCGATAAAAGAGTATTTCCGTGCGCACCATGCGTTGCAGCGGCAATGTCACATTTATGACTTCGTTACATGCGCGCGTTACGATCGATGAAGACATTAATTAACGTGTGGTGCATAGGTGTGACATTACCCGTTTTGAATTTGGTTACACATGTTATGTTCATAACATTAATATCATTAATTAGTACTAGATAAAAAAGTTATAACGTATTAGACGTCGTTGTAGTGTTAAGTCGTAAAAACAATTTAGATATTAACTTGGTTAGAAATAACATGTTGAACGTTGCGATGTAAAGTTGCGGCATAAGGTAGTAAAATAATTTATAACATAAAAAAACAAAAGAAAATAGAACGTTAGTAAAAAAAACCAAAAGAAAATGTCAAACGCGTGTGATGTGACTTGTTTGTGAGTTTTTTACACACGACATGCCTGTGAAATTAATACGGTTAGATAGTTAAAAAGTGTATAACGTCTCGCATGCTAATACCTAAAGTCGTAAAAATAATTTAAAGAAAAGAAAAAAACCAAAAACACTACCAAGAAAAGGCCGAAAAAAAAAATAAATGGCAATTAAGTGTTGGTTTCAAACTATTGGGAAATTAGTTTTAACATTTTAAAAGCATTTTAAACGAGGAAATGATTTAAAAAAGCATTACATCGTTTTCAATATTCACACAATTCTCACGTTAAATGTTTTTCAAAAACATTATAAATATATAATTGAAATAATCAAGAGGATGATCATCAAGCACTGTACCCTTATGCAATGGAAAATATGTGTGAGAAAAAGGATACCCATGAGGAGCAATTCAATTGTGCGATGCAATTGGTTACCTCATCATCTTTGTCAATGGTGTTGTTGACTTCAATCAAGCTCAAACTCCTGGATACTATTGCAGAACCAGGACCAGATGCCCAGTTGTCAGCGCATGAAATCGCATCTCGCTTGTCAATCCTTAATCCACAAGCCCCAGACATGCTAGACCGGATGCTTCATTTGCTAGCAACTCATTCAGTTGTCACTTGCAGTCAAAAGGTAATAAAGTCGAAGCCGAGTAGAGTTTATGGGCTTGCTCCAGTAGCCAAATTCTTTGTCCCAAACGAGGATGGAGTGTCACTAGCTCCGTTGATGGAATTGGTACAAGGCGAAGTGTTCATCAGCAGTTGGTATGTCACCATAAATTTAGTTAGATGTTCTTTGAAATCAAATTTTTCAATGAACATGCATGTATATAAAAAACTAGGTTCATATATTGTTCTGCTTTCAGTAGATTTTGTTACATAGACGTAATTAATTTGGCTGTTTTTTTTTTCTGCATCAAGGTTTGAGCTTAAAAATTGTGTACTTGAAGGAGGCATTCCATTTGACAAAGTTCACGGAGCGAATACATTTGAACTTCCTGCGGTAAATGCTAGGTTCAATGAGATTTTTAACAAATCCATGGTGCACCACTCAACTATTGTTATCAAGGAAGTTCTTAATCGCTACCACGAGTTTGATAAACTCAAACGTGTGGTTGACGTTGGAGGTGGTTTAGGAGTCACCATAAATATGATAGTATCTAAATACCCACATATTCAAGGAATTAACTATGACTTACCACATGTGATAAAACATGCACCATTATATCCTGGTATGTTTGTTACTTCTTTTTTCTACATAAGTTAAACCAAACTTAATATTTTTCATTGATTATAAATGTAGGTGTAGAACATGTGGGGGGAGATATGTTTCAGAGTGTCCCAGAAGCTGATGCCATTTTTTTGAAGGTAACATACCAATTGAACCAAACATATAACATACCAATTGAATCAAACGTGTGCAAATAATTAATTCTGTTATATGACATAGTGGATACTACATGACTGGAGTGATGAACGTTGTGTAACGTTGTTAAAAAACTGCTATAAGGCCTTGCAACATGACGGGAAGGTTATAGTAGTGGATGGAATTATTTCCTTTTTACCTCAAACAAGTCGTTGCGCTCAAGTCAATATGAACACCGATGCCATCATGATGGCACAAGATCCGGGAGGAAAAGAGCGAACGGAGGAAGAATTTCTAGCCTTGGCTACATGTGCCGGGTTCCGAGGGCTAAAAAAGAAGTGCATTGTCTACAACTTCTGGGTCATGGAATTCTACAAATAGAAATGACAATATATATATCCATGCTTATATATATCTATATATGTGTGTCTATATAACTTGATCCATATGTGTGCACCTGGCTACCTGCGTGAAAATGTTAATTTTCGAATGTTATTTTCATATTTTTTCAGTTGTGTGCTTACCGCATTTAAATCGGTCAAATAAGAGGGCGATACCATGCGTGCCCCTAGCTAATGTACGTCTTTCGTATTTGAGGTTTCATGTTTAGGTAGTTTTGTTTTTCTTGTAATTGGTTCGCGTGTTGCGTGAGTCGTTTGTACATTGTTTATTAGTGGCTCGAATTAAAGTTTGAATAAAAAATAACCAAGCACCTATCAAATATTATATATTTAGAACGCATCCCAACTTAAATTCATAAGCAAAGTTAGACTTAGAACCCAAAATGTTACGTATATAGGATAATGTTCGTATGAGAAAACTCTTATATGACAAGAAGAAAAGCAAAAACCCAAATCTCTAAAAAGAAATTAGTAATGATATAATTTTTTTTAAAAAGATCACTAGCTTCCTACACATAAGTGTGCATGTAAGATATAAACTAAAAAACATAATTAAATAATTTTTTTCGTACGTTTTTTAGAGTTCTAATTTTACCGACACATGTGTAGATTATGTGTAAGTAACTTAACCTACATATGACTTCAACAAGTGTAGATTTAACAAATAAACGATATTTAGCGAATTTGATTTTTTGAATTCAATTCAAAATGGATGAATTAATATTGCATTTTAATCATTTTTATGCAATTGATTATGGTGCTGGAAAACTGGTTGCATATGCATTTGAATCCCTAATCGTTCAAATTATGGTGCCTGGAGTCTGGTGGCTGTGACGTTTTGCATTGAATTCGGAAGCCATTTTGCGGACCGGCCTGTGATTGTTGTAAGAAAGAATGGAATGCTCTAAAAATCCAAAAGTTTGAGTATATTTAAAATATTATTATGTAATCTGTGATTAAACATAGAATACATATATATATATATATATGTTGAGGCTCATTATAGAACCATTTCTTATTGCGAGAACAAAAAGAACAACTAGTTTACACTAATGGTTATGTTTCTATAGTAAAGTACTTATGTCTGATTTACACATATGTAAAGAGCGTTTAGTATTCGTAAGACTTAATTAATTTACATGTATGTAAATCAATGGTTCTGTAGTTCTGTAATTAAGGTGGTTCTGTATTTGGCAGTTTACAACTTGCAAGTCAATTTTAAAGAGGATGCTTGAAACATATAAACACAAATATTTAGTCTTTAATTAGTTAAAGAAAGCTTTGGCTTTTATACTTAGTCGTTTTGAACCAAAGAAATGATAATGTATGAATATGCATGTGTGAATGTTGATATACAATCTTGACAGTATAGAAACTGTTAAAGAAAAACACAGGTTACAAGTTATATATATATAAATTATGCGTAAATAAGTTACAACAAATTAATCAATTTGAAGAAATTGGGAGCGTTGTGAAGGAGAAGAGGAGGGAGACGAAGCCGGAGAGACACAAGGCTTGAGCATTCGAAGCATGAAAGCACCACAAACGGCGCCAAGTGTTGGAGCCGTTAGATATATCCACAGACCCTCGTAGTTAAATGACACGATCGCAGGTCCCAACGACCTTGCTGGATTCATTGATCCTCCTGATATTGGTCTAATACAACCAAAAAAAGAGTATATGAATTTTATACGAGATGAATGATTTTGACACACTTTGGTGACAAGTTTAGTTTATATAAATACCCAGTGATTAGAACTCCAAGAGCAATGCCAACTGCTACAATGAATCCTGAAAATTGAGTTACCTGTAATAGAAAGAAAAAAAGTTAGTAAGCTTTAAAACTTTATCCTCAAAAGTTTTGTTCCATTAAAAGCTTTTAAAGTTTATCCTTATACTGTATGTAATGGTTAATGCACATTGGGGGCATTTTCCATCATGTAGACGATGACTAGACAAGAGGCATTATATCATAAAGTGGCGTAATGGATAATGCCTCATAATTATTAATTAATCATTTGGGTGGTATTGCATTGATTGGATAATGTTGAATTGAATGGATGAGATTGGTTGGCCAAAAGTAGGCAAGGGCGTTATTAGCAAAACGCCTGAATTTTTTTTTCAAACATAACGCCCCACCTAATGGGACGTGGGACGTGGGACATTATAGGGGCATTATTTGCCACATAATATATGTCCATTACACACAGTCCTATAATGGTATAATACAAGAAAAAGTATATGAATTTTATCTTGAAATGTTATTCCTATATGCTACCCTATTTGTTAGCCCAACATTCACAATACAACAATAATGGAATAGCCTTATAAATTGGGTAGAGATAGTGATCCTCTAAGATTTTTACAAGAAACTTTTTAGATCAATTAAAAAATGTTATGTTACCACTTTAAATTTTATCTATTTTTATATCTTTTTTATATTTTGAGTGGAAGTGGAGTGGTCATCTCTTGACCTCTCCACCTCTGCAACAATAAAACACCAAAACACAAAAAGAAATAGCGAGTTCGTTGGTGAGGATTGAACCTCACGGTCTTTCTCATTTTGGATATACATATCTATTTATAGGTGAATAGAAAAGTTTTTAAAAAATTTCCAATGGTTTAAAAAAAATGTTGACGCGGGCTAGCTTAGCCCACATTCGACATCAGCTCAGCCTGCATGCAAAACATGAAAACTCTAAAAAGTTGTCAGCAATCAGTATGTGACATGTGGGCTAAGCCCATATCGTGTCAGCTTAGTGGCTAACACGAGCGAGCCATCATCTTGCCAGCTTAGTGGCTTAGTCAAGATGTTGGCTAAGCCTACATCGAAGTGTGTTTTTGGGTGCTGGCTAAGCCCATGTGATATCGGCTAGATGAAGGCTGAGTCTTCCACGCGACGTGTGCAGTAGGCACCCACGTATGTACCAGTGGAATCTTGTTAGAGACGCGGGCTTAGCATGTAGTCCATATAGCCGGTCTGTATTGAATGGGCGGTTGCGATTGCATGCATGGATTAATAACCATAAGGATATGGGCTAAAAAAAGATGTCCATATTGGTAAAAAAAAATGTGGTCAAGATGTCCATTTTGGTATATAAAAGTAGAGGTAGAGAGGGTATGCATACAGATGGAGGTGCATGAACCAATGAAGCAGTAAGAAACAGAACAAAGAAGGATGCCATGAACTCCGCCCAAAATGCTGCACTATGTCCAACAAGCGGTCTCGTCATCAGAATCTCCGATTTCATGCCATACACCATGGTTCCTGCATACGTCGCAATCGTACAACCAGCAATTTGAGCCACTATATACAAGGGAACCTTTTTCCACGGAAATGGACCAACAGTAGCAAAAGCTATGGTGACTGCTGGGTTAACATGAGCACCAGAAATGTGACCAATTGAGAAAACCACCATAATCACAGATAATCCTGCTGTTACCGCGTACTCAAGTAGACCCACGCCTCTCATTAATTCGGTGCTTGCTATTATCCCACTTATGCTGAACATAACTATAAAACTTCCCAACATCTCTGCTACAACCTGCAAGTCATGTTAATACATTGTCAATACTTTTAGTTATGACCGAGACAGATCGAAGTGGAACATGGGAGGTCAAGAGTATCTGTTGTTATCAGTATTTTATATATAAAACTGGGATCATTTGCATGAAAGCAGTTTCTTACAACTCTAAGAAGGTTTCTATCCATTTTGATGGGAAGGCATACAGACGGGGAACCTTTCTCTATGTCGTCTTCGATTGGGCTGGCTGTTTGTAATGTATTTGAAGATGCGGTTTCTTGATCAAAGTTTGATCTGTTGCTTGTGGATGCATCTTTTGAAGCTTCACAAGATTGATCATCTTTAAACAAAATTGTCATTATTGAAATCGATCTCGACAGAAATGTGAAGAGAATAAAAATGTAGCTAGCTAGAGTTGAATAACTAAAATGCGTGTTGAGTTGATTTTGAAGTCACACAGTTGATGTTGGGCTGAATTAAGGTTAATATTTAGGAATGTGGATGTGTTTCTGAATGAATGTTGTTCAACTATGCATTTAGCATGCTTGTTGCGTGTTGACTAGGTCAAGAAATTGTGTCATGCAACTTTGTTGTCTTCTACAAACGGATTTCGGTTTATATAATTTATGACCACTTTGGAAGCAGCAAACTTTGAGTGATCAAAGTATTAATTCTCTTATAATAAAACATAAATGTTCATAGGTTTGTACTTCTTTAATCACGCCTCACGCTTCATGGGTATCCGGCCTATCCATGCATGACGGACAGACCGATAATGTTCTAGTCGTCTTCTTACCAAGGGCGGCTTAACAGTGTTCAAGACGTAAAGTGAACAATAAAACTGAGGCATGTTTTATGATTTAGTTTTAGAGTCTTTTTTAAAGATCCGTTAATTAAACGTACTGAATTAATGTCAGCACAATAATATATACATACTACATATATCTACATATATATAATTCACTTTTTATCGATAACTAGATTATTTCCCGTTACGTGTTGTGGCGGTCATCATGAGTTTTAATTTGAATCTAAACGAAAATGTTCGTATGGGAACACTTAAGTCTTGACATTTGATTTGAGCATGTGTTATACCGATCAATAGTGATCGATCCTCATATATAATCCAATTTCTATTAGAAAACGTCTTCTAGTTATGTTGAATTATTTTATAACAGGAGCATTTGTTATATATCAGTTCATAATAATTATAATTCAATTTCTATGACTAGTTGTCTTTCTGTTATAACTAGTTATAAGACCGGATCATGTGATAAAATTATTGAGTCTCGAATATGTGACTTCATCATACGGGTTTATAATGTCTCGCATGTTATGGTATAAAATTATAATCCATCACATATTAAAATATGAAGATACATCTAAAATTTGTGGAGTGTAAGTTTGCTCACAAGTGTGATCATGAGCCCTTAATTTCTCCAACCGGCCAATTTGAGTCGCCTCCGCGGAAGTCCAATGGATGGTGGCCTTTTGTCACCTTGGTTGGTGGCGTTCATGCTCACTTTTGGTTGGGCTTTGGTGGTTGTGATGGCCGGTGAGATGAGAATAGTTACTACTAACCATTCTTTTTTACTAAACATATGATATATGATGAGAAATCTATTTAATAAATCAAAGTTTTACAGAACACAAATGTTTATTTTAAGGGGAAATGAAAGGGAAAAATATGGAAAGGAAAACTAAGGGAAATGAGAATGGTCCACCAAGGTTATTTTTGTCTATTTTAATTTTTTTTATTTTATTAGTAATCAATTTTATTATTTGTTTTTTATTCAACTTTTAAAATCAAGATATTTAAAAAAGAATTGTTTACTTAAAAAGTACAGAATATGATATATTTTTTAAGTTATTATCAAATCATTGTTATTTACTCATTAATGTGTAATTTAAAAAATCATTTATAATTACTTAAATATTATCTAATTATTAAGATATTTATTATATTATATCAACTCGTGTGTATATACGGATATTAAACTAGTATATTATAAAAGTGTTAGCAGTTGCGTACCTCTGTCACGCAATGCGCAAAAGGGTATACACCTAGTTAATACTAAAGTCAAGATGGAAATTAGTCACAAAAATAACACGAATACATGAAAACTTAAAAGACAAAATATAATAAAAGGAAACTTGTAAGAAAAGTTAGATTTAAAAAATCCGAACTTTAACTTATAGACCGGCGAAGTTTCCAACTCAACAAATTATTAGTAGATATCCAAAGTTTCTAACTATTTTTACTAGAGGTCTCCCGTTCACTTTTTTAACTCAACAAAAGTTAACGAACGTTCAAAGAAGTTAATGAATAACCTCTGGTGTAAATTAGTTAGCAACTTTAAACTTCTGTTAAGAATTTATATAGTTGAGACTTTTGTCAACCAATAGGTTAAAGTTTGGATTTTATAAATCTAATTTTTCAAAATCAGTTCCATGCATCGCTTTCAACATTTTAAAAAGACATTATTTTTTTTTTTTCATTTTCATAAGTCGATCTATTCGTTACAACTAAAAATACACTTCCTCATATTTTTGAAGACTTTAATATTGTTAGATCGTCACGGCTACAAATACTAGAATTTATGTAAAGTCATAGGATGTACCCTAACCTTCTTTAACTCTACTTAGGCAACAACTTAACTCCACGTCACCCGTATTTTTCCTTTTAATTTAACTTCATTTGTTGGAAACAGTTTAACTCACATTAACGCCCTCACCGACGCGGTATGACGGTCGTTAACGGTTGACATGGTGCAATAACGCCTCCCTAAGTTAATGTACACCACATTGCCCAAGACATTACACGCCGAAACAATGAATTTCACAATTTTATAGCTTCTGCAATCTTTGACGTTGTTCCAAAAAAAATATATATCTTAGGCTCTTTCTATAATGAAAAATAATTGAGTTGAATGTAACGTACTAAGGGTGAGATTGATAATCATTTTGTACGTTTATACTTAGGTTACACGGGACGGGATTAATGGGTATGCATCAATAACCAACAACGAATTACTGACATGGAAAATGCATGTACGTTTTTCTGCCTCCACCATCCACCATTGTCAACAACCATTACACATTTCTTCAAACCTAAAAACTTTACAGGAATTGATCAAGAGATACATATATATATATAAACATCGCCGGTCTTCTCTTCCGGCGACGTCTCCTGACTCACTACTGTATGCATTCTCCAAACCCTAGCCTATTCATATAACTCTTTTTGTTTCGATCGAATGGCGTTAATTATATGTTTCCATAGGAAATTTCATCCATATTGGAAGGAAATTTATTATGTTTCCATGCATATTGGATCAATTAAAAGCACGTCAACATAATATATATATTATCAATTATGATTATATATATAATTATAACTTTCTATCTAAGCATATATTGTTTTAGTTTCATATATAAATGGTTTCTTTCAGGTGTGTTAGGTTAGCAAAGATGCCTGCAGCCTCAGGAGATGTTGCAAAGAGGGTTGCAAATAATGAGACTGGGCATTTTGCTAGAGAAGACGGTGAATATGAGAGACTCGTTATATCTGATCATGAAGACAATAGTGTTGAAGTTGAACCTGAAATAGAAAGTTGTGACGGTTCGTGGAGATGGTGGATCAAGGCTGTAACATTGTCCGTTATCACAGTCGTGCTTTCCCTCTTTCTAATGAAATGGGGAGTTCCATATGTGTTCGAGAAGGTAAATACTTAATGCCAGGATTTTCAGTCACATATACATGCAGACCCGACCCTTGATCTAAATTCTAAACGACACGACCATAGGAGACAGCGATTGGGAGTTAATGGCAGCTAACTAACTTCCAAATTAACTACCATTCCCGCTGAAAAGGCTGAACTAGCCATGAACGGCCCATTCGACGTCCCAAAAAAACTAAAACTAGACCCGTACTAAATGTTTGACCCGTTAAGCCTATCTTTATATCCAAAGGATGTTGCATACTGAAATCTACTGATATGGGTCTTTTTTTGGTAATGTTGTATGTAGTTTCTACTTCCGATGATGCAATGGGAGGCAGCAACATTTGGTCGTCCAGTTCTTGCGGTGATACTTGTCGTCTCTTTGGCGGTTTTCCCGGTGGTGTTCCTGCCATCTGGCCCCTCCATGTGGCTTGCAGGGATGATATTTGGTTATGGTCTTGGCTTTGTAATAATCATGGTTGGAACCACTATTGGAATGGTTTTGCCGTATGTCATTGGTCTATTCTTCCGTGATCGTATCCATGTGAGTTATCAGCTGAACTGTTTTATTAACAGAACATGTTATTATTGTAAAACTATAGTTTTTCAGTTGGTTTATAATAAACTTTGCAGCAATGGTTGAAGAAATGGCCACAGACGGGTGCAATGATTAGAATGGCCGGGGATGGAGACTGCTTCCACCAGTTTCGGATGGTGGCACTGTTTAGGATCTCACCGTTTCCGTACACCATTTTCAACTATGCAATAGTAGTCACCAGTATCATGTTCTGGCCCTATCTATGGGGATCCATTGCAGGAATGGTGCCTGAAGCCTTCATTTACATCTACAGGTAACTCAATCTTCAACTTCAACTTCAACATATTGCTAATTGTTGTGGGTCAAAATATCAGTTTCAGTTCCTAACACCACCTTATATATTCTCTCTGTTGTTTACTGGTGCAGTGGGAGATTGTTAAGGACATTTGCAAATATGCAATATGGAAATCATCAGATGAGTCCATTGGAAATTGTATACAACGCAATTTCCTTCATCGTTGCAGCCGTGATGACCGTATGTTTTACATTTTACAGTAAGAAGACGCTTAAAAAACTTGAGACCGAAGAGAAGGGCAAGGCTGTAAATGTGTTCTACGGGAATATACAACTGGACAAACTTCCACTGGACAGACCCAAGGATCTTGGCTTGCATCCTAGCTTGCAGTCACCGTAGATTGTGCAGATTTCAGGATATCTAACCGTTTGTTTCTCCAACTGCTTTCTAGTTAGGAAATACCCGACAGAATAACGATAAACCAAGGTTAAAGGAATGACTTTGTTTTGCAGATTAAAGTGCAGGTCTATATTTTTTAATGTGTCTAGTCTAGTCCTGTACATAGAAGGTTGTGGAATTAACTTTTTATATAAAAGTGCCAATTTTTTGCATCCAAGTATCTTTGGCCTTTTCAACATTACTAGTTTCATCAAAACTCCCATAAATTCAAATAGCCTTATAGATGACCCTATATCAATCAAATGTCATTAATATTAACCTAGTATGCATGATGTTACAGATCATCATACTTAAACCCAACTATTTTCTTATAAAACTAAAATAGGGTACACAAAACTCATCATGCAAATGCTCTGCAGTGAAACATATCAGTGGTCTGTGGTTGTTGACATTACCATAAAACATCATTTAGGTATGCATCAATTCAATTGTTGAAACAAAACAAGGCATGTGCTCACCTAATAATGTCACCTAACAAAAAGTCTGTGATATACACTAGTTTGATCAGATAATGAATGATATATACCGTACGAAACTAAAAGGCACAATCAAGCAATGAATTAATCCTGGAATTTATTTATAATATAAGAGTGAAATAAAATGTTGGATAAGAAAAGAAACAAAGTCGATTCAATTGGAAATGACATCATCGGTGGTGATGGTAACCTGATCCTGTTGGTCGGATTGATGAATGGAGTTGTTGTATAGCTGAGCTTTATCAAGATAAGGTTTGAAGCCTAAGTGCAAGGTGAGATAACCGAATGCTACCGCACCAATCACCACCAACCCGGATCTCATCCCGTTCTTCACCGACTCTTTCATCTTTCCCTTCGCCCTTGCTGCTCACCTGCTACTGATTGGGTCAAAAACATATAACTAACCTAGGATGTGCTGGTAGTTAAGGTTGAATCCTAAACTTTTGTATTATCGGGCTGTAAATTATCGGACCAAGCTCAATATATAATACATGTAATTTTTTTACACGTATACGATATTAATATATATATATATAAGTTTAATATATATATATATATATAAGTTTAATATATATATATATATATATAAATATATATATATAAGTTTAAGATATCAGGGTAAAAATCAAGAAAATAAGCAGGGTCGGCGCCCATACCGACCCCTTAAAGGATGCATCCATGGTGGTAGTTGTAACTAGTAATTATGGATGAACACCATTCATATCGTACCGACCCAACAAAATAGGTATTTGATTTTGTTGAGTTTTAGCATCGATACTTAACAAAAAAATAATGACTTGGTATCGAGTATGAAAGGTTAGTTTTTTAATCATTAGGTGGCTTTATTCCAGGGCTCAACCACAATTCTTACCGAGAATGATATACCCAGGAGTCCTTATGAACCCGTCGTATATTCTTAAAGACGTAATAAAAATTCACATAGAAATACAAGAGAATAAATTAAAAACTAAATTGGTAAATTAAGAAACAAACAAATGAATTAAAAAGTAAAATGATAAATTAAGAAAACAAACAAATTAAGAAAAGTATATCGTTGAAAGTAAACATCATGGGTTGACATGTGATTACTACCAACATGATTGGCCTTACTCAAAGAAACATTTATGTTGGTACTGAATCTTATGTCTTATTTTCAGATTGTCCGATAGCCTTGAAACAATGAAACACGTCTTAACTACATGTTTCATCATAGCAATAGCTAGTAGGCAAGAATCGTCATTTGCCTTTGCAATCATTAGATCATCAAAACTAGTAGATGAGACAAAAGCTACAATATTTCTTTAGGTAAAAAGCATATCTAAACATTCATCGTTTGAATAGAATAAATAACGTAATCGCATATTGTAATGCTCTATTTTCCGTTTCCCCGCTTTAGATTTATACTTGTTTATAGCTCGTTGCTATTTTTAATCAAAAACACTTCCTATAAAAACAAAAAAGGCAACAATATCAATGGTAAACTCATGTTTTATGTTTTTTTTTTTAAAAATCCTAATAATAATCTTGAAACCTTCACAAGTAACCATATTGTTGATGTTTTTGATATTTTCAAAGAAACAAAAAGCACAAATCCACTTAGGTGCTCAGAGAGAGAGAGAGACACAGGCACTCAACCAGTGAATGTGAAATACCGGGCTAGTAGTTTAAATGTAGTGTGACAAAATTGGTGTTATAATTCGTTGTTATAGTTGTGGTTTTGGTGTATGTAATCTTTCCGGTCCTAACATCTTTCTAGTAGCCTTTTTTAATATTATATCGCTGTTCAAAAAAAATATTAAAAATAATCTTAAATAATCTTTCTTTTAAGGCAAATATTAAAACCTTTTAAGATTATATCGCTAAAAAAACCTTTTAAGGGGGGTTTTAAATTTCTCGTCTTTTCTACTATCATGTTTGCTACTATTAAATTTGTGTTTTTATTATTGATCATGATTGTTGGCTAGACTCGTTGAACCGCCTAGGCCAATGATGTACTAGTTGCTTTGTTTTTATGTTTGTTGGATTGTTTATGACGTTGGTTTATTTTATGATTTAGTAAATTATTACTTTTGGTTGGTTGATGCATTATTACATATTTGGTTTGGTTTGAGTTAGTTTATTTATTCCACTTAGTTCTTGATGAATGTCTTTCATATAATAGAATTAGGACTGTAAACGAACCGAACTTTCAGCGAACAGTTCGTGAACCGTTCGGCGGGAAGTTCGTTTGTGTTCGTTCGTTTAATAAACAAACGAACACGGACAAAAAAAATCCGTCGTTAAGCTAAACGAACGGACATGAACAGAGATTGCGTTCGTTCGTTTACGTTCGTGAACGTTCGGTAACTTGTTCGTTTAAGTTCGGTAGTTTATTATGTTTTTAAATTTATATTTATCATTTAGCTGAATAATTTACTCTTATAGAGACAAATATAGTCATGGTAACATTCCTTTTGTTGTTTATAAAGCATATTATGATCATGTCTCATGGGTTTAAATGTGTGATTATAAGTTTTTTTTGCTTCTTAAGGCTTATTTGGTTTCGTTGTATATGAATTTTAATTTGGAATAAGCTTAATCAATAAACAATGGTTTATTATGATACTAATTTGATATAGAGGCTTAATCGAGGTTATGAGGTTTTATTATTATTATTTGATATATGGTTAAGGATAAATATTGAGATAATTATGATTTATTGATTAGTTGTCATGTTAATTAACTTTGGATAATTGTCTAATTTGGTCAATCTTAATTTATTATTTTGGTGGTGAATGTTAAACATTAACAATTTTTTGTTAATATTTTATAGTCAAACGTTCATTTGTGTCCGTTTGTGTTCGTTTTGTCCGTTTGTGTTCGTTTTGTACGTTTGTGTCCATTTGTGTCCATGAACAAAGTTCACGAACCGTTCGCGAACAACTTTAAAACCTTAACAAACGAACACGGACAAATTATTCTGTTCGAAACTTGTTCACGAACAGTTCGCGAACAACTTAAAACCTTAACAAACGAACACGGACAAGCCTCGTCCGTGTCCGTTCGGTTCGTTTACAGCCCTAAATAGAATTAAGTTAGGTCGCGGACTGTGTGTTAGTGACTAGTTTATGGTTTAGGTGCACTAAAACCATAGGAATAATTAATTGGATCAAACTAATAAGAACGTGTAGCTAAACTAGTATCCGTAAGGTGATAGTTTAACTAGTAAGTCTATGTGATTAAATAACTAGGTTCATATCTGTGAAGAGTGGTCTAGGTTTAGTTTAATTACATTGTTTACTTGTGTTAATCAAACCATAGAAATTACCCTAGTTTATTGTACTGTGAGGTAGATAAACGTTATAGGTACTAAGTCATAGAATTTTAGACGACTATGAGGAAGTCTAACAACTAAACTGGTTTAATTATTAACTTGATAAAAACTCCATAGGTGTCTTCTCGAAAAGGGTCGAGGGTCTTATCGGTGTTTGGGTCAAGCGAGTATCTTACGATCCCAGTCCAACGTCTAAACGTTTTCCAACAAACTAATAAATCGAGTAACTAGGGAGTCGGGTCTAGGTGGTTTATCTCTTCTCATCTGATTTCAATTCGTTTTTTCGTGCTTGTTTCCATTTTTTAGTAACTTTCCATTTTTAGTAAGTTTCTATTTTTAGTAATAAAACCCCCCTTCTTAAATAATCTTTCTTTTAAGTCGTGTCTAGTCAGTCGAGTCTCTATTAGTTAATTTAGCGTAGTATATAGAGTTTGTGGGTCGACACCCGGACTTACTTAAGCTATATTACATTCGACCGGTCCACTGTCGGTTGTGTGTGATTTAGTAGTTTGTCTAGGTTTTATAAATTTAAAACTTAGGTGTTTTTAGTGTCTATTTTTATATATATATACTTCCCGCCACCCATGCATCAATGAGTTGATGACCGGATTTTCTATATAGAAACTTCAATTACACACAATTTACTGGCGTTTAAAATGAGAATACCCAATGGAAATCTCATATTGAATTGTCAAAATGAGCCCTCAATCACAAAGCATTAAATGTTTATACAAATAGATTTATAAGTTGTTAGTAGAACCGAAGTGGGACCTCAAGCCATATTCAATTACTTACAAAATACAAAACCATCCAATTACTGTATTTAACAAAAAGTATGACCGAGTTTCACCACCAATCTTGTCTTTTAAAAATATATACAATAAATTATATATATATATGTATATATATATATATATATTTTCTTAAACCATTGATTTAAAATAAAAAGAGTAAACTGCAGTTTTGATTCCTATGTTTTGATACCATTAACAGTTTCAGTCCCACCTTAATAGTTTTGGTCCCTGTGTTTTTATTTTCTAACAGAATTGGTCCCAAACACTAACTCCATCCAATTTCTTGTTAAGTCTCTCACACGCGCCTCACATCTTAGGGGTAAAAATATCATTTCTCCCCTTCTTGTATCTAAGTCATCATGTAGGTTTATATTTTTATTGAGTCGCATGTCAAAAAGAGCGGGAGAAATGACATTTTTACGTCGCATGTGAGGGAGACTTAACGGAAAATTAGATGGAGTTAGTGTTTGAGACCAGTTCTGTTAAAAAATAAAAACACAAGAACCAAAACTGTTAAGATAAAACTAAAACTATTAATACTATCAAAACACAAGAACTAAAATTACAGTTTACTCAAATAAAAATAAAAAGCATTGTAATTTTAGAGAATTAAAATGCGTAAAATGGGAAGAAATTCATGTTGGCCCACGTGATGATATTGACAAGATTTATGTAGATTTTACTTTGTGTGCAATAAACATGGATATCAATCTGTGTTTGATGATCAAATGATTGGGGTTTGACTTTTTTGGATTAGTTTAAATTAATTTACAGATCAAGATCGTGCATCCAAGTATGGTTAACATACTAATCATGCATTGAAGTTCTACGTGCACTCATGTTGTTTGATGACATGTTTCTTTGAAGCCAGATATGCACCATGCCTTCACTAGAAAAGCTCATGGAAAACACAAAATCCATATTCAAACGACTGCCTTTTTTTCATCTCGAAAATGGTAACCGTGTTGTCCAAGAGGAAACCGAAAGCCCAAAAAAAGATCGAGCCTAGAAGAGGGTGTCTCCGTTCGTGTGTGGCGTGGTTTGTGTATCCACTTCCTACTGCGCTCTTTTTCATGATACTTATGTTTGTTTGGTCGTCATCTACCACTTACATTTCTGGTAGGATCGTTCATGTTTGTATCTCCTCGCGTAAGCTGAGTAACCTCTATTGTCTCTCTGCCACCACACAGCCGAACAAAAACTTGCAGCTCCCGTTCAGGAATTTTAGTTCTCCAGAGTTTCCAAAGAACAAAATTCCTATTGTTGAAGAAAAACTTGAAACGAAGGGGTTGGTGGCTTCTGTCTTGCAAGATGATTCGGTTAATAGGAATCTCAAAGGCGAGTCCGAAGAAGTTTCTAATGTTATTCAAAACCATAGCGTTCTGACTAACGCGCTTGAGGTCATAGATGATCTCAAAGATGATTCCAGCAGTGTTTTGAAAGCAGTTGTAAACGCGACTAGTTTAGTTGATAAAATAGTCGAGAATGAGGTCGCGAGTGGTCATACCAACGACTCTGAGCAAGTTTCCAGCTTTGTAATTGAAAATCACATTCCTCAAAATGATGATTTTGGTGAAATCAAAAAAGCAAAACAAGTCGTCGAAGAGCAGCTACGAGTCCATAGATCGTGGACCGTGAAACAAAACTGGAATCGGAATCAACATCAATGTGATGGAAGAGGAATCTATGTCTATGAATTGCCACCAAAGTTCAACAAGGATTTGGTGGCTCAATGTCATGATATGGTTCCTTGGGTTGATATGTGTAAGTATTTAAGTAACAACGCATTGGGTGAGCCTATACCAGAGCTCGGGAACCGATGGTTTCAGACTCATCAGTACTCGTTGGAATTGATATTTCATTCGCGAGTTTTAAGGCATCCATGCCGGGTTTATGATGAAAATCAAGCAAAACTCTTCTATGTTCCATATTATGGTGGCTTAGACATCTTGAGGTGGCATTTCAAGAATGTGTCTAATGAAGTCAAGGATACTTTGGCTTTTGAACTTGTAAATTGGCTTGAAATGCAAAAGGCATGGGACAAGAATCTAGGAAAAGATCATGTGTTTGTTTTGGGGAAAATATCTTGGGATTTTAGGAGGAAGGATAATTCCTCATGGGGGACTAGATTCCTCGAGCTCGAAGAAATGCAAAACCCGATGAAGCTTATGATCGAACGACAACCATGGGAGCTCAACGAAATCGGGATACCTCATCCAACTCACTTCCATCCACACTCTGACGATGACATTCGTGCATGGCAACGTAAAATCATCTCATCACACCGTCGAAACCTCGTCAGTTTCGCTGGTGCTGCCCGTCCTGACGCTCAAGACAACATCAGGTCTATCTTGATAGACCAATGCACATCAACAACCGATGAGCAATGTAAGTTCTTTGATTGTAAGTCAAGGCATTGTGACGAACCTCAGTCACTAATAGGGCTATTCACGGAGTCTGAATTTTGCCTTCAGCCTCCAGGTGATAGCCCTACAAGGAAGTCAGTGTTCGACTCGTTGGTGTCAGGGTGTATTCCTGTTCTTTTCGACCCATTTACGGCTTACTATCAATATCCATGGCATTTGCCAGAGGATCATGGGAACTATTCTGTGTTTATCGATCAAGAAGAGGTGAGAAAGATGAAGGTGAATGTGGTGGAAAGGTTGATGAAGGTTCCATTGAAGGAGAGGGATGATATGAGAAGATACATAGTATATGAGTTGATGCCAAAACTAGTTTATGGAGATCAAGATGCAAAATTTGAACTTTTTCAAGATGCATTCTCCATTACAATGAACAATTTATTTGGGAGAGTTAAAAGTTTGAACTTGGAGTAAGTTTCGAGCTCAATCACGAGTGTGAACATAGGCTAAAACTCAGTCAAAGATGAGTAAACAAAGCCTGATATTCTTGTTTTCTAGTTATTGACATGTTTTTAAAGATACATCACGGGTAAAACCCGAGAGACATTACATTCATTTTAGTTCATTTGTTCATAATGTAAGTTTTTTTGAAATGCAAACTAGAAAGAATATTATTTCTTGTGCACTTAACTCAAAAGATCAAAGAAATAATTTTCCATCAAATTAGCAGACAATTGAGTCTAAATAATAATATCCTACTTCTACTTGACCATAAAACGGTCGATTTCTTTGTTACAGATACGTTAGCACGACTCATCAATGCTCTACAAACAAACACCAGAAAAGGGCATAATCTGTCTTTCTGTGCCATTCATGTACAACATACCTATACGGAAACACCAACCTTCTTTAATTAAATTTCATCAACGCGTGAGGTCAATCTCAGTAGGTGAGTTTCTTAAGCCAACTCGTGAATTTTATGGCCTAGGAACTGCTTCAGGGCTTGTCTCGTTAAGTTGAATAGCGAAACAATTTTCATCTGTTAAGGCTGATTCTGCTTTGGTCCCACCGTACACGAAACTACATACCACAACCTAAAACACCAAAAATAACATTTTTAGAAACATTTCGACCTTTAATGGGCAAACCCAGTGCACAAGGCTCCTTCATACGTGGGTCTAGGGGTGCCTGTAATTCTGCAAGACATGATTTGAACCCGTGACCTCCAGGCACATGGCAACAGCTGTACACTCGAAGGTCCACCCCAACGTATCAACCCTTAAGAGTTCTAAACAGACCTTAAACACAAAATTAGTAAGAAACAAAACAATACCTGTACTGAGCTGGATGCAACAAGCCTACCGCTAATTGCACCGCCAATGACATTACCATCACCACTACAAACTGAGATACTTAGACCCCCAGTCCGGCTCCGGGCCCCACCGTTTTCCGAAAGCAAATAACAACCGGATAAACATAGTATCTCAAAACGGCCCTGAAACATAAAGCAAACTCAATGGGTCAATTCTAGATAATGCAAATCAACTAGACAACTACAAAATGAGAGTTTACTAACCTCGTAGGTCAGAGTGCCCCCAGAAGATGTAAACTGACTTAGTGTCACTGCAGAAACTGTTCCATGGCCGGATAAAATGCATATTGCTCTCGACCTCTGCTGCGCAAAGGTTAGTATCTTCTCAGCAACATCCTGCAAAGTGTTATTTCACAAACACCAAATCTAGTATTGTTATTTATGGGATCCATTTATATTGATAACCATGAAATGGATAATAAAAATTGATGAAAATGATGTTGTTTATCTATCACATACCTCTCCAACAGATACATGGATGGTGTGAGGTGTAAAAGCTAATCCTGCTGAATTATTCATCCATTCACCTGCTTCAAATACAAAAATAACTTCAAGCCATGAGTATTATCAATGTCAATGGTATAAATAAACAAGTCTAATAAAGGCAATATAAAGTGCATACAACAAATTAAGCTTGGTAGAAACCATACCAACATGAGCAAGTCTTTGTTTCCATCCACTACCAGGAGGCCTCCCTCTGCTCTTTCTCGGGTTCGGGCTGGCTGAACCGGACAAAGTTACCCGGGTTAGTCCTAACTCCATACGCAACTCACCCGGTGCATATTTCCTAGGCCTGCCTCTCTTTTTCTTTACAACAGAATCACTTGCACTTGCCACAGTACTAACCGAGACCATACCTCCACCCTCAGCACCACCATCAGTGAATGATGAAGCCATTGTAGGTGACCACATGGTGGTCTGACAAGGGGGCATATTAGGATTTGATTGGATCTTGAAACCAGGTTGTGGGGTATGCAACCCACCACTCTGGTTACTAGAACCACTAACCCCTCTATTGAGGTAAAAAGGTGTCATTTCTTCTCTTACATCCATGCATTTACCCAGTAACTATTTTCTCACCAACAAAATGAAATCAACTAACAAACACCACAGTTCAAGAAATTTAGTCTATATTTCAAGAAAATCCTACACTAAATCACAATTCACCATAAAACAGACGATAGTTGATAAATAAAACAGAACCCCACCAAAGTTAAAGAAAAATGCTGATAAAATTCAAGATTTTTACAGGGGTTTGTCAATAAACAGCTCAAGAATCAACAGCAAGCAGAAAAATTGAAAGCAATTTATAAAAGATTGAATTTTTATGGTAGCTGACTGTGTAAAAACAGGGGTGTAAAGTGTTAAAAATGCAGAACAAATGATGAGTTACCGTTGAAGGCAATGGAGAGTGTTATGTAGAAAAATTGGAAACCCTAGATGATGAAGAAACGAAAAAGAAGAAAGGGGTATTTGAAAGAGGAGGATAGAGACAAAAGTGAATGAAAATGGGGATTGAAAAGCTTTAAGCTTTACTGTGGAAATGAGCCTGTTTGCTTAAATTTATAAAAACAGAAATGCAAATCATTCGACAATTATTTGTTTCTGGTTTTAATTTCTAAACGACAATGATATGATTGCTAAGAATGTTTATATGATTATATATTTTGAGGTTTTATGTTTAACTCATTCATCAAACATTATCATAAGAAAAAACTTAACCTAAATCTATAAAATATAATAAAACAAACCATTCTTGTCATGTGTTACTCTCTTATTAAGTTTCCCCTTTAATTATACACATGGCATTCTCTAACTACTCTTGAGATGATTTGTCATTTTTACATTTCACTGAATTAATTTCTTGCTCAATTGAAAATTGTTTCCATAATAAAAATCCTATGAATTAATTAAGTTAGCTGTTTTTTGTTGTATAAGTTTAACTATTCTTAGTAAACTAAAGCAAATTATTGATGAACTTGTGAGTTTTTACACAATCATTTGTCTCACATAGAATTAAAAAGTACCTAAAATCATTTATATATTAAATATATAAAGATGATAAAATTACTAATAGAACTTCAAATGAGGTTATTTTCAAACTTTTGTTCTACAAACAACATATCCAATGTTGTGTATAAATAAAGTTAGTTAAAGACTTGTAGTTTGGATTTACATGAATATAAATGTTTAATTCTAACCTTTGTTTTTGCTTAATTATTTGTAGTTGAATTGTGTAATTACAAGTTTTTTTTAAATTTATAACCTATTTTAACTCAAACCCGTGTAAGACACGGGTATCTAACCTAGTCTTAAATATTTCAAACTCTTATCATAATCTTCCATGTCATTGGACCAAAAGAATGAAAGGTCAATTGCAACTCACTTAAAGGCTGTTTATTTCATCTTTTAATTGTTCAGTTCAGTGTTTAATCATTCAGTATTCAGAGCGTTTGTTTTATTAAAAAAGAACATTTGAATGGTTTAGTTAAGTGTTAAATGGTTAAGAGACAGAGAGATGCCGAATGGAACTGAATGAGCATTAATCAAACTTATCATCATCTGAAGTTCCACCTCAATATCTCTCCCATTGATTGAGCTTCTTAATGGTTCAGACCTCTTAACCATATAGCACTTAATGATTCAGATTTTACCAAACAGTCTCTTACTCATCTAGTATTGCTCTTTAATATCACAAATTAATAGGGCTTTGTGCTAACGATATATGGGATGCTGATGGGTGACTTAGTTTCAATAGATTCAAGTTTTAATCTTGAATCCAACTGGTTTACCTCTTCACATTGACACGCTTTCGAGAGGATGTTAAATGGGTTTCGGTCCATAAAGAAAGGGTTTTCCCCAGATCGGTTCGACGAACATCTGTTAATGAGATGAATTTTACTATCAAGATAAACATCACCTAAATAATTCAAATAAATTATCACCTTAAGACTTAAACTTATTTACTTTGGGTGAACTTATTTAATTTAAGTGAAAGCTATCATTAGTCACTACACCAAACTCCACCTCCCATCAACATGAGTTTTATAGTGTTATGTGCCAAGTCAAACCCCATGTTTCCACTACTTGCATATGTCATTTTATTTTCATGCACTCTTTATTTTCCTTAAAATTAGTAATGGTTAGATTAGTGGGTAGTTATATATTTTTCTTGTAAGGCTATAAATAGTCAATTATGTTAAGAGTTAAAGAATATGAATGAAAAACATGAAAATTTATTCTAGTTTCTCTCTATAATTCTCCTGGTCATCTCAAATCTCCCTTCTAAATTATCTCAATCCCAAGTGGTACGTATCATTTGGTATCAGAGCGGTCTTGATCCACTTCTATGGACGCTCAAGAATGAAACGAGTCGGTTGGTCGAATCAAGTCATTGATTGCTGAGTTGATTAATTTTCTGAAGAACCGTCATCGGTTACCACCATTTGCCCCGTCACCATATGCCACTATGACCCAAGCACCAACACCAAAACCACCAACCTCAACCGTACGATCTACCCCTCGTTTAGCCCCTACCATAACTCAACTCCTCATAACATCATTACCAAATCAGAGAGACAACGACATCCACAAACCCATTTCTATATGCACTTTATTAATATTTGGTATCAAAGTTCATGTGACATTCGCCCCAAACCCGAACCCGAATATCCGACTCGAACCGAGATTATATACTTTTATTTGTATTTATTTTCTAAAAATGTAACGTTCGTTATTATATCGGATTCTACGTTATTCTCATTTTAATTAATCGATCGTATTTATGTCACAAAATACCTACGTGTATCAAATTAATATTATTGGTAATAATTAATCTCAAAAATATATATACATATAGTTCATAAAAGAAATTTATTGAAAACGTTGAAGAAAATCGCTTCTAACTCTAAATATAATCCTACAACGACATAAACGAGCTAAAAATATAAAAACATTACTTATATAAATGTCATGTCTCGACTTAGTTAAGTTATTTAGTTAGTACAATGTATAAACTAATTTTGGGCTAAAACAGTCAAATTTCAAACTTTAATTTAAAAGTTTAGGGTTATTGGATTTTAATAATCCAAACTTTTGTATATTGGTCGATATTAATCTCAACTTCAAAAATTGCATGTGTCAATCCCAACTTGTAACTTATTTTTCTACAATGATCCTCCGTTAAAGTTAACTTAACACCGTTAAACTTTTTTCGAATTTTTGACCGAGGCTTTAGGGCTTTTGATCGGGAGGACAATACGAGTCTAATCATGTAAAACTTAACTTGAGTCGATGCTCCGAACGAAGAAATTTTAACATGCGATTTAATCACCGTTAGGTTTATAGACCCGATTGAAGGTCGTTTGGTTATTTGGACGGTCGGCTCAAGGTAATTTTTACATGAATGTACTCCTATCGTCCTCCCGATCAATATCCCTAAAGCCTCGGTCAAAAATTCGAAAAAAATTTAACGGTGTTAAGTTAATCTTAACGGAGGATCATTGTTGGAAAATAAGTTACAAGTTGGGATTGACACATGCAATTTTTAAAGTTGGGATTAATATCGGCCAATATACAAAAGTTCGGATTATTAAAATCCAATAACCCAAAAGTTTATAACTAAAATAACAAGCTAAAAGGTTCTTGAGGGGCCATAAGCGTAAATAACTAAAACCAATCTTCTTCCCCCCTTGCAGATCGTATTTCCGGCAGGTTTTTTTTCCGGCCACCGTTCTGTTTCCGGCGAAGCCTTATTTACGCAATAATTACCATTTTTAACTCAATCGAACCTTTCCAAAACGTTTGTTAGTCCGAATCGAACCCATAATTGACCAAATCACGCGTTATAGAGCCGTTATAGAATGTTTTCCCAACTCAGAAACTACTCCATCTGTATCACCTTGATTTTTATTGATCAATGCGTTGGCTTCCCGATCCACGGTTTCGCAGACAAGTCTTATCATATCTGTATCTTTCCAAAACTGTGATACAGGTTCTTCATCCACAAGCATCAACTCTTTTCCCTTATTTAAATTTTTACCACTTTCATCATCTTTCTCACCCGGTTGATTTTGATCACCCATCATCGGTATGTCACCGACACAACCAACGAGTGTATGATACTCCTTCACCAAACACATTAACTACTTGTCGTCACTGTATTTACCAGCAGCAATTATTTTCATTTTCTCAAACTCATTCTTCTCCTTTTCTATGGAACTGATCAAGCCTTTCAACTTCAACACCAATTCCTACACAATATTTTTCAAGCTTAGCTCAACATACAACACTATTACATAAGAACAAATGCAATTTTATATATTGGTTACCTGTTTATTGGGTGATTGTTCCATCATGTTAAATTCATCAGCAGAGTCTGCTAAATTAATATCATCTACTGCGACAAAGAGATCTTGTTTCTTGACTACACCAAATCCTCCGTTATTAAACTTATATATATATATATATATAAGTTTAAGATATCAGGGTAAAAATCAAGAAAATAAGCAGGGTCGGCGCCCATTCCGACCCCTTAAAGGATGCATCCATGGTGGTAGTTGTAACTAGTAATTATGGATGAACACCATTCATATCGTACCAACCCAACAAAATAGGTATTTGATTTTGTTGAGTTTTAGCATCGATACTTAACAAAAAAATAATGACTTGAAACAAAAAAATAATGATTGGCCTGAAACATTTATGTTGGTACTGTATCTTATGTCTTATGTTCAGATTGTCCGATAGCCTTGAAACAATGGAACACGTCTTAACTACATGTTTCATCATAGCAATAGCTAGTAGGCAAGAATCGTCATTTGCCTTTGCAATCATTAGATCATCAAAACTAGTAGATGAGACAAAAGCTACAATATTTCTTTAGGTAAAAAGCATATCTAAACATTCATCGTTTGAATAGAATAAATAATGTAATCGCATATTGTAATGCTCTATTTTCCGTTTCCCCGCTTTAGGTTTATACTTGTTTATAGCTCGTTGCTATTTTTAATCAACAGACACTCACTTCCTATAAAAACAGAAAAAGGCAACAATATTAATGGTAAACTCATGTTTTTTTTTGTTTAAAAATCCTAATAATAATAATAATCTTGAAACCTTCACAAGTAACCATATTGTTGATGTTTTTGATATTTTCAAAGAAACAAAAAGCACAAATCCACTTAGGTGCTCAGAGAGAGAGAGAGAGAAAGACAGGCACCCAACCAGTGAATGTGAATCTGGTGCTTCCTGGTTTATTCTTCTTCTCAACAACACGATCTTCTCCTTCCTTCATTCAAACACTTATAACTGCATCGATCTGTTTCTCTTCTATCAAAATTACTTGATTTCAAAGATGTATCATCTGTTTTAGTCGTATAATATTACTCTACACATCGATCAATCGATCCACTCCTACATCTCACGTTTCCGATATGTCGATCTCAGGTTAGGGTTTATCGATGCTGATTTTACATCTATTTCGATCTGATTCAATCTTACGTGATTTGATTTGAAATAGATATCGCACCTGATTGAGATTAGGTTATACTTTGTCTGTTTTATTGAGAAGATTTGGTTAATGAGCGTGATGTGCTGGTGGTGTTTATATGGTTGAGCTTGATTTGTGTAGATGTAGGAATTTATGTGTGAAGAAACATGGAGATTGAATGAATGATGAGTATTATTATATATGTTCCTGTTATGTTGCTAGTATTCATGTTGTCTATAGCTTTTAGATCAGAGTGTTTGTTTTGCTCAAATTAAGAAATTTTTTATCTATCTGTTCGTGTAAATCAAACAAAGTTGATTGCGTATCAGGAAAACTGGAATTAAGGGCCCAGCGAGGTATTGAGTGTTGAAGTTTCAAGTGTGCTTGCTATTCACATTTGCAGTTTTAAATGTTGGATCTTGAAATACTGATTTCTTATGAGTTGCAGTTTTTAGCCTTACTAGACTAATTTGGAACGATTAATCCTATTTGGCTGTAGCTCACAAATAAAACTTAATAATCACTGAAAGTAATGAGGTTACAAGGGTGTCGTGTTAGGCTGTGTTTCGTAAGTTTAGTATATCACACCTGCAAATTACTTCCTTCTAGAAGTGGAGTATCTTCGGCATCTAAGTTTGTTTATTACAGTGTAAATGTTTAATGGAAAATAACGGCTATCAAGTTTTTTTCTTGACATGGCTTTGTTTCTACAAATGTTGTTAACATGCTTGTAACTTTCAATTTAACATAGTAATTTCCAACATACTTTATTTGTAATATAATAGGTTCTTCACCTAGCAGATCATTATGAATTGGGTAGAATAGCTTCCTTGTTTATCTTTTTATAGAATCAGGACAATTTATGAATGATTATTTTACATTTAGAATAGCTCTCATGTCAGCCATAATAAAGTTATTTCTTTGACATTTGTCAAATGAAAGTTTGCCGTTTTCCTAATTATATTATTAGAAAATCATATGAGAAGTTTACATTGGCTAGTTGCTCTTGTTCTTGTTTGCAGGATTGCGTGAGAAGCATACGCGAGAGCTTGAGAATTTGACACTAACGTCACAACCTTTTCAAACATTGAAGCTTTTTATTGTGGCTATTGCTGAATATCTAACGAGATCACTTATTTACCTTTTGACACATGGTGTCTGGCTTATGCTTCTAGCCATAGTCACGGTGGCAGGGGTTGTCTTGTTTCTCTCAGCAAATGGTCCCCGCGGACAGGTGCGTCGTATTCTTAGGCTCTTTACAATTGTGTTGGGACACAGTGATCATGAAGGCTGATATCGCTTTTCCACCGAGCATAAATATGTCAATGTGTATTTTCTTTTAGCATGATTTAGTAGGCGTGTGTCACTTTTAATGATGAATATATAATCCATCTGTTGCTGCAGCATGTTGAAGAACTTCTTGAATATGTAAGGTTTATATTGTGGTGGGTGGCCCTTGGTGTGGCGTCTTCTATTGGTCTAGGTGAGCTTATTTAATAATCAAGCTTTTTTTATCTTTACTTCTCTCCCAGATCATAAGCTTAATTATCAAGATATAATTTTGCTTCTGTTTATTCATAAATGTTGTATGTGACATTGGTATTTTGAACTTGACAAGCGTAGAACATCTGACTACACCTAATAAGATTTTGAGGCAGCCGCTCCATATACTGAGGGACAAAAGACAATAATTTCCTTTATTCCCATATTATATAAGTGTCATTATTGAACCTGTTTTTCCCAATTAGGTTCAAAAGTTTGGCCTTGTCCGTTTATGCTGAATGATTGGTCCAATTAAGATTAAGCTGTCCTTAATGAGCTACTAACAACTAATTAATCTGCCTAACAAACACACACACACATATGTATGCACACATACACCCATATGTGTTGTATGTGTTATATATGTGTGTGTAACTGTGTATGTACATTTCAGTCAGCTGGAATGAAATTAAACCATTTAGTATCAACATTAATGCATATTTTGCCTCTCTCTCTATCTCTCTTGCATTCTTTGCTCATTGCTCTTCATATGTCTGTATGTCTATGCACAGTTATACATATGTATACCCCATGGAGCTGTACATATGTTACTCTTCAGTAGATCCTTTTGTTTTTGTCTGTATATTCTCTTTAGGAACCAAATTTACTGACCTTGAAGTCATCTTGAACATGGAAACTAATGTTTTCTTCATTTGTTTTTGCATTTGATCAGGGAGTGGGTTGCACACATTTGTTCTGTATTTGGGTCCGCACATTGCATTCTTCACTATAAAAGCAATGCAGTGTGGTCGAGTGGATATTAAAAGTGCTATTTATGATACAATACAATTAAACAGAAGCCCTTCATGGCTTAAGAAGGATTGTTCAGAGTTTGGGCCCCCATTGTTTTCTTCCCCACATGGTATTCAGGTCCCACTTACTAGCATATTGCCACAAGTACAAGTAGAAGCTATTCTTTGGGGCCTTGGAACTGCTTTAGGGGAACTCCCTCCATATTTTATTTCAAGAGCAGGTTTGTCTTTTTCTTTTATATGTTACTACGCTCTTCCGAAATTCCTTTTGTGTGTGTGTGCAGTTAATTTCTTGAATTATTAATTTCTAGATTGTTACATCTCGTTTCTTTTGTTATGGAATATGGATAATATTCTCTAAAAAGGAGTAGAGAAAAGGAAAACAAAAACACAGAGTGGTTGTAGAAAGTACAAAATAGGTAATAGATTTCATTAATGTAGAATAGTAAATTTCATTTTGTGCTGGATGAAAGTTTCAGCTGCCAATTTTTTAGAAAGTACAAAATAGGTAATAGATTTCATTACTGTAGAATAGAAAATTTTATTTTGTGCTGGATAAAAGCATAAGCTGTCAATTTTGGACATTTTGACGCCATTTGCTGATTGTGGAATTCAAAAGTTTATTACCTGACAGTGATATTATTTGAAAGTTCATACGATGTTATCGTTACGGGAAAAAAAACTTTCCAGATTGAAATGGTGCTATTTGCATCATCTTTGGAGTCTGTGAAAACCACATTAGTTGTGTCAAATCCGCTAAGGAATTTAAAAATGCATAATCACAAGTTTGTTCAGTGTTGATTTTGTTTCTTTTTGCAGCGAGTATCTCAGGTGAGAAGACGGAGGCTGAAGAAGAACTGGATGCATCCTCATCAGAGAATAATGGAGTTGCTTCAAACTTAACTCATATGAAGCGTTGGTTTCTGTCACATGCACAGTATTTGAACTTCTTTACAATTCTGATTCTTGCTTCGGTTGGTTTTCATGCCTTCATCTTCAATCTTTGTTGCATTTTTTGATGATTGTTGGTTTCTGTTAGTGAAGTCATGTTTCATGTTTGTTTGACCATTTTTTATATATGTATTTAATTTAGATTCTTTAATTATCTGTGTCAATTCTTAGGTGCCAAATCCTCTATTTGACCTTGCTGGCATAATGTGTGGGCAATTTGGAATTCCTTTTTGGAAGTTTTTCCTCGCAACCCTTATCGGGAAGGCAATTGTCAAAACTCACATCCAGGTATTCAAGTTTGTTTCAATTTCAAATACTATATCTTGATAAGCAGGCCAAAAAGATAATTTTAGAAAAAAAATGGAGTTGAACATGAAAGGGTAAAAGGTGATTTTTACCATTGGATAATCATATATCTTGCAGCTGGTATGAAACCTGTTATTCAAAATTGTTTATGTAACTCCAAAATAATCATAAAAGCAGAATCTGTTTTTTTAAACATTATTAATTGATTTCATGTAACAGTATTTAATGTTGTTTTATGCAGACAGTATTCATCATCTCAGTGTGCAACAATCAACTTCTTGACTGGATCGAAAACGAGTTGATATGGATGCTTAGCTTCATTCCCGGGGTGGCTTCTGCCCTGCCAAGCATTGTAGCTAAACTACATGCAATGAAGGAAAAATACATGGCGGCCCCTCTGCCGGTCACATCTAACATCAAGGTCCAACTGAAACTATATATATTTAACACCAAATCATATATGACCGTAGTCAATATCACTCTACTTCACACTGTAATCGTCTTAAAAAGATAATAAATGAAAGTTAACTTCAAGAGTTACCTAATCATATGGTGCTTTTTTCCTCCTTTTTTGCTATTTATGTTATTTATGTACATCTTAAATGGGGAAATAAATAGTGATATATTGCATCTAGATGTTAAAAATGAAACAAGTATTTATTTGCTAAATTCTAAAAGGCTGATGAATTTATATAGCGCCGTTTACTTAAAATCCCCTGTTTTGACCTATTACCAATGGCCCGAGCTGGTCTAGTGCTGAGTTTGTTGAATTTATGGGGTTTGGTTTCAGGTGAAATCATGGGATCTGTCGTTCGCTTCAGTTTGGAACACTATCGTATGGCTGATGCTGTTGAACTTTTTCGTGAAGATTGTAAATTCAACCGCACAGAGGTACCTGAAGAAGCAGCAAGAATTAGAAATGTCTGCTTTGAAAAAGAATTTGGAGGATAGTAGCAGCCATTAGTTACTGTTTCATGTTCTTTTGTGTTTCTGCTTTGATCCGTGTTAGAATAGGAAGCATTTTATGAACTAGAGGCAGAAATTCATATTGGCTCATTTATACTAACAATAGTTGCAGATATTCATTCTTGTTCTGTTGTTTGGAGGGTTTGTGGTTTTGGGTGCAAAAGTGACTGTCATCGTATCTAGCGTATTTTTAGATTGTAGCATACGCAATCAGCCATTTGAATGTACGCATTTAGGCCAGACCAGTTCGACCAAGAATTGGTCATAGAATCGGTTTGGTTGTGTATATGGACCATTTTCATTTTAACTAGTCAGTTACTTGCTGGGTTAATCGAATCAGGTGATTTTGCAACTTTTTTTTATTTCTCTAAAAATCTAATGTTTTCTTTTTACTTGGTGGTTCAGTGATACATATTTTTGACTTAATTTTTTGAAATTTGTAACTATGCACACAATAATATTTATTTAACAGAGTAAACACTTTAAATTATTAATCATGTCATTTTGTAACCTACTAAATTCATATATATTCTCATCAAATTTTTGGGTATAGATGTTGAGGAAGTCGCGGCTTAGCAATGGCTACAAGTGGGTTAGCCAAATGAAGATCATCGTGATTCTCGACAAGTTTAATCATGGACTCGTTATATGACCTCCCACGCGAACCCTTGAATCATTCTAGCTAACAACATTGTAGTAATGGTCGAGCCCAAAATCACTCCAGGACAACCACGTTTCCCTGTGCTAAACGAAAGCATCCTCAGTTCATTATCAGTGAGAACCACTTGTTTCCCTTCCTCTCCTAAATGTCGATCAGGATCAAACCGCATTGGCTCTTCCCACACATCAGGATTCCTTCCCAGCCCGAGCCTGCTAAGCAACACATGACTACCCTTGGGTATGAAGTAACCAGCGACAAGTCGACAACAGCGTTCTTTATTGAAACATGAGGAACATTAAAGGGTGCAAAAGGGTGCAACCTGAAGGACTCTTTGATGCACGCTTTTATATAATTTAGTTGGGGCTAGTCAAACTCTTCAACAAGACGGTTGCAACCAACCACTTTGTCTAGCTCTTCAACCGCTCGTTTTAGGATTGTAGGTTCACTGATCATCTCCCCATAACCCATTCTACTGCATTTGAAGGGTTATCAACTGTTGCAAGCTTTAGTTCCTGAAATTAAACAAGACAAAATACAATAACCATGTGCACTTATTAAAGTGACTACTAGAAAACATTGGTCTCTACGCCCTATCAGTTATTCATACAACCGATGTGAGACAAGTCTTATACTTTACAATGGTTTCAGTACATAAATGTAGGTGTGTACGTGAAAAAAACTAAATTTTTGTGAGTCTAACAAGAATCTGGGATTTAATCTCTTCTGGTGTAAGCTTTGGTTGTTCATGTTTTATTAGTAGATCAAGCAAATCATTTTCTTGCTTTCTCCCCCATTATTCCACATTTGAATACGTTTATCGATCAATGGATCATGATACTTTCGAACTCTTTCAATGGCAGTCCTTATGATCTTTTCATGGCCATCAAAATCAATCTTCCTTCTTAACCATGGGAAATAATCAGAGACGCAAAATGCATTAACATACTTTAGAATGACAAAAAGAGCCGAGATATGTTCTATTTCTTCGTCACCCGGCCCTCCATCAACCAATCCTTTCCCAAACAATCTTGTCCCAAAAACAATATTCCTAATCATGTTTCCACAAAATTGTTGGCTTACGGTTCGAATATTTATTAGCCCTCCTTGAGTTACAGAATGTTGGTTCTCTAGTTGACTTATTACGTAAGAAAGCAAGCGATTCGCTTCTTTGTCTCGTTTGGGTTGGAGCCATTTGTGTGTAGGCAATGAAAGGATGCTTTGGTTCAAAATTCTTCTCATTTTTCTCCATTGGTCTCCTAAAGGGGCCATGATGGTTGAACGATATCCGTCACTTATTAAATAACCTGATATGCTTTCAGGCCTTGAAGCGAATATTTCATCTTGCAATTTTAGAAACTCGCATGCTATGACTGGGGAAGAGACTACGATGACGTGAGTCGACTTTCCTAGTCGAATGCAAATGATTGGAGAGTTGTAGTGGTCCATGAGCTTGTGGATCCATCGAAAAGTTGGCTTATTTTGAAGCATTTGGATGATGCAACCAATGAAGGGAAGAGGAGTTGGAGCAGGTGGTAGTTTGTATGCAGGTTTACTTGAAACTTTTTTCTTAAATAAGAAGAGAAATAAGATGATGCCAAGGATAACACAATTAAGCTTCAAGAATAATTGTTGATGAATTTTCCAACATGTTGATGGGACTTTTTGGTATCAAATAGAGATTATTAATGAATAGCATGAGCTTCCACTGCAGTGTAAGTTGCAACTAATTAGTCATAGTTGCTTTATAATACTTTAACCATTGTCCTATATAAATTATTTATAATTTAAGGCTAAATACGCGCGTGTGTAAAATGTGTTTGTGATGCTCGACACATAAACACGTGTTTATATCCCCTTAATTTGTACTTCGTAATCCTTATATGATGGTTCATATGAATCTATTTACGTCTTTCAAGGTTTGAACTCATTACCAGTACATTTAAGAAGCAAGACGTCTATCAACTGGGCTAATCGCAGATTGACAATACCACTAGTTAAACATTATTCATAGTATTAAGTAAGGAATTGCTTACACTTTTAGCCACAATAGAGTACCATTTTCTTCTAGCTATGATCAATATGTACCCAAACTAAAAGATGAACATCATGTTTATAACTAACTTTTCTTGCATCATTTTCTAAGGTTCACTTAAAAGCTTTTTTATGTTCCAATATTTAGTAGTAGTTTGGTATATAAGTTGAAGTGGTTTAAAAATAGGATATTTTTAAAACATGTAAAACATTATTATAAAAAGTGAGCATAATACATGTAAGATCCTGTAATGTGTGATTAAGTTACGTTTCGTGTTGATAACTTTTTATTTAAGACCATTTGTAGGCTAAAGTATGTTGGTGAAGATGATTATTTGAACTGATATTTACAAACTAAGTTCATTGCTTCTTTTGAAGCACAGGTTTAAATTAATTAGTTGCTACTTTTGAGTATTTTGTTATTGATGGTTTAGGGTCGAGTATTTAGTAACAACTTTCTACCATTGGTTATTTGCTAAGTCTATATAGCAACTTATATAGAATTATAAAAATCTAGCCTTATATAATTCATTGCCCGCCAACGCACTTTTAGCATAGTGCCACAACGTTATGATGGAAACGATCCTTGAGCCGAACGAGTTTTACCATTAATTCATCGTTGAGTCTCCTGCCGTCGCTGCCGAGCAGGTTAGTGGGATTTTTTTCTCGGATTAGAGTTAGATTTTCCCCGAATAGGTGTTGGTGGACATGGACTGTCCGACGCTATCAGTGCGGGGTTGCTTATTTATTGGGTTACCTTAGGTAGCCGGATTTTATTTGTTTCCTCGTAAAAATTGTATTAACTCATTGCCCCAAAAACCATGTGAATTATACCATTTCATGTGTTATTTGGATACGCAATGAAGTATAACCCGGGCTACGTACCATTCGGTTTCGTGTCCGAGCCTAAAGGTTTTATGTGATATGGTTAACGGTTCATACCCGGTTTTCTTTGTAACAGTTGGTTGAGAAGTTTCGACTCCGATAACTTAGCCCGTAAGGAGGGTTGTGGTGAGTTTTCGTTGCGTTCACAGTACAGGAGAATTCCCCAATACCTACGAAAAACACTTATTCGTATTAGAGACGAGATATCGATATCAGTTTTTACACCTCTGAGGGCATTGGTCATAAAACATTATATAATATCGTATCTTACTTAAATTAATTAAAATGTTCATAGGCGGTTATTTTGAGTTAATGTGTTTTTGGTTAGTTACAAGTCTATATCAAATATATCAAAAGTTTCTGCAAAAAGATATTCTAATATTTTACTATTTTAAACGAGTAAAAATGGAAAATGTGTTCTTTTTGCTATTTAATTCATTATATTATTGAATGATGGTCGTATAAGTTAAGAAAAATACTTGAATATCATAATTCTAATATAATAATTGTTTGTAGATATTTTTAAACAAGTCATTTCCGGGATTTAAACTTGCCATCATTTGGTTTAGCAGTGATCAGATGAACATCTCATTTTCGTTATCGGAACTATGTTAGACATTCTCAGCGAGGGAGTTTTATCTTGAAAGGAGTGATACTTTCTACCTAGATCTGACAATCATAACTCATTTGCTTCAAATTGGTTCAACTTGGACTTTATAGTTTTAACTTTTAGCTTATTAAGTTTAGTTTTTTATTGTTTTTTCTTCTTTTTTTTGGGGGGGGGGGAGGGGGGGGGGTTAGGCTTTTTAGGGCTAAGTGGGGTTTAGGTCATCAATTCAAATAAGATTTTTGAAAGTTCAACGAGACAATTTCATCACCTCCAGAATGAGATCCATCAAAGTTTGTTTGACCGTTTTTCTATACCTTTGTAGACTCAAAGGACTTTTTAGTATAACCACACACACATTGTTAAAAGTATTCATGAGATTTGAGGAGTTTTGTATATGAAAACAGAGTAAATTGCTAAACACGATTCAATTGAGTATCAACAAGCCAATTTTAAAAATTTTAATGTATTGTTTCTTCATTTCTTATAAATTGTGTATATGGTAAACATTCATGAGCCTTAATCCAATCATTCACAATATAAGTTATATAACAATATTTCGCATTTGAAAACACAGATGTTGACTGCACGTTGACCCGCCAGCACCTTTCGTGTACTCAGGATATTTCAAACCATAACTTCACTTGTATCTAGAAATAAAATAAGCAATCATATTACACAAACTACTTTATATGCTAAAGAGATGATACAGTTAAATGACTTTAAACAGTAAACACAAGCTTA
The DNA here is from genome assembly GCA_030867185.1 of Tagetes erecta. NCBI lineage: Eukaryota > Viridiplantae > Streptophyta > Magnoliopsida > Asterales > Asteraceae > Tagetes > Tagetes erecta. The sequence goes on along the minus strand of CM061492.1, from coordinate 11,042,695 downwards.
AACTACCCATAATCTATTGAAGTCACACAAACCGAATGATCGATCTCTTCTTATGTGTCTTCCATGTGGGCAAGTCTCCGCCAACACTGCTCCCATCATCTACACCAACCTGCTCGGTCTTTGGGGACCTTGACCTTTTTAATGTTGACCCTGACCCGCCACTTACACTTCTCAATTCCAAAACATCATCATCATCCATATTGTTAGAACTATCCCTTCTTGATTTACCTGGTTGCTCACCATGTTCAACAGCTTTCATGAATTGCCAGTCACTGAGCGTATCAGCATACACCACATCTTTCCTTCGTCTTTTTCCAGAAAGATTAGCGGTTTCATAGTCAAATCCTTTACCCCGCATGTCTTTTGGGTTGTCAGGTTTGGTGTAAGCCCAATCAGGTACCTCGTGATCACCCATAAGGCGGCTTTTGTATCTTTCTTTTTGTCTTCTTTCTTCATCCATCTTCTCAAAAAGCCAGAACTCTTCGTCTGATCGTGCTGTTAGACGGTTGATTTCTCTCTCGCTCGGTGTGTCGGTTCCAAGTGAACTAGTACCTCTACGCATCACCTCTTTAAGCATTTCTCTCCGATCTTGAGCTGCAAATGAAATAAAAAAGACATCAACTTCAACCTTCATGTGCATTAAGTTTTTACCATGATTATATACGCATATGAATTATTTAAAGGATCTAATAAAATGTGTTTAAGTACTACTATATAATAAATTACCAAAATGTCATATAATGAGCCTTTAACAAACTATGGCATATCAAATGTTCTACTTCATAAAAAGAATAGTGTATTATTTCATGCATCATACATACATACATACATACATATATAATTCTTTATTAATGCTCATGATAATCCCCAAAAAAAACTAACCTGTGGAAGTTGTATTAAACAATCCAGCCTGTATAACTTTAGCATCAATGCCCATCTTCTGTTTTGCACGCTCCAGTATCACCTCTTCAACTGACCCAACACTGACCAAAACAAACACCCTGACTTCCTTCTTTTGACCAATACGGTGGGCACGATCCTCTGCCTGCTGGTCCATCTGCGGATTCCAGTCACTATCAAATATAATCACAGTATCCGCAGTCTGTAAGTTAAGACCAAGACCTCCTGCACGGGTGCTTAAAAGAAACATGAAATAAGGAGAGTCAGGAGCATTAAATTGTTTTAATAAAGTGCCCCTTTCTTCAGTCTTAGTTGAGCCATCGAGCCTGAGATACTTAAACTCATGAAGTTGGAGATATACTTCAAGAATGTCCATGAGGCGAGTCATTTGAGAAAAAAGCAGAACTCTGTGACCGGCTCTGTGAAGTTTAGGTAATAAACGATCAAGTAGCTCAAATTTTCCAGATGCTCTCACTATTTCTTCCTTATTCCAAATGTTACGGTCACCAGTAAATAGATAAGGATGATTACAACATTTTCTCAGCTGCATTGACAGATTCTGCAAACTTTTAGATTTACCCGTTCCTGCAAACACCCGATTTTGTCAGTACAAATACAAATTTTATAACTTTCCGGTAATCTAGAAGGAAAATTATAAGCAATGAAACATGACACCATTATTGATGGGAAAAATTCAATCATACACACTATGTCACTATCAACTAGTTCCTATTAGTGAAAACCAGATCTTGAAGAAATCAGGAAGCTTGACTACATATCTCAAAACAGGAAACGGAATCAGGTTCTTTCTAAGTCATTACATGTTTATTATTCGTGGTCTTCTTTAGATGGAAAAGAAATTAAAATAATTTAAATGCAGAATCCTGTGTTGGTGGACTCTGTATTCTCATGAATGCACTGAGGTTGGATTCTAGACAAGAGGATGAACTTCCTAATCAACAATAGAGTAACCCAAATACTCGAGAATAAGATTATGAGCATGCTACAAGAATGTTGTTGATGACGGCTAGAAGGTATGAGACCACAAATAGAGTTTTAGTTATTAAAAGGAATAAAGGATACCACAGATGGAAATAAATATTTAGATATTAATTGAAAAGTATAGTAGAATAAAAAAAACGTACACTTTAGCCAAACTGCTTCTGTCATTGAATACCCTTATAATAAAGTAAAAAAACATAGCAAACAATGTAGAACTTGACGCATAACAGCAAGAAGAATTTAGGGTAAAAGATACTAACCATTATCCAGTCCAACCCTCCCAACATCAGTGACTTGTTGGTAGTACACCTTTTGCCAAGCTGACATGTCACATTTTAGTATGACCTGAGTTTTCTGTGGAAGGTACTTCTCCACCTCATCTTTCTTCCTTCTTAATATAAATGGCCTTATAACCTGGATTTTGTAGAGTAGAAAAATCAGTGAAAACAGATTAGGCAAAAAAAAGTAGTGTTTCCGTGTACTTAAGAAAGTAATGATGTGATTTAAAATAAAAAGAAATAGCTAATAAGCAGTACTAAAACGTGTTACAGGAGATGGTGTTTAGAAATGCAATGATTGTTTAAAAGTTGCCATAATTGAATAAACAGTTTTAGGTATTTGGAAAATTCTGATTACTTAAAGGATTAACACATGAATTTACCAAAATAACATTCTTGTGAAATAGGAATAAAAGTTCACCAAATTAGGTTCTTAGCAGAAGAGGTAATAACAAATAAGATGTCACAAGTGTGAAACTTATCACTCAAAATGCATTTTTGACAGAGATAACCGACGCTTAAAACACCAAATGGTGAGCATTTTGGCCGCAAGTGGTAAAATTAAAGAACCAATCTAAAACACAATATATCTACCTGGTGTAGGCGGCGAATGATCAACAGCTCCTCTTCATCTGTTAGAGAAACATCACATTTATCTGCAAATGGTGCATTAAACCATTCCTCAAAATTTTCAACTGAATTAAAGATTGTTGGAAGTAGAAAATTAAGCAGGGCCCACAGCTCTTGTAAACTATTCTGTATTGGAGTGCCTGTTAACAGAAGTCTCCTTCGAATTTGGTAGCTGCAAATATTGCGTAATCAGTCAAAGAGGTTTTTTATGTTATTTGCCTATATTAGAAAAAAATATAAGCCAAGAAATAAATTCCACATTGCTGGAGATAAACATAGTAACAACAGTATAAAAATTGTTAGGTGGTAAGTAGATTAAATATATTGGAGTGCCTCTCCAATATCACACACACATGCGGTCATGCGTATCTATATATGGTCATAAGTTATCAATTACTTCATCTTGCCGACATTGTTGGAGATAAACATAAGTAATCAAGTACTTAATTAACTGACATTTGTTTCACATTAAAGCAGCATCTTTATTTTACATATTACTTCGTTTACATATGGATATTTTGGAAAGTTGGCGACAAAATCTACAACAATGGGGTTCCTTATAAAAAGCACATTTGAATGATGATTGCAAAGTAAAAAATAAGAGAAACAATGACCAGAAGTGGCAAAATGAGCAAGTGAGGCAGATGGTAAAAATAGGTTCTGGTAAATTTGATAATCATCGAATACAAGATCTTTTCATGCCAAAACGACTTAACTCAAAATTCATATAAATAATTACTAGGCCATATATGACCACAAAAAATATATTAACTGGTTAAAGATTTATGCACTATAGATACACTTTCTGTAACATACGCCCCGTTCGTTGTACTTGCTTCCCAGCTTAGTTTTTTTAACCCATTTAACTGGTTAAATATAAAAGCAACCCGAATCAGCCCATTCATAACTAAATGGATCGAAAATGCCACCTCTAATAGTGATGAAAGAGCATTACTAAAGCATACCCAGAGACAAGTGTCTTCGCAAGCACAGATTCAGAATTCTTTAAACGATGGCCTTCATCAACAACCATGTAGTACCAAGGTATTTTCTTCAAAAACGCTTTGTCTCTCATTATAAGATCATAGTGAGTGATCAACACGCTGAATTTTCCCTCTGATAATTCTTCTCTCATTGCTTTTCTCTCATCAAGACGCCCATCATATAGAAAAGCAGCAATACTACAAATAAAAATTGTCAAGGAGTTATGTTATGAATAAAAAGCCAAGTGCTTTTGGGTATGCTTATAAACGATGTCCTACCTAGGAGCCCATGTTGAAAATTCATTAATCCAATTTGGTAAAACAGCTTTTGGCGCCACGATTAAGTGGGGACCAGTCACGCCCTTATTTTCCATGAGATACGCTATCAAGGAGATGGTTTGAATTGTCTTGCCCAATCCCATTTCATCAGCTAATATTCCATTGAGATTGTTGTTAAACAAAGACAACATCCATTGAAGCCCTTCCAATTGGTATTGTCTTAGTTCTCCACCTTGAAGTATTGATGGTTGCTCTGTTACCTGTAGGATTTTGAAAATTTTTAGATAATTATTACTTTTGTAAAATCAAATCAATTTAGCTAAAATCTCATCATAGGCCACTGCTGCGTGCGTTTTGAAACTGATTATGAAATAGTGAATTAAAGTATTTGAATCCAAAGTACAAAAAACTTAACTTCTATTAACTGTAAAATATGTTCTTTAGACTGTTTACTAGTTTTCTTAATCTTTTATCATATGTATTTTAAACAATCATCTTTTTTGTAGAAATGATAACATTGACAATGTCAGCAAAGACACCTTTAAAATGAGGAAATAAAGTTAAGTAAATAAATAACTCAGGTTTGTTCTTTGATAATCAGCAATGTTGCAGCTGGTAGATTTTGGCGCATAGATAATTAGATAGTTATAACCAAAATCACTTTAGCCAAACACTAAAAAATGATTTTTCAGTTTCATAATGCAAACCCCTTAAATGGTTTTTGACAGAACACTAGCTATGCCAAAGGGTGTTTTATGCAATTATGATTTAGTGTATAGTACCTTCTCCTGAATTGAATGAATGACTGAATTATATTGTCTCTGGCCTTCAAGCAAGTCAGATGTCTTTACTCCATTATCATTTTTGGTATCAACTAAACCATCATCATCCACGTCATCATCAGCATCAGGAGTTGGTAAGTTGGGTTGTGGAACACTCAAGGGTTCTATACCATCATGCTCGGCATCTTTTTGACGTCTAACAGCAGCTCCTAAACGAACAAGAAGATCATTCGTCTTCCCTAAAAGCATTGTTAACCGTTCATTCTTGCTTTCCTCAACCATTTTCATGTACGCTTCTTGATCATCTGATTTTAAAGCTTGAAACCTCAATTTCTCTTGTCTTGTAGCACGCTGCCTTTGCCTTCCATGCCATGCCTGATTCACAGAACTCACATAAACTTTGAATCTTTCTGACGCAAAATGAAGAGGTCGGATGAGTTTGATAGCGGTTCAAAACAGGTGCTATGTTGTTAGGTAGCTTCGACCAGAAAAATTCTTTGCAACAAAAAAAACAATTCTTTAATAAAAACTAGTCCACTTTAATTCTTCAGATTGTCACAAAAATAATCACCTCCTAAAAGGGGGTAGATTTACCATTCGGCTAAGCAAAATCATTCCCTACCTGTACATTCCTAGAACTTTGTTTTTAATCCTTGTGGACAAGTACTTTGGGACCAAGGGTATAACTATTTCAAGAATAATCTGATATAACATAATTTAAGAGATTTTACACCATACAAAAATTCCCTAGGTATGTGTAAACAGTAAATGCATATATGTGTATATAGAAATATGAATTGCAAACCTGAACACCATCATTCCTTTGCTTGCGACGTTTCTGAGAGGCCTGCACTTGCAACTGGAGTTCCCTTATTGCATTAAATATGTCTGCAAAGAATTTCCTCTTCTTTGTTTCTACTCTGTTCTTTACTTCTTCCTCCAATTTTGTTAGTCTCTGCAACAAGTGATGACATGTGAGAAGCATATACATTTAACAAAAACTGAAAACATAAAGAACATCTATTACAAATAAAAAAAATAAAATCTTCATGGTTCATGATTAATCAATGGGCAGCCATTAGGCCCAAAGATCAAAACGAATCAGACAAAATTTAGCTAATTTAGTTTAAGCCTGCTAGTAATATAAAAGATCAATGATATTGATGCTTTGATTTTTTTATTTTTAATTAGCTGCAAATAAGATACTATTGCTTTTCTAATCTTTATCTCAGAGCTGCTGCAGAAAGCTGCATGTAAAAGATTATAATACATGTATAGACCAAACCCAAAATCAAATAACCAACTGCAGTCAAGGGCCAAAATATCGGTTTTAAGATTGGAAAAACAAGATATTACAACACTGTTGTCTTACGAGACAGATGAGACAGTAAGGGATCATGTAAGATTTCCTAATGGCAAGTGTTTTTTTCTTACAAAGTAAGCTAGTTTACTGCTAAAAAAATATATATTATTCATCAGGAGTAGGAACTGTTAATACAATAAATGTATATGATAGATAAATATAATTTACATGAAATGGTTCATGCACAAATCCGGCCATGTAGACAAGGAGGGGTCTAAAAATGTACATCTATCTAGTGGCCATGCACTTCAAGCACACTCATATTATAAGCTAAGATTTCTATGACTAACAAAAATCCTTTGTGGGAATATGTTAAAATTTCCTAATCCAAGATCACAAAAACATTAACTAAAGAAAGACTCAGCCGGATGAGTTAGAATTGTGACAATTGTCCCCCAAAGCCTAACTTCAAATGCATAAAATCCTGTGAAATTGTATAATATTGATATTCTAATCATATTACATATTGATTATAAATTCAAAACTGAAAAAAATATCGCTTGTGAATCAACCCAGCGCTCACAAGCCAATAAGCCATCCTCAGCTTATACAAAAGCAATAGACCAGTTTCAACCAAACTCGTTTTTACACATGTACGTTTGTGTTACAATGCTTATGCCTTATAGAAGCTACTGCTCTTTCATGATGGTGGGCCTTCCATGCTAGTAACTTAAGTTTATGTGATTAAAGAAAGAGCATTGATTTAAGGATACATACTCCAAACCATATTTGTAGTGTCAAAAGTATAACGAATAAAAAAAATAGTATAAGATAGAAAATTGCCTCAGCATCTCGTTTCTTCTTCAGATGGTTGTCTGAGTCAACACCAAAAGCATCTCCCACACCATATGAAGGACGAGACAACCTCATCATGCCCCAATCAAAAAGTTGCTTCTCAGGATGCCCACAATTTAAAGATAGCATGTACTCTGACCTCACATTTGACCTCACCTTCCTTTGCAACTCAGCTAGCTGGAATGTAAGATACATGTTTCATTAGACTGATTAAGTTTCACTGAATTATATAATGCCTTAAAAGTAAACACTACTATCACAACAACAATATAATGCATGTTAATTAGACAAGAGTTTCTAAACTAGATCCTACCTTAAGTCCATAGAGTTCAAGCAAACACTTTGCCTGCAGGTCCTCACCTCTATTTGTAGGCAATTCTGAGATCATGACAAAGACAAGTTAACAAAATCATTGAGTTGTCAATGTATCTTCTGCGTAGAGAATATAAATTACTAAGCAATCTTAGTATTTCTTTAGTAAACTATAAATGCTTATTCTAAGTGTGACAACCTTCAAGTTGGGTCAAACGACTCTGGATTTGGCTATCAATCCGATTTTTCCTTGCTTCTGCCAATTCAGATCCACTTAGATGATTCGATCGATGCTTAAACAAAGCATCCTGAAGGTCAGCCACTAGATCACCACCATTTGAAAATTGAATGTTGTTCTGTAATTCACAATAAGAGTCAACAATCAAGTTAAGGAAAACAAATGATCAAATACTCTTCAAGTGAATCCTAAGTATAGATTTGTTCTGCTTAAAATCCAAAACGTTCTAGCAAATTGCACATCATTAGAATTTCCTAGATAAGGAAAGTACATCTTGTAATACCAACAATCAAAAGATAAGTTCTTCTCTGATATACTTTAAAAGCCTAAGTGATTATACTTTAAAAGCAAAGGAATACAACAATCAATCCAGCATACATGCAAATAAAAGCCTACGCCATCCGTAATTTAGTTCTTAATTCCACATTCCATCACAGGTTAACTTTCACAAAAAGCACACAAGCTCACATAACTACCGCTAGCTGACATACGTATCCATGGCACTAATCTGCCAGTTACGCGCCTAAAACTAACGAATCCAAAATTGATGTAAAAAATAAATTATAAACAAACATAAAGCCTATTCCACAATCAACAAACACAAACTCACAAACGAGAATACCTATTCCACAAAGTCAATACTTCCTCATAGAACAAAATCCAGTTAACAGTTAGTTACAACAGAAGAAACAACCGATTAATGAAAACAGCTCACAATGAATCACATAACTAACCCTAGCTGACGAATACAAGTTCACATCAGGCAACATTACCATAATTTCACTCAAAATCATACATACCTGTAACCAAATCTAAACTTAGAAGCACATATCCATAGCACTAATCTGACAATTGCATCCAAAATCGCATCCTAAGTCCTAACAAATCCAAAACTGATGTAAACAAATGAATTACAAAAAACACACAGCCTAAACCTGCAAATTCTCACAATCAACTATACCTATTCCACAAATTTAACAAAATCTAATTAACAGTTGGTTACAACAGAAGAAACGATTGATGAAAACAACTCACCGGCGATGAAGCATCGACAAGTTGTATACCGGTTCCAGATCCAGCGTCATCGGCGGAGGTGTAGATGGAAGAAACGGCATCGAAAACATGAGTTGGAAGAGGGAGATTGCGAGAGATGAAACTAAGAGCGGAGATTAGAGTTTTGGTGTCGTCTAAATAGGCATCTTCTGGCAAAGATGAAGATGAGCTCTCAATCACCTGAGTGCTCATGGCGGGAGGCAACAACAACCCCGTTTGCTCCTAATTTTCAAAAAATTTTAACAAAAATTGTATATCATATGATTATGATATCATTCGCCTCTTGGCTCTGTGCTCGTCCCTTAACCTACTACTCGATACACAAATTATTATTAATAAGATAAAATCCCTATTGTTGCACTTTGGGTCTGATTATCTCTAATTTACCAAATTGCCCTTCAAACTATTGCACGTTTACTGTCGGTAACACTATGTTAGTAAATATACTTGTCAACGTCAGGACTATAACTTAATATTTTCAAGAGAGGCAAAACATCTTACCTACTCATTGGACTGCTATACCAACAAAACATTGATAACCAGTACACTTATCACTTTACTATTTTGTTCTTGTACACGAGTAAATATGATAATATCAAGAGTAAATTATGACTTTAGTTCATGTGGTTTTCTGGTTGGTTGTAACTTTTTACGTCTAATAGTTTCCATTCAAACATGATAAAGCATGCATTGACAACCAACACGTCTTTGTTCTGTTTAACTTAATACTTTGGGATTCCTTACGTTTGATTCCGTGGAGCTGCTTAATCGAGTCCAATGAAGTATTCATAGCTTTGTTATGACCTCAAGATACATGAGTGTAGTGTTTAAACAACTTGATTTTGACATTCAAAAAGGGTTAACGGATGCAGTTTGTTGAATGTTTACTTTCTATTTCGAATTTCGATATAAATAAAGTTTGAAATTGTTATAGTTTTAAGAAAATACTTTAAAAACGTCCAATTTAAGCATTGTAGTTTTAAATATGTCGCAATCAACTACGAGACAATAACCTTTATCTATTTTATTTGTTAAGTATATGCAAAATGACCAAAATACCCTTAAATTTAATTAGTTACCTTGTGATAGGTTTCCTTTGGTTTATCGGGTATTCAAGCTAGCATTGGTTTTAACGGTTGTAATCGCAACCGTTCAAATATGTTTTTCTAAAATGAAGTTTATCAAGACGGATTTACGCAATCTAATGGGTGAGGAGTATTTGAACAACACTCTCATTTGCGTTATTGAATAGGAAGCTTTTTTAAAGTAAAATAGGAAGATGTAATGACTCGATTTCAGGCTATCAAAAATCGAAGAGAAGACATCTATTAGGTATGTGTTTAAGTTTATTTATTTACGTTTTTTTAGTTTTAGTACATTTACATTGTATGAAACCACGGTTGAATTTTTTTTAGCGTTACCCCTCTAATTTTTGTCTAGATCCACAGCTGATTGTAACCGAGTTTAGATAGTAACTTTAACAAATGTTAATTTTATTGTTAACTTCAAGGGCATTTTAATATTTTCACGTTAAAAACACTTTTTATGTAACTTAGATACATGATTATTTGTAATTATATTATACATAGATCGTTTATGTAACATTAACAAATGTTAATTTTATTGTTAACTTCAAGGACATTTTAATATTTTCGCATTAAAAATACTTTTTGTGTGACTTAGGTAAGTGATTATTTGTAATTATATTATACATAGATCGTTTATTTAAACATTTATCAACTAAAAAGTAAAACCCAACCCGTCCCCACCCACCCTCATCATCATGTCCCTCACCACACCATTTGCCGACCACCATCCTCATGTCATCACCTGGCGACCACCATCCCCATGTCATCATCATCTTATGACCACCACCAATCCACCATCCCCACAGTCGTACGAGCCCATGCCTCCCTCCTCACCTAAACCAACCAAACCCTTTCCATATTATCTAAAATCCACCTAAACCGATGTCCACACATCCTGATTAAACTCTTCTCTTCAGAACATCATACAACAACCACCGTCTACCATTATCGACCAACCCGTTTTAATTTCCCTCACCAGTCGAAACCCTCTAATTAAAAGCCATCTAACTAATATTATCTAACAACCCAAAATAGATTTTCTCCCAAACACGCACACACATCCTCAAAATCTACACTTAAATTCACATAATATCTATTTATAAGACTTGAACCCTCATCAACTTCATAAAAATAAACGCCGAAATAGACACGTCACCGTCAGTAACAAACGGAAATAACGTTCAACGGAATGTTTTCATTATATTCATTTCATTATAAACATATGAACACAAACAAAATGTTTTGAAAGTATAAGTTACACTTTTTTGCTTATGTCTGTCAATTCATTATTCATGAAAATGCTTACAAAACTTTTAATAATCTTATCTATTTCCTTAATGAACGAAGAACAATAAAAAGCAATTCTTGTATATTAATTTGTTCAAGAACGAACTAACACAAATAAGCATCACCTCAGCACTCACTCGGTTCATTTACATCTGTATATGTTGCACTTTAGTTCATAAAGAAACCCCGAATCGATTACGCAACCTTTACTGGGATGAAAGAAGCAAAATTTGATTTACATAGCAATGTAACCATGAATAAAATACCAAAAGACCAAAGATAAACACGTCAATGAACAACAATGGCTCAAATATTCACAACTTCTGAAATATAACAAAAGAAGCAGACGTAGACATGCGGTACATGCAAACTAAACAGCAAAGCATTGTAAAACGATTATTAAAACAAAACACGAGATCCATCTTGGAGATGCCAACACAAGAACGCAGGGGAAGTGGAAACAACACAGACAGACATACAAACAAACACTTGTTAATAGTCTCTAACATAAAGAGGCAAGTACCTCCAACAAGGAAGCAGCAAATTGCATTTGGGTATCCTCGTTGATTGTTAGGAAGAGTGGCACGTGTACAAACAGGGATTTTATCCCATTCTGCTCTGCAAATCGCAGGGAATGGTAGTACACGTAATTGCATACAAAGCGACCCGCATCGTCAGAGGTTACCACATCATAACCCATTTTTGACAAGGATTTGGTTATCTCGTCCACAGGAAGAACTGTCTGCACACACAAGTTGAACTTGACGTAAGCCTAGCCTCATAAGATAACGGGTCAGGGAAGGTTGTGTTGGGTTGTCAAAACTTGTAATACAATCATGGTACAATTATTTTAAACAAAACAATATACTAGGTTGTAAACACTTCATTATGCCATCGGCTACTTGAACTCACTTGACCCGCTTTACTTCCTAGCAAAGAATTTAGTTTTACAAGTTGGACCCGTTAACAATAAAATATTATCTTGTATCGCCTCAATGTCGATTTAACGGGTTCAACAAGAATGTGAAAGGATAAGATTCACAGTTCAATTTAAAAACATAAATAGAACATTTCAATGAGACCGGTTAAAATTTAAAACAAAATTACGACCATAAATTTCCTTAGGTATATAAGAAACCGATAAGATTATACCTTTCTTGCTTTTAAAATGCCACCATCTGAAGGAATAATAGGCACTTTCTGAAATAAAAAAAAAGAGCAATGGCATTACAGACCATATATATAATAGCAGTAATAAAGTGTGGTGAAGGAGTTAAAACTGACCTGAGGCTTCCATCCCATCTCATCAGGACACCGGAACGTAGCTTCATTTACAGCCTGATGCTCAATAGCAAATCTTGTGGCCCCACTATTAACTCCAAAATGTAGCTGCAATATTTATTCGAAACAGGCATGAAAATGCTCCTACAGATTGACATCAATAATAAAAGGAAACTGTTGTACGCCGTACGGATACAAACTGTGTAAAATTGTAAATATCAGGATAAAACTAGTATGCATTATACAATAGCCTGTTCCGAGGTGCTCTACTATAACATGGCATAAGAGACGCAGGTTTTACACCTTTACTTCCAAGTTTCCACTAAGCAATGAGTTTTAAGCTCCTTCAAAATTTTCTATTCTTTCACTTCATCATTTCAATGTCATGATCAAAAGATTCGTAGACCAGGTAAGTAGATATAAGCATGAATTATGATTCGTAAGGATAATATACAACCCTTCAATTTTCTATTCTATGCAGCATCTAAAGGCATCTCATTTCATACCCAAAAGCAAAAACCTAAAAGGCTATCTCTTGCTTCATTTCACATTTTCACATACTATCATTTACAAATTACAATACTCATTAAGGACTAGTATAGAAAAAAGCAACTGACCAGAATCACTTTAGACGAATCTGATTGATGGGCGTCTTTGCTGACAGCAGATTGTAACGTCTGATATAAAGGAACAAGAGCTCCCTGGCCTGCAGTCTCAAGAATCGTGCAACTACCAAGATTCACTCCCTTCGGTGTACCTTTCTTCTTAAAATACTCCTCCAAATTCCTAACAATTGTCTCGGTTGGATTGTCTGAAACTCCATGAAATTTCTTAAACCCTGTCACATGGAACGTTACTGATGGAGGCCCTTCTGATCCCATTAACCAACACTTGATAAATTAAAGATCAAGAATAGACAATAACCTCAAAACTCCAAATCAGTACAGATTTACCTACAAAAAAAAATAGTTATCATTTAACATGAAATCCAACCAAACAAGTTACATAAAACTGATACAAATTAAGTTACAATTTTTTGTTAAACGATTCATAATAGACCGTGCTGTTTGGCAAAATCTGAATCAATAAGTGTTGAACCATTAAGAGGCTCTATCGATGGGAGGGAGGTTGGGGTAGAAGTGCAAAAGAGGGTAAAATTGGTATATGTTCCATTCAACATCTCTTTGCCCCTTAACCATTCAGCGCTGAACTAAACTATTAAGAGACTCTTTTCAATGAAACAAACGCTCTTAAAGCTGAATGTTGAATGATTCAACACTAAACTGAACCATCTAGAGGTGAAACAAAAATTCACATCTGTTTCTCATCCACATCCCATAGTTACACTAAAAATCGCTACCTTTTCTCTCATTTTCAATCAAACAATGTTTTTTTATATCTTTATCGTTAAAACTAATGTGAAGAAAAACGTCTTCCCAAATATACAGATGAACGGTAACATTTGATTTCTCCTCACTCACACTCACTTCCTAAACTATGCATAACCCACTCACAAATATATGCTATAGAACGTGCTTTGAATGATCTAATACACTATATCATGGCTTTAACTCGATTCATAGGTTATCAATCAACAAAAGTGATCACCAAATCAAAGTATATGATTATCAAATAGTAGATTAATAATTAGTTATGCACATGTGTGTGTATTTTGAAGTAGTTAAGTGAATCCAATATGAGATGATCAGTTTGAAACTACTAAACAATCCTATTTAATCAAATATCAAACATAACAAGTGAGAAATTATACATACATCAGAAAATAGACATACAGAAACGAAATTTGATGAGGCGAATTAAGATATTTATGATATGGTTGATTGATTGATTTATTACCTGATGATTGAATCGTGCGGGAAAAATGAAACCTAGATTGGCTACAACCACCGGTCTTATCTGTACAAACAAAGCGATTAAACAAACCAAAAGTTTATACTAATTCATTCATATTCGATTTTTCAATAATCACATTCATGAAATTACACGTGTTATCCATGTTTTTTTAGAGGCTGTTTCGGATTTTGCTTGTTTAATTTTTTTTTACAGCGAAACGAATAAAGTCCGGCTACCCAGGGTAACCCAATGGCGAAAGGTGACCCCAAACATTCTGCGAACACAAACAACGCTAGGTAGCCGAAGCCCGCCACCTATTAAACCAACTCTAATTCGGGGGAAACCCACTAGCCCGTCCGCCCGTAGGCACGACAACAAGCTAGCGGTAAAACCCGTTTTGCTTGTTTAATTAAAATTGTTTTTTTTTCACACCACTCCGAACTTCTCGATAAACGAAAACGAGAGACGAACGAGGTTGATTCCTCGTAGACGACGTCGTGAATTTTGCCCGTTATAATGCTAGCGTTTGATAAATTTGACCGTTTTGGCATTTAATAAAATAATAATAATTTTACTTCATTTAACACTAATAATAACTAGGTATATTGGTTTTCACTGATCCCAACTATTACCTTTTGTCTTCTACTGGTCCCAACTATTAAATTGGTTGTCAACGGTCCCAACTTTTATCACTTTGGTAACCACTGGTCCCGTCGTTAAATTTTTTTAACGCCGTTAAGTTTTTTTCCAAATTCAAGACCGATGTTTTAGACCTTTTGATCGGAAAGATAATACTTGTCGATTGATGTAAAAGTTTTCTCGAAAAGGCTCTCTGAACTATAAAATTTTTACATTTGATTGATGCACCGTTAGGTTTAAACACCCGATCGAAGCACTATTTTGTTGTTCGGAGCGCCGTTTCGAGGTAACTTTTCCATCAATCGACTTATATTATCGTTCCGATCAAAATGCTTATAACATCGGTATTGAATTTGGAAAAAAACTTAACGGCGTTAAAAAAAATTTAACGACGGGACCAGTGGTTACCAAAGTGATAAAAGTTGGGACTGTTGACAACCAATTCAATAGTTGGGACCGGTAGAAGACAACACTTAATAGTTGGGACCAGTGAAAACCAATATACCTAATAACTATTTTCAACATACGTTCACATCTTTTCATCCATTCTCTCATCTTACCTTTTATACAATCACTCAGTTTTATGCAACTGCTTCTTATACAATCATGAATCGTGAAAAAAAACCCGCAAACCCAAGAAATTAAGAGATAAAGGCGGTAGAGGTCAATCGAGTTTGAGCTAACACTAGAACAACTGTCAATCACAATAGGGTTACCCACAACAACAATCCGTATCTGGAATGCCAATTGAGTACGCTCCGGGTAGATTTGGTTTAGATCCAAACTTTTACTTGCGTAGTTGCGTGCAATGTGTGATCATTTACCTCCACACCGAACTGAACCGTATCACAACGAACCATTCTAAAACCCAATGCGTGATCCACAATCGTATTCTAATGATTTCACGGATTTGCTAGATGAAGAAATGAAAACATTTATCGCACAACATCAACAACCGTTCAAACAACAACATCTAGAACAAGAACTAACATCAATGAAGCGTCAAAATTGGACCATCATGGAAGAAAAACCATGCTTGTCGAAGGATGGTGTAAAATTTCGAAGGACGAAGATGTCGGGGGCTTTCAAAAGGCATAGACTTTTAGGGCTGTGTTAAAACATACTTTCTGATGAAATTTCCCGATTCAACACGCTTGGAGGATTCGTTGAGCTAAAGTATAAGGAAATGATCAAACATATCAACGTATTCCAAGGAATTTACATCCAAACGATATACTTTATTTTATTATTATAAAATTATTGTTTACTAGTCTTTATACTTTATTTTATAATTATAAATTTTAATGTTTTACTAGTTTTTATACTTTGTTTTTTAAACTTAATTTAAATAATGTAGAACAATCGTTAGGGTAGTTATACAAATGATGAGGATATTATTTAAAATGTGAAAGAGGTGTAACTTAACAACAAAGTTCAAACAACATAAAATGAAATTACTCTCAGTAATGTAATACAAAATTGTAAACAAACATAATCACATTTTTTAAAATCAGAAAAATTCTAACCAAACATAACCATAATAATCTCAAACACTACAAAAAATAATTATCACATGCCTGCCAAATGCACATGTAACACTACAATACAATAGCACCAAACACTACTATTTGAACACACACGTCTAAAATAGTACTAAAATTCTATATTGTTTGTTTATTTTTTCCATTGGGTCTTTGTGTGTGATATTAATAAGTTTTTCCCCGGGTTTGAATCCCTCATTTTGTGTTTGTGGGATATGTCATATGTGTTTAGTTTTATTGATCAAGTGATTTTTTTCTTTTCTTTTCAATCTTTATATGCCTTTTATTTTAAACAAGATTATAAAAATTGACAAGAGTGCCGATTAAAACAACTCCTCTTGAATTTACCGATACAAAAGTGTTAATCGGTTCCTTTAAATCACTTTAAAAATAAAGCAAGTTGAAGGAAAAGGAATCATATTTTATTGCAATACTTTGTTAAATTAAATCATTTTTTTTCCTAACAAACAAAGCAATACATTAGAACGTGTGTTAAGTCGCTAATGATTTTTTAGTTTGATGATTTAAGGAAGAGGTAAGAAACTTTGTTTTTTTTTTTAAATTATGAATTTTAGTTATGACATTAACAAATTCTATATAATTCTAAATGTGAAGGTCGGTGACACCGACACGTGTCACCGACCAATTCGTCAACGTATTTTTTTAATTTTAAATTTTTATATATTTATGGTTTTGACTTCTGACTTTGATATATTTACGGTTTTGACCCCTGACTTTGGCGTATATACGTTTTTGACCATCGACTTTGACTTGTCACTTTGTAACTTTAAACCGTTACTCTACTTTGACATATTCACAACTTTGCTTCCCAGTTTTGACATCTAAGTTTGGATATTTCTCCGTCTTTTAATATGCGACTTTACACCGTAATGTTCGAGACATGAAATTTTCTTTTACGTGTTTACGAATTTGACCCTACTATTCTTCTTTGACAATTCTGGTATTAACCATCTGGTTTCAACTTATTTTAATTTTGGCGTTTACGTTTTTTATATACTCTTCTTTTAATATGTTACGTATTATAACTTCGCACCGTAACGTGTGATACATGGAATTTTTTTATCAACGCATGTGACGAAGTCACAGACGCAAGACCCGGCTGCCGCAACGCGCGGCCCGGCACAGAAACCTAGTTATTACTACCTTCTAACTACTAACTAACGGGTAGTTTAGAAAGAAAAGAAAAGATTAAATTGCGTTCATTCGTATGATTTATTTTGTAGTAATCAATCATATATGCGATTCTTCATTTAGATTATTTTCTTTTTTCCTATAATACACAACCGTGAGAAAAAATACGTTTATTTTTAACCATAGATTTATTTATATTAAACAAAATGGATAGCTAGAGCCTAGAGACTAGGGTGGTCCCTAACTTATCTTTATCTGTCTTTTTTCCATGTTTACATACACATGTAAGAAAAATTATATATAGTAGTAGAGTGCAATTTTAATCCAGTGTACTGATATTATTAGTAGTTTCAAATTTATTTTAGTAGTTTTGGTGTATTTAAATTTATTTTTTAACATAGTCTTGAATATTAACTTTAACCAATTTTTCGTTAAGTCTCCCTTACATTCGAAGTGAATATGTCATCTTGCATTTTTTTGACGTGCGACTGAATAAAAATGTTAACGTACATAATGACCTTGATAAAAGATGAGAGAAATGACGTTTTTACCCATTAGATGCGAGCACGTTAGATAGATTTAATAGAAAATTGTATGAAGTTAGTATTCGGGATCATTTTTGTTGGAAAATAAAATCACAAAGACTAAAACTATTAAAATATAAATGAGACTGTTAATTATATTAAAACACAAAAATCAAAACTATAGTTTAGTGCATATATAGATTATAGAGTGTTCCTTTTTACTATGCTTCATACATATTAGATTCTTCTTAAAAGCACCTAAATTTGTTAGATTAAAATCACACTAACTTCTTGCCTCATACGATCGTTTAGTTGATGAGTGATGCTACTTACTTAGGATGATAGTGTTTTTTTCTCTCATGTCACATCAACAGTCGGCTTTCTTCAAATTTTTTAACTTTGGAGGGTCGGCTTCACAAGTTTTTTGTGGTACGGTACAACATTAAAGCTTCCGTGATGTTCGGTGAGAAATGAGAAATAATCACTTACGCTCTTGCGAGATGCCCATTTGGACTTTAATCTATATATTATTCATGTGATTTTTATGGCAACAATATGGAGTCTCTGAAAGCATAGAAACAACATTCTCTTCAATCGGGTAAAGCCTTCGGTTGATAGGGTGGTTAGCGATGTCTTGGTTACCTCTTCCGTGTGGTTGGCGGCTAGAAGTAGGGGCAATGCCCCGACACTTTTTAGGAGCATCCCATTCAATCCTAGATGACTTACTTCTTGTTTCTGTCTTGTTTGTTGTTTCCCATGATTTGTAATCGTTATGAGGTTCTAGTTTTTTTTGTTAGTCTCGTTTATTAATCTAATTTTGCTTTGCCGTTCAAAAAAATATAATAAACAAGTAAATGAGAGCTCAATTTATCCCAATTACGTGACTGGTCATTTACCTTTTCCCTTTATTTTGTTCACTCAAAACAAGTTACATTGCCTTTTTCTAAATTCTTAAATCCTTATTAGTAAGAGTTTAATCTTTTCTTATACGGCGTGTGTAATACATGGGCGTTTAACCTAATAAATTTTAGAGTAAATTGCAGTTTTGGTCTATGTATTTTATATTTTTAACATTTCCAATTCCAACCTAACAGAAATAGTCTCGAGCTCTAAATCCATTCACGTTTCCTTTAACCCTTCCTCACGTGCCCCATGAAAGTTCAACTAAAAACGAAGAGAAATGTCTTTTTTATCCTTCACACATTGACTAAAACTCTTAGAGTGCATTAAACCTGTTAATGATGTCATAAGGAGCAAAACCGCATTTTACCCTACATTTTATATACTCGTATTAATTCGGAAATCTTTTACTTTTTCTATAACGTCAATTACCATTGAAAAATCAAGTCATCCACTGTAAAAAACAGTCCAACTAAACAACCAAATCAAGGAGAAAACCATCACATTATAAAAAAACCTCATCAAGATCAAGATTTATACATGACGATCCTCGTCTCCATTCGATTGAGGCAAAAGATTAACACATATATTTTTAAGTATATCAAGTGAATCACAATTAAATAAAGAATAATACTACTTTTATCATAAGACGGATACGAAACATAATTTGGCAACATGCTTATAAAGGGACATAATCATGACGTTACGTGTGAGATTCCAGCCCCCCTCCCTATAAACTAACTAACACAATCACTCTCATTTATACACCCCATCACTCATTTCTGCAATTAAAATACACACACCATCACCCAATCATCAATCATACCATTAAATTCAAGACATTTAATCCAGAGAAATGGTGTAATTTGCAGAGGATATTTCGCCATTTCCAAGATTATTTGTTTCTAAGTATATAAAACTTTTGTAACTTATTGTTCTTCTTTTGAGTTGGGGTTTGGTAAAATGATATTTCTGCAAATGGGTATGATTTAGTTTTTGGTAAAGTTGTGATCTTTCTTGTTTATGATCCTCCATACTTCATAAACTTTGTAACTTATTGTTCTTCTTTTCATTTGGGGTTTGGTAAAATGATCTTTCTGCAAATGGGTATGATTTAGTTTTTGGTAAAGCTGTGATCTTTATCAGTTTCTTGTTTTGATCCTTCATAGTTCATACTCAGTTTAGTTAAGCTGTTGAAAAGGGTAAATTTTAATTTTACTGTTGAAAGGGATTTTTCATTCGGATAATTTTCTTGATTTTCTTATCTTTTGATGCTGATTTTTTATGTATGTTTTAGTTGGATGATTTGATTTGTTTCTTGAAAATGATATATTGTCTTCTTTTTTAATTGCTTTAATCTTCAAACAATCACATCATAAGTCATCTTGTAACTGATATATATGCATTTTTTTGTTCAGATTTAAAGGGATACTAGCTATTTTGTGATCTTTCTTAGATATAACTAATATAAGTTAATTTCTCTGCTTGATTTTGAAGGTATTTCCTTTAAAAAAAAATTCTTTAATTCCACTGTTTTTAATCATCTAACTTTACTTAATATTTATGATTTTAGGTGCTTGGAGTAGGTATTAAGGAGCTAAATTTTCTTTTACTAGAAAAGGAAAAAAAAAAATGAAAGAACTGATTCTGGGCTTGATATACTTTCTGGAATATTGAAGATCCAAATCAGTTAGGCTTCTTTTTTTTTTTCATGCTGGAGCGATGGCTTGCGTGTTAACTTCCGAGTCAAGGCGTTTATATTCTTGGTGGTGGGATAGCCACATTATCCCCAATAATTCAAAATGGCTTCAAGAGAATCTTGCTGGTATGCATGCTTTCTTTTTCTATTCTGTTATTGATGAATGATTTTTACTGTAGGCAGTGAATGAAGTATAAAGTTTACCCTTGTAATAGATCTGCCATTGTAGCCTTGAATTTGTTGGACTTGCACTATTTTTATCATAGGCAATGATAGTGTTTCCTTAAAGGTAAAGCATTATTTTCATTAAAAAACAAGCTTTTTACTTAGGGATTAGGAGAAACAGTTCTTTATTTTTTTATTTTTTTAATATCATTTTCATGAAGAAACAAGTTATTTTCAACAGCCTTATTGTAGTAAAGGAAATGTTTACTGTTGTTGAATCAGTAAATTTTCGCTTGCCTCCATGTAGTTTGATGATGTTTTCTAGCCAATGGAGTTGGATATATCTTGTCACCCACCGCAGTTCTTAGTTTATACCGTATAGGTGGCTAAATATGCAGCTTGGATAGCATTTCAAGTAGGTATTGGTCAAAACGGGTAAATAAAGTTGTACTGGTTACAATATAATTTCTGAATAAAGTTACCTCAAAGATAGTATGCATTAAAAGTAAACTTCTGGTGACTTTCAACCCGTTTGAACTTTGAACTATTCGACCCATTTGACTCGTTTACTTGTTTACCAAATCTATTTGGTTTAACCATTTGACCTTTTAAAGATTAAACAAATAATAAGTCAAAGGACCAACTTTTAAGTAATATATGAGCATTTGTTCCAGTGTTTGAGTGGGCATTCAGGATCTGATTATGAATATTGTTTATGACTGCTTAAGAATCAAATTGATTAGATTTGAATAAAGCAGTAAGCAAGTAATGTAAGGATACCTATTGTTAATAATAATGTATGATTTCAATCAATTTTTGTTAAATTAATTTTGATTCTTCATAGCTCAATAATCCTGAAAACACACAACTGCAAAAACTATCTTATTCTATACTTCTGATGTATGACATGAAAAATGTATGTGTTTTGCAGACATGGATACCAAAGTCAAATCCATGATCAAGCTCATTGAAGAAGATGCAGATTCCTTTGCAAGAAGAGCTGAGATGTACTATAAGAAACGTCCCGACCTCATGAAACTGGTTGAGGAGTTTTACCGAACATATCGTGCATTAGCCGAAAGATATGATTACGCCACCGGTGAGCTCCGTCATGCCCAAAAAGCTTTACAAGCAGCTTTTCCGGATCAAGAACCATTTGCTCTACTAGATGATTCATCATCTTTAGTCGACCCCAGTGCTCAAAAGAACGAACCTTTTAGTTTAGAATTGTTTCTGGAAGGTAAGTTGCAGTATACCAATGAGAAAGATGGAATGGATAAACGAGCACTTGGGGCAGAAAGTGATGTTCAGGACATGATGAACACACTCGCGGGGTTGAAATCTGCAAACGATGTGGATCTTTTGCAATGCGGGATATGCCAGGAAAAGATATCTGTTTTGGAGAAGAAGATTGTGATCGCTGAAGATGAGGCCAAAATGTTTTCTGAGCAAGCTGTTAAAGCAGAAATGGAAGTTGAGCAGCTTAAAATCGCTCTTTTGAAATTAACTGAAGATAAAGAAGCTTTGCAGGTTTCATATGCGCAATGCCTTGAGAAGTCATACAAGTTAGAACTTGATCTCTCTTCTGCTCAATCAGATCATCAACGCCTCACCATCGAGATTGTAAACAGTACGAAAAAACTTAAGCGCGCTGAAGAGATTTGTGTTTGTTTGGAGATGTCAAATCAATCTTTGAAGATGGAAGTGCGTGACTTATCTAAAAAAATCATGTTAAAAGATCAAGAATTATCTGCCAAACATGATGAGTCGAAGAGTACAAAAGTTGAATTTGTAGGTTTAAAGGAAACGCAGGAGGTAGCATTGCAGATGGGTCAATGCACAGATGTGCAGAAAGAAATCTTTAAGTTGAAAGAAGAAATTACCACGAGTCAACAAGAGTTAACCGGTTTGAATCCAGAATCGTTCGGGTCATCGGTAAAGTATAATCTTGTAGTAGAAAGAAGCATGGTGGCTTCTCGGTTGGAAAGTGTCCAGAAGAGATTACAAAGTCTTGAAAATCAGTTTATGCAATTTGAGAAGGAAAAAGAACAAGAGAGTTGTATGATGATGAACCAGAAGCGGTTGGATGATATAGAGAATCATATTCAAGAATTTCACAAACTGAAGAAAGAAGAAGTGCAGGAAGAACTTGATAAAGCTGTGATTGCACAGTTTGAGAACTTGATGTTACACGAGTTTGTAAAGGAAGTCGAAGAAGAGAACTACTTTTTGTCGGTTGAGAACCGGAAACACATTGAGGCATCCAAGTTAGCAGATAAACTGATTTCCGAGCTCGAGACTGAAATTCTTGAGCAACAGGTTGAAGAAGAGCTCTTGTTAGTTGATGTTGAAGACTTGAGATTGGGGATTCATCAAGTATTCTCGTCTCTTGAGTCCGGTTCAAACTCTGCAAAGATATCAGTTGAAGAGATTGTTGGTAAAATCAAGGATTTGAAGAAGTGTTTGTCAAAAGAAGAAGGCGATAAGCATCGGCTACTGATCGAGAACATCGTCATCTCAGCTCTCATCCAGGAATCAGAATCACACAAGGAAGACTTGATGAACAAATATGGAACCATGGAGAACGACTTCTTCAAGGTCAAGAAAAATAATCTTGAACTCATTAAAGTGAACAAGAACTTGACTTTAGAACTTAAAGAAAGAGAGAATGAGCTTGAACTGTGGAGTGCAAAGTTTGTTTTTGATCTTCAGATATCGAATACGCGTGACATTTTCTTTGAAAGTAAAGTTCATGAGCTGGCTGAAGTTTGTGAGACTCTTGAAGCTGAAACTGCATCGAAAGATCGAGAGATTGAAGAGATGAAACAGAAGGTGAGTGTTATGGAGAGGGAGATTGACGGGTTAAAAGCACAGCTGCTTGCGTATACCCCTGTTATCGATTCTTTGAAGGCGAGTATAGCATCTCTTGAGCATAATGTGGCAAATGTTAATGAACCCGACAACCAAAAACCAGAGGTACTTCTCATTCTCACTTGTATCTTAGTATAGAATTTGCAGACATGTTAAATTTCCGGTGTATGTTTCTACTGGATAACTAACATATGTAATTACTGGAAAATGAAGGTTCATCACCATGATAATCAGATTGAACCAAACGGGATATCAGATTTGTTGGCGTTTGAGATGCGCATAGCAGCAGTTGAAAAGGTGATTGTGGATGACGTAAACACAGTTAGAAGGCGTAAAAGCTCAGGGATCAACATCAAACCAAAAGTAGCAAAACCAGAAAGCTCAGAATGGAAATGCAATGAGGACCAAAAGCGTAAAAAGGAAGAAAAGGTTCGTGGGAAACGTTATCTAACATTAGATAATCTCAACATCACGAAAGCTAAACCTGAATTATCAGAAATAAGAGACATCCCACTGGATCAAGGCTCATCAAGGAGCCGGAGAGGATATATAAGGAGCGATGGTATGTTGATTGAGCAACTGCAAATATCTCACAGGACGTATGAAACCGAAAACAAGTCAACCAAACTATCATACGAGCCACAGATAGAAGATCTAAGTGTCTACAAACTACAAGTATTAAATCAAGAATCCACAAAAGAAAAGTTTTTGCAGGGCAATGCACGCGATCTGGAGACAACAATGAAAAGAGGTAAAAAGGCAAGTGGGGCGGCTTCGAAGACTATGAAACAGCAACTGGAAGAAGAGGAAGCTGAAGACGAAGTGTGGAAACGCTCACAGAGGATGAAATGGGTGCAGTTGGACGATGGAAAGAAAACCAAAAGGGGGAAGACTGTGATTTTGCGAGACTTTATTATTCAGCGTGGGAGAACCAACAGAAGACGTCGTCTGTGTGGGTGTTTCGCTCCATCACCAAGACTGCATTAAACATTAGTATGTACTTTTATTTGAGAACATTTCTTTTCTAGTTTAAACATCTCTTCCGCAATCGTGTTTTCATGCATTGCAAACGATCTATTATAAGTCGAAGCGTCTTTTAAAATCAGACAATATCCTTGCTCATTAGTTAACTTAAAACATACAATGATAAAAACATGAATATATGTGGCTATGCGGTCTTGTAAAAGTAAGAACATTGACTGTTTATATAATCATCAATTGAAAATGCTGATAACAAAGAAATGAACATATAAAACCTGACTAATCTACAACAGCATTGGTAAACAAAGAGATATTAAAGCAATAATCAAACTGAATGTCCAGTTCTCTGTGAACCTCATCGTTGATCCGCTACAATGCAGCTTGTTGTTGTGATACGTACATTGAGTTCGGTTCCTGAAACACAAAGCAAAACAAGTTGTAACGATCATCACCGCCAAAACCCAACACCATCCCAAGCTACTAAAATATTCGTCTAGTTTACTTTGACAATATGTTCAGGTTATAAATGGGTCGACGCAGTGACACAAAGACACGATAACGTCACCTAAAAGAGTACGTAAAGTAGTAAGAGAGGAGAAAAAAACATACTTTGCTCCGCAAAAGGTGATAATATAATCAGCTGCAGTACAGGTAAAAATGCTAGTCGGATCATCATAAGCATAACTATACGAAGTCGGGCACGCATCCTTAAACTTCTTCGAATAATACGTCGGTTTGCACGTGGCGGAGTTTCCATAAATACCGCGACAACAGTACTCGTCAGTATTAAACACATCACAAGCGCTACGACAAGCAACAACCTTACCACCTACTTTAACTGAAAGCTCCGAAGGACAGTTTTTACGTAAGTCACCAACACAACCCGCGACACTACAATTTCCCTTTCCGTTAACCGGTCTAACGGACATGGGTAAATTGAAGCCATCAACAAGGCTAACATCATAAAATTCCAATGTGGTGAGGGTGAATTCGGCAAGCGTTGATGGAGTTTCACCCGAAGCGGTACATTGGAGAGATGAACCGCATCGGCCGGTTTGACATGTTCCGTTTCCATTACTGTCGAAGTTGCAGTTGGTTCGACCCCATATTCGACCTGACCAATTGACGGGTGCAGTGTGAACTTTTGACTCTTTGGGTCGTAAGGCGTATCCTCCGCCACCAAAGTTCACACCGGGTGTGATCGCGGGCCAGATTGTCTCGTCGCAATCGTTTATTATGGTGAAGATTCTTGAACAGTCAGAGAATATGTTTCCTGTAAATATAAGACTGTCTTAGCCACGCAAGGAACATTGTCATTGTCGTGTCCTAACACGAATGGGTTTAACGTAAATTGGTTGCGTAGTTTTCGGCTCAAACTCGTAAATCTATTTAGTTAAACGGGTCGTGTTTGTATCAACCAGGTTGTGTGTATGATGTCAAAATTTAAACTTAAAAGATAACTTGACATAACATTTTATGATTTAAATATAACTGTTTTATATGCTCATTTGTTGTAAAATACTAACTTTAAAGTATTAATACGTGAAAATAACAAAGCATAAAAAATAAAAAATTTAGGTTCATGTTCGTGTTAATTTAAATATTTAATTTGTTAATATTCATGTTTTAGTTGTGTTCATGTCTAACATGATTTTCAGGTTCGTGTTAGATTGGGCCAACCAACATAACGAGTTTAACTAACACCCATATAAATGTGGTAGTGATTAATGTATAGTACCTGAGGAAAGAAGCAAGATCCACATGAAGAAGACATGCATAGAGGTTGAAACTAATGGTGCCATGGTCATAATCATGCATATGGTTATGGTGAGGGAATTGAAGATGAAATGAAAGAATATATGTTAACTAATTAAGGGGGTAAAAATGTAAAATACATGCATGTTATTGGTTTGGCTTGTGGTTATGTAACTGGAATATCTTGTTTTTTAAGTGTAGTAAACAAGTTTTTATTCCAATTCTAACCCCTTGTCGGAAGCTTCATAGATTCTATTCTATTCTTCCATAGATCAAACTTATGGTTACCTAAACTAATTAACTTACATGTTACTTTTTTATAGGTACGGTTGAATGATACTATATATTAAATAAAAAGATCAACTTCAAGAAAACATACATGAAATGATGAAAGTGTAAACCGAGTTTGTTTTTAGTTCACGTGATAACTAAAAGTCTAAAACATTAGCTAGCATATCACGTAAAACTAAGAATTTTGTTGATGATTGAATCTAATATGTTACTTTATGTAAATTCTTATTCACTCGTAACCATAACAATCGCAAGCATATGTTACATTACAGTGAATCAGTTACATACTAACAAAAGATGAATAATTTTAGTAGACATATCAAAACGACCATCAAAAACTTGTCTTATTAGAACATTCACACCCTATTCATCAAATTGATGTGAGTTTTTTATATATGAGATAGTGGTTGAGAGTAAAAAAAAGAGAAAATTTGGTGGAGGATAAAGAAACCTCATATTTTGAAAACAATGATAAACGTAAAAAAAAATTATTTAATTAAAAAGAGAGGGAATGTAGTGATTTTAGTATAGTTTTAAAGATGAATAGGTTGTGAATGCTTTTATACGTGCTCGGTGTGCATTTCATATTTTTGGTTCTTGTAGTGACGTCCGTTGATCTTACATAATACATTTGTTGAACTTGGTGGTCTCGGAAATAAAGTTTACCAGATATGCTGTTGAATCCTTCATACATGTTCGTAACAACTTTCTTAAGTGTGCTCACTGCTCAGGAAGTGAGTGTGAAATAAGAATATCACATGCGTGTAAGACAGATTTTGAACAAGCGTATGCGACCGGTCTAAACG
Source organism: Tagetes erecta (assembly GCA_030867185.1). Classification (NCBI taxonomy): domain Eukaryota; kingdom Viridiplantae; phylum Streptophyta; class Magnoliopsida; order Asterales; family Asteraceae; genus Tagetes; species Tagetes erecta. The sequence goes on along the minus strand of CM061492.1, from coordinate 11,015,246 downwards.
AAAATTGTTTCGTATCAGTTTTGAATCGGAATATAAACTGGTTTTGGATCCCGAACTGGTTTATTTTTCACCTAGAGGGAGAAAAAAAAGAGCTTATTCCTTCTGCAAATAGTATACTATCTCTGCAAATACATAGATCTGGGAATGCATAAAACAGGTATCAATATATCATGACTACAACTTTCAATGAGCTGGTCATCTGAAAACAAACAGGAACAAGTTTTTTGAGTTCGACTACTATTATCCAAGAACGTTACTACATTCGAGTTCATTTCATGTATAGGGTATCAAGTACAAAAAAAAAATCACACGACACTAAACGCCGACTGTATTGTAGATGAGAACCGATTCGCAATAGTCTGGGAGGCAAATTGTTGAATCTGCTTCTTTGCATCTGATACAATACAAAATTGTCCAAGATTAATTCAAATCCCATACATAAAATATACAAGGAATGGTTGTAATTTTGACCCATCTACTTACGACTGTCAATTTGAGTTGTCTTTCATCTCAAATCAGTCAAATAAGAGTCACATGGGTTAATTTGGTCAACGTCTATTTTTCATGCATACAACCTCCTAAATATTTTTAGTTCAAAGATTTATATGGTTTAGTTCAAAGATTTATATGGTCATTTGTAATAATAGTGCTTGCCACATTAACTATGTATAAACAGCTTAAAGGACATACAAAAGTGTACATGGGCAAACCCAACCCAATCCTGTCCAGACCAATTTAGTCGGTACTAAAAGAATGATCCATTTCAACTAAAAATCTGTTTAGACCCACTAGACAACCCGCTTATTTTTCCATACCCAGAATAAAGCACAGTATTTTTTAACTTTCTCTGTCATGGTTACCAGAAAAAAAGTTCCGAGTTTTTTGTAGTGGACATGTTTAATATATTGACTATTTAACATCCTCATGTGAGGCAAAATACTATAAATCAACTGTAACAACTGAAATAGCTCCTTAGCACCCCCAAGGCAACGCAATTTTGGGAGAAATGTTCTTTTTGAATCCATTGCATTCAATAATGTGGTTGTTTCTATGGTTCCAACTTGTGACCATTCCACAAAATAAGAGTAAGATCACCAGTTGATCTGAGGCTAAACTAACTTATAGAAGTAGAAATGCTGAACTGTATATAGACTCAATTTGGTTCATTTGGGTTATGTGGCATCTATAACTGAAACAGGTTAAGCATATCAACAAAAAAAAATTTGGGTAACAGCAAGACAGGTCAAACAGATCAAAAGTTGTCCATCATATATTTTTAATGGATATAACTTCTTAAAACCATTTTATTAAAAAAAAACTTTCAGCTAAAGAATACAAACTTTGGAAAATATATTTTACGCTTGGTGGGACATTTAGGACAGCCCAACCTGACCCTTGTGTGTATGAATTAAACAATTCCTTGTTTGGACCTGTCACTCTACCTGCCCAACCTACCCGGTATAAGACATTAACTATTTATTATGTTACGTAATTAATCCACTACAACCTCAGATCTTTTTAGCAATAACCTACATAAAAATTTTAATCCTATCCTAAAATCAGATAGAACCATGCCAAAATAACCAAAACTAGGGAGCCTTATCATCCAAAAATCTCATAATTCTGATTTTGCCCCAATCAACAAGCCTAAATTAAAAGATAGGGAGCAATAAAGTAAACTTTCTCAACTACTAGGAATGACTGGTGTACTGGGTGTTGCTTGCTCTGAAACAATGTTAGCAGACAACATGATAATGTATTTCCATCTAGCCAATTTTAAGTTGTACAAAACATAAAGTGCAAAATCAAATTGAAGTGATACCTATGTCTATGTCAATTGCTTAATAAATGAGTGATATACACGACATCTACCAGACTTAACACTAATTAAGATGAAGCATCAAGGAACTAAAAATATTCTGCATTTTCTTTATATGGTTCAGAATTCAGAAACAAGAAAGTGAACTAGTGAAGCGAAACAGTACATGTCTATAACCTACTCTTTTCTTTTGTTGCACTAAAATAAGAAAATGTGATATTTAATAAACATATAAACTTGTATAAAAGTGAGTTTTTGTACCTTTGCGGCATTTTGTAAAGCCAACAATATTTGCAATGCTGAGTGTCAAGCAAACTCCAACAACAAGAAGATAATCAGCTTGGAACCTTATCAGAGAGAATATTCCGAAGAAAATCCATACAACCGCCTAAAGAAGAAAATTGATTTGGATACATCATCAATATCAATCTTTTTTTCTTTTCTCATTTCGTGGACAAAATTACACATTGATCAATAAAGATAATTACAACTTATGATCCTGAATTCACTTAACAGCCAAATGAAATAACCAACCACCAATGCGATTGTCAAAGGTTTATCAAGCTGGTCTTCTAGCATATATAAAAAATCATCCTTTATACATATCACTTAAATTCTACTGAACATTTGATTTTGCATTTCACTTCAAAGTCTAGTTATTAGAGGGCGGAAGTTGACTTACAGTCAAATAAAGAGTCCACCAGAACAGCCATGAATCCTTTTTGTTCATACGAGCCAATGACTGTAAAGAATGTTGTAACATAAGAAGTAATATAGTACAGGTACTAAAGAGCCAGTTTAATTGGTTACATTGTGGTTAGGAAAACAGCACAAAAAACAAATAAAAATTACAGATAAAAAAACCCACCTCTTGGTCAAGACATTCAAACTTCCACACACTCTCCCCATTGTCATCAATTTCATTCCACCACCTCAAACCGACTAAGATTCGGCCACTCACATTTTTCACCACCCAAAAATCAAGAGCAGACAGAAGAACAGTCACCACGAATATTATGACAAAACTATCAAAAAAGAGTGCCGATAGTATATAAAATGCTAATGCTCCAGCCTGCTTTAACACAAAAAATTATACTAAAATGATGTGTATGGAGGAAAAAAGAAGAATCATATAAACCCAAAAGACTAGACCTTGAAAAGCACATGAAAGAAGCATATCCTTGGGTTTGCATAGTTTTCTCCTGGAGGCTGAGCACAAAATTAATGCGGTATTAAAACATGAAATCATAAAACGGGCATATAACTTAGTAAAACTATATAATACATGAAGTAAAATAAATATACAAGGGTATGAATTCATGCTATTAAAAGTTTATAATGTGAATATACAGATACTTCTTAGAAAACAACAATTACAAAATAGAAGAACAATGGGGAGAAAAATTAAAACACAAACAAAGGTGTACAGATCACCGGATCGTGTGCATGACATGTCCAATATGCTCTTACACATCAATGAGATTAACAATCAACTCAATTCCAATTATTATGTACAACAACAAAATAAGAGCAACTATCTAACAAAATAGCTGCATTTCCAAACAAGTAATAATGTTAGCCCCTTATCTTTGCACTCATCAAAATAACTAATGTCTTGGAAAAAAAAATCAACAAGTCATTACCAAATACGATTGTTAGTAATATATCACGTTTTCAGTCACCAAACACTTAGATAAACCTCTTTGAAATCATTGCTTCGTTCTATTAGAGACAGCATACAAGATCATAAGCATAATTCAAATCATTATAGCATGCAAGGATCCACAGCCAGTGTTGCCTGAGATCTAATCCTAAACAGTCATCTACAATTCGTGATTTCAACAACGTATCGAGATCATTAGAAAACGTGTAGATCTCATGTCATCATGGTTGAAATGCGTGATCAATAACCTCCACAACAAAACACTTGACCTGTATCTGACCTAACAGGTTTCGATCTAAGCAACAAATACCGATCGATATGCATGAAATTAAAACATTACAGAGATTGGAAAAACATACAGGGTTCAGATCCATGATGACGGATCAGAATCAACGATTAATTAGCTTCAACCCGCAGCCGGAGTTTTAATCGCTGTGGTAATAGAAACAAGGTCTGAGATGAAATTGGGATTGGGATCTTGTTGAAGATTTGGGGTTGCAGGTTTATAGATATTTCAAAACACTCGTCTCATGTTTCATTGTTTCCAACATCAATCCTTCTATTTATTTTAGACTACACATGTAGTCCGATAGCTTAATAAAATACCGACTTTTTATATTTATATTAAAAATTATATCAAGGGTCGTCATCAATTTCGGTCCAGTTGATAGTCATCAAAGTTAGATTGTCAATCGGTTAATGAACTGTCCACACTCCTCCCCCTTTCATCTCGGTCCAGTTGATAATCACCAATTTATTTTAGACTACACATCTAATATAATAAATCAGAGTTTTCGGGAGCAAAATTGATGGGCAAACAATTGTTTTTGGACGACAAAAGTAAGGGGGAAAACGATATGAACAAAAAAACAGGGAAATAATTTGAGGGGAAAAGCTTTATTATTGATCCTTAATTATATTGATTTCATTAGGGGTGTTCATTATTCGAATACCATTCGAATTATTCGAAATTCGATTCGAATCGAATTCGATTAAGCCTATTCGAAATCGACTTTTGGTCATTCGAAATCGATTCGCATTCGATTCGAATAATTTTGTCGAATGTGGATCGAATACGAATATGATTTTCTGTATTCGCATTCGATTCGCCCAATTCGAATAAGAAATTTATATATTTTTTAATAGATACTTTTAATATATCTATATATAAATATGATTTAATGGTCTTGAAGTAAAGTTAAAAATACCGAAACCCAACCCATTACCCAATCTTAATATTTGTTTCTGCATACGAACATGATTTGATGCTGTGACAGCTACTTAATTGTTGTTTCTACATGTTTTAAACTTGTTTATAATCATTTTTTGTGTTTGATTATGCAATTTTAGACCTTTTGTTAAAATGTTTTAGACTTGTTGATGTGCTAGTATTTTACATATTATTTGGGTGATGTTTTGCACATGGTTTGGTGATATTGTAGATTTATGTTATGTCGGTGCTACATTTTTATTGTTACTTGATGTGTTTGTTTATTTATATTTTTTTAAAGCGAATACATTCGAATCTATTCGAATTCGATTCGAATTCGAATAACTTAATCGAATCGAATACATAGATTTTTATTCGAATGTGGATCGAATACGAATACAGTTTTTAAAAGTCTCAATTCGACCAATTCGATTCGCCTAATTCGCCCAATTCGCATTCGATTCGAATGAACACCCCTAGATTTCATTCAAATATCAAATCAAAACTAATATGCCCTAAATTTCGTATTTATACACGGATTTTAAACCTAATTTCATTATAATTTACACATAAAACTTAACGAAAGTTACCTTTGGACCCAAAAAAAAAAATCAATAATCGCTTAGTAAAAAAATGTAGAGGGGGTAAAACAGTAAAATAGAGAAGCTGTTCCGGAAAAACCCCTTAAAAACACAAGGTTGGCAAATATTGTGAATCAGAAGAAAAATTGGGTAGAGATGGAGACGACGATGAAAGCGTATGCGTTTTTAGGGCTTATTGTTCTTGCTACTTTCGCCGTCGATGTATCGGCTCTTTCAGTCACCGTAAACGACGTTGAATGTGTCTACGAGTATGTACTCTACGAAGGCGATACCGTTTCCGGTAACTTTGTTGTTGTCGATCATGATATTTTCTGGAGCTCCGATCACCCCGGCATCGACTTTATCGTAAGTCCATCGATCTTTGCAGTTCAGATCACGTGATTTTGTTTCGTGAATTTGGATGAATTGGAACCGAAATGGCTTAAATTTTAGGGCTTGTTGAAATTGGTTGATTTGATTTAGAAAAACTTAGGTTAGTAAAATTCGATATGGTATTTAATTGATCTGACTTGGTAGGTGATAAATTTCTATGATTTGTGGCTGTTAAGTTCAATACAAAGGTTTATTTGTTTTGCTTTGTTGCAATTGCGTAAATAAGTGTTGTAACTTTTATTTGATTTGTTCTTAATTTATATGTATATTAGCTTTTTGATTTTGATGTTATACCACGTAATCATGGGAACAGAAGATCTACATTTGATATTGATGTTTATGTGTTTAGTGTTTACTCATGGGTTTGAATAAAAAACAGTAGCATTACAATCTTCAATTATGGATCAATTCTAGATTTGAATGAACTATAGTTTGACAGTAAGAACCACTCATATGAGATTATTAATAATATTTTTCAGATGCAAATTCATAAACAAAGAATAGGTATGGTTTTCATCTGATAAACCAGTTTTCGTGTATTGTTTATTCATATGAGATTAGACACCTGTTTGATAAACCGTGAAGTTTAAAATAGTCTATCATCTGTTTTTTTGAAATGTAAATTGATATTACGATTCTGATGTAATATGTTTAACCATGTTTGTATTTACTGTCTACTTGAAATTTCTATATTGGTTATTTTTGTATGGTTTTTCTCATGTATTGAGTTGTGCATTTGTTTTCAGGTGTCTTCTCCAGGAGGGAATGTAGTGCAAACAATGAAAGGAACATCTGGTGAAAAATTTGAGTTTAAGGCTCCACGAAGTGGAATGTACCAGTTTTGTTTTCATAATCCTTACTCGACTCCTGAGACTGTCTCTTTCTACATACATGTTGGCCATATTCCCAATGAACATGACCTAGCCAAAGATGGTTTGTTGAGCTTCTCTTTCTGATTACAACCTGCTAAAATGTCTTCCAACCAAGTTCCTGAATTTAGGGGTGTTCACCGGGTTGAAACCAGATCCTATCGAGACCCAAGATGCAAATTATTGGGAATTTTCTAACTTATAATATGTAAATAGAAAACGATTCTAATTTAGAAAAAAATAACTATTATAATGACTGCTTCAGTTTTAATTATGCCTTTTACTAAAATGAACCTAGAATCTTATTTATAAAAGTGAGAACCAAGTCAGAAACCAGTTTTTAAAAACTCTAGAACAATAATAGAACTGAATCCTGTTTGGTTTTTCGATGTTGTTTGTGTGGACTGTTTTTTGCACTCCCTTATTCTGGCTGGAGCTATCATTTGCCATTATTTAAATAAGATGCAAGTTTCCGTATTTTAATAACATTGGTCGCATGTTTGGTATTTTTTTTGCGTGGCATGTTTTAAGATTCTTTTTTGCTCATTTCAGAGCATTTGGACCCTGTCAATGTGAAAATTGCTGAATTAAGAGAGGCATTGGAATCAGTTACAGCTGAACAAAAGTACTTGAAAGCACGTGATGCTCGACATCGCCATAGTAAGCCTCTTTAACTCATCATATTGTCTGAGGAATTTGTTTAGTTATATTTGAATTAGCAAACTATACCTTCCGAGGACAACTATAGGACATAAGGAATCATTTTCAACACCTAGAATACACAATGATTGTAGGAGACGTTAAATAAGTGAGTATTAGGAAAGAATCCCTTGAATTGGTATCTAGCCTTTACAAAATTGTTCTTGGCATTCAGTTGAAAAGGATAACGTAGTTAAATTTCATACATTTAGAAAAATGGTGAGATGTTACAAGGAATTTAGATAATGCTTGTCGTTTTTGGTACATGCTTACTTTTTGTCAGGAAGATGGCTATTTATGTAGCGTCGTGGGACCGTAACACAAGTTTTGTAAGATCTTTAGGAAGATATTCACTTAATTTCCCTCTAAATTTCTTTTAGTTTGATTCAAGCTCAAGTTGGTAATATTTTAATGGGGCGGAAATTGTTGACATTACATGAAAAAAATAATTAGGTTTTTGTTTGGTTAGTGTAACAGTTCGATGAATGCTGTTTAATAAACGGGCTGTGTTTAGGTTGTAGTGGTGTATTAAACTTAAACAACTTGCGTGTTAAACCCATTTAAGTTTAGAATTAAGAATTAAAACAAGATATAATGCATATAAGTTTAGCCTGCCTACCTGTTTACGACCCATTTAATCCGTTTACAAGCTGTCAACCCTACACGATAATATGTAATTACTGTAAGTTACCAATGATGCTACAAGTCAAGGTGGTCTTGATTCTCCTTGCAAGTTCAGCAAGTTTAACTTAATGTTTGGTGCTTGTGCAGCAAATGAGAGCACACATAAACGGGTAATTTTTTACACAATTGCGGAATACATTTTGCTTGCTGTTGCTAGTGGACTGCAAGTGGTTTACATACGCAGACTGTTTAGCAAGTCAGTTGCATACAACCGGGTCTGAGGTACCCCCAACTCCAGGTTCTGTGTATCGTTCGTTCTTTCAGATTAGAACTCGGGAACATGTCTAACATTTTATGTTGGTTCATTGTGATGTATCTTGGACCTTTTTTTAAATGTTGCAACTTATCTAAAGATGCTGAGTTATCAGTTGTATTTTACGTTATACATTATTAAAAGAAGAAAGGTTTAGAAATGGACAATTGGGTCAACCAGATCCATATCCAAGTTTCCAGTTCAGCTTGTAATCCTACCCTTAGAGGCAAAACTATTATGGGACATTTCTGAAGTTTCTCTTTGACATAGCACGCGATTCGATTTGAGAAAAGTATTACAATCCTTGGCTCCTCGCGTGAAGTTATTTGCGAACCACCTGTGAGGGCTCATATACAATAAAATAGACAATTCAATTCTAAATTGGAAAATTTACCAACAGAAAACCTAACCATCAATTCTGCAATAGGGATAAGCAATCATACTGATATATCATGTCAAACTTCAAAATAAAGAGAATCAAAAACTTGTAGTTGAAACGTCCAAGTCAGAAAATTTACAATAACAATCAACTGATTTCATTTTTTGTAAGGCACATTTATTATATGACCTTGTGATTAAAAAAATGAAGAGTGGTATGGAGTTAACAGCCCAATTATCTTCTTCAGAAACTTAATGACGACAGTAATGAGAAATAACGAACCATGGCTTCTCTGGACTTGATAAAATCATCAGCTCATCACATGTTCGTCGATATTCATTATAGTGAGAGTTTGAAGATATGCTACCTCCACCACCAGCTTCGTCGGGGGAAGAAAAAATCAACTATGAAAACTCCTTTGAGAAGAAACGCAAAAGACGCGAGCATCTAAAAAGACAAGGGGAAAAAGGGAAGTTTTAACATTGGTTCTATGTTATAAAAACCTGTAGGTGACTAGGTGTTCTTGTCTACTTTTCACTATTTATAATTTTATATCTATATTTTTAATTTGTTTTTTAGTCTGGTAGGTTTGGGTGGAACATGTTTACATCTCGAACCAGTCAGTGCTTTAGTCCCATTATAGTTTCAAGCATATGTCTTACGCTTAAAGATTTCTAAGTTTCTACAATAACACCAACAAAATAGAGACAATGTTGACCACCAAGAAACTCATCATTTCCACATATTTGGGATCACCAAGCACCCTACATTTCTTTAAAACTTGTGGTGTTTAAATAGAGAAGATCTATATATAGGTAGAATCCATTGATACAATCATTTTCTGTCCTCCTTCACATTCTAATTTGTACAACAAATTACCAAAATTGTCACAGGCTAGTGAGTGAGGGCGGTTTCCGACAACGGGGAGACCGCTCCACCACCGTAGTTTGCCCGCCTTTCATGTCACCCCAGCCTGAACTCTAATCCAAATGTTTGATCTCTAATGTCTTAACTCCCTACATATATGTACATATATCTCCTTTTTGAAGTTGTTCAAGATTCTCATTACGTTGTATAAACATAAATTCTGTTAATATTATTTCATACGCAATTAGAAACCGAATTGCACGTCTTCAAAGCCAAGAAGAGGTGTAACAACAAGAGGAAATGTGGGGGAATGGCGATCCATCACCATCTTTTCTTCCTGGCGAATGGGATCGTGGCAAAATGATTGGATCGGGGTCTTTTGGTGTTGTTCATTTGGCAATCAACAAATCTAACGGCTCACTTTTTGTGGTGAAATCTTCTGATTCTCATGAGGGGAATCTATCCATCGAGAATGAAGCTAAAATTCTCGAGAGTCTGAATTCCCCTCACATTGTACAGTATCTTGGGAAACATTCTTCTTTTAGGGAAAACGGGCAACGTAAAATAAATCTCTTCATTGAGTACATGGCAGCTGGAAGCCTTGGTGATATAATGGAAAAACTTGGAGGAAAACTCGACGAACAAGTTATCCGTGTGTACACCCGGGAAATTCTTCAAGGATTGAAGTATCTCCATGATATCGGGATCGTCCACGGTGATGTCAAGTGTCAAAATGTGCTTTTGGGCTCATGTGGAAACATAAAACTAGCGGATCTTGGTTGTGCAAGACATCCAAAGGCGAACACCGGTGCCACTAACCAGAAGTTCCTTTGTGGGACCCCGTTGTGGATGGCTCCGGAAGTTCTCAGAAATGAAGGGTTGGATTTCTCGGCTGACATTTGGTCGTTAGGGTGCACCATCATAGAGATGGCAACAAATAAAAGTCCTTGGGGTGAACTCGGGTCCTCGAATCAAATGGCTGCAATCTTAAAGATTGCATCAAGCAATGAGAGACCTTCGTTTCCTAGAGGATTTTCAGAAGAAGGTTTGGATTTTCTTAGAAAGTGTTTGGTGAGGATACCTGAAAAAAGATCAACGGTCAACGAACTGCTAAACCATCGTTTCGTTAACGGTAAAAACACAAACTTTTATGAACACATGTACTCTCCTTTGAGTGTTTTGGATATTGGGCTTGATGATGAAGATTATGACTCGGAGGAGATTGACGAATCGGTGGAGATGAAGCTAGCAAGTAAAATACCGTTTTCAGTTAAACGTTATGAAAAGAAAGTAAAGTGTACAGACAATGAGACGGTTTCACAAGAAAATTGGGTCACGGTTAGAAGTTAGAAAGAAATACCATTTCTATCATTATTTATGTTTGAGATGTGTGATTGTGTAGGATTAGATAAATGTGTTGGTTTGGAACCTAAATGTACATCTATAACAAAATAGGTTACTTAAAACGTGCTCAAGTAGTTGTATTATTTGTTTAAAGATATTTATGAAGATAAAAAATTAAAATAACTACACTCACTAGCATGTCCATAAAGCCAAGTGTGACATGATATTTACACGACGTTTGGCGCAAAATTTACCTAATAACACTAATTAGTGGATTGGTTTGAGTGTCTACTAAAGGTTTTAGATCTGAATCCAACTATTTTTTCCTGCTTCTACCTCTTGAAGATCACCCACTTTTGTAAGTTGTGTGGCTGGCAGGGTACTAGCGGAGCTCTGAGCTATGAATCTATAATGCCAGATCAATGAATCAAGTCGTTGACTGCTTCAAAGCAGACAAAAAAAAGATAATTCTGAGTTCAATTCCATGTCCTACGACATAATGTATGCTACCCAAATGTAAGAGGAAGACAAAAGCAATAACAACTACATAATGTATGAGAAAAATTTGATTAAACCAACAACTCTTTGTATATTTATTCTCTGAACAATAGATCAAACTAGTCATGTTTAACTAAAGAATAAAATATGTAAGCACAGTAACATGACACATGTATGAATTTCTTCAAATGACGATATGAGTAATTAATGTATAACTTTAATGTCACTCTAAACCATTTTTTAACAGCTATTCAAATTGTGATATGATGGCATCGTTTCACCTAATATATCCATGTATTGAGTATAAAATCTTGAAGCTTTAGGCTGACAATCCCTTATTGAAAGTTTGTACATCAGTTCGTCCCAATAAGTCTTGAATCAAATACCACACTCAGAGGAAACTCACCATAGGTGAGAAAAATCTACGACTCAACATAAAATCTTCTTTTGTCACGGATAAGACTTGAACCAAGACCTACTCGTTTTAATATACTTCATTTTAATAAAGTCTTAAGCACCTCACTTCAACACTTAGGTTGATTGATATATAAAACATTAGAGGTTTAATAGTTGAACTTGAAGACGGCTCACATATTTATTCTTGCGAAACACATCTATCCTAACAAGTAGACATTCTTAATCATGTAACCTAAATACAATCCGTCTAATCTAACCCATTTATACAAAGTTATCAAAAGAGTTAAGTGATTATAAACAAGTTGTATATGATTCGTAATCAAGTTATAAACGCGTTAAATGAATTATAAATAGACTAACCAGTCGTAATAAATTAGAAATAGCGAGTGTCCTCTTGACCATGTTCTTGATCCAATGTGGAGCCAGGGTATATTGACTACATTCGTTAATCCCTTCACGACTTATTTAGAGCACCACGAAAGGAACTATATTACTATAACGTACCTACATATTTAAAGTTGGGAAAGTGTGGGACTGAAGCGTGTAATATAAACATGTAGGTGTTAGGTGTCGTGAAAATTGACGTTCGATTGCTATCTCCCTAACTAAAAGTTGTGAATTTAAGGCTCTTTAAGATGATAGTTTATCCCGAATTAGGTCGGTGACTCGGTGTTACGTGATGATATAGTTTAGAATACAACTAATTGACGGGTTGAGCCCCTTATCCTGACCGAAGATTCTAGAGTGTTTAACGTGTCCAGACCTAACCCTCTCTTCTTCCCTTTTATCCCCAAAACCTCACCAATCCAATTTCACTCTTCATCATCCTCAAACACCAATGGCTGCTTCATCTGCTCAAATCCACGTTCTTTCAGGAACTTCAACTCATAACACACCTAAATCACTCTTCTTCGGCAAACGATTAACCAAATCCATATCCTTCTCGCACCACAAATCATTTCTAAAACTCAAAAACCACAGAACAACAAATGTTCCGCTTAGAGTTGTGGCTGAAAAAGTCGTCGGAATAGATTTAGGAACGACGAACTCCGCCGTTGGTGCAATGGAAGGAGGAAAGCCTATCATTGTGACCAACGCTGAAGGACAGAGGACGACGCCGTCCGTGGTGGCGTATACGAAGAACGGTGATAGGTTAGTAGGTCAGATTGCGAAGAGGCAAGCTGTTGTGAATCCTGAGAACACGTTTTTCTCGGTGAAGAGGTTTATTGGAAGGAAGATGTCGGAGGTTGATGAGGAGTCGAAGCAGGTGTCGTATACGGTTGTAAGGGATGAGAATGGAAATGTGAAGCTTGATTGTCCTGCTATTGGGAAACAGTTTGCTGCTGAAGAAATTTCAGCGCAGGTAGATTATGTTACTTGATTTCATTAGTTTGTTTGCATTTTGATTGTTGAGCACTTGTTTGTTGCGATTAAGTTGACAACATGTAGGAATTAGTTCATTGAGTAAACAAGTGTAGTTGAATATGGAAGAATAAGATAGGGTTAGAATTAGAAGTATGATTGTTATTGATTGAGAGAATTGCAACTAGTCATTACAAGTAAAACAATATCTCATTTTTATACTAGTGCTTTGAAACGGATTCGACTATGATGATATGGCATGTGGTCTTCTGTCTATTATGTTATTCTGTTACATTGCGAATCACGGCTTCTTGTGCATACGTGCTGGTCGCCATTTGTATTACATTTACCGTTTCATATCTAAAATATCTGATCTTCCAAGTTCAAGACATATTTGATTCTCTTTAACGTGTTACCTCATCACCGTTTCATATCTAAAATATCTGATCTTCCAAGTTCCAAGACATCTAAATGTAGAAGATATGTTATTGCTTTGCTTCTAAGTGAGGTTTAGTGTGTTTTGGAGTTGTTTTCAGGTTTTGGTGTGATAATTTGGAATCTTTATGTGACTTTGATTGCATGAATAAATAGGTTTTGAGAAAGCTTGTGGATGATGCTTCAAAGTTTTTGAACGACAAGGTTACTAAAGCTGTTGTGACAGTTCCTGCTTATTTCAATGATTCTCAAAGAACAGCAACCAAGGATGCTGGTCGAATTGCGGGTTTGGAAGTCCTGAGAATTATCAATGAACCTACAGCTGCCTCACTAGCTTATGGCTTTGAAAGGAAGAACAATGAAACTATATTGGTTTTTGATCTTGGAGGGGGTACTTTTGATGTTTCAGGTAAGGGAATCGAGCTTGGCACTCATGTTCCCAACTGTCGCTGTTAAAACTCACCTTTATTTTGGTATCTAATTTGCAGTTCTTGAGGTTGGTGATGGAGTCTTTGAGGTTTTGTCTACTTCTGGAGATACACACCTTGGTGGCGATGATTTTGACAAGGTAGGTATCATTTAAGGCCCAAATATTGTTGTTATTTATATGCATATCACTATATCAGTATATAGTGTACAATGAATGAGTTTTTGTTTCTTGTTTGCTCTAATGTAGAGAATTGTTGATTGGCTTGCTGCAAGCTTCAAGAAAGATGAGGGCATTGACCTACTAAAAGACAAGCAAGCTCTGCAGCGATTGACTGAGACTGCTGAAAAAGCTAAGATGGAACTTTCAACTCTGACACAAGCAAATATTAGGTACATGAATCATGATTTTCATACCACATTTGTTGGCAATGTTTTACTGACTCATTAACTCATTGTTCTACTCAGTTTGCCGTTCATTACAGCCACTGCTGATGGCCCTAAACATATTGACACTACCCTTACCAGGGCAAAGTTTGAGGAACTATGTTCAGACCTACTGGATAGGTACTTTGTTTAACACCATTTTTATCAGTTGACTTCTTTCAGAGTTTTCATTGAATACAAAACTATTTGCAATGCTTGTTGGGTGTTCTAAAGTGTTTTTGTTATTATCTCAGGCTTAAACGACCAGTTGAGAATTCTCTGAGAGATGCCAAGTTATCCTTCAAAGATTTAGACGAGGTAATCCTTGTTGGTGGCTCAACACGTATTCCAGCTGTTCAGGAAGTTGTTAAGAGCCTTACCGGAAAGGAGCCAAATGTCACTGTCAATCCAGATGAAGTGGTTGCCTTGGGAGCTGCAGTTCAGGTACATATCAGTTATCGTACTATCTTGTTAATGTCTCAACCATTTGTGCCAGATTCTGGTATCACAAAAGTAGGAAGTTGGGTTTCTTATTATTTAGATATGCTATATAATTAACATTGGTGTGTAGGCTGGTGTTTTGGCCGGAGATGTGAGTGACATTGTTCTTCTTGATGTGACACCATTATCCATCGGTTTAGAAACTCTTGGTGGTGTGATGACAAAGATCATCCCAAGAAACACAACTCTGCCGACTTCAAAATCAGAGGTTTTCTCTACAGCTGCTGATGGGCAGACAAGTGTTGAGATTAACGTCCTTCAGGGTGAGAGAGAGTTTGTTAGGGACAACAAGTCTCTTGGCAGCTTCCGTCTTGATGGAATCCCCCCTGCCCCACGTGGGGTCCCACAAATTGAGGTTAAATTTGACATTGATGCAAACGGTATCCTATCTGTCACCGCCATTGACAAGGGCACGGGAAAGAAGCAAGACATCACCATCACCGGAGCTAGCACATTACCTAGTGATGAGGTATGTTTCATCACACTACTGTATTACCGTAGTATAATTTTCTCAAGGTTTATACTGTTTTGTTCCGGCCCATGCTCTGTAACTTGGAACCAACCGTATAAAGCGCATAATTGTTTAACCTTTTTTTGGGCTATGCGTATTTTGTCATTTTATTTATTTAATATAAACTAATGATTTTAGAAATAATTACAAAAATCAGGTTTAACTTCTAAAACCGGCTGGGCCATTCCACACCCCTAACCTTTCTGGTTTGAATTGTTGTTTCTTGAAACCAGTGTGGTCGTCCAAACCAGCTGGAATCGGACCCTTAAACACCTAATTTGTGAATGGATACAAACTAATATTCTCTTGTGTTACTAACTAAACAGGTAGAGAGAATGGTTAATGAAGCGGAAAAGTTTTCAAAAGAAGACAAAGAAAAACGAGATGCCATAGACACAAAGAACCAAGCAGATTCAGTTGTATACCAGACCGAGAAACAGCTGAAGGAATTAGGAGACAAGGTTCCTGCAGCTGTAAAAGAGAAGGTTGAGGCCAAACTGGGTGAGCTCAAGGATGCTATCAGTGGTGGGTCAACACAAACCATAAAAGATGCGATGGCTGCTCTTAACCAAGAGGTGATGCAGTTGGGTCAGTCGCTGTACAACCAGCCTGGTGCACCCGGAACACCACCTGGTCCTGAGCCTTCAGAATCATCAGACAAGGGACCTGAGGGAGACGTCATTGATGCAGATTTTACCGACAGCAAGTGAGGTGTGAAAATCAAATGGTTTGATTTTTTGGGCTTTATAAAGATGATGTCGAATGTAGGTAGATGAGCATGTATTGTTTTACACTTCTAGAGATAATAAATTTTGAAACAATATAAGGTAAGGTATCTGTTTGATTTGTGTATATGACCTACAACATCATATGCTTATTATGTGGTTCTTCATTTAACTGTACGCAAATTACTTATTAATTCAAAATAAATACTAATTACTATAAATGAAACAATTTGTAAATCAAATAATAAAAAGGAGATGCTCATAGAGAATAGATAAAATAAAATAAATCATCAAATTAAGAGATGGCTAGCCCCCATACTCCATTTTAACCAAACATTGCACAAACAAGCTCATCAAAAAGTCTTAAAAAGTCATGATTGGTGACTACATATGTAATCGAGTTTTTCCATTCAAAAATCATCTTTAAAACTCCTAGAATGTCCTGTTATTCGGGACACGCATCCCCACTGCCACCAACGGCCGCAAGATGCCACTCACCAGAATTTTCTCCTTTGGTTCTTTAAAATGTTGAAATGAATTAAAAATGGAACGGCAATGAAGCAAACCATCAAGTGAATGGTAGTGTGTGGACTGTGGTGTTATTTGTTATGTTCCTAGATGCAAGAATAATCTTTGAATTGTTTCCGCGAACTCCCAAAGACTATTGTACCCCTATGCTTAACAGGCGCGTCATTGGAAGTTCTTACAAACTGCAACCTCATAATAAATCTAGTCAGAGATCAAACAAACTCAGCTTGCCTTGTATGTTTCAAGTTATATTTTCTATTGAAACTAAAACAAGCAATCCAACAACACCTTCACATACCCGTCAAGTGAACTAGACTCAGAAAAATAACTGCAAATATGAAATATAAAATGATGAATGGATCTAAAGAGGTGAAAGCATGTGCCATAAAAAGAAACCAATATCTTCATTCACCGAACGAAACTAGCTAGTATGAAAGCATAAATTCTGTCAAGAGGAAAAACAATAAAGATTTGAGTTTACAAGTACATCAAGTAAAAGTGTAGGGTACAATTTCCTGGATTGTTTCTTCTTTTCATTCAAGCGCTACTCTTCATCACTATCATCCTTAAAAACCGACGCAACAGGTGTTTTTGGCTTCTTTGCAACATTCTTGCCTGCACTCTGTAAAAAAATAGTCAGAAACATAATGGTTAATTCTCAAACAATGATTAAAACCACAACTTACACGGATTTAAAATGAAAAATTCCATCATGGTTTTATTTTGATTGAGATTTGATGGTTTACACCTCAACATTCTTTGTGGAAACTATTAGTACCTTGGATGCACCGCCTTTGGATGAAAATCCAAATTTCAACGCCTTCCTTTGATCCTGATCTACAAGAACGGTAGCATTCTTCACAGGATGATTACTTTTTTCAGAATCCTCTTGCTGTTGTTGTTGCTGTTGCTGCTTATGGGCATCAGCCCTAGATGACCAGGTACAAAAAATATCAAATTGACAAGGTACAAGTGGTGACAGTTTAAATGATAACATTGTAGAAGCTAATTAATGGGTATATGATGGGTAAAGGAAGCATACATTTGAGCAAATTTGGCCATCTCTCTTTCCTGGCGCAGTTGTTCACGTTTTTGCCTGTCATCGCGGCTGCTACTTCCATGCATCTCTCTCATTTCTTTAAAACGCTGTATAAGAAAATTTAAATTAGTCACTAAAATTACATAGGCGTGGATTTGACTAAAGGTAGCATTGAGTGATGGAGGGAAAGGAGTGAGTCGGATAACAGGCTCATTTTAAGTGAGCCATTTTTATATGCATAGAGCCAAGTTAACCTAAAACACTTTTTCTCCAAACATTCAAACTTTTTATATACAGTTGGTGTAGTAAATATGATTGAAAAATTATATTTCAATAATTACATAGGTTTTTGAGCAAAGTGAGTTAGGAGGTTTTGTTCATTATAGATGCACATTGGTCGACTTCCGGTCCATTTGACCCATTTTAACATTTTTTTTGTTTGCCCGTTAGAGGTAAAACTTAACCATTCACATGTGAATGAATTGAGGTTGTAGCCTTTAGATTTGCCAATGCAAATATAAGAAAAAAATCTTGAATCAAGTCAGGTAAGACTTGATACTAATTATTACCTTTCTATGATTGTGATCATATGAGCTAAGGTGACCTTCAAATTCAACTGCTAACTTGTACTGCTTGTCGCAAAGCTCACAATAGAAGACTTTCCGTATTTCCTTGACCTCAGTTTGAATTTTGTGCTCTCGATCCGCCATAACCTGGATTTTCATAATGTGCAGGAAGGGGGCAGAGAAAGAAGAAGAAGAAGAAGAAGAAGAAGCCACCAGGTAATAAAAACGGCATGAAATTCTCCAGAGGTTGATGTTTCCTTAGGGCATTTGATTCCCCATTAAAAGACATGCATATATGCTATATGCTGCCTTCTGTTATTAGATATATGTAGGTAGGTTTCAGAAAAACTCATCAACCTCATATTAGTATCTAAGGTTTCAATTTACTATTTTTTACTATTAAGTTAGAGTTAAAATGCATACCTCCCGTTTCTTTGCAATTTCTTCAGTTTCCTCAAGTTCAATGTCAAGTTTCCTCCTCTGAATATTTTCCTCTGCTGTAAAGAAATCATCTTGCTCTTGTTTCCCGACCCCTAGTTTTGAATCTCTTAATCCAGACTTGATGGGTTCGGTTATTCCTAATAATCATGAGACCGTCAGATACTATTCAAGAACCTCTTTCTAGTGCATAATTGCATACACATCAGATAGAAATAGGCATCTAAGTGTGTGTGAGAAAGTTGTATGCAATAAAAGTATACTTTAGGTGGCTTTGAACCCTTTTAAGCAGTAGACCTCTTATACCCACACATCGATAATTGGATACATATACCATTAAAGACACATAGTAACTCGGTTCTAATTTAAGTTGTACTATTTTCTATGGTTACATTTGCAGAGTTGCTACTCATTTTCTAGTCTCTAGTTTCATCATCCATCAGTAGCAAATTTGAAAATCATAAGCAACCGCATCATCTAAGTTCTAACAGTTTGATACTGAAGTCATGTGCATACCTTGCTCATTCTTCCCAAGACCTTTCCCCTTCCACCCCATCTTTTGAAGAAGTCGAAAACCAACATTGGATGATGTTATTTGTGTGTCTAATGATGCTTGTTCCACGTTATCAAGATCTACGTTTTCTACAGGCCTATGATGAATTGGTAGGCGAAATTCTTCAGCAAATTCCTCAAGCACAGAAGCCTCATTTTCCTGTACCACGTACAAAACAAAACCAGATCAACACACTTAATTAACAGTATTACATCTATACGAAAAAATAAGCATAAATGATCATTAAATACTTGTGCAATAATACGACCTCATCTGCTTTGAGTTGTCTTTTTTGTATGTTTTGTCTACCATTGTACCTTCTGTTATCCATTTCACTACAAGCTGCCAGTAGCAAACAAAGTATCAGATAAGCTGCCTGCATACTCAGAAACTAATCCAAAATCGTTCAATGAACTTCATAGAGCACTTGGAATGATAATCAGTAAACAGATACAAAGATCAATTTTGGGTTTTGCTTCTAATGAGAATATGCATAATTACAAATAAAAATAAAAACCTTAAATGATCAAAGAAACCATGGATACTGAGGTGAAGGGTTTCGCCTGATCTGATCTACAAAACCTTGCTAATTGAAATCCATCTGACCAATTAACTAACTCTTAATCAAACTCTTAACTTTCTTAAGGTTGTAACCTGTTTTAAGCATAATTTCATAAACTCATCAAGAAAACTAAAATGTCAAAGATTCAGCCATTCAGGAACCAAAATCACAACTTTTTACTACTTAACCAATCCTTGACACTAATACTGGTCAAACCCAAATCCCATAAATCAAAACCCCCAATTTCCCAACCCTAAAAAAAATCCAAACAAAATCTCAACTTTGTTTCCAGATTATCTGCTCAGAAAATTGAAATCTGCAGATAGATTGTTATATGAACTTCAAGTCAGGAAACTGATAAAAGAGAATTGATATGAAATTAAGCTTAAAGATTAGGGATTTAAGTTTGTAAAAGTAGGTTTCTGAAATGGATTTGTGTAGAAAAAAAAAAGAAAATAAGCGTGTAAGAAATACCTGCAATTGATGTGAGTTGGAGCAAGTCAAGAGCAACAGCGGTGTTGATTGAAGCAAATGGAGAAGATATAATAATACAAAGATAGTAGCAGTGTCGTTAAATACCAACCTAGGGCTCTGATTTGATTTGAGTGATGTTGAAGTAAATCGTCGATTGGATTTGGGATTTTTAGAAACAACAAAATCTCAATCTCCCAAGATATTAAAAAAATTGGTTTTTTACTTTTTTTTGATAGGGCAAAAGAACTGGTTGTAAAAAAATCCAACATATGCATTTAGGATTCATACCGTTTGGTTTATTAAAAATATAACGGAATAGATGAAGGAATTGAATGAAATGAATGGACAAAGAAATGAAAATAATCATTCTATTACCTTGTTTGGTCGTTTTACATAAATAAAATGAATCATTATATTTGTTTTGTTTGGTATGAAGGAAAAGACAAATGAATAAAATACATTTCATTAAAAATAACAAACATATATTTTCATGGTTAAGGGTCGGGTCTTGGTTTGGGCCATGTGTCGGGTCATGGTTCGATACATGGGTCAATACATGAGTGAGGTCATAAATCAGATCATGGTTTCGGTTATGGGTCAGGCCATGGGCCGATTCATGGTTCGAGGAATGGGTTAGTTAGGTCCCGGGTTGGTTCATGACTCGGGTCGTGATTTGGTTCATGGCTCGGGTCGTGATTCAAATATTCATGGCTCGGGTCACATATCGATACATCGCTCGGGCTGTGAGTCGATTCATGGCTCGGAACGTGAGTCAGTTCATGGGTCGGGCTATGGTTCGATACATGGGTCAATACATGAGTGAGGTCATAAATTAGATCATGGCTTGGAACGTGAATCGGTTCATGGCTCAGGTCATGGTTCGAGGCATGGGTTAGGAAATGGATTGGTTCATGGGGTCTTAGGTCGGGTCAAGGTTTAAGGTATGGGCCGAGTCATGATTCTAATCATAAATTAAAAAAAATATATTTCATTCCTTGAAGGAATGAAAAAAACATGGGGTGGTGATTAAATGAAAATAAAGTATTTTTCATTCATTTGTAATGATTCATTCCATTCCATTGACCAACCAAACACACTTTTTTTCATTCTGTCATAATGGTTCATTTCATTACACATTTCATTCCTGCATAGCAAACACTACATGAATGATTTCGTTCAATACTGAATGGTTAAGTGATATAGATGACGAATGAAATTGAATGAATCATATATCAACCTTATCATCGTCTGCATTTTTACCCCAATATCATTTTCATCGATAGAGTCTCTTAATAATTGAAATTTTACCCAACAACCCCTAAATGTTAGTAATACTTATCATTCAGAAAATTTATTCATTGTCTATTTTTTTCAATAATTTCTTAGTCTAGTTGTTAAAAAGAATTTCTTTGCATGCATTTTATTTGGTTTATTTTGTATTACTATTTTCATGCATGGGTCAAATAGTGGGAAATAACGAGGATGTCTCTGGTCCCAAGTTAGCTATAATCATAAGAGTAGTTAAGCGGGCAATTGCATTTGTTACGATTTTTTGTGGTTCTCAAAAGGAGACTTTGATATTTTTAATGTTGTGAAATAAAATTGATTCAAATTACATTTCTAAAATTCTTCTAGTTTCTCTTTATTTGCTTTTGAACGATGATTAACAGTTAGAAACCATATCAATTACATTCGCACACCCCTAACTCATGAAAATTAGAGTGTTGAAAGAGACGTGTTCTTGAATAGGTGGGTTTAGCTGGGCATGAATCAAAGGCTGAAAATCATGTCAGACATGTGAACCCAAACATGATATGAAAACTCACGAACATGACCTATTTGATTTGATTTTTTATTTTTTCATTTACTAATACTTTAAAATTGCCATTTTACAAAAAAACAATAAAAATAAATTTAATAAGAAATCTTACTTCAATGTTTAATTGCTTTAATTTTTGAAATAAACACCTAACCAAGTAAATTTATGCTATAAAACATATTTAGAAAATAAAATCTACTTCTACATATTAACTAATTAAATTAAACTAATAGAAAGGTAATTTTTACTACATGTAACAATTTCAGGCTATACTACATAGAAAAATCATATATCTTTAAATGGTAACACCACATTCATCTATAACTTAGTGGCATTCGGATGTTTCAACTAGATTAAATCAACCCACTCATTTATTTTTTTATCCGGTTATTATACACTGTATATGTTTTTCAATCCGTGTAATACACATGTTACTAACCTAGTAAATTATAAATAGTTAAACAAACAAACCTGCAATCTGTTTAACGAAGTGCTAAAAAAACATGTTTAATGTTTTATCCCAAAACTAATCCAAACATGTTTATACTAACCCAGATCCACATATTTCGTGTTAGGTTCGAGTCATGTTTATGTTTAAAGTGCTATTTGACAATTTCCAGATGAATAAGTGATTGAACAAAGATTCGAAACGTCCGCTTAAAAATTCGAAAACCCTCATCAACATGGCAAAAACCCCTTGAAGAAAGCGGGCAAAAAAGTTGAACAACACAATGACCGTCGACGATCCACCACGCACATCGGCAACAAACAACTCGCCGGAAAACAGCTCTGAATCTCCTCATCGACCATTAAAGATCGCCAAATACACAGAACAACACGACAACGTCGAAACACAAGTAGAACAAAACACAACAATGGGACAAAACCCTAGGACGATTCAGAGGTACTTGGTTGCAATTGAGTACATTGGAACTCGATTCTCTGGTGCTCAACAACAAGCACCTAATTGCAGAACCGTTGTAGGAGCTCTTCAGGTAATTCAGTTTTTCCTAATGTTGAGCTTAAAACGAATTATTGATTGTTGCTATCATTGGTTTTGACATGTTTGTGGTTTCATATGATGAAGAATGCATTTCACAAGTTCATCGGTCAGCCGGTTTCCATTTTCTGTTCGAGTCGGACGGTAATTGAGTGCCTTATAACTTTATAGTGTCCTGATCTGTAATGCTGATGCATATTGTGACATATGTACCTGATTGGAACTGGTTTATGTTGTTCTTTAGTTGTGACTGTGGTGATAGTATTTCCATTACATGTGCAGGATGCAGGAGTGCATGCTTTATCGAATGTTTGTCATGTAGACGTAGAACGAATAAGCAAAAGAAGACCTGGTGAAGTGGTAACTTGCATATTTTTTTAAATGTTTTTTTGTGCATCTGTTTTTTTTTTATTTTTTATCGTTGAAGCTGCCATCGGTTTTGTGCATACTTGAATTCCGTCAGTGTAGAACTTATTATTGAAGGCGAATCCTGGACAAAACTTTTAGTATGGTTACAGTATAGTAATTAACCGTACATACGGTGTAATCATACTATCATACCATGTTTACATATCGTTGGACTATGCCAGTTTTTTCTGGCTTAGGGTATTACACAATTTAACTGCAACACATTGTTGTTTTTTGACAAACGTATGAAACATCTTAAGCTGCAGAATTAGCATCTCTATTGAAAACACACTGACTAATCGTCTGTTGTTTGATTCAGTTCCTGTACAGATGTAATTATCATGTTCTAGAATTTTTTGCCGATGCATATGTGCAATTGGCTTACACTGGTAATCTGGTAGTTTATTATTTATCTTTGTCCACTACAGTTATGTGAATGAGTTTTATTAAAATTTTCTTGAAATCGGTATCTATTTCTGTGCTTTTTGAGGTTCAGGAAAATCAGCATGAATACTAAAGAACAACAAAAGTTCATTAGATGGTTACTAATCAATGCATGCAATGATAGTCCCTTTTAAATCAAACTAGCTGTCTCTCACGCTCTCTCTCATGCATTGTAATCAAGTCTTATCATTTTTGAACCGGTCATTTGATTAGTAGTTACTTTCTTCTACTTCATCAAACAAAGTAATATTAATTATATGTGCATTATAAATATTAATATCCTGTTATTTCATTTATGTGCAGTTGCCACCTCATGAGCCTTCTGTGGTCAAGAAGGCTGTCAACCATTTCTTACAGGTATGGTTAAATGGTCTTGTGATTCTTGGTAGTTGGTATCCCATTGGCGTATCCGATTGTAACGAGACTGATCAAACAATTTCACTCTTCTCAGTCTCCTCATTATGTTTGAAGCTCTTTGGTTTACAGATGATTTACATTTACTATGCTGATCTAGTGCTTCACTTGTTTAAGAAGTACATAATCGTTAAAACCACTCTAAGAAAAACTTTTTTTACGCCTACAAGCTCAGAATATTGATATTATCATCTTGGTTTTAAGACCAGTTTCTTTTGTCATCACCAAGAACTATATTGCGTTCAGATTTTTATACATTAATCTTGATATGTTTCCTGATTTCTTTGAGGCAGAGGAATGAAGGTGATATTACGATTATTGATGTTCGATGTGTTGCGGGCGATTTTCATGCTCGATATAAAGCTCAAGAACGAACGTAGGTATCAATGCAAACTTTTGGTCTGGACTTAACCGTGCAATCATCTGCAGCTCTGTACTTGTGCCACATATCCACATATATTTCTTACACGTTACTAATAGTTCTGTATTCATTTACATTGATGTATTTCCTACTGTCAAATGCTTAAGTAGGACGCCTCCATTTGTCACTTCTTCCGAGTAATAGTGTAATACCATATGCTGGTGTAATCTTTTTTCTAACAGTTGGGTAGGTGCTACATAAATTTGTTAATCGACTTCCATGTCTTCTACTGTTAGACTTATACATAACAATAACAAAAATATAGTTTAATAAGAATATGACAGTGGTATTATGATATATAGTAACTATCTTATCCATAATAGGATAACTTATTAAATAGGGATTATGAGGTAGGGTTTAGTAAGCTTGATTTGATTATGGATCTAATGTTAGCTCGAAAATTTTTAGAAGAGAACCTACCTCTTGAAAGTAAGCCAAACTGGAGTGAGATGCCTCTTCTTGAAAGCAGGATGATTTTGTAGTTTGTTTGCATTTTAATTAAAATATCATATTGGTCCTATCTTCATTCAGTATTTGTTTCCCCTCTAGTACAAGTGTACAACTCAACTCATAGGTGCATTGTAGACAGTTTGGTTTCCATTTATATCTGCTAATATGCTTTCATGTCTGTTTAGTAAATTGATGTGATGTCAAATATGTTTATACAGCTACTTCTATCGGCTGCTATCAGGTCCAGAACATGTGTCGACATTCGAGAAAGATAGGGCATGGCATGTACCTGAGGACCTAGATCTTTCAGCAATGCAGGTTGGCTGATATTTTGTGAATTCGAGATGTTCTATTCATGTTTTTTTAGGAAACTGAGTGAAACCTGTTTTGTTGATGATAAAGAAAGCTTGCAAGGTTCTTGTGGGACTTCATGATTTCAGCTCTTTTCGAGCTTCTGGTTGTCAGGTTCTCATTTCTTCCAAAATGAAATACATTGATTTCTGTGTTTTCGTGGTTTCCCCATTTTTGTTGTATAATAATTCCAAGGTAGCATGTTAGCTTGTGTCTTTGTTGATCATATGTGATATTGATTAAAGAAAAGTTCTGTGATATTTTATGCTGATCAAATCTGGTCTTGTGACTTGTCAAGTCAAGTTTTAAGACTGAAGCACATATCACGAGGACACCAGTAGAAAGCTTACTAAAATGTCTTATTTTGTTATCATTGTTACCAAGTGATTAACCATATTTGTATGAGTATTATAGCAAGTTGTCTAGAGCATGCATAAACATATGATTGCCTAAGGGATCAACTAGTACAGTAAATCTTGCTTCTTAAAGCAATTCTGTAAAAAAATATAAATTTGAACTTGGGCCATATTTATGTGTTTGAGAGCAAGTTTTGTTTTATTTTTCAGTAAAGGCATCCTTTCTATTTTGTAATGCTATCTATTCGGAACACTTGACACTGATGCATCATGCATGTTCATTTCATGTTCCATGGCTGGCAGGCAAAATCACCCGTTAGAAGCTTAGACGAGTTTAATGTTATTGAGGTTTTGTCATCACCATATTTCCCATCGGAAAAGGACAGCGAAACACAAACTTTAGTGGATTTATCTTGCACTTCTAATCAAAATAAAGCCATTGGAGAAGCGAGTCTAGGGTTTGGCATGAGGAGAAGGCATCGCTGCTTTGTAGTTACTGCACGTGCACGTGCTTTTCTTTACCATCAGGTTAGAATTATGCCTCTGTTTCATCTGAGTCCCTGTTGAATAAGTTGTGAATAAATGGTTTATATAGAAGATACATCATTTTAAACTCAACCTTAGATGCTATTTCTTTCATCTCCAAAGAACCAAACAGTTCCTTTGACCCTTTTACTCAGATATAATCATGCATCCCATATGTGAGTATGCGACCTTTATTTGGTTGACAGGTATATTTCTTTCTCCTTTTTTTCTTGTCAAGAGACATTTTGAAAATCAAACAAATATCTATACTGAACCTCTTTTGGTCAAACAATTGCATTTTTTCTGGATGGAGTATGCTTTATTTTCCTTGTAAATAATATCGAATTATTTAAGTTAGCAATTTATTCTGATACGATATCAGTCAGGTTAACATGGCCAGTTAGACACATGAAACCACAAACAAAGCCAACCTCATTGTGAATTTTTTTAACCTAAAACACAAGCAGACCAATGATGACATCAGTTTTGCTCTTAAAAGCTCCTTTAGAATGCATAATGTCTAGCTGACAAAATTCTAAGTATGATGCGGAGTGCAGACAATAGTAGTTCTTCTGAGTACATTTTCAAAGGCGCTAACTTCATAATTACAGGTGAGACTTCTCGTTGGTGCTATAAAAGCTGTTGGCACTGGAGATCTAACAGTTTCCGATGGTAAGATTTAGTTTCTTTCCCTATTTGATTTATCTATTAATTTGTTCTTTAACGAATTAAACAAACCAAGTAATAAATGTCATAAAAAGGCGGTTTCAGAACCTCCAAAGTCGCTTTATGCCAATAAGAAAAATCACAACATTCAGCCAAATGTAATTTTTGTGACCTTATTTAATCTGTCCATTTTTCCTACTCTACATAACATATAAGGAGATCAATTGATTTGGTTGCTTCAGTTTCTTGTTGAGCTGATTTGACATATCTTTTCAGTGGAATGCATCCTGGAAGCTAAGACAGTGACCGCTAATGCTCCAATGGCTCCTGCATGTGGTTTGTACCTTGCAAACGTCAAATATGATCTTCCATGATTATTTCACCCGTCTGCAGCTGCTCTTGAGGACATGGCCCTTTTGTAAGTGAATTTATAAGGCAATATTAAATGGTTTCCACTTCGAATCATGATTAAGCAGTTTTCATTTCTACCCATGATAAATGGTTTTCATTTTGACCATTCCCTGTCTGATTTTGCTGTTTTCTAAAAACAGGCGGTGACAGATGGCATGCTATTGATGGTCTATTGTGATGATTTTTGAAGAAATACCGGTAAGTTACATAGATCACTTGTCACTGATCGAGTACACTTTTTGTTAGATAGGGAGAATAATTATGTATGTTTTGTTTATTAATTTGACATTTTGGTACCAAAAAGGCAAAACCCCCAAAGATTCTAGTTCAACAAGATATAATTTGTCATCTTATTAGTCGTTCGATATATCTAATACCTCAAATCCATTCTATAGTTATCCCTGACACGTCTGAGATAAATTTACTTTTATTGTATCTATCCATACTGCTATGGCGTAAAGGGTGAGCCCAGTAATCTTCAAATGCATACCGCCCATACCTCAACATAATCCGGTTTAAAGCTATATGCTACTTCAAGGGCATAATTGTAGCAAGTTGTAAAGAAGATTGAAGATTTTATTGATGTCTTATTGTTTCATACCCTAATTTACACAATCAATGTCAAAAGTCAAAAGCTTATCTAAAAGTATCATGACTATTAGTTAGAGTATTAATAGTTCTTCTCTTGGTTTTCCTCCATAAATATTGATTGAAGTCATATTAAGCTCATTTGTTAACCAATGTAGTTACTTGCGATTCGTAAAAAGTAGAACTAATTACACATGTGGAATGTCAACATTGTAAGTTTTGGCCGCTACTTTTGCCTATCTCAACTCTGCTTCTAAACATATAACAAAATAATGTCTCATTCAACTAGTATAATGACTTAAAATCTAATAGAACTAACTTCTTAAGCGACTGACATATTGATGGTTAATAATGTGAATATTGGGTGCTATTAGAATCAAAGGAGGCAAGCATATGGAAATGGAACGAATGGATCCCGATTAAGGTCAACATTTTTGCTTGGAGGTCGTTACGTTATCGGCTCCCAACTAATGACGAGCTGCAGAAAAGAAAGATTATTATTGGTCCAGATATATGCTGTCTATGTTCGGCAGCTAGCGAATCGTTGGATCATATTTTCACCTCGTGCTATCTGTCGGCCATTGTTTGGCATCATATTGGTGTGTGGTGTAGGACCCCTCCCATTTTTGTTTTTTCGTTCAAAGACCTCACTAATCTCCATTACTTCATTACCGGATCGGAGGCAAAGAGGAAGGCTTTTCAAGCGGTAATTATGGTGGCATGTTGGTGTATTTGGCGAGCGCGGAATGAATCCATCTTCTCAAATAATGTTGCAGTCAAGATCGATAGAATTATTGGGGAGATTAAAGCTCTAAGCTATCTTTGGATTAAGAATAGGGCTAAAAGTATTGTTATAGATTGGAATAAATGGACTAGATTCGATTTGTAATTTGGTTGTTTTGCTGCCTTTGCTTCCTGGTCGTTTCTAGGAAGTTTGGCTTTTTCTATGAAGTTTGCCGTTCAAAAAAAAATTAGAATCAAAGGATTTGTAGCCCACTAAAAAAAATGTTTAGTAAGGTTAAGTCCATTGTGGAAAAAATGATTAGAAACTTTTTTTTTAAAATAAAATATACGGTATTGAGAATAACAAGAAACGGTGCCAAGCGTAAGTTTCTGACTTTATTACACATATTACGTTTATGACATTAATGTTCTTACGCACAGACATGACATAGTTATCTATCATGTTGTGGTGTAAACTTGACGCAACACTGAAATGACAAACTTGATAAAGAAATTAGTAAATAAATAAATTAAAAAGAGCAAAGTAAAAGTAATTAAACAAGCAAAAGAAGAAAAAAACCAATCTGATCAAAGTCTCAACCCATGTGGAGACACTAGAGACATTATGTCAAACAAACAAAAAATAAAAATAAAAATATTTTTTTCAAGTCTCATATCTGATAAAGTAGTAATTACTATAACATAACTAATGTACATGCTTTTTTCTTTAAGGACGTGTCAATGTGCCGGTAGGAGAACGAAGATGATTGAATTTTCCAGTGACATGATTCTTCATCAGTGATCTAAATAACCGTTAAAAAAACAAACAAATAAAATACTCCGTAGTAATACTAAAAAAGTTTACGGTGAATATAAAAATATAAAATCTTAAAGTAACGAGTTATGTAAAATCCAAAAACCTGTTTCACCAAAACGTATATCACTCACTACTCACTTGATCAAATCACAATTCATCCCCGATCTGAACAACAACTCACACTTGCTGCTTCAAAACAAAACCCAATTCAATTCAATTCAATTAAATTCCCAGTCTTTCAATCAATTTGATTTGATTTGATTTGATTGGGGTGTGATAATTAACCAAAAAGAATAAGACTGATTGATTGGTATGTTAATGGCGTCCCATGGGTGGAGGGATGCCTACAAGGGCATGTCTAGTGATAATATCAAAGGTTTAATTTTAGCATTGTCTTCTAGTTTGTTCATTGGTGCTAGTTTTATTGTTAAGAAAAAAGGTCTCATTAAAGCAGGTGCTTCTGGTACTAGGGCAGGTACCCTCCCACATTTCATTACTTCATTTCCTTCGCATTATTATGTCAACAATCATTGCTTGCATATTTATTATCATCACTCTCATTTCCCATTACATTATTCAAATTTATTATCATATAAGGTAACATAGATATAACTTTTGCATGGTTGTGTTTTGGTCATATTTTATTAGTTTGTAAATTTAGTTACATTTTTTGTCAGGAGTTGGAGGATACTCATACTTGTTGGAGCCTTTATGGTGGGTTGGCATGATAACAAGTGAGTTTTTTTAATCTCCTTTGAAGGAATTGTTTCCTTGTTACCCATATGCTAAAACCATATAATTGTTTCGACAGTGATTGTTGGAGAAATAGCGAATTTTGCAGCTTATGCGTTTGCGCCTGCAATTTTGGTTACTCCTCTTGGGGCACTCAGCATTATAATCAGGCATGATTGATTATCATAACTGTTTAAATTCCACACATATGCATACACTTACTTTTTTCTGCAACATCCTAACATGTTGTTGCAGTGCTGTGCTGGCATATATTATTTTGCGAGAGAAGTTGCATATTTTTGGGATTCTTGGTTGTGCCCTATGTGTTGTGGGTTCCACCACGATTGTTCTACATGCTCCTCAAGAACGTCCGATTGAATCAGTGGCAGAAGTATGGGATCTTGCTACAGAGCCAGGTAATTGTTTGATTGTAGCTGCTAATTTCGACCCATGTACGCAGTAAAACTACAATAGACTTTGGATGACTATGACACTAACCATTTCTAGCTATTTTTAATTTGATCTGTTTGAGATGAAAATACAACTCAATTGACACATTCGTAAGTTAATGGGTTGAAACTTCCACCTCTAGTTCTTTGTTTCTGAAATACATTCTTTTGACATGTTCTATCCACCAACATCTTCTTTTCCTGCAGCGTTTGTCATATATGCTGTACTGGTGTTGATGTCTGTATTTGTAATAGTGTTCCTTTATATTCCATTATATGGTCAGACACACGTAATGTGCTATATTGGAGTATGTTCGCTAGTAGGCTCTTTATCGGTATGTATCATCAATTATTGGTGCATTTCATCACCATCTGCCATGCTACCTCTACCTATAAAGGTTTCTTCTTTCACAGGTCATGAGCGTGAAAGCTGTTGGCATTGCTTTAAAGCTTACCTTTTCAGGAATGAACCAGCTAGTATACCCCCAAACATGGGTTTTTACCTTCATTGTTCTCATGTGTGTCATCACTCAAATGAATTATCTCAACAAGGTAACGACCCATCAAATTTTAATAAAAATCTTGATTTGTTTTAGCTACCATTTGGTTTGTGTTTGCAAGTGAAGTCCTTCAAATAGTTGAAGAAACCTGATTTTGGTTATTGGGTGCAGGCACTTGACACATTCAACACGGCCGTTGTCTCTCCCATATACTACACTATGTTCACATCTCTTACTATCTTGGCAAGTGTAATCATGTTCAAGGTATTAGCTTTTAAACAAAAGACCATTCATTTTTTCTTGGTTATACAAACATGATTGTTATGTTTTCCTACAAAGTTGTTGATTTGGGTGGTAACTTTACAGAATAGTAACCAAGTTGATTTGGGTGGTAACCGTACAGAATAGTGAGTTTAGGGGAACACGCAGGAAACTAGGTTACAATTGTGTTAAGCCCCCCCCCCTTTTTTAAAATAATCTCTAATTAACTGCCAAGTTGGTTCAGTTAACTAGAAAGGAAAGATGCAAATTGGGTCAAACGGGTTTAAGGTCGTCAGAAATGTATTGAAGAGCATAAACACTTCTAAGCTGCTTTATGAAAGATGTTTAGATTATTATTTAACTAATATTGTTTTGTAATCTTTTTTACTACGTTAGTTAGTTGCAAATTTTTGAATATAAATCATTGTTTTGACAAGTATTATTAGGAAAATGAATGTCCATAAACTTTATATGTAAATAGTCTTTCTAAATGAAGTTTATGATGTTGGGAGTTTGTATACTGTGTTGGTGATGTTTTATTTTGTGAGCAGGACTGGTCTGGGCAAAATCCTACCCAAATTGTGACGGAACTGTGTGGGTTTGTGACAATCCTTTCTGGAACCTTTCTTCTTCATAAAACCAAAGATATGGTTGACGGTATTTATGCTCTTTACCTAGCTTGTTTTAAAATTGAACATTTACACGTACCTTATTGATTTACTCGAGTGCAGGTCCAACAGGGCGATCACCTAAGCACATAACAAAAGAGGATGATGAAGATGGTAGGGGTCAAGAAGGCATCCCTTTGAGACGACAAGATCTAACCATATGATTTATGAAATCTCCATAATCCAATTTTTTTACATTCTTATGATGCATGCATGGAGGATAGGATAGGATAGATACTACTAGTAACAGGAAATTCTTTCGCTTTGCCTACGAACAAATGACATTTTTCATGTAAACTGTAAGAACGTTACTTTTAGTTCGCATCGTTTTTTTTTTTAAATTTTTATTGCATGTTAACATATGTCTGTTCTTTTCTAAGTACAATCTTGTTGTAACACTAGAGAATTGCTATGACTTTGTTCTAGATGGGTTGTCCATGAAACTTGCCAAAGCTGTAATATTTTAGTATGGGTCGGGTCGGGTCAGATCCTGTTGGATGGACCAAAATATTTTAATGGTAAATTAATATAGTTGTTTTACAAGATGTAATTAGAATATGGTCTTGTTTTTGAGCAGTGAAACGGATTTAAACTAACTATGCTTTTGTTTTAATGATAATTTTCCCACATTGTGAAACAATATTAATTTGTACCTTTTATTTTTTTTCTTTCTCAACCTATTGAATAAAATATAAGATACTACTAAAACAAACAAACAAATGTACTCGCTAGTCGTAAAAATATACTTAATTTAGATTTTTTTATTTTTATTTTTATTTTCTGTTGCTCGTTTAGATAATTAATTTTTCTTGAGTTTCTGATGGAAGAGGAAGGAAGTTGAAAAAATATGTGTTTCAAAGTTTTTTTAAGAAAGAAAATGGAAAGAAGTGAAATAAAGTTTTTATTATAATTTTGCCTTCTAACTTTCCTCTCAAATTAAAAGGAAGTGAAGAGAAAGAAAAAAAATCATATTAAAATGTTTATTTTCTTTTCATTTCTTTCGAACTTTGAAATGTAAAATGATTTCCTATATTTTCCTTTCTTTTCTCTCCTAAACTTCCTTTCTTTTCTGTTCTTACTGTTACTAAACTTAGAAACAAAGTGTCAACGTTTTGTTTTCTCTTTGTATTTTAAATAAAGAGTATATTACAGTTTTTTTTCCTTTAGGCATATCTTTATTTTTAAACTAAGAAAACAACATACATATTATCATCATTTGTAACAGCATTGATATCTAAAAAAAAAGAAGAAAAATCATTCTCTACTTTAATATAAAAAACGAAAAATGTTACATGACCATAAAAAGTGACGTTTAGTATGGGAAAAATAAAAATAAAAAAAATATATTTACTAACCCCAGGCGAGGATGAAAGAATTAAAGAAACATGCAAAAGACACAAAAAAACCCGCTTTCATTTTTTTGGATCCGTTAGAACAAGGGCTCAATTGTTCTCCAAAATTGCTCATTCATATATAACCCTAATAATTAATTGGCTAATTCCCGAACAACGATCATCAACCGTCGCAACGTCGATTGTAACATTATCATTATCGTTATCAACAACAGTTGAATGGTTTTTGGCGGGACGACGTTCCAATCAATCAAATCAAATCAAATCAAATCATTACAATTCAATTCATTTCAATTTGTCAATCAACTTTACACTTAATTTCTTCATCTCATCATCTGTGCCGGTAATTAAGTTACAATCTACAAACCTCTTAATTCAGCTTCATTTATATCGATAATGTTATTGTTGATTGATTTCATTCAAGTCACATTTATGTATCTGTTTTACTCTTTTTTGGTTGCTTGCTTGCTGGTGTTTCCGATACAAGTATGATATGTTATATATATATATATAGAGAGAGAAAGAAACTTATCAATTGTGTTGGCTTGTTTGCTGTTGCTGTGTTGTATAATGACTGTATATGTGGAACGAAAGGTTCATTCCTTGCGCCTGAGGCCATGGAAGTACTTAATCGAGTCAAACGAGTTATGCATAGCTTTGTTATGACCACATGATCTATGAATGTAGTGTTTAAACAACTTGTTGCCTACTTGCCTTTTATTTCTATGTAAATAACTTTTATGTTTAATGAAGATATACACTCAAGGTATGAAAATGGATTTGGCGTAAAAAAATTCATGTACCCTGAACAGAAAAAGCGTTGGTATTAAATTAACTAACTACTTGTGATACATTGCTGATACCTAAAAGCCATAGGAAAAGGCATGATTACATTGTGTCGAGTTAGAAATATATTTACATAGATCAGGACTCATAATCCATGACCAAGAGATAATGAGATATAGTATCTTGCTCAAGGGTAAGCTTGTTTTTCCTTCTTTCTGAAAAGACGGTCAAAGAGAAGTTCCGACAAGAGGAGCTCAATTATCATGTATGTGCCAAAGGGCTTGTAGCCTAGTGCTACTAAGGTGTGACATGAGGTTTAGGGTTCTAGTCCCATAGTGGGCAAAATGTGTATATTTAGGAGTAGATTACTAGATTAGTTGGTGTGTGAGTAAGGACTTTTTAAGAAAAAATTTGTATGTCTTTTCTTTTATATTTTGATACTCATCCTGTTTCGTTAAAAAAAAGGATTGTTTATAATTCTTTCACTACACAAGGAAACAAACATTAACAAAAGAACCAGAGAGAAAAGCTGATATAGTTGACTGCCCTTTGTTCTATATGTTTTGGTTATATTCAATGTATTTTTGTTGGAATCCTAGATGTTAAGGGTATTCTTTTCCATATTTCTTTTAGATTCTTTCTTGTGAAATAACAAAAAAAAAAAAACAAAAAAACTGCCGGGTTTCTGATCTCTTTATAAAATCTTTGTTTTTCAGTTTCAGTTGAATCATTGAGGATTGCAAAGTTGGTTCAGTAATGTCAAATGCCACAAACAGGGATGTTATAACATAATTAAAAATCCATACAATGAGGGACCCCGATTTGATTATTAAGTTGAAGAGGGGTATTTGTTATTATTGTATTCTTGTAGAGTTTAATTAGGGGAGTGGGAAATTTGTTTTTTGTAGTATAGGTTATTGTTTTTTGTGTGATTATCATACTGTAGAACATAGATTTGTTGCTGCTATGATTTGAGTGATTACTCAAGGTCTGTGTAATCAGTTACTCAAGAAGGATTAGGGTGTTATATAAAGCTGGCAACTTTGTTTAGACTTTTATACAGAGTCCTGGTGCACGCAGAAACCATTGCTGTCTATGCGTGCAATGGGGGGTAGATGGACAACATATGAACTCCATTTATCTTCTTTTCTGTTTTCGATTCTTGTTGTAGTTCAAGGGTGTTCTTCAGTGAACCTAGAGGGTATGCCAACAATCTTTTACAATACTCCCTTATTTAATTGGTGAAGATTTGTATATATTGTGTTGTAGTTTTGAAGTATTTTAGCGGGTCGTAATTGAATAATACAGGTCTGGCCTTATTGGATTTTCGGGCAGGAGTATCTCATGATCCGTATGGCGCCTTCAAAACTTGGTATCCCGATAACCATGATCCATGCTCATGGTCTAATGTTCATTGTGTTGACGGTAATGTTCAAGTGCTGTAAGTTCATCACTCTTTGCTTTTTTGCTCTTAGGGCCAATTTCACTTTTAATTTTGTGTTGAATGGATAATGGAGGGTTGTATGCAATAAGTGGTGAATGAATAACTGTTTTGAAAATGACTATTGGAGTTGTTTCTGTTAATTAAATGCCGGTAAAAAATCAAAATAAAAACTATTATATAGTTAAGCAAATTAGCAGTCCATAGTCCATACCTTTCTACCCGTTAACTCATAAACAAATAGCCACTATGAATACGTGCATGTAGAATTAAGTTTCGTGCATACGTGTAATTTCTATATCGAATGAATAGGTGTGTTGATGTTTTTTGGGCGTTCTTTTTGAAGGGATCTTAATGGGTTATCTTTGGAAGGAGTATTGGTACCTGAGATAGGGAACCTCACACATCTGAGACGTCTGTGAGTGCCACTCATACTTGTATTTTGTCTAAGTTTGGTGATTTTGTTGTTTTTTGTTTGCATTTGCATTTTATGGTTTCTTTTTATAATTCAACTTGGTATGATGCTCTATGGCCTCTTTCTTTCCATCTTGTAATGGTATAGTACATGTAAGCTGAAAAAAGTTTTAGTTTTTTTAGGGAATTATGTTATGTAAAATGCTAGTGAAGAATGCCTTTCATGAATACTTATGGCTTATTGCTTTTCTAATTTGTGTATATGATGCTTCATGAATCTGGCAAGTTATTTATTGGATTAATGAACAGATGGTTCTTATGCATTTGTGTGTTTCAATTACATGTAGCTCAAATAAAATGCTCTTTTGTAAATCTTATAAAATACTTTTCCAAAATGAATAGATGAATGCTGTGGATACATATCTACACAAATGGTTTGTCTGAGTATCAACTCAAAAATGGAAGTTTTCTATTTTGGTAGAAATAAGGTAGTAGCAATTGAGACACTAAAAATCACGGCATAGCACCAAATATGAGCCACACGGCTTTGCTAAGAATCATTCTTTAGATTTTTCTTAATATTGCTTTCTTTATATTTTTCCCAGTGTCCTCGCACGGAACAAATTCTATGGAGTTATTCCGAAAGAGCTTGGTGAACTCACAATGTTGGAAGTACTAGACTTAAGGGATAATAACTTGAGCGGACGTATTCCTTCAGAGCTAGGAAGGATGTATTCATTACAACGGTTGTAAGTGAGATAAATCATTCCCTGTCTTCTCTATGAGTTTTCATTTTTTTAGTTAAAAGTCTGAAACAATAAGTTCATGGTCATATATGTTGAGCACTGATTCATCATTTGCTGAGGTATTTATCCATTGTTTCATATGTCGAATGTGTCTACATCAAACTTCAAATTAAGGTAGTTTGTTTGAAATTCACAGTCAGATTATAAAAGTCAATATATAATATAAACAGTAGTATTATTTCTTAATCCTAATGATCCATGCATATCAGCCAATCTATATGGGTTCCCAAGATTATACCACAGTAAAAAGTTTTTGTAAGAGAACTGATTATCAAAATTTATTAAGTTACAACACCATCCTTAACTTAATCAAATGGTTTTGGTCATAAGAAAAAACTAGCATTAGCACTTTAAAGGCTTTGTTATATAGTTTTATGAAGTTATATTAGTAATATTGTGTGTGTTAATTCTAAAACACATGCACACATCCTCTTGGTCATATATGGTTAAATGAGTACCTAATTTGTGGTAGTTATGTACTGTAGGTTGCTCTGTAACAACAATCTTGAAGGACCCATTCCTATGGAAGTCAGGACTCTCAAGTTTCTTAATGAAATGCAATACGATGAAAACCTTCCAACCCTTGTTGCTAATGGGGTTGGATGTCTAAATAGGAAATTAGGACAATGGTAAGACACAATTCATCGTTGTTGTAAGTTAAATTTCGATTCTTGTTCTGGGGGTATTTGGATGTGCCTTTTGGAACCGATCATAATAACCAAAATCAGATAATAGTTATAAATAATTGTTTCTCAGGAGATGGTGCTGGGATGTAGTTCCGTTGTCTGAAGTTTCTAACTTTTTGTTGAATTCTAAGAGTGATCAAACTGTTTATTTCACCTCTAAATAGTCATATTTAACTTTGTAAAAAATCATTTCTCAAAACACATCTAAACATCCCCATTGAAGCGATGATCACCAAATGAAGTTTTTAAGCATGTTTTGCATGCTTCATTGTTTCACAATTATTTCATTCTTACGAGTGGTTGGTGCAAAAATTTTGTTCAGTGAGTGGCTGAGTGCTGACTATGCAACTTTGCTTTAATTGATTTTCTTATTCTGCCGTCTTATGGACAGTGTATGGCAGGGAGGTTCTAAACTTCAAAAGAAAGCTGATTTTTTTCTGAAACAAGTCAAAGAAACAGTTTCTAGTTGCCTCAATCCCTTCCAACTGTAAGGGAAAATGTCAAATTAATCTTCTTATTCATGCTTCTTTTCTTTGTCAACTTAATTTTCTTAATCTTGTTTCTTCACTAAAGATTCAGAATTCACAAGAGCTTCTCGGACGATTGCAACATCAACGAAAAAAGTAAGCTAAACAACTGCACGTAGTGAAGTGTTCTGACTTCTGACATCTAGTAAAATGAAAAAAAGTAACTTTTACTAAAAGATACTGATTTTACTTGTGATTCTTCACTGTATATGTGAATCATTAGGTGAACTAGAAGCGGAAATGGTGGAAATTGCCATACGTCGAAAGCTTGCAGAAGAATCTCTAAACCTAGAAGCTGCACCATCTCCTAATGATGATCGGATTGGGCCACCAAAGATCATAGCTCTCTCAACTACCAGAAGTAGTGGATCATTTCCAGCTGTACCCAAGAACAAGAAGGAGCAGAATACATCACCACCTCCACTTGCCATCGATCAAGAAATAATTTCTCCATCGCCATCAAATCAGGCTCCAGAAAGTAACATTTTAAATAAGTGGAAGATTTTGGTTATAGTATCTTTCTGCATACTTCTGCTGATAATCATCATCATAGCTCTTTGGCGCATGTGTCGAAGTCGAGCATTAAAGAGCTTTGGACCTTGGAGGACTGGTATTAGTGGACGTTTGCAGAAAGCTTTTGTTACCGGTATTTTTTCATTCCTCTTTGTTCTTCAACCCATTTATCCTCTTTATAAATTACAGAGTTGCTTTATTAGTGAAAAAGTATTTTCACCTATTTATAGTAATGGCAATATCATCATTTCCTATTTAGTTATAGAAATACAATTGTTGCCATTTTACTACTTAACACCAATTTTGGAAGTCACACATTACTCTCTCAAAAGAAAAATTGTTTTCAAGGTGGAAGGTCAAAAATCATGCTCCGGTCAGTTATCGTCTATATGGGATCTGAGTTTCAGCTTATTGGGTACTTTTGTTTTGTTTATAATGGCCTTTGGAGCTAGAGGTCTCTTTGGAAGCAGACTCTCTATCCTTTGAGAAAATAATAGTATAACAGGATGTTGAAATACTAAATTGTCGAACGGATGATGACATGCCGGATATTAATCTATTAGAAATACTGTTGATTAAGATGAGCTATACACATTCTTGTAGAAACTAAAAGTCTTAAATTATACTTTGTTACAGTAGAGTGCATATCTTGATTGAGAATCCTGGATTCATGCACAGGTGTTCCAAAGCTAAATCGCACCGAGCTAGAAACCGCATGTGAAGATTTCAGCAACATCATTGTGACAACAGAAGGTTATACACTATATAAAGGAACATTATCTAGTGGAGTTGAGATTTGTGTAGCATCAACCTCCATTGCTAGTTTGAAAGATTGGTCAAAACGTGCAGAAAGAGGGTTTCGTAAGAAGGTTTGTCTTGTTTTTGACTTTTAATCCATCTATACATAATGTAGCTAATACATATATTGCAAATTATACAGATTGATACATTATCCCGAGTGAATCACAAAAACTTTGTTAATCTTCTTGGTTATTGTGAGGAGGATGAGCCTTTTTCTAGGATGATGGTGTTTGAGTATGCTACTAATGGCTCACTCTCAGAGCACCTACACGGTGACAACTTAGTTTTTATATTTTCATTTTGATTGTGGTTTTAGAGGCTTTTAAATAAATAAGTGGATGTTGTCACAGTTAAAGAACTTGAACATCTTGATTGGATCTCAAGGATGAGAATTCTCATGGGAACATCCTATTGTCTTGAGTACATGCATGAATTGACTCCTCCTGTACCGCACACCTACGTCAACTCAAAATTTGTCTATCTTACCGAAGATTATGCACCCAAAGTAAAGATTCTTTTTATCATTTTCCATGTGTTCATTATCTATCGTATCAAGAAGCGGATGTGATTTCAACCCATTTACTACTTATGACTAGACCATTTTGACCTGTACAATAGTATATACTTTGTAATTACATTTAGCGTACCAAGTGTTTATCAAATGTTTATAAATCTGGGCGAAGAGCGTTTTGGGTCAACATGACCCCCGTTTTGGTCCATAACATAAATTTTTATTTGCCCGACTCGTTATGCTAACGCTGGCATTGAGAGAAGAAATTGCTAAAAGAATGTATTTCTCAGGTTGCAGAGGTGGCTTTCTGGAGAGATTTGATATCAAAACCGAAGGCATCAGCAGAAAGCGAATCAGAGCATTCCGTGTTGCCGCCACTCATTGATATAGAGACAAACGTTTATTGTTTTGGTATCTTAATGCTCGAAATAATTTCTGGCAAGGTTCCTCATTCAGACCAACAAGGACATCTTGGAGATTGGGTAAGACCTTTTTGACTACAAAAATAGTATACCATTGATTAACGTTTCGAATAATAGTGCTCGCCAGAGATAGTAAAATGGGCAATTTTACAATTTGGGTTGTCCTGTAATTATTGTTCCAAGTTATATAAAATTTGTGTGTATCCAAATTGTATCTTTTCAGTAGTAATCAAATATTTTTAAAAGATTTATTGATCACCTGTTTGACCAGTTTGAAATTAAAGGCAACCCAAATTGACTCATTTGTTAATGAGTTAGTTGAAACTTGTGCAAAAGAAAAAAAGACTACACTTCTCAAGAATATGCAAGTGCTAGAAAGAAAATAAACATCTAAATGTTGTTATACACTTATGCAAATGGCTCAAGAGTGTTTATTCTTACGGAATATACTTTATATTCACACTGATGGTTTGCTTCATCTATCATTTTTTGTGATAATCTGTTAGGCTGCAGAATGTCTGAAGGATAAGAGAAATAACAGCCAGTTAGTTGACCCGACATTAGAATCCTATAAGCAAAATGAACTTGACGTGATATGCGAAGTTATTGAAGAATGCATTGAGAAGGAGGCGCGAAAGAGACCAACAATGAAAGAAGTGGTTACAAAGTTAAGGGAAGTGTTACGGATTTCACCCGAGCAAGCAATCCCAAGACTCTCGCCTCTTTGGTGGGCTGAACTTGAGATCTTATCTGGAGAGGCATAATCATTGAAGATACATGTTGTCCATGCTTGCAGATTAGATGGTCGTTCGGAATAGCTATCAATGTGGGTTGGAATCCGAGGATATACTCGCTCTGCTTGTCAAGTAACAAGTTAAAGTGTTTTCCATCAAGAACAACGCCGGCAATGTATATTGATACAAGGGAAATTTTGAGATATTCAAACTTGCTAGCTCATACAATTTCTCTTTAGCATTGCTTCAATTCATACCATGAACACCTTCTGACCCTGCCCTTGTAGGAGGCGGTGGAACCGGGAAGGTGAAATTTGATGAGTACGTTCATTAGTCTTATCAGACGATATCTCATTGTTAAAGTCGCATCCCTCATGTAAAGGAAGTTATTAACTTTTTCACTTTTTAACAAGTCTGTACCGCGTCTCATTGTCTATTTAGACGAGTGAACTCCATATATACATATAGTAAACCCA
Source organism: Tagetes erecta (assembly GCA_030867185.1). Classification (NCBI taxonomy): domain Eukaryota; kingdom Viridiplantae; phylum Streptophyta; class Magnoliopsida; order Asterales; family Asteraceae; genus Tagetes; species Tagetes erecta. Next base: position 10,973,552 of record CM061492.1, on the reverse strand, counting down.
TGTAGTTAAATCAAAATCATAGTTTACAGATCCAAAAGATAAAGAGGAGACTGCCTTGAAAATTCACTGTTTAATCAATTTATATTGGGAACATTCAAGCCCCTAGCTAATCTTAAAAAGAAATTCTTGAACATATACAAAAGAACACTATTGAAGTACATTAATTGGGTGTTACATGATTTTTTAAAACAAACCTTTACTAATCAAGAGGTGTTTGAGGCTCTCAAAGGAACAACTACAATCATACTTAACAACATGGTTTGGTTGTGTTGGGTTTTAGTATTATGGTATATTGGTCTTCCTAAGTTGAAGGTTTTCTCTTATGGTGCTTACTTCTTGATAACACAGTCGTATACCACGGTAGATCTACATGTTCTCCCGGGGGGGGGGAGACACCCACCAGGATTCATGTAAGTAGAAAACTTTTGTTTTCTCTTACTTCTTTTCTTTCTTTATGCAAACATAATACCGTCTTCTTAGATACTATATATATATGTAATAGACATGAGCATTTCTAACATTATCATCTTTTAAGATACTACATATATGCAATAGACACTACATGTATTCAAACCGCAATATACATAAACATATGCATAACAACATTTTGATTATCATCTGTAAAATACTACACATGTAAAAAAGCATCAGATTACTGTATTAGCATCTTCAAAGATGTTGTATACATGCAATCGACATATATAAGGATTAGTGGATTACCATCTTTAAACATCTATATCTATATCTATATATATAATAAAGGAACATAATTTAAGGTGATGTGGCAACCTCTCATGCATTTGGGACACGTGTTAAAAGGAGAATGCATAAGGTGATGTGTTCACTTGAGAACACTTCTAAATTTCACGCGGGTTAAACCCGTTTTCTTTCATCCGACACTTTACTTTTACTGATTTCAAACAAATCCTTTCAAACTTTTCATTTCTCTACTCTCTCTCTAACATTTCGTTTCACCTTCTTTCACACACACCTCCTCCTTTCAACGACGGTGATGTTTTCCGGTGTAATCTACCGGCTGAATCTTTGTTATCAAGGTATGTTTTTCCTTTCTTTTGGGTTTTTAGCACCTTTTGATCACTTTTTCTTTCACATTTTCTATTTCCTTTACAAAACCTTGAACCCTAATTTATTTTGTTGTGATTTTTCAGTCACCGCGTTTTTGTTCTTCGCAGTCAACGACCATCTTAGACGACTGAAGGTATATTTATTTCATTTTTCTTAACTTTTCCACTTTTTTTATTCAAATCTGATCTTTTCATGTGAATTGTTCTAACCTTTCTTTTTGTTTCTTTGTTTTTGTTTTCCCGATGGTTGTTACATACCGTCACCCACACAAAATTGAAGGTAGTTTTTATCCATTTTTAGGTTTTTGTCTCATTTTGTTCAGATCTAATATTTCTTATGATATTTTTTTGTTCTTTTTGGTTCATTTCTCAGAACTACCGCTGAAATCAATGGCGAGTGGATTGCAGAAAGAATTTGGTGTTTGTAATTTGGTGGGCATGTAAGTTTTGTTCCCTTTGTTTGCAATGTTTAGTTGTTGTTTTATTGCTTGATAAAATGTATTATATGTTGATGTTGCATCCTTATCCGTAAGTTAGTATTTTGGGGTATTGTTTTGTTATTTATTAATTGGATTTCTAATCTCAGCTGCTTAGAGATATTTGTTTCATCACATTGCAGAAAATGGTGGTCTTTTATGTATATGTTCTTAGGAAAGAATTGGGTTTAAGGTAAAGTGTTTGTATTAATGTTATCAATCCCTACACTTATCTAATACTAATACTATCATTTATGTTAAAACATTGGTTCACATAAACTACAAAATGTTCTCATTACCTGATTTAGTTTACTCAAATAAATATGGTTTAATCTAATTTTTTCATCTAAATAAAAGTTTTAATCATTAGAATTCCTTTGGACCATCCTTGATAGTTATTTACATTTTCATATTTTCATGTGATTATGAGAATTAAGTTAGAACATTGCACTGTCAGTAGTCAAACTTATGTATTGTTTGCTGTTAAATTTTTGCAATGTTTGCTGTTAAAGCTGTTAGACTTCTTCATAATTTTGGTTTAAAAAGTCGGTCTATTAATAATCAAAATTCTACACTGTTTTGGGTTATATATGAACCCCAAAATGGTTCAAGTAAAGGTCAAATATATGAACCCAAACAATGGGAAAAACACTGTTTAGTTTTTATTACAAAGAGTAGTTTTTTTTTTCTATCAGCAGTTATACTTAATAGAAGCAAGCCATAATTTTATAATTCATATTCTCTAAAATTTCTATAAACATGTTTAATTTCATGTATAGCTAACTTTTTATAACTTTTTCTTCTATATAACCTTTTAAGCATTCGTACCCAAATTATGAATACACTATATCCAAGTTATACTTTCTTTATACATTTAATAATATTTCAAAATCTCTTTAACAAAAACAGTTTTTCATTGTATTTTTTAGGCTAATTTTTGAAAATATAAAGAGAAAATATTATGAACATGTCAATTTTACTAAAGTGAAGACTGGTCAAATGCATTACGTTTATCAATAAAGTTGAAAAGTCAACTGAAGTGTATTCATGTTGCAGGTAAAGCTCTAAGGGTGGTGGGAGTGGAAAATTTTGAACCCCCACTACCCTCACAACCCACCAATAATAATACTCCAACTCACAACTACCTTCACACTACCCTCACTTCTATTTTTTGGTGGGTGTCAATACCCTCATACCCTCACTTTTTTTTTAAATTTTTTATTTTAATAACTTTAAATTAACAATTAAAAATATATAATATAAAACCATTCATTAAATAAAAAAAACTAACAAATTAAAAACAAGCGGACGTGACTTTTTGTAGCGCCGTGAAACTCTTTTTTTTCCTCCCGTCCAAACCTTCTTGAAAATATTCATTTGTTGCTTCAACGTCTTGTACAATTTTTAAAAACAAGCGTTTCGACATACGAAACCTCGTGCGAAACGTGGTCTCCGAGTACTTCGGGTTAGCATTAAAATAGTCCGCCATTAGAGTTCTTTGTCCTTCTTCACGATCTCGTTCAATGTAATTTCGTGAAGAGGTTGCCGTGTCGTCTTCTTCAGCATGATCCAACACCATACGCAAACTACTATCATCGGAGAAAAATAGTTTGTTATCCGACGAGCTGGATGTGTAAACTAATTTCTTTCGATGCATTTTTTTAGAATGAAAAATATATAGTAGAAAGATAGTTGTGTAGAAAGATAGTTGTGTAGAAAGATTATTGTGTAGAAAGATAGTTGTGATTGAGTATGTTAATGTAAATGTATATATATAGTATATATAGGTTTGAAATAAAAAAAAAAAAAAAAAAAATATGCAAATAGCCGTTTGAGGTGGGCCAGACCAAAGAAAAAGAGACGTTGTGGCAACGGGTACCCATGCCCGTGACCTCCTACCCGCACCGCTACCCGCGGGGGCGGCGGCGGTGTTACCGCGCGGGTACGGGCTACCCGCATGGGTACCCGCACCCCACACCCACCACCCTAATGCAGTAGAAACAAGTCTTGGGTTAATGAGGAAGCCAACTATCATATACACTAACATTAGATCATTTTACCAGGTTACACTTTCTATATACTGATTTTAATGTAAAAAATTATAAAAAGCAGGCCCTTAGGGGTGTTGTTGTTTTCCAAGCACCCATTTTGGTGAAATTTGCAACATAAAAACATTCTGAATCAATCTACTTTTAACTTACATGACAAAAGTACATCCATTTTGATGACATGAGTCATCTACTTTCAGAATCATGGCTACTTTGAAGTCTAACCTGGTAAAAAGCTACTTTCAGAATCATAATCTTTTGTATTGATGGGCAAATGAGCTGGATTGATAATGTTTTGTAAAATCTAAGGATTCATAAGTAGACATGTATACGTTGATTGCAATAATGCTACAATTTTTAAGTCGTGTCATTTCTTATAGTTTTCATGTCAACAAGATGTGATATTAGTATATTTCTTCTATATCCCGTTAACAATGCTTTGTTTTTCAATAGACATATGCTTTGTGCTTAAATCAGTTCATAGTTATATTAATACAAATTGTTTCAAATGTTGTCTAATGTTCTCTTTTTATGCATATTTATAATCAATGACTTAAACTTGGTGTGGATGTGGCATTCGTCTTGTATATGGTGATGTGATTCTTTCATGGCACATAAGTTTTTATAAGATGTTTTATTTGCTTATTGCAGCAACCAAAGACCCCTCAAAACTGTTGGGACATCCATACATGAAGTTGTCTTTGTGTTTAGGTCAAATGCAAGATGTTGAAAGGTGTTGATATTGTTTGGCTTTGAAGTGGATGAAAGTATAATTACTGGAAAAATTCGATGTACCGAAAAAGATTATTTGTATAGATGGTTAATAATCAATTGGTGTCTTGTGTTTGCATTAAAATTTCGTTTGTTTTTCATTTTGATCTTTTATAAACAAACAGAAAATATCAACTTTAAGTTTTTATTTGTTCGACCCATGTTTTTACACAAGGACAATTATTGTTGTGAGTTGGTTCGTTTTTGAAAGAACAAGTTTTTTACTCTTGATCAAATGTTGTATAAAAATAAGTATTTAGAGATTTGTAAAAATATGTTAGTATTCTTTTTATTCTTTTTTTTGTGTCATGTTATTTTATTCATTTTATACAAACAATAATAGTGTTTTTAAAATGTTATTCTTTTTATTCTTTTTTTGTATCATGTATCTTATTCATTTTATATACAAACAATAATTCCGTTAGTAAAATGTTACATTGTATTTTTTTTCTTCCGGCCCGTGTGTTAACACGGGTATATAGGCTAGTACTACATATATGTAACAGACAGTACATAAATCTACAAAACAACATGAATATTACCATATGTTAAGCGACTGCATATATGCTATAAACATATGCATAACAAATTATCATCTTTTAAGATACAATATGCCATAGGCATAAAAAAATGCAGAACATCACCATTTTTTAACTACATATATATATATGCTTTAAGCACTATCGTTACCTAGAAATACCTGTTTAAATTAGTGTCTTTAACCACAATTAATTATGATGCACTTAAAGCAAATATAACATTTTACATCAGAGATGGGACCTGAATGTTACTATTTGCGCATGTGATTCACAGATTCCCTTGTTCTTTTCTTGTAATAAGAATAATATGATTTTGTTTCCTTTCAAACTTTTCTTTTGTGGCTCTAGTCCATTCCTCAAAACCATCCCAAAATGATCTTATTTTTTACACGTTTTTTAACGAATATTGGATTTTAACATTCACAACTATTTGTTATCGGTCACATTTACAAAAATATGTGTTAGTGGTCTTAACTTTTATTATTTTTGTCACAAATGAAAAGCCGTTAAAAAAAATATTTTAATGCGTTAATCCTTTTCGAATTCCAGACTGGCTTTTATGGTTTTTGATCGTAAGGGAAATATGTGGTGGTGTTTTTTTTGTAGGTTTTGCATTCTAGCCACAATTTTAATGTGAGTTTTGCATTTTTGACCCTTTTATTAGTTGGGTTTTGTGGGTTTTTTATTTTAGCCACCAAAACCTAGTTTTTTGCCATACATATATACAAAATACACCGGCTATACTAGCGATTTACCGGTTATACATCCAAAATATAATGCATTCTAGTTACAAAAAGTTTAGTCAATAATGAAAAAACTGTATCCGACTGCAACTAATCTTTTGTAACGCTAAAAGGTAATTTTTATATGTTGCGAGCCATAACACATCTCACAAGTTTTAAAAGTTTTTTTTGTATGTTGTGAACTGTCATAATACCTCTCACTCTACAATTTACATTTTTTTTCCATCACGTGGCCCTCTTGTTTTAGGGTTAATAGGAAAAAAAACTCAAAATTCGAGTGAAAACCTTGTTAAAGAGACGAAGTAGAAAATGCGGACGAGGCTAAGCCACAAGTCCAATATAAGTAGTAAGGGTCAAGCATGGGTCCAAAAATAGAGCTACATTCCAAGCATGGGTCCGAAAATGTTTCTTTGATGCTGCTAGCTACCACTATAAGTTGTACGCTCATGGTGTGGCCTTCACAACTTACTTGTTCACCTGCATCACTTTACTTAATTAGATAATTAAAATACACACATATATCTATCTAATAAATTAGAGTTTTTAGGGGGTAACTTTTTGGGGGGAAAACATAATTTGTTTTATAAAAGGAAAGTTAAGAGGGAAAATTAAGTAGGAGAGTTAATAAACACAAAATTTTGTGATTAATAATAATTTACAAAATTTTTTATAAATTTTTAAATATAATAGTTATAATTTTTTAAAAATATTTTTATTCAACCCGTGTGTAACACACGGGTGTTAAACCTAGTATACTATATAGTATGAATCTTCCTCATCCACGTGTCACTTCTCTCATCTGTTTGTTAAAGTATATAGAATGTTTAAAGAACATATCAAAATTGTGCTGGATTTTGTATTTGTGCTGTAAATGTAACCCTGCACATATATTACTATGCTTGATAATTTTACTTATTATTGAAATTTAATATATTTCCGAGCACGTTGTGCATGGAATCCCGTCTTAAATTCAATTACAAATTAACGTAACACGTTACCTACAACGATGTTTTTGGCTCATAATCCATTTGGTCCTACACGATAACAAAATGGTAACTGCGCGCACTTCGTATAACGACCTACAAAACAAGAATAAAAAATACTCAATTAAAATCATGAAAGAAACAATACAAGTTATAATATTAGCAAATAATTTGGTAGGAAAATGATAAAACTAGAACTACCAACACGTATAAAAGTTAAGACTAGTAGTGACCAATACCATATACCAGATAGTTTGGATTATTTAACTTTGTCTTTTTTTTTAAATCTCATTATTCTATATAATTAAATCTAGTGGCCCAAACATATATTAAAAAAGTTTAGTGAGCAAAATTGAAAGAACATAATGTTTCCCCTTCTTCCCATTAATTCATGAATTATATATAGTTAATTAAGGTACGATGAGGTTTCGTTAAAAATGACCATAACTCTAAAAAGCTTAAAAATGATTTTTAAACACTCATAAACCAGTTCAAATATACTTCAATTGAGCTCACTCTATCGGTGTTCAAACCATCTCGTCGAATTCTACAATATTAACTGGTTTTTTGCTTAACTACAAAAAATTCGACTTTTGGCGACGACAGATGTCGTCCCCAAAGGTCAAGAATGTCGTCGCTAAAGCTTTTGACGACGACAAAGTTGGCCGCGAAAACCTGGCATCAAATTCTTTTTGGCGACGACATGTCGTCGCGAAAAATAATTATACTTTTTGAGTGAAATTTAATTGGTAAAGAAAATGGAAAATGGTTTTGGGACGACATTAGCGACGACATTGTCGTCGCAAAAAAGAATTTGACTTTTTTAGTAAAAAAGCAAATATTTTTGTCGTTTTTGTCGCCAAAAGTCATTTTTCTTTTAGTGCTTTTAAAGTTTATTTTTAATCTCAAGGCTTAGCTTTTAAAGTTTAGGGCTTCTTAGCTGAGGGTGTGGGGGAGTTTTAGGTTTTTGAGATGGGTGTGAGGTTTTAGATATACGGTGTCCGCCTCCTATATATATGGGTGCCAAAAATGTTAAAAAATTACTTTTTTTAAACGAACATAGGCCCCATACTCTGATATACGGGCATCTTAATATTAAAATAATCGTCCGACTCTCTGGTTAGGTGTAAATTAAGGAGACAAAATGAAAGAGTTTTTTTTTGTCACATATGTATTTTTATAATTTATCATGCTATATAGAAAAATATGAAAGTAAAGCACTAAAGCCTTAAGGGTTTTCTCTGTAATAGTTGGTTGATGAGTTTCAGCTCCAATTAACTTACCCCGTAAGGATGGAAGTCTCTATTGCGTTCGCAGTAATAGTCCTCCAATGCTGACGAAAGACATTTACTGGTGTTAGAGGCGGAGTTTCGATCTCAGTCCTTTCATATTTGATTGCATCAGTCATAGGATGTTACATCAAACGATGTTAAAAAAAAGTTGAAAGTATTACTTCAAACTCATCAACTTCACTGGAAACTATATATATATATATATATATATATATATATATATATATAGGGGATGGCTAGAATGGAAACCCAAGTATATCAAGAAAACCCTGAAAACTCGTTTCTAGCCATTGATGATAATAGATCAAGGGTTGAGGTTGATTGAGTACAATGTCATTAATGACATGTACCATGCATGATTTTTTAATAGTGGAAAAAGTACAATAAGGGTATAATGGGAAAGTGAAAAAAGTACAATAAGTACATTATCTCTCATACTTTTTCAATTTATTATAATTTCTCTCAAACTTTATAATTTCTCTCTCCTACTTTTTTTATTTCATTGACAATAACTGATACGTCTGTTACACTTTGTTACACTGGTTGATAGGTTTGTTACATCTTGTTACAAATTAACAAAAATGAATGGACTACATGTCACTCCAGACATGTTACGTTTGTTACATCATGTTACACATGTTACAACGTGATACATATTATATAAAAACAAAACTCCATGGATTACGTTTGTTACATCTTGTTACATATGTTACAACGTGATACATATTTTATTAAAAACTGAAGGATTACGTTTGTTACATCGTGTTACATAGTGTTACATAGTTTCAATCATGCTTCGTTTCTTGATAATCTCTTCATCTTTGATACAAAAGTTTCTTTACCTACAAAAAAGAACTAGATGGATTAAGTGTCAATCCGACAAGTTACATATGTTACATCGTGTTACATATTTTATTACATCGTGTTACATATTTGGATCTTTAAAAAAATCAAAGTTACATATGTTACATTGTATACATATTTGAATAAAAAAACAAAGTTACATATTGTTACATAGTTAACTTAAATTTAAAAAAAACAATAAAGCAAAATCACATAAGTTACATATTGTTACACATTTAACTGAAATTTGAACAACCTGTTGAAAACTAACCAGCACGTATGTCAAGCACTCGAACAGCAAAGACAAAACTAGATGGTTAAAAACACTTGAAAAAATAACTAGTACATGTGTTACATCGTGTTACATATTTTATTAAAAACAAAACTAGGCGGTTGAAAACTAACCGGTTATACGTATGTTACATCGTGTTACATACTTTATTAAAAGTATGTTACATTGTGTTACCAATAAAACAAAGTTACATATTGTTACATATTTCATTAAAAGCAAAGTTACATATGTAATTTTTTAACGGCTTAAATTACAAAAATATTTTTTGTTAGTAACGTGAATTAACCCCTCACCAAAAGAAAAAGAAGAAACCTTTTACAACACTTTCATACCTCTAGATCAAGCACATAGAAATAACTAAAAAACTAGAAAAATAATGTACCACCAAAACACTAGGAAACAACTAGTACTCTATATACACTTGTTACATCATGTTACATAAGTGAAATTTTAAAAAACTAATAAAGCAAACTAACTGGTATTATGTTACAACATGTTACATATTTTATGAAAATCAAAACTAGATGGATTAAAGTGTCAGTCAAAACATATTACATATATTTACTCAACTGAAACTTAAAAAAACCAATAAAGCAAAGTTACGTATATGTTACATAGTGTTACGTATTTAAATCATGTTACTTATTTGAATCTAAAAAATCAAATATCTATAAAAATGTTACATATTGTTACATAGTTAACTGAAATTAAAAAAAACCAATAAAGTAAGTTACAAATTGTATAAGATTATAGTTTGATTAACACTTAATCCATCCAGTTTTGTTTTTAATAAAATATATAACATAATGTAACATAACGTCTGTACGCCCATGTAATTTTTTCAGTTTTTAATGTAACATATGTAACATGTCAATTCAGATATAGTATTACATATGTTACATTGTGTTACATATTTTAATTAGAACTATTTACTTATAAAAAGTTGTTATAAAATCCGATACATGAATAAAAAAAATCACGTATTGTTACATATTTTATTACAGCGTGTTACATATTTTGGATTTAAAAAAATCAAAGTTACATATGTTACATCGTATACATATTTGAATAAAAAAATCAAAGTGACATATTGTTATATATTTACCTTAAATTTAAAAAAGCAATAAAGCAAAATTACATAAGTTACATATTGTTACATATTTAATTGAAATTTAAACAACCGGTTGAAAATTAACCGGTACGTATGTCAAACACTCAAACAGTAAAAAAAACTAGATGGTTCCAAAACTCAACCGGTTCTTATAAGAATTGTTTCCTTAACATGACAAATTTCATGCTTTAAGCACATAATATAATCAAAGTTGAGATAAGTTGTTCATACTCACACTTTTCCTCATCGGATCGATTTTCACTCTGACACCGAACATAATCTCACCGGCGCCGGTAGCAGAGCCATCAAAGTTGAATCATCTGCCGCTGGTGATTGTGATATTAACTACGATTGAGACATGAAAAATTATATGAAACAACAATTTATGAATATAAGCCAATACATAACTGTACATTCCATAAAACTAAATTTCTAGCACCAAGTTTCAAACAACCGGGTGAACCCTTAAATCATGCAACAATAACAGTATAAAACTCGAGCCATCGAGTCGAACCAGGTTGAACGGTTCAGCCGGTTTCAAACCCATGTTATCTGCATCTTCATACACATCAGATTTACAAATGATAATAATAATTACACCGATATTAATACAAATTCTCACACCATAACAATTCACAAGCAACTCCTTCCGTATGATGAAGAAAAGCACATAAACCTTTAAAAGTGAACTTAAACATATATAAAAACTTACCACGATCAAGACCCGAGTCCTAGAACGCACCATCAGTTATCCAAATCTTTTTCACAGCACTCCAAATTGAACGGTTTTTGAAACGCCGGCGAGTGGATCTCGATGTCCTTGTTGCAGATATGGATGTCGTGGTTGCGGATCTGGACGGGAAAGAAACCGACATCTAGTTCACGGATTAACGACGGAAGAGAGGATGTGGATCGCAAAACGGTGACTTCCAGAGGAGCTGTTGGTAAAAATGTTGAAAAGGCCGCAACAAAAATCAAGATTACGACAGATTTCAAAGCTTCATTTTTCGTCTTTTGTATAAATTTGAAAATTTTTTAGAGAGAAATAACTTTTGTAGTGGGGATTTGAAAATTTTGAATATCAGATATATTAGATATTGAATTGTGAGTGTTTATTGGAATGATACAATGTATATGGTCTTGTCAAATAAAGGAGATGGTTGTAAGCAAAATGACATTAATACCCCTTGGTATAAAAGACAAAAAAATGAAGAAAGAGGCCATGTGGTCAATTAACAGCCACAAATAGAGTTTACAGGGTTTCTTCAATAAAATCAAGTTTCCATCATATACATTCCCTATATATATATATATATATATATATATATATATATCACTAACCATTATTCCAAAAGATACCATTACACACTTTCAAAATGCCTTTGTCCTTTAAAAAACTTGGTAACATTTCTAACACAACCGAGTGTCATACTTGCACCCAAGTAGGCGTACCCATATTCCACTCGACTAGCTATGATCATGCAAACCAACCTCAATGGGCAGCCTCTGCTGGCTCTTCTCTCATTCCCATATGTCATCGTCGTGCCTCAAAAAACGGTTTATCATTGAACGACTGCCTCAACTACATTTACGACCCTCGTAGTAAACTAGTCCAGAGATGGAACAAATTCTTCTTGTTGGCACGCGGAATGTCATTGGCAGTTGACCCTCTTGTCCTCCACACCTTGTCCATCGGACGTGGTGGACTTCCGTGCCTTTACATGGACGGTGAGTTGGCTGTAGCGGTGATGATGCTCCGGACGTTGGTCGATGGCATTCATGTTGTTCACATGTGGTTTCAGTTCCGAACGGCTTACGTGTCACGTGAGTCACTTGTGGTTGGACGTGGGAAGCTTGTATGGGATCCACACTCTATCTCGTCTCACTATCTAAGGTCACTCAAAGGCTTCTGGTATGATGCGTTCGTTATACTTCCGCTCCCACAGGTACGTTATCACTTATTTCACATGTCAAAACTATTATATTGGTTCATGATATATAAATAATGTATACTTTCTTAGTTACATGCGCATACACGGGTTAAATTAAATAAATATATATTAAAATAACTATTTAGATAATTATATACTTTTTTAAAGAATATCTTCATGTTAAATTTTCAAATATAAAAGTTTAAGGTATTAGACATACAAATCAAAACTTTGTTTTATTATACTACTATGTTTAACACTCGTGTGTCACATACGGGTTAAATAGTAATATTTACAAAGAAATCATAACTATTATGTTTAAAAATTTGTAAATATTTAATATTTAAGAATATTTTGCTTCATCAACTCATGCATAGTATTTCATATTTTCCCTATCAAACTTCCTATTATGGATTAAAAAAATTCTCCCCAAAACTTGCCCTCTAAAACCTTGAATTATTAGATAGATGATTAAATATTTAGAGACAAAATCAAAACTTTTTTTTTTAAATAATTTGAGATATATAAATATATAGCTTTTCGACGAGATATATAAATATATTTAAAATAATTTAAATATATAGCTTTATTTTTTAAAATCAAAACTTTATTTTAATTAAACTTTAAATTTAATATAACGTAACAAAATTTAAATTTACTATTATGATGATGAAATTGTATGAATTTTTCGTTAAACTAGTTCAATTTCGATTTTACAAAGTATAAAATCTCTTAAGACGGTTAAAAATAGGTAATAAAACTGTAGTTGACTTTTAAATTCAAATTATAAGATATTACACAAAATGATTTTAATAAATAATCATGTAAAACTGATTCAATTAATAACTATAATTTTTAATTAGTATATTGGTTTTAAACAGTCACAAATTTCACATTTTGGTTTCTACCGGTCCCAAATATTACCGAATAGGCCGTCGTTAAATTTTTTAATGGCGTTAAGTATTTTTCGAATTTAAGACTGATGTTTTAGTGCTTTTGTTCGGAAGAAGAATACGGGTCGATTGATGTAAAAGTTATCTCCTTCTGATTAAAAGCCTAAAACATCGGTCTTAACAACGGCTTGTTGGTTGCCAAAGTGATAATAGTTGAGACCGTTATCATCCAATTCGATAGGGAATTGGGACCAGTAGAAATCAAAAGATGATAGTTGGGACCATTTAAAACCAATATACCAATTAATAAGAATAGCGATATGATAAACGGATATCTAAGTAACAATGTAACAGGAGTACGTGAAATAACAAAGCTTATTAGTTATTACATTACATGATATGTTTTAGGTTGTACTTTGGTTATTGGTACCACGGTTAATTAGCGAAGAAGAAGAAGCAAAGACGATAATAAACACCCTCTTGCTAACTTTCATGTTTCAATTCCTACCGAAAGTCCACCACTCAATGTTGCTAATGAAAAGAATGGCAAAAGTCACAGGATACATCTTTGGAACTATGTTGTGGGGTTTCGCCCTTAACCTCATCGCCTACCTCATTGCTTCTCATGTATGTATACTCTTCGATCTAGCTTAATAACCAGACACGCTGTGTTACATATACGTAGCCCAAGATCAGTCCGGTTAATTTGGCATCGTATATGTAACCTGATAACAATTACATTAAAACTATTGTGAACATATATGTAACAACATTGTATATGTAACGGCAAAGTCACTTATACATAACAGAAGTGTTATGCATATGTAAAAACGGTTCTAGAATTGTCTTATATGTGTTGGTGGTAACAAAAGTTTTAACAAAGTTAGTTTTAGGGAGACTAAACCAGTGACATTGATCTTTTTAATGATTTGGTATTTTCAATTATTTTGCTTATCAGAATTGAAAATACTATATCATTTAAAAAGTTCAATGTCACTGGTCCAATCAGCTTAAAACTAATGATATTGAAAATTTTAAGGCATGAGACTAGAAAAAAAAATATGATAAAAGATGGGACCAGTAGGAAATTTTTTTAGAGATTAATGTATGCAATAGTTAAAACGTTAGAATTATTTAATTTTAATTTTCCTTTAATTAAACAAACAGTTACTTTATATAATATACAATTGTGCTATTAGTATGGTTACTTCGTATATATAATTTACAAATGCACTACATATTACTTCGTATAATTTACAAATGCACTATATATATATATGTTGTTATGCATTGATGCAAAATGCCTTGCGTTATATCTGTTGTTCCTTAATGTTCATTTTCTTGTGTTAGTTTTACAATTCCATTATGCTAATAAGTGTATGTGTAGTGTTGTTATATGTTTGTGGTTATATAGAGCTCCAACAATCTAGCTGTAACGTACTGTTATTTTGTATTTTATTTTTTCATCCAAAACAACACTTAGTCTCACCACAAACATAATTTTTCCTCTCCAAATCATCCGTACGTGATGAGTCCTTTTGAATTTTTAACAGGTTGTGGGTGCATGTTGGTATGCTTTGGCGATACAAAGGGTGGTTTTGTGCCTAACACAGCAATGCAACAAGAATAATGCATGTAACGTAGCTTTGGCTTGTGCCAACGAGGTTTGTTTCCAGTTTTTGTTGCCGGATGGCATATTTGGTGATCGTTGTACAGGAAACTCTACCGGGGGTATGGTTAGAACGTCATTGTGCTTAGATATGAATGGTCCATACAACTATGGCATTTACCAAGGGGCATTTCCTGCTATTTCTAGCAACTCACTCACCTTCAAAATTCTTTATCCATTTGTTTGGGGTCTCTTTAGCCTTGGTACATTTGGAAATGATCTCGAGCCCACAAGTCACTGGTTTGAAGTGGTCTTTAGTCTTTGTGTCGTGTTCAGCGGCTTGATGCTTTTCATTTTATTAATCGGCAATATTCAGGTAAATAAATACCGTTTTATACATTGACTTAGTTCACAGTCCTCATTTGGTTTAATTTTTGTTATTATTGTATATGGCATAATGAAGGTGTTTTTGGAAGATGTTATGAAAGAAAAATGCAAAAAAGAACTAAGATGCCGCGATATGGAATGGTGGATGAGGAGAAGACAACTACCATCACCTCTTAGACAAAGAGTTCGTCATTTTGAACGCCAAAAATGGGAGCTAATGGGAGTTGAAGACGAGATGGAACTCATTAAAGACTTCCCCGAAGGTCTTAGACGCGATATCAAGCGTTATCTATGTCTAGAGCTCATACGGATGGTAAATAGCTAGCTAGTGCACTTTCAAAATAATTTTGTTTCGTTTACTTATTGAAAGAGTAACTTTTGAATTTTGATTTACACTTATCTTCTTTAGGTACCCTTGTTCCACGATTTAGATGACTTAATACTCGACAATATATGTGACCGAGTTAAACCACTAGTATTTTCAAAGACCGAAAAGGTATCATTTATTCTCATTAGACATTAGTCATTCTTTGATTAATGGGCTAAAGTTGAGGTTTTTGAATAATAGATCGTAGGAGAAGGTGATGTTGTTCAAAAAATGGTGTTTATAGTTCAAGGTCGTGTTAAAAGTAGCCAAAAACTAAGCAAAGGGGTTGTTTCAACGAGTATACTTGGCCCAGGAGGCTACTTAGGAGACGAGCTTCTGTCATGGTGCCTTCGTAGACCATGTATAAACAGGCTTCCGACATCTTCCTCTACATTCATGTGTATGGAGCCTACAGAAGCGTTCGGACTTGATGCTAATCACCTTCGTTATGTAACAGATCATTTTCGTTACAAATTTGTGAATGAGAGGCTGAAGCGAACTGTTAGATATTACTCGTCGAATTGGAGGACTTGGGCGGCAATAAATATACAATTGAGCTGGAGAATGAGAATGCAGCGGGTAGGGAATAATCGTGTGACAGAGAAGGATGGTGGCCGCAACCGTATGCTCCGGAAGTATGCTGCCATTTTTATGTCAATTAGACCCCATGATCATCTTGAATAGCTAGATTATGTATGTTTTTGTTTTAGATTTTACCTCAGTTGTCTTGTCTACGTTTATATAACACAAATGTAAGTATTGCAATTCTTCTCCATTCATATGGAACTAGATTTGCCGGGTCACACGTCGAGTCTCATCAAGGCACAGGATCGATGAACAATGAATAACTTTATTATTGCAAGAGAAAACTCACTCAAAAACTCGTTACAATAATTCTCTATTGTTTGTCCATATCAAAGCCTCTACCTAAGCCTTATATTTATAGTTCTAACCTACACGTGTTAGACTATAATACAAATAGCTAAACCATAATTAATTCCTAAGTATTAGGGATTTGACCGAACTAGTCGTATCCTATTCAAACTCTACCAACATATAGATTTGGTTTAGGAAATTAACTCCAACATCTCATGTATGTGACTTCTTCACATGAGTTGATAAACAAAGTTTCATGTCACGTACGCTACAATGTAAAGTCGTAATGTGTTATATATTAAAAGATGATGAGATATCCAATCTTAGAGGCCAAAATGAAACCAAGTCAAACCTGGAGGATTAAAGCCGTAAATATGTCAAAGTAGAGTAACGGGTGAATGTCTTAAACTAGTTAATTCTTCATGGGTCAAAATGATAATTAGTCAAAGTCGGAGATTAAAATAGTAAATACGTCAAAGTTAAAAAAAATAAGTTGAAAATATGAAAATGATAAAGTTGTAAATAACAAAGTGGCAAAGTTGTAAATAATAAATCTAACAGCCGACCTTAATAGTAAGGTATATAATATAATATAATTGGAAATGGGTCATAAACTCAACTCGAATATTAATGTATTACACACATACTTGTCTTGTTTGTTACATGATTGATGAGTATATTAATATATTGTGTATTTTTCACATATTTTAATTTTATGAAAATGGTTTCTGATTTTATTAATTATACATGTATAGACAAGTTGTTTACCTCTTGTTTTTGCAATATAGCTTTGGTAAAAAACAGAGTATCATCGATAAGACGTGACGACTATTGCTAATAAATTGTCATGAATGTTTCAATGATTAAATAGTTAAGAGACTCTTATGTTATACTAGTTGGTAAAAGCGGGTGATAACAAAGGTAATATAATAACAACTAATAAAAGATTGTCATATCAGTTTGTTACCCTCAAAGTAGTACTTAACAACATATAATATAATTATTGATAAGCAAGGTCGCTTTAATCATGAATATTGTCTTTGAAATGAAAGGCTGCCGATTTTCACTGCAATAAATGTTCCGTACTTGCTAAAATATTCAGATTCGTGGCCTTATAGTATGAAACAACAAAAGGTGATCTATGCTATCTTTTTATTCACGTTATGATTTCTTTGAAAAACACGGAACGATTGGAGCTGCAACAATGCATTCAAGGCCAATCAGGATATTTTAGGTTTATATTAAATCACTCTTTTTTTGGGATTTAAGCAATAATGCAATTTTTTAGTTTACATTTTTGTAATTTTTAGCTCCTTACTATACTAGTTTTAAAATAAAATTTTCTTAAAAAACATTTAAAATTAGAGGCCCAATAAAAATAACAAGTTTACACTTGAAGAACATCTCTCGCAACAAGTAATTAAATAGCGACTTAAACCCGAAACCCTGACAAAACGCATGACAAACCCCAACTACGATTAACTTGTTTCTTCCTTCATTCGATCGATCGATTGATTGATTGATTGATTTTAGCTGAAAAACAGCGATTGATTCTTACACAGAAACATAAACACCAGCATACATACGTACGCAATTTTACATAGAGAGTGAAAATGGCGGAGAAATTGTTGTTATTGATGTTATTAGTAGTTTGGTTGCACAAGGGTGAATCTGTATGGTTAAATATACCTAAATCGGGAAACAAGTGCGTAACTGAAGAAATTCACAATAACGTCGTCGTCGTCGGAGATTACGTCGTTATTTCCGATGATCACCTTCATCCAACTCCAACCATATCCTCTAAGGTAACAACTAATTAGTCATATGTTTCCGCTCTCATGCACTGTAACTTCAAAAGTTGATCTTGTTCCAATTTTGTTCATTTTTGTGTGATTGAACTGTAATGCTGTATAATGCTGAGGCTTCATTTCATGAATTGGCTGTAATTGATGTATCAATTCTAAACACCCCTAATTTTGTAATAAGCTGTGTAAGTCCCACGTCCATGGAGCAGGAGAACGAAACCCTGCTTATAAGGGGGCGGAGACCTTCTCTAACGAGACGCTTTTCTCTGGACTAGCAATTCGTCCAGCGAAAACAACACCGTGAGTTACAGGGAAACCCATCGGGGTAAAGGCGGTGCCTTAAGTTGGAACGGTTACTGAAAGGAACTTGTGTTTATACTTTATAGCACTTGATTTGAAAGCTAAAACTTGATGCTAAGTTGGTTCAGGTTTCAGTTACTGGTATACAGCCAACAGCTTTCACAGTTATTTACATAGATTTAGAATCAGTAATGAATTTGAAGCACGCAGGCTCATTTGGTTTTACAAGCAAATACTCACAAGAGTTTAAATTTGAAGCTAATGTTGCTACCGGTTTGTTCTCTTCGTATTTCTTAGAATGCTGTGATGCACAAGCATTTTTTTGTGGTGCCATGGGCCAATTCATTTGGAATTGCAATAAAAATACTATATTAATTTGTATGTTTTACGGTAACAAGGTCTTTTTTGTGGTGGTTTTTATTTAAGGACATTATATGGTAGCTAATTCATGATTATGACCTTTTTTCTTTATATAATCAAGATTATATGTATAGAGAACATATGTTTTGTATGTGTTTGAAAACTAATTATGGTTTTTGCTACTTTTGTAGGTTACATCACCTTATGGAAACATTCTTCATCATAAGGAGAATGTAACACATGGTCAGTTTGCATTCACATCAAGCGAGTCCGGGCAGTATCTTACATGTTTCTGGTCAGACCACCCTGGCGAAGGTGGTTCCTTAAGTGTTAATATTGACTGGAAAATTGGAATTGCAGCAAAGGATTGGGAGTCTGTTGCTAGGAAAGAAAAAATTGAGGTGAGCGATAACTCTTGAGCCTTACCTTATTTTTCCAGTTTTTCCTTTTCTTACTGTTAAAATTGTGAGCAGTGGATAAACGGATAATTTAAAGGTGGCAAATTGCACACATCAGGTGGGTAACGGGGCAAAACACATTGGACTGGGTAGGCAACTCTTTTTTAAGTTTAACTAAACAGTAAAAAAAGTAATCGCTACAGTGATAATCTGGTATTTGAAATAAATGATTTATGATGTATTATGCATTTTGAATACAATTTGGTTGACTTTCAAACCAGTTCGACGTGTTCAACCCATTTCCATTTTATCACCTCTTAAAAAAGTTTCATTTGACTGGCCAGAGACTAAATATTACTCAAATTGATCCATTTACAGTTTTTACATGTATACAGGTAAAATAATTTTCATGAAAATAAACCTTGAACTTTTGACAACTCTGAATTTGCATTGGTGAGTATTTAAAAGCCAACAGAAGGCCAAAATTGTTGGTTATTCTTGCGGAAATGTCAAGTTTTTATGAATGTAGAAAGATTTAAAAATTCATTCTTTTCATAAGTGTTTATTTGTCAAAAGTGAGCCAAATGTAATGTACTAAATATGTGGATCCGTATTTTGGTTACTAGACACAGGCCTCAGTTATGTGTTTTGTGAACATAGCCTTTACCAAGTGTTCAACATGTAGAATCTGTTAGATTTCATCTGGTCAAAAGCTTCATTGTGAAGTCTGTTCTTTTCTTTTCCGTTTAGCAGAAATTTCCACATGTTTGCCGTAATGAAATTTGCAGCAGATGGTATTGATTTGGGTCTGGAAGGCTACTCTCATTGCCTTTATTAAAATCATTTGTCAAGTTAAATGTTCTGATTTACACGGATGGAGAGATTATGCTATTTTTTACTTGTCTTGATGTTATCGCTTGATTCGCTTCACAGGGTGTTGAGCTCGAGTTGAGAAAGCTTGAAGGAGCTGTGGAAGCCATTCGTGATAATCTGATATACCTCAAGACCAGGTGAACTTTCTGCTTGCAGATGTTGTAAATCTGTACAGGTTACAAGATAGGTGACTTATTCAAACGAGTAGGGTTGAAACATTTTAACTCCAAAGGAGGCTGGATTCATCCACAAACACTTTTTTCATAGATTTTTTATACAAAAAATGGAGGTGTCAGCAGTTAGATATCACAATAATAATCAAAAAAATTAATGAGACAATTTAAGAGATTTTATGCGTTAAAACTGAAGTTAGAGGGACTACTTTTAACCTGTTTGACATGCTCCCCTTTATGCTATTTTTTTGGCTTGATCATTTGAGATAAAACTCAACCCAAATCGACCCATTTACAAGTAAATGGGTCGAAGTTGTCTATTGATCCGTTGCCACTACGCGTGTGTGTAATTTGATAGTGATTCATGTTTGTTTTAATGGTTATGCAGAGAGTCAGAAATGAGAGGAGTGAGTGAGACTACCAATTCTAGGGTGGCATGGTACAGCATCATATCTTTGGGTATTTGCATTTTGGCTTCATGTGCACAACTATGGTACTTGACTCGCTTCTTCCAAAAGAAGAAACTGATATAGATTTTTAATCTTTCATGGTAATGTTATAAGATAGGACCTAACCGTTGGATTATTGTTTTTTTTCTTGATTATGATGGATTCAAGAATCTTGATACCATGTTCAGAGATACATGCTCCTTACATGTTCGGATAACAGGATATAGTTATAACCGGGACGTATTTATCATGTTTCATTTCTTCAAGTTTGTGTTTAGGACCTTAAATCTCAAACACAACATTGCTAAGAATTTGGAGTGGTTTTTGTTATGAGATTTCTAAAGGTCTCATATGAACCAATAGCAGTGTATCATGAAATGGTCCAACATTGATGGTAGATAGGTACGTAATAGGGGGTTTTTTTTCCATAACAAGTCTTATACATTTGGCTTGGTCATAGACACCACAAAGAGTGATAGTCCAGTGTTAAGGACATTGTTTCACCTTCTTAAAGTCCCGAGTTTTGTTTTACTTTTTGTGGATTTTTCTTAGATTTTTTTTTTCTTTTGCATTTTTTCTTTATTTTCTCAAATTGTTTTTTTTACCTACTTCTTTTATGATTTGTTATTTTAGTGTTACGTCATGTTTTCCCTATCTATGTCTAACTGCATCATCAATGCCACAAACCTCACACGTAAGTTACAAACGCGTCACTCCATGTACTGGTACACAGGTTAGTGTTGTCGTCGGCATAACGCGTGTAATGAGGTTACAAACATGTTAGCATCGTGAGTGGGTAAAAAACTATTTTATTAAGGAAAATAGGATTTTAAAAATTCGAACTTTCACCTATTAACCGGTAGAAATTCCAACTTAGAAAATTCTCGGTGAAATCAAACTTTCAAACAAATTTTTTTTAAAGAGCCTTGTTAAAAAACATTTAACGATATTTGATCGGAAAGAGGATACATATGAACTGATGTAAAATTTACTTCGAATATGAGCTTCAAACAATGAAATGATTTTACAATACGATAAAACTTACATCAATTAAAGTGTTATTTCGTCATTTGGAGCATCGGTTCAAGGTAACTTTTACATTAATTGATTCATATCCTTCTCCCGATTAAAAGCCTTAACACATTAGTTTGATTGAGAAACTATTAACTACGTTAAATATTTTTTAATGTGCACTCTTTTAAAAAAAATTGTTGTGTAATTTGAGATTTACTCTGAGAATTTTCTAAGTTGGTATTTCTACCGAGGAATAGATGAAAATAGGAATTTTTAAAATTGAATTTTCATTTGGTACGGTAAAAATGTAAATAGGATTTGGGTAACAAAAATATGTGTGTATCCAATTTCTAATCACTCTCTCACCGGCTATATTCATTTGGCAGAGACAGATTAAAAGAAATAAAAAAACACACAAACCAAACCACCACTAATTCAATTCTCCTGGTTTTTATCTATGGCCTTATCCAGTAGTACTCCTTCAACAACAAGCAGCATCAGCATCACCCCACACCACCTCCCTAAACCCCTCCCACCATCTCACTCCATCGTTTCTTTTCCGGCCAAAACCCATCACAACCACCACCTTTCACTCACACCCAATATCTCACAATGGAAATGGAGACCCAATGTTTCCTTCTTCTTCCCAGGTTTCTTGAACAAAACCAAAGATGTTGAGTCTATCAAACAGGAGCTTCTTGATGCCATTGCTCCTCTTGATCGTGGCGCTGAAGCTTCCCCTGAGGATCAACAAGCAATCGAGCAGGTCAGCCCCCCACCACAATTCTATTTCTCTTATATTTCACCAACTCAAACTATATATAGTTTTCAACTATCTACCAACTTTGATTTCTATATATATATCGCAAGAAACAAACACATTCATACCAAAATCTCATTAAATGATAAAAGATGCAATATATTTGTTGATTTAATTATGTATACAATAACGTATTGGTGAAATTTGTGTGATTGAAGACAAACCCATTTAACTCTTTGGATATTGTGGTCGGATTGTAATCAACTATAGATATGGTCGGATTGTAATTAGCGACGTTTCGACTCAGGGCCGTCTCTATAGGCCTGTCAAGTAATTTATTTGTTTCAGGCTCCTAACATTTAAGGGCCTCTAAATTTTGTAGCACATCATAATATCGTTTTATTAACATGAAACTAGTTTAGTGCCCGTGCTACGCTCGGGAACATGCCACAAATGGTGATTTTAAGGAGATTAATGGGACACGGATGATTCCAATCAACTTTGAGACAAAACGGTGTTAAAAACGTAACAAAAAATTTTATTTACAAAAATCATTATTTTACTATTGCAATACTATATTATTTAAATCCTCTGCTTTATTGTGTATTTTTTTAAATAATATCGTGTAAAAAAAGTTATGACTTTTTAAAAAAATTGAGCTATTTAATTGTAGATTATTACCAACTTGATACATAAGTTTCATTTTTATGCCCTGTTAAATATAAGATTACTCATTTACACCCCTAGTAGGAGAGGGTTTAAAATGTAAATAATCTTAAATTTCTAAATATTCTCCAAAATATTTGGGATCAAAATGTACTTAAGATTATTATAATATATTATTATTTTAGATATATAGAATATTTAAAGTATAAAAATATTATTTTGAGACAAATTCTCTTATGATGCCACATAAACAAAAAATACCTCTAATGATGACACATAAGCAATTTTTATTTTGCTATATTATATAAAGATTTTAGGTGCTACGTGATTAAATATAAAAGCCTATTTCTACATCTATGCTCATATTTAAAAGTTCAAATACTATGAATTTTGATGAAAATCTTAATGAATATGAACATATAAATTTATATGAACAAATAAACATAAAAACATATTTGTTTATTATTATCAGGCCCTAGCCTGAATAAAAAGGTTTATATTATTTTATTCAGAAAAGAACCTATTTTTATAGTTCGATTGAGGCCCTTTAAAACGTTAAGACAACCCTGATTATCGATTTGTATTATCATTACGATCAAAAGGCTTAAAACTTCGGTCTTCAATTTGGAAAAAACTTAACGGCGTTAAAAAAAATTTAACGATGAACCGTTGGTTGCCAAAGTGATAAACGTTGGGACCTTTGACAGCCAATTCAATAGTTAGGATCAATAGAAGCAAACAAGTGATAGTTGAGACCAGTAGAAACCAATATATCTAATAATAATAATAATAATAAATGGGTTGACGACCTTTTAACTGTATTTGACATGTTTAATTAAACTTGTTAAACAGGACACGAGCCTTTATTAAATTAGTTACACAAACCTGAATATTACATTGTATTCTTTTATTTTGTTCGCGCACCAACTAAATCTACTCATGAATTTACGTTATTTGTTATAAAAGGACTTAATAGACATTTTAAAATATTTAGTACCATAGGGCTCCATGTCAAGTTAGTTATCACAACTCAAAAGTTAGCTACAACAACTAAAAACTTGATTATTTTATATAATGCGAAAAATTGTCACCAAGTAAACGTGATTGTATACTTGTAATTAAGAAAGTGTGAGTGGCTACAATATATATACATTGATATCATGATATGAATGTTTGTAATTGTATACACCCATGAACTATTTGCGCTTAAAATAGGATATAATGTTAGCTAACAAAGAAAAAGTCTATGGTTCATAATGTGTAATTAAGGTTTTAATAAAAAAATCATCTAGATTACATTACATTGTGTGTTTGTATTTCTTTCTAGCTTGGATCTAAATTGTTGGATTTAGATAGTTCAAAAACTCGAAGCAGCAAATCCGACAAAGGAACCACTCAAGTCCCCCTTGCTAGACGGAAAATGGGAGCTCATATACACGACATCACAATCGATCCTACAAACTAAGGTTAAATCATGTGGTTCTTGACTCTTTTCTTTTACTTAGGATTTCTCACTTACTTACTTACAAAGTCTCTGTAATTAATTACAGAGACCCAAGTTCCTTAGATCGCGTGTAAACTATCAAGCGATTAATGTAGACACGCTTAGAGCTCAGAATATGGAATCATTCCCAACCTTTAACCAGGTATCTTGTTATTGTCCATATGAAAATATAAACAGATTAGGTTACTGGCCGGTGTCTCTTTTCCTTGCTTCTATATTATTATTCTAACAACTCTTGGTAACTGCCATGCGTCTCTAGGTAACAGCGGATCTAACACCAGTTAACGCCAAAAAGGTGGCCGTGAAATTTGATTATTTCAAGATTTTTGGATTGGTAAGATTTTTCGTCATCAAGTGATCACTATGTTCCGGGTCATTTTACCTCAAACGGGTCAAAAGGATTGAACTGATATAAAAAGAGCCAAGATGTATTCAACCACATAAGTTTTTGTAGTCATGTTTAACACCTAGCTATATCTGAAGTTCAAAATATACTGATCAAAAAATGTTTATGGATTGATCTCACCAACAACCCATTTTGCCACCTCTAATATTCTACAGGTATATCTTATGCCCATTATTCGTTTGTGTCGTGCAGATACCTGTTAAAGCGCCAGATACCGCACGAGGTTCGCTTGAAATAACTTACTTGGATGAAGAATTGAGGTCAAATTTTGACATCTATACAAATTATATCAAAAACTTGACTTTGGCTTATTGATTTCAACTAAATACTATTATTGAAAATTTTGACAATTTTAGCATGATTTGCAGGGTCTCAAGAGGTGACAAGGGAAACTTGTTTGTCTTAAGGATGATTGATCCCTCGTATCGTGTCCCTGCTTGACAGAAGTGCGAAACTTTGGCACTGAGTTGAGCTTTGCGAACGGTATAAGAATTCGTTTACATTTTGTTTAAGGCAAACAAAATTTGACACCCAGTTTATATATACATGTATACAATAATTCACATGACATTCGTGAAACCTTCATATTTGTTGTATTGAGGATTTAAAGATGTAATGTATCAATTTGGAACAAAAAGCAATTACCACCAATCGCCAGGTGCA
The DNA here is from genome assembly GCA_030867185.1 of Tagetes erecta. Taxonomy (NCBI): domain Eukaryota; kingdom Viridiplantae; phylum Streptophyta; class Magnoliopsida; order Asterales; family Asteraceae; genus Tagetes; species Tagetes erecta. The sequence goes on along the minus strand of CM061492.1, from coordinate 10,947,935 downwards.
TGCCCTGTTATAACTTATAATAACCATACACTCGTGTACATTTAAAAAAATAATAATAATTCGTCAGTGTCAAATTATATGTTTGACCTTCTAGACATGGTCAAACTGTACCGTATTTCTATTCAAAGTTTCTAAAAGAAATACTGTACTAAACTATTAAACACACATAAAAATTGTGTTTAATTTACTATTTAGTATACAAAGGTTATGTTTGTTAATCAATTCTTGAAAAATATATAGGAGGTGATCAAACATTTTTCATGAATCACGGTATTAATTTATGCATACATTCAAGCACTATTAAAAAAATCATACATTGAAATTTGAATACAGAAAGTCTAAATTAATATAATACGAAAAAGGAATAAATAGATTGAATACGTGATACACAAAAGTATAATCATAAATATATGAAATATAAAATTGCATTAAAGTGTTAGAGACGTATTGTTAAAGATTTGAAATCAGATTAACAAATTTTATTTTCTCTACAAGAATACTTTGTTAGAAAGAAAAAATACTTAAAACCGTCACTTAATTTTGATTTACTGATTTAAGCAATTGTATAATGAACATAAAAATAAACATGAACTAGGATTATACGGGGCTCGCGCGAGCTATTTACACACCGTTTGAAATAAAATCGTCATTACTACCGTTAAAACCGTACACGGGCTACAATTCACGCAAAAACAATGTTAATCAAATTCAAATTCAAACAAAGTCAAACAAATAAGCTGAAACATCCAAACCACCGAGACAGATCTATTTGCAAAAATCGTTATTTCATCAAACAAAATAAAAAAAAATTAAAGCTAACCGTCATCTCACCAAACCAAATCAATAGACATGCACCACATACCATCATCTCACCAAATTAAACCAATACCTATGCACAACATTACAAACATCATAAAATATTATTCATATAAAGTTTCTAATTCATATATAGTACAATAAAATTACACAAATGCCATTTATTTACAAACAAATTACAAAACTACCAATGTTACTATTCATTCACTTTGTCTTTCAATATATAGTAATATGATTTAGTATTTGTTGAATACTAATGACAGACCTTCTATCTTGGGTTCTTAATCGCCAACGATGAAGCGTTAAACCTTATTTAAAATACATTAGAGATTCGATTTACATTGGATCCTTGTTCGTCGTCCCAAAGTTACAAATCATCAACATGTCGATGTGCGTATCATGATTCTGATGAATAAATAATAAGACTGTAAAAATAATATTTTATCTGATTATGTCATTGTATCTCATAAAGCAAATTTTTTAAAATTTATGTTTCAATCTCCAATACTGATCCACAACTTCACCGATTAAAAAACCTCATTCAAATCAAATGATATTTTAAAAGTGTATATAGATAAACTTTGGAATATTCATGGTGTAGAGAGGGACTATGATAGCTAAAAATAAGGGTTAAACTTTGGTAACAATATTTTCCCATTTTCATCTACCAAAAAATAAAAAAACTTCCACAATCCCTTCTCAATTCTCAAATCTCTTCTTCAATCAAACCGTTTCTTTACACACTCAATACTCTTCATCTTTCTCTCTTAACAACACTTTCTTTTTCTTATATTTAATTTTCATATAATACAATCTCACTTTTGATTGATAAAACAGAGGCGGAGGATTAGGGTTTTCGTTTAATTCCATAAATTTTTGTTTTTTAGGGTTAACATTACGAATTTCTATTACCCTTTTTCTTGATTGTTCTGTTACTATATCCAATGAACAAACCCTAGTTGTAATTGTTTCAGATATTGTTTAAATTGTGGGTTTTTTTATCATATAAGGGATTGAACTTATTTATAAGATGTGGGTCTTGTGACTTGGTTCAATCTTGAAAACATGGATTAATAAAGTTGTTTTCTTGATCATAAATATTCAAATGCACATTTGGTTTTGTGTATGGTGTTGAGTGTTAATTATGGAAAGAAATGAGCCAACTTTTGTTCCAGAATGGTTAAAGAACAGTGGAAGTTTAACTGCTACATCTCATCAATCTTCATTGCAATCTGGTAATTTCTATGTTTCTTTGTATTTGCAGACAATGTTGATGCTAATTAGGTTGTAACTTTAGTTTTAGTTTCTTTAATGATGATATATTGTTGTTATAGATGATCAAAGTGCATCAAAATCTGTTAGAAGAAAGCCGTTAGTTAAGAGTGGTGATAACGATTCAGGACGGCCTACTACGTCTTCATACTTTCGTCGGTCGTCTAGTAGTAATGGTCCAACGCGGTTAAGGTCTTATAGTAGTTTTGGGCGGAGGGATTGGGATAAAAACAAAGAGAAGTATGAAAATAGGTTCCGGGACTACTCTGATCCATTGGCTAACATTTTGCCAAGTAGGTTTGAAAAAGATGGGTTAAGGCGTTCGCAGTCAAATCTTTCTGCAAAACGTGGTGAATCTTGGCCTAGGAAAGTAACAGGTGAAAAAAACAATGTTGTTCGTAATAATGGAAAAATCTCATTTGAGAGGGATTTCCCGTCATTGGGGTCGGAAGAGAAGCAAGTGGATTCTGAGATTGGAAGGGTCCCGTCTCCGGGGTTGAGTAGTGTTATGCAGAACTTACCGGTTGGTAGTTCAGGTGTTACTGGTGGTGATGTTTGGACCTCGGCTCTGGCTGAGGTGCCTGTGATGGTTGGAACCAATGGACCTACAATTGCAACTACAACTGTGGCAGCGGGGCGGAATATGGCTGAGACTTTGGTTCAGGGTCCTCCTCGTGCTCAGACTGCTCCTCAGGTACTTCAATATAGGTGTTTGGATAATCGGTTTGTAATATTTGTATAAACTGGTTCTACTTAGTTTATAACTTTTTACTTATTTAGGGGTCACATAGTTAGATTTGAATGATGTGTTTCACTTCATTCGCAATATGTTTTTTTGTTAACTCTAGCTATTATTTTCTTAAATAATCAGATCTTGATTCTTGTTAAACACTTAAACATCTGTTTATCAAAACTTCTGACATCACTTCTACATTTTGTTTTATCATATTCATAGTTAATAATATGATTCGATTATTTAGTTGTTGATATCACATAATCCTTTTCAAATGGCACATCCAAACACCCTCCGATTTGATATGCATTTTCGTTACACTTTGAAATGTAGTGTGCGACCATGTGTTTATATTTATTTTTAATTCATCGCAGTTGTCTGTTGGAACTCAAAGACTTGAAGAGCTTGCTGTGAAGCAATCCCGACAGCTGATTCCTATGACTCCATCTATGACTAAATCCCTGGTAAGAGTTATTTGATCTTGGGTATAAATATATGTGGATCCTTCTTTTGTTGCTTCCTGGTTTTTTATTTACTTTTTTGTGGTTTTGTGGGGGGTACATTTTCACCACCATAACTAGAATTGATTTGATGCGTATGAAAATGGTGTGAGGATACGATTCCTTTTTTGTGTTCTATGATAGTTTAAATACCTATCTGTTCGACAAAAAATGTATGCTTTTAGGCTAAGTGGCTAACCTAATGGTTTTATGGAAACTGATTTAATGCAAATGAAATTGGTTTGAGAAGACAATTCCTTTTTTGTGTTTTATGATAGTTTAAAGGACCCATCTATTTAACAAAATTTTGTATCCTTTTCGGCCTACTGGGTCTTATGAAATTAATTTAAGAATATTTTTTCATGATACTGCTTTTGAACTTTAATGTAGTGTATATACCCATGACCCATCTATTTACAACAATTTCTATAAAAACCAATAAGCCTCTGATAGAGTAAGTATCCACTTATTTAACAAAAGGCTTTTAGGTTTATTGGTTTTTTATAGAAATTGATCTGATGCATATGAAATTAGTTTGAGAAGCTGATTCTTTTTCATGATACAATTGATGCTGTGTTTTTATGAGTGTAACTACTCGTCTAAATAAAAAAAATTACGCGTTTTGACTTATTGGTTTTGGTTGAAAATAATTTGATGCATATGAAATTCGTTTGCGAAGTCATTCTTTTTCATGATACTATTGGTTTTGTCATCTTATGATAATGTAAATACTCATCTGTTTAACAATTTTTTTATGCTCTAAGGCTTATTGTTTTTTAGAGGTTGATTAGAGTCACATATATTGTTGGTGAAACTTGACAATAAGCTGGATAATAATAGAACACTATGAGTCCTTACACAACAAGTTATGTAGCCAGTTTTAGAAATCAATCAAATCATAGCTGTTAAACATGAGGATAAGAAGTAAAAGTTGGTTTAGTGTTGGATTGATTATCTCCTGTGTTTTTTAATCTGGGAAACTTTTTTTTTTATATATGATTTGTTTCATTTCCCAAAACTTTCTTAGGCGTTGAACTCATCTGATAAGCCAAAGCTAAAGGTGGGGCACATTGTGAACCACTCACCTTCCGCCCGACCCGCTGATGTCACTAAGTCATCGTCATCAACTATCGGGAAGCTTCATGTTCTTAAGCCATCACGTACTAGTATTGAGAAGGAGATCTTGAGCCCGACAGGTGGTAGTAAATTACCAGATAGCCCTCTTGCTGAAAGCAAACCCCGTGTATGTACAACTAGAGTGGAGAAGAGACCTTCCCCTCAAGCTAAGAGCCGAAATGACTTCTTTAACCTTATGAGGAAGAAATCTATGGCAAATAATTCACCAACGTCCCCTGTTCCTGTTGTTTCAACTAATGATACCCCTGGTGGTGAGAATAAGGTTGATAGTGATGCCTGTGTTGTGACCGAGAATAGTCGTTCAAGCTCTGATGTAGTTTTGAATTCAGAGGAAGAGGCTAGATTTTTGAGGTCACTGGGTTGGGAGGAAACTACAGACGAAGAAGAAGGCCTTACGGAAGAAGAGATTAGTTCGTTCTACAGGGATTTAAGTAAGGTAAAGTATCTGAAATTTATATAAAAAAACTGATTTGTTTCGACCCGTTAAGTTGATTATGCTTAATTTTCATAATGCAGTATGTGAATTCAAGTTTTTTCAAAGGAACACAGCTCAAGTCTTTAATGCCACTCAACTTAGTGATGGGAAAAAATGGTGGTGACACAAAGGTTGACTCTTAAGGTCTATGGGACTTGATCTTTAGATGAAAAGAAAATAGGTTTTTTATTTTATGGAAATTTGTTCTTGGTTTTTGGGTTATTGTTTGGTTTTCTCTTGTTTTTCACTTTCAGTTCAACAAAATAGTTTATGGTCGGTCATCTTTATGAAAAGAAGAATGAAAGTTACCTCTTTAGTTGGTTTTTATCTTGACAATAGCCAAAGTTTGGCTTCATCTATAGGTCAAAACAATCCATTCAGTTGACTTAGCGGTATGCGTTTTGTTCTACTTCTACACTAGTAACGGTCAACACCTCGTCACCTAGATAATATAGGATGTATTTTCACCCCAAGACTCGAACGGGTACATGCTAATTAAGTGAAGATGAGAATGTTTAGATAGAAACTAATTGAAATGTTGGTTGCCTTCATAATTTATACTTTGATTTTGCAATAATGGGTCGTGTTTGAGGACATAGTGGTAAAAAGTTACTCATTTACTAGTATAGAGAGATGTTTAGTAACCGGTTATAGAATTTTAAAAATGAGATTTACATATTTGAGATGAAAATTATAAAATTTCTATACAATATTTAAATGCAAATAACCACTTATTTTTTGATTGGTTGATAATTGGTTACGATTTCGATTATTTAAGTGATTTAGGTGTCTCTAAAATACCCGGACAGTATTAGTGATTTTCGATGCAAATAAATAGTTGAGTTTGAATGTTCACTAAAAAAGCCCAATTAGCCCCAACACTTGTTATAACCCGTCTCCAATTTGTAAATCAACCATGAACTTAACGGTTCTGCAACCAACCACCACCACCACCGTCTGTTCTCTCACCGGACAATCACCACACCCATCTACCTTCTTCCCGGAGTTCAAACAATGCAAAACCAAATCCCATTTGCTTCAAATCCACGCCAAACTCATCAAAACAGGTCGCATTCATGACCCACTTGCCTCTGCCGAGCTCATCCGCTTCTGCGCCCTTTCAAACCCACCTCACCAAGACCTTCAATACGCCCTCCAACTGTTCGACCAAATGAACCCACCCAATTGCTTCTCTTTCAACACAATCATCAGAGCTTTTTCTGACACCCACCACCCCTTACAATCCTTTCTTCTTTTTACCCAAATGATGGAAACTGTGACACCCAATAAGTTTACGTTTCCTTCTGTGCTTAAAGCGTGTGCGAAAACGGGTAGGATTGAAGAAGGGAAGATGATTCATTGCGTTGTGGTGAAGTTTGGGTTGGAAAATGATGGGTTTGTGTTGAGTAATTTGGTAAGAATGTATGTTATGTGTGGTGCTATGAGTGATGCTGTTATGCTTTTTGAAAGTAAGAAGATGAGTTTGGAAATGGGTGAAGTGGTTTTGTGGAATGTGATGGTGGATGGGTATGTTAGACTTGGAGAAGTGGGAAATGCACACAAGTTGTTTGATGAAATGCCGCAACGAAGTGTGGTGTCTTGGAATTCGATGATTTCTGGGTATGCGCAAAATGGGTTTTTTGTGGAAGCATTGGAGTTGTTTAGGGAGATGCAAATGGAAGAAATGCCGAATTATGTTACTTTGATTAGTGTGTTACCAGCGGTTTCGAGACTTGGTGCACTTGACACAGGGAAATGGGTTCATTTTTTTGCAGTGAAGAATGGGATGAAGGTTGATGATCCAGTACTTGGTTCTGCACTAATTGACATGTACTCGAAGTGTGGAAGCATTGATGAGGCGATTCAACTCTTCAACACGTTGTCACGAAAGAATGTAGTTACTTGGAATTCAATAATTAACGGGCTCGCAATCCATGGTCGAGCTAATGAAGCGCTTTATCATTTCACGAAGATGCAAGAAAGTGGAATTGCTCCAAATGATGTAACCTATATCAGCGTCTTGACTGCTTGTAGTCATGGTGGTTTTGTTGACAAAGGGTTGGCAATATTCGACCAAATGGTTCGAACTGAGGGACTAGCACCACGGATAGAACATTATGGATGTATGGTTGATTTACTTGGGCGAGCAGGAAGGCTGAAAGAGGCCGAAGAGCTTATACTTAGCATGCCTGACGAACCAGATGATGTGGTTCTAAAGGCTTTACTCGGCGCGTGTAAGAAGCATGGAAATATTGAGATAGGTGAACGTGTGGGGAAGCGTCTTTTGGAGAATAATCCAGAAGATGGGGCCCCGTATGTTGCCTTGTCCAACATGTACGCCTCTTTGGCTAACTGGGATGGGGTCATGGAGACGAGGCTAATGATGAAGCAAAATGAGGTTAAAAAAGACCCTGGGTGTAGTTGGATTGAGGTTGATGGCGCGATTCATGAGTTTGTTGTTGCAGATGAATCACACGCCAAAGCAAACGATATATGTATGATGTTGGAAGAAATGAAAGAGAAGTTGAGGTTGGCTGGGTACAAGCCAGACACCAGTCAGGTTTTTCTTAGGATGGACGACGCAGATAAAGAGTCAGCCTTACAACATCACAGTGAGAAGATTGCGGTTGCTTTTGGTTTGATCAGCACGACCCGTGAAACAACAATTAAGGTTGTCAAGAACCTTCGAATATGCAATGACTGTCACTCCACGATTAAACTGATTTCAAGAATATACAGGCGTAGAATCGTTGTAAGAGACCGGAAGCGATTTCATCATTTTGAAAATGGATCATGTTCTTGTATGGATTACTGGTAATTGTATAGTCAAGTGTATAACTTTCACTGCTACAATGGCCTTTAGCCCATTGATTGAGAAACCTCATATGAATTTAAGGAACTGAATATCATGTCTTCAATGAACAAGAGAAACACATTATCAAAGGATAACACATCAATATATCTTTAAATAAATGTTCAAAAACCAACTCTAAATCAACAATATCACAGTAACTAACACATCTAAAAGGTATACATTGGTTCAAATTGGACAATCTCAGTTTGACTGAAGACCTAACCAATAAAAGCTAATGAATCAATCTATAACCAATTGGAAACAACATTACAAAGTCTCCATTGCTATGTGATTTTGATAACTAATTTCTCAAATCTACACATATTTTCTTTCCCCTATATTTTTTCTTTGAACCTTTTGTATCTTGATCATAAGTTTGAGGAAAATCAGTACTAAAGACGGCGGCATGAAGATTACCTTCCTCCAACAACTTAAGATGGTTTTCCTTGAAAGCCAAACGTTGCAGCTTCGTAGCTGGCCACTTCAATTTCATCCGTATATGGTGAGATTTTTACCTCATCTTACCCTCCTTAAACCCCTACCAACTGCTTCAACAGTTTCAATAAGCCAAAACGTTGCAGCTTCGCAGCCACTTCGACAGTTTCAATAAGCCAAAATTTATGCTCTGCGTTACGCAGTTTCATTGGAAATGTTTTTTTCCCTCATCTTACCCTCCTTAAACCCCTACCAATTGCTTGCTATGGGTAAGATTTTACTAATAAATAAAAGGGTGGATTTGGTTTGTGTTATATCTCTAATGAGTCCAAAAAGTAAAAAAAATATCATGTTTTAATAAAAATGTCATGTTTTAACTTATTATATATGAAATTTTTATTTTTAAAGGGATATTAATCAGTAATATATATGTAAATAAGAATATCCAATGGTAATTTGTTTCGAAACCATGAAACCCAATGCCTTATTTATAATAGATCGAGCATCATCAAAGGATTCCCATGAATGTGATCGTTGGTGATCGATATGTTCGTGTTGTAGAGATTGTGGCGGCTCATGGGGCGCAACTAGATTTTACCGGATTCAAATTCATAATGAAGTTAAAGTATCTAAATTATACTGTAAGTTTTAACAGAAGAATATGTAATTCATTAGAATTTGTTAAAAATTGATTGGCATTTAGTTTCATGATTAAACCAGCCAAAAAATTTCATCTATTTATGAACGTGTAATAATTAAATTTTTGACATGATTTAGTCAGACCTACAAGCCACATTTAGTGGAAAATTTTAGGCATTTAAATCTCTAACAATACTCTAGATGAGTAATAAGTAATAACAACCACAAATTAACCATCATCCTGCACGCTAACATCACAACTATAATGAGAAAATAAACTCTTATAACTCAAAATATTCCACAATCTTTAACTCTGTACACTAGTTTACAAGCATATTATATATATCTTCAAACCACATTTTCATCATCTAATTCATCTTTAATATCATTCATGGCAATATTTCAAACCATCCCACATCCTCATTTAATTCTAACCATTCTCTTCATCTGCTTGTCATTCACAATCACTGTTTCTACCTATTACACTCCTCGTTACGCCTGCGACACTATTAGAAACCCGAGCTTGAAGAAGTACCCGTTCTGTAATACTAAGCTCGGTATCAAAACGAGGGTGAATGACTTGGTAAAAAGGTTGACATTGCAAGAAAAGGCTGGGAGTATAGTGAGTGTGGCCGATGGCATCCCCCGCCTTGGGATTCCGTCGTACGGGTGGTGGTCGGAAGCATTACACGGTGTTTCGGACACCGGACCAGCTACTTGGTTCAATAAGAGTGTTATCCCTGGAGCCACAAGTTTCCCTCAAGTCATTCTCACTGCAGCCTCATTCAATGAGTCTTTATTCTATACCATTGGAAAGGTATATATATATATATGTACATCACATATTTGATCATCTGTTTGTTTTATACTTTTATATATAGTTTGATTGATAATGTGAATAATTAAGTTTGTTACATGATTAAGTTAATGGCTAATCATGTTAGTGTACAAATAATAATATATATAGGTGGTTTCAACCGAAGCTAGAGCAATGTACAACACTGGTGTAGCAGGACTAACGTTTTGGTCGCCAAATGTAAACATCTTTCGCGATCCGAGATGGGGAAGAGGGCAAGAAACACCTGGAGAAGATCCGGTTCTAACCAGTAGATATGGATCCACATATGTTAGAGGTTTACAAGAAAGAGATGATGGCGATAAAGAACGACTCAAAGTCGGAGCTTGTTGCAAACATTACACTGCTTATGATCTTGATAACTGGACTAGCGTCGATCGCTTCCATTTTGATGCATTTGTATGTATATTTTTCATCAAAATGAAACCTTACTAATAAAAAAAACTTATCAGGGCCGGTTCAACCTAACTAATTAATTTTGATGGTTTGTGACATGTTTTTTGCTTTTTGAAGGTAACAAAGCAAGATTTGGAAGATACATATAACCCTCCATTTAAAAGCTGTGTTTTGGATGGAAATGTTGCAAGTGTTATGTGTTCTTACAATCAAGTTAACGGCGTGCCAACTTGTGCCGATAAAGTTCTTTTAGAAGATACAGTTCGTGGGGAATGGAAGTTAAACGGGTTAGTGTTTGATCAAGTTAATGTTCTGTTTAGTATGCCTATTTTACAAATACTTACACGTAACTTTCGGTACCATAGGTACATTAGTTCTGACTGTGATTCGCTACAAGTTATGTTCAAACACCAAAGATGGGCCAAAACACCAGAGGAAGTTACTGCAGACGCGTTAAACGCAGGTTATAAGACAACTTGTTGTCATTGAATAAGTTAAAAAGCAGCTGTTTTCTGTCTTTAACCACTTTTGAAGAAAATATGCAGGTGTAAGTTGTGTTTTACCTGATCATATGTTTTGAAAGTTTGCAGGGTTGGATCTTAACTGTGGGGACTCACTAAAGAAATTCACAGCATTAGCAGTAAAGAAGGGGCTAGTAAAACAATCTGTAGTCGATCGCGCTGTCACCAACAGTTTCACGACACTTATGAGGCTCGGGTTTTTTGATGGTCACCCGAGCAAGCAATTATATGGCAAACTAGGCAAGAAAGATGTGTGCAGTCGCGCGCATCAAGACCTAGCCCGTGAAGCTGCTAGACAAGGAATCGTGCTGCTGAAAAACAATGACAAGGCGTTACCCCTCCGCAAAAGAATGATCAAATCATTGGCGGTAATTGGGCCTAATGCTAATGCCACAAGAGCTATGATTGGCAACTATGCAGGGGTTCCATGTAAATACACATCTCCTCTACATGGGCTATCCGAATATGTTAAAACCGTGTACGAAGAAGGCTGCAACGTGAAGTGTAACTCGACAGCACGGTTTCAAGCTGCAAAGGTTGCTGCAGCTAAGGCAGACGCGGTGGTTCTAGTCATGGGTACAGATCTTTCTATAGAGGCCGAGGCTCTTGATCGGACTAAAATCGTTCTTCCAGGACAGCAAAATCTTCTTGTTTGTGAGATCGCCAATGCGGCTAAAGGACCCGTGATTCTTGTTATAATGTCGGGAGGAGGAATGGATGTCGAATTCGCCAAATGTGACCCGAAAATCTCTAGCATTTTATGGGTCGGGCTTCCGGGACAAGAAGGTGGTGGTGCTTTAGCTGATATCATTTTCGGTCGTTACAATCCAAGTAAGTTTTCTTCATCTGAATTTCTTAATAGACAAACAAAAATAGTAACCGTTCAAAATTAAGTAAGATGCACCATGCGGACCGGTTAAGACAAAATATGTGGTTGCCTGACTTGGTTTATGGACCCCCATGTGACGGGGTTGCATACGTCACAATTCATAAAAGTCATCGTTAGTAAGCTCTTTCATAAATGCCATTTACATAACACTTAAAAATGAAACTATTTTCAGAACATATCCGCAAAGTGTACGTAAGCAAAATATATTTACAAAAATTCTATATGATCAACACCTCTAATTTCTTGTTAAAACATTTTCAGGTGGACGACTACCAATGACATGGTATCCCCGATCATACGTAGACTTGGTACCCATGACCAACACAAAGATGCGACCAGACCCAAAAACAGGTCAACCAGGCCAAACCTACAGGTTCTACAAAGGCCAAACTGTTTATCCATTCGGGTTTGGTCTAAGCTACTCTTCATACGTTTACACACTCATCAAAGCCCCCAAGCTCATATCAATCCCACTTAACCAAGCCCACACTTGCGGCTCAACAACCTGCAATGCCATTGATGCAAACGACGTCTGCACTGACTTACATTTTGATGTAGATATCAAAGTAACAAATGCTGGAAAGATTGCAGGAAGTCATACCGTTTTGTTGTTTTCATCGCCTCCGATGATTTACAACACGCCACTGAAGGAGTTGGTGGATTTTAAGAAAGTGTGGTTAGAGCCATTGAAGGGGGTTGTGGTGAAGTTTAGAGTGGATGTGGGCAAGCGGTTAAGTGTTGTTGATGAAGACGGTAACAGGAAAATTGCATTGGGACGTTATGTTCTACAAGTGGGTGATATCAAACACTACTTAAGTCTCAAGGTGTGAAGTAGCTAGGACATGTCTTGTTTTAGCCATTTTGTTAAAATGGTTTGATTTTGCAAAAAGTAGCAGCAGGGTTCATAATTGTAGCTGGTTATGTGAGAAATGTGTTATTATCTTTTCGTTGGATACGTTAAGAGAAGATATATTATTACTTAATGATAATAAATTACATTTACATTGATTAATTACTTTGTCTTTGTCTATTTAACTGTTTATTAATTATCATCTACTCGATCGAGAGTGTGCATTTTTATAAAGAATAAATAACGTTACTATTCCGTTCAACTTATTTGGGCCTCAATTTGCTATATGTATGTGATAGGCCTGTTTGGGCCATAGGCCGGTAACTAGTAGATTTAGATGGGTCAAAAGTTGTAGGTAAGTCAAATTATTAGACTAGGTAATATTATTCTGGGTATAAATAAGGTTGCGATGGTGTCGATGTTAAATTCTTTTTTTGAATAAATGTCAAGTTTTAAAGAATTGTCGATGTGTTCATTAAGCTTAGTTTGCATTTGTTGCTTTATTGGTGTGATTAAATCGATGGGGGGTTGAAGAATATTTAATATAGTTACATTATAAGAGAGTTAAATCGAGTAGAGAACAACCCGGCCTTTGGTCAATAAATCAACAAGCTAAGATGTTGCCATATCTAGTATGAAACATGGGTCGGTCTTGAGATGTTTCGTGAGCTAGTGAAAGTTGAAACACATGATTGACTGTATGTATGTCAGTATATGGCACTAAGATTGTCAATTTGTCACACCATAGAATAGAAAAGATGGACTAGAGTGGTGCAATATATAAATGACGTAAGTATGATTGCTGATATAATGTAATATATCACTAGAGGATATGATATAGTTGTATTCCTAGTAAATAAAATAAAGAACCCAAGTCTTCGAATAAAGTTTAAGTGACTTAATTAAAATAAAATTAAAACTAAGATTATGTAAGTCCAATTTTTCCTATGGATAAATAAAAGATTGTGGATCTTAACTAACAAATATATAATCATAAAAGATTATTATCAACTCCCACATAAGAAATTAATTACTCTTATTTTCCTACCTCTATACCAATGCATGATCCCGTGCCTATAGGTGTCATTTTACAAAACCGACACCATTTGAAACAAAATCTCAGCTCATACTAAAACATCCTTAATTAACTGAAATCAAATCTTGAGACTTAAGTTATGTTTAAGGTCTCCTATTTGAAGCACATGGCGACCCAATGCAACTCTCCTGTTACCATCTTCATCAACCACACTCAACTGCTTGCACACGTCGACTTTGAAGCTAACTGAAGTTCGTTTCCATGGTCCCAATCGCACTTTCTTGAAATCCAACAGTTGTTTATGAGGTGAGTTGTAGATCACTCGAGGAGGGTACGAGAAGAGCATTACGGTATGGCTTCCTGACATCTTTCCAATATTGGTAACCATGATATCGACATCGAATGATAAGCCGTTGCATACATTGTCAGTTGCGCTGAATGACTTGCAACTAGATTGGGAGCAAGTGTGGGCTTTGTTTACTGGAACTGTTACGTGTTTTGGTGCTTTAACGAGATGATGAACGTATAAGGAATAGCTTAGGCCGTAGCCGAATGGGTAGACGGCTTCGCCTCTGTAGAATCGGTAGCTTCGACCCGGATACCCTGTGGATGGGTCTGCTCTCATGTTCATGTTGCCCATGGAAACACTCTCCGCATAAGATCTTGGGTACCATGTCATGGGCAGTCTTCCACCTACAAACACAATTGAAGAGTGAAACAACATCAATCAAATCCAAATGGATGCATATATCAAGCTAGCAATAGGTGACCCGTATCATAACTTACCAGGATTATAACGACCAAAAATGACATCAGCTAGAGCAGCACCACCTTCTTGTCCAGGTAACCCGAACCACAAAATGCTAGTGATTTTCGGGTTACATTTCGCGAATGTAACATCCACTCCACCACCTGACATCAACGCAAGAATCACAGGACCTCTAGCTGCATACGCGACCTCAGAAACAAGAAGATTTTGTTGTCCCGGAAGATCTATATCAATCCTATCTAAAGCTTCATGCTCTATAGAAATATCAGTGCCCATGACCAAAACCACTGCATCAGCTATTGCTGCAGCAGTCTTAGCCTTCTCAAACCCGGCAGTCGATGCACACATCACATCCTTGCACCCTGGCTCATATATTGTTTTAACCGAATCCGACAACCCTTTTAAAGGAGTTGTGTATTTACATGGAATCCCTCCATAGTTTCCAATCATGGCTTCTGTTGCATTAGCATTTGGCCCAATTACCGCTAGAGTCTTGATGTAGTTCGGTATGAGTGGTAACGACCCTAAACTATTCTTAAGCAATACAATCCCTTGTCTAGCAGCTTCGCGGGCTAGGTCCTGGGCAGCCTGTGTGCACACATCTTTCTTGCCTAACTTCCCGTACATCTGTTTGCTCGGGTTACCATCAAAAAACCCGAGCCTCATCAGTGTCACAAAGTTATTCGTGACAGCGCGATCCACCACTGATTCTTTCACTAGTCCCTTTTTTACAGCATTTGCTGTGAAGTTCTTTAGTGAATCTCCACAGTTGAGATCCAATCCTGCATTTAGTGCATCGGCAGCAACTTCCTCGGGCGTTTTAGCCCATCTTTGATCTTTAAACATGACTTCTAATGAATCACAATCAGAACTAATGTATCTGTAACAACAAATTAAAACCATGTGTTACACTAAACTGCACGTAATTAATATACAACTTATCGACTGAATCGAATACCTACCCGTTTAACTTCCATTCTCCTCGAACCGTACCTTCCAAAAGCTCTTTATCGCCACAAGCTGGTTTGCCATTAACTTTATTGAAAGAACACATAATACTTGCAACATTTGCATCAAAAACACAGCTTTTGAATGGAGGGTTATATGTATCCTCCAAATCTTGTTTTGTTACCTTCAAAAACAAGAAAAAGATGTCACTTATTAAAACATTTAGCTATAAATTATGTTTAAAAACAAGGTTTTCAAAATGTATGTACATACAATTGCATTGAAATGGAACCGATCGACACTAGTCCAGTTATCAAGATCATAGGCCGTGTAATGTTTGCAACAAGCTCCAAGTTTGAGTCGATCTTTATCACCGCTGTCGGTTTCTTGTAAACCTTTAACATAAGCTACTCCGAATCTGCTCGTTAGGAGTGGATCTTCTCCAGGTGTTTCTTGGCCTCTTCCCCATCTCGGATCGCGAAAGATGTTCACATTTGGTGACCAAAATGTTAGTCCTGCTACACCAGTGTTGTACATTGCTCTAGCCTCATTTGAAACCACCTATGTCCATCAAGTTTAACCATGACCCATGTATTGAATAAAAAAAATTATACCTAAAACAGTAGTAAAAACATAGGAAAATGTCAAAGTTTAGGAGTTCTCCAAATTTTTTTCAACGTTTTTGTTATACGTGCAAATCGTGTTACTTAATGATGTGATGTGTCAGTTGTGTAAAACTAGTATCATACTTGCTGACATGCCACATCAGCATGGATCCGGCATGTCTGTAAGCTAGCTATTTCACAAAATTGGCACGTCACATAAAATGTTTTGTGTAATTTACACGTTGTGGCTATGCAAATCATGTTACTAGTTATACAAAAAGAATTGTTAAATCTTTTGAAATAGTTCGACTAAATAGAATAATTGTGATACTTGTTTCTATTTAATAAAATGAGTTGAGTTAAGTTTGAGCTTGTCTAATTAATCTTGATTTTAGGTTGTTTAACTTACTAGAGCTCGAGTTTAAACTCAGTTTGTTTCTAGTATTATTTTTTAAAACTCGAGCTCAGCTGACTTGTTTTGTATTTATTATATGTATAAAGGACCTTGATTTAAATACCTTTGCAATAGTATAGAATAGAGATTCATTGAATGAGGCTGCGGTGAGAATGACTTGAGGGTAACTAGTGGCTCCAGGAACAACAGTTTTGTTGAACCAAGTAGCCGGTCCGGTGTCAGAAACACCATGCAAAGCCTCGGACCACCACCCGTATGATGGTATCCCAAGGCGGTCAATCCTATCCGCCACGCTCACTATACTCCCCGTCTTTTCTTTCAACGTCATTCGTTTTACCAAATCACTAACCCTCGTTTTGATATCGAGTGAAGTATTACAAAACGCGAATTCCTTTAAACTTGGATTTTTATCAAGATCGCAGGCGTAACGAGGATAGTATGTAGCCGAAACCGACAAGAAACTTAGAATGACAAGTGAAAGAAGGAAGTGTAGTGTTGCTTGAAAAGCCATGATGGATGGAGGAATTGAAAGACCATTAATGTGTTGAAATTAATGGGTTTTTATATATAGGTAGGTGGAATTGTACAAGTATTTGATGCATGTTGTAAACCAATGTTATCGGGGATCTTAAGCACTAAGGTGTGGTGTTACGTGTTAGCATGAGTGTTTGTGGTTTGACCATATTATCCTCTTTTACGGATCATAAGCGTGAAAAGCACACGCAATTAATACAATATATAGCAAGTTTGACACAAGAAATTTGGTAAGCAGGATGTTATAATTTTATTGTTGTATATATTGAAACGTTAATTTGTTTATAAATAAGGGATGTCCTATTTACACACCTAACAATCTAACCAAACACTCATTTAACGTTTGTTAAGTCTTTAACGGGCCTTTATACTACAAACGTTAATTATAAAATAAAATTAAATTAAAAAAATTTAAAAAAATTTAAAAAAAATCTAATGGCCGTTAGATGCTTAACGGGCAGTTAAAACTATAGGTAATTTTTTTTTAATTTCAAAAATGACTATTTTGTAAAACAATTATATGTATCATTTAGATTATTTACTTGAAACATATGAGAAACTCAAATGCATCCTTATATATATATATATATGAGAAACATACTTCTTTACTCTCTTTTTGAACAAGAGAAAAGAAAAGACAAGTACAAAGAAACTCAAACTTATATATTATCGTCATACATGTCTCATAGAGCTACTTTTAATTTATTTTTATAACCTTATAATTGCATATGGTTATCATAACCTTGTTCTTTTTAGTTTTGAAACACCAAGTAATCGTCACATAAAATTTATAATTATTGCAAATTTCACACTATAACATGTTAGGAACTTTTGAACTATTTGATATTATAATAATGAGTTAATTTCTATAATAATTACTGCAAATTTCGTTAAAGGCCTAACAAACCGTTATACTACAAACGCAAAAAAAAAAATAAATAAATAAATAAAAAATCTAACGGCCGTTAAGATTTAACGGGCAGTTAAATAGATTTAGCGGCCGTTAAGTGCTTAACGGACTGTTAAAAGGCTTTTTAACTATAATTTTATTACTCAGATGCCACTAATCCATGCAATCATTCTCATTTTTATATTTAAATAAAACATGTTTAAATAAAATATAAATATAAGGTTAATTGGTAACATTCAAAAACATGCTAGCTTAATACTCCATATTATATTAGATTTTTACGCCTCCTTTAAAATCCTTTAATTAATGGAGTATTGGACCTTAACAGTCTCAATTATTAATTATTGGCAACTACCAGTCCCAACTTTTGAAATATGTGCTGGTGGTCCCAACTTTTATCATTTTGGTCAATAATGGACCGTCGTTAAAAAAGTTAACGGCGTTAACTCTTTTTTTAATTTTAAGTTGACGTTTTATGGTTTTTAATCAGAATAAAAATACAAGTCGATTGAAATAAAAATTATATTGAAACGACATTTTATACATTCAAGTATGAAAACTTACGTTAATTCTCACACTCAAATGAAAAGTATCTATGTTTTTTTCTTTGAAGAATATCAATTTATATTTTAGAAGTTAATTACAAGAAGTTAGTAAATAGTATCAATGTGGAAAATCACATTAACTTTACTCAAATGGAAAGTATCAATGTTTTTTTTTAAGAAAAATAGCAATTTATATGTTAGAAGTTAATTACACGAACTTATTAATAATATTAGTGTTTGGACTATAATTAAAAACTCTTAAAAGAAGCAAAGTCTCACACCTTCCTTTGGGCCATTGGACTAAGAGACTATTTAGCAATGCTGAATGGTTAGGTGCTAAATGATTAAGAGGTCTTAATAGTTAACATGTCTGAATGGTTAAGTGGTTCTGTTGGGTTGGACATTTGAATGAGATTTCTAAAATTTTTGTGTTATCCACTTTGTATCACATTGGAGTGAAAACAAAAACATTGTTATCTTATATATGCAAGCATTCATGATATGTTAAGTTATTATGTCATGTTTTACTCTAACACCTACTCGTGCGCAAGATGGTGCAAATTTGGCTCAAATCTTTCAAACAATGCGATGCCCGTACGAATGCAGCTCAAAAGCCCGTGTCCGTGCGAGGCAAGTTTTTTTTAAATTTGTTTTTTTGTCGCTGCTTGTCGGGAGCCTCCTTCAGACCTCATTCAGACTTGGGCTGGCCTCTTTTTCGCTTAGATCCGACATCTGACCAAATCAGATGTATGTCGTTGGCCAAACGGTCTAAACCAGCGCGCATCTGAATAGCGTCATTTTTTAAAATATATAAACTACAATCATGCAAATTGGATATTTTTTTTTCTTTTTGTTTTATTTTTTTTATGATTGAATTATAATTTTAATTGACCTTTTAATATACTAACTCCTTATATAAACAGTAAAACAATTATTTTGTAATCTGATTTAAAAAACGTACTACTTTTCGATTTCAATGCATATTACTTAAAAACACATCATTCCAATTTTATTATATTATATATCATATTAAATTTTTAGGTCGTGTAACGTACATGTAACTAGCATAGTTTAACATAAAAGATCTATTTAAAAAGAGTTATCATTGTATGGCACCTTTAAAGCCTCAAGATGTAGAGACGCTGATTTTTTTAATACTCTTGTACTAACTACTAAGTGTTTGAATCTTTCCTAAAAGATTAGTTTGTTTTTCTTCTATTCCCAGTGATTTGGTTAAAATAATATTTTTCCTCCAAAAGTTTTAAAAGTTTAAAGATAATTTTTTTCCTTCATGTGGTTAGTAATCTATCTCAGTTAACCGTAATATACTAACACCGTTAAATAATTATGTTAATTACAATGGTATTTAGGCTATTTTTGTGACAAGGACTATTTATGTAATTTCTTTAAACTTGAAGATTTACTAACACCATTAAACAATGTTGTTTCGCTCTGGCCGAACCGAGATTCGGAGTGGAAACCGGTCCGATCCATACTAGTTCGTTATATTATAGGAAGATCGGCCGGTTTGAACCGGTTGTCCGGTGAGTCGGGAGGTCCAACCGGGATTCGTCATGGAAATTGTTTACATATTATTAATAATTTTAAAATACGTTACAAAATCATCCGGTTGTTAAATCCGGTTCAACGGATCCGACCAATGAACAAGTAAGATGTTCGGTTCTAAAAACATCGCCGTTAAATTTTAATTACTTGAATACCCATGTATTTCACATAATTACATAACAGTGTTAATGAACCGGAGTAAATTTAGACGGATTGCAAACCATATAAAAAAATTGTTTTTAAACATTTAAATGAAAAATGTTTTGTTATTCAAACCACAATGAAAAAAACGAACTTTTTTCATTCTAAAGAACTAATCGTTTGAATGAATACTTTGTATTTGTATAACATAACCACATCACGGTAAAGTCGGTAATATCATGATCGACTGTTTGTAATGTTCAAGGACACGTGGTTCTCTGTAGTTGGAGCCAAAAATATTTGCTGACACAATGACCTTTTGCCCCTAGTGATGCCTAAATTTATTTATAATCGTAATTTTTTTATTAATTTTGTTAATGCAATGTTTCTAAACACATTTTGCGTAAAAAGTAATAGAGGAATTGACGATCTTACTTGTAATAAACTAGACATTTATGCATTTTGTCAAAGTTGTTATTAAATTATTATACTTTTAAGATCATGCGTAATATAGGTTTTTACCCCTTAAAACGTCCTAAAGAGCCCGAAAACATACACCCTCCACCCCATAGGCGTTTTTAATAATAAAATGTTGCTAGGCTACAAAACGCCTTCTTCAATCAATAATTCAATCATTACCAAACCTTATATATATTTTAGATATAATAAGACACATTCTTATTGTTTGACCGTTAAAGATGGAAAAAGTTAAGAGGGTTTGTTAGTTCACAATTTGGGCATATGAATGAATATTTCAAAGGTTTTCGAAAAACTCGTATCTTTTTTAGTCTATTTAATGTTTTATGAAGCATTCAATATCGAGGGGAAATTTGGATGTTTATGGGTTTTTTTCTTCTCAACATTTTTTTGTATTTTTCTCACAATTTCACTGTAAGTGTGTGTTTGTTCTTGTCTCCAGCTTTTATGGTGTGAAGCCATACATACAACTAAGCCTTGTGTGTACCCTATTCATGCATACAGTATGTGTATTATTATTACTCTATACAACAACAACAACAATAATGTTTCTTCATCTTTGCATGCTTCACCAAACTCATAAAATTTCCCCAATTTCATAAAACTTATGTTAAGATTAAGATGATCTTTGTTTCTTCAATCATATTGTTTGTTCATTGATCTCTGTTTCTTTTTCTTCTGTTTTTGTTGTACCATTAATTGTGTTTGTGTTTTGTTTGATTGAATATGGTTGAGCAAATTGAGATAGAGAAAACCAAAGATGATGATGAGCTTGAAATGTTGTTGGGTGAGATCCCTCATGCAACATCTTCACTCACTCATTTACAAAACCTTAATCATCATCATAATCATCATCAATCACATGATAATAATGATAATGATAATGATGATTATGGTCACTATTGCTCTGGTACCATGAAGGATATGATGTATGGTATGTATCATGATAACCCTTCATGTAGTTATAGGCAAAATACATCTTCACCTGCCTCTTTTTCAAGTTTTTTCTCCAAACAAGATGATCCCATTACCAAATCCCATATGCTTTTCAAAACTTGCACTTCAGTTTTACCTAATTCATATGTCAGAAAGAAAATTGATCCAATTAATTTTACCAAACCCCTTTCAAGAAATCATGTTTCCGAGAGTAACACAAGTCCGATTTTCGGGTTACAACATAGTTATGGCTTCCCAGAGATCCAAGTTCCTGACAATTTGTACCCTCAATCGGGTTTAGATAGAAATGTGTCGTGTGTTCGATATCCTTTAAGTTACCAGAGTCGAATTCGAGGTTTAGATTTAGCTGTTGCTGATAATTTATATCGTGTGCAATCAAATGGGATGTTAGAATCTAATGAGGATAGTTTGATCATTCAAGGTGAAAGTGAAAGTGCTGTTAATCATGTGAGAAATGGGAGTTTTAGACAAAACAAGAAATGCAATCATTCCCAATTCGCGGGTGGTTGCGAAAATGGTAGATTTTCCAAGGGATATAGGTCTTTTTCAACACCTGTAAGATGCAACACTTTAGCTGATGTTAAAGGGTATATATATATGTTTGCTAAAGAGCAAAACGGGTGTCGATTCATACAATCGGTTTTTGATGAGGAGAATCCGAAACATGTAGAGATGGTATTTGATGACACGATCGGGCATGTGAACGAGCTTATGGTCAATCCATTTGGGAATTACCTTATGCAGAAACTTTTAGAGGTTTGTAATGAAGAACAAAGAATGTGTATTCTTATGGAGGTCACTCGGGATCTTGTTCATATTTCCTTGAACACTCATGGGTTAGTTTATGTTTCTTATGCAAGTTTCTCATAAAACTTCGATTAAACGTTATGATACATTGTGTGTGTTTGTTATAGGACGCGAGCCGTGCAGAAGCTTATAGAGACTCTCAAGACAAGAAAACAAATTAAGATTGTAATCTCTGCACTTGAACCGGGATTTCTTGCTCTAATTAAGGATCTCAACGGGAATCATGTTATTCAACGATGTTTGCAGTGCCTAAGTAATGAAGATAATAAGGTTTGGAGTACTTATCTTTGATGAATCTTTAAGCATATGAATCTTTTTACTCATTGGTTTTGGTGGCAGTTCATATTTGAAGCTGCTTCAAAGTTTTGTGTGGACATTGCTACCCATCAACACGGTTGTTGCGTATTGCAAAGATGCATCAATCATTCAACCGGAAAGCATCAAGAACGCCTCATTCTTGAAATTTCTGCAAACGGGCTTCTTCTAGCACAAGATGCATTCGGGTATGCTTATCAATGGTCCTTGTTGTTATAAAAAGAATTGTTTTTTACATAAAACAGTTTGAGTCATGTACAATCTTTAAGTTAATGTGTGTCTTTTGCAGAAACTATGTTGTACAATCTATATTGGAGTTACAAATCCCATGTGCAGTATCAATGTTAACTTCTCAATTTGAGGGCAATTATGTCCACCTTGCAAGACAAAAGTTTAGCAGTCATGTTGTTGAAAAATGCTTATCAGTGTTAGATGACCATTCGAGGTCCAAAATCATTCGTGAATTGCTTTCGGCTACTCATTTTGAACAGTTGCTTCAAGACCCGCATGCCAATTATGTTGTCCAAACTGCCCTTCGTGTTGCTGAGGTCTGGATCTCTTTTGTAAGGTTACATTAGTTGTCCCAAACTGGGCGGGTTGGGTAAGTCAGTATGAAATATGAATTGCTTTTTGTCCAAATCGAAACACGTATTGTGCGAAAACCTTGTTATTTCAATAGTTATTTGTTTAAGAAAAGGTTTGCGAGGCTTTATACTTTAACATTGTGAGTGACTCTTGACCAGTTACATATAAAACATAAACAATCAGACCCTTTCATTAGCAAATAATATGATCTAGTTTTCCAACAGGGCTCTCTTCATAACTTGTTGGTGAAAGCAATCGAATCGCACAAGGCAGTTTCAAGAAACAGTCCGTATTCAAAGCGGATTTTCTCACACAAGCTTTTAAAGAAGTAACCATGTCTATCATAATGTTGTTGTTTCCTGTGTTCACTACAAGTTATGTCTTTATTGTCCGCTTTCACCAGATAACCACGCGTTGCTCGTGTGTTCAATAACCCAATCGGCCAACTACGATGTGTTTCGTCAATGGTTTTGGTTGATTGCAAGCATAAGTAACATATGGAAGTTGGGTTTGGATTACAGTTGCTTAAAGTTAAAGTTGTATTCTGTTTTCTGTTGTGTGTAGTGTGCAGGCTTGTTTCCTGTACATTTTGGTTGATCAAGGTATTTGAGCTATTTCAGTTATTTAAAAAGTGATTTATGTTTCATGTGTTTTCTAACACCTTACACTAACACACACCCTCTAAAGTTACTTTTAAATTTACATGTTTGTCTATTATGAGACTTGAACCTTATTTTCAATTGGATGTGTTTCATTTGGTTTAAAATATAATACAAAGTCAAAAGTGATATCTTTAATATGGTAAAGAAGGATCAATTCCGGGTATTGAACATTTGGGCCATGATTGATATTAAAAGGGTTAAAGTATCAATTTTTCGATAGGTCGGAACTAAGAAAACTTTTATCTATTCAAAAAAATTATGTAATTAAAATAAAATTGTAAAAAATATTCATATCTCTTACTCGTTTGTCTTTTAAAATGTCTCCATAAATCGTCAGTCTTTAAAATGTCTCTTTCAGATAAGGCGCCAACACCTATATTATTATGGACATCAATATGTACTACACCAGCACTCAAAAACCAATTTTTGAAGTTGATTTAAAGTAATATACATACGGGGTGCTCACATGTACTATACAAGCACCCGAATCTCTAGCATATTTGTGCTTGACCAACATCTTGTTAGGATTGTACCTTTTAAAGGAAAATTCAATGAGATGTTTTAAGGGAAAAATGAATCATATATATGGATTTTTTGAGAAACTTTTATACTAAAATTTCGTATCACCAGTTACTTTTTTGTTTTTTTTACAATAGTGTTTAACTATTTGTTTTTATTTTACACTAATATAAAAGTAAACCTTTGTCACGTGCTATTCTCTTGCATTACATCTCGTTGTCACATAGGTTGTAAATCTTACTTTCAATTAATAATCCTCTTAATTTCTTATTAAAATGTTAACTCCTTATTTCTTAAAAGAAAAATCACATGTCAATTTGAAATTTGAACTTATGACCTCTATGTTAAATGTGTAAATTTTAACCGCCATCCATGAGCTTCGTTTTGTTAATATTGTTAACATTTGCTTCTTTTTTGTTATTTTACTGTTTGTTTTTTCTTATACATTATTTTTTTTATTAAATATTGTTAACATTTTTTTATTAAATATTGTTAACATTTTTCAACCAATATCATGAATCTTAAAGTAGATTTATGTAGATCAACATTTTTTAATTTTGTTTGATACAAACCTAAAATAGAATTATTTATAACAATCATAGCATAAAGTCACGGATTTATTTATGTAACTCACGTGTGGCACTTAGATGCGTTCTAAGTTCAGCCTTGACCCTTCAAAGTAATGATTCTTAATAATACGAGCGGAAGTTGCAAGCTATATAAAGCAAATATATATTGCTACAAGAGAAAGATTACAAGTAGGTTTTACAATGTTCAAGACTAGAGCTTGTGGGGGGGGGGGGGGGGTTGGAAGTGTGATCAGGTGTTGATACTTGCAAATGATGCCTAACATGCTTATTTATACTAGTCCTAAGTATCTAGAGTAATCTACATCTAGACATTTCCACACATGATATTTATGATGATCTTTCTAGAGATTTCTTACATATTATCTTAGATATTTCAAGGGAAATATCTAAGATCTTCAAGGTGCATTCAAGGTAACTCTAGAGGGTTTCATGGTTGATTTTTGTGGGTCTTTCTAGGCTCCATGTTTCAGCCATGTTGTAGCTCATTGTTGAGTCATCTAGAGTCTTCTAGGGCTGCACAAGTTGACTACATTGGTGCAGCACTTTTCAGCACATTCCGGTAGCTTTCAAGGCTTGTGTGGCTGATTTAAGTCCCTTAAAATGCACTATGTTGGTCTCGAAATTTGTAGGCTGATCCGGAGTCTTTCGGGCAGCCCTTGATGCCTCTGAATGTGTCTAGAACCTTCCGGAATCTGAGAATTTTGATTTTATTTTAGGTGGGTCGTGACAATAAGCAATATTACGTATAAGAGGGTGTTTTGGTTTGAGTTTGGAAATGACTTATTGACTTATTAGTTTTTAATGTCTTGAACGTTGTGATATAAAGTCCTAAAGGAAGAAGACATTAGGATTTTGATCTCTTTCACGCGTTGCAACAACATCATCACGTCGTCACATGCTTAAAAAATAGTATTGTCTCACATGTTAAACGTGACTTTTATGTCGTTACGCGCATTACAATGATAATACTAAAATGTTGTGTTTGTGCGTGACATTACTTGTTTTTGAATTCGTTACATACGTTGCGCTCGTGACATGAGCGTCATTAGATATAAGATAAAAATAATATAATGTCTTGAACATTGCATCGTAAGCTTGACGCTAGTTAACGTGAGCTTGACGTTAGTAATGTATAAATTTATTTCTATTTAATCAAATTATTATATTTGATATCAAATTGGGTAGATGTGCCCTGAGTTTAAAATAGACAATTAGAGACTGTTTGATAAAATCTGAATCATTAAGTGCTAGATGGTTAAGTGATCTGAACCATTAAGAGGCTCTATAATTGGAGGGATGTTAAGGTAGAACTTAAGATGAAAGTAAAGTTGGTATATGCTACATTCAGTTCCATTCAACATCTTTCTGTCTCTTAACCATTCAACACTTAACTGAATCATTCAGAGACTCTTTTTTATGAAACAATCGCTCTAAATGCTGAATGATTAAACACTAAACTGAAGCAGTGAAACAAATAGTCCCTTAGATATTTTATTATATTTTGAGTTTGTTGTTAGTTAACGTCAGTGATTGAAGTTGTTACAAAACATAAATAGAAAGACTCAATGACCAAGATTTAATGTTTATGGAGTCAAGTAGATTTCTCATAGTAAAATATAGAATCACAAATTTCACTTTAACTCAATTATATATACTTTTAATTTTTGTACGTCGGTGATCTTGATTTTTAAAATTACAAGTATACCTCTTAACTTAACTTTCTAATCTAGTCCTTTTAGTTAGTTAATTTTATAATTTTAACCTTTCAACTTAACTTTGACATATTTACAACTTTAACCCATTTATTTTACTTTGACATATTTATGACTTTGACTTCCTATTCTATTTAGATATATTTACGACTTTGACTCTTCAGTTTTGACTTATTCATCATTTTTATTCAACTTTAATTTAACATCTTTACTACTTTGAAACTCTCATTATACCTTGACATAATTTACTACTTTGGCTCTTCGACCTTGACATTTAAGTTTAGATGTATCAGGTCTTTTATATGTTACGTATAATAATTTTACAACGACGTGACAATGTAAGGCTCAGCCGCCGCAATGCGCGACCCGACACTTAAACCAAGTTACAAATTAAAACCGTCGGTTGAAAAATGAGAAACCACACTTATTTTCTAAAAAATAACAAGCAACTTAAAAACAAAACAAAATCAAATATGACCAGATCCTACAAGCACACAAAATCCACCAGAACCACTAACTACCACCATTCAGGCCCCACAAGTCCACATGGCAAACGTAAATGCTTACGTGGCACAATCACACGATGGATACAGATCGTATATCCTCCATATCTCTCGTCCACTAGTTTCTAGATACGACCACTCTCTCTCCGCCACGTGGCACCACATCAGCGCACACTTATTTTCCACACCCAATGTTTTGTCTTTGTTTTTAATTTTCGTTCACTGTGGATCCAGAACTAGGGTTTGTGGATATCAATTGTTGAGTTTCGTGAAGAAATTTGTTTAAGTTTTCATCAACTGTATTGATTCGGTCAGTTTTTATGCAGATCTACTTACAACTAGTGTTTTATTTGTTCGTTTACTTGTTATAGCTTAAAATTTGTTTATGAACTGATTTGGTTAGGTTTTTGATGAGTTTGGTGATTGTTAGTTTCTGACTTTGTTCAGTAACTTATTGTATAATTTTGTTTGATTTAAGGATTGTTTTGCTAAAGGAGAAATGCTAATTTTGTCAGGTGTGGTGTTACTTTGGTTAAGTATGACGGTAGATCAGTTCGCGGGGTGCGTTATTGGTGCTGGATGAAATTTGAAGGATGGCCGATTTGTCTATTTATGAGGTACAATCTTTGTGTTATTCGGTTTGTGACAGTGTAGTTGTAAGGTTTGGGATTAGTTGTTATGAGTTTAGCATTATTGCAACTTAATGCTAATGAAAAACAGGACCTAAAATGAATAGTTTAACATAGAAATTTGTTTACTTTATATTTCCTTTTTACTTGTTATTACTCTAAATTTGTACATATAGAACCAAAACTACAATCTGTACATAACACTTACATTCTTTGTATGTAACTTAACCATACATTATGTATTAAAGATGGCTATCCTAATTGAATATCTTTTAGAACATAACATGAATACGAGTGATGAAGTTTGATGTGGAGCCTATTATATCTAAAGCGGATATGTGTAGAGTGAAAAAAATCGAAGTTTATGATGAAGAACTGCATGTGGGTTGTATTCAGGTGCTTGTTACAAAATAACGTCTTGAAGACTCATTTTGATAAATGTGTGTGTATACATGGTACTCTTTAAGCAATATCATCAAGAAACTACTTATGATTTGACTATGGAAACATGTGGTGGGATACCTAATACACACATACAGAAAAGGATGACTTTTAAAAGTGTTTCAGTATATCATTTGCAAATGGCCACTGGATCATACATGTTCTGCGTTTTACTGTGTCTGTTTTTAACATCTATTATGTGCTTATAGTTTTATGTAAAAGCTAAAGTTTGATAAACTTTGTAACAGCTTGATGATATCATTTGGGATGATTTTGAACGTAGTGGTGATCATATAGTACCCCACCCTACTGAAGATCATGGTGGTGAAGATAAATATGACGGAGACAATAGTATTAAGCCTCGCCTTGAAGTAGTACCTCTCCAGAGCAAGGAGGGAAACCTCGATAATGCTTCTAGTAGCGTTTGTCAGTTTAAGGAAGAAAGAGAATCTAAGACATCAAATAAAGAAACAGACGTGACAGAAAAAGACTCATGGTCTCATATCACTGCTTCTGGTGATGCTGACTCAACAAAAGACATGCTTAAAGATACTTCTGGCGCTGTTGATAGAAACTCCTACAATGAACTTAACTTATTCTCCAATGATCATGATGCTAAAGAATCAAGTGATCTTTTATATTTTGGCTGGCCTGATATGGGAAACCTTGAGGATGTGGACAAGATCTTAAGGTAATTATCACTTCAAAAACTAATGCATGCTCGCTTTTACATGAAGTAACTAAGTTCTACTTTTTTTCATCATTATCACAAAATACAGATTTATGTTTATTATCTATATGTGCAGCAATTGTGATTCGTCATTTGGACTGGGCATCACAGGCAATGACGATGAATTGGTCTGGCTTACATCAGAAGATCCAGGTGGAGGATATGAAGAAGCACTGAAGATGGATCTTAAGTTTCCATGTTCAGAGCCAAGTGCATTAACAAGTGTATCACAGGATCATCAATCTCGAGAATCAGATACTAAGGCATCTGGTTTTGTGTCTGGAAGCAAAGTTGAGTTTAATCTTAAACATCAGGTTGGTTTTATTGTATTTTGTTATAGCAAATTTAATGAAAATTCGCTCTAAACTGTTGAACCATATTGACATAACGTTAGATCATCATTAGTATGTTTCTTTAACTGCTAACCTGAGTTTGTTGGTGTGCCTTCATTAAAATGAGTGCCCATTTAATATACACACACAAGCTATTGGTTGATGATTTTTCGTATTGTTCTGGGTGTAAATATCTCTCTAATTTACGCCAGTGAGTCACTTTTATCAATTTCTATATCTAGATGTCCTTTTTTGTATCTTGTTTAACTAAATAATACTGAAAATCATAGGCTTGTCAATTTGCAGAAAAAACAGTCAAGACAACAGAATCAGACAGATGGAATGAAAGCAAGCCATTGCTTAAAAGGTCATGGTTTAAAAAGCAATGACACGCAGATATCTTCAAGTGATAAATCATTCACCCTTCTAGGCAACTGGCAGCAAACTAAATACTCAGGGCATGATTCTGTTGGTTACATGCGGAGCAGCACTTATCTGCATCCAGGGCATGGTCATGCTCCTGTACAATCTACAGGTGGTTCGATCATGACTGGTATCAGATCTAAAATTAAGGCACCAAGCAAGGTTCATTCGGTGGAGAGTTCTAGCCAGCCTTCATTTACTGGGAACCATAACCATGTAGGTATGATGCAGCAGGCTTCAAGAAATGACCTGCTTCCATCCCCAAAACAATTTCGAATGTTGGAAAACAAGATTGAATGTCAAAGTAACATGGAGGGAGCTATAAAAGGATCTTCAGCAGAATTAGATTCATTTGATGTACCCGAGAGTTCTTCCATTAGTTCTGAGTTGGATGAAATCTCACCAGAAGCAACTACTCTCCGCCAGCTCCAACAGGTTATGCTTCAGGTAAGATGACTCTGCATTAACATTGTCATGATTTAAACCACACGTGATATCCAATTCATTCTTATTTTTTCTGATAAATTTCATGGTTTTGACGTGCGTACTTTTTAGTTGGATGTGAGGACTAAGTTATGCATAAGAGATAGCCTGTACCGTTTGGCTAGAAGTGCAGAACAGCGACATAACTATGCAGGCATAAGTGACAAGTATGTGTTTTTTAATCTCTATATTCTTGGTTTAAAGGTCAAGAATGCTGGCATATCCAAAGGGGTGGATATGTAACTATAGTTTCGTTTTTCTGAATATTTAATGTTGTGTTTCAGGTACACTGGCCTTATGGGTATAGAAACCGATACAAACCCAATTGATCGAACAATAGCACATTTATTGTTTCATAGACCATCAGACTCATCTAACATGCCTACTCATCAACCTCTCAAACTAAATACAAAGGTAAGAAGCAACTCTTACAATAGTGTTAAAATTGAGAGTTTCAACAACCCATTTACTTGTGAATGGGTTGATATGGCTTATATTTTATCTCTAATGGGTCAAATCAAATAAATTAGTTAAAATAGAAAATGTGTCAAAACCACTCAATTTCCTAACTCTCTTTGTCCAATTTTTTGTTTTGGTAACCAACTTTAAAGAAAAAATTGGAAGACAAGTAAATGGAGAAAATTTGAAGTTCCATACCTTTTACTATTTTGCAAGATCAATAAAAGTTGGTTATCCATAACAGAAATTGCACTTGCTTGTAACTGTATTTAATGCATGAGTTACGTATACGAAAATGGTTAAATAATTGGAGAAAAAGTGTTTTTGAGTCGATCCAACCTGCATTACATTTACATGTTCTATAAACAGTAGCCTAAATGTGTTATGTGTGTAATCTACCAGGCTCATGGGTCTATGGCGTGTTTACCTTCGGTGGCCGAGAAACAGTTTGATCAACAAACAAAAAATGAATCAGATGACAAGATTATAAATAGTAGAAAAACTTAATATCTCAATTAGGTAGGTTTCACAGTTACTTTATCTTCAGAAAATATATATTCTGTAAAATTATCAAAGAGGGTCCAATTTGAATCCCTGGGTTGTAGTGTCCAAATCTTCTTCATTTTGACTGTGGAGTCCTCTGTATCTAGTTTCATGGAGGGCCAGTTTTGACTTGCAACTCATCCAATGTATGTTCATATGGTGTTGTTTTGGATGCTTGTATACTTACAACAACTCGAATGGCACTTTTTATTTTCTCGGGTTTTTGGTTAATGTGATTTATTTTTCATGGGTGATCAGCTACTGTATTTTGTTTTTTTTCCTTTCATACATTTGACTTTCTTTGTGTTTCCGAGTTCATCTTATCTAAGTAGAGAATAAAAACGGAAGGAAGTAGAGGCTTTTTTAGAAGGAAGTGAAAAGAAAACAAGAAGATTGTGTTCCTGAGTTTGCTTATGGAATGAAGAGAAGGGAAGGGAAAAGAAGAGAAAAGAAAATAAATCGTTTCCTTTCATTGATCTCTTTTAAGTAAACGTGAACATGGCGTTTGGGTTTTCTTTATCACTCAAAGTGAGTTATGTATGCGAAGAATAGGTACAACCTTAAAAGGGCATGTCTGCCTTTGTACTCCGGTATGCTAACATGCCCTTAGGCCAAGGCATTAATACGATGTGTGTCCTTTTTTTTTTGAACGGCGACTTTCAATTTATGCAACCAGCCGGTCGTATCTCCCATAATGGGGAACCCACCACTCCGCTCCGGTCAATATGTTGTCTTAACCGGGCCCATTTGACATCGGAGTTTGGCTAGGCGTTCAACCGGGAAAACCAATAAGGTTTTTCCTGAAAAATCTCACAACCAGGGTTAGAACCCTGGACCACCACTGTAAAACCGGGTGTCTTCAACCAGCTAGGTTGAAATCATTAGACACTGTAAATACAATGTGTGTCCTTAACGAGTGTTAAACACCGCTCCCTTTTCATATAAGTATCTAGAGTTTCTTTCGCATTTTTATATATTGTAAGACAATATATTAATTAATATCAATGTCTTTATTATTTTGCATGATATCATACTAATAGGGTTTCAAACTTTTTTCTTTTTCTTATTTCACGCACATACAAACCCTAGTTGTCGCAGTTTGATACAAACACTACTCAGGGTGTGTCACTATCCTCTTTGTGGTTATAATTTCTCGTTTTGTTTTTCTATTTACCCGTTATTTTCTTGTTTTGATAAACTTTTGGTTCCATTTCATTATCCGGCCGTGTTTGGTCAGAATTTGAGTAGCCTTTGTTAGGGCTGGCAATTTCTGACATAGACATGATAACACGACACGAAACGATACGGAATTAACAGGTTTCGTGTTTGACCTTAACAGGCGTCGTGTCATTAACAGGTTAACACGATAAAGACACGTTAATTATCGTGTCTTAACAGGTTAAAGATCTGTTAGCACGATAGGTCACCTGTTAATATTTATTTATATGAAATGTTAGTGGAGAATGGAGGTGGAGATGGACTTTAATAGACTTTTAATCTTTTTTTCATATTCGTTTATCAAGTATTATTATGGTTAAATAGTATTTTTATGTAATTTTGTTGTTTTATATCTTAAAAATTATCATATTAAGTCATATTTATTATTTAAGACTTATGAATTTTTTTGAAAATTTTAATTTTTTTAAAAATGGGTTTTTATAGTGTCATGTCGTGTCTTATCGTGTAACCTGCTTATTATCGTGTTCGTGTTTGGAAAAAATGGCACGATAAATTATCGTGTCGTATTCGTGTCTGACCTTATCGTGTTCGTGTCTTATCGTGTCGTGTCTGACACGATATGCCAGCCCTAGCCTCTGTCATGTCCAGTTTGTTTGTGGTTACGATCTACGTGAGAATGAAAATAATAAAAATACCAAAACTCATAAAACCAAAATGTCAAAATATTAAAGTTAAAGCACAAAAAATGGCAATTTAGTCTTTTTGAAACATAGAACCCTTTAGATTATGGATGAGTAGAAAACCGAATTAATTGAATCAGAACCAAAAAACCGAACCAAACAAAAA
The DNA here is from genome assembly GCA_030867185.1 of Tagetes erecta. Lineage (NCBI taxonomy): Eukaryota > Viridiplantae > Streptophyta > Magnoliopsida > Asterales > Asteraceae > Tagetes > Tagetes erecta. The sequence continues at coordinate 10,914,901 of CM061492.1, read as the reverse complement.
ACAAGCAAAACCAAACTGAAAAAAAAAACTAAAACCGATAATGTCGGTTAGGTGTCGGTTATACAAGTGATAATACCCGAACCGAACCGATACTTTTTATATAAGTTTTTGTTTAATTTTTTAATCTAACTGTTAGCATATGTATGCTACTTTTATATTTTTTAAACGGAAACAAGACACACAAAGACCTTACTATTGGAGATGAGATAAACTAGACTAAATGGACTATATCATCCTAAAGTGAGGCAATGAACTCGTGGAAAGTGATTGTTAAAAAGTAAAAAATTTCTCGCACAAGTTTTGTTTTGTTGGTTTAGTTAAAGATTGACATGTATAAAAAAATCATCTTTTGTTACAATATAGCAAATTCGACTAAATGATTATATTAGATACATTCATGTACTTTTGTTTCATGTTGTCATCTTGTCGGTGATATTTACAAGTCTTTTAAAGTTTAAGCATTAATGAGATAATGAGTAGAGATGAAGGAAAACAAAAAAAAATTAAAAACCGAAAACCGATCGGTTTTGTAGAGTAAAAACCGACCACTTCGGTTTTATTATCGGTGAAGGATAAAAATTAAACCGAACCAAACCAAACCAAAGACACATACTATTTTGATTACCGATTCATGTTTGACCCCAAAAAAACCGCAACTCAAACTCACAAATGGCGGAGTATCCTCCTCCACCGTGTTCAAAACCAACCGATAACCACACCGGAGATCATATAGCAACAATTACTCTCCGTCATCCTCCTCCGTTTCCTCTTCCCGTTTGATTTGTATAGGAGCTCTGATTTTAATGTGAATTGAAGAGAAATTGGGTTGCATTGAGATTGGATTGGATTGGATTTAGGAGATGATTTATTCGGGGATTATGAGCAGAGTCTTCAGTAGGGTTCGGAATTTGGATGCGTACCCTAAAGTCAATGAGGATTTTTATAGCCGTACGCTTTCCGGTGGTGTTATCACCCTCGTTTCCTCCTTTGCTATGATCTTCCTTTTTTTCTCCGAGTTTGGTAATTATTAACATTTCAAATCTCCTTATGTAGTTAACAACTTTTATGAAATTGATTCATGATTAGCATTATGCGTTTCTAGTGTTATCAGATTTAATATTCAATTACGAAAATTGATAACTCTTCATGTCCATGGTGATTGCGTCTCTGCACACACAACCACGTGCCAGCCCCTGGTCTTTCATACTAATGGCTTAGTATGAAGGTTAAGACGTTGATATTGTGACATTGTGGGACATGTAGGCTGAAGGTCAATGATCATTTTGATGCTATAAACTTCACCCACTCAGTAACATATGTTGTTTGAATGCGCTCATATGCTTTATGCATATACATAGATAGCTTGGTTGTATTTCACAGGTTAATTTCAACATCTAAATGTTGTTGCATGTCTTTTCCAATTGCAGCTTTGTTTCTCCAAACAGTTACAGAAACAAAGCTCGTAGTTGATACTTCAAGAGGGGAAAAACTTAAAATAAATGTAAGGATTTTTCATACTATCGTATCTATGTTTTCTGTTGGAATATGGACTCTGTAATCAGTTGATGTCGGTTTCTTTGTAGTTTGATATCTCATTCCCTGCGGTTTCGTGTACGCTACTCAGTCTTGATGCCATCGATATCAGTGGGGAGCAACATCTTGACATTGTATATTTGATTACAAGTATTCTCCAGCTATTTCGTTCGCTTCGTTTTGACTACAATTTATACTTGCAGAAACACGCTATAGTAAAGAAGAGAATTGATGCCCGTGGCAATCTGATTCAAGTCAGAACTGATAAAATAGGCACACCTAAGCTTGGGAGGCCACTCCAGAAACATGGTGGAGAGGTTGCACGTAATGAAACATACTGTGGTTCATGCTACGGTGCCGAGACGGTATCTTTTTTTTCTAGTGCATTTGAACTTATAGAAATTGATAAAAGAACTGACTTTTGTTACTATTTAACTAAGCAGTCACCGGCTGATTGTTGTAATTCATGTGACGCGGTTCGTGAAGCATATCGAAGGAGAGGCTGGGGATTGATGAATCCTGATTCCATTGATCAGGTTGGTGATTTTATTCAAGAATATATGTGCATCTGTTTTAATCATGCTGAAATTTAACATTGTTGAGATGTTAGTGCAAAAGAGAAGGTTTTGTTAAGAGGGTTAAAGATGAAGAAGGTGAAGGATGCAATTTGTATGGGTCTTTAGAGGTCAACAAAGTGGCTGGAAATTTTCACTTTGTCAAAAGCTTTCATCTTGCAAGCATGGATGTTTCCCATGATGCTAAGACTTTCGATGATGAAAGTTATAATGTACGTTACCATCTTATATGTTTTTGCAACATAATTCAATTTCCGTGATTTTCTTGGTTACTTTTTTAGTGCTGATGAATTTTGCAGATAAGTCACAAAATAAATAAACTATCTTTCGGAGACCATTATCCTGGTATTATAAATCCACTCGATGGGTAAGAATTTGTCGTAACTATTTAGCTTTAAAGCATTTCCTCTTCTAAACTTAAGGATCTGATGACCGTTGCCTGTGGGTCATCAGGGTGCACTGGTTTCAAAACACTGCAAATGGAATGTATCAGTATTTCATCAAGGTTAGTAATTCACAGTGAGTCTACAACTCTCTATGTACATACATGATACATTGCTACATGCATACAGAGTAAGGTTCAAATGAGAACCGTTATATAACTAGGAACCATGTTTTGGCTCTTGGATCATATTTGAATGGATGGCCGAGATCTCCCTCTATTATGTCTTTCACTCCATATATCGCGACCACTCCCTTCTTTTCATCTGCTCCAATCAAAGGCTATAGGATGTATAATCTGAATATTGTATAAATTGCAGGTGGTGCCAACTGTGTACACTCCTCTTAGAGGGGCGGTTATTCGGTCAAATCAGGTACATGATGAACCTTTAAAGAGGAGTCGTGTTATGGTTAGCTTTCGTGTTCAAAACTCATGAAATTTCATCCTGCAGTTCTCTGTGACAGAACATTATAAGAGTCCCGAAGTCCGTCAACATGCACATCCTGGAGTGTTCTTTTTCTATGACCTTTCTGGAATTAAGGTCTGTTTCATTTCTGTAGACATTGATATTATGCAGAGTTAACATCAAAACACCTGGCCCTACTCCTACTGGTGTTAATTATTTGACAATTTCATCGTGTGGGTCCTGTTCTTATGACATGAAAAGTAAAAAATGTAAAAATTGGCTACTCTTTTTTACATTGTTCTTTTTGTGGCTTTCGTAGGTGAATTTCACAGAAACACGCTCCTCCTTCTTCCATTTCTTGACCAATATATGTGCAATAATTGGAGGTATATGCTCATAATCCCTACCTATTCGGTTAGAGGTGTCAATCTGTACCCGCTTTGTAATAAATATGTTGTTTTTGGTTATTATTTTATTTCTAACAAATCATACAGGTAAAAAAAGTCAGTTTCAAGGGAAACACGTCACATGGGTCAAGTGTCGCCCAAAATTTTCTTTTATTGTTCGTCTTCCTTGATTACTTTATTTTAAAGTTAGAATCCAATCGTGGTAATATAGTTTTGTAATGTTTTTTAACAAATTAAAGTTCTATTTAAGAATGGACAGAAAAGTGTTGTCGGATCCGACCAACCTGACCCATACTGCACTAAAGATGCTATTTTATAATGTTCTTGTTGTTGTATTCAGGTATCTTCACAGTTGCAGGGATTGTCGATTCATTCATTTACCATGGTCATAAGGCGTTGAAGAAGAAAAGGGAAATTGGAAAGTTTAGCTAAGGTGCCAATGGTAATTTATTCTTCTAACATTTGCCACATGATGCAGGTGCCGTTTGCTACCATTTTGTCATTATAACTATCTTTTTCTCAAACGCTATGGTCCATCTTAATGTATAGTTTAGTGACATAGGCACAAATTTAACAGCATTTTTTTATTCTTTGCAAAAATTTGCACAAGTTTTGGTCTGGATATACTACAGAAACATTGTTTTCAGTTTTTGGATGTTTTACATTGTTTTCAGATTGATATTTTGATAAAAGAAATGGAATTTACTTTCTAGGGTTTAAATGTAAATACAAAAAGTATAGGGGCCTGTTTACAAGCTCTAAACTTACAATAAGCATAATATTTCGTTTTGTAGCAGATTTGGGTGCAATTACATGATCTGAATACAATCCTAACTTATTATTATCAACCAAATAAAACATCTATTTTCACAGAAACAATTTCCACAAGACTGGATCATGCATTCTTGAATTCCTTTGTTCTTACCGTCCCATATTATGTATTTGAAATGAATGTCCGCAAAATCATGATCAAGGGCCAAGATTCCTTGATCACCGTGATGGGGTTGCAGACATAGAATCGTCTGTCAGTGACCGGTCGAGGGACACGTCGTCTTCACTCTCCGAATCAACATTAGGGACCACAATGCTCTCGACTTCTCTTACTACTTCACTCATATCGGGTCGTTTTTCTGGTGCTTTGTCACAACAACGCACCGCTAGTTGTAGCAGTCTCAACATCCCATGGATTGCACTTCTTTGCACCATGAGCTCCAAATCAAAGATCTCAGCGGTCCATTCTTCACGAACCGCACGGTGAACCCAACTGCAAAGATCCACGGCTTTGTTGTCTTGTGGAACCGAGAGAACGCTAGCTCTCCCTGTGAGGAGTTCCATAAGTAGGCTGCCATAACTCCACACGTCGGACTTCTTTGACACCTTTTTGGAGGTTACGTATTCCGGAGATTTGAATGATACCATCCGATGAACAGAGACTGTGTTTGAGATGATCGCGGTGAGACCATAGTCCGAAACTAGGGCTGTGTTGTTTTCATCGATAAGTACATTCGATGATTTTAGATTACCATGGGGAACTAGAGTAGTTGAATCAAGATTGATGTGTAAGTACTCCATGGCTTGAGCCACCCCGTGTGCAACGGCTAACCTTGGCCCCCATCGAAATGGAATTCGGTCTCTCGTCCCTCTTCCTCCTACACATACCATAAAAACAGAATAATGTTTTTGAGGTTAAAGGTGAAACAAGAAACTAAGTGGTGTAAATTTACCATGAAGACGATTGAAAAGATTCCCATTCATCATGAACTTGTGCACCAACAATTTCTCATCATTTGAGTAAAAGTAAGCAAGTAATGGCACCAAGTTTGGGTGCTTTTGTGCCGCGATGACTTTCAATTGGTTCATGAACTCATCGCAGCTCAATGGCCTCAAATCTCTTAACCTTTTCACTATGACGTTCCTTCCGTCATCCAATCTAGCCCTATACGTATTTCCGAAATTCCCTTTACCCAAGCTCTCAGCAGAAGCTGTCATAAGATCACCTAGCTCGAATTCAGGCTCTCCGTCCACAAAAACAAGCTTCCCTTCGTCTTGCTTTGGCGTTTTTGCTTGCTGATCTATGACGTTACTAGGCGTTTGATACCCCTTTTCCTCATCATCCTCAAGCGCAACGTTCTTTTTCTCTATGATCTTTTGATTAAGTTGTTTATTCTTTTTATAGAACACTATTAACAACATAAGAAGAATGACTAAACCTATAACGTTAACGATGATCAAAATAGCATTAACCAGAGACTTGTTTGAACTAGTGGGAGTGTCGTTAACCTGTGATGCGAGGTCACACGTTGCGGAAGTTGGTGGCCCGCACAAAAACAAGTTATGATCGTATGAAGAAGAGTTAAAGGCTTGAAGTATCCTAGTATTTGGTATAGGACCGGTGAGATTATTGTTAGAAACGTTAAATTCTTTCAAACTAGACTGATCAAACCATGGTATTGGACCGGTCAACGCGTTCTCTTGAAGTTGTAACGACTCCAAGAGAACCAAGTTAACAAGCGAAGGCGGAATTAGCCCATTAAAATTGTTTTGTGACAAATCAAGCCGCTCGAGGTTCATATTCTTTGAGAAGTCCATTAGTTGCCCAAATATCGAATTATTCCTAAAGCTCAATACAGTCAACGCCGTGAGATTGAAAAGCGCATCAACCTTGATCTCCCCAGTGATGTCAAGATTTTCAAGAGTTAGACCAGTGACTGTACCGTTGCAAGCAACCCCATACCAATTTATGCATTCAAAGCCTTGCCAGCTTTCATCAAGGAAAGCATTGTGAAAACCCGTCTTGAGTGCCAAAAGAGCGTTTCGTTCGGCTTCAGTGAAACCTATGTCAATTTCTTGAGCCACAACAGTGTAACAGTGTGCAACAAAAAATACTAGAACAACCAATATGAAAAACCTGAAAACCCACATTATCTTTGTTCTATGTTTGTTTTCATTGAAAAATGAGCAAAGGGTTGTGTACTAATAGCAAGATAGGGAAACATATTCCACAAGGATACCATGTGGGCTGTGATCGATTGTTCATTGTTTGTAGAGAATATCAAGAAAATTAAATTAATATTTTAAATATTAACTGAGAATCCCAAGATTAAAAGCGAGACCGCAGATGAGTAGATTGAGTATTGGTCACTTTTGTCATTTCTATCCAAATAAATTTTTTCCCTTCAAGGCCCCTGACATTTTAAAAACTTGTCATTTTCAACAACTTCTGTTAGTGAAAAAGACAATGCATGATGACTTTTCAAATAAATGAGACAGGGTGTAATTATCAAAGTTAAATACAAGAGTCATAGGTTTAGGTATATTAAAGAACAATATTCATAATTTACTCTATAAAGTATGATATGATATATATTATTTTGAGTTGTCTTGATTGAAACCTTCTTGATATAATACTTTGGCTTCATAAAATGAATAAACCAAGGTCTCAAGGACAGCAGCAGCATTGTCTTGTAGTTGACCTTGTTCTGTTTTATTCAATAAGATAATACAGTACATCATTTTCTATCAAAGAATTTTTTTTAAAAAATTAACTGGTCTAAGAATTCACATTTTCAAAACTCAAATCATACCGGTAAAATCAAACCAGGATCGGTTATTCGGTTGTAATTAGAGCTTTTTAAAATATAGTTCAGTCAATCTTTTAAACCACATAGTAGCAGGGCATGCTATCAAGAACTTAATGTTATAGACTTGGAGAAGATACTTAGACATATAACCACAAACTGTAAAGTATTTTACAAGTTCTTCTTCTAATGCTTTTGCCAGTTTGATGTCACAGTTAAGTCAAAGTGCTAAAAAGATGTCTGTTTGAATAAATGTTTTAGAAAAAAATACATCACAAAAAATCATCAGCCATGGAAAACAAACTAGAGGGATATTGATAAATCAACCATAAGAAAAACACCTGCTGTTTGATTCGTTCGAGGAATATATTTACATTGAAATAGAAAGCGAGTATACAACAAGTTGTACCGCTAACCTTTTTTAAATAGCAAGACCAAGTCGTTTGAACAAGTTTCTAGCCAAATGCGCCATTTCATTCCAAAATGCATAAACAAAATGCACCTTTCTAGTCCCTTAAAATGACTCACCACATTCCATTGTTGATTCAAACATACCAAGCAAAATGTACATGGGCAAACACTAAAAGAAATATAAAAGACAACGTGATTTACCTGGAAAAAAAGTACAAAATATGAACGCGGTAAGATGAAAACAAGTCAAGTCATATTGGATGTTTGTATGAACAATATAAATAGCAAACATTATTAATGATTCAAATGCTCATAAGTCATAACCTCCAAAAACTATTGAACGACCTGGTCAACATGACCTAAACTGTAAGACCTGATCTAGTCACATCTCTTGAAAAGGAAGAGGCTTCTATCACCGAAAATAAACATGAGTGACTAGAGCTTAGGTTTTGGATTTGACGCTTCTAGCGACCATCTAGGAGGGTTAATTTTGTAATCTTGTAGTGGTTTTTCCTGTGCCTTGGCTTCATCATTTTCCAGTACATCGCTCGGGAATGCATTAGGATTGGTCTGAATACATTTCTGCAACGCCACAAATGGGTGCACACAATCTGATCCTTTCTCTTCAGCAGTGCTCTTCATAAAACATAAGAAGGCCTCGGAAAACTGGGACCCACAGGGTCCACTCCTAAGGTTTTGAATACACGGGCATTCCAATGCTTTTTGAGCTTTGGCTTCTAAAGACGCGTTCTCGTCCTCATTGCCATATGCTGTGGCTTCTGCAAGCAACGACTCCATTGAAGGTGGAGAAGATGATTTTTCAATTACTGGATCTGGTACAGGTGAATCAATCATCTTGCTTTGATCTTGCCCCATTTTGCAACACTGTTGAGAAAACAACTGAAAAACACACACACACACAAGTTATAGTCAGCTCCATACACGAACATGGTCATCTTTTGTTTTGATAATGATCATTTTTCCTTTGACTAACCACAAGCATACTTTCGAATTAGGTTTGACGTGTCTAAAGATATAATCACAAAAGCACCAATTGAGTAAAAACATAAATGAACACCTAAATTTTGTTTCAACTAAGCAATACTAATCCCCAAAACCTAATATTCATTACAATCACCATAAAAAAGGCACCAAAAATAAGACAGAAAAATTGTTAAAAGTTAAACTTAATACCTGGTCACTGCAAAGCAAACCCTCAATCGAGTCAGCGAAATCAACAGTTCAACACCAACGGCAACAAAAGTTACGATTTCAACACCAATTCCAGTTTCAACACAACACCGTTAATTTATGGTAGATTGCAATAACAGGTTCGAATATAAGAATGCTTACAGCCCCAATCACCCGTGTATGTACCTTCGATTTATTGTTGATATATGGTAGATCTGTTGCTAACGTAATGATCGTCACCTTGATCAAACGGCCCTTCGATTCATCAGGCTGCTGCTATGTTCTTGTTTCATGTAATCACAATCTCACGCTCGTCTAAACTAATCCACTTGCCGTTCATTCACACATTCACATATGCCCAACAACATATAGCAAATTCCTATATTATAAACCTATATTAAAAACCCTAAAAATAAATAGGGCCTAATAAAAATTTAGGGGCCTAAAACCCTAAAATTACCTTTTTTTTTTTTTGGACAGCAAAACGAATAAAGCCCGGCTACCCGGGGTAACCCAATGGTGAAAGGTGACCCCAAACGCTCTACGAACACAGACAGCGCTGGGTAGCCGAAGCCCACCTATTAAACCAACTCCAATTCGGGGGAAACCCACTAGCCCGTCCGCCCATAGGCACGACAACAAGCTAGCAGTAAAACCCGTTTGGCTCAGAGATCGAACTTATGTTGGCCACAAGTCTCCCTTCATTGCCCCTATTTGCCCCTTCCAAAGTGGTGGTAGTGAGACTAGAACTTGGGTCTCTTTTGGAGAATTCAAGCCTCTTACCACTACACCACATTGGAAGTTGCCTTATTAAATAATTACCTACAAAGTCCATTGGGCCGGCCTTATTAAATAATTGTCCTCCACTTTTAGCCTAATTTGAGATACTTTTAACTCCCATCTCACAACACGTGTCTCTTATCATTCACAAGAATGTACTTATTACTCATTCTATGGATTAAGCTACTATATAATCAGAAAAACAAAGGATACTGATAAACCCAGAGCAAGTAGGCTTGTTCGCCTGGTATGATGATCTGGCTGAGGATTTGAAACTTGGAATATGCAACTACATATATATGTATTACATTCATGAACCACCGTAAAATATCTAACACAAACTAACGATTATGAAGGAAAGACAAAAAATCAGTTCAAAGTGTTAACCCCCCAAACAGCTAAAACCAGCCAGGCAACCCACCCTCCATGCTTTAATTTGTCATTTTTCAAAACCACGGTTAAAAACAGAACCATATCGTGAACACTAAGCACTATTTTCTACAACTCAATTTATGACCCTAATGATGCAGAATCACAATATCACTTTCTAAGTTCCTTATAAATGGCCGTTTCTAATATAAGTATGCAAAGAAATTACAAAATTCAAAAAATTAGATCGAAAATATTCTGGCGTCAGGACAGCTTTTTCAATCTTTTGGCACTTAACCTGACCTATAAAGTTGCAGCATCAAGCGTAAAACTTTCCATTTCCATATCATCACTTGATAGTGCTATTTTTCTTTTCACTTGCTTATACCCTTAAAAGAAATTCTAAGCAAGAGTAACTGCACACTAGTACAAAATGGAAGTCACGTGATTGTCCAGAGAGATGTTTCAAAACCATGGAGGTACTTGAAACACAATACTACTATACTAGTTTGATAAAGTTATGCATCAAAAAGCCTCAAACACTAACCGCGGCCTAAGTACTTAATTCGCACAAATGATTTTTACGTAATTGGGCATCGGCGTGACGTTGTGGAAACACTTAATGCCAATGAGGCAATGAGGAACAATCAATCGATATAACTTTCTCGATTGCAGTATACAGAATGAATGATAAACGCAAATAAATACTTGTTTCGTGCCCGGATGAAACAAAAAATTAATACCCAAAGTTCTGCAATCAGTCTGCTCGATTGTTCATCAGGTTGACCTAGACGTAAACTTAACTTATATATATTCTCTATTTTCTTTTTCTTTTTTTAATTTACTACTGTAGTTTGAACGCACCGCAATCTTACAACTTTGATATGTATGAATGTCGTTTGGGGTTGTTACTTGTTATAATCGTTTTCAAATTACTCGGGTCAACTTGATCTGGTTTTTAAACGTATAAAATCAAGCGGAATATCAATTGAGATAATGAAATAGATAATTTGTAATTAGTACTTCGGTTACAAGTATGCTCTAACTGATTTAATCGGGAGTTGGGTTTCAACTTGTAAATGAATTGGATTTGGAGTTGTAAATGAAGATATATCTGTCATGCGGGAGGCGAAATTAATCGTTATTTAAGTCTAAATATTCATAATCAAAGCTCGTTAGTTATGGCTTTAAGACTTTAATGTTAGACGAAGCCACTAATCTTTTGCTACATGATCCATTCTCTTATGTGAAAATTAAAAATGTTTTGAGGGGTTGTGAGAGTGATAAAGCTATGGCCTTAATGATTCCATGTACAAGTTAACACAACTTTAAACGTCTTTAAGCATTACTATGATAGTAACAAGATATGTTATAACTTTTTTTATCACTTATGCCCCTTTTTTTTCGAACGTTTATCACTTATGCCCCTAAAGTTAAGGTTAATGACCTTAACCATTTAATGATCATGCATATTAAAATTACAAAGATGATTGCATTTGTGTTTAGAGATGTTTAATATGTTATCCATAAATATTTTTATCTCTAAATCCAAAAAATCAAAAGTTTTTTAAACATTAACATCTTGATTTTCAAGGAGAAATATATAATATCTGTCAAGCAAGATTTGAACTCAATACCTAGTGCTCCCAACACAAATGTGTTACCAATAGGTCATTAACCCATCAACTAATTAAGAAAATACATAGGTAGAGATCTTAACTTTCAAGCAAATTTTTTTATAGCGTCACCATTAATGTCGTTAAGTTTTTTTTTAACTTCAAACCAATGTTTTAGGTTTTTTATACGAATTAATTGATGTAAAAGTTACCTCGAACCAGTGCCCAAACTGACGAAACAATACTTCAAATTAGGTAACTATCACTTTTTGGCTTATACCGGTCCCAACTTTTATCACTTTGGTAACTAACGATCCGTCGTTAAATTTTTTTTTTGTAACGACGTTAAGTTTTTTCCAAATTCAAGACTAATGCTTTAAGCCTTTTGATCGGAAGGATAATACAAGTCGATTGATGGAAAAATTATCTCAAAATGGCACTCTGAACAATGAAACGGTGCTTCAATCGGGTGTTTAAACATAACTGTGCTTCAATCGGATGTAACATTTTATCGTGCAGAGAACCGTTTCGAGCAAACTTTTACATCAATCGACTCGTATTATCCTTCTGATAAGAATATCTAAAACATCAGTATTGAATTCGAAAAAACCTTAATGATGTTAAAAAAATGTAACGACTGACAATTAGTTGCCAAAGTGATAAAAGTTAGGACCATTAACAGTAAATTTCATAGTTATAATCAGTAAAAGACAAAGACGCTAGAAATCAATATACCTTCAAATTAGATAATTATGTAAGTTTTAGCATGTCAATGGGGATAGTGGGTCATTAGTAACACAATTATGTTAGGAGCACTAGATCATAGGTTCTAGTCCTGATCATATTTTTTTTTTAAATCAAGGTGCTAATGTAAAAAAAAAATTGTAAGTTTTAACGTACAAGTGGTAACTGCACATGATTGATGTTCATTAGATACACCTTGTGGATCTTTACGGCTGCAACAAATGCTCTCAAGGATGAACAACAACAACAACATATCAGAGTCAACCGACCAACGCGATCAAATCACACGCATGCTATCTCACTCTTCTCTTTCACAAATCATTTCAAATAACTAACCCTAAATCAACATCACACTAAACCAATTCTTCATCCCTTACACTCTTTTTGTTTTAAACAACCCTAGGCAATCAAATTCACAATCATCATCGGTTTCATATCGATTAACAGAGGCGTTTTGAGATACAAATTGAGGTATTTGGTTGAAGGTCTCATGGGCGCTACGGGTTCTAAGCTTGAAAAAGCTTTAGGAGATCAGTTTCCTGAAGGCGAACGTTACTTTGGACTTGAAAACTTTGGCAACACTTGCTACTGCAACAGCGTTTTGCAGGTTTTCATTATATTGTTACTCAATTTGTTGATTTGATCACGAAGTTTTCTTCAGTTGTTTCAGTAAGATCGTGTTTTGTGATTAGTGTTTAGTTACAGTTAATGAATCGAATAAGGTAGAATTTAATTTTTAGATGCTTTTGCTTTTTAAGATGACGCTTTAGAAGGGATACGGTTGGATGATATTACATTGCTGGTTGTACTGTAATACTGTTACAGTTTTGCTAAAAAATATAGTGAGCTTTGACTAATTGATTTGCTCTTACTGCTTAGTATCTAAGTAAATTTAGATGTACAGCGAAAAGAACGATGAAAAGCACAGATGGCAGTTGATTAAAATACTAATTATGTAGCGGAGTATTTGTTTCCCCAAACGATGTATGTATGTTGTTCTTGAGTCCTGTGTTACACAATTAGTTCTCAAATCAACATATATATGTTGACAGGTGATAGGTAATGTGTTTTTTGTATCTACGAATTGATAAAGCGTGCTTTTGGTTTAATAACTGTTTAAAGAGCCTGTACTTTTCTTGTTATCATATACGAGCATGGATGTATCATCTTTCTGGCTATACTTTATCTTAGTTTTGTACCCTTACTAGTCACCCTGATTTTATCTTTTGTTGTGGTTTTATTTTTCAGGCTCTTTATTTTTGCGTTCCATTTCGTGAACAGCTGCTTGAATACTATGGAAACAGTAAAAATCCAGGAGATGTGGAAGAGAATCTGCTTACCTGTTTAGCCGAATTGTTTATGCAGGTAACAGATTTTATTTGAAATAAACTTATTTTGTGCTAGACTGCTAGTTCTTTCTTTTGTTAATCAGTAAATATATATCATGCGTGTCTATTCTGTTATGGTTGGTTTAAAAAACTGCTAGTTCAGGCTTTTTTATATAATTAAAAAGCTTATTTGATCAATTATTCTTTTTTTGGGTGTTCAAGGATTAACAGGGTAGAAACTGTTATCCAGAATCACTTTATAATTTGCAAGTAGTTTATGATTACCAAGTGCCTTGCTTACATGAGGCTAGCGTCTCGTGAGTCGCACCTTATAAAAAAAGTTCTTATATCTATGACTCTGGTTTCTAGTAGCCTATTATGACATCGCTTATAGTAAAGATGACTACTGTTAATTTAAGCTGTTTTCCCACTGGTTTCACAGAAGTTAATGATTCAATAAAGTAGACATCAAATTTTGATTGTATTTTGGCTGAAATTATGGGGTTATATGTTTTCAGTAAATTCTGTGGAAGTGGATTTTTCTTGGATAATTAAGTGAGAGAAATGTTCTAGGTTAGCTGACTTGATTTTTTTCTACTTTTTTAGATTAGTACACAAAAAAAGAAAACAGGTGTTATTGCTCCAAAGCGCTTTGTACAAAGAGTGAAGAAAGAAAATGAACTTTTCCGTGGTTACATGCATCAGGTACATTTGGAGTTGAATTAAGCAAACTTTATTATGGTGCACCAATTGCATGCTACATTAACATATTTTGTCTAGTTTTATAATTTGGCTTGGTGAAGGACACAGAGTAACACATTTTGGCTTTGTTGTTATAGTAGTGTGTGTATATCATCAATTAATTTTCACCCTTTTAGACCACAGTTTCTTGCTCTTTTGTTTTTACGAAGTTGGACTGTTGATCTTTGATCTTTCTGAATAAACAAGCTTTACTAAAACTTATGCATCAATAACACTAAGGAGACAAAGATATCTTTGAAATGATGAAATCCCTTCGAATCTTTTTTTAAACTCTGATGCCAGTATGCCAATCGACTAGTCATATTCTTCATGTTGCTCTTGAATTTTAGTAATTTTAATTTCTGATGAGTTCTCTCTAAATGTTCTGTAGGATGCGCACGAGTTTTTGAACTTTTTATTAAACGATCTTGTTGACATACTAGAGAAAGAAATAGCAAAAGGTCCATCAGAAAGTTTATCTCCTCCTCAAAAGATCCTTAACGGGCTGCATGGTGATCAGGTCAATGGTGTCAAGAAAGAGCCCCTAGTTACCTGGGTTCATAAAAACTTTCAAGTTAGTTTGAATATTAATTTAAAACCCAAATCGACACATTTATACTGGAGGTGGCCAAATTGGTGGGCTAGACAGGTTGGGTAACGGGTCAAATATGATTATATTTTTGGGGTCAAGTTTGGTTTGTTTCAAAATACTTCCCGGCATTCTGGCTAACTTTTTTTTGTGACATTTTATTGACCAGATTGAGTTTGAGATCAAATGTAACATGCCTTGACCCATCCATATGTATAAGGGTTAAAATGCCACCTCTATTGTACATGGTTCATGGTTGTATATATCTGTTATTTGTAACTAAAATAATATGCGCGGGTATTAAATTCCATTATCTTCTTTTCCTGCGCTTAAATATGCAGGGAATACTTACGAATGAGACAAGGTGTTTAAGGTGTGAGACTGTGACTGCAAGGGACGAGACTTTCTTAGATTTGAGCCTTGACATAGAGCAGAACAGTTCTATTACCAGCTGTTTAAAAAACTTCAGCTCCACTGAAACCTTAAATGCCGAGGATAAGTTTTTTTGTGATAAATGCTGCAGGTTGGTACCCTCACTATATTATCATAGCAGTTATTAGATTTTTTTTATAAAGTTGTTTAGGAAGCTGTATGCAATAAAACTGCACTTTGGCACCTTAGCCTTGTTCGACCCATACCATTTCTGTTTTAGGTAACATTTTTTATTTTCTCATTTGATTTTTTTGAGACTAGGCATAGCTCAATTTGACCTATTCATGGCATGTGGGTCAAATTGTCAAATCTAGCTGGATATTTATAGTTTCTATTGTTAGCGACAAATAGAAATCTTAAACAATATGGGTGGTACAACACTCTTTTTTTGGTTGTTGTGTATCCAATGTTTATTCAACGGTGCTGATGGTCTGTGGAAAATCTAAATTTATCAGAAGTAGAGGTGGTACTTGTGACCCATTTGCAGATTTACCCATAAATGAGTCAATTCTAAAAAGGGAATGGATTAAATGGGTTGAGAGAGTCATCTTAAGTGTATTCAAATGCATATTAAGCTCTTAAATCGATTTATTTGAAGACTTATAATTTTAGTGACAATATACTTGCCCGTTACCCAACCTGTCTGTCCCACCGTTTTTCCACCTCTTATTAAAAGTTTGGTTTTAATTTTTTAGCTGTTTGGGAAGCATCATGCTAGTTGTTTTCTATATGCTAATAGTTTTCTATGTGCTAATAGTTTGCAGGAAGCACAAAAGAGGATGAAGATAAAAAAACCTCCCCAAGTTTTGGTTATACACTTAAAGCGTTTCAAGTACATGGAACAGCTGGGAAGGTACAAAAAGTTATCATATCGGGTGGTGTTCCCTCTGGAGCTAAAGCTGACAAACACCATGGAAGACGCTGACTGTGAGTATTCTTTATTCGCGGTGGTGGTTCATGTTGGCAGTGGACCCAACCATGGCCATTATGTCAGTCTGGTAAAAAGCCACAACCACTGGCTATTTTTTGATGACGAGAATGTGGAAATGATTGAGGAATCAGCCATTCAGAACGCTTTTGGCTCTGCTCAGGAGTATGCAAGTAACACTGATCATGGCTACATTCTCTTCTATGAGAGCCTTGCTAACAATTCCAGCTGATAATCAGTATGTTCATTATGATATACCTCTGTTGTTTAATTGTTCTATATTCCATCATTAGAACAACTAGATCAGAAAAACTATAATGAAATTCACATGGGTTAGATGTACAGTTGATTAATGCTCTGCCATTTTTCACAGTACTTGTAATGCAATAGCTGCTATGATAGTTTTCTTCATATATTTGGGATTATACAAATTTTTGGAAATAATGAAGGAAATTACTTAGCTTTACCAAACTGTATAATGTAGAGGTTTTATTTGGATCAAATGCTGAGTGTTTGTATCAATATCATAAGTTAGATACTTTTTCATTACCAAAATAATTTTCATCTAGTAAGCTGTATAAAGATCGAGCACTCTAACCCACTTGAACAAGAGCATACGATTCAACATTGCTCTGAGCAGGACCTGGAGGATTGATGTCTTGATGGTAAATCTACCAAGTGTTGGTGATTATATTGTAAATTAGCTATAACTAAAAAGGAATCACCCTTTGACGGTTTATTTTTGCTATCGACTTCTCACTAATCAAGGTAGCGATCACTTTACAACTGTCTCACTTATCAGGCAGTAATCACCCTTTGATGTCTCACTATTCAAAATATCACTACAATGGTAGTGGTTTCCCTTTAAATGTCACACTGATAACTTAGTGATCACCCCTTCCAACATTTCATTAAGTGCATAATACCCTTATATTCATCTCACAAGTGATGGTAATGATCGTCATTTCATCCTTCTCCCAAGTCTACATGGGTGTTCGAGCATGAGTACTACATTGACGTATTTGATTTGTTATCATTTGTGAAAGATTTTCGCCAGCCATGTTGGATTAGGATACGTTAACGAATTTGATTTGTCATCGTTTGTGAATTTTGTCCACTCTTAAAACTTTTTTTCAAACATGACATGACCGAGAGACCAATCATGTTCTTCTTGTCGTATTTAAATCATATGGTCGTGAGCTAGAGAGTTGGTGGTCGTTTCACTGTTTGATCACTAGGTAATATATGCCTTGTGTTGATATTTTAATATTTTTCATCCAACGAGATTTCAACTGGTAATCGTTAGTTTGACGCTTGAGGATGTCGTCAACCCTTTCCAGGAAGAAACAAACTAGCTTGTAAACCCCCTAACATGCATATCCATAAAGAACTCAATGAAAACAATGTTAATAACTGTAAGATTTTATCACTAGTGAGATTTGAATTTGTGGACCAAATGACCAAAAACTCTTCATCACATTAGCATATGCTAGTAAACCAAATGATCATTGGCCGTTAACATAAACAAACATAACAATATATTGAGCTAAAATTAAACATAAATGGTAAAAAAAAAATTGAGGGGCAGAAAAAACACTAAATAACAAGAACTAAACAATTATATCATAAACTTGACCCGGTCGTTCCATTCCAAAGCATCCATCTTGGCTCGACGTCCAATCCAGGTACTCTTGAGATCCTTCATGAGAGCTGGAATAGATGGCCGCTTGCTCTCAAAGACAACGGAGTTGCTCAACTACCAAAGGCACTATAGATTCTCAATAGCTTTTTTTTTAATAATTGAAATTATAATTTTAACTGACTTCTAATATACTAACTTCTTATACAAACATTAAAACAATTATTTTATAATATGGTTTTAAAAGTGTTATTACTTTTCGATTTCAATGCAAACTTTTTGAAAGTACGTTAGTTAAATTTTAAAATAAATCGACTATAGTCAAAATATCATGTTATCATATTTTTACTACATGTCATGTCAAGTTTTCAATCCGTGAAAGAAATGGGTAAATAACCTAGTTCATTAGTATAGTTGTTAAAACAATAGAAATTGACAAAATAGTCACAAATTTAATACGGTAGTTTTTAACACATTCCACCTCCTTATTGTCTAAAGTAAGACTAGAACCTTTTTTTTGAACGGCAGTAAGACTAGAACCTAACCCCTCTTATTCTATTGTCGATTCTATTATAATGTCTGCCATGTCGGTCAATTTCATCAACTGTCTGTTATTAAGCAGCGTATTGTTAATCGATTGCCAATCTTTGCTGTTATGTTTTAGTGATCTCTTTTACTTAGCATCAGTCCTACGAGTTTTGTGTTCATCTATTAGTTATCAGTACTCATCTTGACCTTAGTTGACTGTGAAAATAAATAAAAACTGAAGCTTGATGCTCCATGTTTTATATTTAAGCACCCAGATCTTTTAATTTTCAGGAATTGCTACAAGTATTACAAAAACTAGCATACATATTACATAGAAATGGTTTTAAATTTTTTTTTTTTTTACTAAATCTCACTCACTCTAGTTCTGAAAACATAACTCAAAGATTAAGGTCCTATTTAGTTTACAACTTACAGACCCTTAAACTTTTCTCATAGGCTAAGGATAAGAAGAAGAATAAAGTCACAATCTTCTTCCTTGCCTTTAACAAGACCACCCGATCGACCATCATACGCGTGCGTTGGGTAAACAATCTTTAGTGCAGGAGCCACGAGTCAAAGGGGCATGTCTCGTGTCTTTGCTTCAGATCCTCGTCATGACCACGTGACACAAATATTCAATATACTTTTACGACGATCAGAGACTTAGATTCATATGATGCCTTTAACGGTGAAACGTAGCTAGGTAGGAACAACCCACTTCCAATACCAATGCTTACTCCAAACACTGTCCATGTTCTCAAGTGGAACTCCTTTGGTCTCGGGCAAAAAAACGCCAATAAATATGGTCATGAGCGACGTCATCCCGCCATAGAAAAAGAACAAACCAAACTTCAAATAACATAGCATTGGCATTGAATACTGAGAAAGTATGAAAGTAATGAATAAGTTTGTGGAGACGCTTATGCCTGTTCCAGTCGCACGAACCTCTATTGGTAGTATTTCACTCGGGACAAGCCATGTAAGTGGCCCCCATGACCACCCAAACGCTGATGAGATCAGACACATTAACACTAGCACCGCGATCCAATAGCTATGCTCGTCAAACTCCACAATCGTGCCTTTTGAACGAATTGCCATTGTGCATGCGATGAACACCTACATTTTGATTTGTTTTTAACTTGTCAATACAATACAATACATACTGAGCTTAAACAATCTTCAAAATCAATACGAATGTGTTTGCAGGAAAGTAGAAAGGGAAGATGGGCATACATGAGCAAAAATTATCTGCACGCCACCTTGAAGAAACAACAACCTTCTTCCAAGATTATCAACCATGCAAGTCGACATGAGTACAGACGCCAAATGCACGACTCCAATAACTATCGCTGCACACAAAGATCCTTCAGTCCCAATCCCTATGGTCCTTAACACCACGGGTGCATAAAAAGCAACCATACCCACCCCCGTGAGTTGCTGAAACCCTGCAATAGCTACAGTCAACACTAGTTGTGGCCTGTATTTCGGCTCTGTTAGTTTCATGTATCGGCTCTCAGTGCTCCATCTAGAAGCCACACTGGAGGTAATCAAGTCTTTTAGCTCCGCTTCAGCCCCTGCCTTAGTAGACCGAACTTTGGTCAATGCAGCCAGGGCCTCGACATTCTTCCCACGTTGGATCAAGCTGGATGGCGTGTCAGGTATGAATAAAGCCCCAATGGTCAGGATCATGGCTGGAACACTCGCACACCCCAATGCCAGCCGCCACCCATTGTTGCTGTTTGAGTGGCTGGCAGCTAAGTTGATTAAGCTGGCAATTACAGCACCCAAGCATACAAAAAACTGAAAAGCTGTATTTAAAGCTCCTCGCCATTTCGATGGTGCCATTTCAGTTATGTAAACTGGAGCAGCCTAGCCAACAAATTATGCAACAAGTCATGTGCCTTTCAAATTTAAATTGTTTAAATTTCTTATAAAGGCAAACGGTCGGTTAATTTGTGTTCATATTTTACTTTAGAGACAGTAAGGTTATTTATAAGGCTGTTGCTTTGTGACCTTGAGGTCATGGTTTCAAGTCATGTGAAAGACTACGATCATCGGATCCCCGGTCCCCGCACAAAGTGAGAATTAAGTCAAACACCAGGTACACTCTTTTAACTTTTATTGCATACATGTGCATTTATAACTTTTAAAATGAAGAAAAAGCGTTTGCAGTTTGACGCGTCCATCATCTGACCCCTAGCGGAAGGTACCCTTTGGTTGGTCTAAGTGTATGGGTCTAGCTAGCTAGGAGCTTACATTACATAAAAAGTGCACACCTGATTTGCGAAGCCAATGCCAAACCCTATGAACAGGCGGCCCCCTATGAGTGTAGTGACAGTTTGTGCGAAAACCTCTATGCCATTGCCCGTTATGAAGAGGATACCACCTGTGATCAAACTAAACCTGCGTCCAATCACACTTGTAACACGACCCGCTAACAAAGATGACACCAAACCTGCTATGAACATGGAAGAGATAAATGCAGCTAGTTTATAGCTATCAAACAGGCAGTATTGGTCTTGTCTAGGGTCCCTCATCTTAGCTAAAACCGTCGGGAAGAATTTTTCTAAAAACGGCACCATCATCATTACCCCTCCTACAAGCAACATAAACCTTTATTACATAACAGATAAAGTTGATGAAAAATAACATACATAACCGAAAGTTGGTTTTAGAGAAGACGGGGGGTTTGATTTTAAACCAAAATTGAACCCGACCATCTTTTAAAACCTTAGAACCAAACCCGATACAGGTTTGGTTTGGTTCTAAGGAATGATGTTTATTAATTCGAAAGAACGAAAATAATAATTACCAGAAACGGTAGTATCATATCCATACATTAAACCAGAAGAACCTGCAACGATACAAACAACTACAACTGTGTTTGTCAATGGCGTTTTGTTGATCTCATCATCTTCTTCCATTCTTGTTGTTGACGTACGTACTATTAAATATTTGTTTCTATTGTGAAAATAGTTTGTATGAAGATCTTTGCCTCATTGTCAGGTCTCTGCTAAATGGTGAGAGGCCGAAATTTTTTGGATTGTGAAACATGTGATTTTGCGGGATATTGAAAATTATTTGGCCACAAATTTGTGAGAAATTAATATTTATGTATTTGAGTAGTACGTGTAAAGATTTAGAAATATCAACTATCTATCTAAATCATTAACTTGATTGGTTGTACCAAAATATAACATGTTTACATACTTAAACAAATCCTTAGGTTCTTATAACATTTTTCGAAGCAAAGTTGTTGATCCATATTCTCTAATACGTCATTCGTTCTAAGTACTAGTTATCGTTGCCAATGTATCATGTCTATTTTAGGGCATTGTGAATCGTACGTAATACTTTAATGACTTTAATTGTGGGAAAACTTATTTCGATCTGCGGATGTCAATGTTACCGACATAGTTAATGCATTATGAAAACGTCTGAGTTGCTTTAGATATATATGCAGATCGAGTTGATAACCTCATTAGTTAATAATGTGACTAACAACTTTAACTTCGTATAATGTTTATCACCATCGATATCTAGTCCTTTATCATACTTTAGTGTAACTTTACGACTTAGGATCTTTATCTTCAAATGCCTACATCTTTTTAAGAAACAAAAAACTAATAGTTTTTCAGACTGTTTGTTCAAACCTTGTTGTTTGAAGATAAGCAATCACAATTTGAGCTTGGATTTTAGCCTCAAATTCAAATCTTTTTAGGTTTAAAAGCCTTTTTATTTCAACCTAATCCTATATTTTCAAAAATTAAATTAAAGCATACATATCAAACAGAATTTCATTGAAAACCAATTAAAACTAATCTCAACTTGGTGGGTTAATTATAATTTCTTTTGATGTGTTCTTCTTAAGTAAATGCTTGAAGAAAAAGTGACCGGAGAAGTGGTCTAACCATTGAAACATGGAACTGAAAACCATATATTGCAAACAAAGAAACATGCATTGCGAGAGACATAATCGACGAAAAATGGAACAACGACTGTTTGATGTTAATCCACAGAGACCCGTAGAAGATTGCTAAGTTTATTTACTCTCAAAGCATGATTTTGGTAGGCATTGCAACTTAACCATAAAAGCAAAGGTCCTTTATAGCACAAAAGGCTCATTTACATCAAAAACTTTGGAAGATGATAGCAAAGGTTCCTGCAAGTTAAATAACACAATGAGAACCAATCATCTAGTGGTCAAACATTAACAGTAGGATTAATTATGTTTGAACCTTTAAAAGTCAAAAAGTTGACTTTGGGACAGTGTTGCGTATAAAAGTCAAAATTTAAGCCTGACCTGTAGTCTTTCGCGATGAAACATTCCCCGAAGACTGAAACCTTGCGTCTGTGCTGCCAAAATGCCCTTATGCATTGAAGCCAGGAGACCTGCATAAGTGACACATGGGTTCTCCAGTGCTTTCCTAAAAGTGTATGTCATGGCACCTTCCATTTGTTTTCCTGACTCCGGGAACGCCTAAAAACAAAAGTCAAAAGGTCAAAACTAATGTGGTTAAACATGAAAATGTTATCTATAAATCGACAGGTTGGGTAAAAGGTCAAAATGTGTTAAATTTCATACTGGTCGGGTCTTGAGCGTTTTTCTGCGTGTTTTTTGTCCAAAAGTTTTATAATTTTTATAAACTTCTTAGTTGGTCAAATAAGATTAAAATTAACATTATTCTAAAAAATTATCTTTTTTTTTAAATAAAATGACAAGAATTATACTTTAAAAATACACTTGGGCTACTTAGCCTGTTTCCTTTTAAGCTAGTTTTTTTACAAATACAGTATACAGCATAACCCAAATCGACCCATTATAAGCAAATAGGTAAAAAAATACATAGAAGATCAACTCACAGAAGTATCTACAGCAAGTTGACTATCCTCACATGCACTGATAGAAATGGCATGTCCACCACTAGTACCCTTACAAACACCAGATGGGGATCTGTTATCCAACCAAACCTTCCTGCCAATGAACAAAAAATGCACCAAAATAATTCAAATGTGAAGACCAACTGTTATTAGAAAAAAATATGATTGCTGACACATACTCTTTTAAGTTGTAGACGTCTGATAGATCAAGAATTGTTCCACTGTGACAAGCGTCAATAATGGCATGAAGCTTGACACCGCTCTTTAGAGGTCTAACAATGGTGTCATTGATATCATTATCAACTATCAATCCTGCAGTTCTAAAATCTACAGGACATATTAATTCATTAAATCCGTCAACTTCATCCTCAAAGAAATCAGGCTTCCATAAGCCATGACCAGAAAAATAGAACACCAGTGAGTCCCCGTGTTGGTTGTCCTTCACGAGCCACCTCAAAGCTTCTTCAATGTTTCTTTTTGTTGGATGAGGGTACGAGTCCATTTCTGCACGTTTTTTAACGATGACAATCGCATAGCGCCAACCAAGTGGTAACAAAGATGAAAGAAATCTTAAAAAGTGTATGGAAAACAAGCACGTGTGGCAAAATGGGAGACTCGGATGGGTCAATGGGAGGTGAGAATCAGGTTTTAGGTTGTCATTTATAGCCGGTTTAAGATATAGTCCGTGTATAGTTGACTAGTTCGTTTAATTAAACTGGTTGCGATGGGGTCAACTCATTTAAACTTAGGACAAAGTATATATTCTTTATAGATTTAGAATGTTTACGATCCATTTAGACAAATGGTTAACCCACACACGACCCGTGTAACCCACTTATATAAATTGTTTACAACCTGTCAACCTGTTTGTCTCGTTTGAATAATTGGGTTACATAGGTTGTGTTCAAGTTTGGTATGCGTCTGATTGAGTAAATGAGCCTTTTGTGCTATAACTCTACCACTAATCCGAAATGATTGCCACTCTAGCTATGGGTGAAAACTAGTAACTTTGGTATGCGTCCGATTGAGTTGACCCGAAACTCTTTTATACCAAAACAATTGAACTTTTCGATTACAAAATATATGATGTCAACAATTATAGAACTTTTTAAATGAAATGATCTAGGAGGTGTTTAAGACATTTGACATCTTTAGAGCTGTTTTTAAATTTTATTTTACCTATTTGAACAGCTAAAGATAACACTTGTAGAACATAAGTTACATGAATTGTAGTGGAAGGATTATTAATACCTGCAAGAATATGGATAGAACTAATTGGAAACCCAAACCTTGAAATTAATAATTCCCTCATGCAGATCACATCATAGCTAGTTCCTTTAAGTTTATACTTCTGCTTATTGTATGTGACGCCGCACAGAACTGCACGCTTCCCTTTCACAGTTTCCCAGTTCCTTATTGACTCGAGCGTTGACTTCTCGTAACTGCTTAGCACATTCGGATTTGGATTAGTGTTTCTCCTATGAAACATCCTGTCAAAGAAAATATGCATGCCCTTTCTACAACTGACGAACTTTTCACATTTATTTGACTGTGATCGCGTGTCTCCATTATCTGAAACAAACTCTTGACAGTCAGGGCAGGACATACGTTCCGACATGGATGGTTTATAAGCCGAGTGAAATGAAGTGATTAAAGTTAATGCAATCTGAAGGGTAGATTATGCTACTCTAAGGATAAAACTGCTTTAGTGATTGTAAAAATGATGTATTTATAAAGTGAAAAAGGTTGCAGCATGAAACTGAACCTGATTCACCAACATAACGATATGTTCTTTTATTCGCTTTAATGAACAATGGAGCATCATATTCTGTTCAAACATGTTTCAGGCTGCAGCTAGGAAGTAGATGGGCACTGTCAAGGGTCTTTTTAAGCTTCTTGTGTATTAAAAACCATGTGCTAAGATAACTCCTTTCTACTAAAAACCCGATTAAGTTAGAAAGTTAATAGAACTTGGTTTTACATCAGCCCTTGCTGGTATGAGGTTTATTTTCCATTATGTATGACATAAAATAAGACGGATGGTATAACTTTTTTAATAACACAGAAATGATTGATGTGACATCGTACACCATTAACAAAAGCCATGCGGAAAGTGGCAATTTGTTATTATTAATAAATGTTATATCAGATATGATTCTATCCTTTATTTATTATTATTAATATTATGTTCAAATCTTAAAGTGGGTTTTTGGTTAATGTTCAACCCTACATTATATTCTTTGAGCACCACTTGCCATATAACATAAAAAAATTATTTAAGAAGGAATAATAATTTAAATGCAAAATGGAAAAAACATGAAAAAAATATTAAAAATCCGACCTGCCGGATTCGAACCAGCGACCTAAGGATAGCTATGATGACACTACAGTCCTCCGCTCTACCAACTGAGCTAAGGTCGGTTTTGATTAAACACATCAAACATATTTTATAACCCTGTGGTAAATCTTTAAAGTGGTATAACAAGGTAAATAAACTTGAGTGCATTACAAATGAACAATTAAGCGACACACATTTACTAGCTTCATCCATCGGTTGTTTTGGTTTCGCATACATCTCACAACTAGACTCCTGGCGAAAATAACAAATCTAATCAGGGATGGAGCGTGGGTAATCTTTCATTTCTAGGAAATTATAAGACGGGTGCATGAATAGGAGCGGCCCCTAAGATTTTAGGGTCCTAGTCGAGTTGAGAAAAAAAAAGCTCCCCTTGTCAACCCCGGGGATTTTTTATATAAATTTAGCCTATTTGTTTTGTTAAAAAGACTTTAAAATTCAATGGATTATTTGTTTTAACAATTATGCTTCTTGTTTTACAAAAATGAGTTTGTTGGATTAAACAAAATCGCTTGAATATGAAGCGTAATATCTATTTAAAAAATCTATCTAATAAATTAGAGTTTTTAGGGGGCAATTTTTGGGGGGAAAATAATTTATTTTATAAAAGGAAGGTTGAGAGGGAAAATTAAGTAGTAGAGTTAATAAAGATAAAATTTTGTGATTAATAATAATTTATAAAATTATTTATAAATTTTTAAATATAATAGTTATAATTTTTTAAAAATATTCTTTTTCAACCCGTGTGTAATACACGGGTGTTAAACCTAGTACAAATATATATTACAAAAAAATAAATTTCGGGCCCTCTAAAATCAATGAACCCTAAACGAATGTCCAGACTGCCCGACCCCAAAGCCTCCCCTAGCATAAAACCAGACAAAAAGATACGATAGTTGGAACTTAGAAGGATGTAATGAGACTTAAATAGGATGTACATGTCTCTTTTTAAACTATAGTTAGCTTTTGACTTTCACTTGACACCAAACACTTCCGACAATTTAGACGTTCAACTCTCATCTTTTGGCAAGTCACACACATTAACCTCAAACTTTATGTAATTGATACCTTAACCTTCCAACTTATTATATTTCATAACCTGACACGTCGTTTTGTTTGAATTACTTTAACTACTTTACATTGCAATGTCTGGCGCCTTAATTTTTTTTTTATTATCTATGCATAACAACGTTAATATCTAAACTACTTTTTCGACTTTACACTGCGACGTGACGTCCAAACATTATACTTTTTTATCTGTGACTAACGATGTTAGTGTCACAGATGTAAGAAAGTAAAAAACTGTAATGTCACGCGCGGCAGTACAGGTCAATGTGTAATGCGTGTAACAAAATCACAGACACAAAATTAGTGCCATAGCGCACGACACGAATCAAATTCCTTGTGCATAAGCGTGTATCCAGTTTCATAATGCATCTTGATGATGCATTAAAGGTAGGGGTGTTCAATATTTGGTTTCAACCCCGATTAAACCAAAAACTGAACCTACACCGAACCATTTAAAACCAAAACGAATTATATATTTGGTTTGGTTCAAACCGAATATGTAATTTGGTTTGTGATTTCAAGATTTTGGATTTGGTTTGAACGGAATAAACCGAATTAGGTGATGACATTATTATAATTTATATTCTATAGTTTGTCAATTCATTTATATCAATAATTAATGTCATATATGGATTATAAATTATTAATTTTTACCTTAAATATAACTTTATGATGTTGATATCGTAAACTAATTATTTTTCGTTCAAATAGAACCCGGTTTATATAAAAAAGGAAAAAAAATTGTTTTGTTTTTTTGCTAACTTCGTTTGTTAGGTTCAATCCGAAAACCAATCCGAATTAGAAAGTGGCTTGTGGTTCGGATTAGGTTTCCACGAATTAGGTTTGGTTCGGAATCTGGTTTGAACAAAAGAAAATGTCAATCCGAAAAACCCGAACCGAAAAACCCACAATCCGAACTGCTGAACACCCCTAATTAAAGGTGCGTTTATTATATAAATGTTCGATTTTACATATATAACTAGCATAGTGACCGACTGACCGGGCTGCGTGATGCGGCGGTCAAGTCTTGCATTTGTGACATCCTTACATGTGTCACAATGGTTACATTAGTATTTTGACATGTCTTGCTTTTGTGGCTTCATTAGACGCATCACCAATGTTTTCAGGACCAGTTAGATCGCTTTTGAACGATATAATTAATATATATATATTTTTCAATGTATTAGAACTTCAAATATAAATCAAACTCTCAGACACAACTAATTTAAGTTCTAAAACCATAACACAAACACATTAATAATGTTAAACAAATATCCGAGTTTAACGTTTAAACCTTAACAATTATAGCCAAATCTAATCCAAATTCAACCAAAATACCACATGTTTAAAGTCTAAACAAATATAGTCCAATTTTAAAGACACAATCAACTTTAAAAAAACCAATTTTCTGATCCGATCTAACCGGTTCAACTGAAATATTTTTTGTGCTAAAAACGAACATACATAGATCGATACAGAGTCACATACGAATCTCTGTCCGACCAATAAAACGACCGATTCACTGTCCGATCGGTATTGAAAACATTGGTTTTGATGGAAACAATATAGAAAATTGATTGAATTACAAAACATATAGTCAAAATACTTCAGCTTGTTAAACAATTGTCAACATAACTTCCTTACCGTGTTAATTAAGCTATAGTTTTGTAACAATTTTGTAGAAAGAAAGAAAGAAAGAAAGTAGGTGGTGAAACATCCCACCGACGGGATCGGCCTTTGACGACGACAATTCACCCCATCTCCGATCATCTTCTTCTTTTTTTCCACATCTTTCTTACCGATTTCCATAAACATTCATCGATCCAACAAACATGTGGCTATTTTATCTCATATCCTTGCCCTTGACCATGGGCATGGTCATCTTCACCTTACGATACGTCGCCGGACCTGACATACCTCGTTACGTACTATTCACCGTCGCTTACACATGGTTTTGTTCTCTATCTTTCATCGTCCTCGTCCCCGCTGACATTTGGGCTGTAAGTTTCTTCAAATCAATCATTATTTTCTTTCGATTGGGGAATCGGAACCCTAACTGAGCTGCGCTGTGATCTATTAGTTCATAATCCAATCTGATTGAAATTTTTTGATCTTAAACCTAGTTTTTGTCTTATATTAACCTGATCTGCCTTTTTTTCGAGATTGACACAAGCATTGTGCTATTTTGTTGCTACATTTTCTGCAAAGTGTTAGCCTTTATCAGCTCATGTTGTAGTCTTCGTTTAGAATGATTATTGCTGTGAGTGTCATATTGTTCTGAATTTCATTATGGTTGCTTGCTTGCTATGAGTTTAACTATTAGGCTGCAAAAACTTGCATTTTTCCAATGTTCTACACCTTCATGATGTAGGAAGTAAGTAGATCATCTGCATGACTAGGCAACATGTTCATCTGTTTTGCTTTCTAAATCACGGTGTTATACTGATATCTATATAATCATGAGCTCTCGAATTGTAATGATTAATCAATATGTATCCAATAGTTATTTTTAAGAAGTTGTGTTTTTCTCTGTCTTGTGCAGGCTATGAGTAATCAGGACAAGGGAGGTATTTCATTCTTTTGGAGCTGGTCATATTGGAGTACATTTTTACTTACTTGGTATAGTATTTTAAGTTTATATTTGTTATTTTTAAACCAGTTATTTGAGGTTAGTATTTTATATTTTGCAGCTATAATATATGCTTGCATAACTTCAAAACATATTACCTTTTAGGTCACATTCTTATAGGTTTGTATTGAACCAATTTTTATTCCGAGCAGGGCCGTGGTGCCTATCCTTCAGGGTTTTGAAGATGCTGGGGATTTTACAGTGACTGAAAGACTAAAGACCAGTTTACATGTGAATTTGTTGTTCTATGTGATTGTTGGTTCTGTTGCACTCTTTGGACTTATACTGCTTATATTAATGCACAACAACTGGTTTGTTCATTATACTCTTTCTTATTTGATTAGAGTCCCGGTTTTCATGCTTAACTGTATAGAAACATTTTTAAGTTCAACTGGTTTGAGTTTTCTTCATTTTGTCTTTGAACATGAACTGTAAGGGGATTTGAAAATTGAAAATGTCTCCTCTACGGTAATTCTTTACTTAATTGTCTGAAACTCTAATTTTTAAATCTCAAATGGTTGACAGGAGTGGTGGTATAATTGGGTTTGCCATGGCTTGTTCAAATACATTTGGACTCATGACCGGTGCATTTCTCCTTGGGTTTGGCTTAAGTGAAATTCCAAAGGGGATTTGGATTAATGCTGACTATATGACTCGCCAAAAAGTTCTTTCTCATAAAGTGGCTAGGGCAGCTCTAAAACTTGATGATGCTCATCAAAACTTGTCAAATGCTATTGTTGTAAGTGTCGTTTTGTCATTTGTTTATTGGACTTCTTTCAAATAATACTTTTGACACAACAGATGATGCAACTATGGTTTACTCATATCCATAAGTTCAATTATTGTTTTTCTAAAGGTTAATACGTGTGGTAACACAATAAAATGCAACTTTTTTGGATGTTTTTCTTACGCCCCTAGTTATTTGAACGAACTTCATAAGGTGCCACTTGCTTGTGGTTATTTCTGATATTTGTATCTACATAGGATGGAACGAGGCTTTTATTACCTAGAATAGGAAGATCAATGCAACAAACTAGAGGTGGCAAAATAGACGGGTTGGGTAACATGACGATAGGGGTTCAGGTCAGAACATATAGTTTTCCAGTATGGGTTGACGTTTGTTTGTTCCTTTTCTCTTAAACTTTATAACTAATGCATCTGATATGATATAATCAATTAGCTATTAAGATAGTAATGGATATTTCTTGGAAAAAATGATTAAAGACGTTGTACATTCTTAACCACACTTTAGGTCGCTCTTGTCCCATTTGACCCTATCCGTCTTATTATTAACTGTTACTAAGTTTTAAAGTTTTCCACATACAAGTCACAATCGAAATGGGTTGCATACAAAGCATAACCTAAATAGGTCAAAGTTGCCCCCTCTGTATCAAACTTTTATTTCTGACTTCGCTATTGCACTTGTTAGAGCATACACACGATGACACAAATGACATTATTTACGACCAAATGTTGGTGCATCTTAAAGCTGGAGTAACGTTAATGGGTAATAGAAAGAGTATAATACTTTTCAAAAATCAATACCGTGCTACTGTTTCATTATATTTACGACCAAATGTTTGTACCATGACCTTTTTTTTTGTCTTAGTTGTGGATATGAATACTCTATATGAATAGGCTTAAGCCTTAAACTTTTTGTTTTCCTTTTCTTTAACCAATAATGTGATCTATTGCATCAGGTTGCTCAAGCAACATCAAAGCAAATGTCAAAACGTGATCCCTTGAGACCCTACATGGATATCATTGACAAAATGTTGACGAATATGGTAAGTAATTTGTCTGTTTGTTCCTTAAAAATAGTTAATTTTGTGCTATTTGTATTACTCTCTAGGTTTTGAGCTACAAGATACATTGATTTTAATTTGTTAAATCCAGCTTAATAAAGATCCCTCTTTCAAACCCCAAGGAGGAAGGTTAGGGGAAAATGATATGGATTATGACACTGATGAGAAATCTATGGCAACACTAAGACGTCAATTTAGAAGGGCTAAAGGCGAGTACTACCGTTGTAAAAGGTAAGCACTGGCATGAGTTTTATTTGTGGAAGTAAGTTTTATGATCATTATTGCGCTTGTGGATATCGGAAATTCTCTAAAATTGGAGTGCACAGTTTTTACCACACACAGTACAAGTTATAACCTTTTTTGTATTGAATTTGGTATTTGCTGTTCTGGAATAACAAGGCCAGGCTAAATTTACTGAAGTGGATGCAAAACATTAATCATGAGGGCAATCTCGTATTCTCAATCCAAACAAAAGTATTGTAGTTAACCGAGCTACTAAGTAGGGGTGGAAAAGTGGGCTGGGTGGGCAGCTAGTAACAGGTCAAAATAGGCAATTTTTGAAATGTTTAATAAAATAAACCCGAACTCTTGAAATCTTGACGGGTTAAACAGTTCAGCATCCATTGAACTGATGCACAACCCAAGTTACAAGTCAAAATCAATCAGCCCATTTCAACCCTCCAGCCCTACATTAAGCAATTGGTATCTGAACTGACTCATATTGGTTTGGTTTCTGGTTCAATTATTCTTCTTTTTTTTGGTTCTGGTTTGGTTCAGTTTTAAACTGATGTGCCATGTGAGTCACTAATAAATGAATCTCTGATTTATATTTGGAGTTCCTTCATCTTTTGAAAACCAGTTTACTATCCCAAAAAATGTTTGTAGTTACATGTTGATTTATTTGTTTGATCAAGCATTTATGTTTTACCTTCTTGATCAGTGAATACATGAATTTCGTTATGGAAGCCCTTGAGCTGGAGGACACACTAAAGAGTCATGAACACCGTGATGCTACTGGATGGTCTGCTCTCTTAATCCAGGCTTGTTGTTTCGTCCATTGAGTTTTTCTTGATTTGAATATGCTTGAATTGCATATGCTTTTCTTTTTTGACAATCCTTGAGCGGCTAGTGTTTTGGAAAATACAGTTACTTCTTGATGTGGGTCAAACTGTCCAATAGTATCTATAGAATAACTTTATTGGTTTGAGAGTTTATTAGGAAGGTCCACTGATTTGCAGAGCTAAAAAATTGATTACTTGGGCTTATAATTTTCTTAAAATTTTGCACTGATTTAAACTTTTTGAGAAGTAAAGAATTTGTTTGAGATTTGTGCTGTAAAAAATATTAAAACCATCATTTTGACATCTATGCTTTTGAGGCATCAGGGAAAATTGATGTGATATATAAGTGCTTGATTTATTTTGGGATATGTTATATAATTCTGCCCTTAGCGTTGTGTGCATCATATAAGAGTAAGTTTGTGATTAAAAAATAATGTACTTGAAAGAATTAACGGATTTGTCTCTACTGATCTTTTATTGAAATGGTTACTGCTTGATATTTATCCTTGATCCACCACTGATTTTGATTTTATGACTCAACAGATTGTTGTCACATTACACTTTAACCATTGCTTGCAGGACATTAGGCAGTTCATTAGGTTTAGGATGATAGCACTGTTTATGTTATAGACCAAACATGTAAATGAACCTTTACACAAGGTCGAACATGTAGTTTTCTATTTGAATAATAGTTGAGAGGATGCCACCCAAAATGAAGGATTGAAAACTTTTCTATCAATTCACTTTTGTTTAACTTGCAGGAAATATATTTCAAGCTTCAGGCCTGAGCGTCCAGGGAAGATAGGGTCTCTTCTTGATACAGCTGGTAATCGTTTTATGTCCCCAAATTGTGATATAGTTATGTAATTATTAGAATAATATAAACTTTCTTTTGGAGTATAACTTTTGATTTTTTATGAAATCCAGTTTTTAGTTATGTGCTATATTCTGCATCATATTTTTTGTTTTTTCATATAATCATATAAGAACATGGTGCTCAGAATCAATGGATAACTTATTGAGATTTGAGAGAGATAAAGTGGGAGAAGGTTTGAATTGGTGATAGATTTATGAGTGTAGAAAGCAATCCTTTAAACTAAATTTTTGTCGAATTCCTTTGTTATGTGGTCAGACTTTTAAAATTTCATTTTTATATGAGATGTTTTCTTTAAAAACAATTGGGTAGACATATGTAGTTATATTTGTGTGTGGCGGTGCATCCTGAGGAATTGGTAATGAATTAATATTGCAGAGCTGGTATGGCGGTGCATCCTGAGGAAGCAACTTAAAAAGCTTTTGGCCATCATATTGGGTTGCTTGACTGCTGCAATTCTTCTAGCAGAAGCCACTATACTTCCTAGGGGTGTTGACTTTTCTCTTTTTTCTGTTTTGATTAATGCAGTTCAAACAAATGGAGTGCTTGTGCAGGTAACTTATTTTTTCTCTTCTGATTGTTTGAAGGAATTTGATTTCGGTGAAGTGTATTTTCACTCCCCTTAACCCAAAGTTAAACCAGTAGTTTCCTTGACCTGTCCGAAAATAAATCCAACTTTTTATGTGCCTTATTATTCTTTCGTATCTGTTTTCAGGTTGTTAGCTTCATTCCTCTTATGTATATGTGTGTTTGCACTTATTATTCATTATTTAAAATTGGAAGTTTGACTTTCTACTCACTTACTCCAAGTCAAACAAGTTCGGTCAGCCTTTTGATGATATGCTCGTAAGTGTTTTTAGTGCTCAATATTTCATGTAATTGTTTTCCTAACAGTGATGTAGATAATATATTGTCTCTAATTTTTTTTATCAGTCAGGTGGCACTATATGCACCTCCAATCTCATATAATTTCCTAAATCTTATCCGTCTTCCGGGAGATGCCACTACTGTCTTTGAAAGGGTTAGACTTTAACCTCTAATCTCTTTTTAATTGCTTAATTTATTCTAGATTTAAGATCATATCAAACAATAATCTGTGGACTCATTTACCTTTAATTGACTTGATTCGTGTGAATCGTGTTATGCTCTTCAATTGGTTTTATGGGTAAATTAAAAAAAATCTGGCTTAAAAGGGAAGGGGTCAAACATGTTAAAAGTTGCCAAAGCTGTAATTTTTAGTGCATTAATTGTTGTAAATCATTTTATAAAAAGTATAATATTTTCAAAACGATGTAATTTTGTAACACAAAAATCAATAAAATAAATATTGCTTTTGGATGAATAGTGTTTTGGGTCAACCCACTCTGGTTCTTACCCAAACTATTTGTTTCAACTTGTTACACAACCCGCTCATTGAATTTAATGATGTTATCCATCCATATTGCATGTGAAGTTGGCATAAAGTTCAAACGTTGATGCTGGTATGGCTTGTCAAAATCATTTTGATAAACAATGCAAGTAAGAGAATACTTTAATATCTTTTAACATCTCACAATAAGAATCCAAGTGAATTAATAAATGAAAAAATAGAATAACCATAGAAGGTTATGGAAACAACCTTTTCACGGTTGCATCAAGATGAGGAAGAAAAGGGATGACTGGTAACTAGGAGCTAAAGTATCCTTCCTATAGATAATCTGCTTCTGCCCAAAATAATGGGCAAGGTGAAAAAGTCAGCCCTCTAACCCTTTTATCCTCCAAACATCAAATGCTCGAGGTTGATTACATAACTTTTGATACAATGTAGATTTTGAAAGCCCCTTCTTTAAACTCCCAAATCTTTAAAGACAAACTTCTTGAACAAAGAAGAGAACACGGTAAGTTTAACTAAGAGATTTATTTATCTTAATTTTCTTTGCTAGTACTTTGCGGGGTAGAGTGTATAATACTACAATTTTGATAGCCCATAAGAATGAATAATAGTGGTTTGATGTTGTGAAGTTAGACCCGTATTTTTCTAGAGAAAATGGTTTCATGTGTTTCTCAAAAACAACTACTACTTACATGCAAGAGAACTTTCTTATTATGTAAATCTCGTGTGTTTCTCGGCTTCTCGCTCTAGAAAAGTGTTCAATCTCAACTGATATGTGTTATTCACATGCAGAGAATGGGGAAAATTGATGACGCAGTCCCCTTTTTTGGGGAAAACTTTAACAAGATATATCCACTTATAATGGTTATATATACCTTAATGGTAGCAAGCAATTTTTTTGACCGAATTATGAGTTATTTTGGAAATTGGAAGATATTCAAGCTGGAAACTGAAACCGATGACTCTGATGGATTTGATCCATCAGGATTGATGATTTTGCAGAAAGGTAAATCTTACTTCTATGCTTTTACTTGCTCTGATGTTTTTGCTGGTAAATATATAAATTTTCTTGATATTCTTGTCCATAGAGCGGTCTTCCATTGCAAGAGGACACAAGGTTGGTGAATTTGTCATTCCCCTAGCACGGTATTTTAATGACACGACTACAGATGTAGAATCCGGAAGCAATAGCATGGTAAGTGATTGTTAACAATATCATCGTTAATCATATCATCACGAACCTAATGGAATATTCACAAGAACGTGTAAAGTGATCTGTTCTTTAATTTATTTATGTTTTGGTTTAGACTGCGGGCGGTTCAAAACCAACCTTTTCTATTGAAGATGGCACCAACACCACATACAAAGCATTGAGAACGGACCAGATCTCAACTCAAAACCGTTCAGACATAAATATGACTGCAGACACTGAGCCCGATATGGGAAACCAACAGTCGTCTAAGATATCTTTAACCTGGGCGTCTATGAAGACGAATCTCCAAAACTTTAGGTCTAATATGGCCGCCAAAAGATTCATGCCTTTGCGCCAGTCTCAGGATTCACATTCACAGGAACCTGAATCTCATGAATCAGCTTCTGAATCTCTAGATGAAATCTTCGCCAGAATAAGAAAAGCTCCGGTATACGATGACGATTTTGACAGGGATGCAGTAGGCCCCAGTAGACATGGTAGGTGACAAGTAAATGGAATTTTGTTGTATAGGATAAAGAGATCAAATGACAATTATACATGTATACTTATAGCACACCCATGGTTTAGATAGATATGATCATATGCTCATGCATGCATAACTCAGGCTCTAAATGTAACATTCATGATTATTGTACGAGTTTTTCAAGTATAGTGGCTTTTTGACCTTTTTCTTATTATTTTCACTTTCATTTTAATACATGGATTTCATTAGTGAAATGATAAAAAAATTTAATGTTTACATGTCACTAAAAGTTATTTAGAGTGAATATCCAAATTCAAAGCAACTATAAGATGTTACATAACCAAATACTAGACAATCTTTCTTCTCTCAAAGTTTTTCTTATGCTCCACCTAACACACATCTTCTAATCCCATCAGGAAAATGTAGAATCAATCGATTTAATTTGAGAGAATCAATTTCATTTCAATTCACTGAATCGTGACGGTGAAATGGATGGCACTTGCCTAGATTAATCTTTTTTCCGAGCAAACATTTTTTTAAACGGCCTTATCGGCTTTGACTTTTTTTTGCTGCTGAATTACGATTCAGCTTTCAATTTCATGGATTTGAGCTTTGAAAGCTACTAAATTTCAGCAACAATGGCCGCTATTGCCAATGGGCCACCATCAATAATTCCTCCTGACAAAAATTCTTTAATAAAAACTGCAAATTTCGCCCAAATCTCTTCTAAACTCTCACTAAAACCCAATCTTGTTCTTTCATCTTCTTCACCAAAACCCCCTCTGCTTCAACAAGGTCGTATCGAAAACATCCACTTAGTTTCACTATCCAAACAAGGCAAAACCCAACAAGCATGTGACTTCATTGCAGAAATGGACAATTCTGGTGTTTCTGTCCACCTTCAATCGTATGACTGCTTGCTCAAAGCATGTGCTGATTTAGGGCATCTTTCAATTGGGATGCTTGTTCATGATCATATCCAGAGGTTTGTTGAAACCCCACCTGTTTTTATCCAGAATCGTGTGATGGAAATGTACTGTGGGTGTGGAAGTTTGGTGGATGCACACAAGGTGTTTGATGAAATGACTGAGAGAAATTTGGTTTCTTGGGGGATGATTATCTCTGCATATGTAAAGGCAGGACTTGTAGGTAAAGCTGTGGAATTGTTTTCTTCTATGGACAGTTTGAAACCTGATGTTATGATTTATGTAAGCATTTTGCAGTGTTTAGGAGACTCTTTAAGTTTACGACTTGGTGAGCAGATGCATTCGCTTGCGATCAAGAATGGATTTACACGTCTTGCAAAGATGGATACTGTGTTATTGAATATGTACGCAAAGTGTGGATGTTTAGAGGGTGCTAAACTTGTTTTTGATCAGATGGTTGAGAAGAACGTTGTAGCATGGACTTCTTTGATGGTTAGTTTTATGAAAATTGAGAAGGGTGTGCAAGTTGTAGACTTGTTTCTTGCAATGATGAAAGAAGGTGTTGAATTGGATGATTACGTCTTTTCAATTGTTTTAAAGGCTTGTGCTTCCGTGAAGAACCAGGAACTTGGGCAACAAATACATGGCTATGTGTTGAAGCTTGGGATGGCGGATGAAGTTTCGGTTGGAACTCCGCTTGTGGATTTGTATGTGAAGTGTGCAAGTATAGAGTCTGCTTCTCGAGCATTCGATTATATATCTGAACCAAATTCTTTCTCTTGGAGTGCTCTAATCACAGGGTATTCGCAGGCCGGTGATTTTGATAAATGCTTAAAAGTATTCAAGTCTTTGAAAAGTATGGATGCAGAGCTAAATTCATTCATTTACACTAGCATCTTTCAAGCATGCTCAGCTGTTACAGATGTATGTTTCGGGTCCCAAGCTCATGCGGATGCTATAAAACGAGGGCTTGTTTCTTATTTATACGGTGAGAGTGCCATGGTCACCATGTATGCAAAATGTGGCAGATTAGACTACGCACGACAAGTATTTGAATCGATTAAAACACCACCGGATAACGTGATATGGACTGCTATAATTGCGGGTTATGCTTACCATGGAGATGCTTCTGAGGCCCTGAATCTTTTTACTCGTATGCTCTCTTATAACGTGAGGCCAAATGCCATAACGTTTGTAGCTGTTTTAACTGCTTATAACTATTGTGGTTTTATCAAAGAAGCCAAAGAGTGCCTTGACTCCATGAATAGCAAATATGGTGTGGAACCAAGTATTCATCACTATAATTGCATGATTGATATATATGCACGTCGTGGGCTATTAGACGAATCCTTTGCAATGATAAAAGACATGCCATTTGAACCCAATGTCATGAGCTGGAAATGCTTGTTAGGGGGCTGCTCCATTCATAAAAACATCAAAATGGGGAAAGTTGCAGCTGAAAACGTTCTCATACTTGATCCAAACGATACGTCGGCTTATGTTCTCATGTTTAACTTATATGCTTCTTGTGGACAGTGGGAGGAAGCAGGTCTGGTTAGGAAGATGATGTCCCAAAGGAACTTAAGAAAAGAGGTGAGTTGTAGCTGGATGTATATTAATGGTAAAGTGCATAGTTTTGTTGTGGGAGATAGACATCATCCGCAGGCGAATGAGATTTACTCAAAGTTAAAAGAGTTTGAGCAATTGAAACAGGAAGTGTTGATGAGTGAAGATGAGGGTGATGATGTTTTGTTGGAGCGTAAGGGGCAGCTTCAAGACCATAGCGAGAGGCTTGCAATCGCTTATGGTCTTATTACAACGGGTAAAGGATCACGTATAACGATCTTCAAGAATCTGCGTGCTTGCAAAGATTGCCATGAATTTGCAAAACATGTATCGTTGGTGACAGGACATGAAATTGTTGTTAGAGATGCTAATAGGTTCCATCATTTCAAATCAGGGGTATGTTCTTGTGGTGATTATTGGTAAATGACAGCAGCCAGGATACCCAAAGCATTACATAAATAATTGTTTCTTCTTTTACACCACAAATTCTCAAAACTAAGCTTTATAATATTACTTCAAATGGCTGTAAGCAATCTTTTTACAAAAACAACCCTAAAGTTAGTTGTTAACCAAAGCTTATATCTTTATTTAGCATAGTATCCCACCTTTTAAATTTGCATCAAGGTTGTTTCTGTTGGTGGTTGGCAACCTCAGAAAACAGGAGGATACCTCAGTAGTGTAGGTAAGAATTACACGTTTTGTCTTTTAGGTGCAAAAAGGTAATTTAATCCAACTAACTAAAAAAATCAACTTTTGTTAATAGAGATGAAAAGAATGACAAATCCCCTTAACTTTTTAAATTTAATACCTCAAGGTCTTTTTTTTTATTTTTGTGAATGCGTTTTTTCCTTAAATCTCCTTAACTTTTTAAATTGTTATATTTACCCCTGCTTTCTAAAAACTTTATACTTTGATATTTTGGTGTTGGCCAACTTTGGTACATCAAGGTTTTTTTTAAATGAAAGTGTTTTTTTTTTTTAAATTCTCCTTGACCTTCAAAGTTGCCCCTTGTCTTTTTTTTTTCCTAAAAACTTTATGTGTTATCACTTTAACTCCCTCGGTTTTCTAATACATTTTGGTATATATTCAAGTTCGTCTACGTGTCATGCATATGTGAGTCACTTGGTTTTATAAATTTGTATGTGTGATTGTCACAGGCTTGCTACCTAGCATAGTTTTACATCCCTGATGATTAGCACGGTTTTATGTCCTCTCCGCACAAGGTGCGGCCTAAAACTAGTTTACTCTAAAAGTTATTACAAATTAATTCGCAATTACTATTTTTTTAATCACAGGGTATTATAGGTAATTGACAAAAAAACTTATGGTGTTAGTCTATTGAATGAAAAAGACAAAAAAAAAGGTATAACTACAATGTGAGTCAGAAAATAAAGAAGATGAATGAAAAACAAAACCCATTAACCAAAATGATAGCCTGTAAAGAAAACTTCAAATTCCATTTGTGAATATGCATGCTTGCCACACAATATCTACCAATCCTATTCTTCCATATCCAGACCATCAATGCATCAATAACTTATACCCTTTGCATAAAAAGTTTTAAAGTTACTCTAAGTTTAGCCATTATTTACTAATGCCCTTTTCGTGTGTCCAAGGGATACCTTATCACTTCATATTATCCTCCAGCCAATTCAATTGGCCATGTGTGTAACAAAATAAACAATCCACAAAAATGAACACCATATATTTCTCATCCAAATAAATAAAAAAGATACTCATGCAAAATGGCTCTTACAGTTTCTGAGGATTGAATATTGATTTCATTTCTCAACTGAGTCAAACAGTTGTTCATGACTGATTCAAAAAGGTCAAAACTGAAAAGTCAACAGATTATGTGAATTTCTTAATTCTTTTGTGCTCAAAACCAAACCCCATCTCGAAATGAAATGAAGGGCGTTATACAATAAACATTAAAGATATCTACTTCATGAAAGTCGCAAATCAGTACAACCCTAAAAATTTCCACCATACGCCACCAACGACCGCCCAGATCACCGCATTAATACAAGCCATAATAAATCCAATTCTAAATACATCTGGGAGTTCCACGTAACCGGCTGACAAAATAAAAAAAAGAACTTAAGTCATGGTACACCAAAAGGACTTTCAAGTCAACTAATTACTTCACATCATTCAAATTTGACACAACCTTCTTGTTACTAAGTATTTATTTATAAAAACTGAAAAAAATTCATACTAAGTTGCTTGCTAAATTAAGCATGGGTGTTTTAAACTCGTTTACTTTTCTCCTTTTAGATACTCTTCTATATATGACCCGTTTTAAATTAAGCATAGCTAAAATTGCCACTTTTACCGTTTATCAATTTAAGAGAGAGATTAGCATACCTCCAAAGTAAACAGCCGCTTGACCACTGCTATAATGAGTTTGAGCACCAAATAAGTTTGTGTTGTAAGCTAAAGCGAGTGCAGCCAATACACCTGGCACCCCGGCTGCCAAATGCATAGCAAGAAACGCAGAGTATAAGGCTCCTACATGACCCGTTTGACTAGCAAACATATAATGGATTAGGAAGTAAGCTCCTTGAAGAACACCAAATGCAGCAGGCCAACTCAAAGAGAAGGATTGAAGGAATTTAGCTACACAATTAGACATCCATGTTACGATCCCAAGATTTGTCAATTGACCCGCCATGCCCACAAGTACTGCAAACCAAGCCAAAGTGTCCCATGCTGATTTTTCACTTAAGCAATCATCCCATTCAAGCACTCCTAACAATAATAATATCGATAATCCCAACATTGCTGTAACAACACTTGGTATTCCAATAGAATCCCTGTATAATAAAGAGTAAACAGCATTAGAAATTTCCAATGATGGATCCAAGATTTTGACCATGATATGTAAGAAAATGTGCGAGTCAGGCGGGCAGGGTACAGGTCCAAACATGTTAGTCAGGTTGTGGGGCTCATTTGTTCGCACAACAAAATGATCGGGATACACAAAATGAAATGTTAAATAGCCAAAATAAAAGCTAGTAGAACCAAATATGACATACCCTAATACCCATAGAGAGACGGCAAGAATCATGGTGGCGATCATAACCCATTCATTAGTTGTGACCGGACCCATGGCTTCAAGCCTCTTTGCAGCAACAGCAGGGGCATCTGGTGTATCTTTGGTTTCCGGAGGGTAAATTTTGTACAGAATGTACGGAGTAAGTAGAAGTGAAATGAAAGCCGGTAAACTAGCAGCCTTGAACCATGAAATCCACGGACTTGCAATGACTAGACCAAGTTCCTCAGCAAGTTTCAGACACAAGAGGTTTTGTGCTGCAGCAGTCAGGAAAAGAGCACTAGAATTGCCAGCAGACTGTCAAGCATCACATAACAACTTTGTAAAAATCATCCCATGGAAAATGACACACTTGAAATACAACTACTTGGTTCCTCATTGCTACAATCACAAACCACTGACAATCATCATCTGGGTTGAAATTATTTTGTGTTATAAAGGGCATTTGATTGGTTACTAGTCAAATGTCTATCTTTACTGCGTTTCTGGCGAACTTTGCAGTTATCATGGAATCAAAGGCGCATCTAATCATGACAACAATACCCATTTGCGAAGTATTACTTGACACGGAACTAAGAGTTGACCATATGTAATTGTTAATTAACTTAATGGATCAAGACTAGCCCTTTTGCTCCACAAGAAGCCATACTTAATCACCTAAATAATCTAATCTAATGACAATTTGTAATAAAATGTAATTGTTTAAATAACAATCTTACAAATGATGGCATCATCTTCATTTTTGTTTAATTAACTCTATACATCAAAACCTAGCCCTTTTGATCAACAAGAAGCCATATCTAATCTCTCAAATGATCTATTTTAATAATAAAGATTTAATTGGATACATTTCCTCCTCATTTATCCTAGTCTCATTAAATTCAAACCACAAAAATGAAAATAACAAAACAAAATTAACTACTAAGGTCACACAATATTAGCATGCATCATGTTAAAATAATAATCTTGTAGAAATAAAGTATGTTAAATGACAATGTAGATCTTAGATTAACCTGAAACTGAGTCTGAATAAGATAAGAACCAAGTTTCTTAGACGACGGGTCATTCGGTTTACTCCCAGCCGACAACGACAGCGACTTAATAATCGGCAAAAACACACCACCAGCTCTAGCAGTAGTACTGGGCATAGCCGGAGCAATCAAAGCCTCACTCAATGTCAACCCATAAGACAAACCCAATGTACTTTTCCCCAACCATTTAACAAAATAGGTGGCGATTCGATCCCCTAACCCAGTTTTCACAAACCCACGAGCAAAAAAGAATGAAATCACAATCAACCAAATGACTTCATTAGTAAAAGCACTAAAGGCTGTAGCGAAGGGTAATGTTTTGGTTATAATTGTGGTTGTGAGACCTAAAAGCGCCCATGCGCCGACGGGTAAAGGAGATAGAACAAGTCCGGCGATGGTGGAGACGAAGATGGACAAGAGTTGCCATGCTTGTGGAGTGACTTCAACTGGTTTAGGAACAACGAAACGGATTAATAAACCGATCGCGATTGAGAGGGTTAAAGGGACGAGTTTAGCGCCTTGTGATTTGGGTTTAGTTTCGGTGATTGAAACTGATGATGATGCTGATGCGGAAATGGGTTTGAAGGGCTTTGGGGTAGGAGTGAAGATTGAGGGTTTGAGGGTGGTGGTGAAGAAGAGGGATTGAGAATTAATGGTGGTGGATTTGAGTGATGGGAGATAGGGGGTTTTGATGTGTGGTGGAGATTTGGAGATGAGACGAGATCGGAGGTGGATGGACGGTGGAGAAAGGGCGGAGGAGAAAACGGCGGAAGCTTCCATTGTTGATGGAGAAGGAGTTGCAGAGATGAAGAAATGGTGAAGGATTTGCAGAGAGAGAGTGACGGAAAGTACGAAGAAGATGAGTGCGCCACACAAAATGTTATTGTTGTTTGTTAACGCCGCAGAATATGAATATGAATCTTTTTGCGGGTGAAATTATGTGGTTTTTATAATACCAGGGGCACAGTTAAATATATACCTCCTTATACTTGTATGGTTAAAATACAAAGTGTAACACGTGTCATTGAGAAATTACAAGTTTACCACACAAAGGAATTTCATGACCGAATACTTACGTGATATTTGAAAACTTCTAAATAAAATGTCTAATAAAATATCTGAATTATTAAGTGTTAAATCTGTAGGAGGTCTGAATTATCCAGACATATGTTCGAGAAACAAATAGTCTGAACTATTAAGTGCTGAACCATTCAATTGTTAATATGAGTATTTTAAAAAAGTCAACAATTGTAAGTTAATATTACTTTACCCCTAAAACCTGTTTCAATTGTTAATATCACTATTTTCTTAGAATGATTTTTTTAGACTTGTCAACACTTTTTGTATTACACTCGTTTGTTAAAATATCGTGTTTTTTAATGAAGTTAATAGCCGGTTACGTACATTTAAAATCTCTTTGCAGTCCAACTAATGGTTGGTACTGATATGATCCTTTGGTTACCTTCCAACTATAGCATCAATAGGATCTAGTTTAGCTATGTGTGATAAGAGTACAAACTATATATGTTTGAATTTGTGATGTAAATTCTAACTATTATATCGCTATATCAATCAAACCAAGTAGTAGAAATAAACCACCAATGTATATGTGGCTTATGAGAAAAATACACTTAAACAAAAAGTTTTAATGAATGGCCATGCTCAAACATAAATGTTTGTTTGACCACTTTGAGTCGGGA
The DNA here is from genome assembly GCA_030867185.1 of Tagetes erecta. NCBI lineage: Eukaryota > Viridiplantae > Streptophyta > Magnoliopsida > Asterales > Asteraceae > Tagetes > Tagetes erecta. The sequence goes on along the minus strand of CM061492.1, from coordinate 10,870,664 downwards.
TCACGAAACAAAATAGTTGAATAGATATAATAATAAGAATAAAGTATCATGTCTCGTGTTCAACAAAATATTACAAAACAGAAGGATAATTAAGAAAGATCAATCATGAATAAAAAACATATATAAATGTCATTTTGTTTCTTTGTCTATCAAGCTACGTACCTACAAAAATTAACCAATTATATAATATGAATTGAGGAAGTCCATGAATACTATATGTGATGTTTTAATTGGTTGTTTGGATATATGTTTTAATGTTATCTGTGAGTTTTTTTATGGGTGATGTGGTTGAATATGATTACTACCTGTGTGTTTGGGTTTTTGCTTAATTATTGTTTAGGTTTTGTTTTAGGTTTTTATATTAAATAATCTTCTTTCTCATATTTGCTTATTAATTTGAATTGAGTTTGGGTTGATGATGTTGGTCTTTTTTAAGGCAACGACTTGGATATGTGTTTGGAACTTGGTTTGGGTTGATGTTGTCGGTCGCTTTTAAAGGCGGCGATTTGGTGGTTTGATCATCGTCGGATGCTGGACATGGTGTTGGTGGGGATTTCCTTCTATGATGAGGTTGAAATCATTTGTTTTTTATCTGATGAATGGATTTGGTTTTTATGCCATACATTTGTGTATAAGTGTAGGTTGGTGTCGTGATTATTGTTGGTTGGGATAAATTGGGCTATGATAAAGTTATGTTAATCCAATAGTGATGCACTGTTGGCGTGACAAATTTGATGGAATGCTGTCTATACCCTCAACCACAATGCAGCCACCGTGCGATCATGATGTGGACGTTAATTCACAATATGATAAGTAGTTAGTCATTACATAAAACCACAAAAACATGAAAATTACATTCTCACACATCGTGCGAAGCTAAAAAGCTTAGTTAAATATAGTACAAAAACTAAGTCACTGTATCTCCCTATCAACATAATATAGAAGTTGAAAAGATAAAAAGTAATAATATTTATATAACTTAATAAACACGTATTTACAAAATATGGCATTGGTGTAATAGGCGTTTTTGTATTGCTCATTTCCTTGTAATGTTTGTAGTTTGCTGGTGTATAGGTGTTATTGTATTGCTCGATCATTTCTTTATAATTATAATGTTTATAGCTTATTGTTGGTGTATAGATATTAGATGTTATTGTATTGTTTATTTCCTTGTAATGTTTACAGGCTGTTGATAGTGGTTATGTAATTCGTATTTTACCATATATATTAATATTATACTGTACTCATTTGTATAAATGTTATGTTTATACATGATGACTATGATCATATTATATACAAATAAATAATAGAAAGTTTGTCAGGTAACAAAAAGTCAGGATGGCCGAGTGGTCTAAGGCGCCAGACTCAAGTTCTGGTCTTCGAGAGAGGGCGTGGGTTCAAATCCCACTTCTGACAAAAAAATGTAATTTTTTATTGTTACAGACTTGCTCGATTTGATTTTTCTGGTATATGTTATTGATAAAGACATGCTTGATTTGATCATTTTTGGCATACATTATTGTTACAGACATACTTGATTTGATCATTTCTGGTATATATATGTTATTGTGACAGACATGTTTGGTTTGATCATTTTTGGTATACGTTATTGTTACAGACATGCTTGATTTGATCATTTCTGGTATATGTTATTGTGACAGACATGCTTGATTTGATCATTTCTGCTAAAAGTCATTGTTACAAACCTGCTTGATATCATCAAATTCTGGTATATGTTACTGTTACAGCTCTGCAGTTGTTCTTTTGTGATATAACAGTGACTAGACTCTTCACAAGTGCATGAAATTAGCTCACATTTGGTTGTTAACTGTTCATCTATAATATTTCGATAAGCTTTACATTTACTTGTAGCCAAACACGTATGTGGGGCTGTTAGCCTAATGTATGAATGCATACATCATGACTTAAGACATAAACTATGAACTGTCCCCCTGTTGCATTTTGGATGGAGGCTTCAGGCTTGTATAAGGTGGTTTAACCTGATATGATGTTTTAGATGAACGACCAGTAGGTTTGGTTTGAAACTAATTAATATGTACGATTTCGAGTTTTAATTGTGTGGATCATGCCATCATGGCTTATCAAGTTTACTCTTAGAAGTAGATAAGCAAATGACTTGTACTTTATTATGACTTCAAGCAATAATGAAATATTAAGTGAGAATAGATGCTCTAATTTATGTCTTAGTTCAATCGGTTGCGCGATAAAGGACGCCTTCGATTGGCCATTGTTTGCTTGATCCATATTTACAAAGGCCATCCATAGTAGTGCCACCACAAGTTGGACCTTCGAAGGACTTCGCGACCTTTTTTCCCCAAATCTAACCTTGTTTCCCATGGCTAATATTGCGTCCCCGTTAACGCAAAACCTACGTGCGCGAATACTTGATCCCGGGGCTCCCAAGTCAAGCTTAGGTAAACCCTTTTGTGGGAAGTATAGAGTGGAGTTAAATACTGGGGAGTGTTTTTTCGCTTCATACACACCCTTGCTTCTAGTAGCCCAATTGTTAATGAATGTGCATAGAGTAGCCACGTCCGTTATCCGATGTAAGAAACACATACCAACGCCAAACCACCACATCGAAAGGTGGTCACTTTGATCGATAGCATGGGATCATCACCATCGTGACTCTCACCAATCTCACACGGGAGGAAACTATTTAGCAAGTCAGGTTTCAACCCACGTCCTTGGCGTAAAATATTCGAGAGTGGGACGTTTACATTAGCTAGGAAATATGGAACGCCTTGATCGCTACAGTCAACCAGCGCAGTGTTGCTCTGGTATCTCCCCGCGAACGGGTAAAATTCGCACAAGGCTTTGGATAAGGAAAATTCCAAATGGTCAGAAATGTTATTGAATTTAGATGGTGTAGAATAGTAGAGAATAAGTGGGATATTGTTGGTAGGGGCTAGCTCGATCATCGATGAAAGAGATGTTGTAGTTACGAAACATGCATGGGTGGAGTTGGTTTTGAGGGTTTCACTAGCTTTGAGGAGTAGTTTGTGATCTCCATTCTCATGTATGATTTATCTATCACTCATATACCATATGACTTTATATATAGTGTTGTTGCTTCCAATGTATTCATGAGCCACAAGTCCACAACTGTACGTATTAAAAGATATTAACAACTAGCTAGCATATATAGTAGTAGCATATATGCCATAACATATGATTGTTGATAACATGGGTTGATAAGATCTGTGGAGAATATGATTTTGTTAAGGAAATCTATCCTTGAATTCAAAAGAAAGTATATTAGACGGCCCGCGGGATACAACGAGCGGGTCGTGCAATCGGGTTTTTTGTATTTGACTTCATCAAACGTGTTCATAACAAAAGTTTTATGTATCATGCGTTATAATGTAAAGTCGTAATGCGTCACATATTAAAAAACGTAGCAATATTCAAACTTAAAGGTCAAAATGATAATCAGGTCAAAGCCAGGGGCCAAAAAGAAAGCAGAAAAAGTGTTGATAAAAAAAAGTTTATGTCTCGTACGTTATGGTGTTAAGTCCTAATACGTCACATGCTAAAAGTTCGGGAAATATCCAAACTTAGAGGTCAAAATGATAACCAAGTCAAAGTCGGGAGACAAAATCATAAATATGTCAAAGTAAACTAAGGGATCAAAGTTGTAAATTGGCTAAGTAATCAAAAATCAAAATGATAGCAAGTCAGTCGAGAGTCAAAATCGTAAATATGTCAAAGTTGGGGTCAAAATGGTAAATATATAAGATTAAAAAGATTGGTTGGTGAATAAGACGATAACACGTTGCGGCGTCACCGACCTTCATCTTTAAAGTTATATAATACAATGTTTATTATAAAAACCGTAAAGAGCCCTGTAATTTTTTACATCCATTATTTTGATTAGAGTGTCCACAACGCTTGATCATGCAAGCTTAGTTAGCAACTTAGCATGTTACATTAAATTTACACTTATTTTTCACAAGCATATTTTTAGCTACTCATTTTTATAAAGGAAATTTTCAAAACGTCCCTTTGACCACCATTTTATTTTTGAACGGCCCTTATGACCATTTGACTTTTCCCTTTAAAAAATGTCACTGTGTAAGTATTATATGATTTTCTTCTTTCAAGAATTTTAAGAGATATAACTAAATACACAACAAGCATTGATCATAGATTCATAGTTAAAATAGACTTTTAAATAGGGTGTTAATAAACCGTTCGAACTTAAGACCGAAGATTTGTTGACCAGTTTAAATATAAACATTCAAACCGTATGGCATTTTGTTAGTACATGGTTTGTAACTTGAAGCAAATTGTGCAAATAGAACTGACGAATACAATTTTACTTGTATTGTTTTTGTTATTTAACTTTAAAATTGTATTGTATAAACTCCTAATTTGCAAGGTCTGCTATTTTGGCTTTGCAAATTACAAGTTTGTTCCTTTTTCATTTTTAGTTATTTAGTCTCTTAATTTTATTATATTTACAAGTTTAACCCCTCATCTGAACTTTAAAATATTTATGTTGGCCACTAAAAAAGATAAAACAAAAGATATTTTAAAAGGTGAGATTACAAAAAAGTCAGGATGGCCGAGTGGTCTAAGGCGCCAGACTCAAGTTCTGGTCTTCGAGAGAGGGCGTGGGTTCAAATCCCACTTCTGACATCTTTTTTATTTTTATTTTTTGGGTTACAATGCTTCGTTATCTGATTCATTTCAAGATTTTGGGTTACACTCATGGTTTTTGTATGAAATAACTTAAGAGCTTGATATTATTTTGACACAGAAACATAACATCATCGCCCAAAATAATATATATAGTGAGTGAAAGCTGTATAGGTAACTTACACCGTTAAAGCTTTAGGATTTTATAGGTGATTACATTCCTATTACATTATGATCAGTACATGTCTTTATACACAAGAATATTACTGGTAACATATATAATGAGCAAGAATGTGCATTTGCTGTTATCCGAGTGGTTGATCGATTTCATATAGAGAGTTTGAATCGCCTGACTCAGACTATAGGATCCACATCATCTACATGACCAAAGTTTATTGGTATAGATGTTGCCAAACACTATCTTGAGCTAGAACAACCACTGTTCCTTTATTCTTATGTTGCATCAAAACTAACATTTTTATGAAAGAGTTAACTTTCCATTCACAGCTAGCTAATGGCAATATACATGTCGTTGGGCAAGTGGAACAACTTAAAACAAAGATAACATTGATCAAATATGAAAATCCTTAAGAATGACTAACAGAACATGGGCAAAATCTTCACATGCTGCTATTTGAAATGAAGCATGACCCACAATGATGATGAGCAAAACAAGCTTTTTTTTTTTTTTTTTTTTTTTTTTTTTTTCTGGTAATGCTTAACAAACTCTTTTACTTTTATCTCTGCAAGCTTTCTGTGATGGCCAATTTTTTTTTCTTTCTGAACCATCTCTTTCTGCAGGTTAGGCCTTTCCTCAGTAAGGGCAATTGTCGTTTTCATGATCATGGCTACCAGCATTGCTTGTTCATGTTGCAGTGCTATTAGTTGTTTGTTCTTGACATCTTTTGGCGCACAGACATTTTGGTCTGCAGAGTGCGTTTGTTTTCCTGCAGACATTTCATTAAAAAATGTCTTCTTGAGGTAGACATTGATTAATCTCTTTTAAACCACTTCTCATAACTCAGATATCTCTAGTCTCTCTCAAACCCTAGCAGCCCCTCTCCACTCCTACCAGTCGCTCCTCCCTCTACGCACCACTCTCCTCCCTCTGCCTCGTATAGATAGATGTTGCCAAACAGTATCTTGAGCTAGAACAACCACTGTTCCTTTATTCTTATGTTGCATCAAAACTAACATTTTTATGAAAGAGTTAACTTTCCATTCACAGGTAGCTAATGGCAATATACATGTCGTTGGGCAAGTGGAACAACTTAAAACAAAGATAACATTGATCAAATATGAAAATCCTTAAGAATGACTAACAGAACATGGGCAAAATCTTCACATGCTGCTATTTGAAATGAAGCATGACCCACAATGATGATGAGCAAAACAAGCTTTTTTTTTTCTGGTAAATGCTTACCGAACTCTTTTCCTTTTATCTCTGCATACTTTTTCTGCATGTCAGGCCTTTCCTCAGTAAGGGCAATTGTCGTTTTCAAGATCATGGCTACCAGCATTGCTTGTTCATGTTGCGGTGCTATTAGTTGTTTCTTCTTGACATCTTTTGCCTGATGTTTTGGTCTGCAGTGATGTTTTGGTGTGCAGTGCGTTTGTTTTCCTGCAGACATTTCATTAAAAAATGTCTGCGCGAGGCAGACATTGGATTAATCTCTTCTCAACCACTTCTCATAAATCAGATATCTCTAATCTCTCTCAAACCCTAGCAGCCCCTCTCCTCTCCTACCAGTCGTTCCTCCCTCTACGCACCACTAGATCTCCTCCCTCTGCCTCGTAACAAGTTCTGTTTTCAAGCCCGCGGATCAATCGGTATGTTCCTTGTCTTATCTTTGATTATAACTTGATTTGGTACCATAGGTTTCCCTGAATTGGATGAGTACACAGCTTCTGTGTTCTTTTCTTTACACAGAGTGTCGTTTAGTGATTTGTAGTTGTGGTAGTGGGATGAATGTGGCTAATTTCATAATTTCATTCCAGATTTTAACTATTGTCGCTGTTACCCTTTCTTTAACTTTCTTCTTTTGTTTTGTGTTTTTGAGATTTTTCTGATGTGATACGCCGAACCAAGAACTTGGACCTGTGGTTTGAAGTTTGCCTTATAAAATATCAAATGCTAAAGTTTGATGTTATATTGGTCAAAACTACTCAAAATAAAGTTTGTTGTTGTAGGTCAAAATATTGGTCAATATTCTTGTCATGTTGGTTAATAAAGTTTGATGTTAAAAGTATCAGTTGCGTTAATATTTTACTCTTAACTAAACTAGGGAAGATACAATATCTATTCGATTCCCTTTTAGCTTATGTTGAAAATATTGTATGCTTTTGATTTATGTTTAATACTTGTTTAGTTTTAATGGTTGTTTATAACTCTTGTTTATGTTTTTTTTATTAACACAGGATCATAATGGATTATAATAAGAAACTACTCCTTGTAATTCTTTTGTACTTATATGTCCGTTTTTTTTGGAGGAGAGGTTTGAAACGGATGCGAGACAATGATTCAGCTATGAGCGGACATAAATACATGGTAGAGTTATTGCAAGGAAATCCCAAACAATGCACTGAGTTGCTACGTATGTCTCGTGAATCCTTTGTCCGACTATGTGCACATTTTCGAATAAATTATTCGTTAAAGGATAGTAAACATGTATCGGTTGAGGAGAAGATGGCTATGTTTTTTATGATAATCGGCCATAACCAACGTTACGTGGTTATCAAGCGTAGATTTCAACACTCAAAGCAAACAATTCATAAATTTTTTTATGAAGTCTTGGATAAAATGATGCTTTTCGCCAAAGATATGATAGTACCAACTTCTTTCAATCAAAATCCAAACATCCCGGGACGTAGCAAGGGGCTACATCAGATTTTTAAAGGAGCGTTTGGTGCATTAGATGGAACCTTGATACATGCTGTTGTCCCTACTAAGAAACAAGATTTATATAGAAAAAGGGGGAAAGGGGATTGTTATCAAAACGTATTAGCAATATGTGACTTCAACATGATTTTTACGTTCATTGTGGCTGGCTGGGAAGGGGTAGCACATGATGCTAGAATATTATCAGAGGCATTATTAGATTCAGATGCACCATTCCCGTTTCCACCACAAGGTATGTTTATTGTTTGTTAAATATTTATATCTTAGTTTTTATTTCAAATTAAAATGTATATATCTTTACAGAGAAATACTATCTTTGTGATGCCGCATATGCACACAGACTAGGATTTATGGCTCCATATCGTAATGTGAGGTATCAGCTTGAAGATTTTCATCGAAGACGTGCATTGACCAGTAAAGAAAAATTTAACCATGCACATGCAAAACTTCGAAACGTCATTGAGCGTGCTTTTGGTGTCTTGAAAGCACGGTTCCCTATATTGAAGAGGATGGCACCATTTCCGTTTGTTACACAAAGGAACATTACTGTTGCATGTTTCGCGTTACATAACTTTATAAGAAAAGAGGGTTTGAGTGATGAGTTCTTTACACAATGCGATCAACCCAATGTGACGGTACAAAATACTCATGTGAACATTGACGTTGATGAAGACGAGGTTGAAGCACATGGTACTGCATCGGATCGGGAATATATGAGCAAGTTACGAGATGAAATTGCTGAGCAGTTAATGCACCTTGATTTTTGACATGTCTAAAGAAAAGATTTCATTCGTCAAGAAGACGGTTTAGGTTGAACCATTTTTGTCTTCTATTGAAGAAAAGATATCAGGGGACAGAGACATTTTGATATGGGAAGAGTTCAACTTAAATGTTTTTTTACTATTCTATCTTTACTAATTAATGTTTCATGTCTGCATTATATACGATGATTTGTAACAGCTTCTGTCAACTAATTACACTCTAGTAGTTCATGTCTGCATTTCCCCCACAGATCCACAACTCTGTTAACTACATGACATACTTCATCAAATCATGTTTTCTTACACACCCATGTTATTCCTTTGTCTGTGTAGCATATAATGCATTGTTGGCCAAGGAGGAACCCGCAGGTGTAGTAAATAGAGACGATAATTCAAAATCAATGTACAAAAACATGTAGATCTCTTCAACTGAAGTGACAAACTCGTCAACTGTAGACAACTAGACACCAAGTATTTGTTATCTGAGTTGTTGTCAAACTTGTTCACAAAATAGGTACACCTATATTGAGACCTTAAAAGCAGCCACAAGTTTATGAGGAAGGAGGGAGTGTCCCCCCAAGAAAAGATGAGAACAAGGCCAATGCACGTTGAGGCTGGTAGCTCGGAACAGTATGGCCTGCACCCCTAACGGTTATCAGAATCAGTCCTTTGTATGCCTCTAAATACCCTCCAACCTGTTCACATGATTTCATGTTATCGACCATAAAAAATATTCTCATTTACTTATACAGACAAATTACTTGAACCAAATATGAATTTGGATGATATGTGGATTTTCAGATATCTGCTAGGATTCTAGTAGCATCGTTCACGACATAATGCACATCAAAGATAACTGTTAAAGATAGAACATCTAGTCCTAGCTACGTATTTTATGTTGCAAAATGGTTCAGTCAGTTTTAAACAATAATCTGGATAAGCAAGAGGGTTTTGTGATCACCTCCTCATTGAGGTACCATGGCCGCCAAGCTGTCTCGATAGGAAGATTAAGAGTGTTGATCGAGTATCTAGAAGAAGTAATTGGAACTAGCGCATCTATATCCCCACTGCATGAATAACCAAGATAAACAAAATCTGAATTTTATATTGTTTTGAATTTGGAAAGTGTAAGTAATGCTTGCCTGTATACCCAAAGCCGTTGATCGTTTTCTATCAGATATTTGATTATTGGCAGGATGGTAGTGGCACTGTCCTTCCAGCTTTTGCCAACATGACTGAATATTTTTCCATATAATTTCTTATCAGTTTTCAAGTTATCAAAACATAATTCATACTATCTACATGATTTGTCTACATATTATACCTGCATAAATTCCATGATGTAGGTTGCACGTGCAATGCCTTCTGCACCACAGAGTCATTGAGATAGAATTTAAGGTAACGTTGCCAGCACGGATCATACTTGTTGATCTGAAAGAATGAAGTCGAAAGCAATGACATTTCTTATCTAACCACTTATTATTATTATTGGTTATGTAACATATATAACAACTTACAGAACCTGGAATGACAGAGGTATTTATTTGATGAGGGGTCAAGCAAATGGGTGCATAGATATTGTTTACTGATATATCTCCCTTTTCATCACTAGCTTTGTCTTTAATATTGTCACACATTGGAGATGAAAAATCACTAGCAAAGTCACAGTATTTAAAGATGGCTTCATGTGTTGCGTCTGAGTTTAGAGCATGAGTCCACCAATAATCATACATTCCTTTTAAAGTTGTTTCATCATCCATCACTGCATTTCCTATCTGCAGATTTTGCACCAACAGTAATTATACGTGTTAAAAAAAAACTGTAATTTTTTTCCACAAATGTGAGAAGGTGAACTGAACATACCGCGATCCCTTTGATATTAATGCTTGTCTGGTTTGTTTTCTTGTTGTTGACAAGGATGGTGTATGCAAGTTGAGGAACATAGTGTCCAGCATAGCTTTCTCCTGTTATGTAGAAATCGCGAGTTTTGTACCGAGGGAATCTCTCGAGCCAGTTAACAAGAAAAACGTAAGCGTCATCTGCAGTGTTCTGGTCACCAGATTTATCATAATCAGAAGTTGTATTTGAATATGAAAAGCCAACTCCAGCAGGGGACTCAAGAAACAGCATATTTGCAACTGCACAAAGAATTGTTTGTGTTTATATATATAACAATAGCTCTCTCATAAACCAGGAATAGAAAATTTTGATTAGCTCTAACCATTGCTCCATGCATAATCATTGGCGAAGAGCGTTTTTGCATCGCTATTGATTCTGAACGGTCCTAATTCGGACATGGCTCCAATCAAGGAAGAACATCCAGGTCCTGTTAAACCATGACAGTTGATGTTATATGACAACAATTACCGAAGCAAAATTGAAAATATAAGTTCTTGATACATCTCCTGTTAACTATAAAGGCATGTGGCCATATATGCTATTGTGCTAGCTACCTGATAAAAATGCAACAACTAAGGGGCAAAATTACCTCCATTTAGCCACAAGACCAATGGTTTAGTTGAAGAATCAGTTGGAGACTCAACGAAGTAATAGAATAGAGCCCTGCCAGCGTTGGGATTGACAGTAACATATCCAGAGTACTGATTAATATTCACACCTGCAGGTTGGCCTGGCAATGCTACAATCTTGTCGATCTGTGCTAGACCGTCTTGAGGTGCAATGTAAACCGGATAATACTCACCAGTAGCTTCATCTGAAACAGCCCATTTGTTGGGGACATGTAAGTTTCTTGATCTTTTTAATTTTAGCAACTCAAAAAACTTATTTGCCTGAATATCTGCATTGATTAACTCAAGCAAGGCCAAAAAGAAAAATGTTGTTGTAAGTTTAATCATCTTGTATTTTATTTTCTAGTTCTGTACAAGTCCTAGGCATTATGTCCTAGAAGTAGGGACTCTTTTATCTTGTTCTTAATATTAAATGCCTAAGATGCCGGCTGCTTTTGTAAGTATCTTTTCGGAATGGATCTTTCGAGTACTATATCCTTATCATGCGAGGAATTGGTCTTACCCTAATTAGTTAAATGATGGTAGATTATGTCTTTTCTGATATCTCCATGCTTTCTACAAAAAGACAGAGAAGAGTAGCCTTTTAAGTGATTAAAAATGTGATGCTGGCAGAAAATTAGGTAAGTTGGTTCTTTCAACTTCAATTGTAAGATGTTTGATCATCTGTTATTTCTCTATTTTTGCCATGCTCTTAGTTATCTCATTACGGAGGTCTAAAACTTGATTTTAAGCCATAAGCTTATATATCATATTTGAATGATGGTTTGTAAGTGGGACCAATGTCTCTGCAAAGGATGTATTGAACCATTGACGGAATTGGTTTTGGATAGAGTTTCAGCCACTGGGTCACAGTGGCTCTAATAATCCTAAAATAGTGATGTGGTTTCTTGAGACTACTTTTAACTAAACTCGTGAACTTCCTTAATGCTAATAGCATGCAAAAGAGTAAATAAAGAAGAACCAATACATACACATAGGCATAGGCATAGCCATAGCCGCATAGGAGCGTGCTGATAATCTCTGGGCCTGGGCTAGATTAAAAGTTGGGCCTTATTATAATATAATGTAAACGAAACCCAAGTTTAACTACTTTGGTTCCGATTTGTAATTCTTTGAGTTGACTTGAGCAGTTGAGCGGGCCCCTTTTGTTTTATTGTTTAACTAGGTTAGAGACCCGTGTTTAACACGGGATTGAATTAGAATAATGTTTAAATAGTTAAACTAAAAAAACTTCTCTTTAGGCATAGTCTATGAAAATTAACCAATGTCCTTGAATACCAAAAGCATCTAAACACCACTTTTCTTTAGGCCTTTGTAAGTGGCAACAATACTCTTCAAGGTTAAGTTAGTATTATTTGAATTTTTTAGTATACCTGCAGAACATACAAAACTATTATTTGAATATTTTGATATTGTAGCACTCTAAATAAAAGCATGTCTAGTTCCCGGAAACACATGGCATTACAAATACTCAATAATGTGAGAAACATTATTTCAACTTAAATATAATCACTACATTAACGATTAATTTATAAAAGTAAATAGGAGTACTATGATGTAGATAATGAAACATTTAGTTTCAAAGTTCAAAAAGTATATAAACACGCATGTATCCAAAACAACAGGAGTTTCATCTTTGTTGAAGTCTTAAAGACTGGTTGATTCACATACATTGTTGATCACGTGTCACCAATTTAATTAAACTTCAAAAATGAAGAAAATCACGATACTTATAACCAAATCGATCCAAAACAGCATTACGGTCACGCGAATTGCAAATGATAGCAAATCTACACCCTGATAGTAACCACAAAATCAAGTTTTTAACATAACCATTACAAAAATAAAATTAAATCGAATATAATCCAGGTTTGGGTAAAATTATAATCGCCGCATATAACCTTGATCGGAATCATAGTCCAGGTTTGGGTATAATTAGATCAAACAACGGTTTTCCATTAAACTTTAGAATTCGAAGTTTTCAATTTAAAACCAATATTACTTTTGAAATCAAACGCAAGTTTCAAATCAAGTTCAAACAAAGAACATGATGAACAAATTGAAACCTTAGCTGAAACAAAAAGAGGACCTTTGATTCCAATAGAAAGGCAACCCGACTAAGAGACGGAAACGATTGCATCTAGATAAAGTTGAGTGTCAAGTTGGATTAGGGTCTCTCAAAGGATTTGTAGAAGTTTAAATATCTTTCAACAAAACCTTGTTTCCAAAAAAAACAAATAAATGAGAAATTTAAGGAGAGCAAGACAACTAAGCTTTAGAAGAATGATATAATGACAAGTGTACAATTATGGGGTATCTATGCTAAAATATCAACACATGGCAAGAAATGAGTTTGCTTTATTATATTTTATAGATTAGTTCAGTTAAAATTTAGATATGTTGGGTTATTTGATTTACTATTGAATTAATAAAATAATTTAGTTTTAAATATTATAATATATATATATATATATATAAAAGAATTTCGAGCCTCGAAAGGCCGAGTCCTAACGGTTCTTTTACTCCCTCTACACACTTTATCCATCGCTACTTTGGAAAACATGGGATCATGACATCCTAATACCTCCCTTTATCTTCATACACAAAAATGCAAACAAACTATTTATGAAACAATAAAATTGCATATTTGCATGCATACACATGTATTTATGATATTATAGAAACTCTATAAGAATATATATGAAATTGCTTATGAAACTGCCAAACTGCCTTCGTTAATCATTTCTTTGTTAGATTTAGACGTAGGCCCACTCGGTTCCTTTGTTGTAGCCCATAACTTTAATTTCACAACTCACTTGAGCGCAATGACTAAATCATAAATCTAAAGCCGCCTTTTGGTAACTCAAACAATGTTACTACCTCCGTCCCAATAGAAGTGTCCATATTTCATTTTCTATTTGTCCCATTTCAAATGTCCACTTTTAAAATATATTGGTCAATTTCCAAATATACCCTTACAAACACAAAACTAACATAAACAAACAATGTGATGAACCCACATAATATTTATTAACAAGGGTATTATTGTCAAATTGCAAGCAAAAAGTGCAATCATTTAATATGCCTAAAGTTTTATGTTTTTCAAACTAAGACACTTATAATTGGACGGACGGAGTATTAAGATAATAATGCCACCCACCTTGTTAATTGATGTCACAATTTTCTCAAGGATTTATTCTTTATGTCGGCTTGTGGAGGTGTAATTTCAGCTTAATTCATACACGATCTCTTAATTTCAAACAAATAAGAATTGCAATTAAATTTAAACAAAATAAAATTACTTAAACCATGATTTCTTCTTTTAACATTAATTTTGTTTAACTCATATTTAATTAAAGTTGTGTTTATACTTTTTTTATTTGATATTTATATTTCAAATTTTATTTAGATAAATAATTTGAATTATTCACCGGTCACAAGTTTAATTAAAATACAAAATTTACCTCTTAAAACTTTTAAACTCCTATCATGCACCATTAGGTATATAATGAAGCTTAAAAATAAATAACTGAATATAGTTGCAGCGGTTCATCGACAGACTGACAGGTTAAACGAGGTCTAGAACTGTAACGGTTACGGTGAGATGAAAAGTTTTCTCGAAAAAAGATTTCAAGAATAAACGAGATTTAAACTGTATAACCAAAACTTGAACTTTGAACTAGATTGTGCCTCTAGCTTTAGCTCTGAGACCATGTAAAACAAACTAAAGTTAGATATTAAATGAATGTTTTAAATTACAATAGGTGAACATGCCCTCAACATATAGGAAAGATACCAGAAACCAATGTAAAACTAACTTGTGCAGTTGTGCCTAACTAATTAATAATGTACTTAAAATGTTTTTATCTGAAAATAGTATTATATACTTGTTTTTTAATGACTAGGTAAATGCTATATATGGAAGTAACGCATTTTTAATCACTTGAAAGAATATTTTCTATATTTTTTATGCAGAAAGAGACATTAAGAATTGAGATACCAGAAAAGACATAATCTACAGTTGTTCAAATGATTAGAGTCAGACTAATTCCTCACATATGACAAGATGCCCAAAGGATCATTTAATTTGTTCATGAATATATAACTGATCGAGTAGTCGAGTCCGAAAAGACACTTACGAAAGCAGCAGCCTGCATTTAAGGAATTTAAAATGTGAATGCTTAACACTTTCTGAACTACTGATTTCATACTCACTCATCACAACAGGATAAAAAAGTCCCTAGGACATAACGCCTGTTTTACTATATATAGAAGCACCTGAATGGAACTAGAAAATTAAAAAAAGCAAGATGTTTAAACCTGTAGCATTATTTTGCATTTTGGCCTTGTTTGGGTTAAGCAATGCTGATATTCAGGCAAACAAGCTTTTTGAGTTGCTAAAATCAAAAACATCAACAAACTCACCTATTCCCCATAGATGGACCGCTTCGGATGAAGCTGCTGATGAGTATTCTCCGGTTTACATTGCACCTCAAGATGGTCTGGCACAGCTCGACAAGATTGTCGCATTGCCAGGCCAACCTGCAGGTGTCAGTATTAATCAGTACTCCGGATATGTTACTGTCAATCCTAATGCTGGCAGGGCTCTTTTCTATTATTTCGTTGAGTCTCCAACTGATTCTTCAACTAAACCGTTGGTCTTGTGGTTAAATGGAGGTAACTTTGCACCTTAATATTTAGTTATCACGTATGTATCATGTAGCTAGCACAATGCATATATGCCTTTGTAATAGTCATCAAGTAATATCGATCGCTATGGTTTGCCAGGACCTGCATGTTCTTCGTTGATCGGGGCCATGTCAGAGCTAGGGCCGTTCAGAATTAATAGTGATGGGAAAACCCTCTTCACGAATGATTATGCATGGAGCAACGGTTAGTTCTTATCAACTTTTTTTTCTCGGTTCCCTGGCTTATTACTTATTAGACAACGACAGTTAAATATAAACACAAACGATTATGGTGCAGCTGCAAATATACTGTTTCTTGAGTCCCCTGCTGGAGTTGGTTTCTCATATTCAAATACATCTTCTGATTATGATAACTCCGGTGACAAGAACACTGCAGATGATGCTTATGTTTTTCTTGTTAACTGGCTCGAGAGATTCCCTCAGTACAAAACCCGTGATTTCTACATAACTGGAGAAAGCTATGCCGGACACTATGTTCCACAACTTGCATACACCATCCTTGTCAATAATAAGAAAACAAATCAGACAGTCATCAATATGAAAGGGATCGCGGTATGTTCAGTTCACCTTCTCAAACTGTTTATTCTTTGAACTGTTGAATAAAATTTCTCTTGGTGCAAAATCTGCAGATTGGAAACGCAGTGATTGACGATGAATCAGCCTTAAAAGGAATATATGATTATTGGTGGACTCATGCTTTAATTTCGGATGCGACACATGATGCCATCTTCAAATACTGTGATTTTGCTAGTGATACTTTTTCTGAAATGTGTAACAACATTACAAGCCAAGCTTCCATTGAGATTGGAGATATTGATATATACAACATATATGCACCCATTTGCTTGACTCCAACTCAAACAAATACCTCTTCCGTTCCAGCTGGTTCCGTAAGTCCTCTATATACGTTATTAAGTCCGATAGTTATTTGATGATATCAAAATGTTATCATCCTATTTCGCTTTCAGATCAACAGTTTTGATCCATGCTGGCAAGATATCCTTAAATCCTATCTAAATGACTCCGTGGTTCAGAAGGCATTGAAGGCGAAACCTACATCATGGGATTTATGCAGGTAGAATTAATATATATACACATACGTAGACGCTAGACTAATATGAATCATATTTTGATAACTAGAAAACTAATCACATATCTTTTTTGAAAAACATTCAGTCATGTTATCACAGAGTGGAATGAAAGTTCCAGTACCATCCTCCCAGTAATCAAATACCTGATCGAAAACAATCAACGGATTTGGGTATTCAGGCAAGCTATACCAACACTATGGATATATAATTAAGTTCATAATTTAAAAACAGTCAACAGTTGATAATTTCTTGTATCGTGTTTGATTATGCGCGCAGTGGGGATTTAGATGCACTAGCTCCAGTTACTTCTTCTAGGTACGCAATCAACACTCTTCAACTTCCTATCGAGACAGCTTGGCGGCCATGGTACCACAATAAGGAGGTGATCACAAAACTCTCTTGCTTGTTCAGATTATCATTGAACAAAAAGTTAGAAGTGTCATTATAAAATATTTTATAAGGCCACTAACATGAATATTTGATAATAGGTTGGAGGATATTTAGAGCAATACAAAGGATTGCTTTTGATAACTGTTAGGGGCGCAGGCCATACTGTTCCGAGCTACCAGCCACAACGTGCATTGGCCTTGTTCTCTTCGTTCCTCGGAGGGATACTCCCACCTTCCTCATAAGCCTTTAAGGTTCCATTATAAGTCTACTTTCGCGTGAACAAAAACTGACAACAGCTCAGTTGTCAAATTGTTCGTTACTTCAGTTGAAGAAATTTAGTGTGTTTTTCACAATGTTTCTAATTTATTATCATATGTATTTGCTACACATGTGTGTTTCTCTTTTGCCAACTCTATATTGTCTGGTCTACTGCTTTAGATCAATCCTCTTTTCAGAAAACTGTTTTCTGGTCGTTTCGCACTTTGTTTCAAAATCTGTTACTGCCGTTAAAGCCATATCAGATTATTATTTATCAATTTTGAAACATAAAACAACATTGAGGATTGCTAGTAGTTAAAATGCGCTATCATATAAAAGGTTACCAGCTTAACATTGACTTGCATATTATATAATGCGTGCGATTAATTGTTTATGGGTGATTAAGGATTGGTAGTTAAAATGCAATAATCTAAACATAAAAAGTGATGGAACATAAGACTTAAATATAACGTTTTACTGTCACGACATGTTTGTTATTTATAAAAATGTTTCTTGAGATGTCTACAAGGTGTGGTCATCAGGGTCAAGGAAGCTAGGGGAGCTTTTCATTTGTAATATATAATTCCAAAAGACATTTGACCATATAGGTTTTTGGACGATAACCATTATAAACTAGTTCTACACCTATCGCAGTCCAAGTATCAAATGTAATGACGTAAAAAAACGTATTTTTAACTTACTTGTCCGTTAACTTAGTGTCACAAAATAGTCTTTTTCAATAGAAAATGTAAATAAATTATCATTGGTAAATTGATTTAAAAGAGTGAGAATAAGGGGGATTGTGCGTTGACCCTTCATCCACTTTAGTCTATATGAGTTTGAATGAGCTTTTGGCAATGATACATCAAAGTGAAATAAAAACTATTTCCTTTCATCACAACAATGATGCAGACCAAATCAGCATCGATCGAAACTGATAAAACCATCTTCTAATTGAAACCAATAATACATTATAAATCTAAAATTTAGGCTTAGTGTCATAATGACAGAAATGATACATGCCCTAGCTAGTGGTTAAGTACTTCTTTTCACACACAGATGTCCTCTGTTAGAATCTTTCAATACCACTTTGACTAATAACATAAACTACCCTAGACTTTGTTTCAAACTTGATCAAGTTGTATTCACTTTAACCACGTTTGAGAACAGATAACGTCAACTTAGATTTGATAAATGGATTCGATCAACCATATTATAATTTGTATATGGACTTAACAGTATATATGGTTCTCCTATGCTGACTAATTGAAGGTGTGATATGTTAATTCATGATTCTAAAACAATGTGCATAGTTCAAACAGCTAGGAGATTAATTATAGTTAATGTTTAGGTTTGAACATCATCTAGTGTAACTAATTATTATATGTGTATGAGTATAAATCATATGAATTGGATCTCATAACAAGTATTAATAATATGAAATTTGTTTGACAAGGTTACTTAGAAACAATGTAAGCAATGCAAAAGAAAATAAAAACACACTACATTTCTTCAACAAAAGCAACAAATTGGGTCAGATTTAGACACCAACTATTTGACATCTGAGCTGTGTCAAACTTGTTCACAAGAAAAGTAAACCTATAAAATTAAGCAGTCATATGTTTAAGAGGAAGGAGGGAGTATCCCTCCGAGGAACGATGAGAACAAGGTCAATGCACGTTGTGGCTGGTAGCTCGGAACAGTATGACCTGCGCCCCTCACAGTTATCAAAAGCAATCCTTTGTATGCTTCTAAATACCCTCCAACCTGTTAACCATGATTTCATTTTAGTGGCCATATATAAAAATTATTTATAATGTGACATGTAACTTTGGTTTTATAAGATTAATCTGAATAAGCAAGTATGTGAGTACCTCCTGATTGAGGTACCATGGCCGCCAAGGTGTCTCGATAGGAAGCTTGAGAGCGTTGATTGAGTACCTTGAAGCCGTAATTGGAACTCGCGCATCTACATCCCCACTGCATAATCAAGATAAACACAATCATGAATTATTCATAGTTTTGATTTTGGAACTTAATTACCAAAAGTCATCCATAGTGGCAGTAATTAATGCTTGCCTGAAAACCCAAATCCGTTGGCCATTTTCAATAAGATATTTGATTATTGGGAGGATGGTCGGCGCACTGTCGTTCCAGCTTGTGATAACATTACTGGATGTTTTTACCACAAACACCTTGTAATTAGTTTTAAAGTTGTGATAACATGGTTCATGTACATGAAGATTTATCTACTAATTCTACCTGCATAGATCCCATGATGTAGGTCTCACGTGCAATGCCTCTTGCACAGTGGAGTCATTGAAATAGAATTCAAGGAGATATTGCCAGCATGGATCAAAATTGTTAATCTGTAAGAAGGAGATCGATCAATATTAGATGATATCTTGATCTGTACCAGTTGTTACCACATATTGGTGACTGAATGTATGTAGAGGGCTTACAGAACCAGGTATAGCAGAGGTATTTCGTTGGGGTGGGGTCAAGCAAACGGGAGCATATATGTTATATATATCAATCTCTCCCGCCTCCTCCCAAGCTTTATCTGTAGCATTACCACATATATCGGATGTAGATTCACTACCAAAATCACAGTATTTGACGATAGCATCATGTGTCGTATCTGAATATAGAGCATGAGTCCACCAATAATCATACATTCCTTGCAAACTTGTTTCATCATCAATCCATGCATTTCCTATCTGCAGATATTAAACCAAGATCAATTCTATTCATTTGTTTAAAGAGTAATAAACAGTATAAAGGTTCAAATTTGTCCAAGAAATATTTAAGATGTGTTTGTGAAGAGAACATACCGCGATCCCTTTCAGATTGATGACTGTCTGATTTGTTTTCTTATTATTGACAAGGACGGTGTATGCAAGTTGAGGAACATAGTGTCCGGCATAGCTTTCTCCACTTATATAGAAATCACGAGTTTTGTACTGAGGGAATCTCTCGAGCCAGTTAACAAGAAAAACATAAGCATCATCAGCTGTGTTCTTGTCACCAGATTTATCATAATCAGAAGATGTATTTGAATATGAGAAACCAACTCCAGCAGGTGACTCAAGAAACAACATATTTGCAACTGCACCAATAATTAATTATATTAAACTATTGCTGTCTAATAAGCTAGGGAACATGAAAAAAAAAAGTTGATAAGATCTAACCATTGCTCCATGCATAATCATTCTTGAAGAGGGTTTTCCCATCACTGTTAATTCTAAACGGTCCTAGTTCTGACATTGCCCCGATCAAGGAAGAACATCCAGGTCCTGTCAAAGTATAGCCATTGATGTCATTCGACAATGATTATTAAAACTAAGTTGAAAATGTTGGTTCTTGATTCATCAAAAGCTTGTGGCCATATACATGCATTTGTGTTAGTTAATTAGCTACCTGATATCGTTGTAATAAATAAATATTAAGGGGAAAAATTACCTCCGTTTAGCCACAAGACCAATGGTTTGGTTGAAGAATCAGTTGGAGACTCAACAAAATAATAGAAAAGAGCCCTGCCAGCATTTGGATTGACAGTAACATATCCGGAGTACTGATTAATATTGACACCTGCAGGTTGGCCTGGCAATGCGACAATCTTGTCGAGTTGTGCCAGACCGTCTTGAGGTGCAATGTAAACCGGAGAATACTCATCAGTAGCTTCTTCTGAAGCAATCCATTTATGGGGAACAGGTGAGTTTCTTGATCTTTTGGATTTTAGCAATTCAAAAAGCCTTTTGGCCTGAATATCAGCATTGCTCAACTCAAACAATGCCAAAAGGCAAAATATTGCTATAAGCTTAAACATCTTGCTTTTTTACTTTCTAGTCCCATTTAGGTGCTTGTATATATAGCATACGAGGCGATAAGTTCTAAGCGCTCTTTTATCTTATTATGATTAGTATGTATGATATCAGTATTTCAGAAAGTGTTAAATTATAGTCTTTGGGGAAATAAGTATTTCAGAAAGTGTTAAACGTTCGCTTTTTATATACCTATGATGCAGGCACTTTCGTAAGTATGTTTTCGGAGTTGACTCAATTATAATCCCAAAATATATTGTTTGGGCACCTTATTGTTGTATATGAGAAGAACTGGTCATACTAAAATAATTTGAACAATGGTAGATTATGTCTTTTCTAACGTCTCAATTCTTAATGTCTCTTTCTGAATAAAAAAGATAAACATAATACATAAAAGATACTACTTGAAATGATTAAAAACATGTGATGCTAGAAGAAAAGTTAAGTTTGTGTTAGCAACTTGAATTAAAACCAAATAGTTGTTTGATTGTTTCTGTGGTGGTGGGGCATGAAATGTCTTTGTAGTGCTCAATCGAGTTAAACAAGATATCGAAGTTTCGAATATATAATGGTGGTAATCATCATGCATATTCAATGCATGTGTATATCAAATGATGCAGGGTATGAACAGGGGCGGACCCAAACAGTGGGGGAACCGCCCTTTAAACTTATTTTAGTGTTATACATGCGTGAAAATCACGAAGGCAAAAAGTTCTTCGTAAATTTTTGTAATTGCCCCCTTTAAACTTGTGAAGCCTTTAAGAAACCAAGTGAAAAGCAAAGAGAAAAATGAAGATTGTGAAGACATCACTACCATTGTAGTGTGGTGTTTTTTTATTTTTGGTACATGTAATATTATTATATAGTTATAGCCAAATGGTCATAAAAAAAATCTCCCTCCCCCATCCATAAAATAAGGTGTTGAAAATTGCTTATAGGTTAAAAAATGTTTTGGAATACAAATAAACATATTTCATTTTAACTTTTTAATAGGGTTAAAAAACTGTTACAAATTAAAGCCATATAAATCTATCTTTTTAATAGTTTTTGGCTTTTTAATACATATTTCTAGAACTTATTAACTTTTTCACCACAAAAGCTAATGAACACATATTTTTTATAAACTTCTTTTGAAAAAGTCATAAGTCAATAAATATTTTTGACTAAAAACACTTTTTGTTAAATACAGTAAGCAAGTTCATAATAAAAACATATATTTACTAACAGTGGTTAAATGAAATACTAACTATGTTCGCTCCTTACGATATAAAACAAGAAGTTTAGTTAACAATGATCATAATGGGTGAAATAAATCCGTCTAAACTGGTTCATTGGATTTCAGACGGTTCAATATGTAAGCCACTGCCCTAGTTAAATCGAGTTTTATCGTAAACATTGAGTTAAAACTCTAAGCGACGTTAAGCAGTAGCCTTTCAATCCCGTTTGCGAACTCCTGTATACCTTATTCACGATCACTTTGACATCTACTCGGACTTGTTTGTTGGCCCATAGCCCAAATAAAACACTTAATGGGCCGACCTAAAAGTTATATTTGACCCATAATGACGCATATATAAGGTTTACGGGTTCAAGTGTTCAACAAACAGTATCGTAAATCCTAAAATTGAATTGTTTGATCGTGAAGTTTCACTTAAGCATGAAAACGTGGGTTGTTGTTACACGTGTAGAAGGTAGAGTTATTATATAAAGTGTAAAAATGATATAAAGTGTGAAAAAAAAAAAAATAAACCAAAAGGTTAAAAAATGCTTAGGAGACATTGTTCCCCAAGTCGTCATTCTTAAAAAAAATAAACCAAAAGGTTAAAAAAACAACTAGCTTTTTTATTTTGTGTTTTTTTTTAGAGTAAACTGCAGATAGTCTATGTGTTTAATTACTTTTAACATGTTTAGTCTCACCTTAATAGTTTCAGTCTTTGTGATTTTTATTTATAACAGAAATGTTTCCGAACACTAATCCCATCCAACTTTCCATTAAATCACCCCATGTGTCCTGCACATTAGGAGTAAAAATATTATGACTCTCTCTTTTATCTAGCTCAACATATAGGTTAACACTTTTATTTAGTCGCATGTCAAAAAGAGTGAAAAAAATGACATTTTTACTACGCACGTGAGGGAGAATTAACTAAAAATTGGACGAGTTAGTGTTCGGAACCATTTCTGTTAGAAAATTAAATCAAAAGGACCTAAACTATTAAAGGTGGAACTTAATCTGATAATGGTATCAAAACATAGAGAGAAAAAATGCAATTTACTTTTTTTTTTTTTACTTTCATTGCGTTTTTTTAAAATTTTTTACACAACAAAAAACACAATGAAAACGACGGTTTTTTTATTTTTTTGTTTTTTAAGGAGTGCAATATGAGAAACAAGGTCTCCGAAGTACTTTTTTAAATTCGATTTATATTTTGAGTTATAATTTTTTATATGTCATTGTCTTTTTTTACCATTGTGTTCTTTTCACGGTACTTTGTATCAAAAAATCTCTTTGTTGTGTAAGTGCACATTATACGAAGTGTCATGGAAAATCCAAACCATGTTTTATTAGTAAGATTTATACCGTTTGGTATTACATGGGAAACTTATATTCCAATTGTAAGGTGGTTTAGTATGGAGGAACCGAAAACTATCTTTAAAAGCAGTTCTCGTTCAAGCAAAGCAAATGTTCCATTGGAGTTTTTTATTTGATGGTTAATGTAACTTTGTTGACCCTTATTAACCTTGCATTGGCCAAGCCCGAGTCGATGATGAGGACTTATATCCCCCGTCAAACTCATAATGGGGGCCAACTTGCTTATGTTAATCTTCATTGAACTTTTTTTTTATTAATTAGATTTTTGTGTCACTTATTACGGATACAAACATGAAACACCTTTTGCTTGAGCTCTGTCCAATTAGTTTGAGCTACCCGTGACCAATTTGTGCACAACTTAGTGAACGGATCATAATGTTCAATGAAAAAATATTATAAACTACATTGTTTTTTTTTATCGACGTATATTGTTTACAAACTTTTGTAAGAAAAATAGAAAGGCATGTTAAATTTATATGCTTAAAAAGCTATTGATCGACTCTTGTGATATAAAACAGAAAGTAAGTTTGTTTTTAAAGGTATATCGGTTCAATTTAAAAATAGTATTATCATTCCTAAAATCATGTCACAAAATCCTATGAAAATCAGTCCTTTGACTAAGACAAAAAATACTTCACCGAAATTGTCTTCACCCAAAAATCCAGTACATAGCGTTGTTTTCATGGAAATGCATAGTCTAATTTCCTAATATTGTTTCGTGAATAACAATTGTTGTTTGTATCTTGGCTAGTTTTAGCGTGACTTACTATTTAAGACCTAGCAGTACGTGTGTCGGACTTTCGTTTCAATGTTACGCAAACATTTGATAACACTTACAAAATGCATTATTCAGATCACAAGAACGATAGCTCCTACAACGACTTTGTTGTATCACATGAGCATAAATTTTGAGATCGCGCCACCAGTCTGTTTCTTTATTCACCTCAATCATTTCCCCTGCATTTAACAACAAAACAAGAACATGTATAAATGTTAATGTAAATGACTCAAATGCTAACATATTAAAGTAATAATAATTAAACTTATACATTTTTAACAACTGGTCTTGGACAATGGAAGTGACACCATATAACAAAGACGTAGGACATGTAGAATAAGTCACCACTGGCATATCTGAAGGTAGCGTAGGCACGGAAGTTTCGCAGTTGAGTACTTGAATAACTTGCCTCATAGACGGACGAAAGTGAGGGTCGGGGTGTGCACACCATAACCCTACAGTCATCAATCGCTTCAGTTCTTCCTGATCAAAATCCGAGCCAAGACGTGGGTCTGCAGCTTCCACTAGACGTTTCGTCCCGTGGAGCTTCCAAATCCATTCTACTAATCTTATTTGTGTATCATCCTCTGTGTATACAAAAGTTTTTCTCCCACTAGCTATTTCCAGCGCAACAACTCCAAAGCTATAAACATCAGATTCCTTGCTTACTTTTCCGGTTACTATACATTCCGGAGCCATGTAACCCATGGTTCCTGCAAGCAATGTGGTCTTTGAGCCTTTTTCGTGTTCAACCAACTTCGCTAAACCGAAATCACCAAGCTTTGGATTGAAATTTGCATCCAACATCACATTGCTCGATTTAATATCTCTATGCAAGATACATTGCTCCCATTCATTATGAAGATACAACAACGCAGAACTTAGGCCGTTCACAATCTTGTATCTTGTGTCCCATGTCAACAAGCTTTTTTCCTTGAAGAGGTGTAAATCTAAACTTCCGTTTTCCATAAACTCGTAGACAAGTAGGAGATCTCTATTCTCGTGACACCAACCAATGAGTTGCACCAGATTTCTATGTCTCAATCGGCTAATGATCCTTATTTCTGCAGCATACTCCTTAATCCCTTGTCTAGAACTCTTTGAAACCCTCTTAACCGCAACGTATGTGTTACAATCTTTAAAGAAACCTTTGTAAACACCGCCAAAACCTCCTTCCCCAAGCTTATGGTTCTCTGCGAAGTTACCAGTGGCTCGGGCTAATTGTTGGAAGGAAAATCTTTTAGGGCCAATGCCCATTTCAAAGTCATGGTTCATGATCTCAACATCAAATTCATGTTCCTCCTCTTCATCTTCTAAGTTTTTCTTCTTTTTCCATTTCCACAAAACAACAGGAAGCACAACCAGAATTAATATAATCGTAAC
Source organism: Tagetes erecta (assembly GCA_030867185.1). NCBI lineage: Eukaryota > Viridiplantae > Streptophyta > Magnoliopsida > Asterales > Asteraceae > Tagetes > Tagetes erecta. The sequence continues at coordinate 10,844,788 of CM061492.1, read as the reverse complement.
CCACACTCCAACGATCAATCTCGCCTTGTAGTCTTTGACATTCAGTGATATATCTGAACTATGAAAACTCCAAGATCTTACGACATGTCTTTGGTTAGAAAAATCTCTACTCCCAGCTGAAAACCCGAAAATAACCCATTGAGGCAAGTGTTTCCTGAGATCAACCGTGTAAGCGAGTTCATCTTGAGTTACAACTGTATCGTTTTCAAAACCAGTGAAGGAAACTGTAAGTTTTTTAGAAACTGAATCATATGTGATCCAAGCTTGACACACTCCCCCATCAGGTACATTACTTAGCCATTTTTTATACGTAACAGTAGCAAGAGAGCTAATGCTAATACCCACTCGATCGTCGTTAGACACCGATGGATCCCAACGAGGGTTACCAGAAGCAAGAAACCTGACTGCAACAAACCTGGTGGATGCTTTCAAAGACGTGACGTCAACCGGAAGGCCCATGGCATCCCCACCGGTTATGACAGAATTATTCTGAGCTAGAAAGAATGTGAGGCCACCACCATACTTGGTTGCATGGTTTGAATCAATAACAAAGGTGAAATTGGTAAAGAAGCTTGCAAGCTCGCCGGATTTATGGTCCCAAAGATGAAGTGGTCTAATGTACTTGGCTCGTCCTCCTATCCCCCACCCCGGGGGACCAACGTCCCCTGGGGTGAGTTGGATTCCATTGTTAGAGATATAAGACGCGTCACCTTCGGTAACTATATCAAGATTCTCACTCTCTGGACCAATATGCGTCAAATTGAAGGTAACTGAAGCTGCTGCATAATTATTAGGAAAAAAAATGACAAGGAAGGAAGTGATCAAATATGTTGTAGAGAATATTGCCATTAGCTAGTGTTGGAAATGGCCGGTATAATATTTTCCAAAACGCCATATCTCGATCTTATACACAATTCAAGTTTTGATTTTGTATCACATGTTCATTGATATATGAATATGTTATATTCTCCTCACACCATGAAACAAATTAATATCCGATTACAATGCAATGAGCTAGCTAAGATGGAACTTTCGATAAAACAATATATATAAAGTATTATCATGTTAATTTATATTAAATGTATAACAAATTTTGGAATGAAACAAAATGGACGATTGAGCTACGATGCCTACCACTATTTCATTATATGTATTTAACCATTGAAATAAAGCTACTCAAACTAGCTCTGACGTTATAACTTATTCTTTTCTCATATACATACATGCTAAGTTAGCATGCAACATCTTTTTTACTTATTTTTTAAGGTCATGTCTATATAACCCATGTGAGTGACAAAATAAAGTGCGTTTTCTCACAAGGGATGGGTAAAAACACAGAATGATTTGTTTGTTGAAATCAGGATTTCATATCACAGGATTGAATCATCACAAGATTAACACCAAAAACATGATTTCATTGAAACAATATATGTTTACATTGTATTGAAAAGAGACAAATTGAAAGTGCAATTGAGTACCTATTTATACTAATCCTATGACCGTTATATGATTGTCATCCTCAACTGTCGCCTTCAACAGTCGGGTTCTTTCATGAAACGGTCGTGTGTCGATCTTCTTGTTCCTTCAACCATCGTGACTTTTGTTGTGAATACGATGGTTTCTTTCTTAAACCTAATTCCATATCTACTAATCTAATCCCTGAACTATATATTGTAACTAATACAAATATAACATTAATACAACTTTGTGTTATTTCCAAATAACACCTTAAACGTTTCCTAATTAGGCTTATACAATCCTTTTGTTTTAATAGCATTCCGATTCTTCATTCTCTATGTTGTTATATATACAAACATCAAAGATCTTGTTTATGTTTGTTTCACACAAACCCAATATATTAATTTGTATCGTAAAAACATCATGTTTTCTTTTTCTGATAAAAAAATATTGATGATTTTAGTGCCATCAATGTCATTTTATGATTAAGACAACTACATATAAACTTACAAAATTACATATTTCCTTTACACATAAGACATGATTTTATTCCCTTGAGAACACAACGCCCCAACAAAACATTGTCATACAGGCTTCTATAATGATCAATCATGACCATAATACGCAAAAATCTGATATACAGGCATAAAACGGTCATTGCATAGTGCAGTACAAGTTGGTGCTGCTGAAGTAATGTTATACTTATGTTACACACAAAATACACATAAATTTCACTATGGTCTAATTGGATCCAATAATACATCACAACCAACAATCTTATTATATTGAGACCTTTATCAAGTTGTTAAAATCAAGAAGAATAAGAACAGCATGACCATCAAGACCAAAATTCACGGTTTTTGATCGCATACCCGCCTGTTTCCAGCTTGGGATTGCTCCATTGGTAATCAAGAGTCCACTTTTCATATGTACAATCCACAAAATTATAGTAACCACCATGGAGAGTAAGCAAGCCTTTTGCCACCCGTTCTTCAATCCATGGGTATGTAAGCAAGTTCAACAGTGAATTATTTATTGATTCCTGGAAAGTTGCATAAAACTCAATGTCATTAGAAAACATTTAATTTCTTAGATACAAGAAAAAAGCACTTCGACTTTTGAAGTTGCAGGCAAAAGGTCAAACCAACAACATTATCTTGTTAGATGTAGCAGTCAGTGTAAAGTTCGATGTATTATTTATCAATCTTCGCAGTACATTACACATATCAAATGAAGATTGGGATTTTAGTTTGCCTGACCTTAAAAGTCAAATAGCAATTTGACTATTTTGAGGCTAGAGTGATGGTCTTTATCAAAGTGAATAAAATGTTTCATATTATAATAGAAACCATAATCATAAGTACCTTTTCACAGTGTTTGCACTGCTGGTCAAAGCTGAGGTTAGAGGTAGTGGCCTTTGTGGTTGATCTTGCTGCTTTTCCTACCACCACCCAATTCTTGATAAAGCTACTGAAAAGCAAGTAGGCATATGAGACACTCTGTTGAGAGCAAACAATGACACGAAAAAAATCGTAGAATAAAAAAATGAAGAAAAAAGTGTTATGTAAGCCAAACCTTGAATTTTCCTCATCCTCCATGCTCATGAGAGCCTGGATGCCTCCACAACAGCTATGTCCAGTCACCAGTATATTTTCAACCTGCAATTAGTTTTACTCAAATTCAACTGGCTAATCATATAATATATTCTCAATTCAAAACATGAGCATCAATAACATCGTTTTACGTAGATAATAATTACAAAAACAATACTTGAGATGGCAAAATGGTCAAAAGGACGAAACATGTCATCTTGACCGGCACACTTCTGTGTCAATTTCTTTATTTTCATATATACCTAATATGTTAATAATCCCATTTTCAAAATAACTTGATCTGCGATAGGGTAACCCATCCTCTGTGTCAATAACTTGACTCACTTGACACGTTTCCTTCTTAGGCAATTTTTTTTTAGTTTGACCCAGATAGAACATAAACCAAACGACATATTCATGAATAATGAGTCCAAAATGGCTACCTCAAAATCAGTCTTAAGTCTTAAGGATAAACTAATCACCAAAATTGATGGAGAAAAAATTCAAAACAAGACCATCATGTAAAGGTTTTAACTCTGAACTAGCTTGAGTGCGTTGAAAATTGCAAAGTGTGCCAATCACTTGATTTAACATAAAAAAACCTATTATGTGCATGCCAATATACTTACTTGAAGAGTATTCACAGAAAACTCAAGTGCAGCATTTGTTTCACACGGTCCATTCTGCACATGAAATTAGAAAGACCATAATGACTTCTACCTCTCAAAGAATAAAAAATTGAAAGTCAATTTAGCTTCTAAAAATGTATGCCAGCTCATGAAAAAGGTAAATTAAGCTTAACTTCAAACTCATCCCAATATATTATCAAGAAAAGAAAAAGGAAAATCAGTGAAGTGAAAAAAAAATGTTGCTAACGTATAGAATACCTCAAATGGTGGAACAAGATTCGCCACATTACGGACAACAAATGCTTCACCAGGTTGAAATCCTAGAATATACGAAGGGCAAACTCTTGAATCAGCACAAGAAATCACCAGGAACTGTTTTTGAAGTTGTCAGTAAGCAAAACAGTCACAATAAGGCTGAACAATTACTAAGACATAATGATCAGTAATAAATAAACACCTTTGGGGCTTGTGCTTGAGCAAGTTCTTGATAGTGCTCTAGGTTTTCCCTGTTGAAGAATTGTGATGAATGTTATTTGAAGCAATAAAGTATATTCAAAACTTTTTGGTCAAAGATAATGGCCACATACAAGTATTTCTGTTTCTTAAAACTCAAGAATCTGTTCTTCATCTCGGTGAACGAAAGTCTGTCATCATCAGAGTTCTTGATAAGGTTTGGTGTAGTTTCTGAAGTTTCTTGAACCAGAGCTGCCTGATCCCTCGAGGCTTGCAATCTCAAAGCCAGATTACTCCTATAAATGTGTAAAGTGGATTGTTTTAGAAAAAAACAGTACATATTTCATAGTAAGCTGAAGTGATAATTAGCCCTTGTGGATAACATAAACCAAAATAAATACACGCTTATCTCTTGGGTTCAATCCCGAAGGTTGCATTGATGTCTGTAATCTTAAAAATATGTCTTTCCTATAAATAAATCATCAAACAATCCCATCAGAAACTTGTGACACATGAATCAAGTGGTTATTACAATTAGATCCAGTTAAGCTTATCCACGAAAAGAAAGAAGTTGATAGGGTCTGTTGGCCATACGGATCTTCATTGACTCAAATCAAACACAAACATACGAACATAACTCACAAACTACTTTCTGTATTATGAATCTGTTAACTATTTACATACCCTTAACATCGTATATGTAGGTTCACATATGAACCGACATGTCTGTTCATAAACAGACAGACATAACTACCTTAAACTGTCGCTAACTTCCAGACTGTCAAAACTAACATAAAACCGTTAGCTACCATAACCAACATAACCTTTAAACTGATCTAACTGCCATAGCTATATTTAACTAATATTCAGTTATAAGCTTTGAGCTTGACACACTAGATTTAGCTCACATGGATATAAAGAAACTATAAATCAACAGAGGTAGACACAAAGTTAAGATCTATGTGAAGAATAAACAGAGGTAGCTAAAAATTAAAGATTTGAAGAACAGTTCTTACTGACATTCTAAAATGAAGATCCAACTGTTTGTACAAACTGGGTTGGTTTATGGTACCAAGTGACATGATCATATATAGAATAAAGTTCTGTTAGCGTATATCAGAAGCTCACAAACAATGAATAATTAAAGAATAAAGTAACAATATTTAGCAATATGCATCAAGTAAAGTAGGAATATTTTTATAAAATCCCAATTAAAGTATAAACCCATTATGATAAACACATGACTTACTTGGAAGAATTTAGAAATCCCAAGTGGGTTTGCTCAATTTCTGAAAAGTTCATCTTGGAATTAGAGATCTAAAACAAAAACAAGTGACACAAACATTTCATCAAACACCTTATCTGCATCCCAAATAGAGAGATAAATAGGGTGAGAGATTACAGTTGATGTTGATCTGGGAAGCTCCGATTTGTAAAGATGTGAAGATCGGAGAATTGAGTGGGCCATTTTGAAAGAAATTTGTTGGTGGGTTTAATTACTGGTGTAAGGAAGAGATTCTTTTGCATCAAAAGACAGATGTGATGCATGGAATATATATGCAGGTGGTCGTGGCCAGATGAAGAACTATTGTTTCATCCCCAATAAAAGCGGAGATATCAATGTTAATAGCAAAGAATAAAAACCACTCTTAAACTATACTATAAAACTACATTTAAGATTACACCGCGCGTTACACGCAGTCGGGTCTTGCATATTTGACTTCGTCTTATGTGTTGAAAAAAAAGTCTCATGCCCCGTACGTTACGACGCAAAAACGTAATGTGTCACATGTTAAAAAACGATAAAATATCAAAAGTTAGAGGCAACACGATAACAATATTAAATTTGTACTATATGTCAAAGTAAAGTAAGAGAGCAAAGTCGAAAACTTATCAGAGGCTAAAATAGCAATTAGTAAAAGTCGTACTATGTGTCAAAGGAGTAAGAGATCAAAGTCAAAAACTCATCAAGAGCTCAAATGACAATTAATAAAAGTCGGAGACTAAAACCGTCAATGCGTTAAAAGTCGGGATTAAAACCGTTAATACGTTAAAGTAAGAAAAAATTAAAACGCAACGTGACGGGACGAGAGAGGCCGGTGCAAAGCACCGACCTTCCTTTTTAGGAAAGAGTATGCCTAGGATTTCAAGAAAGCTATAACAATTTATACTCCTCACCTCACGACATATAATCTAGAGATTTCGTGGCCAAGGGTCTTGCCTTGCCACATGATCGTGAGGTATGAGGATTGGGGAAAAAAAGAACCATTTTCTTAAAGTTTGATGAAGTGAGATAGCTAAAGAGAATACTCCCGTCCCATTAGAAGTGTCCATATTGCCTTTTTTAGTTGTCCCATTTAAAGTGTCCACCTTTAAAATTTATAGGTAAACTTCCAAATTTGCCCTTAATAACATAAAACAAACAATATGATGGACCCACAATAATAATTATTGTCAAGGGTATTATTGTCAAATGACAAACAAAAATACTCATCATTTAATGTGCCTAAAACTTTGTGATTTTCAAACTATGACACTTCTAATGGGACGGAGGGAGTAAATATTAAGGTTAGACAGAGTCAACATATAGCGTAATGATGTCTTAAAATATACACATTTTTTTACTTTATGTTTTAATGATATTGTAATAACTTGTTTTTTTAATAGCAACAATATCAATATATTAAAAAAGAAGTCATCAAGTAAAATATACAAAATTAAGAATGGCCACTAGCATAGACTAGACGGCCGTCACATAAAACTAAGCAACAACAAACAAAACTAAAACATTTTTAAGATGACATATATGTAAACCATGAGTTTTACACAAAAGTTTCATTCTTTTCTTGGTTGTTTATCCATAATGAGCTCCATATTTTGAAGTCATCAACTAACCGATTTGTATTTCATATCCTGTTGTTGAAAACTGTATCGTTGCAAGCGTTTCAAATGACTCACACAGCAGCGATGAAGAATAATTTGATTTTCTTTCTAGCTGATGTAGTTGTGCTGGTGTTGTTGTGATCCAGCAAACCTGCTATACTTCGGTTTTCTTCTAATTTAATTTTATTATTTTAATATTATAGTAGATTTTAAACATATTTTTTTATTTCATAACATTTAAAATATAGTATTGTATAAAGTTATGAATGCATCATACAAACATAAACATGTTTATACAATATATTAACACTTAGTATTTACTTTATCAAAGTAGTATGCACAAAGTCGAAGTGCACAATAAAAGGATCTTAGAAGTAAATTTTATGGAAGTGATATTTACCTTCATGGTTAAAAAAGTACAATTTAAGCACACCTGAATCTCAAGGAATCAAATACCATAAACACTTTTATGGTATCAGAGCAAAACATCCACAAAAACCCTAGCCGCCGTACACACCATTGATTACGATCATGGTTGACGGGGAGACACCATCACAGGGGTCAAGCAACACCAACAACGATTCCAGCAAAACCCCCCTACACCATGCATACACCGTAACCAACATAAACTCCAAAATACGAACGCTCGATGGCGTCAAAGTAACATACTCTGCTTGGGTTCGCTTGTTTGAAATCCAGGTAACCGCGTTCAAAGTTCTTGATCACATTGATGGCACCAAGCCACCGGATGCAGCAGATGACGAATACAAAGAATGGGCTTCCATTGATAACCTGGTGTTACAATGGATTTACAGCACACTATCGGATGAACTGTTTGCTAGAGTGGTTGCCGGAAAGCACATGACAGCCCGATCGGCTTGGACCCATGTCCAGTCGATTTTTCTAAATAATAAAAACGCCAGAGCAGCCGCTCTAACACATGCGTTTTCCAATCTACAGTTGACCTCATGCGTATCTCTTGATGCGTATTGCCAAAAACTGCAGGATCTCTCCAACCAGCTAGCCGACGTAGATCATCCGGTGACCGAATCTGGTCTTGTTCTTCAACTTGTTAGAGGATTGCCTAAGGAATACGAAGTGGTTGGTTCACTAATCAACCAGCAAAATCCCTCGTGGGATGAGGCTCGTAACATGTTGGATCTGGAGTTGCAGCGACAAAAACATCTTAATCCACCACCATCGGTTCTAGTTGCACCAACTGGACACCGAGATAACTCAAGTCATTCATCTAGCAACAACAACTACAAACCTACGGGGTACCAAGGTAAAAACTACGATCCCAACTATCAGGCAAATCGTGGTCGAGGTTCATCTCAGCGGGGTCGTGGTGGTCGCAATTCGCAGCGTGGGGGCAGGGGTGATCGTGGTGGTTATCCACCGCAACAACAACAATGGTACAACAACAACAGTTCGTGGACACCACCTCCATCGCCCTACCCCACCGCAGCCCACCCATGGAACGGTCCACAACAGCAGTCAGGCACTAAATGGCCCACAGCCCATGGAGCCCAACAGCAACAGTTTCATTATGCTGCCAACATGGGCCAGCAGCACCAGCCCCCTTCCGGCCCGCCACAACAGCTTCCCTCAGGCCCACAGTTTGCACAGCACAACCCAACTTCAGCATCTGGCCCGTTTCCTGGTTACACTGATTATGGTCCGAACGAGCTTGCTCAAACGATGCAGCAGGTCCACCTGACTGCTAATGATCCGTGGTACATGGACACCGGGGCATCCTCTCACATCACTGCTGATCCAGGTAAGATCTCTACACCCATGTCATCTAGTCCTATAAATTCTATTTATGTTGGGAATGGTCATTCACTACCAATTCATGGATCTGGCCACCATATACATCCCACACCAACCCGCACATACTCCTTAAACGACATCCTTTTTTCCCCTAACATAATCAAAGACCTTTTATCTGTTAGAAAGTTTAACATTGATAATAATACAACAATTGAATTTGATCCATATGGTTTTACTGTGAAGGATCTCGAGACTGGAGCTCATATTTCTCGCCACAATAGTTCGGGGGAGCTATATCCATTCACGCCTTCATCTATCCAGTCTGCTTTTGTTGCTTCAATAACTGATCAATGGCATAACCGCTTAGGACATCCCGGCGACTCTCTTTTGAATTTACTTCGTACCCGTTCTTTTATTCCATGTAATAAGACTTCAGTTTCATCTTTATGTCACTCTTGTCAAGTTTCTAAGAATAAACGTTTACCGTTTTATGATTCAAATTCATTTACAATTAATCCATTTGATATAATTCATTGTGATTTGTGGACATCACCAATTCAAAGCAAAAGTGGGTATAAATATTATATGGTCTTAATTGATAATTTCACGCATTTTGTTTGGATATATCCACTAAAATTCAAATCTGAAACATTTGCCAATTTTGCAAAATTTCACAAATTTGTCTCAACCCAATTTAATTGCAAAATCAAATCTTTTCAATGTGACTTAGGGGGTGAGTTTGACAATCATGCGTTCAAAACATTTGCCGCCCAACATGGGCTCACTTTCCGCTTCTCTTGTCCTCAAACATCACAACAAAACGGTCGGGCGGAACGCATGATTAGACGACTAAACGACATAGTTCGAACCCTCTTATCCCATGCCCATCTACCACCGTCTTTTTGGGTCGAGGCATTACACACTGCCACGTATCTTCATAACATACTACCTACCAAACGCCTAAACTTTTCCACACCACACTTTGCCCTTTACCTCCGCCATCCCTCCTATGATCACTTACGAGTCTTCGGTTGTGCCTGTTACCCCAACACCTCCGCCACCGCTCCACATAAGCTTCACCCCCGCTCTATGCGATGCATATTTCTTGGTTATCCGTCTGATCACCGCGGGTATCGGTGCCTTGATCCATCAACTGGTCGTATTCATATTTCTCGTCATGTCATATTTGATGAGTCATCGTTCCCTTACAACGATCCACCTACCTCGAATCTGTACTCGTTTCTTGATGACCCGCTCGTCTTTCCCCACTCACCGATCCAAACAGCCCCACCTCCACAAAATAACCCAACAATACCAACTGGCCCAATCCTACCAACTAGCCCACCAACTAGCCCACATCACCCCCCAACCGCTGGCCCACCGTCTCCCCCTTCACCCGCCAACTTCGATCCAATCCAACACAACTCACCTCCATCAGAACCCCCGTCCCCTTCCACCGAACCCCAGCCACAACCTACCCACTCTCACCATCCTATGACCACTCGCGCACGCGCGGGTATCTCCAAACCTGTTAATCGCCTCAACCTCCACACTACCACCGTTTCCCCTGTTCCAACCAATCATAACACTGCCCGGTCAGATCCAAATTGGTTTAATGCCATGAACAATGAATATAGAGCTTTAATGGACAATGATACTTGGGAACTTGTGCCTCGTCCGACCAACCACCCCATCATTCGTTGTATGTGGTTATTTAAACACAAATTCAAAGCGGACGGGGCACTAGAACGCTACAAAGCGAGGTTGGTTGTTAATGGAAAATCACAAACAGTGGGTATAGATTGTGATGACACGTTTAGTCCGGTTGTTAAACCTGCGACCATCCGTACAGTGCTAACTATTGCAGTGTCAAATTCTTGGCCGATACATCAATTAGACGTCAAAAATGCTTTTTTACATGGCGATCTAAAAGAAACTGTCTTTATGCACCAACCTCCGGGGTTTGTTGATCCTCAAAACCCGTCGTTTGTTTGTCGCCTCAAGAAGTCTTTGTATGGTTTAAAACAAGCCCCTAGAGCATGGTACACTCGCTTTTACACCTTTATCGCTTCTCACGGTTTTGTGCGAAGCTCGTGTGACAATTCACTGTTTGTGTATAACGATGGGGTTAACCGGGCATATCTTCTCTTGTATGTTGACGATATCGTGGTAACAGCATCTAGTGACCAACTCCTACATACCATCATTCAGACCCTTTCGCTAGAGTTTGCCATGACCGACTTGGGTTCCTTGCATCATTTTTTGGGTATTACTGCCACTCGTACTGGCACTGGTTTATTTTTGTCACAGGAATCTTATGCAAAGGACATTCTACATCGCGCCGGGATGGATGATTGCAAACCAAGCGCCACACCGGTTGACACTGCTTCTAAATTAGCTGCTGATGATGGGGTACTACTGCCGGATGGAACGCTTTATAGGGCTCTTGCGGGGGCATTGCAATATCTCACTTTCACTAGGCCTGACATTACATATGCTGTGCAACAAGTTTGCTTGTTCATGCATGCACCCCGTGAGCCTCACTTTGCCTTCATGAAACGCATTTTGCGTTACCTGAAAGGTACTTTAAACTATGGCATAAATTTGACTCCTACGAAGACAGTGGCTCTCACAGCTTACTCAGATGCAGATTGGGGTGGGTGCCCTGACACGAGACGTTCAACGTCCGGATACTGTGTTTTTTTGGGAGATACGTTGATCTCATGGTCGTCCAAGCGACAAGCCACTATATCGCGTTCCAGTGCCGAAGCCGAATATAGAGGGGTCGCCAATGCGGTTGCCGAAACAACATGGTTACGTAATCTATTGTTTGAGCTACACATTCCGGTTCCTAAAGCAACCATTGTTTATTGTGACAATGTCTCAGCAGTGTACTTGTCACACAACCCGGTTCAACATCAAAGGACCAAACATGTTGAGATCGACATTCATTTCGTCCGGGAGAAAGTCCGGCTTGGACATGTGCGCGTGCTTCATGTGCCCTCTTCCGCTCAGTATGCAGATATTTTTACCAAGGGCCTGCCTCGTCAACTGTTTCAAGACTTCCGCTCTAGTTTGCACGTTCGTCCTACGACCGTTCCAACTACGGGGGAGTATTAGCGATAAGTATATTAGACATATATTTATCATTAGTTAGTTATTATTGGATTGTGATTTGATGTTATCTCTTCCTAGTTTATTGTTTGTATTGTTCCCTATATAAGGGGGGTATGATTAATGAGAAGGTCAAGGAATCAAATACCATAAACACTTTTAGAATCTTGTTCACTTGACATAACACTTATTTTTTACATGTCAACATACATATGGCTTTGAAGCAAAAAAGAAAAATCATGCATAGTTGTTATCGGTTTAAATGAACCTAATTCGTGTAGGCTTGGATATCAAGATCTTGTTCAAACTGACTCATTCGGTTCTCATCTAAATGAACCCATGCTTCTACCCCATCACCTTCTTGATCATCCATCATGAGCACGAAGTTTTGGCCTCCATACTTCCCAGTGCTTCTCCAAACCGACTTACCCCAACCGAAATCGGCATTATGGAACGAGAACTTGCACCAAGATGTAAACGCATAGAAGTTTACATCATTGTTTGCTATATATCGAAAATACTCCAAAAAGGGTTCCATTAAAACATCATATTCTTTGTTACTTGACGTTAGTGCTTTAGCGTAGTCACTCTCAATTTTCTTAACCGATTCGTTCAAGATCTTTAAGAAACCTTGAAGATCAATGGTGTCTACGTGTTCGGGCTCAACTCGTGCAATTGCCCCACTAATAAAGTTCCCACATGAGTAATGGGGTAACTTAGGGACTACTTTATTCCTCAAGTTAACTCCTTGTTGAAGAACCGACGCCTTTGGTTGTTCGTTGTTTAGTTTATCTACGTGTGCTAAGGCCTTCCATAACAATGCGACAATAAGTTGTACCTTCGAGGGACGATGTCCCCTAGCATCATTGAAAACCAGTGTTTCTCGCAGTTTTGAAATTGCGTTTGCCTTAAATGAAAACATGCGCCCCGTAGATTTCACTCCAATGCTTGATCTTGGGATTCTAGGGCTAAGATCAAGTACACCTCTTTTGGGGAAATCATGTGCAATGTTAAAAATAGGAGAGTATTTCTCTAGCTCTAATGAATTACATGCTTCTTGGCTTCTAATAGCCCAATTGATAACAAATGTGTTCATAGTGGCCATATCACAAACTTTATGCGAAAAACACATACCAATCGCCACACCACCACACTCGAAAGCCGTGATTTTGATAGATAACAACGGATCATCAATTTCACCCGCCTCACCTATATCACAAGGCAAAAATTCATGTAACATGTTGTATTTCAACTCCCGTGTTAAGTTTAGAAAGTCTGAGAGTCGAAAGTTTGTTGTGGCTTGGACATATAAAGCGCCTTGATCACTACAATCGACGAATGATTTATCACGTATGTATCTCCCAGCCAACGGGTAAAAATCAGTTAAGGTTTTGGTTAATGAAGTCTCCAAATGATTAAAGATGTCAACATGCTCATTAGTTTGTGGTTTTTGGGATGAAGTGTAGTAAAGAATGAGTGGTGTGTTGATGTTAGGCATTTGCTCATCAAAGAAAGAGATGTTATAGGTACGAAGGTTTGGTGGAGTTGGTGTTGAGGGTTTCATGAGCTTGGATAGATTATTCTTTATCTCCATCTTTTGCATGTGTTCAAGTGTTTGATCTTCCTAAGCTTATTTATGGCATTGTCTATACGTACTCGTGTTCTATATCGTCGCTTCAACAATGTTAGAATTTATTTTCTTGGCTAACATCGTTGATCCGTTAATGATCGGCACAAGCAATTAAAAGCAGGCATCGTGATCAAGGTTTGAGGAAAGATTAGATGCTTGAAATTATGTCTGAGATCACTAGGAATTTTGGTTTTAGTGGCAGTTAAAGGGAAAAACAACTACGTTTTGTGTTACAAATTTTGGAAATTATTAGGTGTAATTGTCTAATGATTCCAGCCTAGCTGGTTGAGGACACCCTGTTTTACAGTGGTGGTCCAGGGTTTTAATCCTGCCTGTGAGATTTTCCAGGAAAAACCCCATTGGTTTTTCCGGTTGAACGTCTAGCCAAATTCCGATGTCAAGTGGGCCCGGTTAAGACAACATATTAACCGGAGTGGGGTGGTGGGTTCCTCATTGCTGGGGATGCGACCGAATGGTTGCAAAAATTGAAAATCGCCGTTCAAAAAAAATTAGGTGTAATTGCATAGGAGAAGAAATCAATGCACCACAAAATACGAACAAAAGAGTTTAAATTGGACTTTAAAAATGGTGTTTTTTGAATTTTGGACTACTCCTATGAGATAAGAACAATATTTTATGTTCTTTAATATATCAACCAGGCTTTATGCGACTTTCTATCATTAGTGTAGACATGACATAACATTAACACAAAAATACTTGCTAAAACCAAGAAAAAAAATGTTAAAAGAAAAAAACACTACCACGTATCAAACCCCTCTCCTCGGATAGCTTATACAAAGCCCAGAACAAGAAATCGAAAGAATTTATGTTGTAGAGAACCCAACCAAAATTCTGATATCATAAGACAGAATCATAAAAACAAAAAAAAACCTAGAAAAAACCAAAATTCTCTAGACCAATCAGAAGAGCACACATGTACAAAAGCCATCGGCATTATTGATTAACAATATACTAGCTTCGTAACTGGGTCATGCGATGCGACGTTCGTGTTTTAGTTGTGTCTTTCAACTTCTACACATGTCATGTGTTGCGACTACAGAGACAACGAAGTATCACATTGGTGACCTAGCCACACGTGCTGATAAAAAAACTTTTTTTGTCAAAAGTTTGTTTTGTCTAAAGAGTAAACATACAGAGTTAGGGCTTAAAATCATTATTAGTAAAGATAGGGATGAAAGTTGTAAATATGTGAAGTAGAGGGACCAAAGTTATAAATATACTTTGATGTTTAATATAAATATTTAAAAATCATGAAATTAAAGGACCAAAGATGTCAAAGTCTAAAAGTCACTAAAAGACAAGAGGGGAGTCACCGATCCCATCTTTTAGTATTTAGGGAAATTGATAGGTCACTCCATTTAGGGTTAAAAAATGTAGATATCGTGAGGAGATGAGGGTGTTAAAACTTGTAATGTTTGGTTTCAACAACTTGCACTTTGTTATTCATTTTACGAATAAAATTCAAAAGTGATCAACCGAGTGCACGCCTCATAGATTTAAGTGATAGGTCATCATTTTATTGACGACATGTGCAGCTAGCCCGGGTCAACTAAATATCACGGTCCACCTTGTCTCATACCACGTAGGCTCAAATGCACGACTGAGACCGTCACATTCAATGGGTTTTGTATACTATTCCAAGTGTACAAAGAAAGCCGGCATGCCATTTGTCAAATTTTAGAAAGGATTTTGAAAGCCAACCGACACATAAAATAGTGGTATCGCTGAGGTGGGATCCATGTTTCTGAGAATACAATGTGGTAAATTTATCATGAATTACCAAATGATAGTGAACTAATAAAATTTGAAATTTTACACGACATTGTCTACAAAGGAAGTTAAAAAGCGTTGAAATGTAGGCGTCATGTGGTTGTAATGACTTCACTTTTACCACTAGGTTTCTAATTTTGCTTAAGACAAATTTATCTTACACAACTTAGGTGTTGTTTTAAAAAAACTAGGCATCACATAGATAGACATCCTTAGACCTTAAAAACTAAGATGCTCATCTTCATAGTCACGTACTTTAACTCTGATCCTCTAAGCTATATGTTCCACTACGTCTCTATAAATCTCGCACTCTAAGATCAGCTAGTATGAGATTGTAAGCCGATACACATTTGCATCAGAAGACTAGAACATGTTAATGTTAAACTAAAGAGTAACAACATCAAATGATTCACTTCATCCAAATGATAGGTGAAGGTATTACACATGCTTTTTACACCACATTACACATGATGACATGAATGAAAACATGAAATCAATTCACAAAACATGTACACTTTTCACATCAAATCCCCCTCATCACTTCCAAACCCCACAACCATAGAATGAAATCATCCAGCATCATCACACCCGCGCTACACAATTCCCACCTCATCCCCAACATCCCACACAAAATCCCCACAAACCCTCTTCATCCTCGCCGGAATTTCTTCAAACTACATACTTCCACCACCATGACATCATCTTTCAGTCGATTCAAGATCAATTCAAAAATGGATAACACAGCTGATGCATTTCTCACCGTTACCCAGTTCGCAGCCAAAGATGTAGGTGATGATTTGCTGGTTTTGTATACTCATTTAGAGTATGCTTTTAAGAGAATTGCAGCTCTCGTTGCTTCTCCGGTTAATTCTAGCCTCGGAAATAGCTCCAGCTCCGGCGCTGCTGTTGGTGCCGGTAGAGATAAACCCAAACCGCTTGATATTGTTTCTGTACGTTTCCTAATTCTTTCTGTTTTTTGGTAAGTAGGAATTGTTGTCAGTTTTGAAATTGAGACCCTTTTGACTGTGAAAGTCAAAGTCAAAATCAATTTTGCTAATTTTTTGGGGGATTGAAGTGGTGTTGGACTTTATGGTTTATAATGTGTTGACAGTTTATAGTGAACACTGAAAATTTGAATCTTGATTTGGAATGAAGTTAAACAAATGAAAATTCAAATAAAAAATTGCAAAAATTGGCTAATTGACTTACCACCATGAAGTCAAACATCATCAGTTTTATCTCTAACAATGATCTAATTGAAGAAAATGGGTTCTTTGACTGTAATTATGTTGAATCTAATTGAAGAAAGTAGGTTTTTTTACTGCAATTATGAAACACTTTTGACCAGAAAAGTCAAAGTCAAAATCAGTATTGCAATTCCTTTTGGGGTTTGAAGTACTAGTGAACTTTGTGGTTCATATTTGTTTTACAGTTTACAGTGAACACTGAAAATGTGTATCTGGTTTCAGAATGTAGTTAAACAGATGAAAATTTAAATAAAAATAGCAAATTTTGGCTAATTGACTGACTACCAAGAGGTCAATCATCATCAATTTTATCTCTAACGATAATCTGATTCACAAAATCGGTTTTTTGACCATAAATATGTTGAATCTGTATTCCCAGAACGAGATCATCTTATCTTGTTTAAGACATTCTGGAAAAGTTGCTGTCATGGCTTCAGAAGAAGATGATGCTCCTGTTTGGCTAAGTGATGACGGCCCATTTGTGGTGGTTACAGATCCCCTAGATGGTTCGCGTAATATAGACGCGTCTATACCAACCGGAACCATTTTTGGGATCTACAATCGGTTGATAGAACTCGATGGTCTTCCGGTGGAAGAAAAGGCATTGCTAAACTCGTTACAGAGTGGTGGTAGGCTTGTTGCTGCCGGCTATGTTCTTTATTCATCAGCCACCATACTTTGCACTAGCTTTGGTTCTGGTGCACACGCGTTCACTCTGGATCATTCAACCGGAGACTTTGTTCTCACGCATCCAAACATCAAAATTCCTCCTCGAGGTATATGCATTGCACATAAATACCTTCTAGACTATGATAATATATGAAAACGGGATGCAAAATGTGACTCATTTGCTGTTACTTTCAGGTCAAATTTATTCAGTGAACGATGCTCGATACTTTGACTGGCCTGAGGGTCTTAGACGGTATATTGACACTATAAGACAAGGCAAAGGCAAGTTCCCTAAAAAGTACTCTGCACGTTATATTTGTTCATTAGTGGCTGATTTCCATAGAACTTTGATGTATGGGGGAGTGGCAATGAACCCTCGAGATCATCTTCGACTTGTTTACGAGGCCAACCCGCTGAGTTTTCTGGCTGAGCAAGCGGGTGGAAAAGGGTCTGATGGTAAGAACCGAATTCTGTCCATTCAGCCTGCTAAATTGCATCAAAGACTTCCGTTGTTCTTGGGAAGCCCGGATGATATCGATGAGTTGGAAAGCTATGGTGATGTTCAACAAACGGTGAATCCTGGTTATGATGTATGAAATGATACACAGATTGTTTTATGTGTGTATCAGTGTGTGTATATAAGTGCATTTAATGTTGTGTACTAGAATAAGAATTAAGGAAAGTGTTATAGAGTTGCAGACACAATCTGTAGCCCATTTTGCTTCTCACTTTGTTATAGCCACCAACAGTTATATTGTCTTTGTTTTATCTATATTCTCTAAAAAGAAAAAAAAAAGTCATGCATCTAACAGAACTAGCATCAGAAATTGCATATCCATACAACTTTCTGTATCGTTATATTCAATTTAGAATATAAGATGCAACTTTTGTTCCTGGTTGTGTCAACATAACATAAAAACGTGAAGGAGGGTGCTACCAGAGGCACCTTCTTTCTTTTATTAATAATAACTAGAAACAAATTATATCCGTAAATAGTTAGTTAATGGATATCGACTAGATGAATTTAAACCGAAAATAAGTAGAAACAAGTTGTATCCATAAGCGAAAAACCAAACAGAATTTTAAATTTGGTTTTGAGTCAGTTACTAACTGCATCCGAATTGTGAATTTAGTCATACAAAATACAGTTTATTCGGTTCGTTTATCTGAATAAGCCATATAATAACCGATTTAATTATTTTAATAGGATAACCGAACCGAATAAACCTACTAAAGCGATTAAATTCAGTTTTGGGAGACCAAAAATTTTTTTGAACCGAATAAACATACTAAATATACAATCCCCTTATATTTGTCAAAATTTACCCCTAACTTTTATTTTTCCCTTATTCGTAAAAAACATTGTGTTTTTCAACGAAATTAATAATATGTGAACATCAAAAGTGTTTATGTTAGTGTTCAATGGTTCGCTTAATTTTTGTTCAACTTTGTTTATTTGGTTTTAAAATTTTTAACTCACTTACATGACTCAGCTGATCTTTCAATCTATCGTGAGCTGGTATTGCATGAGTCCAATGAACCACTAGCAACACGATACATCGACGACGTAGGAAACCCACCCATGAAGGTCGAGGAGGCCTGTTGGATCATTATTAGTAGTTACGTAAATGATGATTTTTGTAATTGTTTTGGTTTAAGGACAAAACCTGTAATCGGATCCAAACTTAAAGGACGGAAAGTGTAATTCACTATTTCTTTCTTTGTTTTATTTATTTATTTATTTATAGTTATATCTTAAATTAGGGCAGCTATTGAAGCTAAACACATCGTTCTCGTCCCTCGCCTCATTCCTCGCTCTAGGTAATGTTTTGTTTTGCTTTGTTTTCAATTTCAGATTTAATTTTAGTTTGAGTATGAATCAATTTCCATTGCTGCAGCTGCAATTTAAGTATGAATGTTTCAATTTCATCTTCCAATTTATAGATAGTTCATTGCTTTGAAAGTTAGATTGAAATTTGAGAATAAATGTTTGATTGTTAAATGATTTTATCAATTTTCATTGATTATGTTTGACTCTTAACTGTTAATTTGCTCATTTGTAATGTTATGTTATTGTATTGAATCTTCTTGATTAGGTATTATAAATGCGGAAGCTTTTTTTACAATCAAACTTTGATTCTATTCATTAGAACTGAATACTGCCAGCCTGAACTATAATTTATAACTTGTTTGAAACCCGTCCCAGACCGGGTATTTGCAACTTTTTACATTTATATTACTTGTTTCCCATCAGTTCACCAGAATTATTATACCTGACACTTTTATAAAAGAGAGAAGCAAAATGGGCTACAGATTGTGTCTAGTAGTTTATGTTATATAACAAAATGAATGGATGGGGGTGTTACACATCTTTTTGTTAACTTACCGAACTATATTGTTATCAACCAGTGGGCTCAAGAGATCTTGTTAATGAAAAGATATTAGGGAAAGTTTTAGAGGTGTCCAAACTGGAAGGACATGTTGAGTAACAGATCATTGGTTAAAACTGGCTGGACATGTCTTATCAAACACTTATTGGGTAATGTGGCATGTTGGTGCGGCTCATGTTGGCCTCTAAGTATTTATCTTTCGAAATTTTTTATGTCCGGTTCTATTAAAAATGGAGCACCTAAAACAGTGAACCCACTGACAAATATTTCTAGATCCGCCACTGATGTTACATAGTAATTTGCACATCTTGTAGCCTTATAGCCTTGTGATATGATTTTGTTAGTAGTTCGATCCTTTTGAAAAAGGTTTTGGTTTATTCAACACATTTTACGCATACAAAATAGTGTACTGGCCTTAAAGTTGTAGTTTAGGAAAGGGTGCTTTTGACATTTTCTGTGTTGAAAGAGTTGCAATTCGGTGCATAAAGTTCATTTGATTTATGCTAGATGATGTTTATTGTTTAGCAGGGTTACTGAGATGGTTGTTGCTATGAAGACAACAAATAGTTGGGAGGCCTCTGTGTTTTCAGTTGTGTTATTTTTTAATCTGATTATGTTCTGTTCCTAGCATATTCCAAGTGTGTTTTATTGTGATATGCTGGGTGAAGCGGGAGTTGGCTTTTGCTGTTGTCTAACAAGTAACAATGTATAGGTTTTAAGTTAACTTTTCAACAGTGATTAACGATGATGTGGTTTGGGTATGTACGTGAGCAAAGTTTTGATGCGTGGTGGTTGTCGTGCTTGTTGAATAATATGTGTGTGAGGATTGGGTGTTTGATATCATGTTGTGGTGAAGTATGATTAGATTTGTTCTTATGGAGGGTGTGGTTGCAATGGGCAGGGTGGTGACAACAACAGTTGTGGACGGAGTTGGTTGGTTGGTAGTGACTG
Source organism: Tagetes erecta (assembly GCA_030867185.1). NCBI lineage: Eukaryota > Viridiplantae > Streptophyta > Magnoliopsida > Asterales > Asteraceae > Tagetes > Tagetes erecta. Next base: position 10,824,208 of record CM061492.1, on the reverse strand, counting down.
GGATTTCAAAATGAGCTCAGACAGCAGAAGCCGAAGCAGGAGCAGGAGCAGAAGCCCCATGGATCGCAAGATCCGTACTGAGCGCACCTCTTATCGTGATGCTCCTTACAGGAGGGATTTTCGTCGGGGTTCCAGGTTTCTGTTATATTTAACTTTGTTAATTCTTCTCTTTGACTAACCATGTAAGTTGGGTGTTTTGGGAGACCGAGATATGAATTGGTTTGCTCTTACTAGTGACACACTTCGGAGCTACTTATTCTTCTTTATTGTTCTTTAGGATATCTTTAGGATCTTAAAATTTTAATTCAGAATAATTTTGCTTCTGGCTTTTCATGTCATCTTGTTTTGTTTACTATCATGTTTAGGCCTAAATCATCTTTTTTACCTTACGGGCATGTATTTATGCATGATTCATCAATAAGCAATTGTTAAAAGTAACGTAACTGAAAACAATTCATTTTATAATGCTTGGTGTGTTGTAATCTTTAAATTGAGGGATTTCTTGAAAATGCTAGACACCGGCATGCTTATTTTATTTTCAAGTGCTTCTTTGTGAAGAAAGGCGTTTTCTGTTGTCATTTTATTTTGGGTTATCTACATGGACGGATGGGTTAGAGAGGGGAATCAATATTCTCTTCCTGAAGATAGGCGTTTCTATGTTGTCAATATATTTTATTTTGTCTTTATTGTTCTGAATATGTCATAACCTGAAGACCCATTTATGTTTCCATCACTTAACAGCTGTTGTTGGTTATTTCATTTCCAGCCAAAGCAATCTGTGTAAGAACTGCAAAAGACCGGGTCACTATGCTAGGGAATGCCCTAGCGCAGCCATTTGTCATAACTGTGGACTTTCAGGGTAACACAGCTAATTCAGAAATTTCTTTTTCTTGATTACTTGTACTGGATTTGTTTCTTTATAACTTTCTAAATTTTCTTTTTTTGTGTGTTTCCATAATCACTGGGATGTAATTGTAGTTTGCTAAACACAATTTGTTTCTTAAGAACTCTCTAAAGTGAACATTTACATGGTAACAGGCATATTGCAGCTGAGTGTAGCACCAAGTCTTTATGTTGGAACTGCAGAGAGCCTGGGCACATGGCAGGGAACTGTCCAAATGAGGGCGTCTGTCACACATGTGGGAAGACAGGACACCGTGCTAAAGAATGCACCGCTTCTCTCCCGCCACATGGCGATACGAGGCTGTGCAACAACTGCTACAGGCAAGGGCACTTAGCAGCTGATTGTACCAATGAAAAGGCATGCAAGAACTGCAGGAAGACAGGCCACATTGCTCGTGACTGCATAAATGATCCTGTTTGCAACTCGTGCAATGTAGCAGGCCATGTGGCTAGAGATTGTCCAAAGGGAGGCATGATGATTGATGATAGACGTCGTGACATTGTCTGTAGGAACTGTCAGCAAGTCGGCCATATGAGCCGTGATTGTATTGATTTGATTATCTGTCATAACTGCGGTGGAAGAGGCCACCTGGCGTATGAATGCCCTTCCGGGAGGTTGATGGATCGCTATTCAAGGAGGTACTGATGGTGACAAGGCAGCAGCATGCGTTACTCTACTCTTCAGTTTCTTCAAGTAAGATGACACCGATTTAGTACTTTTACTTTTTCTTGAAAGATATTTGAAATTTGTTTCACAAGTTTGATTATATGAGGTGAATCGTATGAAGCATTGAGCTCTTTAGCTTGGTGTTAGGTTTATTTTAATTAGTGTAATCCAAGTAATAACAATGGAGTTCATTGTATCAGACGAATGAATTGCTGCGGTGTACATTTTTTATTTTCTGATCACCCATGGGGAGATCTTGTGTTTCCTACTATCACATGCTTAGTGAACAATGAAAATGTGAATCTTGTTTTGGAAAGGTGTTCAACCGATAAAAATTTGAACATTTGGCTAGTTTACTGACCTCCAAGAAGTCAAACCTTCTGTAAAATTGATTTGAAGTACTAGTGAACTATCTTTGTGGTTCATAAACAATTACATTGAACGCTGAAATGTGCTACTATGTATCTGGTTTCAAAAATCATATACAAATTCCAAAATTTGGTTAATTGGCTAAACACCAAGAAGTCAAACATTATCAGTTTTATCTCCATCAATGATCAGATAAAATGAGTACAGTTTTTTCTTACCTTTTTTTTCTGTAATTACGTTGAACCTGTATGCCCGTTTGTGGTGGTTACAGATCTAGATGGTTCGCATAGTATAAGATGCATCTATACCAAACATGAATTATTTTTAGAATCTATAATCGGTTGATAGAAATCAATAGTCGAGAAGGCGCTGTTGAACTCATTACAAAGTGGAAGTAGGCTTGTTGCTGGTTATGTTCGTTACTCATCAGCCACCATACTTTGCACCAGCTTCGGTTCTGGTGCACACGCATTCACTTTGGATCATTCAACCAGAGACTTTGTTCTCACACAATAAGAGCTAATGTAAAGTGTATGGTAGCTCTTTACAGTTCACTTTTTGTGCCGGTATGTTAACTTCAACTTTTATGTACATGGTACATATACACAACCTTCTTCCACTCTGGAGATAAATGAGCAAGCTGAAGCCCCATGCAGTGGCTATCCGAAAGGTAAAAGTAATGACATGGCAATAACACTTATACACGATCAATTTAAAATATAGAGGTGTTAAAGAACCACATAACCACACATCTATGTTTTGCTTGTTACATAAAACAGGAGATAGATATTAAATGGTTTATACATTTACATAACTCCTTTATGTTAACATACAAGTACATCCAATATATTGTCAAGAATGGGGACAAAAACCAAAATTCAAAAAAGCTTAACTAAAAGGTTATGCAACAAGTGACAGATTTAAATGCAATTTCAACATGGCCCACTACAAGATCAACAAGTAAAAAAATGCATCATTTAAGACGAATGAAAATGGAAGTCAAACAAAATAGTTAAGGAAACTCTTCCACAAAGAAAATCCTATTAGTAAAAACGGTTTAATATTTAGACATCGATATTCACATGAAAAAAAATTACTCTAAAAGTAAATAAAGAGAATGAAAAAGAAAAAGGAAACAAGCCATGCATCAAATAGAACCAGCATCTGAAATACTAAATTTCTTTTAATCTTACAAGTTACAACTTTCTGTATCGTTTGTCAATTTAAAATACTAGTTGGCTATTAGAACAACTATACTATACGCAAAACTTTTATAAAAAGGAAAATGAAAAGTGTATCGTATACTATAGTTATTAAGCTTTTCTACATAAGATGCAACTTTTGTTTCCAGTTGTCTCAAAATGGAAAGAAAAAGGTGAATTTGAATCGCCTGAACATGACTCGGGTGATCTTTGAACCTGGGGTGAGTTGGTATTGTATGAGTCCATTGAACCACTAGCAGCAGGATACATTGATGACGTCGGAAAATCATGAAGGTTCGGGAGGCCTGTCGGATCATTATTGGTCAAGCTGTAGCCTCTTTCCACTGTCTCGGCATCCAGTGGTAGTTCATCCAGTGTCTAGAAACAAAAAGCACATAACTAAATAAGCCCCACTCAAATAAACTAGGCATGTGAGTTTCTGAGTTCTGACATTACAGGAGCATTTTTGAAACGTCGAGTTCAGATTGGCCTCACGGTTTAGTGGTTGATTCATTTATTTTTGTTTAGTTTTTTAAGATTTTGTTTACTATCATAAATAAACTGATTGGGTATTGTAAACCATGCCTGAAAGGATAAAGAGAAAATAAGCATCAAATGTAAATGACATGTTGTGTGTGTGTGTGTATACATAGGCCCACTCTCAATTAAGAACTCATTTTTTCTTGAGAATAAAAAGTACAACTTTAACGAATCATAGAGGGAGGCAAACTATTGAATTTTTTGGAATATAAATTGACCAAAATGTTTATAATTCAACTAATTTAAACATCTATTAAAAAAAATATGATTCGTGAAGTCGTTTGTTAGAATGCATATATGCCTACCATGTGCGTTTTTGTATATGCATTTTAACAAACGACTTCACAAATCATTTTTTAAATAAATGTTAAAATTAGTTGAATTATAAGCATTTTGGTCAATTTATATTATAATAAATACATCAGTTAAAATGGTTCCTAAGTTGTTCTCAAGTTAAAATGTGTTCTCAGCAGAAGGTGACCCTAATAATATGCAAAACAATGAACTTTGAGGTTAAACGCGTCATGTTCATGAAAACCTGCAAATAAGCATGCCGTGTGCGAGTTCATGTGTCTGGTTGTTTCATGTTCTATTGATATCAAGTTTTCAGGTTCGTGTTGGGTTTTACCCTCCAACACGACCCGTTTAACACCCAAAATACAAACCAATATATAATCTGAGAACACGAGTTAGAGAAACCTTACCATAAAAGCTTGCTGTAGAACACGCAGCAACTCACTGGTTCGCTTTCTTTTTATAGATATGTCATCAGGCTCTTGTAACATTGGTTCAAACAAATCATCTCTGTACAACCACATGACCAATAGAATATTAAATATCAGATTAAAATCCATTAAATACAAAAACTCAATGGTTTCCAACGCACATAAACAGATCTCCATCTACCTCTTATTACCTGTACAGCTTTTTAATTAACACATTGCGTAACTCTCTTTTTGTATGATTGACCTGATATTCATTCAATCAAAAGAAATATACTGTAAGATAAACTACAACCACCCTTGGAGAAGAAGAATAAATTTAGAAAGAAACTAAAAGTTGTAAGAGATAAGAAACCAGTAAATGGTTCGCAATGCCATGATTACCAGGAAGTGCATAATGGCTTTGGGCACATAGTCTTCGATGTTCTTTCGAACAATATCATAATATGATCTTAACAATAACTTTGTAACATGAATCTCAATAGCCTGTTGATCTGACTTGGCATCAGATGGCCTCAAAACTGTTGGTGGCTAAAACAAAAGTCAAAAGATATTAGCAACTAAATCTTTTCACATCAATCCCATCAGACTATCAGTAAGTGTCAATCGTGCGGGGTGGAAGGGTTGGCGGTTGAATAGTGAAACCTGAACACGACACATAGATTTGTTCATATCAAAGACATCAACCCTGACCTATATAAAATTGAATTTGTGTAACATGTTCACCAATTTATCTTTTAATAATGGAAATGATCATGCAAGATGCTTATCTAGGAAAGGTTTGAGCCTGAGTCTTTTGGTGGCTTTACCTGGTGGTCGACAGGTTGAACTGGTCACAAACAGAACACAACCAAAACAAAACCTGTTTATTGAACAGGTTATGACAACCCCAATGTGATTATTTCCATGTCGTGTTTTGGGTCTTTCCCGGAATTTCCACCCCTAGTAAGTTTTGCGATTGTAATCATACCTCCCTCAAATGGATCATTGAAGATGAATAATCCATAAGATCCATGGTATGAGCAGGTTCACTAGATGGCTTGATTGCAGAGCTCAAACTGGTGGACATTCGTCTATCTGACCCACCAAAAATTGATGAGATCCCCCAGCTTGAGCTTCCTGGAAAAATCACAGCGATCAAAATTTCACAGCAATAGATCATATAGATCTCATGATGACTTTTTTTGTATCATTTCTATGTTTTAAAGCAAGACGTTACCAGATGTCGGTTTCTCAACCTCACCAACTGGCCGAGACCCAGATTGATTCTGCTGAAAAGTTAAAATTATTATAAACTAAGACAGGAACAAGTAAAATAATAGTATTTGCCTTGAATGAAAGTTCCAGAAATAATGGAGGTGATAGATTAGCCCATTTATCTCCATTATGTTGATTTCATTATATTTATCTACCCATTATTGATATGGTTCCAAACTAAGAACGGTCTCATTAATTAATCATGAGATCACCAATGATATAACGAACCAAGCCGTTTATCTTGCTTCTGAGACAAACAGACAACACGCCAAAACAGTTTTTATTCGAGTTAATAGCTAACATCTAATGAAATTGCTGTAGAACGGTACACATCAAATGAGTCAAACTGGTCAAAAGAGACGCATTGTATATACATTCTTAAGTGCTAACAGCCTCTTTAATCGCTGGATTCCAGTGTTTTAATAGCATAGTTTTCCAATTCATAATGAGTACATCAACTATAAATAATAACTTTTTTAAAAGAAACAAAATTTGTTTTTCGTAAGCCCACCCAATTCAGTTTGAGGTTGAAAATCCTAAACCCGCCCATTTTTCCACCTCTAAAATGGACCTTAAATAAAGGTAAACCTAACATAAAATTTTAAATATGCATAACTCTGAAATAAACCTGCTCTGTGACGATTCCGTTGCCTGGTCGGCCAAGAAATGAGCGTGACTTGATTCCTCTTTCAGATTGTGGTGCTTTGTCAATCTCAGTAGCATCCTAACCAAGTAACCAACCAAAAGTAATCTAACTAATTATTTGGTATGACTTATGAGGACATCAGCAAGTGAGTAAATATGAAACATTAATACTACACTATTCATAGTTACACCTTGTGCTTTGGAACTATTGCATTCCTAGAAGACTTGACTAGCTGCATTGCCATTTCTACAGCCTTACTACCACCAATAAAATTAGGGTGTGAGCTGTTAATGAAGTCCATCTGCAAAATATCCAACAATCCAAGAGACACGTGTCATTTTACATGACAATATGATATAAGTGATAACAAGAACAATGCTATACCTCCATTTCAACAATGTGCCCAATCATCGTCTTAGAAGGTTGAAGACCAGCTTCTAAGAAATTTCCGATAACATCATCCATTCGCTTTCTAAGAACAGGAAACCTCTGTAGCTCGTTAACCATACAGTGGTGGCTCATCTGAGAAAAGAAGGGAAAGAAGCTAAAATCTGCATGCTGTCATCATGAAGTGTTGATTAGCACCAACCTTTACTAACTCATCATAAACAAATCTTGCACACTGAACACTTGGGTCTAATAACCGAGCAATCTGTCTTCTAATCAGAACTTCAAATGGAACCTGCAGAGGTATGTTATATGTCCAACTTTAAAGCACTTTACTAAACAGCTAAAAATGATAGGAAAAAAACCATAAGTTGAGAGTAAGACCTACTTCTGGCACAAATAAAGCAGATCTAGGGCCAGTTGCATTTTGTATGGCTGTTCGAATGTCATCGTCTGTTAAACCCTCACATGGATCAACCTCCTGCAAGAAGAACTTGATCTCATCAGCTATGAAAAATAAAAAAACATTTATGCTGACCATATTTCATTTGCGATATTTATCCAAATAAATTTGAACATTTGCAAACTAAAATAAATTACACAGAATATTCAAGAAGTAAAACATTAACGACAGACCTATTATATTATAGAGCCTTAAGTGTATATATATATTATATAACACGCATGTTTATAATATAGAGCCTTAAGCCCATACTACACACACCTCCAAAGTCTTCACAAATATTGACTGAAAAATATAGTGTATTCTTGCTCCTCCAAATAACTCAGATGTAGACATCTCTTCATACTTTCCCTCAATCATCGAACTGAATGCTGTTTAAAAATATTAACAGCAATTCAAATAAATGAAGAAAAATGACTTCAATTAACACCAACATACATAAATAGCAAGAAAAGTCAAAGTACCTTCCGAATACTTAGATAAAATATTTAAAAGAAGAGCTCCCATGCCAGCCTGCATAATTATTAAAGAGCTACTGTCACTCTGTCAGAATGCAAAAAGACCAGTAATATTCAAGATAGTGAATGCATATTGCATAAGACATACTAACATAAACAAATGTGTGTATCAATACATATATTCCATGTACAGACAACTGAAAACCATGTGGGTAATAATATGTAAAATCAATCATTCAATCACAACTAAAGATCCCTGTGTTGAACAAAAAAATAGGTCTTCAGGTTCAAATTACATTGCAGAAATTAAAGTACAATTATAGCCATCAGAACTTAAATGCATAATGACCCACAAAAGTTACTAGACAAGATCAGTCAACAAACTCAGACAAGGTTGAGATGAAATTACACAACAGTTTCACTGACTACCTTTGACTCTGTGATCTCTCCATAACTAGCATGCTCCTTTGCCACAGAAACTAATGTAGCACTAATGCGCGATTTCAACCCTGGCAGCACTTTTTTTATATGTTGAACTAGAATCTACATATAATAAGAACCAAACAAATATGATATATTATAGTAACAAATATCACCTTGTTATCAGTGAAAATAATGACAGCTTCAAAAGTGCCTGAACAGAATGAAAAATACCTGGTTCAACTTCTTTGCCAATTGGGGCACTCCACAATGATTAATAAGATCATTATAAACCTAATTTGCAATAGTTCGTTGAATGAGCTAAAAACCAATAACCACTATAATGTTTAATTGAGAGAGAAAAAAATCATACTGGACGACCACGGAAAAACTTCTCCTCGGCCACAAGTGCATCTTTAATCGTCCGATTACGCATAATATCCTATTCAAATACGCCGTGCATATAAGCTTAATTAACACAATAAAACAAACAAAACTGTTACACTTTAAAGCTCTAGGTAAAAACAACCATATTTATAAACCATAATACCCCAGAGTTATATAGACATTGAGTTGCACCATCGGGGCAAACAAAATAAGATAACGAATTTTTAATTTGAGTGTAAGACAACAATGTTACCTCTTGACTACGATTTACAACACCCACGAAACCAAGTCGTAGGGGAATCACTTTTCCCAGCAAAAATTTGCGAGCATCTGTACCTCGGTCCATAATGTCCAACTAAGTAATGAATAGGGCAGCATTTGTCAGAAATTAACAATGCCAGATAACAACAGAGAAATAAACAAAAAAACAGTTTTGGATACATGTATATTCCATTTGCACCTTTGTTATCACACCAATTGTCCTGTAGCCTGATTGGATAATAAAGAAAGGATAATATTAAAGAGATAGTATTAAACAAGAATTCATGATGATTGGCGTCAGCACTTACCATCTGGATCAGCATTTCCAGCGATCTGAAGTGCATCTGAATTGGCAAGATCAGAATTTGCTGGTGTTACAGCCAGTATTAAACAACTGGGAAGCTTTATGTACGACATTATCATGGTTCTGATACGAGCTTCGATATCAGAAGGTTGGTCACCAACAGGGACTTTTGTTATGCCAGGCAAATCAACCAGAGTTATGTCAAGAACATTAGGTGAAAAAATCTTCAAACGAATCTGCTTGTCAGAGACACCCTTGTTTCCCCCAGCTTCCCTGTCAGTCTCAGCCTGTAGAATCCAAATTGTTAGATTAAGAAGTCTGTGTCCGTGATCAACGTTTAGTTGACAAAAAATTGGTCAAATTGAAATATATAAATTTATGTTGATAGATAATGGTGATGCAAGTATGCAACACAATAGTACAATACAATAAAGCATTGAGTGACAGCTATTATAGCCTGGTCTAGTTTTGTTAATGGAAGAATAGAAGATGAATTTAATTCATACCCTTATCTGATCATACAGAGATACGCAGTACGTGACTAGGTTAAGAATAACTTATAAGTAATAACTATTCGATTAACTCTGCTGAAAAAGAAGTTTCCAGCCGCTTGTAGTGCATATCATACAACGTGCAGTTTACCAAACTCACACCACATTGTTCCATTAAATATCCAGTAACAATTAAAAAGCACGCAACAGAAAAGTTTATGAAGTCACCACAATGATTGCTAAGTAACTTGAATGCCTAAGATAACATGGTACCAAAGTTCAAAGACAGTAACTCGCCAATATGTAAACAGCAATTTTCTCTGACATGTGGTTTCTTTTAGAGAGTAATATCTAGCATTTGGTTGACCTAATATTGCTCTGTCACCGGTAAAGTTGTTTATACACCATTAAATCATGACATCAATTACTAAAACAGCTACCATGTGTGAACTCTATAATTAAATCTTACTAGCATCATGTTGTGTTGTCATATATCGAAAGACTTCGCATGGTTTAATGATTGATCTCGAGTATAACAAATACAGATGTGCTACCGTCCACTGGTTTTAGTGATATTCACACGCCTTCAAGCAACCTTTTGAACAACTTTACAGCATTCAACTACTAACCCTGATAATGAGGCACATCCCCTAAACATTCAACAATTCATTTAACCCTCTCGAATAGTCGAATGCATTTGAAACAACACAACAAGAGCAAATTTCAAGAAAAAAATGATCCTTTCAAACCAGTAGGACTTCAAAATTTTAACACGAGGAAACGACATCAACCAAAGCCGAAGCGAGGGAGTTTCTCTTCAAAATTTACCATCTCTCCCTTTATCACACTAAAACTCTCACATCCACGTGACGCTAGCTAAAAGTAAATTGCGTTGTAGCAACACTCAAAACGTACAGAACACAAGATAACCACATACTCATCACTAGAACAGTTAAAAAACAGTTACCGCAACAATTACGAATCAAATTAACAAAAGATACACTACTTGTTAAGATACTACTAACTCAAATCATCATTTTCTAGGTAAACAAAAATGCACTTCTATATTCTTCATTTCAATTCAATAACAATATGCAAACTAAAAAAACAAAAGAAAAGTGTCACCTGAATCTCGCTGCGAATTTCATTGAAATCAAAAAACCTCTTCCCCGGTAAATGCAAAAACTCTCCGTATTCATTATCATCTGTGGCATCAGGTTTCCGGTTGATTTGAATAAGTTGAAGCACAAGTGGTCGTCGCGTACAGATATCAGAACCTCTAGGCAAAAAGTCACGGCCAACAAGAGCTTCGAGTACACTTGATTTACCACTGCTCTGACTACCTACAACGGCGACCTGAGGAAGCTCGATCGTAGATGAGCTACCGAGTTGAGCGAATATGTCTTGGAGTTTGTTAACGATGGGAATGACGTTGTGGCCTAGAGGAGCGGGAGGTTGCTGATGATGATGAGAGGTGGATTGGAGTTCGTCCGCCATTGAAATGGATTTGGAGTGTAGATCAAAGGAATTGAAATTTGCAGGGTGTGATGAAACCCTAGAGAATAATTGGAGGAGACATGACGGTTTTTTGTAATCTCATCCTGTTCACGGTTTAAGCTCTACACTACCATCTTTCGAGTTACTTTACAAAGGGCCAGATTTATCATATGAAAGTTTTGCGTTTGTTTGTTTCATTCATAAAATGTATCTTTAACCATTCAACGACTAAAAGATGTAAATATAATACCAAGTTTACCTCAAACTTTAACCCAATTTGCCCTCAATCCCATCACATCGAAATGCTCAAACGTCTCGATCATCATTTGTAGTTGACCTTCATCTAGTCACGCTCTCTTTTTACGACTGCTCCAGCAACCCTCTTCACCTTGTCATGGAGTTGCCGACACAAATTCAACTCAAAATTTGTGGTCTTTTCGGCTAAAGAGTTGATGCCAATTCAAGCAACCACATATTCAAAGTTGAATTTGATGTGTTTAGGAACCAAGATATTCGAGATATTAACACTAATCATGTTGGGATTAATATCGATTATTTAGACATCTTACCGATTCAATATTTACCGGTTTAAAGGTTGAGAAACAATTCTTGTTGATTTAATTATTTGTTTTGGAAGAGATTTAGAGAGATGGTAAATGATTACGATTATAAGTTTTGTTGTCAATCAATGTTATATCCATGTTACCCTTACCTTTCTAATCTCATCATTTGTATCATCTTGATATGATTGTGTTTTTTATAAGTGAATGAAACTTCGGCAAATAACAATGATCAATTCTTGTATATTTTACTTCTACAATAACCAAACTATCAATCATTCAGGCCTTCCTATTTTGATTCTTAAGGTTTCATTTTGATGATTAGCACTCGTATTTTTTATGATTTTTATTACTTGAAAAGATCATGATAGACAAAAAAAAATAATAAAAAAAAAACAGAAAAACTAATTACCAAATCACAAAAAAATTCTTGGAAAACACATAACAACTAAGTAAAAACACACCAAAAATCTAGTTAAAACGACAAAACATATTTTTTAAAAATTGTTAGTAAAACTAAATATAAATAGTCTATCATATAAACTATTTTTAGTTAAGTAAATCAAAAATGGTAAATTTACAAATTAAGTAGGTTGATTATTCCTTTGCTTAGAGGCGGCTGAAACGACATAACATTTACTCACTGCATGCCCTTACATCATGCAAGTATGGAACTTGGTTGGCTCATGGTGTAGAATTTCCCCAATCTTTGCTTTCTCCACTAATGACATCCACCAACTTCAAACGCACAAACTGGGAAGCATGAGATGGAAAAAGGTCTTGAATGCTATCATTCTTATAACGTGTTGGTGTTTCTGGCATGCAAGAGACTATTCAACAATGGCACCATCGATGCAATGAAATTGTTGGGCAAGATAAAGACTTTGTCATTTCTATGGATTACAAATAGGGCTCCCAATATGAAAGTTGATTGGGAATATTGTTTTACATTATTATTGTAATTCATTTTTCATTATTATTGTAATTCATTTTTCATATGTTGTATCTCCTAGCAATTCTAATACATTGACATTCGGTTGCCGTTAAAAAAAGTAGGTTTTAGAGAGAAAATCAAATGCAATTGAATTTTTAGGACGAGAAAAAAAAAGGTTTTGAAAGGAGAAATATATGCGATACATGCAATTGGAAATAGAGGTCGATGAAGGTTGCGTGATAATGAAGCTGGTGATAATGACTCTGATATCATGTTAATTAGTTAGTTTCGTATGAACTAGCTATTCGGTGTTGTTCTTATTCACAAATCTCAACAATAAATATATACACTAACAACCATTTCTTTAATATACAATTCTATATTCTAAGAGGGAGTAAGCATGAGAGAGCAATATTAATTTTACCTAGCATAATAAAGTTTCTTAGAATAATTCAACCTTAAGTTCTTCCTTTCGACCCTTGATTCAATGTATCGTATTCAACACTACTTAATTGGTTAACGTCTTCAAAGGAACTAATTTGTTTATTCAAAGTTCAAACTTTATTTATGCAATTTCGTGAATAACAACTAGAATATTACATTCAATTCCTTATAGACCGGATCCACAATACTAATGTCAATGAGAGTAATAGATTGATGTCATCATCAACTATTCTACTTCATGTAAGCAGGTCTGCAAATTGTTATCAATATATATATGGATGGCCTGCAGTAGGTTAGTTAGAACCTAAACGAGTATGAAAAATATATATATAAGTGACATAATCATGTTTTAGGCAAGTGGATCGAGAGGAAGAAGACTGTTTCACACGTAAGTGGAGACGGAGATAGTAATATAAAGCTTGCAATCCTTGTAGTAAGCTTCCATAGTGCTATGGCCATCTCAATATACTTTCTTCTTTTCTTGATCCCTGAAGTAGCTTCGATCACTTTTGATATGACTAATATCACCCAACAAAACCAGAACCAAATAGTAACCTCCGGTGTTGCTTCTCTCACTGCTGCAGGAATCCAATTGACAGATGAAAGACTTGGTGCAGCAGGCAGGGCCACATACAACAGATCCCTTCATCTGTGGGACAAAAGTTCTACTGAGCTAGCAAGCTTTTCCACCAATTTCTCATTTGTGATTGAGCCACGCGTATTTTACGGGGATGGCTTCACATTCTTTCTTGCCGCAGATAATTCAGTCATAACAGAAGCTTCAGCCCTGGGACTTCCAATAGATAACATAACCTTTGCTAATACGGATCCAGTTGTCGCTGTTGAATTTGATACTTATTGGAATGGCGGTGTGGACCCAGAAAATATATCTGGTCTTCATGTTGGCATCGACGTTAACTCGGTTTTTTCTTCCAAGTACAAGCAATGGTCAATCAATATAACAGAAGGAGCAAACTGTCAAGCTCAGATAAAGTATGATTCTATGTTGAAAAACCTTACTGTTTCTGTCACTGATACTGAATATGGTGTAATTGGACTTGATTACATCATTGATTTTAGGCGTTTGTTGCCTGAATGGGTTATATTCGGGTTTACTGCTTCAACTGGAGGTTGGTCTGAGAAAGTCACCGTCACATCTTGGACTTTTAATAGTTCAAGTATACAAGTTAATGAAATGGAGGCACAACCATTAAAGGAGAAGAACAAGACTACTGGACTTACAGTAGGATTGATAACCGGGCCTCTTGTTGTACTTACTTTTTTAGCTATGTGTGCATTTTGTTTATGGAGGAACAAAAACAAAAGAGATGAGTACATGAACAAAGATTTTGAATTGGGCACTGGTCCTAAAAGATTCTCTTACCATAAAATAGTTCAGGCAACTGCTGGTTTTGCAGATACAAATAAGCTTGGAGAGGGTGGTTTCGGCGGGGTTTATAAAGGTTTTATGAAAGATCTTGGCACATATGTTGCAGTCAAAAGGTTGTCCAAGAAATCTAAACAAGGGATCAAGGAGTATGCATCCGAAGTCAAAACCATTAGCCAACTGAGGCACAAAAATCTTGTAGAACTCAAGGGTTGGTGTCATGAGAAAGAAGAACTCTTGCTTGTTTATGACTTCATGAAAAATGGAAGCTTAGATCATCATCTCTTAAAGAGAAAGAGCTTGTTGGCATGGGACACACGGTATAAAATTGCCACTGGTCTAGCTGCTGTGTTGCACTATCTACATCATGAGTGGGAGCAATGTGTTTTGCATCGAGATATCAAGTCGAGTAATGTGATGTTGGATTCAAACTTCAACGCCAAGCTTGGTGACTTTGGGTTAGCTAAGCTAGTTGACCATGAGAAAGGATCTAAAACAACGAATGTTGCTGGAACCTTTGGTTACCTCGCTCCAGAATGTGAAGTGACCGGAAAGGCAAGCAGAGAATCAGATGTATATAGTTTCGGGGTTGTAGCATTGGAAATAGCGTGTGGGAGAAAACCCATTGAGCAAATAGCTCCAGAAAAACAAACACATTTAATAAAATGGGTATGGGAGTTGTACGAGACTAACAGTCTTTTAGACGCGGTCGATCCACACCTAGAGACAAATTTTGAGGAAGAAGAATTCAAGCGACTGGCGATAGTTGGGTTATGGTGTGTGCACCCTAACGCCGAGCATCGCCCTTCTATGACACAAGTGTATCATGTCCTGAACTCTGATGCTTCCTTGCCAATCCCTCCCTCAAGGACACTAGTGCCATCTTACATGACTTCTCCATCAACGTCATTAACCGGTCACATATCCTCAAATCAAACAACAATTACATCATTAGTTGGTCGTTAATTATATTTATATTAAAGGGAGCATGATTCAGAAGATATTCCCAAAAGTTGCACATTTTTTTTTTCGTTGGTCTTTTAATGTTGGAATTTGTCTTGTTTTATTGTACTCGTACCTAATGTCAAATAAACAATATATTGCGTAAAAGTTTCAAATTCGTCCGCTAATTAGACAGTATATGATGACTAAATCAGAACTAGTGAAAACGTAGATTAGACATAATTCTGTCAACAATTGGTGGATGAACATATCAATCCAATCTTTTAGTTACATGTTTGGTTGTTATTTCATGATGCATAACTGGATTAGTCGAGATTAATTTTGTTTATTGTACTAGATTGCTAAATAATAGTGTTAGGATCCAAACACGATTCTTTAGTTACTTGAAATCCTTAAAAACTCAGAAAGTTCAATCAGTCTTATTACCAGTTACCACCCATGCACATGAGCGGATTTACATTATAACTAGGGGGTTTACGCGAACCCCCTGCGTTTTAAGTTTTTATTAGAATAATAAAAAAAATCTGGATTGAACCCCTATATATTACAAGCATTAAACTTTTACATCTATCTTTAGTTCAGTTGGTAAGGAGTTAACTTTCAACTATGAAAGGTCAAGAGTTCGACTATTGCTACAAGTCTTTTTTTTATAACTTGCTACTTTTAAAATCTCAATTCTCATCAATCTCAATTCTCATCCTTCATTCCTTCGACTTCATCCTACAAAGATATGTATTAATGTATTTTATTGCTTTTATCTAGACTTAATAAAGTAGTGTTTTTGCGTCTAATGATTCCAGCCTAGCTGGTTGAGGACACCCGGTTTTACAGTGGTGGTCCAGGGTTCTAATCTCCCTGCCTGTGAGATTTTCCAGGAAAAACCCCATTGGTTTTCCCGGTTGAACGCCTAGCCAAATTCCGATGTCAAGTGGGCCCGGTTAAGACAACATATTGACCGGAGTGGGGTGGTGGGTTCCTCATTGCGGGGGATGCGACCAAATAGTTGCAAAAATTGAAAGTCGCCGTTCAAAAAAAAATTTATTTATTTTTTGCTACGACCTATAGGCTTAACCTTGTTTATATCCTTCTACTACATTCATTTTATTGAAATTAGTTGATTGTTTATATCCAAACTCTATAATTAGTTATTTGTTCTTCTAAGTGTTTAATTTTTATTACTTTCACATCTAAAATGTCATAGTTCAATTGAATGTTTGATTGAATAATTAGTTGATTTGTTTATAAACTTGATCAGGTATTATGAATAATGAAAAAAAATTTCAAAAGAAAACCATCAAACATGAGGGATTTTACAAGTTTCAGACGAACGTTTTCATAGGATGAAACCTCGTAGGGAACAACTATTTATATATATATATATGATGAACCTAACCCGAACAACTATTCTATTGTTGTATTTTTAATGACGATTTTTTATATTTATTATGATGAACCTAACCCGAATCGTTCTGAAATTTTTTATTTCCTATTATATTAAATATATAACATTTAAAAAGTTGAACACTAAAAAAATTCTAGATTCCCCGCTGCCCATGCATGTAATGCTGATAAGGTACCTGTGTTGATTTATGTTGACCTGCTAAGTGCTAAGTGGAATTTTCAAATAATATTAAAAAAAACGTGGGTTTTCACTAATGAATAAGTCAGCTGTGGAGAAGATTAATTTCTGAGTTAATTACATAATTGGGACCTATGGTTTACCCAAAGTAACAAGTTTGGGTACTAAAGTTTTTTTGTTGCAAGTTTGGGTTTTGGTCTTTCAAATTGTAACGAGTTTGGATACTAACACTAACAAATGTTAGTTTTTCTGTTAACTTCAAGGGCTTTTAATATTTTCATATTAGAAGGGCTATTTATGAAATTTATTTTTCTTAATGAAGCCGTTTTGTAATTTATATAAATGGTCTCTAAATAATATGACTCCAAATTGCCCATCACCTAATTAAGTTACTTATGTCAAAGAACTTGTGAAAAAGACTAAGATGGTGCTAACCGATAACTTATGAATATGTTGGTGGTGCTAACTAGTGGTTCGTGAAAGAAATTAGTGCAAAAAAATGAGTATTTTTTAATTCTTTATCGGTATAATATTTAATGTAAGTTACAAAACAAGTTCATCAAGAATCATAAATTTCATAAATAACTCTTTAATGTGAAAAGATTAAAAAGCCTTTAAAGTTAACATAAAAACTAACATTTGTTAGTGTTAATACCCAAACTTGTTACAAATTAAAAGACCAATACCCAATCTTGTAACAAAAAAACCTTAGTACCCAAACTTGTTACTTTTGATAAACCACAAGCATTATTTATGTAATTAACTCTTAATTTCTCGAAGAGTTTATTATGTTTATTTTATCTATTTACGCAGTCAATTGTTTAAGAATTAATCTATCACTTTCACTTTCAATTAGTCGAAATTCTCTACCTTGTATTCAGCAATCATTCGGTATTGAAATGGTTATATATAAAAAAAAAAAATTATTTGACTACATACTTAACTGAAATTAAAAAAAACAATTTACATATTTGGATTTTATAAAATCAATTATCTATACAAATATGTTTCATATTGTTACATATTTACCTGTGATAAAAAAACCAATAAAGGAAAGTCACATATGTTAGATAATATGTTACATAAGTTATATCGTATTACATATTTGGATATAAAAAAAAATATCTATAAAAAATGTTACACATATTTAACTAAAGATTAAAAAAACCAATCAAGCAAAGTTACATATGTTACATTGTGTTGCATATTTGGATTAAAAAATCAAATATCCATAAAATTAAGGAAACCAATAAACAAAGTTACATATGTTACATCGTGTAACATTTGGCCCGATCAGAATCATAAACCAGTACTTTAATTCATAAAAACTAGCTCAAAAATGCAAATTATAACATACCTTAAGCTTAATAAATTTACACCATCTAACACCAATCTATCAATTTAATAAATTACACAAATCCATCGATGTATATAATAGTTTACACCAATTTATCTAACACTAATTTAACAATATAATAATTTACAATATTTAACTCTAGCTAAAAAAATGCAAAAAAATAAAATAAACATTAATCAAATATAATGTTTTTAAAATTGAATCTCTTAATTTTTTTTTATCACTTTTGAGTAATTCAATAACCCAAATACCAAAAAGGTAGGACCAACACATAAAACAATTTAAAAAGTACATAAAATACCATAATCTCCCATCTTAAAATTCAAATGCCATGATTAACAACTTCATGATTTCGAATTGTAGTTTTTTTTAACGGCCAAATCAAAACTTTTATTAATTAGACTAGCAAGATGCTAGTTAGCATTACAAATAATCAAAACTAAAAAAAGAACATTTTTTCTACGATAGAGTTTTTATTCTGGCTCTATTTTTTATCCAAAGAAACGAAAGGGATTTGATTTCTCCCAATACCTGACGGTCTTTCCTTATCAATAGCTTTGAAAATCTTTTCATTTCTTGTCTTCCATAAACATCAAAAGGTTGTTAAGAAAATGGCTCGAAATAACATTCGTTTCCCGGGTGAGAATGACCAAGAATTCGGGAGTTTCAGAATTTCCAAAACTGTGGAGGCCGAAAAAGTGGGTAGACTTCACCAATTAATAACAATGCTCCAAATCCTTTTGGAGGATTGGCAATTAATCAAAATGTGATCTGCGTCTTCATCTTCATGTCCACAAGATTGACAAACCGAGTCTGGTGTAATATTTCTCTTTGCTAAAGCCGATTTAGAAGCCATCCGATTCATCGAAGCTTGCCATCCAAACAAATTTAGTTTAGAAGGGACCCAAGATGTCAAAATGAAATCACTATTATGAAATCACTATTTCGAATTGTAGTTTCTTCAAAGGATTTAGGTAACAATTAATAGTATTCGTTGCAACTTTCTAAGTTACATTTTGTGGTTTAATGAACCAATTTTTAGAACACTTATTGATATAAATTTATTTATACCGGGAGGAATAATGTACGTTTAAG
Organism: Tagetes erecta; assembly: GCA_030867185.1. Lineage (NCBI taxonomy): Eukaryota > Viridiplantae > Streptophyta > Magnoliopsida > Asterales > Asteraceae > Tagetes > Tagetes erecta. Next base: position 10,804,915 of record CM061492.1, on the reverse strand, counting down.
GAGGAATTATGAACAATTTATTAGGTTTGTGAGTATTATGGTTGGAATGACTATAAATCTAGCTTCTTGATAAAAACGTATGCATGTCATAAGCAAATTAAAAAAAAGTTCATCTATTATTTACTACAAAATCGAACGTTTTATGTTATTATGACAACAACTAACCCATCCACTGGTGACCCATAATTTTGTTTCTCATACATGAAACGCAGTCAATCAATTAAGTTCAACATGGGTGAGGGGATCACAGGTAGGGAAACTTGAGAATTCAGTACTTGAATCACTTGTCTTATCGATGGACGAAGTTCCGAGTGGGGATGTACACACCATAGCCCAATGATAATCAAACTCCTGATTTCTTCTTCTTCAAAGTCTGAACTAAGATTTGGATCCACTGCTTCAATAAGGGCATCAATCCTATAGAGCTCCCAAATCCATTCTATAAACCGTGTTTGCTTTTCTCCAGTCTTGTTGTCAATCAGTTTTTTACCGGAAGCAAGTTCCAACGCAACAACTCCAAAATTAAACACGTCTGATTCTTTGGTTGCCTTGCTAGCAAACATTCTTGTATCCGAGTCTTTCTCATGGTCAACCAACTTAGCTGACCTAAAATTACCAAGCTTCGTATTGAAATTTGAATCCAAGAACATATTACTCGATTTAATATCTCCATGCAAAACACATTGCTCCCACCCTTCATGTAGATAACATAAAGCCGAAGCCAAGCCAGTAGCAATTTTATTTCTCGTGCTCCATGTCAACAAACTCTTCCCGTTGAAAAGTTGTGAATCTAAACTTTCATTTTCCATGTAATCATAAACAAGAAAGAGTTCGCCTTTATGGAGACACCAACCAATGAGTTGGACCAAGTTTTTATGTCTTAGTTGACTTATGATCCTAACTTCTGATGCGTACTCTTCAATCCCTTGTTTGGAACTCTTTGACACCTTTTTAACCGCAATGTATGTGTTTGAATCTTTCAAAAATCCTTTGTAAACCTTACCAAGGCGTCCCTCCCCAAGCTTATTGTTCTCAGCAAAGTCGCTAGTGGATTGAGCATTTGAGCTAATTCGAGGTAAGTGAATTGTCTAGGTCCGGTTCCCATTTCAAATTCATTGTTCATCTCAACATCAAATCCAATATCTTCTAATACATACTTTGTGCTCTTCTTCTTCTTCCTCCTCCTCCAGATAACAAATGTAAGCACAGTAAGAAATGTAATCATTATCGTTAATCCAACAATTAATCCCACCTTGTTATTTTTATCCTTCACTGTATCAAGGATCGGATTGAAAGAATTTGGGCTCGGGACTGGTGGCTGCACCTTGTTTTTATTAACAGCTAAATCCGAACTTTCAAAACTCCAAGATCTCACTGTATTACTCTGGAACATATCCCCTGTAGCCGCTGAAAACCCGAAATTAACCCATTCAGGTAATTCCTTCCTCAGGTCAACCTTGTAAACAAGTCCATCTTGACGTACCACCGAATTATTTTGAAAACCCGTGTAGGAAACAGTAAGATCTTTCGAAACTGAATCGTATGCAATCCAAGCCTGACACACTCCTCCACCTGTCACATTGCTGAACCACTTTTGAGACTTGGCAGAAGACAAAGAGTTAACGTCAATAGCCACATGATCGCCCATAGGAGTAGCACTACCAACTGTTGGATCCCCGCCATCATTCCAAAAGGTATCAAACTCCACAGCAACAAAGCTACTGGTGCCATAATCTGGTTCGGAATTGAACAACGGAAGCCCCATAGCTCCTCCTTGTGTAATTACAGAATTATTTTGAGCAAGAAAGAATGTAAGACCATCAGCATAAGAATAACTCCCATGCGAATCAACGACAAAAGTGAAACTGGTAGAGAAACTTGCTAGTTCTTGAGAAGCGGTGTCCCAAAGATGAAGTGGTTTTATGTACGTCGCTCTTCCGCCTTGCCAGGTCTCATTTGGGGTCAATTGGATTCCTTGGTCGGAGAATTTAGCCCCGCTACCTTCAATGATTATGTCTCGATTTAGACGTGGTAGGCGGAAATTTGTGAAGTTAAAGGTAATTGAAGCAGCTGAAGGGATGGAGAAAAGAAGATAGCAGGCGATCATATAGAACCACATGATCATCGTTTGAACGTAAATGCTAGAAAAGTTTCAGGTTTTGTTGCTTCTTGACAATTACGTGATCATATATAAGTCATAAAAACATGATCAACAAAACTAACTGTCACATAATACTATTACTTCAAATTATACAACTTGTTACGTCATTGTCTAATTGATGAATTTGGCTCCAAAGTCCAAACATATCGACCAAGTCAAAGAATATTTCTATACCTACTAAATGGGAAGGTCGGTGCTTTGCACCGGCCTCTCCCGTCCCGCCACGTCGCGTTTCAACTTTTTCTTACTTTAACGTATTAACGGTTTTAATCTCCGACTTTTAACGTATTGATGGTTTTAGTCCCCGACTTTTACTAATTTTCATTTGAGTTCTTGATGAGTTTTTGACTTTGATCTCTTACTCCACTTTGACACATAGTACGACTTTTACTAATTGTCATTTTAGCCCCTGATAAGTTTTCGACTTTGCTCTCTTATTCTACTTTAACATATAGTTCGACTTTAATAATGTTATCGTGTTAACCTCTAACTTTTGATATTTCATCATTTTTTAACATGTGACACATTAAGTTTTTGCGTCGTGACATACGGGGCATGAGACTTTTTTTTGTCAACACATATGACGAAATCAAATACGCAAGACCCGACTGCGTGACCCGACCGCTGCAACCTGGTCTGAAATCTAGTTGTTTCTATAAGTCAAGATAAGACATACCGGTCAACATTTATAATAATTAAAACAACTTTGTTGCTTTTGACCATTAATTTTAGACCCACACTGACTAAAGTATTTAACCCATGCCGGTCACAAGGAATTTAATGTCTGATATAAGGTAAAAAAAAGTTTACCCTGTTATGTTTTAGAAGGGGTTCACGGTAGCGTTTTAACAGAGTTCAAGAGCAGTAGTTCCGTCGGAATTCAAGGGGCAGAGCACCTGATGGGGTTAAGCTCTTATAGAAAGTTAGAAGTTAAATGGAGTCTTCTATTTCCAAAATTTAATGAGTTTATACTCTTTTAGACTTTTTAATATAAGCACAAATATTATCAATTATTTTTTTATAATACACACGCACGCACACACACATATATATACATGGTTAGGATCTTTTCAAAAACCAAATTAATTACATAACTATAAAACCATTTATTTACATATATGTAAATTAAGGAACTATTAATATACATACATGTGAATTAAGAAACTAATATAAATTAGTGATATTAAAATAGTTAATAACTTGATTAAGGGCTAAAAACTGTTCATTTTGTTCTCGCGCTGAAGAAAATATTCTGTAATGATCATGACCCATATACACATATATATAATTAAAATTTTGCTCCAACCAAAGCAGTTTAAACGAACAACACTTCTAACTTGGTTGGAACGCAAGCTTATAAAGTCTTTGCCTTGCTCTATGTCAATTTCAATTTCACAAAGGGGATTATTCGGAGATTTTTTTGGCAACTTGTTAGGTATTTGTTTTTTGTTTTTTTGCCTCTTTCATGTCTCTTTACATCGACATCAGATTGAAAAAGTTGGTAAATTTAAGGGGTAGTACTATTTCACATAAAGTTAACTGGAAAAATAAATGACCGTCAGTGGTTTGGACAAAAACAATAAGTTTATGACTTTATGTGAAACTAGTGGACTAAAAAAGTTAAAAACAAAATATTGAACTAAAACCGTGATTTTAACAACCTCGAGAACCAAAATAGTAATTTACAATAAGTTAAATATGTACTCAATGTATAGACTTGTATTTAACTTGAACACATATTTACAAGACTCACAACCTAATGACACTTTGCTTGAATTTCTCACTAGAGGTGAATTGCCACCATCCACACCATGATAACCGCTATAAATATCCGTCATTCCTTAAAACAATAGCGGTTATAATTTTTACAGCTAACAAGCAATAAATTTTTAAAATTTAAACAAAAATAAATAGCAAGCATACATTTAATCAGAATAATCACTACAATAATCTAAATCAGATAAAATATTCAAAAGCAGTCCTAAACAATGTCAATCCAAAGATTGTTTCTATGCATGTTGTAGTGCTTGCTTGTAACACCTTTTACGTTTATAATCTGTGGATTTCTCCTATTAACCATGTGATATGCTATTCGTTTTTATTTATAGCCGCATGCATTTTGTTTCCACATAATACTATAGACTATCATGAGCCAGAGGTCTCCCCGGATGCTACCTCTCTATCCCTTACAATAAAGGCAATGATTTGCCGATTTCCCTTCCTTTAGCTACTCAGATGTTTCTCTCGGATACCTATTTGGTGGGATTTTTAGCGAGTATGTTTGTTTGTATATATCCAAAACCTTCACCCAATCCTTATATTTATATATCTAACCTAAACACATTAAACTATGATACAAATAGCTAAATGATAAATTAATTCCTAACAATTTAGAATTTGACATAACTAGTCGTGGCCCATAGGAAGCGAACCGCCTGATGACCTCAATCGTCAAACCCAAAAGGAACATAAGACTTATAACGCCTCAAACTCTATAATTTTAGAATTTGACATAACTAGTCTCCATGTCTTAAACCAGAAGGCCAACTGCTATAATTTTAAAATTGTTATATTTGTTCTATTTATGCAAATCTTTATAATGTAATTTGAATACTATAAGACCTTTGAATATTTTAAAATAAATATGTAAATTTCTATAGAGTAATTTGAATGGTATGTAAACCTTCGAATATTTGAAAATAAATAAACAGACAACTTTGTGTGATGTATGTCAAAAGAAAAGTTATTTGTAATGAAATATAGTTTTAGTTTTCACACTAGCTACTTCTCACATTGACGTGGTACGTACCGTCCTAGACTTTTGTGACACGTACATTACACTCCTTTATAACCGGTAAACCAAGCCCATGAATTTGTACCCGGCCATTTTCTTCCATAATCATGATTTCCTGCAGAACCCATTTCATCACTTTCGTCCTTCTTCTCTCGAACCCGCTAGCTGTCTCACTTACCTTCAATATTAGCCCACAAAATCCGAATCAGACCCGGTACATAGTTATAGAAGGTAATGGAGCTAGTATCACTGACCATGCAATCCAGTTGACCCCAAACATGAGCTATCGAGCCGGACGGGCCACATACTTGAAACCACTTCATCTTTGGGATAACAAATCCGGTGAGGTAGCTAGCTTCACTACTAACTTCACATTTGTGATTGATTCAAACGGGCAACTAGTTTATGGTGATGGTTTCACATTCTTTCTAGCTCAAAATAATTCTAACATACTTCTTGGTTCATCCATGGGGCTGCCCATTGGTGGGTTTAGTAGCCGAACTACACAATTTGTTGCGGTGGAGTTTGATACTTTTTGGAACGCTTGGGATCCCTTAGACTCTAATAATCAGTCCATGGGTGAGCATGCGGGCATCAGCATTAGCTCTCTTGCTTCTGTTAGGTCTCAGAAATGGTTTAGCAACGTACCACAAGGTGGAGTGTGTCAAGCCTGGATTAAGTATGATTCGGAAGTAAAGAATCTTAGTGTTTCTTTCACTGGTTTTCAAAATAATATAGCTTTTCGTCAAGATGGGCTTCATTACACCGTTGATCTCAGCCAAGTGTTGCCCGAATGGGTTATGTTTGGGTTTTCAGCAGCGACTGGAGCTCAACAGCAGAGCAATAGAGTGATTTCTTGGACATTTGATAGCTCGAATTTACGAGGTCATGGAAAAAAAGAGGTGCCACAAATCCCAAGCCCTCCCCTTGATCCGGTACCTACTGGAAAAAATAGTAAGGTGAGTTTAGTTGTGGGTTTAGTTGTTGGAATATCAGTTACTATTACTCTTCTGGGAGTAGTGCTTGTGTTTGTTTTGTCGCGAAAGAAGAAGAAGAAGAAGAAGAAGAATAGTGAAGAAGAATCGGAAGAAGCTGGATTTGAAGTTGCCATCAATAATGAATATCAAATGGGCACCGGGCCTAAAAGATTTTCTTACCGTGACATAGCACAATCAACTGATAATTTTGCGGAGAATATGAAGCTTGGAGAGGGAGGTTTCGGTGGGGTTTACCGAGGTCTTTTGAAAGATTCGAATACATACGTTGCAGTTAAAAGGGTGTCAAAGAGTTCAAAACAAGGGATCAATGAATACGCATCGGAAGTGAGGATTATTGGCCGACTAAGGCATAGAAATCTGGTGAAGCTTATGGGTTGGTGTCATGAGAAAGGGAATCTTTTGCTTGTTTACCAATATATGGAAAATGGAAGCTTAGATTCTCATCTCTTTAAGGAAAAAAGCTTGTTGACATGGGATACAAGGTACAAAATTGTTCATGGTCTGGCTTCTGCTTTGGTGTATTTACATGAAGAATGGGAGCAATGTGTTTTGCATAGAGATGTTAAATCCAGCAATGTGATGTTGGATTCGAATTTCAATGCAAAGCTAGGTGATTTTGGGTTAGCTAAGTTGGTTGACCATGAGAAAGGCTCCCAAACGACAAAGTTGGCTGGAACCTTGGGTTACATGGCTCCTGAATGTGTTGTGACCGGCAAAGCAACCAAAGAGTCTGATGTTTTTAGCTTTGGAGTTGTTATGCTGGAGATAGTGTGTGGGAGAAAAACCATCGAGCACAAGGCTGCAGAAAACCAAAAATGGTTATTGGAATGGATCTGGGAGCTCTATGGGGCCAATACTCTTTTGGAAGCAGTCGACACGCGTCTAAGGTCAGCTTTTGACAAAGAAGAAATTAAGAACTTGATGATCATAGGGTTATGGTGCGTGCACCCTGATTCTGAAATTCGTCCGTCTATGATACAAGTGATTCAAGCATTGAACTCTGAAGCATCCTTGCCTAAACTCCCTACAAACATCTGTGCTTCATCATACTGGAAACCTTCCATGATCGAAAACCACTCATCACATGTGGTCTCTAATAAGGACTCCTCAAACCAATCATTATTTGTTGGTCGTTAAATAGCCATCTTGATACCTTTTTGCTGTCACAAAACTGGGACTTCGAGTTGTCTCTTTTGCGAGTGCTATTGAAAGTCAAGAAGCTTTCTATGAATAAGATCTACCAAGGAGTGTTGATAGGTTTATATTATATCTCAAATGTGAAACTTTTTTATTACGTATCTATTTGTAATGTCCTAAGTTTGTCCTTATGCATAATGGAATAAAAACTGCTGCAAATGAAATTAACTTAGGTGTCTGAGTCTGGTGGCTAATTTGGATTATGTTCGATAATATATTAGTTGTATGATTTAAATATTTGATTTGATTTCTTTGAGTGGAATTAGACGTCTTGTGTTTGATATTTTTGATGGGCTGCAACATTAAAAGTAAAAGTTAAAATTGACTCAGACTATATTTCGACAACGAATGCAGTGTTAATTACTAATTAAAACTGGATATGATTTATCCACTACCAGAGATTCATTTACTTGCCAGGGTGTTATGCGTTGATAACAGTTTTAGTTATGTGTTGATAACGGTTTTAGTTGTGCCTAAGCATTGTTATGTTACAAAGGAGTAGCCAGCCGTATGTATCAAGTCATTGTTATTTACAATAGCGTTACAAAAGAGGCATCCGGCCTTCTTAAGATCTGGGTGGGTACGTACTATATATACCAATATGACTTTATTGGCAAGTTGGTGAAAAACACCTCGCTAAGGTTGATATGATCAGAGAGCTAATCGAGCAAACAATCACATTACTTAAGTCGATCAAGTGTTTGAGACGTTTTAATTGATAAGTTTTTAAGCAGCCAAGCAACAGAAAAAAATGAGTTAGTTACATGGATGGTTTTAATTTTTGGTTTACCCAAATCTCCCGTAACACAAATGTACCTTACTATATATTTTGCATTTTGTTGGCGTTGACACTAACTTCCATTGATATCACGGTGAATGATTCTCACTAATTATCATCCACCTCAACAAATTAGAACAAAAAAAGTAAGAAAAATGGAAAAAGAAACATGAAATCAAACCTCCAAATGATCAAAAGCGAGCGAGCGAGGTTACCAACAAAGACCATATAACCTGCTGCTTGTGTACCTAAAAAACAGCATTCAAGTTTATATATATATATATATAGTTTAATTTGTAAGAAACGTTGCTTCAACCCTAAATAAGAGAAGAGATAAAGGGCACAAATTAGATACCTTATACAATCCTTTCACTCTCGCAAAATCGAAACCCTTTCACTCTTACAAAATGGCAATCAACAGAAATAAATATGATTGTAAAATCGATTACAAAGTGTTGCCGATGGGGCAAAAGTGGGTGAAACGTGTATAAACAAAACACGCATCACCAGGGAGCCGTTGATACACCCTTAACAAACGGACATTCACGATTTACAAAACACACCGTACTATTCAAACTGTTTGAGAAGGTAGGACGTTGTTTTTAAGCGAACAAATAGTAAACTGCAGTTTTGGTCCCTATGTTTTGATACTATTAACAGTTTTAGTCTCATTTTAACAGTTTTGGTCCCTGTGTTTTTATTTTCTAGCAGAAATGGTCCCGAACACTAACTCCATCCAGTTTTCCGTTAAGTCTCTCACACGCGCCCCGCATTTGAGGGGTAAAAATGTCATTTCTCTCCCTCTTTTATCTAGGTCATTATGTAGATTAACATTTTTATTTAGTCGCATGTCAAAAAGAGTGGTAGAAATGACATTTTTACTCTATATGTGAGGGAGACTTAACGGAAAATTGGATGAAGTTAGTGTCCGGGACCATTTCTGTTAGAAAATAAAAACACATGGACAAAAACTGTTAAGGTGGGACTGAAACTGTTAATGATATCAAAACACAGGAACCAAAACTTCAGTTTACTCGCGAACAAATAAAAAAATAAGAGTAAAGTAGTAAACTGCAGTTTTAGTCCCTGTGTTTTGATACCATTAACAGTTTTGGTCCCATCTTAACAGTTTTGGTCCCAGTGTTTTTATTTTTTAACAGTTTTGGTCCCGAACACTAACTCCGTCTAATTTTCCGTTAAGTCTCTCACACGCGCCCCACATCTAAAGGGTAAAAATGTCATTTCTCCCTCTTTTTTTATCTAAGTCATCATGTAGGTTAACATTTTTATTTAGTCGTTTGTCAAAAAAAGCGAGAGAAATAACATTTTTACTCCGCATGTGAGAGAAACTTAACGGAAAATTGGATGGAGTTAGTGTTCGGGACCAAAACTGTTAAAAAATAAAAACACAGGGACCAAAACTGTTAAGGTAGGACCAAAACTGTTAATAATATCAAAACACAGAAACCAAAACTGCAGTTTACTCAAAAAAAATAAAAATGAGTAGTAATTTTTTTAAAAGTTAAATGACTAATATGCTAATAGTTCTATAAATAAAGTTAATTATACGAACGGTCCCTATACTTTACTCATATTTCATGTGTGATTTTTAATTTTGAGAAGGTACATGTATATATGGTCCCTTAATGTTTTCAAAAACATAACATCGATAGCCCATGGCATTAATCTTCGTTAAGTTTTCAATTAAGTTTGTGTTAAACGACTAAAAGACCTAATTAAATAAAAAATTAAAGTAAAAGAGTTATATTTAAATTAATATGTTATATTATAAGAGATTAGTTGTATTATTATATACCTCTAAGGATTTTTACATATATCCTTTTACTAATAGCCCTAATTATATATATACTAGATTAAATCTCACGTGTTACACAGATGAGAACATAAAAAGACACATAGTTCTAAATTTTTTTTAAAAAAATAACATTTGAAAATAATATATATTACATGAAAGACATTTGAAAATAGAAAGAAAGATTACATACAAACTCTAAGTTGAATATTGAATAAAAAGATTTAAACTATAAGCACACTATTAGCAACAAATTAGATTTGGACGCTTTTAAATCCAATTAATTAAAAAAAGACTAACAAAACAAATATATAAATAATTCAGTTGATTGATATCCGACATAATTCAGGGTCACACTCATATGTACCGGGTCAGGCGTACAGGTTGACATGCATGGGACTGAGTCGTAAATTACGATGAATTATTTGTTTGCTTTATTTGTTTTACCTATTTACCCTTTTTATTCCGATCCCCTTAAATTTAATCAATTACATCATTATTACATACGGGCATCTTTCAAAACAACTTTTGGTTCAACTTTTTTAGTTTTTTTTGCTTCTACTACTTTAATTGTTGTTGTGAGTCGTATATTAATCTATTTAATAAATCAATATTTTAGGGGGTAATTTTTTAAAGGAAATTTTTTTAATCTATAATAGTAAGTTTGAGAGGAAAAATTTAATTGTCATGCAATAAGTTGATGGACAATATCCTTAAATATTAAATATTTACAAATTACATATCTATAAACATAATGATTATAATTTCTTTATAAATATTACTATTTAACCCGTGTGTGTAGCACATGGGTGTTAAACCTAGTATAAATATATAATCTAAGATGATAGTATATAGTGACACGCAGCATGTATATTGTACGGTTTGGTTATTCTAATGCTTTTCTAATTGAAATTGTTCCGTTAGCTTCTATTCAATTCTATAGCGTACCTTTTGTTTATCTATCTAATAAATCAAATTTTTAGGGGGCCATTTTTAGGGGGAAATTTTTGTTTTATAATAAGAAACTTTGGAGGGAAAATTAAGTATAATTTTAACCATGCATGAGTTGATGAACTAACTTAAATATTAATATTTATAAATCCATAAACATAATAGTTATAATTTCTTTAAAAATATTATATTAACCCGTGTGTAACACACGGGTATTAGACCTAGTCTATCTAATAAATTAGAGTTTTTAGAGGGTAATTTTTTGAGGGGAAAACATAATTTATTTTATAAAAGGAAGATTGAGAAGGAAAATTAAGTAGGAGAGTTAATAAAGATAAAATTTTGTGATTAATAATAATTTATAAAATTATTTATAAATTTTTAAATATAATAGTTATAATTTTTTATAAATATTTTTATTTAACCCGTGTATAATACACGGGTGTTAAACCTAGTTTTTAATAATTTTGTTGATTATATATTGGATACATATTTTGTATGGGTTTACTTACATGAGTCGAGAGGCGTAGCTTATGAGGGCCAGGAGGAGCCGCCGCCCACCCGTGTTTTTCACCAGAAATATTAATTTTTACATCGTTTTTTGAAATTTTGAACACATATTCAATCATCACCCCAAATATTTTTTACATTTCTATTAAAATTTTAATATGTTGTAAAAAAATTATATGTAGATTATTTTTTCTTAATGTCTGCACCTAATTAAAATACTAAAAGCTTTGTAATTTGGCTAGTTGTCTTCTATTTATAACTATAGGCTTTTATATGTTTAACACTTTAATTCCAAAAATCTATACAAATATTTTAGTGCTTTGTTTGTTTATACACTATGTAGTTGCGGAAAAATTTGATTCGAAATCCATAATCGATGAATCCAAAGATTTTAAAGGTCATCAGGCTGTGTTGTAATTCTTTTTCCACGTATTCACACTTTTTTTGCATCATTAAAATATTTTTGGTCTTTTTTCGTTTAAAAGTTATGTATTTTTTTATGTTTGAGATCGATTGTCCTTTAAATGAATGAAAATATATTTATTTATTTTACATTATAATGTTAGTTTTATGTTTTTTATTTTATATTTTTTTAAATCAGGGGTATAACGGTTATTTCATATACACTTAAATGAAAACCTAACAAAAGTTAGTGTCAATGACTGTCGGTGTTACGTTTTAAAAAACTCTAAGTGAAATATGGGTAAACCAAAAGGATCATTATTATATTTTTACTCAAACACACTGTCACCTGTTTCAAAGTTATCTATCTATAACTATACTAACTTTACATGCAAATGGTTGTCTAATTGAGCTTGATCAAGCCTTGATTTCATTAAAAAATTTCAGTGTCTTTTTTCTTCTATGTCCGGGTTGAGAAAGTATGTACTTTTAAATTCTAAATCAAATTTTTTTATTGAAAAATATTTTTGGTCTTTTTTGGTTTAAAAGTTATGTATTTTTTTATGTTTGAGATCGATTGTCCTTTAAATGAATGAAAATATATTTATTGATTTTACATTAAAATGTTAGTTTTATGTTTTTTATTTTATATTTTTTTTAAATCAGGGGTATAACGGTTATTTCATATACACTTAAATGAAAACCTAACAAAAGTTAGTGTCAATAACTGTCGATGTTACGTTTTAAAAAACTCTAAGTGAAATATGGGTAAACCAAAAGGATCATTATTATATTTTTACTCAAACACACTTTCACCTGTTTCAAAGTTATCTATCTATAACTATGCTAACTTTACATGCAAATGGTTGTCTAATTGAGCTTGATCAAGCCTTGATTTCATTAAAAAATTTCAGTGTCTTTTTTCTTCTATGTCCGGGTTGAGAAAGTATGTACTTTTAAATTCTAAATCAAATTTTTTTATTGAAAAATATTTTTGGTCTTTTTTGGTTTAAAAGTTATGTATTTTTTTATGTTTGAGATCGATTGTCCTTTAAATGAATGAAAATATATTTATTGATTTTAGGAAAATTGGATTTTAAAAATTCGAACTTTGAGGTGTTGGCCGCTGAAGGTTCCAACTTCAAAAATAATTTATAGAGGTTCCAAGTTTGGACGATTTTGCTCACAAAGGTTCGCCGTCACAAATCACTAACGGCCGTTTATTATTTTTGAAGTTCGAACCTTCAGCGGCCAACACCTCAAAGTTCGAATTTTTAAAATCCAATTTTCCAAAAAGAAAATGTGGGCCCACCGGTGACACGTCATCATTAATAAACGGCCGTTAGTGATTTGTGACGGCGAACCTTTGTGAGCAAAATCGTCCAAACTTGGAACCTCTATAAATTATTTTTGAAGTTGGAACCTTCAGCGGCCAACACCTAAAAGTTCGAATTTTTAAAATCCAATTTTCCTTGATTTTACATTAAAATGTTAGTTTTATGTTTTTTTATTTTATATTTTTTTAAATCAGGGGTATAACGGTTATTTCATATACACTTAAATGAAAACCTAACAAAAGTTTGTGTTAATGACTGTTGGTGTTACGTTTTAAAAAACTCTAAGTGAAATATGGGTAAACAGGATCATTATTATATTTTTACTCAAACACACTTTCACCTGTTTCAAAGTTTTCTATCTATAACTATGCTAACTTTACATGCAAATGGTTGTCTAATTGAGCTTGATCAAGCCTTGATTTAATTAAAAAATTCCAGTCTTTTTTCTTCTATGTCCGGGTTGAGAAAGTATGTACTTTTAAATTCTAAATCAAAGTTTTTTTTAAACAGCAATCTAGCCTACTACTAATAAACTTCATAAATATTTACAATGTTAAGGATTGAACCTTGGACCTCCCCAAATTAGTGCTTCTAGAGGCAAAGCCTCTCCGATTAGGCCATCAACCCCAATGGTAAGACTAATTTAAGTTGACGAATTAAAGTGAGATAACACATTAAATAAATTGACAAGCGTGTTGGACACAATTTATTTAGGATTTTCGTTTGCTCCTAACACAAATTTGTGATTTAAGGAGGGTGGAGAATGGAGATGTAAGTCCCATATTAGTTGATTGGGAGAATGAAACTTTCCTTATTAAGGGTGGATACCTTCTTATCATGACGCATTTTACTCGTCAAATGAAAATAAAATCAAGAGACAATAGCGGTATGTTTCGTCCAAAACTCACAATAGCATGGTGTGAATACGTTCTATCTATACAAGACCCAATATGCTAAAGTCCAAATATGAAAGCCAAAGTAATATAAAGTCTTTACAATCTCAACTAAAGGAGTTTTACATTTGTGGGATTGTCACCCTTGACACGGGTTTTGCATTTATTTAATGCTACCCATCTTCTGAACTTCATAAGCTCACAATCTTGCATATATTTATTTTAGACCAATTTCAATGAAAGAGCTATATCTATATACCTCTTAATAAAAATGAGTTTTAGATGACACATATCGAAAAGGGTGTTGGAACATTTTTCCCGTTCAAAACTAAAAATCTTTCCTTTTAAACTATGGATGGAAACAAAATCGATAACATTAAATCACAAAAAAAATCTTTAAAAGTTTCAATCTACCTTATTTACATCTCTGAAAATACTGTGAAAACGAAAACAAACAACTTAAACAAATAATTCATCAAAATTTACGACCTAGGCTTGTCCCGGTACATATGAGTGTCACCGTGAATTTTGTCGAATATCTAGCATCTGGATTATTTGTATGTCTGTTTCTCTAAATCTTTTTTTAAATTAATTGTTAGGATTTATAAGGCACCAATTAAAAGCGTATATATATCTAATTTGATACTAATAGTGTATTTGTAGTTTAAATCTATTTGTTCGATAAGGCTCAAATTAAAGTTTGAATGCTTCTATTTTCATATATCTTTCATGTAATGTGCAGTTTATTTGCAAATGCAACTTTTTGTTAACATTTAATAATTATGTTTTTATGTTTCTACTCGTGTAACACACGAGGTTTAATCTAGTATATATATATATATGTGTTTGTGATTTGACTAAATATCAGAACCCAATTTGGGCCTCGATCGATCTCTTTTATTTATTAGCTACTGGAAAAATCAAATGATTGATTACTGGAAAAACAAAAACAAAATGTGCCACTTCCAAATCTCCAAAGTTCATACGTACTATTAACCAGATAATCACAAATAAAAAATTACGTACATGCTACCTCGTTTACAGCTCCAAAGTAAATGGGTCAAATAACCCATTGATCTGAATATATATATAGACATTGAGAGGGTCATATCAAATCATCTGCTCTGGCCATAATTGTATCGTTTAATTAATATGCGGGTAAACCAGGATTGCATCATCTATATAGTTTTTGTAGTAATTTTCTTCCACTCAATATAAAGTTTCTTAGAATAATGCAAAGTCAACATCTTCCTTTCCTTGATTTATTTAATGTATCATATTCAACACTACTACTTAATTAATTGGTTATAACGTCTACGTACAAAGGAACTTTGTTTATTCAAAGTTGTTTCTTTATTTATGCAATTAATTTGATGGGAACCAGTAGAGTATTACATTCTTAATTTATAGACTGGATCCACAATACCAATGTCAATGAGAGTAATAGATCATCAATTTCATGTAATTAAGTGTGTTTGCAAATTGTACGTAATCAATATATATGGATGGCCTGCAGTACGTAGGTTAGTTAGAACCTAAACGAGTATGAAACATATATAATCATATTTTAGGCAAGTGGTTCGAGAGGAACAAGTCTGTTTCACACACGAAGATAGTAATATAAAGCTTGCAATCCTTGTAGCTAGTAAGCTTCCATAGTAAGTTATGGCCATCTCAATATACTTTCTTCTTTTCTTCATCCCTAAAGTGGCTTCAATAACTTTTGATATGACTAATATCACCCAACAAAACCATAACCAAATAGTAACATCCGGTGTTGCTTCTATCACTGCTGCAGGAATTCAATTGACTCCAGATGAAACACATGGTGCTGCAGGCAGGGCCACATACAACAAATCCCTTCATCTATGGGACAAAAATTCTACTGAGCTAGCAAGCTTTTCTACCAACTTCTCATTCGAGATTGAGTCACGTGTATTAGCTGATTTATATGGGGATGGCTTCACATTCTTCCTTGCTGCAGATAATTCAGTCATAACAGAAGCTTCAGCCCTAGGACTTCCAATAGATAACATAACCTTTGCCGTTACGGATCAAGTTGTCGCTGTTGAATTTGATACTTATTGGAACGATGGTGTGGACCCGGTCAATATATCTGGTCCTCATGTTGGCATTGACGTTAACTCGCTTTCTTCTTCCAAGTATAAGATATGGTCAATCAATATAACAGAAGGAGCAAACTGTCAAGCTCAGATAAAGTATGATTCTATGTCGAAAAACCTTTCTGTTTCTGTCACTGATACCGAATATGGTGTAATTGGATTTGATTACATAATTGATTTTAGGCGTTTGTTGCCTGAATGGGTTATATTCGGGTTTACAGCTGCAACCGGAGGTCGGTATGAGAAAGTCACTGTCAAATCTTGGACTTTTAATAGTTCAAGTTTGCAAGTTAATGAAACGAAGGCACAACCGTTGAAGGAGAAGAACAAGACTGGACTTGTGGTGGGATTGATAGTTGGGTCGTGTGTTCTACTTACTTTTTTGGCTTTGTGTTCATTTTGTTTTTGGAGGAACAAAAACAAAAGAGATGAGTACATGAACAAAGATTTTGAATTGGGCACTGGTCCTAAAAGATTCTCCTACCATAAAATAGTTCAGGCAACTGCTGGTTTTGCAGATACAAACAAGCTAGGAGAGGGTGGTTTCGGAGGGGTTTATAAAGGTTTTCTAAAAGATCTTGACATGTATGTTGCAGTCAAAAGGTTGTCCAAGGCATCTAAACAAGGGATCAAGGAGTATGCATCTGAAGTCAAAACCATTAGCCAATTGAGACACAAAAATCTTGTGGAACTCAAGGGTTGGTGTCATGAGAAAGAAGAACTCTTACTTGTTTATGACTTCATGAAAAATGGAAGCTTAGATTATCATCTCTTGAAGAGAAAGAGCTTGTTGGCATGGGATAGACGGTATAAAATTGCCACTGGTCTAGCTTCTGTGTTGCACTATCTACATCATGAGTGGGAGCAATGTGTTTTGCATCGAGATATCAAGTCGAGTAATGTGATGTTGGATTCAAATTTCAATGCAAAGCTTGGTGACTTTGGGTTAGCTAAGCTAGTTGACCATGAGAAAGGATCTAAAACAACGAATGTGGCTGGAACCTTTGGTTACCTCGCTCCAGAATGTGAAGTGTCCGGCAAGGCCAGCAGAGAATCGGATGTATATAGTTTCGGGGTTGTAGCATTGGAAATAGCGTGTGGGAGAAAACCCATTGAGCAAACAGCTCCAGAAAAGCAAGTACGGTTAATAAAATGGGTCTGGGAGTTGTATGAGACTGGCAGTCTTTTAGACGTGGTCGATCCACGCCTAGAG
This sequence comes from Tagetes erecta, assembly GCA_030867185.1. Classification (NCBI taxonomy): domain Eukaryota; kingdom Viridiplantae; phylum Streptophyta; class Magnoliopsida; order Asterales; family Asteraceae; genus Tagetes; species Tagetes erecta. The sequence continues at coordinate 10,787,745 of CM061492.1, read as the reverse complement.
ACAAATTTTGAGGAAGAAGAATTCAAGCGACTGGTTATTGTTGGGTTATGGTGTGTGCACCCTAACGCTGAGCATCGCCCTTCTATGACACAAGTGTATCATGTCCTAAACTCTGATGTTTCCTTGCCGGTACCCCCTTCAAGGATGCTGGTGCCCTCTTACATGACTTCTCCATCGACACCATTAACTGGTGTCATTTCCTCAAATTAAACAAAAATTACATAATCAGTTGGTCGTTAATTAAGTTTATATTGAAGGGGAGCATGATTCAAAATGCATTCCAAAATGATGCAACTTTTTTTTGTTTGTTGGTGTTTTAATGGTGGAATTTGTCTTGTTAATATTGAATAATTAAACAATATATTGTGTAAGTTGTAGTTTGTTTCCTCAAAGGTAAAATCTATACAGTATGTGGATCACATCTGTAAAAAACTTCTTGTAAAAAAAAAAACTTAAAGACACATTTTTTACCCTAAACACAAAAATCTCATTATATGAACCTTATATAATCACATAATTAGAGTATATCTTTGTTAATCCAAATTGGTTATTAGTACCCCATAAATTTATGTGCGTACATACAAACATACAAGTACACAAAGCAAAGATATGATTGCATCAAGAATATATGAAAGCGGTGAGCCTTTAAGTTCATACAAATTTCAAGCTCATTAACCCTTAAGTACTTAGAAAAATGACCTAATTACTTAGGCAAACAATATCCAAAAAAAAAAAAGATAAACTCTTAAAACTATCTAGTTGAACCTTAAACCCTAACGCTAAACTCTAAAAACTGAATCCTAAAGCTAAACACTAAAAGCTAAAGCTTAAAGTTAAAATGATAAGATTCGGTTCTAACAATGATGGAATGAGCTGTATCAAAATTTGTTTGAGATAGTTTATGAGTGGCTAAAAACAAATATTTATGTACACCAAACATACAAGTACACAAAACAAAGATATGATTGCATCAAGAACATGTGAAAGCGGTAAGCCTTCAAGCTCATTAACCCTTAATTACTAAGAGAAATGACCTAAATTTAGGGCACACAATATCCAAACAAAAGCTAAACTCTTAATACTAGTTAGTTGAACCTTATACCCTAAAGCTAAACTCTAAAAACTAAATCCTAAACCTAAACACTAAAAGCTAAAGTTTAAAGCTAAAATGATAAGAGTCGGTTCCAATTACAATGGTGGAATGAGCTCTATTAAAATTTGTTTGAGATGGTTTACGAGTGGCTAAAAAATATTTTTAGCCTTCTTAATTAGGCAAAGCAAACATTTATTATCTAAACCCCTCTCAATATAACACATGACACTTTGAGATATAAGAATCTTATCTACAATTCTTAATTATCAGCTCGTATTCATAAAAAAAGGGTTTATTGAGTCGTAATAACACTAGAAAAAAAAAAACAAGTCGTCCTTGTTATTGACTGGAAAAAGATGTGACTAGATGTATCTAATGACCAATACATAATGACCGGTTGGAGGAATCCCTATGAGATACGATACGTGATGAATGGTTTTTGGCGTTGGAAGGATTCAAGTAAAAATAAACAACCATCTTGTTAGGGAGTGCAGGCAAGAATGCTTCAGAGTTGAGTACTTGAATCACTTGTATAGTAGCTGGACGAGTTTCAGAGGTGCACACACCATAATTAACCCAATGATCATTAAATGCTTGATTTTTTCTTCGTGAAAATCTGATCCTAGACGTGGATCGATCGCTTCCAAAAGTCTATCTGCCCCATAGAGCTCCCATATCCATTCTAATAACCAAATATGATTTTCTTGAGCACTATACTCAATGGGTTTTCTTCCACATGCTATTTCTGGCATAACCACTCCAAAACTAAGAACATCTTATTCTTTTGTTACCTTACCGGTCACTACACATTCAGGAGCCATATAACCCATTGTTCCAGCCAACTTTGTTGTTTTAGAGCCTTTTTCATGGTCAACCAACTTAGCAAACCCAAAGTCACCAAGCTTTGCATTGAAATTTGAATCAAGCATCACGTTACTAGATTTTATATCTCTATGCAAGACACATTGCTCCCATTCTTCATATAAATACAGCAAAGATGAAGCCAGACTGTGAACAATTTTATACCTTATGCCCCATGTCAACAAGCTTTTTTAGCTTAAAGATATGAGAATCTAAGCTTCCATTTTTCATATTTTGGTAAACAAGCAAGAGATTCCCTTTCTCGTGACCAACCCAAGAGCTTCACCAAATTATTTCTATGCCTCAGTCGGCTAATGATCCTCACTTCTGATGCGTATTCATTGATCCCTTGTGTTGAACTCTCTGACACCCTTTTGACTGCAACGTATGTATTTGAATCTTCGAAAAAACCTTTGAAAATCCCACCGAAACCTCCCTTCCCAGTCTTCATATTCTTTGCAAACCCATCTGTGGACAGAGATAATTCGTGGTAAGAGAATCGTTTAGGTCTGGTGCCCATCTGATATTATTGTTCATATCAACTTCCAATCCAGTTTCTTCTTTTGTTTCTTTCTTGTTTTTCTTGTTCTTCTTCCACCACAAAACAAACCCAAACACACCCACAAGAGTAGTAGTAACCGATATTCCAACTACTAAACCCACAACTAAACTCACATTGCCTTTTTTCGCATTCACTGGATCAGGGCTTGGGGTTGGTGGCACCTCATAAATTTCGTCACTTGGTAAATTCGAGCTATCGAATGTCCAGGATCTCACTTTACTATTCTGCTGTAGAGCGCCAGTCGCTGCTGAAAACCCAAAAATAACCCATTCTGGCAACACTTGGCTGAGATCCACAATGTAATACAATCCATCTTGACGACAAGCCCTATTATTTTGAAAGCCAGTGAAAGAAACACTAAGATTTTTCAACCCCGCATTGCTGTTTTCCCCCTTCCCTCTATCAGGGCTCGCGGTCGGTGGCACCTCTTTGTGTAAGGGATTAGGGCTCTGGACCCCTGGCCTGTCTTTGTTTAAAGGGTCAGGGCTCGGGGCAGGTGACTTAATCGCTAAATCGAAACTTTCAAAACTCCAAGATCTCTCACACTATATATTTCTCTGGAACATATCTCCTCTCGCTGCTAAAAACCCGAAAATAACATTTCAGGCAACTCCCTTTTCAAGTCCAACGTGTAAAAAGTCCGTCTTGACGTACCACCGTATCATTTTGAATACCCGTGAAGGAAACACTAAGGTTTATCGAAGTCGAATCATATCTAATCCAAGCTTGACACACTAGCTCCCCCACCAGTTACATTGCTGAACCACTTTACAGACTTAGCAGAAGATACAGAACTAACATCAATAGCCACATGATCACCCACCAGATCCCCTCTACCGATTTTCGGATCCCAATAATCAGTAAAGGTATCAGAATTATTCTGCGCAAGAAAGAACGTAAGCCCATAACCATAAGAACCGCTTCCATTTGAATCAATTACAAAGGTGAAATTTGTAGAGAAGCTTGCTAGCTTCCAGAGATAAAGTTGTTGGATGTATGTACGTGGCTCTCGTCCTGCATTCGAACCAGCCATGTTTCCGGTTCCATCATCGGAGATACTAGCTCCATCACCTTCGAGTACTATATGATGATCACGATTCAGATTTTGTGCTCTTATGTTTGCATGTGACACTTGAAGGTGATTGAAGCATATGAAGGGTTGAAGAGAAGAATAAAGAAAGTGATTGAATGGATCTTGTATAACATGACCATGCATGCATGATTGTTGTACGTGTTTGAAACAGATTGAGTTTAATGATTGTAGCTAGTGAGATGATAAAATTTATATAATTTAAAGTGTTCGTACGTCTTCGTTAATTAATTTCTCTGATGATTGCAGTGAATGTTGTCAAAAGTCCAGACGACCAAGACCTGGTCACCCAACTCTAAGAATTTTTGGGTAAAGTTTACTGTAGTTAAATTGAATAATTAATAATAATGGTACGTAAAGGTTTTAGATTTCTTTTGTTAAGAAACAAATATCAGAAATAATTTACGAGAAATTTCAAATTTTTTGTATTATATATGTATTGTTTATTTTACATTTTATTACGAGTGCAATAACATACTTGCAACAATTTGGTAATAAACGTACATATAATTCATTGAAAACCGAAACAATCAAACAACACAAAAGCGAGCAGTTTACAAGTAAGAACGGATCTAACGACCAAAGAAGTACGATAAAGATGTTGAAAACGTCGATTCCTTTGATGAGTTGAGATCAACTAACGATGTCATCGGAGGAATCGAATAAGATGCCACTGGCATCCTTGAGGGGAGTTCGGGCAAGGAAGCTTTAGAGTTGAGTACATGGTACACTTGTGCCATCGAAGGGCGGTCTTCCATGTTAGGATGCACGCACCATAACCCAACTATCATCAAACGCTTGATTTCTTCTTCCTCAAAGTCTAACCCAAGGCGTGGATCAACCGCTTCTAAAAGATTTTGATTCCCATACAGCTCCCAGACCCATTCTATTAACCGCATTTGCTTTTCTGGACCCTTACACTCAATGGCTTTTCTCCCACAAGCAATTTCCAATGCAACTACTCCGAAGCTAAACACATCTGATTCCCTGCTTGCCTTACCAGTCACTATGCACTCAGGAGCCATGTAACCTAAGGTTCCAGCCAAAATTGTTGTTTGAGAGCCTTTATCGTGGTCAACTAACTTAGCTAACCCAAAATCACCAAGCTTCACATTAAAAGCTGAGTCCAACATAACATTACTCGATTTAATATCTCTGTGCAAAACACATTGCTCCCATTCATGATGCAGATAGAGCAAAGCGGAAGCTAGACCGTGAGCAATTTTATATCGTGTGGCCCATGACAACAAGCTCTTTCCCTTTAAGAGATGTAAATCTAAGCTCTCATTTTCCATAAAGTCGTAAACAAGCAAGAGTTCTCCTTTCTCGTGGCACCAACCCTTAAGTTCCACAAGATTTTTATGCCTCAACCGGCTTATGATTTTGACTTCAGACGCGTACTCCTTAATCCCTTGTTCAGATGTCTTGGACATCCTTTTGACCGCAATATACAAGCCAAGATCTTTCAAAAAACCTTTATAAACCCCTCCAAAGCCACCCTCCCCAAGCTTGTTTGTCTCTGCAAAGCCAGCAGTTGCCTGAACAATTTTCTTGTAAGATAATTTTTTAGCACCAGTGCCCATTTCAAAATCTTTGTTCATGTCCCCATCATATCCTAGTTCAAGTGTTTCAGCTCTTTTTTGTTTGTTCCTCCAAAAACAAATTGCACAGACTGCAAACAAAGTGAGTACAACACATAATCCAACTACTAATCCTACCATACGTCCAGTCTTGCTCTTCCCCTTCCCCTTCGCTCGATTCTTCCTAGCAGTTGGTGGTAGCTCAGTTGATGGCCACGTCTTTTCTTCATCAACCCTCAAACTTGAACTATTAAACGTCCAAGATTTAATGGTTATTTTCTCAAACCGAATTCCAGTTGCACCTGAAAACCCAAAAATAACCCGTTCAGGTAGCACGCGCCTTAGGTCGATGATGTAATTAAGTTCAATTACACCATATTCAATATTAGAGACAGAGAAAGTAAGATTTTTGGACGAATGATCATACGTTATGTTAGCTTGACAGTATGCTCCTCTTGTTATATTAATTGACCATTTCTTAAACTGCGAAGAATTAAGGGAGTTAACATTGATGCCTACATGATACTCATCTAGAGAACTATTAGCAGGGTCCCACTCACTGTTCCACAACGTATCAAATTCCATTGCGACAAATGGACTCTGCGAAATATGAGTTGTGTTATCCACCGGAAGACCAAGGGCACCACCGTCAGTTATGATAGAATTATTGTCTGCAAGGAAGAATGTGAAGCCATCTGCATAAAAATCTTCAAACAGGCGTGACTCAACCACGAACGAGAATTGGGTAGAAAAGCTGGCTAACTCAGTAGAACTGTTGTCCCAAAGATGAAGTGGTTTGACGTATATGGCCCGGCCTTTTGTGAAACGAACTTCATCTGGAGTTAGTTGGATTCCAGCAGTGGAGATAGAAGCATCACCGGTGGTAACTAAGTCGAACTGGTTTTGTGGACTGATATTTGTCATATCAAAAGTGATTGAAGCTGCTTGAGGGATCAAGAAAAGGAGAAAGTATATTAAGATAGCCATATGCATGGAAGCTTGCTGCAAGAGTTGAAACTTGCAAGCTCCATCATATAAACATCCCTTGTTGTTGCTATGTCACTCTCAAGTTGCCTAGAAAAAAAACTTATTATGTCACATTTGAATGACTCAAAAGCTTGAAGTCATTGTAGATATATTATTCACGTGGATGTAATAATCTCGTTTTGTTATATTGAATATCATATCAGAGGTCAACTTAATCAAGAGATTATAGGAAGAAAATAAATAACGTGGAATGAGTCAAATAAATTTCTTATTGATTGTGAAAACCTCATTTATCTATTATAAGGGAGAAAGATACTACTACTAAGACTATTTCTCTTTTATGCTTACTCTTTGGATGCTACAAAGATACTACAAAACTACTTCTCTCAAAAGTCAAGCTATGTTGAATACCTAACCACCATTAACTTTTGTTTAAACATAAAAAGTTATTTAAAACTAGTTATTTTGCCGGCCCGTGCGTTGCGGCGGCAATGTTTGTTTGTATGACATTTACCTGTTAGGTTGGTTTACATCCGGTTGACATTTTTGTTGTTTTGGGTGGTGCAAGAAGTTCGTAACTTGCTGCAGTTTGACATTGCATATAACAAAGACTTAAGATAAGTAGATTAGTTATTTCTTTAGTATTTACATTGTGGGACTTTTGTAGTCCCATTTAGCTGATGCAAAAGCATTGAACTAACCGCTATCAAAAGCCTTGTTGTCTTTGTCCATCACATGCTATCATGTTGCTTGTACGTTATTGAGGTGTTCATAGGTTGCACAAGATTGCTTTATTTCTTCTGTGTTGTTAGGGTGAGGGGAGTCCACCCCACATCACCCCACACTTTTTACTCCATCTCACGTTCACCTCACATTCACCCCAAATCACCCGGTATCCACCCCACATCACCCCACATCATTTTTTAATTAAAAAATAATTGTTTCTAACCTTTGAGGGTGGGCCCACATGTCCAACGGTCGAAAAAGCTCGGGGAATTGCACGGGGAAGTCACCCCAAATCCCACCCCAATGTTCGGGGCCGCAGGGGGGTGGGGCGGTGTTCCCGCTCGGGGCCGCTTCGGGGCCATGCCCACCCCGAGTCCACTCCGGCTACACTTATTGTTGCCAAAAGACATTATTTCTTCTGTTTGTTTTATCTTTTAATGGTTCATTTCAGTGCTTAATCATTCAGATTCAGCATTCAAAGCGTTTGTTTCATAAAAAAAGAGCCTCTGAATGATTCAGTTAAGTGCTAAATGATTCAGTTAAGTGCTAAATGGAACTGAATTGAGCATATACCAAACTTACCATCACCTGAAGTTATACCTCAATATCACTCCCATTGATAGAGTCTTTTAATAGTTCAGACATTTTAATCATGCAGCACTTAATGATTTAGATTTTGCCAAAAAGCCTAAATTAACTCAAAACAAAACAATCGCCAAGTTTCGAATTTATTATTCATAAATTTACTCATGTTTTATCTTAGAATAGTATTTTAAAATTATTTATTTTTTTAAATTAGTATTTTTATTTAATTCTGAGTTGGGTGAGTATGTATATAAGGACGTTGCACATGGGCCTACAATTGACATTCAAATGAAATTCATGAAAAATGCAACTGAAATTCGTCCCAAAATGCATACCCAAATAAAAAATAAATCCTTGGCAAAAAGCATCGTCGCCAACCTTTAATTCACTCCCAAATAAATGAATAATTCTCCACCTACCTTCACTATCATCATATCCGATATCTCCGATCATATTCTCCGTCATCCGTACACCGGACGACACACACTCCTTTCAGATCATCGCCAACGAATCGGAAACATGTATGAAGATCGGAGAAGATTGTTAGTTCCGGTCACCGATGAACGCCAACGATGACTATTATCCTCTCTTTATCATCAAAAATTCAAAATAAGTTGTTTCTTTTTCTTACGTAACTTTGAAGTTTATATATTTATTCATTTGTTTTTCTAAAAAGTTATGTAATTCTTTTTGTAAAAATATATTACTTGGTTTCAAAGCATAATATATTCGTTTTTTGTTCTTTTAAAAAAAATTATTTACTCACGTTAAAATATATTTTGTCAAATCCATAACTTTTTTGTTAAAAAGCTTTTACTTAAACTCTTATCCTCAAATCGTCTCTATCGCGTTGAAAACCTAAACCTAACAACCAATCGATCACTGAAATGGCGAACTCGCTAGAGCTCCGATCGCTCGGAAACACAGGCCTGAAAATCAGCTCCGTCGGATTCGGTGCATCACCTCTTGGCAGCGTCTTCGGCCCCGTTTCCGATGAAGAAGCCATTGCTACTGTTCGCGAAGCATTTCGACTCGGCATTAACTTCTTCGACACTTCCCCGTCAGTTTTTCTTCTTCAATCTCTTACAATCAACCAGACTTTATTTTGCATTCATATTTTCAGTATATTGCATGTTTAGTGAAGCATACCTTTAAAAATCATTGATTAATTAGTATATTTGAAACAATTACATACAGGATATTGCTGAATTCAGATCTAAAAAGCTGCATATTTAACATATGCAAGTTTTTATGCTGCAAAACCACTTTTGACTATTGTTTTGATTAGTGTATTTGAAACAATTATGTTTATGTTCTGAGTTTTAGGTATTATGGCGGGACGTTGTCTGAGAAAGTACTTGGAAAAGCCCTGAAAGCTGTTGGTGTGCCGAGAAATGAATACATTGTGTCGACAAAGTGTGGGAGGTATAAAGAGGGTTTTGATTTCAGTGCCCAGAGGGTAACTAAGAGTATCGACGAGAGTTTAGAACGCCTACAGATGGAATATGTTGATATATTGCAATGTCACGACATTGAATTTGGCTCTCTTGATCAGGTGCCGAGTCTGAGACTTTGAGTTATATGTATTACATTGGTTTATAGTTATAATCACTAATCAATCTGTTAATTGGCATTCGTAGATTATAAACGAGACGATTCCCGCCCTCCAGAAGTTGAAGGAAGCGGGCAAGATCAGGTTCATTGGTATAACTGGACTTCCATTGGGAATCTTTAGCTATGTGCTTGACCGCGTACCGCCAGACACAGTTGATGTAATTCTTTCATATTGTCATTACGGGATTAATGATACGACACTGGAAGATCTACTCCCATACCTAAACAGCAAAGGAGTTGGTGTGATAAGTGCATCCCCATTAGCAATGGGACTTCTTACAGAAAGTGGCCCTCCTGAGTGGCACCCTGCTTCACCCGAACTTAAGGTTTTCTTCTACTATATTACTGTTCCAAGAAGTTTATAATCATTGGTGGTACCATGGATTTGAAGGGTGAACATGTATGCTCATCAGAAATGTTGTGCATATACCATTGTTGTTTTTATAATTCTTTTTTCTGTTTGTTCACAGGCTGCTTGCCAGACTGCTGCTGCTTTCTGTAAAAAGAAGGGGAAGGATATCTCAAAATTAGCTATGCAATACAGTTTGTGTAACAAAGATATTTCTACCATACTGGTGGGAATGAAATCTGTTGAACAGGTTAGATGTTGCCATTCATTTAATATTATACTCTAAATATAGTAGTGATGTAGGTTAATCATCTGTCGTCAAAAGCCCACAAGGCGCGCCTAGGCCTCAGGCGCAGCCCTGTGTTACCTTGCTTTGAAAAGCCCCATGTTCAGTTCATTTTCAAGTGCCAGCCAAAAATTATCTGAACAAGCTTAACAGCCTAGACTAGCCCAAAACACCCGAAACAAAAACTATGAGTTAATATAATCCGACTACACATGGGACCCATTTTGTATATTTGTTCTAGGTGAAGATTCATCTAGAATTGGCAATTTTAATCCATTAATAGAAAGCATGTCACTGAAGATTGTAGTATGTTGATAATGGGCCAAATAAAAATGTAAGCCACAAGAAGAAACATTTTTTAGAGTAATATTGTTTATGTTAATTATATGTAAAACAGTGTTGCCAAATCAACTTGACCTGACCTAAAAGTAACCCAGTTTGACCGCTACCAACCAATCATGCCTGTCCCGTCCATTCTGTGTGCTCTGGAATATCATGCCTCACTGTTAATTTTTTGTTTCTTGAAAACTTCCTCATCTTCCCTCAAACAGGTGCAGCATAATGTTGCAGCTGCTACAGAGCTTGCCAAGGGTGTTAAAGATGAGGAAACACTAGCTGAAGTTGAAGAAATACTGAAACCGGTGAAGAACCAGACATGGCCTAGCGGCATTCAACAAATTTAAGCGTTGTTCAAATGTTGTTTATTAGTTTATTGAGCTGTACACTTGTTTATATCTACTGCAATGATAAAGATCATTCAAAGTTAAAAGAAAATAAAGAACAAAGCTACTGCAATTACTGGAGCTGAGAAATCAGAGATTTAGTTATTGAAAGTATCAAAACAGAATGCAACGGTTATTAATCTCCACTGTCCATTTATCGCCATATCTTCATAAAATGCCAATTGCTGTGATAGGCGATTGATGTTCGGCTCTGCGTAATGGTTTGGAAATTAGGCACACTTAGGATTGGATGACCTGGTTATTCGTGTTTAATGAATCTCTCGAGTATATAAGTTGCAACATATTTGCATGTAGCCTTGCAAAATTCTGTTTGTTAAAAAAATACCCTTGAATTGAATTGATGAGTTCTATAAAATCTAACAATTACTACACCAAAATACAAAAAAATACAAAAAGATATTAGCGCCAGCGGTCATCAATTTGATTTTTTGATACGAAAATAATTAAGTGCATTTTGAGACCCTTTAAGGTCATATTTGTTTAGGCCTGACCGGCTTCTGAATCTGACCAATTCAAAGGTGGGTTCTGGTTCAGATCGTTGGGCGGAAGGAGCACGTTTGACCAAATCAGACCTCGCATCTGAGCGCGCGTCTGAGCAAATCAGATGTTGGTATGTGTCTGAATGATGTCTGAAAGAAGCCGTGATGAAGGAAGCGACCAAACGACAATGAGAGTAGTGACAATAGTTTAAAAAAAACGAGTTAAAAAGAAACTATTCTCGCACGAACACAGGTTTTTTAAGCTGCATTCGTGTGAAGAACACGCATGTGTTATTTGTGAAAGTCAGGGGACTAAAGTGCAACATTGTGGTCTCAGTCTCTCAGACTCTCAGAGTCTCACTTCAGGATAAAAAAACAGTTAGGTGATAACGAATTTTCCCGCCTTTATAAAATATTCTTCATACGAACCATCAACTCATAACAATCAACAATTGATATTTCTTCTCTCTCAAGGCAAGAAAATGGCTGAAAAACGTGACAAACGAAAAGGAAAGGAGAAAATTGGAGAAACAGATCCGGTATATGAATATCAACGGCTGAAAGCTGGTATCAATATCACCACGGATAATGAATGCTTCTATATGATACGAGCGGGTACCAAGTTTACAGTTCTTGTGATTTGTATTCAATTTCTAAGCAGAGTAAGTGATTGATAAGTGCTGTGTTTCGAAAGCTTCGGTGATGATGATTTATTGAAAATTTAATCGATAACTGTATTGTTCTTATGATTCATGTGATCGATTTGGTTACTAGGTATGTGTTTCTTCTTGATCAATGATGAGTGCTACTATCTGATTCATGTTTAGGTAAGTTCGGGATGATAAAAAACATTAGATGAATATTTTGGATGTGATTATGTGCGTGCATTTCAAGTGTTTGAGAAAATGCTTCAATGAAACTTGTAGCTTCATGAATATGTTAGATGTTTTATGTTTGTAAGTTTTGTAGTATCATAAATTCACGGACGTGTAATAAGCTATTAAATAACCGGATCCGGTAAATCACAACTTGCGTATGGAAAATGGCGTTTAAGTGGTTATGGTAAGAATGTAAATAAGATTTGAACCTAAGACGTCTCATAGAAACATCTAGGACGGGTAATGATTTTCAGGATTAGGGATTGCAAAAAACCCAAACCCAATGGGAATACTAGAAACATCTAGGACGGGTATCAAACCATGTATTCGGGTAAAAGATTAGTTTTAAAAAATTTTGAGGGTATTAGTTCAGGGGATACCAGGCCATAGTTATATGTTGCGACCATTGTTATATGTTGCAACCGTAAGGAAAAATTCTGACGGTAAATAACTGAAATGAATCAGCTATTAAATCCATATCATATCATAATAGTGTGTGATTAAGTGGATTTATGCAGTGAGTTCTCACTAATTAATAGCCGACTGAAAAATTATTCAAGTTGTCATCAGGACACAAATGAGGTAAAAAAAATGTGTCAAATTTCGTTCTAACAGGAAATATTTCCGAGTTGTAAAATACAAGGGCTTAAGAATCAGCATCTACACAAGTGAAAGCTCCCCAGCTGGGGTTGATCTCTTCACAAGCTTAGCCCATGATTCATTCGTCTCCGTAATCACCTTAAGAGCATAATCCTGTTATTCATTTCATACCAAATTCAGCAATAATATAAAGTATTTCAAGATTAAAATAAAACATGAGAAATATCAAATAAGTTGATAATTTATGTGACCCGTGTCGTGAAATGTGTACCTTATTAGCTGCTTTGTTGCCAAGACCAAAGTTGTTAGCCGGTTTGCCATCAGGGATCTTGTAGTCCCTGAACCAGTCTCTGATTGCAGTAAGAGTACCCTAAAGAAAACTGATTTATTAGTCCCAATGTAATAAACAGTATTAGAGTTATCCTTTATCACTTCACTGATGGGTCAATGGGTAAAATTAAAAAGAATAAGTAATGACATCACTATGCAATCAGTTAAATTATTTGTAATTGAGTTAATAGCCAAAATGGTCCCTGAGGTTTACTAGATTTTACAGTTTTGGACACTTTTAAGAATTTTTGCATAAATAGTCCCTACAGGCCAAAACCTATTGCTAAATCGGTCCACGACACTAACAGAGTTAAAAAGATTCTGTTAGTTTGTGATGAAATGACTAAACTACCCTTGAGTATTTAAAAAAATATAAAAAATAACACAAAACCAAATACACATTTTCTCTCTACTATCTTTCTCACTCTCTTTCTACTCTCTCTCTTTCTCTTCTCCATTGCAGGCATTTAACATTTTCACAAACAGGGAGTTGTATGTATGACTTATGCTTACACCAGAGTGAACGAGGCCAGGGCTGCAAACCGTAATTTTATGAAGCGACGACCGGGATAAGAGAATGGTGACGTGACGGAACCGTTCGCCGGAAGTAGATCGGAGACGACTATTGGAATCGTTTTAAGACATTTGTTCTTCTTGCAAATAGTACCGATTAGAATCAGAAGAAGGGATTTGATTGATTTTTTTATGTTAGGGGTGGATTGATTATCCATTTGTTCTTCTTGCACCGGAAAATTACGACCGTTGATGATCCTCACCGATACTTGGTGCTCCTCCGGCCAGTTCCTCACTGACGGGGCACTGCTACAAACCGGAAAAGTTTGCCTGATGGGTCGCAGATCATCGTCGGTGGTCGAGCTGCTATTAGTGTTGAGATTTTTCCGGTGAGAAATGGCGGCGTGGTGGCGGCAGCGGTGTGGTGGAGGTGTGGGCGTTTGCAAGATGAAGAACAAGATGCTCCTGTTGATTTCGAAAGTTGTTGTTTTCAAACCCATGTATGATGATGATATTGAATGAAGATTATGATACATGTAAGAAAAATTGAAGCTAGTGATGATGATGATTTGTATAACAAGAGAGAGAAGGAGTGTGTGTGTGTGAGAGAGAGAGATTGATTGTGTTCAACTTTTATTAAAAATCAAATAACCAGTAAGGGTAATTTTGTCATTTTGAAAAAAAGTTAACGGCAAAAGTGATGGTGTTAGTGTGTGGGACTGAAAGGACAACAAGTTTTGCCTTGGAGGGACTATTTATGCAAAAATTCTTAAAAGTGTCATTTTTTGCAAAACCATACAAACCTTAGGGACCATTTTGGCTATTAACTCTTTGTAATAATATATAACTTTTATAATCATAACATAAAACACACATACTATTAATTAACTTTTCATAAATAATTAGACATAGTGTGTTCAGTTGAGCCAAGTCACCAACCTGGCATCTTCACCAAACTTGCTATTACTAGTTAACTAAGCAACCAACCCGCCCCCACAGAACCACCTACATATTTATGTCCATTATTAATTGTAGAACATACCGGGAAATGCTTCTCAACATCATCAACATCATTAACAAGTGAAGCTCTTGGATCATCCAATGAAATTGCAATAACTTTCCAATCAAGTTCTCCCTCATCAATCATAGCTAAACAACCTAACGGTTTGACCTTCATGAGTTGACCCACATTCCCACGGTTTTCACCAATTTCCACTACATCAACTGCAGATATCAAATAAGAGACCAAGTAAATAAAACCGCTAAAATTTTGTTTTTTATTTAGTTTCAGTGTATGAAAGGAATGTGGAACCAACCAAATCCGTGATTGTTAACATCAAATAGAACAAAAAAATTACTCATTTCATATTTACCAGGATCATTGTCTCCAAATGCTCCATCAACCTCAGGGTTTGCAAACGATGGATCTTCCCATGTTTGAGGAAGCAATCCATAATTCCAGTTGATATTATAGCTAGGAAACAAATAAAACATGAACAATCTGTAAAGTGTATAAATATTTTTGGGTCAATGTTCATTTGATAGCTGTATCGTTATTGGGCCTCCTGGCAATCTAATACTTTTATTCGCATACGGGGAGGAGAAACTAAGAAGCAACTATGTGTCTCATTTACTTGATTTTAACATTTGACGAGGCAAATACTAAAAATGTTTGACAATCAATCAGATGTACATGGTCGGTCACCTTTAATCAGGACATGTAAGTACCATCTTATTTAGTACAATCATGTTGTAATGATGACAATGAACACATATTGGCACATATAGATATTGCCAATAGTGACACGGGTTTAGCCCATCCTGTTGGTTAGCAAGGTATTGGTTGGTCCCGTGAGTTTTCCCTAATTGTTTCTTATGGCCACCAGAAAATAGTGATAAATGTAAATTGTCGCAACAAATGTAGAGGGCTTACGGGTAGTATCTAAGTTTCCCTTTCTTTGTATCCTGCTTAATGGGAGTGAATATCTCATCCGTAGCGACCTCCATTTTTGCACTTGACTCTTTAGGAATTTCAACAATAAAATTGAATGCTCCGTCACCCACGTGCAACGGTATATCATGCCAAGGTGAAACCTACAACAACCAAGTCACATTACACAATAACCACCATTAACCTCCACAATCAAACATCATAAAAAACACTATCTTTTGATCATTGATATAATTAGCTAAACAACTGGTGAATCACACTTCAAGAACTTAAAACTAAAATTCAAAGTCACAAACTTTTAGCCCAAAAGTTGACACTATCTTATCTCAAATCCAAATATTATGTTACTGTTACAATGAATTCATTTCAACAGCCAGCAAATCAAAACCATCCAAACATTAAGAACAAATGAAAAAAGAAAACCTTTTTGCCAGAATTGTCAACAAAGAAAACTCTGTAATCTAGGGTTTCAGGTTGACCTTCTTCCTTGATCTTGATATCAGGTCTATAAAGAGCAGAACAAGCAAAAGCCCTCTTTTTGGAGACTAATTTGGTGGTGTTATTGAAGCTAAGGTTTACAGAGTGAGGTTTGAAGACAGTGGGTTTGAAGAGTAAAAAAGAAGATGATGATGCGCCAATGATGGTTGTTGACACCATGACTCTAGCGGCTGATGACATTGATTGATGATCAAGAAATAGGTTTCAAATGGAGTCAGTAGTGGACTGGATCACAACTCACAAGTGGTATATACTTTCTTTTATGTTTTTTCTACCATAAAATCTATTTAAAGTAGGACTGGCAAATCGTGTATAACTGTACCTGTTAAGACACGAACCTGTTAAGACACGAACCTGTTAAGCTATTACCTGTACACGACACGATAAGCTATCGTGTACCTGTTACCATTACCTGTACCTGTATCTGTTTATAACAGGTATACACGATAAGACACGATTAGACACGATAAGACTTGTTTAAAAACAAGTATTCAAAAACCTATTTAGTGAAATAAAAATTGTCGATAAGTATAAGGGTAAATAAGGTAAATATGTTATATTAAATTATATTTTTTATTTTTAAAAAATCATAACAGGTATTAACAGGTACTAACA
Organism: Tagetes erecta; assembly: GCA_030867185.1. Taxonomy (NCBI): domain Eukaryota; kingdom Viridiplantae; phylum Streptophyta; class Magnoliopsida; order Asterales; family Asteraceae; genus Tagetes; species Tagetes erecta. Next base: position 10,771,405 of record CM061492.1, on the reverse strand, counting down.
GGTAAACAGGTAAATACCTGTTAAATACACGAAAATTAACAGGTAGATTCGTGTCTACCTGTTTAGTACCTGTTACCTGTTAAGGCCTTACCTGTTACCTGTTAAGACCGTATAGGTTCGTGTCGTGTATTCGTGTCCGTGTACAAAATTACCAGCCCTAATTTAAAGCATACGAATATTCTAATGTGGAAAAAAAAAAAGAGGATTAGTGAGCTTATTAACCGGTCCGTCGTGACATCTCATCTCATAATTTCAAACTAGGATGATGTGGCTTGTGACTTGATTAGTTTAAGAGGTAAGGTTCAAACTATTATTTTTGTCTTGTGTTTGTGTTAATGTTCAAACACTGGTTTTGAGTGCATAACTTTTGTTATGGGCTGACCCTTTTGTTATTTTTTTGGGATAAAACCTGGGTCTACGTATTAAGAGTTAGGCCTCCAAAGTCCAATGACTGGCCACTTTGTTAAGGGTTAGGAATATTCTATTTAATACATGGTTATATGAATAAGAAGAAAATGAAAGTCTTCATTTTTATAGACTTGTTCGGTCATTACACATGTCAAGTTTTGCTTTAGATAAGAAGTTTATGAAACTCAGTAATAATGATAAAAGAAGAAAGTTGATAACAACTTATTTCATGAGATTATAATTCTAACCACTAACCAACAATGAATCTATAAGTATTGACGATCATTCAACCCGTGAATGTCTGTCAACACCCAAAAAGATTTCATTGTACGATATATAATAGAATACAAGTAACATCCAAGATTTTTGGACACCGACACTCATGAACAATAAATACTTAGCGAATATCAAATAGCTGAAAAGAAAAATAAAAAAATTATAAAAGTGAAACATGCCATAGACCTTTGTGATGCTTTCATTAATTAAATTTTTTTATCGGTGACTTGTGAGACTAGCCCGTGAAAAGTGTGGTTCATAGGGTTAAAAATTTCTAACACCGACATAAAGTTAAACATGTCGACATGAGTAAATTTCGTGTCTAACTATAGCCCCGACTATACAACTTTTCAATTTTTATAATACATATTTTATCTCGGATTATTATTTGCCGTCTTAAATCTTAATTAATTATCTTGTGTCTTGTTGGGCTCAAAAAAGCCATTGGTCGCTAAAGTCCTATAATATCAGTGCCAAATTTAATTGTCGATTTGTAAATTTATGCACTTATTTTGCTGCTTTTAGTAAAAACTATATCAACTGCAATTTTGTAAAAAAAAATTAGGATATCAATTTAAATGACGCTTCTGTTCCTATATGATTGTAAAGTTGCTATGAACGAAATGAATAGCAATGTGAGGCCTTGAATTTGAGTATTTGTTGGTATAGGGAACCCTAAGTTTGTAATTGTAGGTGTAAACACTTTTTATATCATGACATAAAAATACCATTTGATATATTTAAGGTGTGAAGTAGCTTTGAATCATATCCTATTTTGTGTTTTAGGAAAAATGTTTTTCACATTGTCTTGTAGCGAAACATGCCCTTGCAATTTCGGTCGTGATCTTCACGAAAAACTTGTTTCAGAGCTCATGAAAGACGTAGAGGACACTTGCATGTTTAAATTCCCAAGTTCTGTAACAGCTATGTTAGTGGTACAGTTAACTAAATTTTTGTGAGTTTTTTTGTTTTTTGCTTTATAGTGGTTGATCGCCCGAGAGTGGAACGGGTGTTGTTACTTTTCCGGTCAAGTATTTGTCTTTCAACCTTTTAAAGGAGAGGTCTTAGAAGCCGGCATCTCCATGGTTAATAAGGTGAGCCTTTTTATGACAATAAGGTTTATGCTAAATAAGAAGTGATTAATTTTGCAAGTTTGGCATGATGGTTTTTTTTGCTAAAGTTGGAACTGTACGAATATTCGTGTCATATCATGTGAGTTAGTCTTCTATTCAAGCTTCATTGTTAGTTTCTTTTTTTTCAAATTATACTTTGATATTTGTGTAAGTGATTATAAATAGTAACTATAAATGATTTGTTAATTAAGTAAATAAGATAGGTTAACAAAAGTGTGCTTATGGGACGCTTTTGACATTATAACTATTCTTTTGTTTTTCTTTAAGTTGACACCTGATGACATGGATTTTCAGTGAGGGGGAAATGTTAAGGGATTTGTCTAAGTACACAACTTTAGATGGATCTATATGAATCAATTTGCAAGCTTTATGTTATCTGGCCCTATTTATAATTTTGGTGACTGTATTTGATATTGTTCCACTTTTTAACTTATCTCAGGTGAAAAATCAAAAAGACACATAGGTTCGATTGAAAATCATTGAGACTCGAGTTGATGCCAGCGGAACTGTATGACATTCGTTCTTTCATAAAGTCTTCTATTAAGTATGCATAATTTATTAAGCACACAACAAGAAACTGTACACCATGTTAACCGCCCCACTCGTTTTATTTTGGGCAAATTAAGCCTTTAAAAGTTGGCTCATTTCACTTTAAGTAAAGATGAACTCAATACATAAAATACATGTAAATTTTTGTTCTCACTGGGACAAACTTAGTACATACAAAACATTTAGGATATCGAGATGAAAATTAGCACAATTAGCGAAAACCGGTCCCTTAAACCATCTGCCCCTGATTATATGAACCTTGTTCCACCAACATAAAGATATAAGTATGCTTGGGTCCAAGTCGTAAGCGGTCGAAAACCTTTAAAACATAAAAATATCATAGGGGTCATGGCCGGCTCATGTTATTTTAAAGCTTCATTTAATTGTTTTTTGTTAAAAGTAGCTTAACTTTTATACTCTATAAAAAGTTGAACAAAAGGTAAAGCCAGCTCAAACCTGGCTCTGCTAGAAATCATCCTATGAATTTCGGTATTATGTAACCACATCTGCTATGGACTGTTTTTGGCAGCTAGAGTGAAGTGTGTGATTGGTGCAAGTTATAGATATCCAAAACCAAGTGTCAAAATCAAATGTGAAACCTATGAATGTTGGAAATATACACGTTACATGATTTAAGGTGTGTTTGGTTATGACCAAGCTATTGTTTTTAACACGGTACATATGTAGGTCATTATTAAGTTCATCAATAGTTTGAAGTTGTTACTCTAACAAGGTTACTTCCTCTACTTACTACCCTTTAAGTCTTTAACTATGTCATGTAACCTGGGAGCAGGTAGCCCTAGGGAATGGGTCCTAGCATTATTTAGTTTTTAGCGCATTCGTGTATGTTTTTATGCCTTTTTTATCTTTCGATACTTCTGGCACTGATGGATTTTTTTTGTTGTTTATGAGCTTTTAGGTGGTATGTGCTATGTGTGGGTTTTAAGTGCGGGCAGGCATGTGTTTTTCTTTCCATCATCTACGTTATATTTTTCATTAGAGCAAGAGTCTCGCTAGTAACACCGTCTCTATTCATTAGATATGAGTAAAGTATGTTTTGTATTTCACAACTCTCCAAACCATACTCTATGAGTGAGATTTTTATTGTTATGTTGTTTGCTTGTATATAATACAAATCTCTCTTTAACTATAGCTCTTTATGCTTACATTTATGGTTTATTAATTGTAAATGTAGAGCGACAAAATGATCGTGGTTTATATCTTTTTAATAATGATGTTTTTCGTTGGTAATTGATCTTGCGGTAAAGCAAGACCAATTAAAATTCTTATACGCTTTCATGCCATGTGTGAGCTTGAAGTTATTTTCTCTGGGAAGTTTAAAACATACAGGATTACCATAAAAAGTGTTAGGAAATATTTTGATTCATCAATATGGTGAATCAAAAGTTATGGATTTGATACGTGCTGCCATCTATCACAACCACTCTCATGAACATCAACAAGCATTGACCACATGGGATTGATAAAGATTGCAACTTTGTTAGGAGTCAAAATCAAGCTAAATCCAACAACCGTCAATTAAAATTTCTCAACTATAATGTCATTGTTATTCCAATGCTTGCACCCTAACTAATACACTATATGCCATAATGAGCCTTGAATCGGGCAACCCCTTTTCTCCCCGTCACTTTGCGATCATTAGAAACTTGTCTCCATCGATTAAGGTTCAAACAAATGGCCACATAAATCATCTTTTGATGCATTACATCCATTGGCCACCCATATCATCTTCCTAGTGACCTCCATTGCTTCATGGACCTCTACTGTTTTTTGGGTGACACTAGCTAATATTTTTGTATAATTAAGGGACTGTTTGTTTTATTTTTTAATGGTTCAGTTCAATGCTTAATCATTCAAATTCAGCATTCAGAGCGTTTGTTTCATAAAAAAAGCCTCTAAATGATTCAGTTAAATGCTGAATGATTCAGTTGAGTGCTGAATGGAACTGAATGGAGCATATACCAAACTTACCATCAACTGAAGTTTTACATCAATATCCCCCCATTGATAGAGTCTCTTAATAGTTCATATCTCTTAACCATTCAACACTTAATGATTCAGATTTTACCAAACAGCCCCTAAATCCACTCAAAATAAAACAATCGCCAAGTTTCGAATTTATTATTTGTAAATTTACTCATGTTTTATCTTAGAATAGTATTTTAAAATTATTTATTTTTTAAAATTAGTATTTGTGTTTAATTCTTAGGTGGGTGAGTATGTATATAAGGACGTTGCACATGGGCCTACAATTGACATTCAAATGAAATTCATGAGAAATGCAACTGAAATTCGTCCCAAAATGCATACCCAAATAAAAAATAAATCCTTAGCAAAAAGCATCGTCGCCAACCTTTAATTCACTCCCAAATAAATGAATAATTCTCCACCTACCTTCACTATCATCAGATCCGATCATATTCTCCGTCGTCCGTACACCGGACGACACACACTCCTTTCAGATCATCGCCAACGAATCGGAAACATGTATGAAGATCGGAGAAGATTGTTAGTTCCGGTCACCGATGAACGCCAACGATGACTATTATCCTCTCTTTATCATCAAAAATTCAAAATAAGTTGTTTCTTTTTCTTACGTAACTTTGAAGTTTATATATTTATTCATTTGTTTTTCTAAAAAGTTATGTAATTCTTTTTGTAAAAATATATTACTTGGTTTCAAAGCATAATATATTCGTTTTTTGTTCTTTTAAGAAAATTATTTACTCACGTTAAAATATTATTTCAAGATTCCTGGTTTCTTTTTGTTAAAGGGATAATTTTATTTTCAACTAATTTGAACAAAATTATAAACATTTTTTAAATTTAAAAATGTTTATTTTTGAAAATTATATTAGTAGACCAAAACTTATGTAATTTATTTAGTTGGTATTTTATTATCTACATATCTTATATCATAAATTTTGACAACTCCTCGTCTTTTATACGTTTTATAGCAAACGATTGCTTTAAATACAATTAAATTTTAAAAGGTGTCAGTTTTGTATACGATTCATATAACTCTATACAAGGAACCTATGTATCCTACATAAGCTTATATGAATCATATACACTTTTACAAATATTGTAATAAAACTCAGGTGCCTATCTACGGGTGGGTAAGTGAGTTTTATTTGAATTGAAGTTTAGTTTTATCTGAAATGCGTGAGTTTGTGATATCAAGAGATATCTATGTTCGCAGAGCCTACAAGGTTGTATTCATCGTTGAGTTATCACGAGCAGCTAAACTTTATACGTTTCGTTGTAAAAAAAGTTAGGATAAATTTTTATTTTATCTTTTATCTATTCTTAGGAATGGTCAAGGCTGTTTTGGTAATTTGACTAATTTCACATTTCTGTGCTCATTAACACCTTTAAACGCGCTTCATTATTCACCATGCACTAGGCGCGTAGCTTAGGAAAACAACTCAAATCATCAAGTCAATCCACGTCATCATATATGTCTGGACAATAGAACTGGAAGTGGGGGTCCCACCATCTAAAACACACAAAAAAAACCCAAAAACAAAAAAGCGTCCTAAACTCACGATATCTTCATCAAGGGTCTATAACATACCACACGTCAAAAGAGACGCATCTCGACCGTCGATTACAAGTCCAACGGGCAACATGCCCAGACAGCATGTAAACTCACATCTTCCGTTCGATCATCGGTCAGAAAGTAATCGACGGCGTATATTCTGCCCGTCGTTACAACGGTCAGATCTTATCGCCTTTAAGAACCAAACCCAACCCCTTCATTCTTCACACAGTCTCAAACCCTAAATCGGGTCCATATATATAAACAACGATTCTTTATATATAAATTTCTCCGGCGACAAATCATCCATCTCCTGCCGGCGGTTTTACACCGTATTTGTTCTCGCCGTTTGTGTTGCCGTGAATTTGACTGCTACATGTTTTCGTATACGACTTTATTTCTTTTGATTCGAGAAAGATCTGGTTACCGACGGTGCAATTACGTTGACGGTTCATGGCGTCGACGGTTTTGACAAATCCGGCGAGTTGTGGCTATCAATCATTCATGGGGGAAATGGAAATCCCTAATTATTATTCCAATAATAATAATAATAATCCTCGTCGTATGAACCCTAACCCTAACCAAAAACCCAAATCAATAAAAAAGAAGCATTTTTTTAATCGCAATTCTCACGGTGTTGATTCATCCGCGGTTGTTGTTAGTCAAGCGGCGTCTGATGATGCTTATTCGTTCAATCAAAGACAAATTGAAACCAGCGGATTTGGGAATGGTTTCAATTTTGGGGCGTATGTGACGTATAACGTTGGCTCGTGTTCGAGAAGGGAGATTGTTGAGCTTCGAAGGAAATTAGCTTCGGATCTTGAACGAATTCGAAACCTGAATGATCGAATTCAAGGTTCGAATGGAAAATTGAAGAAATTTTCTGGTAATAAACGTCAGATGCGTCAGGGTTTGGTAAATGGAAATGGGGGAGATGATAATCTGATGAAGAATTGCAGACAGGTTTTGAATAAATTGATGAAGCATAAGCTGAGTTGGGTTTTTAACAAACCTGTAGATGCTGTTGCTTTGGGGCTTCATGATTATCATCAGATTATAAAGCGGCCGATGGATTTAGGTTCTGTGAAATCGAATTTGTCGAAGAATTTGTATTCGAGTCCGTTGGATTTTGCTGCTGATGTTAGGTTGGTGTTTGAGAATGCAATGCTTTACAACCCGAAAACTGATGAGGTTCATGTTATGGCTGATCAGCTTCTTATGTATTTTGAGGGGCTGTTTAGACCTATTCAAGCGAAATTAGCGACTACTCGGGATAAAGTGAATGAGTTTTCTGCTGTTGACGAGCTTGATGGAAGCTCGTGGGACGATATTCAGACACCTGAGAGATCAAAGAAACTGAAATCTAGCGAACCGGTTGTTTCCAATGTATCGAACAAGCAAAACCACTCAACTGCGTCCAATCCTATCGTCCCAACTGTTGTTCAATCGCCTGTTCGGACTCAGTCTCCAATGCAGGCTGCAGAACCCGAACCGGTGAAACCGTTGTCTACTGCAACAAGAGGAGCTGTTGCGAAGCTTCCAAAGCCCAGGGCTAAGGATCTTAACAAGAGAGAAATGAATATGGAAGAGAAGCAGAAATTGGGATTGGGTTTGCAAAGTATGCCTCCGGAGAAGATGCCACAGCTATTGCAGATTATTCGGAAAAGAAATGACCAGTTGGCACAAGAGGGTGATGAAATTGAGCTTGATATCGAGGCATTGGACACAGAAACTCTTTGGGAGCTTGATCGGTTTGTGACCAACTGGAAGAAACTTGTTAGCAAGACGAAAAGACAAGCCCTTTTAGTAACTAGTGCTTCTGCTGAAATTGATGATGTAAGCTTGCTTTTCAGTTGCTGGAAAAAACTGGTTTTTAGCGCGTTTTACTCGAATGGGTGTTTGATGGTTTTGGTTAATGCAGGTTCCGTCGAATGAGAAAATGGATGAGATGAAGAAGAACAGGGAAGATGATGTGGATATTGGTGATGAGATGCCTGAGAGCAGCTTCCCACATGTGGAGATTGAGAAAGATGATGGCGGTGGACCGGTTCAAACTGCAGCTCCTGGAAATGACAATGCAAGTAGCAGCTCTAGCGGATCAAGTAGTTCAAGCAGTGGCGATTCGTCCTCCTCGAGTGGTATAGAATCTTGTGTTTCCTAACACTTGTATAGAGAAAAGAGAATTTGTTGCAAGATTGCTTATGAGATTGACTTTAATCTGTTTACAGATTCAGACTCTGGAAGCTCATCTGGGAGTGATTCGGATGCAGATGAAGCACAGTCATAACGGGTAGTTAGTTGATCTGAGACGGAAGTGCAGCATTGCAGGATCTGATGAAGAATCGCTTGATAAAAGTGACGATGTAATGAGGAGGTGATGGCGAATTGAGATGGTTGGTTAAGGGTGTTGTGTTGCTAACTTATATAGAAGTAGGAAGAGGAAATAGGAGGTTAGAGTTGAGGATGGGTGTGGTACTGGTGTGTACATATATGAATGATATGACAACAAGTTGACAGTGTAATGTTCCTCGATATACTAGTAATTCTTGTTATTCAATTCCCTCCCTTGCAATATGTTGTTATAACATTAACACTAATTAGTTGACTATTTCAAGATTTTATTCCCATTCATATTCTAATTCAATAAAGCATTATAGGAGGTCGGGTCTTAAAAGCTAACAACAGCAGTGGCTGATTCTTATTGCATGTGTTTTAACATAACAAAGATCTAGATGGTAAAATTTGTCTCTCCAATTTTCTTCAGCTGTTATGGGCGTCAATGAAACAGTTCAATTCATAGCAGGCGCCAGTGCAACATAAGTGATTATAGACATGTCCAAAGTTACCAACTTAACCATTCTTCTATCACAACATCTCACATTTAAGTATCCTTTTTGGTCATTTTATTTATAGAGCATACCATAACAACAACCACCAAACACTCAGCCTCGTATATGTGCTAACTCCTCATACAACTGAAAAGTCTTTTGTTTTCGTTCCTTCAAGTATTCGAGGGTTTCCATCACCCAACTAAATGTGTCGATTGAAATTTTGCACCGAAAAGTAAGGTAAGCCTATATTATGTTGGCTTGGTCACAAGAAAGCATGATGTGATTAATTGTTTCAGGAAATAAATCACAGAAAGAGAAAAAAAAAAAAAAAAAAAAAGTACATATGGATTAAGTGTATGCACACCTTTTGTTTCCTTGGTTGGTAAACTGTATAGCTTTTATGTAGTCTTTAATGTCAAATCGGGTATTTGATACAATCCTCATGCAATCTAGCAATGTTTTTACATGGAGAGTTTAACAAAATACGGGGTCATAATACTTCGAGGTTGAAATGAACGGCCCTAACAACTTTTGGCAAAACACTCATCTTATTCACTTTGTAACGTCATAACCATTTGGCCTGCCACTACAAGCCCTTTTGGTAAGGGCTGTAAACGAGTGGGGTGACTTTGCTCGGTTGACATATTTCAAGCGAACTACTTTTGGGCTAGGTTTGAACAAAGCACGAGCCACAAACTTTTAAATAAACAACTTTGATTGATTGATAAATTCTAAATTACCCATCCAACTCATAAACGCTTTTTATTTTTTAAGCCATCATCCAAAAATGATGTAAAATACCTTTTTATGTTCGTTAGTCTACAAGACTGAAAGGATTTAGAATCCCTACTTCATCAAATAAAGGGCAAGTGAAAGAAGATAATACTAGATATTTTTTATATTATCTTATAGAGCATATGAAAAGCAAGGAATAACACAGTATTTAATAATTGGAAGTTACCAATCAACAATGCTATATAGCAAATAAAATTTTTGGGTTTCTTTTGGATAAAAAACAGAAAAACATCATCAATTGGTTTAGTTTTCATATTTGTAATGGTTTTGTCTATTTTCTATTATATAAATGTCTAGCCTGTGGCTAATTTTCTTCTATAATACACTACCGTTAAAAAAAAACAAATACTTAGTAAGAAAATTCTAGTATTTAATTTTTAGATTAGTGTGGTAAAAATTTTATTCATAACTTTACAAATGGGTCCTAATATTGAAAATTCTCAAAATTCTCTTTAATTGTTATTTTTTCTGTCCAAATGTCTCTTTTTTGACCACTTCATTTCCTTAATGTCCTCTCAAATTTCGTCTCTATGCTATTTGACGATCAACGAATCATTCAAATGAGTTACTAACGAAATTCACCACATTTAGATACACTCACATATGAACCGGGGAAAACTCTTACCTGGGGCTGAAGCTCATGAACACTCGTCCGAATGCATGATAGTGCGGTGAGAAAATACCCGCTCAGTTTAAGGATCGAACTAACGATCACCTTCAGTCTTTCATCATCACCAAGTGCCGTGGAAATAAATATGAAAAGTAGGAATCGAACCTGGGTCACTAAGTATACAAAGGTCTCAATCCGTGTTTGGTGTTATGAGGTTTTACGTCCACTCGTTTTTTGAATGGAACGCTCTTGTTTCTGAGTGTTGAGTGAACGTTAGTATTTTAATGTTGGTAGCTCGTGTTGGACGACTTTATATGGAATGAATAACTCTTACGGCATTGTTGAGTAAAAGCATATAAGAATTTTAGACTAAAAACTAGACATGAGTCACAGATTGAAAAAGAATATGTTATCACCCGACACAAATAGACTAGTAAAGTTTATACAGGGGAAAAGGGTTTCTTGTTAAATACTCATGCTACAAACACAACACACAACACACAGATCTAGATCCAATAGCATCGCTCAACTCAACACTTCCAATTCCTCACACTTCAATTCAGGTCACTCTCTCTTCCTATTCGTTACTCAATTACTTAACAATACCTGCTTCCTCTGCTTTCAAAGTGCTTAATTGTGTGTGTTGTTAGTCTATTTTTGCTTATTTATTGCTCTGGTTGGACTAAATCGACATGAACAAAGTCTGAAATTTGGGTTTTAACGGTTGTGTTGATGTAAATTTGTGAAATCAATTTACTGTCAGTTAGGGTTTCATGTTACCAAAATTTGAATTTGAGTTGAAACATTAGTCTGAAATAAGCTCAACTCGACAGCATTAAATTTTGTTAGTTAGGGTTTCCTGTTACTAAATTTGGAAATTGGTCTGCAGGTGAATCACAACATATAAGATGTCAAGGAGGCCAGCTAGTTTATCGCGGCGTTTAGGAGATGGAGCTGGCATTCCCTTCGTGGGATCTTTGAATCCAAAATCACGCCCCTCGCCAGTTTTATCTGTTGGACTTGTACTAGTGGTATGTTTTTAGGCGTCACTGATTCAAATATCTAAGAATTAAGCATATATGCTTTTAGGTTATACGGTTCTGTTTTGGTTAACGGGCATACTGAGTCGGAGTTTGTTTGTGATGGAAACTTTCAGGGGGCTTTTTTGATTATTGGTTACGTCTATAGTGGTTCAGGTTAGTATATATCTGGCAACATAGCAAGTATACGGATTGATTTTAAACATAAACATCCACCGTCTTCCAGATGCTAATTTTTCTACAAACCAACTTAGACTGAAGTTAATCATGTGGTGACAGGTGGAAGCAATGGTGATAAAGCGGCTTTAAATAGGTTTGAAGGTAAGTCATTGAAGATATGAGCTAAATTTTCACCACGGCCATATCCATTTCGATCATAAAAAACATATTTTGTTGCGGTGATTGTGAAGTAAATTAGAATAATGGAAGATAGCATAATTATTACGAGGTAAAATTTTCATCTTATGTGCAGGTGCTGTTTCATGCTCTGCAGAGATTAATCGAGCGTTACCGTATTTGAAGAAGGCATATGGTGATAGCCTGCATAAAGTTCTGCATGTAGGCCCCGATTCGTGTGCAGTGGTCTCAAAGTTATCAAAAGAAGAAGATACAGAAGCTTGGGGTCTGGAACCATATGATTTGGATGACAGTGATGCTAACTGCAAGAGCCTTATACGCAAAGGCATTGTTCGTGTTGCTGATATAAAGTTTCCTTTGCCATATAGGTCAAAATCATTTTCACTTGTCATAGTCTCAGATGCTCTAGACTATTTGTCCCCAAGGTACCTCAACAAGACTCTTCCTGAACTGGCAAGAGTATCTTCAGATGGATCTGTTATTCTTTCTGGTACATTTCTGAGCAATCTTATTACTAGTTCTTGAGCACTTACTCATTTATATTGTGTAGGCATGTGAAACCTTAGTTTAGGTGGGAAGAGAGGCATATTGGGTGGGTTGGGTAAAGGTCGAACATTCTTTGGTCCAATTTTCAATAAGTAATTGAATATGTTAAATATGATCATAAAACTATATTCTTACAATAGTTTTAAAACAAAACCACTTAGGAGGGCTGGGGCGTACTACATAAAATACACTTTGGGAGTTTTTAAACCCCTTTCCCTTATGATTAATACTTTTGATTGACGGTTCTATCTGGTGGAGATAAACAAAAGTAAATTAGTTGAAGTAAGTTTTGCATGAAGCTTGTAATGTCAAAGATTCTTGATGCAGGTTATCCCGGTCAGCGTAGAGTTAAAGTGGCTGAGATGTCCAAGTTTGGTCGTCCTGTAAGTCCTTTTCCCGACTGCACTCCTTTGCTGTTAATCGCGCAGCCCCACTTTAATAAATACTTTAATTCATAAAGGAAATGGGCCTGAAGCGTATTAAAATACATAAAACCTCCTAAATCTCTTTTATTAAACAAGTTTGCTATTATTGTAATGGTGTTATTGTTATAATGAGATCAAACACACAAGTTATTTGTAAAAGGACAGAACTGGTGTTTGTGGGCAGATCCGGTCATATTCTGGCCCACATTCAAACTTATCCATTTTGACCCGTTAGCCAACCTGCCGGACCCACGCTCTTTCAACATGACATCTAATTGTCTTTCTAAACTAAAACTTTGGAGATATGATTCTATGTTTGCAAGTAGCCTTTTGTAGATACATTAGTTTACATATTGAAGTTAATGGGTCTTGTGTTAGGCCAAATTGCGAAGCGCTTCTTGGTGGTTTCGGTTTTTCGTTGAAACGAGATTAGAAGAGAATGAAGTTGCTACAAAGAAGTTTGAAATGGCTGCAGCAAAGAAGGGTTACCAGTCAACCTGTCAGATATTCCATCTGAAATCATTCACCAGATGACTTCTGATTATGAAACAATACCTATAAAGTTGATAGAGGCATACACAAGAAGCTGGGAATTTTTGTTTTTAAGTGGGTTGATTTGAGGGCCATTTATTGTTGAGCATACTCAAGATGTATATTGTTTGTTTGTTTGTTTAGCTCTTATTTCATGCTTTATTCTATTCTTATGTAGCCTTAAAGTTTAATTCAACTGTAAAACAAGTCAAATATCCAAGGTTTTTTATTACTGCTATTGTTTGATGTCAACATCTGGTTGTTCTAGGTTGATTGCTCATTTAAAAGGGTAGCCATAGATATAACATCAATAGCTATACTTTTCATCCATCAATAGTAATAAGAAGCTTCTTTCATTCAGGCACTTGACAATGAAAGTAACCTCTAGTAACTTGTTAAAAGTCACCTTGACAGTTGAGTTTTATTAGGAAAATTAAACTGAGTTAAAAGTCCCCTTGCCAATTGAGTTTTATTAGAAAAATTAAACTTAGGATACAGATTGAAAGGGTTTGAATTTTTGGAGTGAAGTGATGAGCCCATGGGTTGATCCAACTGCAGCTACTAGTGACACCATTAAGCATGCTACACTCAGTATCTGCATCCAAATCCAAGTGAAGGAGTACTTGCGGATCTTTGCTTGTGAAATATACATCTCTATCGGGAAATAAACCGATAATGGCCAGAACGTGCCCGCACCAAGCAAGCCAACAAATTCGTTAAAGAACGGGAATATCATGGCTATTATTGTCGTCACTATCACGTAAGTTGTTCTCGAAACAAATCTCAACATATTGACGTCAAATCCCCACATTGAGAACTCTCTTGTGACGAGTTTATTTTGTGGCCATTTCTCTTTGCTCCAAGTCTCTACAAACCCGAAAAATGGTTGCGATAATACCTAAAGAACCAAACACTTAAGTTAGTTACCACTTTTAGGTTCTTATAACTGGTGTCATGATGATGTTACTCTACCTGATAAGCACCAAGAAGATGAACCACAATGCAAATATTAGCTATGTCGATCAGCCAGAATGGGTCATAAAACCCGAATCCGGTCAAGAAGTTTCCAGGTGCATCGTTTCCAAAGGCTGCATATCCCAACACACCACACAACATATAAAACACAGTTGATGCCATGATGCCGGTGGCTGTAGCTATCTTCATTTGCTTGTTCTCAGGTGGGCTTGATTTTAATGTATCCTGCATTTTAGTAAAAAAAAATATAAATTACTTTGACTGATGAGTGTTTCAGGTCAACCCAACCCAACCCGATTGATATATGACTTGCCTGGATTTCAATGAGGATGAAACAAAACGAATAGGCGAAAGCAATGTCTCCCAGAGCAGAGAAAGTTTTCCACATTTTCTCCATGCCTGTAAAGTCTTTCCCGATCGGTATCCCTGTTAGACTTGTGTTCCCAATTCCTTCACCTGTACCCAAAAGGATGATGAAATCAATTAACAATAAACGTACAGTAGGTAGGTAGCAAACACATGTTTTTTCCTAACCGATGATCTTGGCAGTTGAAAGACCAATGCCAATGAAGGAGTATGTGAAAGACATGATAGCAGCAACGGCTGAGAGTAGTGAGAGCTTATGGAAGTTAGGGAGTTGGCTTAGGATGATCTGTATGATGGCGAAGATCAGCATAAACGAGTTATTGTGCGCATGGCAATCTGCATTGTGGCCGTGTTTATGGAAACAGTTGGATTTCTTGATAGCACTGATGAATGACAGACAGTTAATTGAAGTTGTGTAAAACTTGATCATAGGAAATGTTGTACGTGTGACTTACGCCATGCTGATCGCGGTGGTGGTGGTGTATCCGATGGTTATTCCTGTGAGAACACCGTACTGAGCTATGCCACAAAGCTTGTATTGAAATGTACCTGTATGTACGTACGTACGTGCATATAATTAAAGGGCATTTACATATATCCTTTTTATAAGATCACTTATTACATATTTATCCATTCCTATATGATGGTGATACTTTAGTCACTAATCATGAACCATTCAAAATCTTTAATTCTCCTATCATCATTTTAACTCACTTTAAGTGACTAACCCACCTTAATATATATTGATATATTGGTTTTCACTAGTCTCAATTATCACCTTTTGTCTTCTACCGGTCCCAACTATTAAATTGGTTGTCAACGGTCCCAACTTTTATCACCTTGGTAACCACTGGTTCCATCGTTAAATTTTTTTAACGCCGTTAAGTTTTTTCCCGATGTTTTAGACCTTTTGTTCGGAAGGATAATACGTGTCGATTAATGTTAAAGTTTTCTCGAAAAGGCTCTCTGAACGATAAAATTTTTACATCCGATTGAAGCACCGTTAGGTTTAAATACCCGATTAAAGTACTATTTTGTTGTTCGGAGCGCCGTTTTGAGGTAACTTTTCCATCAATCGACTTATATTATCATTCCGATCAAAAGGCTTATAACATCGGTATTGAATTTGGAAAAAACTTAACGGCGTTAAAAAAATTTAACGACGGGACCAGTGGTTACCAAAGTGATAAAAGTTGGGACCGTTGATATAACAGCCCAGTGTAACCGCACCATGATATTGTCCGCTTTGGCGACCGGAACACCCTCAGGCGCCGCCCCTCACGGTTTTAAAACGCGTCATGATAGGGAAGGTTTCCACCCCCTTATAAGGCAGGCTTTGTTCTCCTTCCCAACCGATGTGGGATGTAACATTCCACCCCCCTTAAGGAGTCCAGCGTCCCCGCTGGCACATCGGTCCGGTCCCTAGCTCTGATACCATCTATAACAGCCCAGTGTAACCGCACCATGATATTGTCCGCTTTGGCGACCGGAACACCCTCAGGCGCCTCCCCTCATGGTTTTAAAACGCATCATGATAGGGAAGGTTTCCACCCCCTTATAAGGCAGGCTTTGTTCTCCTTCCCAACCGATGTGGGATGTAACAGTTGACAGCCAATTCAATAGTTGGGAGCGATAGAAGACAAAATATAATAGTTGAAACAAGTGAAAACCAATATACCATATATATTTGATATTTCATAATCATAATGATAAACATCTGTTACATGTGATATAGAAACACAAATTAAAATACATCCAGTGCTTATTACTAACAAGTATTATTCTTAAATTTACATTAGATATTGGTGAATTGTTATTCATATAATATAAAAGGTAATAATTTTCTAGGCTCGGTCATTGCACTGCCCTAAGTCACCGGTTAAAAAAAAAAGTAATAATTTTCTCCAAACATAAAGTAAAAAATATATAAGTGATTGATTTACCAAAAAATGGAGGTGTATTTAACTAATTTAAATAAGATAACAAAAATATATAAAGAGAACAAATAGCTTAATTAAATGACTACTTGAAAGTAAAATCATTTATTTTTTCTCATAAATTACATAGAACATCAGTTTTCTATTAAAAGAAAACATTTCTTTGTCAAAACTCGAAACTAAGATATAAGAACAAATACACAAAATAGAAAGTATAAGTCATCATTATTCTTTCGTATTACATGCTATTGTTACTAACAAATCAAATTTACACTTAATAAATCAATTGTAAAATAATGTTTAATCTAAAAACATGTACATATATATAGAACCATTCGATACCGTCATGCCGATTATCTAATCTTATCATTTTCTAATAAAATTACATTACTAAACATGTATATTTACTACATTTTTAAAAGAAATTTTTTAGTTTTAATTTAAAATATACTAGACTACAATGCAAATAACCTCTTACATTTTTTTAAGAGCTAACAAGAAGATTTATTGTAAGACCAGGAAGAAGATTTACATTTGTATACATCTTACATTTATGCAAACGTTTTTCTTTTTTTATTGTTTGACCATTTTACACCGAACAATGTTTATCCATTTCTACATGTCTACCATAAATGTTTGTACATAAACAATAAATGAGTATAGTTCTTTTATCCAATAAATTCACCGAGTGATATGCATGCAGTCAAAGCACAAGTTTCAAACCAATTATATAAAATGGTAATAAATTGATATTTCAATAATCAATGAATGTCAATTAAATTTTCAACAGAAAAAATATTACCAATTCAAAAAAACATAAAAAATAGCTAGGGACCGTTTTTTTTTTTCTGGATAAAGAAACTGGTATTAGAACCTTACCAAGATTGGATTTAACGGCATCCATATAAGTATAGTTTCTGGTGCCGGTAACAGGATCCGGTGACCGGTAGCAATCCGTCAACAAGATCGTGTTAAACATTGTGATGATGGAAAACAAGACAAGGGTAACTGTTCCCGCGATCCACCCTAGTTGAGCAAAACACCATGATAATGATAGCACTCCTGACCCAATCACCGCGGTTATTATATGTGCTGTTGCACTCTTCCAAGTCCCTAAGTTAACAAAAATTAGTGATGGTCAAACGATTAAACCGATTTAATGCGCGAATGCATACAAAGACTAAGTTACCGGTGTTTTTTTTTACTAAAAACATGGTATCTTGAAAAATTTTTATGCATGTGTTTATGTTGAAAAGAATTATTACAGAAAACATTTAGGTGCTGCTGTTAAAAAAATCTTACCAGTCCTTTTTATCTTGCCATCATCATCAAACTTGTCGGTATGAAAGCACCCGCGTTCGGCTATTGAAAGACTTGAACCGTTTTGCATTTTTGAGAATGCTTAGATAAGAACTAGAATATGATCGAGCTGGGAGGGATATGTGTTGTTTGAATTTAATCCTCATTGAGGGAAAAGTTGGCTATTTATAATGTGTCAAAAAGTGTTTCAAGGTGTTTGGTATAGGTACCCACAAATTAAATGCTATAGCTTAATAAATTTATAAAAAAAAATTAGAATGATAAACTACTCTACTTTTAAATTATATTTGAATATATGCATGCTTAAGTTTAAACATGATACCTTCAAAAAGTGATGCTTTAGAGACAAAGCCTCTTTCACTGGCCACCAACCCCAAAGACAAACTATGAACATATTATAATAGAGAAAACTAAAACCGACTATATTGTCACGTGAGAACAAGTTCATAGTTAGGCCATCAGTTACACCTGGCCGTGAGACATGATGAGCATCACACCAGTCTCTATGCCAGGGGTGTGAGCAACCCGTAAGGGAGATTCAAGAGCGTGAGAAGAAAGTTGGTAGGTATTCTGATAGCTTAGTGAGTGTAAATAGTGACACTGTTTTCTCACACTCGTTAGAACATTAGGGATGCCCTATAGTCAAGACCCTCTTGATGGTTTATTTAGCTTTTATTTCTATTACTAGTAAACTTATCGTTAAATTTGGCCACTACATGATTTGAATTCAGTACTTCACAACCACTTTGTTGAGGAATGAGAAGTACACTACTATTTATCATCAAGCTATCACCTTAAGGACGATTGATGTGTTAACTTTTACTTGTTTACATTCGGTAATGGTACATAAACGTATGTTATGTATCATTGTAAATTTGTATCAACTTTTGGGTAGGATGATTATGAGATGTAGCTTAAGTATGATTATACTTGTTAGATAGGCGTGATATAACTTACTAGGGTATAATTAACGTACCATAAAAATGCCATTTTTTGTGATATTCGAGTCAAAATAATGTAAGTAAGACTTTTTTTTGTTTCTTTTGGATTTAAAAGAATATGTTACGCAATCTAGTTAAGATCATATAAAAGTTTCTTTAATTCTACCAAAATTGTTGTTTCTTTATAGAAATTAATTGATGGAAAGGGATGTTTGAGGGTGTTAATTTCTAGCCGTTCGTACTAAACGGTGCACAATTTAACTTTTAAATATTCTTCTCAATTCTCATGTTAAACGTAAAAATCGTATTCACTTATATCATTATACAAATGAATGAGCTAAAGGAAAATAATAATCAATAAAAAAAACTGAACGCCAATTAAGTACACGGTAAGCTTTTGGTCTTACAATCATCGTTACCTAAATTCGAATAACCAACAAAGCCAAGTTTGAGCCCGGCTTGGTTGAGTTTAACCCATTTGCAACTCTACGTTGTTGGAACTTAACAAAATTTATACTACGTTATCATTTTACATAAAAAAAAAAAACTTGCTTTATGTAAACCTGTGATTTACGTGGGAGGCATTGATAAGATTCGGAAACTTATACTAAATGTAAAACGCGACATAAACTCGTATGTTGAAAATATTTAGAATTTTATGTAAAGGAATTAAATTTTATAGAAAAATGATGTATATTATTGCACACTAGGTTTAATTCCCGTGTCAGCATATACGTTCGTGCTTCGATGAGATCTATATTATTGCACACTAGGTTTAATTCCCGTGTGATACACACGGATTAAATAACAATATTTTTAAAAAATATAACTATATATTTAAGAATTTAAAAATATTTAATATTTAAGAATTTATATACATTTTATAAAAATACCATAATCACAATTTTTTTTGTTTTATCAACTCTCAATTTAATTTTCCCTCCAAACTTTCTTTTATTACTTCCCCTAATTCCACCTTATTTTCCCTCAAAAAAGGTTTTAGTAGCCCCCTTAAAACCTTGATTTATTAGGTAGATAATTCAGGTTTGGATGAGATATAAAAAAGGTATATTGGTTTTTGACTGGTTTTAACTATCATTTTTTGTCTTCTACTGGTCTCAACTATTAAATTGGCTGTCAACGGTCCCAACTTTTATCACTTTGGTAACCACCGGTCCGTCGTTAAATTTTTTTTTACCCCATTAAGTTTTTTTTTCAAATTTAAGACCGATGTTTTAGGCCTT
This sequence comes from Tagetes erecta, assembly GCA_030867185.1. Classification (NCBI taxonomy): domain Eukaryota; kingdom Viridiplantae; phylum Streptophyta; class Magnoliopsida; order Asterales; family Asteraceae; genus Tagetes; species Tagetes erecta. The sequence goes on along the minus strand of CM061492.1, from coordinate 10,751,559 downwards.
TTGATCGGAAGGATAATACAAGTCGATTGATGGAAAATTTACCTCGAAATGGCACTCCGAACAAAGAAATAGTGCTTCAATCGAGTGTTTAAACCTAACGGTGCTTCAATCGGATATAAAAAATTTATCGTTCAGAGAGCCTTTTCGAGAAAACTTTTACATCAATCGACTCATATTATCCTTTCGATTAAAAGGCCTAAAAAATCAGTCTTAAATTTGAAAAAAACTTAACGGCGTTAAAAAAAATTTAACGACGGACCAGTGGTTACTAAAGTGATAAAAGTTGGGACCGTTGACAGCCAATTCAATAGTTAGGACCGATAGAAGACAAAATGTGATAGTTAGGACTAGTGAAAACCAATATACCTATAAAAAAACGTACATAAGAACGGTGCAATGTTATATTCGAACACCGGAATTCTAGAAGACAACAAATTTAAAAAGCTAAATAAAAAAATGTGAGTGTAACTCAAGTCAAAAGGTGGTTCTAAAAAAACAATATAAATATATAAAGTATAAAGGGTAACTTTGGTTTAAATTGAGGCGATATTATTGTAACTTCTAAAGAGCCACGAAATGTCAATACGTTTACTTTGGACACCAAAAAATTCACCACTGTTTACGTGTGAACCTAAGATCTACGGTCAAAATTCAAAACTTCAGTTAAGCTTAGAAAAAAAAGTATAACTCAAAGGATATATTTAAAACTTCAAGCTAAGGGTGGAAAGAGTGGTCCTCTTCACCTCTCTTCTCTTCCCATGAAATATTGACACATTTTCATGTATATTCATATCTTCTTTGACTTCTTGAGGGAGGGAGTGCTCCTCTTTTCTCCTCTCCACATATTTTCTGAAAATTTAGCTGAATTGAACAATGTCGTTAGAGAGGTCTAGACATTGTTCATCATCACGTTTGGCTTCCTCGTCTTGGATAGAGTAGCGTGCTCATGAGAGCTCGCCACCCACTCCCTCCAACCTAACTTGTTAACTTTCTTATACCCAACCTTTGATCATCAAATTTTTTGTAAATTAGTTTAAACCCCTACAGCTAAACAGAGTCATTTCACAGGGAACTGGCCAGCATCCAAGGATATTCTTTAAAACGTATTTCACTCTCCCTCTTTTCACCTTTCAAAATAACAAACTACCATCTTTAAATGCCATTGTTATTATCTCATACGAAAAATAATTAAGCTGGCCTATTTGTTCAGTTATCAAATGTAGCTCTGAGTTTAAAATGATAATAACTGCAGCAAACATTTCAAATAAAACCAAACAGAAAACATGCATATAACAGAACATAAAAGTACATATGTCATAGAGACATAAACTTCAAATGAAAACATTTATCACAATCCAAACACAAACACTCTAAAATCTAGTACTCGTCTCCTTCATCACCCTCGTCCTCTGCACCCTCAGCGCCAACCTCCTCATAATCCTTCTCCAGAGCAGCAAGATCCTCACGAGCTTCAGAAAATTCACCTTCCTCCATACCCTCACCCACATACCAGTGCACAAAAGCACGCTTGGCATACATAAGATCAAACTTGTGGTCAATGCGGGAGAACACCTCAGCCACACTAGTGGAGTTAGAGATCATGCAAACAACACGTTGCACCTTAGCCAGGTCTCCTCCAGGCACCACAGTTGGTGGCTAGTAGTTAATACCACACTTGAAACCGGTAGGACACCAATCAACAAACTGGATGGTCCTCTTGGTCTTGATGGTTGCAACAGCAGCATTCACATCCTTAGGGACAACATCACCACGATACATCAGACAGCAAGCCATGTACTTACCATGACGTGGGTCACACTTAGCCATCATAGAGGATGGCTCAAAAGCACTGTTGGTGATTTCAGCAACAGATAGTTGTTCATGATAAGCCTTCTCGGCTAAAATCACTGGAGCGTATGATGAAAGCATGAAGTGAATCCTCGGGTAGGGAACCAAGTTGGTTTGGAATTCAGTCACATCCACATTCAAGGCACCATCAAACCTCAAAGATGCAGTCAAGGATGAAATAACCTGAATAAAAAACATAGATAAAAGTAAGCGTCTGGTTAAAGATACAACTCAATTACTCGATACAAACAGATCAAGCTGAATCATTTGTTACCTGAGATACAAGACGGTTAAGGTTGGTGTAAGTGGGTCGCTCGATGTCAAGGGATCGCCTGCAGATATCATAAATAGCTTCATTGTCAAGAAGAATTACAACATCAGTGTGCTCCAGAAGAGAGTGGGTTGAAAGGACACTGTTGTAAGGCTCAACGACAGATGTTGAGACTTGTGGAGATGGGTATACAGTAAAACCAAGCTTTGATTTCTTTCCATAGTCATTAGAAAGTCGTTCCAGAAGCAGGGAGCCCAAACCAGAGCCAGTACCACCACCAACAGCATTGAAAACAAGGAATCCCTGGAGACCAGTGCAGTTGTCGGCAAGCTTCCTGATTCGGTCCAAGCAAAGGTCAACGATTTCTTTTCCAACTGACACACAAGTTTTTAAAAATCAGTACAACTGGTATAAAAAAAAGAATGTTAATGATTATGCAAAGTGAAGGATTGATCAATACTTGTGTAATGACCACGAGCAAAATTGTTGGCAGCATCCTCTATGCCACTGATAAGTTGTTCAGGATGGAACAGCTGGCGGTAAGTACCAGTCCGCACTTCATGTAACGTCCCGTATTTTATTGTTTTTTTATTTCAAATGTAATCATACTCTTTATTCATTCTTTATAGTGTCAACACTTTATCATAGTAAAGGTACTCTTTTTATATCATTCTTGTTGATTATATTCTTCCACAACGCTTAAATAATTTCGAATACACATTTTAACGCAAAATTTACCAACTTATCAAGATTTATATTTTTCGAGAGATGATTTTATAAGTATTTATGGTTCTTATGTTAAAATTACCCAAAAACATACTTACATCTAAGTTTATGGTACAAAACAACTAATAAATAAATTGAGGGGCCACATTTGAAATTTTAGCCAACCACCCTCTTTAATGCTCAACCCTAATTCTTCTCTATAAATACCAACTCAAATCACTCATAAATCACTCACACCTTTCTAAACTCTCTCCCTCAAATTCTCTCAACCCTTTCAAAAACTTCACCCATTTCTTTGCAAGAAATCTCCAAGAACATCTTGTGAGTTTTATTTTTATCATTTTTATTCCTTCTCTCATTTTTTTTCGAAATTTCTTCTTTCATTTTTCTTAATTTCTTCTTTCATTTATCTTACATTATTTCTTCTATCTAAATACTTGAAACATCCTCTTGGACTTACCATATATTTTCCAAGGAAAATAAAGTTTGGTAAAGCACCATTTCAAGGTTCAAGTTAGGATTATTTCTCTTAAAACTTTATAAAACTAATTCTTTTTTTTGTTGTTTTGCTTGTTTCTCGGAATATATTCGTACCAAACCATGTTACCAACAAATATTATGTTGTATAACTTGTGTTAAGGTTTTATTCCAAAAACTTATGGCTCATATGCCTTCCTATATATCTTTCTTAAAACCACTAAGTAATATACAAATAAGAAGTGAGTGGAACCGAACCATGTTTCCAAACAACTATGTTGGAGGACTTGTGTTATGGTATGAAAATGGTGATGTTAAGGACCTTGGTTCTACATCTAAAATTTCCACCATTCCTCACTTGATTACTTAGTAAACAAAGAAGTCATTTTATTTATGTATTTCCTTTCTTGTACTCATGACCATCCGAATCATCAACCATGTTGATGGTTTTGTGCATTGGTGACAAACTTGAGGTTATAATGCATCCATGCTTGACAATACATGACTATACTTGATAATATATATATATACATATACATATAATACTATCTCCGAACCATAATATTAACACAATCCATGGTTAAATATTATGTGGTAAGGTGTACAATATACTAATCTTATGATTACTTATTTTGGACTTCTAATGAGTGTTTAACACTCATGAAAAACACACACAAGTAATAGTGTCCAAATAAGTGTCTAAGTAGTATATATTTTTTATGTATTTTCAAACGTATACTTTTCATTCACTACCAATTACAAATTCCTATACTTATACACACCTTATTCACCAATATAGGGTGACCTTGGTGATTCCTTCTCTCAAGCTTATTTTCTCACTTTGTGGATATTACTTCACAAAAACGTGAGTCATACTATACCCTTTTACCTTTTAAACACTATTTGGGTTGCAACATGTATCTATTATTAAACACACTAAATCACACATTCAATCAAACTCATTCTAAACTCAATCCTTTAAACATGCTTACTTGTTATACTATTTGTGAATACATGCAAACATTCATATGCAAGCTATCTATCATTAACTTTGCAAGCCTCCCTTAACAAGTATAGCGCTATAGGACTAGCACATCCTCCCCGCTTGTTGGATCTTTGTTAAGTTATTCTTTACGACCTTATTTGCTTCGGCGATAAGGGTACACACACGGCCTTAGTCACTTCGGTGTTAAGGATACGCTAGTGGACACTTTGTATTGATTTATAGTCTTTGCATGCTAGTATGAAACACAATTTGGTATACTTTAAACATGTGGATTTGAGATTTATTCATAACTATGCTGTTTAATCAAACCGGTATGCTCACCAACATAATTTGTGTTGACGGATATTTTATACATGTTGCAGGAAATGTTAGAGAAGCTAACAAGAAATCTATTTAGGGTGGACTTAGAAACACGCTTAATCTACCTTTGTAAATTTCAACTAAAAATTAACGATGAACGACAATACACCTTAGACATATGCAACTAATCCATCCAATTCTAGATTAATATATCAAATTCTAAATAAAAAACAAACTTGTTCATAGATCCATTAAAACTGTAACTAAATTATACGCGAATATGTAATTTTCAACTAAAAATGCAAGCATATAACTTCAATAACAAAAAAAAATCGCAGATCATAGAGTACGTAGTACAACAACCCCAAATCCGATGAAAAATGAACTAAACTACACAGATCTAGTGACTTAAACAACAGATCTACAGCTATCTTCACTGCAAACAATCAGATCTAGCAAACTGATACTGAACTTAAGGTTTAAATTGCGTATACATTGAAACAAAGAGATAAAAAGACACCTGAATGCCATGCTCGAGGCAGTAAATTTCCCAGCATGCATTTCGGACTTGAATTCCGGCTTGACCGATGTCGATGGAGATGCACTCTCTCATTTTGGCTGATGAATTGAGTTCGTGAAAACGAATTAGAAGTTGAAGATTTGATTATGAAGAATCAAAAGGCGTTTATCAAGACGCCTTGAGATGCAACAGGGATGCGTTTAAGAAAACTAGGGTTTGGGTATTTATAGATACAAAAAGCACTGTGAGTGGGAGGACAGGTTGTTTGGTCAGGTTAACCTCACTATGGTTTAGCATTTTGGTTTAGATTATTTGCCGCCTTTCAATTATTATTTATGTAGACACACGATTCACATGAAATTGTCTAATTTGAAGGTACTATTGTACTAGTATTAACTATTAAATTTATCGATACAGAACCGGTACTTTTAGGTATCGACACCGATACTGGTTTAGTACTTTGTATTAAATCTATCCTTACACATAATCGTTGATGAATTGGGTCATTTTGGAATTGAGTCGCCAATAGAGTTTGTTACTTATTCTTAGATTTAATTGCATATTTACCCCTATAAACATCCCTAAATGCATATTTCCCCAACTAAAAAAATAAATTGCATATATACCCAATGTTAACTAATTGTCCTTATTAAAAATGGGTATATTTTCAAATTAAAATTGTTTATAAGGGGAAATATGTAATTGATTTTTTTGGCTGGGTAAATATGCATTTAAAGTGTTTTGAAGGGGGAAATATGCATTTAGCCCTTATTCTTAATAATCCTGTGTTTAGAGCAATAAATCTTACATTTAAAATCTCACCGATAAGAATTATGATGTAATTTATGTATGATATATATAGTTTTTTTAATTAAATTTGATTCATTCCAAACATGATAGATTGATCTATTCCAAACTCTAATATTATGATTTAAACATGAGACTCATAAAATCAAAACTCTATATCTTAGATCATACGTAGTAGACATAGTTTTTTGAGTGGTTTTGCGTCATGTGACATCCACTTCTTTTAGAGTTTTTTTAACCAAAAGGGGTGTAGTGAAAAGAGTAAAAAAAATTCATTAACGATTGCATGATAATTGTTTTGATAAAATTTTAAAAAATATAATTGATTTAGTAATGATTGAAGGGTGCTAATTGTTGGTTAAAAAATACGCAGTGCAGGAATCTAAGGCAGGAAACGCCTTAGATGATTTTGACTTCAAAAACACCCTGAGGATAGGAGGGGATGTTTTGAGTGTTTATCAACTAAAAACTCAACTGTTTTCAATTAATCTTATGTATTTTATTAATTAAATTTAAAACAAAAAATGCTTAAAGATTAAAAAAATAAAGCCAACCACTAAAGCAGTAAAGCTACGGTTCCATGAAATCGATTTCTTAACCACCGATGAGCAAGTGACAACAAAAGTTTGTTTACGTAACCTTAAAGGATAATAATGTAGCATAATTAGTCCATTCACATTTGCAACTCGCATCTTTTCACCTCTTCTTAATTTATAATTGTAAACTTTATTATGTTTCTTTGACAATTTTCCTATTATAAGTTCTATTGTGAGTATTGAATTTATAGTTATAAAAAAAAAGATAACAAAGAAGTACAAGAGATAATTTTACTCGTTCATTCATGCGTTTATAGCTATTTTGGTGATAACACAATGCGATTCCTAACATAACCCGATCCATTTTTTTCTTTTTTTTAACATTAGTTTTTTGGCGATCTACTCAGAGATACATGAACCATGATTAAAACTCCGTCTCAAACATAAACAGGTGTTTTTCGTCGGCATCGGGGCTTCCCCGTTACTGCAAACGCAACAGAGACTCACCACAACCTTTTTTACGGACCAAGTTAATCAGAGTCAAAACTCGTCAACCAACTGTTATAAGGAAAATCTAGGCAGAAACATTTAATCATATCACGTAAAACCTTTAGACTCTGACACGAAGCGGATGGTAGCTCGGGACGAGCTTCATTGCCATAATCCACCAAGAGTGACGCTTGTGTGGATTGAACTTGAGTCTCGTATGAAGAATCCTAGACATCTTATCACTAGGCCTCAAGTGGAAATTAAATTGCTACTAACTTAGACCTCTCTATGCTTTACTTGGATTTTTTCATATGAATTAAAATATGAGTCGTTTTTAGTTTCAAATCATATCCGGTTAATATGTTATTTCAAGAATCAGCGTAGTCATCATGTAACATCAAATTTCGACTCACTTTCATGCTTCCTTCCATAAAAGTTTTACCCACAAAACTATACCATACACATATTTCCCACAATCACATATTAAAAAAAACAAATAAAAAACATAACACGCATATTTAATCATGTGAAGCCCAACATAATCCTTCTCATGAACCACCCTTGGTGAAGGGCATGAGACAGACGGGCGAGGGTGCGAGCCCTTCCGAAGGGCAAATGCTAGGACGAGTGATGAATGTTTCGTTACGGGTACTCAAATAAGGTTACACATTCATCTCTTACGTGGATGGATAATAGATTTTCATATCCGCCACAATATTTACGAAACTATCTGCAGTGTGGGGTTTCTACATTCCTGTCATTTCTCGTCAATGTTCCTCAGGCTTACATCTGTATCATTTCCACAAGTTTCTAGACCAATCTCCGATCACTTCAAAACCCCCCACCATGTTCCACTTCATCTTCAACAAATCTTCCAACAATGGCGGCCAATATAACAATCTCGCACTCAATTTCCCCAACATCCTTCAACAACCCACGTTTTACACCCTTCAATACCTTCTTCAAACAATCTTTTAACCACAAACCCCATGTTTCATTCACTCTCTGCAACACAAAAAGACTAAACATTGTAACCAAAGCAGAGAAAGAAACAGAGGATCGAACTGTAACAACAGTAGCAGCTTCTGTCGAGCACGAAAGTGATGAAACGCATTTGGGGTCTAAATTGAATGAAGAAAATGAGGGGCAGCAAGAAGTGGATTGGAAGAGTGATGAAGATTTTAAAAAATTCATGGGCAATCCTTCAATTGAAGCTGCAATTAAGCTCGAAAAGAAACGAACAGATAGGAAGCTCAAAGAGCTCGATCGAGAACGAAACAGTGATAATCCGATTGTCGGGTTGTTTAATCGAGTTGTTCGTGATAATCTGTCGAGAGAAAAACAGAGGCTGGAGTTAGCAGAACAGAGTTTTAAGGCTCTTGATCTCAACACGGTAATAATTTTGACTGATTTGCTAAATTCATCTTTAAATCCATGTGAAATATGTAATTTATTAGAAAATTTTGTAATCCAAGCTGATGAACTGCTACAAAAAGCACTAATTTGCTTCAAATTGAATGACAATTATGTTGAATGATGTGAAATCGTTAAGTTATTAGAAAATTGTGTGATCCAAGCTAATATTGTGCTACAACAAGCAATAATTTCAATTAGGTTGCTTCGGATGAAAATAATGTTGAAATGTGAATTGCAGTTAAAAAGCTGTTTCGGTTTTACGACGTTTTTCGCGACTGATGTTCGAAGATTTGGCGACGGAGGGATATTCATCGGTAATTTGAGAAGACCCATTGAAGAAGTGATCCCAACATTGGAGAAGAAACTGTCAGAAGCTGCAGGAAGAGAGGTTGTTTTGTGGTTCATGGAGGAGAAGACTAATGATATTACAAAACAGGTAATTGAAGATCATGATCATATGTTCTTGTTCTTACTTATAATGAATGTTTCATGAAATGTTATTGTTCTTGTTGTCATCTGCTTTAAGGTTTGTGTGGTGCAACCGAAATCGGAGATCGATCTGCAATTCGAGCTGAGCAAATTAAGCACACCATGGGGCTATGTTAGTGCAGTCGCCTTAGCTGTTACCACTTTTGGGACGATTGCTTTGATGAGTGGCTTCTTTCTTAAACCCGATGCAACGTTTAACGACTACTTAGCAAATGTCGTGCCGCTCTTTGGTGGTTTCCTCACCATTTTAGGTGTTTCAGAGGTACCTTTGTTTACCCTTTTGTTAGATTTATAACAGTTGACTTTTGAAGTCAAAGACAGTAACTTTCAGTTCAATATTAACACTAATTCTTGATGTTTTCAAGAAAACAAATTTACAACTATATCTTAGTTTATAAAGATTGTATGGAAATGAAAGTGGTGATCATATATTTTAAGCTAAATCCCATATCAATTTTGACTTCAAAATGTGCTAGGTTGACTATAATAGTCAATGTAATGTTGGTTTCTTGTGTTGTGCAGATAGCTACTCGTGTAACGGCAGCACGCTATGGTGTTAAGCTCAGTCCTTCGTTTCTCGTCCCCTCGAATTGGACGGGATGCTTGGGAGTTATTAACAATTACGAGTCTCTTCTCCCTAATAAAAAGGCTTTGTTCGATATAGCAGTGGCACGAACAGCTAGTGCTTATTTGACTTCATTGGCACTTGCGGTTGCTGCTTTTGTTGCTGATGGTAGCTTCAATGGAGGCGATAATGCTCTGTAAGTTTGTGTTGACATTGTATTGTGTTCTCATTGTGGCTGCATTCTAGAGTTTTAGGATCATTCGTCATGGGTTGTTTGTATGCAGGTACATAAGACCACAATTCTTTTACAATAATCCGTTGCTTTCGTTTATCCAATTTGTTATCGGCCCGTACACAGACGACCTAGGCAATGTGTTGCCATATGCTGTTGAAGGTGTCGGGGTTCCTGTAGATCCTCTTGCGTTTGCAGGACTTTTAGGTGAGTTTCTTTGCCGTGCTTTCTGCCAATGATAAGAGTGTATCTCTGATGCTTGATGCATGAACACATAAACGCATAAGAAAATAAAAATAAAAATGGTGTCTGTAGCGCTTCTAAATCCTTCAATTCGGTAGCTAGACGTATAAAAACATCTACGTTGCGGATGGGTCAACAAAGCTTTAAATGTGTTTTATGAAGGGCATTTTGATCAATTTCTAAATAAACGAGTTTTTGGTACCCACATAGGTGATACGTGTGCTTCAAAATCCTTAATAGCCATAGCTAGATGTGAAATTTATGTTTGTTAAGGGCATTTTGGTCAATTTCTAAATAAACACGCTTTCGGTCTAACAGGAATGGTGGTAACTTCTTTAAATTTGTTACCATGTGGAAGGCTCGAAGGAGGTCGAATTGCTCAAGCTATGTTCGGTAGGAGCACAGCCGCCTTGTTATCGATTGCCACTTCACTCCTATTAGTCATAGGTGGTTTTAGCGGTAGCGTCCTGTGTCTGGCTTGGGGGCTCTTTGCGACCTTTTTTAGAGGTGGAGAAGAAGTACCTGCGAAGGACGAAATAACCCCTCTAGGCGACGATAGGTATGCATGGGGGTTTGTGCTCGGGCTCATATGCTTTCTTACGCTCTTCCCGAACAGTGGAGGGACTTTTTCTAGCTCGTTTCTAAATGGGCCGTATTTCAGGGGTGATTTGTAGATGTAGTATGTGATGTAAATTGTAAATGTAGTGTTCATGACATTGTGTTTTTTTTTTTGCCTCTTGTTTGATGTTCGCATATTGAACACCAATAGTAATTTCAAATGAAAAAATCAGGATGTAAGCAACTGATATATAAACGTTTTGCATTAAATTTTGTAGGCAAACACTTCGATGCATCACTAAATAAAAGTTTTTTAGAATTGTTACAAGTTATCGATAAAAGTTTCATGAGAAAACGGAAACAATTAGACTTGATACTAGCCTAATGTGAAAAACTGGTTAGTCTGAAAGAACCATTTATACCTTGAAAGACATGTTTGGAGCATTTATTATTGACTTCGATGGAAGTTGGGATAATCATCTAGCAGTGGCAAAATTCTTTCACAACAATAGTTATCATTTATCAAACAAGTATTGATATGCCCCATTTAGAAATGTTATATGAAATGAGGTGAAGGATACCTATATGTCGGGTGACGTTTGGTCTGGAAAGCTTAGAAGTTATTAAGGCCAAAATTGAAAAGCTGAATAAGATAAAAGTCTTGGAGTGAATTATTATTTTGGCCCATATGGTTTAGGCCTTTTAACCCGTTTGGCTTGAAATTTGAACTTTTCACAAATTAGCCCTTAACGTTGTATTTTTTAACTATTGGCCCTAACGGTACTAACTTTGTTAATATTTTTTTGTTAAGTGTAAAGGTATTTTGGTCTTTAATATTTTATGGTTGTTTATGTAAAATGTTAACAAAGTTAGTGTTAGAGGCCAAAATAGTTTAAAAAATAAAATAAAATAAAACATCAGGGGCTAATATGTGAAAAGCTTTAATTTTAAGCCAAAAAGATTAAAAAGCCTAAACCATAGTGGCCAAATTAGTAATGTACTCAAAGTCTTATGAAAGTAGTGATAGATAAAGAAAAATCGTATGAAGATATGACAAACCAATAAAATTTAAGTTGGAAATAAATATGTTAAATGTATCGATATATGGAAAGGTGTCATTTGATTCTGCAAATGAGGCAAGTCAAGTCCATGGTGCATTGGATTGTTTAAGACTTTAAGGTAGTTACACGTGTTAGAACAATAGCATATAAGTTGTATTTACGAAAATAATTAAATGGAATGCATTCTTAGTTTCTTAGTTCTTACCTTTCATGCATCACACTTATGTAGGTGGCCTGCTTATGATGATATTGCATGGTATCTCTTTATGACCAATGATGGAGCAAAAAACTTTTCTATGGAACTTGATAAATTTTAAGTGTCAAAATCTAAAAAAACCAATAGAGCTAGTTTTATGATGGGGCCAAGAGATGCACGGCGAGTCTCACGTTGTGATTACATCAAACGCGTTGATAGCAACGTTCTCATGCCTCGTACGTTACGGTGTAAAGTCGTAATCTGTGTATATTAAAATACATATATATATATATATATCTAAACTTAAAGTAAAAATTGTAATATAAATTAAAGTTGTAAATACGTCAAAATAGAATGAATTGTTAAAATAAGTGAATGGTTAAAGTAGTAAATTGATAAATATGTTAAAGTTATATGTTAAACCGTAAATATGTTAAAATTTAATTAGAGGACAAATGAAAACAAAAAATAATAATAAAAGGTGAAGTTTGTAAAAAAATTTGGATGACAAATGAGAAGGTCATGGTCATGCGACCCAAGTCACCTTCTCTTTCAAAAGGTTATATGAAATATATACGAGTTAAATTGAAAAAAAAGCCCACCACATGTCAAAATGTAGACGACCTTTTTTTTAAATCACTATCATCTTTTTAAAAAAAATTAAAATAAAATACTAATTAAAAATACCGTATATATCTTTTTATATTATTTTTTAAAGACTTGAGATTTAGTGTTTTGTTATCAATAACTTTTATTTTTCTTGTTGTCTATTGTCACTTATTTATGTAACTATATTAAAAGATGAACTTTATAAATAATGTTGTGAAGGTTGGATGAGATATGATGTTATTATTGTTGAATGTTTTAAGTGATAAAAGGACCTGATAACTTTCTATCATAGCAAATGCTTTTCATTCTTAAATCTCTACCATTTTGATTTTTGCATGCATTGCAGCATTGCCGTATTGAGATATTTAAGAGGAGTCAGGGTTATCGTATACCATGCTTATTCTGGTTATCTAAAAACGATTTTAACCTTTTTTTTCAAAAGATTTAACACTTAAAGGTGCTCGGTAGACCAAAATGTATAATAATAATAATAATATTATTATTATTTAAATATCGTATTTGCTGTTTATCCACCCCATCTTTTCACGCGCTTAGCCTCCACTGACCTTCTAAACCGCCAGAGCGTGACGTACACACGCCAAACACCATGCTTTTTACTTCTCTATAAAGCAAAAACCTTTTCCCAAAGTCCAATCCCAAATCCATCTTTATAAAACCCCCTCAATTCCTCCTCCATCAACACCCCATTATCATCTGCATCAAACAACCTCATCATCATCATGAGCTACTACAATCAAAGCCAACCCCCAGTTGGTGCTCCTCCACCACAAGGTTCAATTTGGTTTAGATCCTGTTTACGGTTTATGAATTGATTCTTAAACTAAGAATGGCGTTTGATTCTTACAGGTTATCCACCGGAAGGGTATCCGAAAGACGCGTACCCTCCTCAGGGGTACCCTCCGCAAGGGTATCCCCAACAAGGATACCCTCCTCAGTATGCACCTCAGTACGGTGCTCCTCCACCTCAGCAGCAACAACAACAACAAAGTAGTGGTTTTATGGAAGGATGGTAATTTCCTATTTTGCCCCTCTTTCTTTATGCATGCAGTTTGTTGACTCTGTTAGGATCAGATCGGATCTGAGTTTTTTGGTGTGTAAATTGACTGTGCTGGTCAGGAATTTTGACTTTGAATTGGGTTTCAATTTCAGAACACCTGTGTATGTTTTCAGGGGTGTTTTGGTCATTTTACTCGGTTTATATATGTCTTGATTTTAATCTTTTGCATCAAACACCTGCTTGATCATGTTTTTTTATGTTAAACAATGTGATACTTGATTGATACAGAAGGAAAAACGGTTATATAGGATTAATGTTGAAATTACAAAGGATAGAACAGTCTAGATGAATCTTGAAATTTGCTTATCCTCTTCAATAATGTTTTACTTTTTCTTTTAATTTTATTGAGAATATATTGATTTATGTGTTTAAAGCTTAGTGGATGTTCCACATGACTCTTTTATGCACTTATGTGTGTAAACTGTAAAGCTTATCTGAGTCGGTGGAAAACATGTGTGTTTACACCTTTTGTTGGTATAATTGAACATAGGTGATCATAAACATGTGTGTTTACACCTTTTGTTGGTATAATTGAACATAGGTGATCATGCACGTTTTTGCTAGATGAAATACATACAGAGAATTGTGTATTGAGTTAGTTTGCGTTTTGACATTGTTTGCATAACGCATGATAGAGAAGGCATATTTTTTGACCACAATCAATGTTTATAGCCCAAAAATAGTAAAAAGGATATAGAAGGCATATTCTTTCAAAACATTGTGCGCTTGAGTTGATTAGACTTGCTAAAAATAGAACATGATTACCGTAAGTTAATGGTATGTTAAAATATGGTCAAGGGTGGGTACCCATTGACGTTTTTAGGTCTTATTTTATCGTAAATATGCTTGCAAAAACTATTATCAGGATAATGATGTAATTGTAGTTTGATTCTTTGAATAGGTCAAAGTGTTGACTTTGATTTTGAATGGTGATTGTGTGCAGTTTGGCAGCTCTGTGTTGCTGTTGCCTGTTGGATGCTTGCTTTTGAGTACTAAGTGTGGAAGAATGGAGGGTGTACAGGTCATCAAGATTTCATGTAGGCAATCAAGAATAGGGGGCTTGTCACCTAATATCAAAATTCCTTTATCTTTTTGTCAAATAATTCTACAGTTACTTGTTTTTAGACATCCTTTGAATTAATTGTCGGTTTTATGTTTTTATATGTTCCATCTCTTTCTGCACCTTAGAAGCTACATATTTGTGTCGTACCCTATATAACGGGTGCTTGCACTTGGCCTGCTTTTTTTCTTCATACTCCTTGCATCGCAGTTGCAGACGAATGAATTGAAGATTTATGGGTTAGAAGTGATTATCAGTGGTTGCCTAGTGTGAAGCAATGGTGGGTATATCATTTATGACATAATATGTTGTGCTAGTGGCTATTATTTTGGTATCTCTTTGTTAATGGTTAGGGAATGGTTTTTAGGTTAAAATGTGAGTTTGCCAAAACATGTAATTTTTGGCATTGGTTTTGTTTAGATTGTCATGTAAGTGGCATTAAAATGGTCTTTTGCCCATCGTATAGTATTGGTAAAAGCCTAGTATTGACATGATGCATGAGAATTTGACAAAATCAATATGAACATAAGTAAACAGTGCTCTTGTTACTTGTTAGGAAGGTCAAAAACATATGATCATAAGGGAAAGATAAAAGCTTTGTTAGGGATGTACAAAGTCAATAAACACCTAAGATCATGCATTGAGGCTTTAGTGATAAACTTATGTGATCGATTGACAAAATCTATCAACTACGTGTATGTGATGTGAACGAGTTACATATTATACATACAAATACGATGAATGCACATATATTATATCATAAGTTGGGCAAATGTAAATACTAGGATGCACTCTTTCAACGTATGTTTGGTTATATACAACAATAATAAAATGAGTATTTCGCTATCAAGTTAGAGACAGGTAATAGTCAGTAATGTAAGAAACATAACAATTATTGGCTATTGCATATAAACATACAATTATTATAAGATAAATGCCTATGCATTAAACATTTTCTAGATAGAGTAAGTATTTCAAGTTAAAATTTAAAAACGCTTTCGCCTATTTGAAAGATGATCATGCTGGTATTATGACAATCAGATAATCATGCCAAATTCCATACATTATGACTACATATTTCAAGTTTCATATTGGATCTCTTTCTCAAATAGTAAGATTTAGTAATCCAAATTCTCGATAAAGTGGATCTCTTTTTCAAATAGTAAGATTTAGTGATCCAAATTTTCGATAAAAATGGGTTTAACTTATAATTGGTGGAGGCAAGTTTACCGATCATATGTTGAAATGAAATAAAAGAAAATATTTGATTTAACCATGATATAGTCCAAGAATCTCCATTTAATAAAAACCTAATGATAATTAATTTTTCACTTCTGATTTAGTGGTAAGATGAAGTTTGTCCCCGACTTTGTGTCTGAGCCTAAAGGTTTTACGTGGTTGTAAAAATTTCTACCCGGTTTTTCTCTAGAATAGTTGGTTGACGAGTTTTGACTTCAATCAATTTGGGCCGTGAGAAGGTACGTGATGAGCCTCCACTGTGTCGTAGTAATGGGGGAGTCTCAATGCTGAAGAAAAACACCTATTGATGTTAGATGCGAGGTTTCAGTTTTAATCCTTACATCTTTTAGTGGATCAGTTACAGGCCGTTTTAAAAAAGTTAGTTTTCAATAGATAATTGATAATAGATAAAAGAAGGTGAATAAAAGCACTGCATAGGGCATTTGGTCTAGTGGTATGATTCTCGCTTCGGGTGCGAGAGGTCCCGAGTTCGATTCTCGGAATGCCCCTCATCCCACATTATTTCTTTTATCATTTTAAAGGGTAAACTTTGGTCGAAACATCAATCATATACGCTTTCACTGGCTTTTACTTTTTTTTTTTTCTCAAACAACTAGTTCCAACATTTCTTCGGTGTTATAAGGTAACAACAATTTTCAAAACTCCAAAATTTACTTACTTTTGTATCAATGAATTCGGCACAGGTAGTTTTTTTAACATTATCAATTCTTGATTCAATATTTCCAATTGCTTCAATCCATGTTTGTAGGGTTTATGATTAGGCAGGGTTTTAAGATTTTATTAGTTTTCTTTCAACACTATTTCCCCCTTTTGCTTGCTATTAGGGTTTTTTTATTTGGTTAACTGTGGAAATCGGTTTAAACCTGTTTGTTTCCAAAGTTTTCATCTTCAGTTATGTTTTGTTTGAAGGAAAGAATGATAATGAAAAACTTGCAATAAAAGGTTTTGTTTTTAGCAGCCTGATTAGGATAATTTGTGTCATTTTTCGTTGTAGCTCAATACAGGGTATTCAAAATACATCTTCTCTTATAGAAAGATCAAAAAAATTAACACCGGGTCTGTTTTACTTATTTGAACTCACAGGCTACACATTTGCAGGGCACTGTCGTCTCAAGGCTTAGAAATCGGTATCAGTGTTAACCAGTTGTATTTAGTATTGTAGCAGCAGTCATTTTTCCAATGCTCAGGCTTCTTATTGGAGGTAGGTAAGAACTAGTGTCACTAAACACCATCATTGCTTCTTATGTTATTCATACAACCTTCTTTATTTTCGTAGTTGCTACAGAGGCTGATTAGATTTGTTGTGTTTTCTGTTCCAGAAACTGCAAAAGCAACTATATTCCAAAACTTTGTGGTTCTAGTTGGTGTCTTTATACATCATATTCCCCTGTTCAAAATCATCTCCAAACTTCATCAAATGAAAGTTGGAGCAATGGTCGGGGGATTGATATCGATGTTTATTTTCACTCAAGCACAAATATCCAACTCGCCAAACGCCTGCATGCATTACTTATTGTGTTGGGGAAGGTCCAAAGCTTATTCATTTCCACCAGGCTTCTCAATCTTTATTCCAATCTTGGTAATGTCTCTTTATGTCAACAAACTTTTGATCAAATTTCGGAAAAAGATGTTTACACATGGAATTCGATTATATCTGCATACGTCCGCAATGGCATTCCTAGTGATGCTGTGAATTGCTTATACAACATGTTGAAGTGTGAAGTTAAGCCTGATTTTTATACTTTTCCACCTGTATTAAAAGCGTGCCGGAGTTTAAAAGATGGGAGTAGAATACATTCGTTGATTTTGAAAGCAGGTTTGGAATGGGATGTCTTTGTGGCTGCTTCTCTGGTGCATATGTATTGTCGTTTTGGTTTGTTTGATGCTGCTTACTTAATTTTTGAAAATATGCCGTTTCGAGATATGGGCTGTTGGAATGCTATAATCTCGGGGTTTTGCCAGAATGGAAAAGGTGAAAAGGCGTTGGAGGTTTTGGAAGAAATGAGACTTGAAGGGATTAAAATGGATTCTGTAACTGTATCCACTATTCTTCCTGTTTGTGCACAAATGGATGATATGGTGCAAGGAAAATTGACGCATTTGTATGTCATAAAACATGGATTGGAACATGATTTGTTTGTTTGTAATGCTTTTATAAATTTTTATGCAAAGTTCGGTGAAATAGAGCACGCACAGAAGGTCTTTGATAGTTTGGTGACAAGAGATTTGATATCACTGAATTCAATTATTGCTGCTTACGAGCAGAATAATAATCCAGACCGTGCGCTCCACTTCTTTCATGAGATGCAAATGAATGGATTTAAGCCTGATTTGTTGACACTAGTAAGTGTTGCTTCGAGTATTGCTCAGTCTCGGGATTCTCAAAGCAGCAGATGCGTCCATAGTTTCATACTAAGGAGATGCTGGTTTGAAAAGGATGTGATAATCGGAAATGCGGTGGTTGACATGTATGCAAAACTAGGAGACGTTGATTCTGCGCGTAAATTGTTTGATAAAATCTCTCTTAAAGACGTGGTTTCCTGGAACACAATGATTACAGGGTATGGTCAAAACGGTCTTGCAAATGAAGCCATTGAAGTGTACCATATGATGTTAGAAACCGAATACGTCACACCAAATCAAGGAACTTGGGCTAGCATTATACCGGCGTATGCTCATGTTGGAGCCCTAAAAGAAGGGGCAACGACTCACGGACGGGTCTTGAAAGTGGGTCTACTTTCGGATGTCTTCATTGGAACATGTCTTATTGATCTTTATGGAAAATGTGGGGAAGTGGAAGACACATTGAAGTTATTCTATGAAGTGCCAAAAACGAGTTCGGTCCCATGGAATGCTGTGATATCATGTCTGGGTATACACGGACACGGAGAAACATCTTTGAAGCTATTTAGAAATATGCTCGATGATGGGGTTCAGCCCGACAGTATAACTTTCATCTCCTTATTATCCGCATGTAGCCATTCGGGTTTAGTTGAGCAGGGTGAATGGTGTTTCAATGTCATGCAACATGACTACAGGATCAAACCAACCTTAAAGCACTATGGTTGCTTGGTTGATTTGTTAGGTCGGGCCGGACAATTAGAAAAAGCATATAGTTTTATAAAAAATATGCCTCTACAGCCTGATGCTTCGGTTTGGGGTGCTCTTTTGGGTGCTTGTAGGATTCATGGAAATACTGATTTGGGTAAAGTGGCTTCAGATAGATTGCTAGAAGTTGATCCGAATAATGTTGGATATTACGTGTTATTGTCGAATATATACGCGAATGCTGGTAAATGGGATGGTGTGAATACAGTGAGATCACTGGCTAACAGTAAGGGATTAAAGAAGACTCCTGGTTGGAGCTCTATTGAACTAAACAATAAAATGGAGGTTTTTTACACCGGGAATCAATCACACCCCCAATGCGATGAAATATACCATGAGTTAGAAAATTTAATGGCGAAAATGAAAATCCTTGGGTATGTTCCGGACTATAGTTTCGTGTTGCAGGATGTTGAGGAGGATGAAAAGCAGCATATTCTTACCAGTCATAGTGAGAGACTGGCAATCGCATATGGAATCATTAATACTCCTGCACGAACGCCTATTAGAATATTTAAGAATTTGCGGGTATGTGGGGATTGTCATACCGCCACCAAGTTTATATCCAAAATCACTGAGAGGGAAATCATTGTGAGGGATTCTAATCGGTTTCATAACTTTAAGGATGGAGTATGTTCTTGCGGCGATTATTGGTGATCAAATTCAATCCACCACTAAAACGGTGCCCATCATCGTGTTGTATGTATTCGTGTTCTAAGAAGTGCCACTACTACATATTCTTTTAACACAAAAATTGCAAGTCTTCTAACTTCAAGCTTTCATCTTTGGGGCATTTAGAGCAGGTTGGTGAAGTCTTTCTATTTGGGTTCACTTTATTTTACAATTACTGTCATACAATGTTTTTTTGTAGAATTGTTACATCTGCCACTCAATGGGGTTGAGTAAACATTAACGTATGTTATGCGGTTGCCAAAACGGTTAGTTGTGTCCGTGCTTATCAAGTATTTAAGTGGAATTCAAGTCCAAGATTTAGAGCAAATTTGCTCTATGACATTACATATATGTATTTGCCTTATACTTTTTATAAGTCAAAATCAACCTAGTTTAGGTAAGTCAAATGAATCATCCAATCATATACGAATGAGTATAACTTATGATGGTAATGGTATGCTTGCTTAGATGAGTTACAAGTACTTAGAATGAAACCCATATATGCCTTTTGACTTTCACCCCAAATCTTCTGCACATACATTATTTGTCGTAAACTTCAAGGATGAATTGAAGCATACAAACTTATTTGGTTTTTTTTCTTTGCTTATGCGGTGTAAATGGTCAAGTCATTTGGGTTTTGACAGGATAGATTAACCTGAAAAAAATTACCAAAAGCGAAATGGATTTTTAGTCTACTTCCTCTGCAATCACCATCATGTCATCTTCCCTAACGGCAACTTCTGGAAACGAAATCCGGCGACGAGATTTGGGATTGGTGGTTGAGATGACCCGCTTCCTATGGACCAGTTTTGCCTCGTACTCTCGTTTGGGATGCACTGGATTCATGGGTGACCCGATTCTTCAACGGTGACTGTCGACCTAAAAAAGTTCTGATATATTTTATATAAATCTTTTGAGCTTTAAAAACCTTGCATATATTTAATATACTTACAGTACATAATAAGCCATGAATTTACCACCACGTATGTCAACGGCAACTAATTTAAAGTGTTCTCGAATCAACACAAACATTCACTGTATTGAAGCTAGCTTTGACATAAAGCATAATAACACCACCCTATATATGTTTCAAAACCATCTCTTCAATTCCATTCATCCAACTCAACTCCCACCACTCTCCTTTTACCTTCTGATCACTTTCTAATCTCCTTAATCGCAACTATGTCGAATACAATCAGACTGCTCTGCATGGTCTTCATTACGATGGCCATAACCATCACCCTCATACTCACCTCCATTAGTGTCGATCCGAAAACCAAACCGAACAAGTCCCTAGAGATGAAACTGTTTCCAAAGAGGGCTAGTCGTTTCCTAGCCGAGAACAAGAACTCTAGACTGACAAACCACTGCAACAAAGATGATGAGTTTTGCTACGTTTTGGAAAACAAAAACATCACATGTTGCAACAACAAATGTATGGACTTGAGCCAGGACAAGCACAACTGTGGAGCTTGCAAAAACAAATGCAAGTTTACGAGCTCGTGTTGTGGAGGGGAGTGTGTGGATTTGGCTTATGACAAGAGGAACTGCGGATCGTGCGGAAACAAGTGCATGCCGGGCGGTTATTGCATTTACGGCCTCTGCAATTATGCCTAGCTGATGCATGATTTCATATTGATCTATATTTTTGTTTTATTATGACCTGTTATTGGACACTCTTGATTGCCAATACATACGTGATACATACCATCAATAATGAATAATGACCTTGTAAAATATACACGGGGAATGTTACTCGTATAGATTTAAGCAAAATATGGGTTAAAACTTAAAACTCTGTTCTTATCAGTCTTTGTCGAATCACCTATCTGTGTATGCATTGAAGATGATTGACGATCAAAATACGAGACAATGAAATGCCATTTTCTTCCCATAAGGTTTCCCTGAAAATGCCATTTCAAAATAAACACTTTTTTTTCTTTACATTTTCTATAACTGTAGTTTGGCAAATATTGTTATTACTATCCATTCTCTTAACGCCCGTTAAAAGACCTGGTCCGAGTGAGGATAGCATTTCTCTCCTGTATATCCATGGAGTTTTTAAAAATCCAAACATCTCATAGATAGATAGAGAGGTAGGAATCTTGTGTGATAATATTTTCGTCTTTTTATTAGTTACATTCTAAAAAGAATGAAAATGACGACAATACCCTCACATAGGTTGCATACGAGGGTTTTTTTAACGGTGGAGGTTAGATGGTCATGGCCAAATTTGACAAAGCTATAACAGTATAATGATATGAAAATGGGAAGAAAAAAAAGAAGTAGAATTGAAAATTTGAAATGACATCTTTAATGAAACCTTCCGGACGAAAATGATATCTAACGCTACCAAAAACATTTTGTTAATAATGACTAAATTCAACCATAATTACACATTTACACGATCAAACACAAACCATATCTTATATGGAGTAATATTTAACAAAAAATAAATTATCAAAAACCTTTCACTTCCACTCTAATTTTTTGACTTAGAAACTTTATACGAATTTGAATTTCTCTTGTAGCTCTTTGATTGTGGCAAACAACCAAATCCTGATCTTCGATCCAGGAAGTCAACATTCCGTGATTTGAACTCTGATCTGGTGCGTCGGTATGATGATCGTTCCACCTTAGCATCAACTCCATCAAGGACATGGTAGCTGCGAGTGGAAACAACAGAGAGGGACCGATAACTGTGGTGAGGCCTTTGTTTCTTCACCGTGTGCAATAGAAATGGGATCAATCCTTCCATTGTTTGGTGATTTTTGAAAAACTTGATCTCAATATTGACTTGATTGAATTTTTGTTGATTTGATTAATGAATGAATGGTTTCAAGGGGGACAATGCATGGTTATATACATGAATATTGTGGGGACAAGTATATGTGTCATTTACTATTTTGCCCTTCTTGATAGACCAAATTTTGCTAAACTTGGGCACTTGGTAAACATGGTCAATGTGGAAGTAAGGGCATTTTGGTCATAGTAAGTCCAAGGATGCCAAAGCTGACCTTGAATGGTTCATCATTCATGGGGGGGGGGGGGGGGGGACTGGGGAGAGTGGGAGACCATTAACAACCTGATATTGTGAACAAGTCACTAACCACTTAAGATCCTTTTTTATTTTTTTGTCAATAAACATCATGCCCTCTTTTAACATGACACTCGTACTATGACTATGTAAACTAACCTTGCTCCAGCAACTCATCTTTGTCTTCTAATAAATCGCTAAGCTATTGCTCCATGTTGCGTCACTTGTCAGTCTTACAGTCATTCGTATTATCATACTTTGTTTGATGTTTCGCTACTACTCATTTTAATATAAAAGTATATAATACTTTTTACCGTTCAATCATGTGGGTAATTATAGGTGCTAACCTAGTATATAGATAAACATGATCAGTGGTATCTTAAGATCATAACAATCAATTGCTCCAAATGGCAAATGCAATGGTGATGCACATGACATTATATATTTATATGTCATGGATGATATATAACTGAAACTTCGTGGTTTACTAGTTACGCACACAAGTTCATAAAAAATCCAAGACCTGAGGACACAAGTTCATAAACTTCGGGCTGTTAAATACATTTAACGGCCGTTAAGTACTTAACGGGCCGTTAAAAGAGTGGATGGATAGAAAGGTTGAGTGTGTGAATAGATAGAGCCTTACCGAATAACATAACCTTGCCCATAACCACATATGTTTATCAACAACTAACACTAATATTTTTTTTCAAAGTGACAATTAGGCAATTAACTAATCATCTTGATAAAATAACACCAGATGATGAAAAACATGAACAAAAGAGGATATTGACGCAAGTAATAAAAGATTAAGTACTAATGAATAATGATTACGTGTAACAGCCCAGTGTAACCGCACCATGATATTGTCCGCTTTGGCGGCCGGAACACCCTCAGGTGCCGCCCCTCACGGTTTTAAAACGCGTCATGGTAGGAAAGGTTTCCACCCCCTTATAAGGCGGGCTTTGTTCTCCCTCCCAACCGATGTGGGATGTTACATTCCACCCCCCTTAAGGAGGCCAGCGTCCCCGCTGGGAGATCGGTCCGGTCCCTAGCTCTGATACCATCTGTAACAGCCCAGTGTAACCGCACCATGATATTGTCCGCTTTGGCGGCCGGAACACCCTCAGGTGCCGCCCCTCACGGTTTTAAAACGCGTCATGGTAGGAAAGGTTTCCACCCCCTTATAAGGCGGACTTTGTTCTCCCTCCCAACCGATGTGGGATGTTACATTACGATAACCAAAAGATTACGAGCAGAGGGGGCTTAGAGAGTGTGCGTCATGTGCGAACGCACATGGCACTCGTTTGACTGTGGCATCAAATTTTTCAAAAAAAAAATTTATATAAATTTTTTTTTATAAAAATTATATTTAGTCAATAGTCATGTAACAAATAAGCAAAAATTTAAAGCTCACACCTAAAGCTAAAACCCACTACAACTAATTAACTAACATCTAAAGGCCCACACAATCAATTGAATTATGGATTAATGAAGGTTGAAAGCCCACTGCTGCCAAAAACCTAATTCACTAATTTGAATACTTTGATTTTCTTATGTTTATTTATCAAACGTTTGTTTTTTGGTTAAAAATTTAGTTTATATAATTTATTGCGTGGTGCTTCAGGTTGAGGGGGTGAGGGACCTTTTTTTCTCGTCTCGCACAGGGCATCCAAATTCTCAGGACCAGCCCTAATTACGAGCTAAAATAGTGAGTGAATTCAACTTTAAACTATAAAATTACGAAGAGAATATGGAGATGGTGTGCAAATACGGTCTCATCAGATAGTTGGTAAATTATATAAGGATGCGGGGTGCCCGGTCGAACACTCTAACAAGGCTTAAGCATGATATATTTGTTTTGCCTTTTACCAAGTGATATATGTTCTAGTGAGGGCTAGGGCCTAATTATTATAAAAGAATGTGTCATAAAATTAAGAAAATTGTGGGTCATATCCTTGCCAACAATTATTTATCAATACAAAATTCTTAGTGTAATAATAAAAAAAGAACATAATCTATATTATAAAACGACAATTCATACACTCATTAAATCTACCGATAAGTCTACATCACACATGGGTGGATGTAAGTAAACCCGAGCCGTATATTCCTAATGATATGCAAAATAATAATGATTATTATCTTAAAATCGGTATATTGCTAATGTCATATGAAAAAAACGCTGATTATTAAGGTATAATAAGACAAAAATATTTTGATGAATATCCATAACTAGATTATAATACTACAGTTAAAAAAATCAATATTTTTTATATTTTTTAAGGCCATGTTTACGATTGCTTATTAACTTTTCATTATCTCTTTTTCAATCATTTTTTCTCATTTTCTAATAAGTCACTTCTCTCTAACTTCTCCTTTTTTATGCACCAAAACTCATTTTCAACTCATTTGCCAAACACAATTTTTTTAACTTATTAACTTCTCAATAAGTTATAAGTTAAAAGAAGGTGTAAATAAGCAATCCCAAACATGCACTAAATATATTAATAGCAAAACTTTATGAATAGTAAAATATATTTAGGTGGATGTTTTTCATTGGTTGTGTTGATGTGTTTTTTGTTATGGCTTTTTTTAGTGGTTGCTTGGGATTTTAATTACTTTTTGATACTTTTGTTGTTGATGTTGGCTAATGTTTTTGGGTGTGTTGTGTTGTTTATAGGGCTGTAAACGAATTGAACGGACACGGACGAGTCTTGTCCGTGTTCGTTTGTTAAGGTTTAAGTTGTTCGTGAACTGCTCATGAACAAGTTTCAAATAGAAAAATTTGTCTGTGTTTGTTGGTTACGGTTTTAAAGTTGTTCGTGAATGATTCGTGAACTTTGTTCATGGACACAAACGAACATTTGACTATAAAATATTAACAAATAATTATTAATTTTTAACATTCACCACCAAAATAATAAATTAAGATTGACCAAATTAGACAGTTATCCAAAGTTAATTAACATGACAACTAATCAATAGGTCATAATTATCCTTAACCACATCAACATCCAAGAGACTAAGATCTTTGATTTAGTAGGATTGTTTACAATAACGAAAAGTAAGATAAAAAAAGGATATAAAACACACACAAAATAAAAAATAAAACCTCATAACCTCAATTAAGCCACTATATCAAATTAGTATCCTAATAAGCCATTGGATCTTGATTAAGCTTATTCCAAATAAAATTCATATACAACAAAACCAAATAAGCCTTAAGAAGCAAATAATACTTATAATCACACATGCAAACTCATGAGACATGACCATAATAAGCTTCATAAACGGCAAAAGTAATGTTACCATGACTATATTTGTCTCTATAAGAGTAAAGTATTCACCTTCGGGCTGCTTCACCACCATTATCGACTCCCATTTGCGAGTTTCCTCAGTGTTAGTCAACTTCGTCTGTTTTTTGGTGGATAGCAGTAACGGTGGATGGCATTGTGTCGTCATTAGTGGTGAATGTCGTATGGTGGCAGCGGTGGGGGTTGCAGCCGCCTTGGTGTTCAGATGGTAGTGGATTTGTCTCGCCGCATTTGCATTGGCAGTGCATGGTGGCGTCGAACGCCGATTTGCTCTTTTTGAGCTTCTTGGGTTTTCGTGTCACATATCCACCAACAAAAAAACATTGACAACAAATAGTCTGTCTTGGGGTAGGTCTTTGTTTATGTGGTTGTGCCTTGATTTGTTATTGATTGCGTCGATGATGATAACCACTTGGCAATTTAAGACCTCCACAGGTTCCTATTTTGTCAAGATGGTGATCTTTTTAGGCATAAACCATGGGTTTTTAAGTCGATAATAATGGTTGTTAGGTCATCTAAGATATTAGTTATTGTTGTTTAGAACCCACGATGGATTGTGCTTTGGCCATAAAATTGTTGGGTACTTATAATGGAAAAAAAGTTATATCTTTGTTATGTTTGAAAGTCTAAATTGTTGATTGGGTTGGTAGGATCTTTTTATGGTTTCGATTACCTCAGCCTTTTACGTATCTTGGTTTGTGGATGTGTCATATAGGGCTGTGATGAGTTTATACGTGTGACCATAAACTCATAAAGTGAATCGTGACAACACCTTGGCGTGGCAGAGTCGGTGGATGGCCGATATTCACTTGCAACCCCCTTGCAATCTAGGTGCAGTCACTAGTGTAGTCATTGTCAGTGTAATTTTGAGTCTGGCTTATGTAACACTTGAGTCTACAAACTTAGTGTCTTTTATTGCTTTGGATTCTTGGGTTCCAAAATAGTCTAATGATGAATTCATAAATCCAACTTTAAAGATGATTTGTTTTTAGCTTTTGGATTTGCATGTTAGTTTAATTTTTGTGTTCAATTTTGATCGGAAGCTTTCATGTAATAAGAGCCGAATAAAAGTGAAAAAGATGTGATAAAGAGGCAAAAAAAAAAAAGTCTCGAGACTGAGAATAAATCTAGTTGTATGAATGTACAAACACAGATTTATTTTTCATTATATATTGTATGATGACAAAAAAATATTTTTTGAATACTCCTTAGGCTAGATGAGCCATTGACAGCACACCAAGAAGGTTACACCTAACTCATCATATGAGATAAGGACTTAAATCTTTACAACTAAAAAAGTTTAACACAACTGTAACTGTAACCTCAAAAAGATGAGATGATGTGTATTGATGTTTAGCTAAAAAAGAAAATGTGTATGAATGTTTCTTCTAGTTTACGCGTTGTTATCTTATATGATGTCTTACCAAACTGTTGTTGTAACCTAGCCCCACCACACCACAACAAGATCATCACCCTCTCTATTTAAATATGCCACCCCGGCCTCTCTCTTCATCTCACACACACTACTCTAAATCACACTTCTTACACTCCAACATCATCATCTTTGGCGCAGGTTAACTATCTATCATACGCCATGGATTATTACAAGTCCACCATTGTCACCGCAATCATCTGCATTCTCTTCTCCACCATCTCCGCTCAATCTCCCTCTTCCTCCCCCACCGCCACCCCTACCCCACCCACCACCACCACTCCTCCTCCCGTCGCTTCACCTCCACCAGCCACTCCTCCCCCAGTTGCATCACCACCACCAGCCACTCCTCCTCCGGTTGCTTCACCACCACCAGCCACTCCTCCTCCGGTTGCTTCACCACCACCGGCCACTCCTCCCCCAGTCGCTTCACCACCACCAGCCACTCCTCCTCCAGTTGCTTCACCACCACCAGCCACACCTCCTCCAGTCGCATCACCACCACCAGCTCCCATTGCATCTCCTCCTGCTCCGGTTCCGGTCTCATCTCCGACTCCGGCAGCTGCCCCGTCTCCTTTAACTTTAAGCCCACCAGCACCTCCTACCGGAGCTCCTTCTCCGTCAGTCTCTACTGATCTATCTCCGGCACCGTCGGCTACTGATGTGGTAAGTACACTAACTAGATCTGACATATAAGTATGCATTTCAGTCTGATATGTTTAATACATGGCTGCTTGCTATAATGCGCATCAGCATTTCAGATCTGAACATTTCAATATGAAACTCTGTGAGATTCTAGTGCGCACGATAAGTGAGTTTTTGCTAACGTAAGCCATGTTTGGGTGTCTCGTGTTTTGGGCTTTTGTCTCATCACGTGTGTCTGGTTTTTTTAAGCACCAAAACTTTTTTAGAAAGACAAGATTAGCCCATAAAAGCAACAAGGCCCAATGCTAGCTTTACATAAGCTAATGTCACTCTAATAAAGAAAAAACCCGGTTCTTGATCCGACCCTACTCGAACCCTATCGGGTACATGCAGTTTTCTCAAACCAAACCGGAACTGGTTCCACTTTTTGTATGTTTAAAACCCAGACCGGGCAAAAAACCATAAAAAATGACCTGCCTGTGGGCCCTACATGGTTCTTGATTTTGTTGTCGAAATAAATTGTACTCATAACTGCTTCTTTGAAAAACCCGGTTTGTGCACCTAATTACTATCATGTGTCATGTGCACTTGAGTACATATCAAGATGACAACGTGACTTTTGTGTTTGTTTAATAACTACTTATGTTTATGTGATCTTACTTTTGTCACTGACGTTGCAGAGTGGTGTACATAAGATCGGATCTATGGTTGGGAGCATCGTTTTCGGATGGGCGGTTGGTTGCTTGCTAGTCTAGAGATGGATTTGTTGAGGTTGGTTTCATATTCAGGATGTTGGGTCGCTGGTTGAGAGGTTTTGCATTGTATTTGGAGTAGCTATATACATTCTTTTGGAGGATGCATTTTCTTGTAATTTTGATTGTCATGTTGTTGTTGTTGTTATGATTATATATTGTTTTTATTTATAAATTTCTTTTCATATCATTATGTTATGTTATACGTAACTTCCTTTTTTAAAGGCGTGATCAAATTAATTGATTAGGTGTTTAGAAGTAAAAGCGATAAGGCAACCCCTTTTGATTTTGATCACGTATAGTGGGTATCATACACCGCTCCCCATGATGTTATGGGCGTTATGTGGGGTTGGGGCATGATTCTCAAGGCCGATTGCCCATGACACTATCTCGAAGAGACACTAAATAAAAAAAATATATTAAAAGTTATACAAATAGTTAGAAGGGTAAAATTGAAGCAAGTATCTATCAATATTAAAACCCACAATCTCTTGGTTATAAGATTTTACTCTTATCATTAGGTCAATTAGGATTTGTTGTTAGATACTGGTTTATAGTTATACTAGATTTAACACTCGTGTATTACACACGGGTAATTAAAATATTTTTTAAAAATTATAACTGTTATATTTTAAAATTTATAAATAATTTTATAAATTATTATTAGTCTTTATTAACCCTCCTACTTAATTTTTCCTCTCAATATTTCTTTTATAAAATAAATTATGTTTTCCCCCCAAAAATTGCCCCCTAAAAACTCTAATTTATTAGATAGATGAATTAAAAAGATTTAAAAACTCACATTGTATTTTATGTTAATGAATTAAAAAAAACCCAATAGAAGATGGTGAGATGTATTAAAACTTAAAAACGTGATCTGAGTTCGATTTCCTATGAAGATTGCTCGGAAAGCTTCATGAGTTATCGGTTAGGTATTACGGTATAAAATTCTAATACTTTAAGTTTGTTATATTTATTTATCAAGCGTTTGCTTTTCGGTTTAAAAATTAGTTTATATAATTTAATATGTTGGTGCCCGGGGAGCTCTTTTCGTCTCACACATGACACCAAAATCTTCGGGACTGGCCCTGGTGATTCTCATAACGTAAAAAAAACTGAACGCATGAGAAATATAGCCGTTGGTTACACATAATGTCTCATACACCACTCACGGGTGCGTTATGGACTTATGGGCATTATGATTACACATGGTCTTATAACAAGAAATATGTTACTATGTTACATTTTTCCTAGGGCTAGCAAATTAAATACCACTTGTTTAGACATGATAAGACATGTTTAGCAAAAAAATACACTATGTATTTTTATAATTTTTTAAATAATTAAAAGTAGGAGGTTAGGGTTTATCATTTCTCATTTCTAATACATAAAACATATAACTGTCATGCTTAAACCATTAAAACAAGTATTCAACAAGTCGTTTTCATGTTTAAGCATGTGTTAGTCATGTCAATTTTAACATGTTAAACAAGATAAAAACCAAATCGTCTAAAATTTTCCAATGAGGCGTCTGCCTCATCTAACAGAACTTAGGAAGTTTATCTTTGGAGGTGTTGAATCTAGCAACGCACGTGATAATATATTTTGTGAGTGCGGTGAGCACTGAGCATTAGCCATTAGTTATGTTCATCTAACTATCTAAGTAAAAACTTATTTTTCTTTAATATATGTTTGATGAGAATTTCATGCCTTTTTCTAATATGAAAACTAAATAATTAAAAAATATTACTTTAAAGTAGGGCTGTTCACGAGCCGAACCGAACCGAGCGAGGGCTTGCTCGTTGCTTGGCTCGTTTACAAATCGAACCGAGCCGAGCGGCTCATTTACAAATCGAGCCAAATTCGAACCGAACGTAAATGAGCCAAAATCGAACCGAGTATTTTTCGAGCGAGCGCCGAGCGAATTTATGAGGATTACTTTTTGTAATTTTTTTCTTAAAATTAGTTTATAAGGAACAAGTTTAAAGTTGAATATGATGTACATAAATACAAATTTATAGCTTTAAGAAAAACTAGTATTAACTTGCAATTTTTTCTAGATTTTAAGGTTGATGTTTATATAATGTATATAAAACAATTAATAAAAGAGATAAATGACTATTATTTTCAAATATTTCAAATATAACTAATAATTTTGAAAATATATATTTAATATCAACATAATTATAACAACATATTAGCTACTTATGCATATATAATTATATAAAAAATTAATTAAAAATATTCGAGCCGAACCGAACCGAACGGACCTTTGCTCGTTGCTTGGCTCGTTTACAAACCGAACCGAGCGGAGCGGCTCGTTTACAATCGAGCGAAAAAACGAGCGAGCATTTTCCGAGCAGTTTCCGAGCGAGCGGCGAGCGGGCGGCGATCGGCGAGCGATTTGAACAGCCCTACTTTAAAGTGACGAGGGTGCAAGTTATTAGGTTGTGAGAGATAGAATTAGGTTCAAATACAAATCTAAATTTTCTAAAAAGTCTAAGAAGGAATTTGAACCATCTACCTATTCTAATAATTGAGTAACTCATCCACATGTCAACATTCTAACTACTCCACATAGGATTTTGCTTAGGTGTCATCCTCTAATTTAATTTGATGGATGATTTCAAGTCGGGTCATGGTATGCTCCATATTCGAAATAACCCGATATGTACAAATAAAAAAATTAACAATTTATCATCAAATATCTCCTAATATGATAGGTTCAAATAAAATTTACCGATTATTATAATCTATCTCCTAACCCGATATGTTCAAGTTAAAAATTTACCAATTATCATGAATTATCTCATAACCCAATATGTTCAAATTAAAATTTACCACTTATCATGAGTTATATTCTAACCCGATAAATTCAAATAAAAAATTTACCAATAATTATAGATAATTTCCTTTATTTTAGCATATGATTTTTTATAAAAAAATATTTGTAAATATCCAAACCGATTAATAAGCTATATGTTAAAAATAAATCTAATACCTAAATTTTGATAAAAACATATAAAACTGAAATCCCGTGTTATACACGGGTACTAATCTAGTTAAATCTAATATTAAATGAAGATCAATGGCTCATAAACATAAGGTGGCATAATGGTAAATAATGAGAACTTTAAATGGTAGGCCAATGGTATATTAGTCTTGTCTTATTTTCAAATTTCACCCTCTTTTTTAAACGTCCATAACTTTTACATACGACAATATTTTTTAACAAAAATTACACCAAAAAAACGAGCGTTTTTTTATCTTCAAAACGTAAATAATATTGATATATAAAAAACGAATTTTTTTTGAAGTTTCAGCTCATTGTGTTATATTCGTTAGGTCATTGTGTTATATTTTTTAGCTCATTGTGTTATATTAGTCAAGACATTGTGTTATATTTTTCAGATTGTGTTATATCCGTCAGGTCATTGTGTTATATTCGTCAGGTCATTGTGTTATATTTTCATCAGGTCGTTGTGTTATATTTTCATCAGGTCGTTGTGTTAAATTTTCATCAGGTCGTTATGTTATATTTTCATCAGGTCGTTGTGTTATATTTTCATCAGGTCGTTGTGTTATATTTTCATCAGGTCGTTGTGTTATATTTTCATCAGGTCGTTGTGTTATATTTTCATCAGGTCGTTGTGTTAAATTTTCATCAGGTCGTTGTGTTATATTTTCATCAGGTCGTTGTGTTATATTTTCATCAGGTCTTTGTGTTATATTTTCATCAGGTCATTGTGTTATAATTTCATCAGGTCGTTGTGTTATAATTTCATCAGGTCGTTGTGTTATATTTTCATCAGGTCGTTGTGTTATATTTTCATCAGGTCGTTGTGTTATATTTTCATCAGGTCGTTGTGTTATATTTTCGTCAGGTCGTTGTGTTATATTTCATCAGGTCATTGTGTTATATTTTCATCAGGTAATTGTGTTATATTTTCATCAGATCATTGTGTTATTTCAGATCATTGTGTTATTTCATTAGGTTATTGTGTTATAACACAATGACATGAATAAATAACACAATGACTTGACAAATAACACAATGAGCTAAAAAACGTGAATTTTTTTTGTTTTTATATATGAATATTATATGCGTTTTAAAGATAAGAAAATGCTCGTTTTTATGGTGCAATTTTTTTTTAAAAATAATATCGTATGTAAAAGTTATGGATGTTTAAAAAATGGGGTGAAACTTAAAATATAGAGAGACATTACCATCTTTACCCTTCCTTCTAATTTTAAGAGAGTGCCACTTGTCATCATCTTATGGCTTCTTAGACTTTCTAGAAAAATTGGACTTTGTAGTATAACTCCACTCGTGAGAGATAATCTACTCTCTATTGATTTAAAGTTTTTTATTTAAATATTACTATTTCATTTAAATGTATTTTCGTTTTCTCTTATGACTCCTGAGATATAAAGTTTAACATTATAAACACACTTTTTGTACTTGCTTATTCTACCTACGTTTTTACCTAGGTTTTATTTGAAACCAACCCAATTAAGTTTAGTATAAATGTTTCTTTTAAGTTTAAAAAATATCGATCTTTAAAGTATGATTATTTCTACCTGACTAGACTACCTAGGATCCAGTATATATAATTTCATTTTAAAACCGAGCCCACGACCGGTCAATATATAAAAATTGAAAATAAATGTTAACAAATCAACCCAACCCGATACATTTGGCCCATCTTAGAAATGAAGATGATATATACATCAGAGACATTATTCGCTTATTATAATTTTTATCCATATAAAACTTTGAAAATTCATGTGCAAGCATAGCATTAGCCTATTAGCCTTCCCTACTCACTCTATATGCAATACTCACCTACCACTTGTTCATTACTTTTGCCACCCTTCCTTCCACTATAAATTAAACACTCTCTTTGTAACAACAAACAACTGCCCCTATACTTTTACAAACTTCCAGATTAAGCCCCTTTGCATTCTGAAACTACATAATTCATCTGCATATGAAGAAAATTCTATTGATTGCTCTTCTGTTTTCTCTTCTCCTTGCCACTTCTTTCCTACAACCCTCATTGGCCAATATGCAAGGTACATCTAATATTTGTTTTTATTCATACCAATAAATAAACTAACTTTATTTTCAAAACCAATAGTATATTTTGAACCCTATTAAGTCTTTAATTACTATTTGAAAATATAAATTAACTAGAATATATATATATATCTAGATTATTAAGATGTATCTTGAAATACATAATTTATATATCACATATTATGCATATAAACTATGCACATGGAACATTTTAATTTGCACATATCTTTTATATTTAAAAAAAATCATGTATGAGAGGAGATAAAGTGTGATAAGATAATTAGTCATTAATTTTTAGTTTTTTTTTATTGAATCAATATGTACATGTCTTATGCTGTTTTTATGGTTCTCAACATCATACGGATAACTATACACAATTAAATTTCACAGAAGAATAAGCTAGTATGGGCATATATAACGTGCTAAACAGAAAATGTGCATCACTAAAATGTAACATGCATATTAAATTTTAGATGATTATTTGTCTTTGTAGTACATATTGTAACGATTATTATTTTCTTGAACAATTTATATTTGGAAAAGTGTATTGTAAAAACAAGTGCAAAGGAAGGTGCGTGAAATCGCGGTTTCCGGACAAGTGCATTAAGTATTGCGAGATATGTTGTGAAGAGTGCAAGTGTGTGCCTATAAATATGTACGAGAACAAACACGAATGCCCTTGCTATAAAGACAAGAAGAACAACAAAGGCAAATCCAGATGTCCCTGAATTTCCATCAATATCGCTGTTAGCTAGCCAAAGATCGAGATAACAACATTCAGATGGCCGGCCTTAAATTTTATTTTTCATTGTTTTCATGTATTGTTGTTTTTTTATGATATGAACTTTAGTGTGTCACTTTGGTTACAATTGAAGAAATAAACGAACGCAATTTTCTATGTCATCGCATGGTAACATACTAAGCTGTTTGGCAACATTGTTGAAGATTTAACATACTAAGATCATACTTCTAACTTTGTTGAAGATTTAACTTGATAAATCATATCTGAATTGCTTTAAAATTTGTTATAAATCATGTAACCAATACAATAAAGCAGAAGGTGCATGATCAAAACCAAATCAAGCAACATGCAGATCAGTAAAAAATGCTGTATCACAAAACATCAATAGGCACCACTAATTTCACGCTTATATCATCCACTCCTCAAATTGCAACAACAAATGAAATAACCTACAGTTAACAACGATGCTCTAGTACGACAGATATCTTATAACAGATCGATCAACACAACATAATCAAACAGTTAGTGGTGATAATAATCAGTGGCAGACCCGACCGGATATAACAGTTTGTTCATGCATAATGTGAGCCCCGCGGCTTGCTGTTTCTAGCCAATGCTAGAACCCTTTTTCCATGGGGATGACTGTGTAAAAGAGGGTACTCTTTTTGAACTATGCTGATCATCATCTCCTTCATAGATCCCTGCATTATACATCAAAAGATCGACACGTTACCAATAATAATAATAATAATCCACTTCACTTTGCCAGGAAGTGGCAGCAGACTTGTATCAACAAACTCTTAGAAAATTAAAAAAAATGACTTATGAGAAAATTACCTTTGCAGTTTGTAACGCGGATTGTGCAACATAGTTCCCAAAAGGGTGTTGGATAAGTAATAAGAAGTTTGGATTGTGTATAATCTCATGAATGATTGGCATCGACTGATTGTCTGGTACGTCCTTTAAACACTTCTCCACAACATTACTTCCATACTTGTTCATCGCTAGATAGACAAAATTCCCAGCAAGCTTTTGCAGTATACCAGCTGTAGCATCTGGTTCATGCATTCCTAATATGTGTTGCACAACATAGTTCCTAAAAGATCAAAGTAATATATGAAAGACGATTAATATCTAATTAATTAGCTAGATCGATCGATCGATAGTAAATGTATAATCTTTAGAATAAAATGGGCAAACCCATAAGGATGTTCAGCTAGATGAAGTGCATTCTCTATGATCTCAGTCATGAGTCGCTCTTTAGATGATCCCTCCGCGTGTAATACACATTGTTGTAACACGCAACATCCACTTTTATCCGTAGCAATGTCCAGACAGTTATCAGCTACCACATTGAGAATTGGCTGCAACAATATATACATCAATATTTACATTCAAATCAAATCAAACTAAGAGCATATATATCAGATCGATACTCTAGACCGTGCGCCAATATAAGTTAATTAATCCCACATATTACGTTGATCAAATCAATATTATAAGCCTAGCTAGCTCGATCTTATACAATATATAGAACTTGATGAAAATAACAAAATTTCAGTATACCTGGACTTGATCAACATGGAAGGATTTCAAGCAATGTTGAATTACATGATGGCCATTAGTGTTTTTCGTCAATGTAACTGCGATCCTACTAAGTGCTGATACCATCAAAAACCTATGTTCTGCTGATGTGAGAACTTCAATCAGTTTTTGCATAGCTCTAGTCCTGAAATAATAGCTTGTTAATTAGCTGCTAATTAATCTTTTTTATTAACAAAACATGTAACAAATTAAACAGCTAAAATGTTAACTAGCTAGTAATTAATATATACCCATGAGAATTGAGGCAAATATTAGTAAGATTATCATCATCCCTAACCACAGCAACAACAATTTGTCTCATTTGTCTCTCATTGCACACTTTAAACAGCTTCTGAGCAAGATAATTCATCGACGCATCCGTCACGACTTCATAAACATGATCTTTAACCTCATTAAATATCATCTCAATGTTTTCAGGCTTTCCTTCTTCACACTTGTTCTGCAAGAACTGACAACCTTCTTGGTCCTTAGCTACTTGGAGTATCTTCCCACGTAAATCCGTCAAAGACGTCGAAAACACAGTTCGTTTCGACTGTTGTCTCAGTTGAAGAAGATGACTGTTAATTACAGGGTTGTTTGTGTAACTAGGGTTTTGACTAAAAACAGTACCAAGATTATTATTCCTTGAACTCGTTTGATGATGATGATTTGGTGATGATAAGTTAAGACGGTCGAATATGATTTCAAGGTTCCGGTCACTTAGAGATGAACGGTGATGATGATCAAAACCTGCAACTCCGGCATGAAAATTACAGCAGCATAAGTTGTACGGGTTGAACTGATCATGGGTTTCCGGCAACAATGGCGGATACCGATCAGAATGGTGGGTTGTCATCTCCGGAAGCAGAGAAGACGAACGAACGTTGGTGGTTGTCAACGGTGGCTGTTGGTGGCTGTAACGGTGGCCGTTGCCGGTGGTACATGACGGAGCAAAATAATCGGTAGGGTTTTGACCGGTGAACATCCAGTCAAACTTCGATCTCGTATTGTTCTCCATGAAAATTTGTAAAATTTGTAACTGAAGGAATATCAAGAACGTTTTGTAGGGAAAGATGTTGTTGTAAATGTGGGTTATATATAACATGCATGCAAATTAAATATTTTAATTATTGAAATAAATTTGTGATTAATGAAACTTTCTTAACATATATCTCATTCAATATTTCAATGTATATCTTTTAAAGCTAATTGATTCTCACAATATAATTTTAAAATAAACGGATCAAAGTCTCCAAGGTGATTATCATGGAGTTTTATTTTGGGTAATTTTGTAAACACATGATAAGTTTTAATTTTTTTTTGTTTGAGTTAAGTAACTTATTTTAAAATTTTGTTTCAATTAAATTAAATAACTTTATTTTGTCAATTAGATAACTTACTTTTAAGTTTTGTTACAATTAAATTAACTAATCAAATTTTATTTTATTTTAATTAGATAACTTAAGTTTACTTTATGATTCAATCCTATATATATAATTTTTTTATTGTGAAACTTTTTGAAAAAACTACCATTTCGTATTTTCGTGATTTAACCTCTTCAACTACACAACCGCAACTCCACGTCAAATGGTTAAAAAAATACTTCATTTCTTAGATTTCCAAATAAAATAATAAATAATAGTATAGGGATCACTTATGTAATTGTCTTTATTAAAAGATTGTTTACGTAAATCTACCTATCTACCTATTCTAATAATTTAATAACTCGTCCACTTGTCATGATCTTAGATATGTCATATAGGAAAAATCTTATATGGCAAATTCTCATTTAATATAGCGTATGGATCTTATTCGGGTCAAAAATTACGCGCTCACCGTTTTTTAATATAATTAAATTATCTTTATTTATATATCTATCTACATAGTTTAAATTTTAAAATATTCTCTTATCCATATAAACCGATGGATTAGATAATAATTATAATCATTGTGGGATTCGAATTTTATATTACATATATATTACACGTATTTTTTAATTAAAAATATAATTTAATATCATATTTTTTACCCAAACTCGTGTGTTACACAGGATACTAATCTAGTTAAAAAATAAGATACTAAAAATAACGTAAGTGGCATTTTATGAAAATTGTTACTATTATTGTTATTAGTAATATTATTATTGTTACTACTACCACCAGCATTGTTGCTAAAATACTGAAGAATTAGATCTGTAAATTTTGATTTGCTAAAATAATTTCTAAAAAAATATGAGTTCTTTTGAATGCGAATTAAACACTAAGGTGAGTGATATATGTTACGGAGATAGAGGTTGATTGGAGTTTCTGTCTTTTTACAATTGATGTGTTTAATATTTTTTTAGGTTAGTTTTGTTGCATAAACAATCTTTTTAGATTTAAAAGACAAATATACAATTGATGTGATTAGATTTAATCTTGAGATCTAACGTTAGTCAAAGAAAAAAAAGCAGATAAAAAATAAAACTTTTATTAATATTTATAGAACTATGTTTCGTAAGATATGTGTTATCTCACCTATTCGTTATTCAGCCGATACTAAACATCCAATCTCATTAAAAAACTTACTTTAAAGTGAGAAAATACGATGGTTTAACCTAAAATCCTACTCTTTTAATTTCATATGAAACTTATAACAAAGAGCCTGTCCATTTTTAATCATCAATTAGATTGTCTCAAATAGTAATATCGACGACATTAGCACTTGAGTTGAGTGACAAAATCACCCCTTTCATTTTACCAATATTATACTTTTAGCTTCTAAATCTTTAAATTTTTCATACTATAATTTTACCCCTTCAAATTTTCTAAAATATCTAAACTTACCCTTTAACTTCTCAACTTTCTAATATTTAAATTTTAACCCCTTAACCTTTAGCCTTTCAAGTTTCAACCATCAACTTTTTCATCCTACACTTTTAGCTAATCAAACTTTTTGTAAAACCCCTCAACACACCCCTCAACCTTTTCAATCTATTAAAGTTTATACTTTAACTTCGCAACTTTTGAAAACTTACTCTTGCTACGACAAAATTCTAACCGCTCACGTCTATAAATTTCAAGTTGAAAGTGTTATCAACAACGTTAATACATTAGTTTAGAGTTTGAAGACGCACCCAATGTTTTTAAACCGGCCGGTCCAACCGCGGTCGGACCGCATTTTTGGGGAATCACAGTTCGATAGGTTGCGGTCTGATAGGTGTTTGTGAACCGCTACGAACCGCTCGAACAGGTCCGGTCGGACCGGAACTGGACCGTAATTGAACCGGTTTTTATTAAAAAAATATTTTTTTTGTTTGATTTTATTGGATTTTATGTTTAAATCTATTTATTTTTTTGTTTTCTTGTAATGAAGGTTTAATATATTAATGTTTTAAGTGATAAAGAAGATGAGCTCGTTTTATTTTGGAATTAAAATTTGTTTAAATTATAATTTTTTGGTGATTGTTGGCGTTAAACTTGTTTGAATTATTAGTTTTTGGTAAAACTTAATATTATTGAACTTAAGTTGTGTTTAAATTAGAATTTTTATGACATTAATTTGATAAGTATATATTTTACCCTACCCCGGTCCAACCCTGGTTTGACCCCGGTCAGACCGATCCGACCAGTAAAATCATAATACCGGTTCAATGTCCGATCCAGTTTTCAAAACATTGGACGCACCATTTACCGTTCGATAAAAACGCGTCACTCTCCGCCGCTGAAGTAACTTGTTGTTCGGTATAACAAAAAGTTTGAAAGGAAGAAAAAGAGGGAAAGGGGAAATATATGACGAAAACCGCGGGTTTTCGATCATCATTCAATACATGACATGACATCACATCCAATTCAATTTTGTTAACTTCGTCGTCTCATCTACCATTATCGGCTGAGAGTGATTATCGGAATCACGCATCCACCACCACCACCACCATTATCACTTTCAAAACCCTACATTCATTCATTCATTCAATTGTTTCTTTCATCCCAATATCTTTTTTCTTCTTCAATTAGGTAACTATCCTAATCCTACTCAACTCGTTTCTATACTCTTCTTTGTTTTTATGAGCTTAATATCTGCTTTTAGATTTTCATTGTTCAGGATCTGTGTTTGTTAAATTAGGCTTACAAACACACTGCTGTTTTATTTAATTGTCTTCATATTTGTTTAAATGACTTAATATATCTGGAGCTTATTCTAAACTTGTTTTGATATGATTATATATATATATATATATATATATATATATATATATATATATATATATATATAAGGTATTGATGCGTCATTTTTTTCTGTTGTTATAGTTAGTTGCAGAGTTTTTTCGGATTGTAGTTGGTATATGACTATGGATAATAAAAGTTTAGAAGCAGGGGAAACTGTGTCCGAATCGAATGCCAAGTGTGCTTATGATGAAAAAGTTGTTAAAAGTGATGAGAATTTAGGGAATTTGCTGGAAGGTGTATCAAAGGAGCAATTAAAAGAAAGCGTTGAAAGTAAAACCAATGATTTAAGTCAAACACCGGGTCACTGCAAGAGTCGAAAATCTAGTAGAAAAGAAAGCATGATTAGGGGGAGTCCTAGGGTCTTGCGCTCAAGGACTCGAGAAAAACCTCAAGTTTATGTATCAGATGATGCTCCTCGGCAAGATGCAGAGATGAAAGAAAAGAAGAGAAAGAAGACGAAGAAGACAAAAAAAGACCACGCTAATGAGTTTTTAAAGATAAAAACACATTTAAGATATTTGTTACAACGAAAGGAGTATGAGCAAAACTTCATTGATGCTTATGTTGGTGAGGGATGGAAAGGGCAGAGGTTTGTTCTTGAATTCAAACATTTCATTTGTTTTTGTCATTCATTATCAAGAGCTTGTATATCATTCATTTATACTTTCCGGGTGATTATATTATACTTCTTTGTGGTCTCTAATTTACTTTTTGTGTCAAGCAGCGTAGAAAAAATAAGACCGGAGAAGGAGATTGAACGTGCCAAGTCATATATTCATCGTTACAAGTTGAAAATAAGAGAATTGTTCAAACGGATCGACACATCATGCGGGGAAGGAAGGATTCCAGAATCTTTATACGATTCTGAAGGGGAAATCGACAGTGAGGATGTGAGACATCTTTTTCACCACATTTTTGTTCTCTTGTATCTTTTCCTAATCTGAGATTGATTGCAGTTTTTTACTTTTTGGGCAGATATTTTGTGCAAAATGTGGACAGAAAGATGTCCGGCTTGATAACGACATTATTCTTTGTGATGGTGCGTGTGATCGTGGATTTCATCAATTTTGTTTGGATCCACCTCTGTTGAAAGAACAAGGTAGCGCCTCAATTTATACTATTGTGGCTTAACTATGCATCAACTTAGCTCGTGTTTTATGTCTAACTGATGAAGGGGAGTTAATGTTATTGTTTTTTATGCGTAGTTCCTCCTGGTGATGAAGGTTGGCTTTGTCCTGCTTGTGATTGTAAGGTTGACTGTGTTGACTTACTTAATGATTATATGGGGACTGATCTCTCTGTTGAAGATAGCTGGGAGGTCGGTTATTCAGGTTAAATTTATGCCATCTTGGCCTACGGAAATGAAGTTCTGAAATCTTATTATAAACTTTTTGAGTGCAGAAGGTTTTTCCTGAAACTGCAGCCTCTGGGAATAAGTTGGACGATAACTTAGGACTTCCATCTGATGATTCTGAAGACGATGATTATAATCCTGACGGTCCACAGGCAGAAGAAGGAGAAGAAGTAGAAGACGGAGACGACGAGATAGATGCAGAGGGTTCTAGCTCCGATGAGTCTGATTTCTCTTCTGCATCTGAGGATTTGGGTGCTTTTGCAAAGAATGAACAGTTTTTAGGCCTTCCTTCTGAGGATTCAGATGATGATGATTTCAACCCTGATAGGCTAGACTCAGATGAAGACGTTAAGAAAGAAAGTTCTAGTTCAGATTTTACATCTGCCTCAGAAGATTTTAGTGACGTAAAGAATGAAATGACGTCAGCTGAAGTTCAATGGCTTGTAATGCCTCCATACAAAGAAAATTTAAAAGAAGCAAATATGGAAAATGGTGATTTTGGTCCCATAACTGCAAAGAGAAATGTTGAGAGACTGGACTACAAAAAGCTGCATGATGTGAGTCAGTCACCTCCTTCATCTAACTTAGCAAAGGGTCTGAGTCGTATTTTACTTGAAGGGTCATTTAAAAAAATCTACCCGCATTTTTTTCTACGCAAACAATCTTTTTAACCGTTTTGTTCAAAGATTTAGAGTGTGTTGTTTAAGTATTTTTAATAACCATTATTAAAGCATTCATTATTTTTAGTTTTATTCTAAAAGGACAGTTCAGTCTGAATTTAAACACAAGTTGCTTCAAACAAACTCATTTTGATTTGCCACCCAAACTGACTGTGCTGCTCATCTTGGCACTCGATTACTGAGCTGCTGATATATTTGCCAATTTCTGAAATAAGTTTTAATTGACTGAGCCACACCGATAATTGTATGGGTTTAAAATCTGTTACAACTTTTGTTAATATTTTGGCTTATATGTGTTCTGTTCCCCATCTTTATAGGAGACGTATGGAAATATTTCCTCAGATTCAAGTGATGAGGATTTTTTTGATTCTGTAGCTCCAAGGAGGCAGAAAAATACTGTGGGAGCAAAGGATATGAAATCTAACAAAAAACAGAAACAAAGTGAGTCTACACCTGTAAGAAAAACCAGTGAGATGTTAGATGTTGAGAACACAAGTAGTTCTCCAGCATGCAAGGGTTCTAGTGATACAAATGGTAACAGATCGTCGTATAAAAGAATTGGGGAAGCTGCTACTCAGGTATGTTTATAGTTCTTGTCATATAACAGCACTAGTGATATTGATAAAATCACATTTTGCTCGAACCATCTTAGATTAGTCAAGCTACTCAAAATTTTAAATTCAAGTTTTGTAACGTCGACAACCACAAGTCACTATTTTTCTCCAGTGCTACCTAGACTAGTCTTGAATAAAGTTATATATAAAAATGAAATCAACGTCATTTTTTTCCCTTTTTATTTTTTGTATAGAGGCTGCATGAAGCTTTCAAGGAAAACCATTATCCTGATCGTGGTGCGAGAGAGAATTTGGTCAAAGAATTGAATCTCACTGACTGTCAGGTCAACATTACTAATACTTAACTGTTCTTCTAGTTTTCATCATCTTCTATCATTATGTTTATTATTACTATTATTATTGTTTAGCAGGTCAGCAAATGGTTTGAAAATGCCCGCTGGCGGTTCAATCAC
Source organism: Tagetes erecta (assembly GCA_030867185.1). NCBI lineage: Eukaryota > Viridiplantae > Streptophyta > Magnoliopsida > Asterales > Asteraceae > Tagetes > Tagetes erecta. The sequence goes on along the minus strand of CM061492.1, from coordinate 10,708,177 downwards.
CCTGAAGGGCACAATAAGTTGGCTAAATCACCTCTCAAACCGGCAGAAAATGTAGTAACGAAACAGGCAAACAAGGTTACCTCCACAACCCCTAAATCTAGAAAGAGAAAAACAAATGCAGATTATCAAGCTTCCCAGAATGATTCATCAGACCAAACTACTCGTAGAAGAGGTCGAGTTCAGGCTAAAAGATTGTGATACTTATTCTAAATTTGAATTCTATTTTATCAAGTTTTGATTATCTGTGAAGGGTTTCATGACAAGACTCACCAAAGGATAAAAGTTGATGAAACATGAAAGGTGAGCTGGATAAAGGATCTCTTTATAAATATGACGGCGACATGTTATTGATTGAGCTGGATAAAGGATCTCGTTGGTCTGTCATTTTGGCAGTTGTAGCAGTCGTAGTTGCTTGTCACAGCCATGTGTTACGTTGGTCTTTCTTAAACCTGTTTTTGTTTTGTTTAACACAAAGAAAAGTTGACATTTTTTTAGAGATCTGTGTGCAGACCAATGTGTTTAACCATTGCACACTGTCAAATTCTGAGTGATTTTAGTCGCTTTGTAACACCACGTAGGATAGCTGATGCTTGTGTTGGCTATTATAATGACTTAAAGAACGGTAAAAAGTAAAAGTAGTAGATAATATTTAGTTGGTAGAATAATGTGAGGTTAAAATCTTATTGTTGGTAAAATGTTGTGATGTATCATGTAAGTCTAGAGGGGTGCACAAATTGGTTAATTGTGGTTAACTGGTTATTTTTTGTTATTGAAAGATTGGTTAATTTTAATAACCAGTTCAGTTAATAATCAAATTTTTTTAAAAAAAATTCGGCTATTTACTTTAACCGTTCGGCTGTTATTGGTTCGTTAACTGTTTTTTTCTAATAGTTTATTAGTTAAATGAGTTTTTCCTAGTGCATCAATTAAAAGTTAGTTTTAAAAAAATCGGTTATTTATAAACAAAAAAACTCCGACCGATTACAAATTTGCGGTAAAAAAAATTTCAATCGATTATTCAGGTTAATAATTGATTACAGCTTTGGTTATTTAGGTAGTTATTATTTTGTGCTGATAAACTAAATTACTAAAACCTCGTTTCTCATCAAAACTTTGCAATTAAGCGATTAATTAGTTTCTATTATTTAACCAGTTAAGCCCAGCCATTTTGATGAGCAAATTAAAAACTAAAAATTAATTCAAAAAAATCATTTTTGTTACACGTTAACAAATGTATAGCTCAATTCATTAATGAATAATTAAATTATAGTTTCTCTAACACTTTTATTTACATAAAAGAAGCTTTAACCGTATCATTTTTTACATATAAAAAAATGGAATTTTCCGATTTCATTACCAGAATCTGTAACACCCCTCCACCAAGGAATGTTAAATATACAGTACTTGGCTTAATTCTAAAAGCCAATAATTTTTTAACTTATGTTTCAAGCCAACAAGGCAACAACCATAAAACATAACATAATAGAAAACAAAACAAAAAACATTGTTAAGAATCCAAATATAAATGATAAGCATCAACATAATGTACATAAAACATGTCTCGATCCAGTCCTTACTGGAAAAACATGATGCAAAAACATACCAATCTTATTAAATATTGCAATTCCATAAAAATAAAAATAAAAAAAACTGCTCCAGTGGATTAAACCACTTCCCTATGACTGCTCCCAAACATTCTTTGTAAGACATTCCTAACCACCGACTCATCAAGTACCTGCATCACAGAAAGTTCCATAACCCGTTTTATTCTCGACAGAGTATTTTCATATCATTAACATGATATAATGCGATTTATGTATTTATCACCGTGATCTTCAGCTTTTAACAGTCACACAAAGAAACAATGGATACGACTGATTTATAATAAAAGTCGTACAAAATCATAGCAATAACATTGCAGGCTAAAAGTACCATATTGCAAGCATAAATGAAATTTTGTTTAGCCTCACATCATTATCCACTTTTATCTTAATCAACTGCTAATCTTTATCAGGTTTAGCCTCACATCACCTTGATAAAAGACTCTCTACCAGACTTCTAAAAAGTCAAATAGTTGACTTTTTGAAAAATAAATGTTGTTCTTTACAAAAGGAACAAATAAACAATAAGTTGTAACTTGAAAACATAATATGGAGCTCAGCTCACAGTCTGAAGTCAACGGGATGCATAATCTAAAGCAATTTACCCAATGAAATGACAACTTCATGTTGGCATAGCAACTTCACGTTGGCATAGCGATAGTGGTTTTCCATCAGAAATAAGTTTAAACAAAGAACACTAAACAAAATTTCATTTTTTGTTACAGCTAGCATGACCCGACTACCTCTCGATCCCCAAAAAAGGGTTCCTATGATAATAGAACGTTCACTATACCAAGCCTCAACCGGAACTCTACGATGAATGCATAAATTCACACGAAAATCAATCAGACACTACACACATACATGTAAAAAAAACAATAAACAAGCTTTAATCTTTATGTGCAACACACCACCTAAAATGATCTAATTGAAAAAAATGAAGGACCGACCATCATCATCCTTAAACTTTATGTGCAACATGCCACCTAAAAACAACGGATCATTCCTAAACTGAGCTAATATAGGTTCATAAATAGATTAAAAAAATCCGTAAAAAGATTGTCTTTGAGATTGAAAACTAGAGGTGTGCAGCAAAGTAAAAGTTACAAAAAGGATTAAAAGGAGAAAAAAACGAAGAACCTACAATGCGGTATGCCTGTACTGCCTTTAAACGCTTGATAGATATCACCGATCTTTTCCATTCGACCCTACCAATAAATCAACAAATCCCAATCCCATTCCTTAAGTTCTTCTTATGAATCAAATAACTAAACAGACACATTACTCAAAACATATAATCAAATTTATCAGCAAGGATCACACATCTAACAAACAAGTATACCTAAACACCTAACAAAATGAAACAAAAACTAGGTTTATAAGTTGACCTAGCGATCCTGACAAGAGCGGCAGAAGGTACCGTGAGACAGCTCGCAAAACGCTCGCACATTGACAGTAAGATGTGACGTCGTGAGTCGCGATCCAGCAAGCGATAACAGAGATTGTGCGCAACCTAATTCTCCCAAAGTCCTAACAAATATAGATCCAATCGCAAACGTCAACATTAGAAAACAACGAGTAATTGATACGATCAGTGATAGAAAGACGGATACCTAGGGCTGCTGAGGCGGCGCGTGGAGAAACGGGGAGCGGTGACCGGCGGAGGACGGAGGCGAGGAGCGGAACGGGAAGATGAAGCTCTTGCAGTGGACATCATTGCTCTGGAGATGGAACCACGCCATGCCATTTTTTTGTTGGATGTTGAGGATGATGGTGTAAGGGTTTTAGCTTAAGCTTTGCGACGTTGTTAGGGTTTCTTCCTGGTGATTATATTTTGTTGTCATTTCATATTCTAGGAACTAGTTATGTAAATTACTACTCCGTATACTCAAAGGATTAGTTATGTAAATTACATGACTTTAATTTTAAAATGATTTTATTAAAGTCCTTTTTTTTATGGAAGAGACGTGACGACTTATCTTCAAATGATATGGGTTACTAGAAGGATCATATAGGAAGAGTGATAGCACACGACATATAAAAAATATAAATCTAATCCCTCATTTTCAACTCTCATTTTCTCTTTACCATCACAATAAGGCGTTTCTTAATCTCCGGCCAAACTCGCCATCTCTTATTTAATAGAATTCCTTGGTGAAGGGTATTTAGTATTCGAACTCAGTGATCAACTTTTAGACTATCCTCAAATCCCTAATTCAATATTTTCCTCACGCCCTTCATTGACTTGGCACTAAAGGGTGTTTGGTATTGGAATCAAGCTTGAAAAACTCAAAGATTGAATAGAGTATCACGGATTTAAAATGTGAAAATAAATCTAATATCCATTTTGAAATTAGTAAAAAATATATATATATTCTAACAACTCAATTCGATTCATTTGAGTATTCAAAATTCGTTGAACACCCCTATGGATTATTAAATGATAAATGTAGTTACCCTAAGGAGCATTAATAAAGTTAGCAGCAAGTAGCAAAAAGAATAAGCTAGTAAAAATCCAAAATTTATGTAAGGTAACATACTTTGGTGGTTAAGTAGTGTGTCATAAAGTCAAAAAGTTGATATTTAACATATTGGGGGTATTTATCCTAAAAATGCTACCAATTACTGTTAAAAAGTTGAAATCCTGAACTTACAGCTACCAAAACATATATTTTCATACGTCTTGGTCTTGTCCCTTATACCTAACTAATAGCCAATAGGATTAGTGGCACATTGATAATACACTTATGATAGAAGCACTAGGTCAGATGTTTAAATCATGCTACCAACAGATTATGGTGTATTTTTTCTTAAAATTCAAGATGTTGCTGCTAAAAAAACAATTAACATATACCATAAAGAAACAGTCACATGAATGTTTGTAAGTATTTCCTTCAAACTCTTGTGGGTTTCAACATTCTTGCATCAAACAAGAACCTTGATGAAATAAACAACATTAAAGTAAGCATTCTTTTCCGCCAAAAACACAAATCACATTCCTCATAACACAAACCAAAACTTATATGAACTGGGAAGCTAAAGATGAAATGAATCAAGCAAAGACGTCGTCTTTATGCATCTTAGCTGCTTATCGAACGTGTAAACTCTCCCATATGACATTTTGGTTGTGATGGTAGAACCTCTGTAGTGCAGTCTTTTTGTAGAGTTTTGACTCTTCGAGTTATCTAAGCTGGTGTTCTTGGAGAACCAGAGGCCAAACTCATGAAGATCGCCTGCTTTCCATGAAATACTAACTGTTACATTCCCACGAGCCTTTAATCCTTTGATTGAACCATTCGGCCATTTATCTCGAGGAAGTGCAGGAAGTAAGTATAAGTCCTTCATCGTGCTCTGGACTAGCATCTCAGCTATTGCTGCACAAAACCTAGCACGTGCCAATTTCAACCATTTACTTATAAATATGTTGATTCATGATATGGTCTATCTCAAGCTGGTGAAAAAAATATAGTAGGTAAAAATGAAACGGGTCGGAATCTGCCTAGAGAGTATTTTTACAGTGCATAAACTCTTTCACGGCATTTTACTCAAACAAGTTAATATAAATGAGATAATAAATTTTTTGTAATTATGTTTGACACAGTAATTTTTTGATATAAAAACGTAAAAATTTGGATAAAAAGCGTTCCGGTTGACCTGATTAACCGTGTATACAAAACTTATCTTTTTGACAGGTCAACCAACCTGGCTGGCCCACTCATTATGCAACCTCTAAGTAATATGTTAATGGTGCTTACCCGAAGTTTGCATCAATTTGGAAAGGGGGGTGTGCGGTGAATAGATTAGCGTAAAGTCCCCCTTCGTAATCGCTTTCGTGATCAGGGTCAACCAGATCAAATAAATGTTTGACCATTCGGTATGCATGTTCACTGTTATGAAGCCGGGCCCATAAACAAGCTTTCCATGTAGTCGACCAGCCAGGACCCTCCTCCCCTGTTACACAAGATGGAAAAATATGGGTCTGAACTTTAAAGAGTCTTCTAATATATGTATTTTGACTTATGAGAACAAAAGAAGTAACTTCAACCCCTAGATATATACCACTTCTTTTATGTTTAGAATAAATATGAAAGCTAAATAAAACTTAACAGCATATTTTATAGCATTATACCAATAACATCATGTTAGCATTATCCTTTTTGAGATATTTTGACACGAACAACTTTTTGTTTGACTACACACACTCACCTCTCTTATATAGAGTGTAATCTGCAGCTTTACATAGATCTGGAGTTTTTTCAACAGTTATTGTGTGCCCCGGGAAAAGCCCAAATAGGTGTGATACATGGCGGTGATGCACCTCTGGATCTTCAAAATCTTGTGCCTGCCCAACACTAAATTTGTCAAAAAAAAAGAATACATAACCGCATATTTTGGCCCAATTATTAAACGACCAATGATTCGGGTCATGCTGCATCTACATTCTACAATGGGTTGGGTTGAAAGTTGACCCAAGTCTCAAGACATACAATCTGCTAAATTGTTCCTATTTTAAGAATAATATTAATATTGTTTTTATAAATAGTAAGACTATTCCTAACTTTTTCATGACACATTTCTGGGCCAACCCGACTCGTCATCATGCTACCTCAGAAAAGAAAAATATTTTCAATCAGAAGATGACGGTACACACAATCAAGCAACACAAATAGACATACCCATTCAAGAATGGAACCATCCCTAGCAATCTTGGTTGGATAAAGACGCGGTTCTGCTTTAAGAACTCTTTGAATCAGATCCGTTTTACTTTTCCCCAAAACCTGTGAACTTATTAGTCTTGAAAACAAAAAAACTGAAACATACTAACATCCAATCAATTCTTACCTTTGCAGCAGAAACAATGGAATTAAATACTTCTTTAATGATTGACATGTCCATTGTCGTTGAATAGCTCACGCTTGCAGGCTTACCATCCGGAGCAACAAACATATGTTCGGGAGATGTTGAAGGATTTGTTTCAAGATAACCTCCTTTGCCGTCAATCAACCAGTCCAAAAGGAACAAAACACATCCTTCTAGCAGTGGATATGCTTTATTTGCCAGAAAGTCCTATTTTTTGTATATATGTTAGCATTAAACGCTTAAAAGTTGTATTTTTATGCATCTATGTTACAAAACTTAATTTGCACGACACGTGAATAATGATTAAAGTACACTAGAAAACATGACTGCAATCTTACTTTGTTCAGCGTATAAGTATAATGCTCCCATAAATGCGTACAAAGCCAAGCTCCACCCATGGGCCATAGGGCCCACACAGCCTCACCTCGGTCCGGTGATGTTTTGGCCCATATATCAGACACTTGGTGAACAACCCAACCACTGGCCTCATAATTTACCTGCCATGATCAAGTTCGTTACTAATATTATGTTTAACCAAGACGGAAGATGCTGCAACATGAAGAAAATGATCTTACTTTAGCAGTTTTACTTCCATTGACCGATAGTGATGAAGTGTAATCAAATAATGGCTCATGACACTCGTGTAGGTTGCATGAAAGTGAAGGCCAATAATTCATTTGAAGATTTATGTTCAAGTGAGGAGCACCACTGCATAATAACTAAACTTTAACTAAAAGACTCAATCAACTACACAATAAAAAAAATATTAGCAAAAAATGAAACAGGTTAAAAGCCTCTAAACGATAATTCCAATACCAACAATGTTCTTAAACAGGATTTTAATTATAGTATTAAACGACAAAAAAAAGTGTCAGCGGGCTGGCCAATTTGTTTTCTATTTTGATGTGGACCCAAACTACCTAACCCACCCATTTTGCAACCGCTACAAAGAAACACAAGAACTTACTCCCATGGGGGCTCAACTTTATTATTCCATATACCCTGCAAATTAGCGGCCTGAGTTCCGGGCCGTGAACATGATATTAACAAGTAACGTCCATACTGGAATAAAAGCTCGATCAAAGAAGGGTCTTCATCCGTTTTAAAAGACTTGACCCTCTCTGCAGTTGAGACAGTTGAAGACGGTTCATCACTAGAGCTTTTTAAAAGCTCAATAGAGACACGATTATATAGTTTCTGATAATCATCCACGTGACGACCATAAAGTTCCGAGTAGGAAAAATCCTTTAATGAGTTCAACACGTTTAAACACTCAGAAGTTGGGTCTCGCTTTGAATCTTTCGGGTCAGTAAACGGCCCATCAAAAGAAGATGCCCCAACCAAAAGCAACACGGCCCAATCACACCCCTCAACCTTAAGCTTCTTCTCATCCAAAACACTAACCGTGCCTGTGCCATTACTAATTTTCATATCAAGAATTGCAGAAAACTTTATTCCTTCGGGTATGCCATCATTTTTAGAAAAAAAGGTAGGTGCTTTCCTTTGGCCAGGACAAGATCCTTCCATGATAATCTGGTTTTGACCGCTTACATTCGAGTGATGATGTAACTTGCTGTCAAGTGATGCTGTGAACGATAATGATCCTGGTTTGCTTGTGGAAATCTTGGTAACGATAACTTGATCTGGATATGAAGCAAAATGTTCCCTTGTGAATTCAACTTCACCCACAGAATAGCTGACTTTGACAGTGGCTGTGTCTAAATCCAATTCTCTCTGGTACGTATTAGCATCGTATTTAGCATGATTTTCATCAAATTCCAGGTTTATATCTCCCAAAAGTTGGTATACCTTCATTTTCACAAGAGAGATCACATATAGAGGGGTATGATATATTGATATCTATCAGTTTTTATGATTGTGTAAACAAAATTTTGTTTGTGATTAATTATTGATTTTTTTAATTTTGCTAAATACTCCAACATACCCGACTATTGCAAATTCAGACAACAGAACCCTTGGTTTTAAAATGGCGTATCAAGAGTGCATAAGTGATGATGTGGTGAACGCATTGCTTGAGTTAATGTGATGCTGTTCCATGATGCACATTCAACGCGCTCTGATGCAACACATCATCCAGTTGATCGGTATTTGAACAAACAGATCGCAATGGGTTCGAGTTTTTTAAAATCTTACTAAACAAAATTGACCATTGATTGAACAAATCTAATCATTGATTGAGCAATGAGGTTGAGTATTTGAACAAATTAGACCACCAATTAAACGAATTTAAAATATTATCTACAAATCATTTGAAGTTTTCTCTTTAACAACGAAAGCCTTGCATACTTGAGGCGAGCGCATTGCACATAAACGCTTTTTAAAACCAAGACAGAACCACGTCCAAACATTATGTTAATTTAAACCATTCAACAATCACTTTCAAAACACTCGTAACTGATATGATGATGTAATGTTAAGAAACATACATCAGAGGGATCTGCAGACAACTTGACAGCTTCTTTTGTAGCTTCAGCGTACTTGCCATCATCAACAAGCTTTCTGACCGCCATTAGCGCGGTTGGAGCATCTGGATTCGTATAGTTCCCTGGAACCCCTGTCCACAATGTGTCATCTGCAACAACCACCCTAAAATATTCAATATATTGTTGATGGTTTCATCATCTGAAACTGAAACTGAAAGAAGAATATGATTGAAAGAAATGCATACTACAGTTGAAGAAACAAGTAATTTAAAGTGTTTATATTGAATTGATCTAAATGGGTAGTTTTAAAAATGAAAAGTTTACGATTAAGATTGATGGTTTCAACTGCAACAGCACCCCAAACCATAGCACCAAGATGACCATTGCCGATAGGGATTGCATCAGTCCAGTGCTTAGCTTCCTCATTGAACCTCACTTTCAAAGATTTATTCTCAGTTGCATTTGATGATGATGATGATGAAGGGTTCCATAAATCTTTATCTAAAACTGGTTTAACCATCACCCATTCTTCATCACTTTCTTCCATTTTCACCAAACCCTAACAAACCACTCTCACTCACTGTTTCTATGGACAAACATTTGTGGGTGGGTATTAATGACCCGACCCATATCAGTAAATGCTGAAAGAAGAAGACAAGCAGTAGTGGACCCTTTTATCTGTCGGTGTTGGATAATTATGGGTCATGTTTTTTTTTCTTGATCTTCATACCATTGCGTTATCGAGGGAGATTGCTTGTCCACGTTTCACCTAGGATATTTATAAAAATAGAAAAAAAATATTCATTTAACGAATATTTATGTTTACTAAGGAATCTCGTGGGAGGATTAGCATCGTGGTTAGTTATTTTTTAGTTTAAAACTGGATTTAATTCCGAACAACTTTAAAATAGATGTTACAATAATATTTGTCGATAATATTCTTTTGTTTATAGGTGTTTGAGGGCTATGTGTTTTAGTACAAATACATATATTTAATTACTAACATATAAATTATTATTTTAAAACAAAAACTATAATATCCGTCAAGTGTGAGCAGGTGGGTGTATCGGTATTTGGTAATATTATATGGGTAATACTATGCATCGTGTTGTTTTATATGGAAAGCATCACCGAGACTTGTGTAGTCGTTACAACATATTTCTTGTGTTGTTAATTCTTGCTTATGTTAACAGCCATAAGTGTTTGCCTATAACGTTATGTGGTAATGATCAAGGGGCGGGCAAATCGGGTATATTTATAGATTTGTCTTGATATGAGGTCTATTTCTTGAATGGTAGGTTTGTTGTGATCTTCATTAATTTTACTTCATGCTTTACATACGTATTCATTAAGCATACGAACTTAAGGATTTTTAGGTGACATTTTTAGTATGTCCTGCTTATAAACAATATTGAGGGCTGAACATATACATAAGAATCACATATAGGAGGCATCTAATGTTGAAATGACTTGAAAGGAGTGATATTACACAATGTTTTGAAAACCGGACCGGACACTGAACCGGTATTATGATTTTACTGGTCAGACCGGTCCGACCGGGGTCGAACCGGGGTTGGACCGGGGTAGGGTAAAATATATACTTATCAAATTGATGTCATAAAAATTCTAATTTAAACACAACTTAAGTTCAATAATATTAAGTTTTACCAAAAACTAATAATTCAAACAAGTTTAACGCCAACAATCACCAAAAAAATATAATTTAAACAAGCTTTAATTCCAAAATAAAACGAGCTCATCATCTTTATCACTTAAAACATTAATATATTAACCCTTCATTACAAGAAAACAAAACAATAAGTAGATTTAAACATAAAATCCAATAAAATCAAACAAAAAAAATATTTTTTTAATAAAAACCGGTTCAACCCCGGTTCAATTACGGTCCGGTTCCGGTCCGACCGGACCGGTTCGAGCGGTTCGCAGCGGTTCACAAACACCTATCAGACCGCGACCTATCGAACCGTGATTCCCCAAAAACGCGGTCCGACCGCGGTTGGACCGGTCGGACCGGCCGGTTTAAAAACATTGATATTACAATGTAATTTTGGTCTTTTTATTTTGATACCATTAATAGTTTTGGTTTATGTGTTTTTATTTTTTAACATAAATGGTCCCGAACACTAACTCCATCCAATTTTCCGTTAAGTCTCTCACACGCGCCCCGCATCTGAGGGGTAAAAATGTCATTCTCCCCCTCTTTTATTTAGGTCATCATGTAGGTTAACATTTTTATTCAGTCGTATGTCAAAAAAAATGTGAGAAATGACATTTTTACTCTGTGTGATGGAGACTTAACGGAAAATTGGATGTAGTTAGTGTTTGAGACCATTTATATTAGAAAGTAAAAACACAAGGACCAAAATTGTTAAGATAAGACTGAAACTGTTAATAATATCAAAATACACATACCAAAACTACGGTTTATACTTTCCTTAATAGTCTTGTGTTTTCATGTAATATATCCCTTACTCCTTAGAAATTGCCATGACGCCTACTAAGTATAGTAATATTGCGGATTGCATCCCTTGTATGATTTCTCTTGTCTTGTTGTCCATTTGATTCAATCGTTATGCTCGAGTCCCTGTTTCTAAATATGACAATATTTTCTTTGTTTGTTTGAGATTTAGAAGTTGTTAGATATGGTTTGGCTTAATAAAAATAGAAATCACACCCAGATCTCAATAGCTTTTAAACAACATATGTAATGCTTAACAACAATAGACACTAAATCTATCTAAATCTCCAAACTATAAGTATTTTTTTTCTTGTTAGTGTTCATCGATCAAAACCCAATCAACCATGAACCATTTCCTTTATGTTACATAATGCTGTAAACTATTTAATTGGTCCTTTAATTTTAACTAAATAAATATGTTAAATAAAATAGTCAAATTTATCATTACCAAAGATATGGTAAAGTCTTCACAAACATTAGATTTAGATTAGATTATATCTTTAAAGATATTAAAAATCTTTTAAAAAAAATAAAAAATGATGTCCCGTAAAATATAATGGGACCATCTCACAAGACAAGAATGTGTAGCAGGTGGAATAAAAAGTGATAACTACAAGTGAAAATTAATTTAGCTTAAAACATAATTTAATATTTTGGGAAAACCACCCATTGGCTAAATCTTCCGGCCCAAGGCGTGATGGCCGTTGCACCATACCTAGCAACGCTGGCACCTGGTGTTCCGGTTTGAATCTGTGACTACTTGACAAGGCCGGATTACGAACCTTCAAGGGTCCACAACACATGGGGTTAGGCACACATAACTAATTTGTTCATAAATGGTTGATTAAAAATGGAATTAGGTCCGTCACCTCCACTTGCATGTTCTCGGAGGATTATCAAACGTTTGATGAAATCAAAAAAGTACAACAACCCAAGCTAGGTCATGCAATCCTTAGGTTTTCAATTGCCAGCTTCTTGGATTTTTGTGGATTTTGTTTTGGTGACAACTGCATGTTACCATTTGTTGTTTCACTAGTTTTGGGACAAGTCTTCTCATTCTTTTAGTTATGTTCTGAAAATAAGTTAGGACTTTGATGTTTTGATTTTTTTTAATTTAGATGACTGAGATTTAGATTGTGTTTAGGTTTAAGGTCACCCAACTTATATAGTTTGTCACTCATTAATTATACCTCTCGTATAGAGTTTTACATTACATGACGTATATATAGCTTTTTATTTCCAAAACAACATGTGTCGTATAGATGCCACCATATACGTCATGTATTTTCCTACGCATGTCGTATGCCACCATATGACACAAAGAGCTATATATATGTAGCACCTTATATGAGGCGTATAGAGCTATATGCACGTATAATTTGAATTACAACTGATGGTTTCTCATTCGACTAGTTTTATGTTACACAAGATTCCCTCAAAACTTATATATAGCGAACAATCGATTGTTAATTCCTGCTTGAAATTTCTTTAGTTTATTCGCTCAAGTATATTTGTTCGGTTCTTTTAACTCAATCATATAAATTAACGTCGGTCTAGAACTAGTAAAAAAACTTAACGCCTAACAATAAAAGTTGTGATCATTGGCACAAATTCCAATAGATGAGAGCAGTAACGACTAATAACAAATAGTTTGGAGTGTCCGATAATCATAACCCCAACCATCAATTTAATTTTCAAAGTTAGTGTAGACATGTAGTTATCAGTTACTAAAGTATCATGGTTGCTGATACAAAAATAGAGTAGCTAATAATATATATAATATATTTCATAAACCAAATCTCACCAATAAATTAAATTTGACAGCTTTTTCTTCATCTTCCACATCATTTTTATCTATATATACTTATACAATAAGTCTGTGTGAATTAATATCTAAAATGAAAGAAGATAGACAGACTACAGGTTGGGCTGCAAGAGATCCTTTAGCTCATCTTTCTCCCTACACCTTCACTCTCAGGCACTTGATCTCTTAATCCATATCACCATATGCATGTGTGTGTTAATAACTTATTAATATGTAACTTTGGTTTCATGAATTTGTTTGTACACAAACATATATATGCAGAAAAACAGGAGCACAAGATGTGTTGATCAAGGTCATCTGCTGCGGTATTTGTCATACCGATTATCATCAGATTAAAAACGACTTAGGCACTTCCAATTACCCCATGGTTCCAGGGTCACTCACTCACTCGATCATTCAACACCATATATACTTATATAGCATGCTAAATGTTTCGGTTTGTTTTATATGTGCCCTAGTCGTTGAATGTGATCTCCCTTAATTACTTTAGTGTTTATTGGTGGACGTTGTAGGCATGAAGTAGTTGGTGATGTGGTGGAGATAGGATCAGATGTTACTAAGTTCAAAGTTGGAGACACTGTCGGAGTTGGGCTTCTCGTCGGCTCATGTAACACCTGTCTCCCTTGTGAGGCAGGGTTGGAGCAATACTGCAATAAGAAGATATGGTGTTACAATGACGTTTACACCGACGGTCAACCCACCCAAGGTGGATTCTCCGGCTCTATGGTTGTCCACCAAAAGTAATGCACAAATATGATTGAATAAGAAATGAAAACCTTAATTTGGTTCGGATTTTAAATCATAACATTTTGTAATAATACAGATTTGTGGTTAAGATACCGGATGGGATGTCACCAGAGCAAGCTGCGCCACTGCTATGCGCTGGGGTAACTATTTACAGCCCGCTATGCCACTTTGGACTGAAGACGAGCGGGCTAAGAGGTGGCATAGTTGGGTTAGGCGGGGTGGGACACATGGGTGTTTTGATTGGGAAAGCGTTAGGTCATCATGTCACAGTCATTAGCTCTACTGATAAGAAAAGAGACGAGGCCATGATAGTTTTGGGAGCTGATGACTATCTCATTAGCTCTGATAAAGATAAAATTCGGTCACTTGTTGATTCATTTGACTATATTATTGACACGGTACCTGTATCTCATAATCTTGACGAGTATCTTTGCATGCTCAATTTTGATGGGAAGTTAATTTTGTTGGGCGCTGTTAATGCCCCTTTGGAATTTTTCTCTCCTTTGCTTATCACAGGTACGTTTCTTAGCGTTTGCATTGTATCTTTTATATATATATATGAAAATGCGTACTCGTAAAAAATGATTTATATGGTTTATTTTGAAGGAAGGAAAATGATCACTGGGACAGTTATCGGTAGCATGAAAGAAACCGAAGAGGTGTTGGAGTTTTGCAAGGAAAAGAAAGTGAAGTCGACGATTGAGGTTGTGAAGATGGAGTATATCAACACCGCAATGGAAAGGCTAGCGACGAATGATGTCCGATATCGATTTGTGGTGGATGTGGCAGGAAGCAAATTTCAAGATTAATAAAAAAACATGAGAATCATATCGTTCTAGCAATACTTTATACTATGTAAGTGTTAGCACCAACAATACACGTGAATGAATAAAAAGGATAACAATCATATCAATCCTGTAACATTTTATACTAGATAGATCATGCTTATGCTATGTATGTACTTAAATCTTTGCAAGAGCAACTTGGTCCTCTGTTCCATGTACATATCTCATATGTTAACATGACTAATAATTATATAGGAAATATGTACGATTACAAATCCAGTACAACTTAAGTTGACATCAATTACATATTAGATAAAATTTAACTGTGTTTCTAATTCAGTAAACAAGTGTTATTTCGTGACCACACGTGTAATATAAAGTATTTGTTTTGATTAAAATAGAAATTACAAACATATACGTTTAATAAAACTAATAACTACAGAACCGCAAATCATGCCCTTCAAAAGAGGCAATGCCTCCCAACTCTCTCTTGACCAGTGACAACTAGACGACCAAGTATTCGTTAACATTATATTTTTATGTGGCTATTAACATATCCTCAAATTAAAAAAAAATTGAGATTAACACCCCCGGGACACCTAATGGTCTATGTAGAAGGTTCATTACTTGTTTCATTTGTACAAGTTATTTTTTTCTAATTAAGTTATAACATGTGTAGCGAGTGAGATATCCCTTTCGATTTAAAATAAAAATTAAACTACCCACAAGAAATCGATCTTATGTTATGTGTCTAACCTTAAATAAATCTTAAATCTTTTCTTTAAAAATCTCCCTCTTGTCAATGGCCCAATCAACTAACCCAAATGAAATCAGCTGCCCAATAAAAAAGCTTATGGCCCAAAGTACCAAACCAAGATCAGTCGCAACGAAGTTCATTGAGTGAAGTAGTGAACTACAAGTCTAAAACACAATAGTACTAAGTGCTAAATCGGTAATCATCTAACTTTATTTTATATTTCTCGTCACCATCTCAATTCTCACACTCGCACGCCACTAGGATTGGTGACTCTTCATATCACTTTTGTGTTTGAAACACCAACGTATATAGTTCAAAATTCAAATCATGCTTAATCTAAAAAATCTAGAAATTTTTGTTAAAGAAAAAAGCTATTTTTAGCTTAAATCCACTAATTATACGTTTGGATGGAGTTATCATACAATAAAAATGATACAAAGTGTGAGATTGAAATAATAATGTTAAAAATTTCATGACTCACAAATGAAATTGAAATTTCAAAAAGTGCTTCGGACACCTTAGTCCCCAAAATCAAAGAACTTTTTTTAAATCAATATTTTTATTGTCTTTTGTTTTTTTTAACTTTTATTGTGTCTTTTGTAAATTTTTGACAAAACAAAAGACATAATGCAAGTAAAAAAAGTGACAATAAAAACCTTAATTTTTATAATTTTTTGTTTGCTTCTTTTAACGAGGACGACGTGAGAAACAAGGTCTTCGAATTGCTTTTCTAAAATTCTGTTTATATTGTGAGTTATAATTTTTTTAATGTGTCATTGTGCCATTTTTTACCATTATATCATTCTCACATTTTTTTTACCAAAAACTGACGTTGAATATAAACTTTTCTCTTATATGTTTATACAACTTTTAGGTATATATACGTATACAAGTGTATTTTAATTTTTGAATTTTATGAAAATAGTTGACCAAATTTTTTTTTTAACAAAATCTAGTTATTATAAAAACAGCTGAATGACCACCATAGACTTTCAAGCTGAAAGTCTATGATCATTATAGTAAAAAACATGTCTAAGTTTCACAATTTTGATTTAAAATATAAAATTACACTGTTAAAATAAAAGAGTGTAAAATACTTAATTTTATAATGTAACTTCATTTAAAATTAAATACGCAAAATAACTTAATAAATATACTATTATTAGCTATTTCAATTTTTCTACTTCATACTTTTATTCATTCATTCATTCATTCATTAAAGAGTGAACTTCTTTTTGTCTCTCTTAGATTTATCTAAAATAATGTTTTACATATAATAGTTTTAAAATTGCGTTTTGCCTCCCAGAGGTTTATCTAAATAACGGTTTGCATACAATAGTTTCAAAATTACATTTTGCCTCCTTAAAATCATCAATTTGTCACTGTTTGCTACACTCGAAATAATTATGTCAAAAGCAAACGTTAGTCAGTTCACGTGCCCCTCACGTGAGGGGCACTTTAGTCGTTTTCAAGCCAAAACCTATTTAAGCAAGAGGAAAAAGAAAAGGTTTGAAAATGACTAACGGGGCACATTGGACTGACTAACGTTTTATTTTGATGAAATTAATCTGGATGTAGCAAAGGGTGACAAATTGGTAAGTATAGTGAGGCAAAACGTAACTTTGAAACTATTGTCTGCAAACTGTTATTTTAAGTAAACCCCAAGGAAACAAAACGTAATTTTAAAACTATTATATACAAACCGTTATTTTAGATAAAGCTTTAGGAGACAACACTAAATTTACGCTTCATTAAATAAAAAATTAGACCTGGCAAAACGGGCGGGTCGGGTCGGGTCAGCTGCCCGGGTCAAGATGGGTTATTATAAAAACGGGTCAGAACGGGTCGGGTTAGGATGGGTCCGGGTCAAAGCGGGTCGGGTCAGAACGGGTCGGGTAAAAAAATCAATTTACAAATAATAAAAAATTTAAACTTCTAAACACTACCAAAAAACTATTATCCATCTAAAAACAATCCAAATTAAAAAAATAAAAAACTTTCAATCAAAATCTAACAAAAATTGAATCTTTATAAAAAAAACACTTAGAAACCAATAAGGCAAATCACTAATAGTTTGAATGATAGCAAGATCAACGTACAACAATAGCATAACCATGTTTTTACCAAAATCACATATCTTTTAAACTTTTACACTAAGACGGATATTACCTAGACATTTCAACCATCTAAAGTCGGGATCAATGCTTCGATATCTTCTGCAAGTTCTTCATCCATCTCATCCTCTTTCTCATCTATATATAATTATATATGAAAGAGTTAATTACTATTAACATTACCTACATACATAAAAGCTCATGAAGTTAAAGTTACAAACAAAGGTTATAAAATTCATTACCTTTTAAACCGAACAACCAATCACGAGTTCATAACAACGCCTCAACATTTGACGATGCTAGTGAACTTCGATATTTGCTTATAAAAGTACCTTTTCATCCAACATCATCTAATAACTCCAACTATTCATGTGATTCTCCTTTGTGTGCAAGACATTTTCAAAAATTGGATTGGATGTTATGCAAGACATTTTCAATAAATGCTTATGTGTTTTCTATTAATGGCCACTGTCTCTAAACAAAATATGATCTTGCTACTTCAACACCTAATAAGACATTTTCTAAACACCTATTATCAATCACCACAATGGCCACTGTCTCTAAACGCTAACTTCTACAACAAAGTCGCCTCTTTTAGTTTCACTAATTATGGATCATATTTTGGTGATTTTGTAGGACAACAAAATTACATCACATGAATGATGAAAAACAAGCAATTAACATCCAAAAACACTCCGATTCAACGATTGATGTTACATCACATGAATGATGAAAAACAAGCAATTAACATCCAAAAACAATCAATAAACATCATAATAAGCACACAAAATCATCAGAACTGTTACCTTGTTCTCAAATTGCAATGGCTTCCAATAAGCTTGATTTAATCACGCAAACAATCACCGTCCAGTTTTACGCTTTAACAGTCGGAGTTTTAGGGTTCACCGGAGACGAATGTGGTGAATCGATTGAAACAAGCAATTAACCCTCGCCGGAGATGAAGAAGGTTTGCCGGAGATGAACGAGATCAGTCGAACTTGTATGTTTGAGTAGGCTGATGAATCTGTATGTTTGACCCTAAACCAGTAAACCCTAAACTCGTTCAATTCCTTTAGTCGGCTGATGAGTTTGTGTTTTGACCCGTTATGACCCGTTGAGTATTTTAACAACCCATTGGACCCGTGAGTTTTTTTTTCTACAACCCACTGGGTCGAATTTTAACCCATTAATGGATTTTAAAGGGCCCAAACTGACCCAATATGAAACAAAAATTAACTCAAAATAACCCAAAACCACTATTATGGGTCAATTTTGTCAGGCCTATAAAAAATCAATGGTCAAAATTATACTTTTACAATTAAATCTATCTAATAAATCAAAGTTTTAGGGGGGACAATTTTTGGAGGGAATTTTTCTAAAAAAGGAAACTTGGGAGGGAAAACTAAGTAAAGTTTTTCACCATGCATAAGGTGATTGAGATAAATTCTTAAATATTAAATATTTATAAATCCTTAAACATAATGATTATAATTTTTATATAAATATTATTACTTAACCCGTATGTATCAGACGGATGTTAAAGCTAGTATTGTATAAAAGTAGCAACCGGAAACTAAAAGGCGTGTACAGAGACATTTTACCTACCTACAAGGCATGCTTTACATTACATACTCATACATAATATTCCTTCTTTCGTACCACCCACCATTTCTATAATGCTTTTTTCCTCTCCAGTATCTCAATAATAATTACCTTTCAAGCACACTATCAAAAAAAGTTCATCCACCATCACCATGTCCACCACCATCATCTCCCTCCTCCTTATCCTTGCCACCACCGTCATCACCACCACCGCCACCACCGTCTCATCCGATATAACCGCTCTGAAATCCCTGAAATCCTCCATCAACCCAACCACAATCCTCTCCTACACATGCTTACACTCATGGGATTTCACTACTTCTGACCCATGCTCACCACCTCACACCACTCACTTCCTCTGTGGACTCACTTGCTCCGCCAACCGAGTCACCCAACTCACCCTTGATCCCGCCGGTTACTCCGGCACCATCCCCTCACTCATCTCCCAACTCACTCAACTCATCACCATCAACCTTTCCAACAACAAATTTCATGGCCCAATTCCCACTTCACTCTTCTTCCTCCCTAATCTCCAAACACTCATCCTCACATCCAACTCTTTCTCCGGAACAATCCCACCCACAATCTCACTTCTCAAAAACCTTCAAACTTTAGACATTTCATACAACTCACTCTCCGGCTCAATACCCAACTCCTTCACTTCACTCACTCACTTAACTCTTCTTGACTTAAGTTTCAACAAACTCACCGGACCCATCCCAAACCTCCCCAAAAACCTCATACAACTCTCTCTCAAACACAACTCAATTTCCGGGTACCTCCAAAAACGAGTCTTCACCGAGTCAACTCAGTTGGAAGTTATCGAACTCAGTCAAAACTCACTCACCGGAACGATTCCATCCTGGTTTTTCCTCATACCCTCACTACAACAAATTAACTTATCAAACAACACTTTCACCAACCTCCAGGTCTTGAAACCGAGTCAACTCAGTTTCACCAGCAACCTCATTGCTGTTAACCTCGGGTTTAACAAACTTTCCGGCGAACTTCCGGTGAACTTTCCGGCGTACCCCATGTTAGCATCTTTGACAATGAGTAACAACAAATTGCGAGGAAGGATCCCATGGGAGTATAGTAGAATAAGCAGATTGTTTCTCGACGGAAATTTGTTAATTGGGTTACCACCAAAGGTGTTTTTTTACCGGAAAACTTTAATTTCCGGTAGCTTAGGGGACAATTGTTTGAAGATATGTCCAAAATGGTCCGAACTTTGCGTCAAATTGCAGAAGCCATTTTCGATTTGCCAAAAAGCATACCGTGGAAAGTGGTGATTGTCATTCGTAAAGTGTTTTGATTTTTTCTCGTTTTGATCATTATTTTTTTGTTTTTTTGTAATTAAAAACTGTTTAGATTAGTTTTTGATTATACGTTGTACTTGTTTGTATTAGTGGGATCTATATATTTTTTTTAATTTTTTTTATGGCTCTGGACTCAGATTCTATGAGGTTGTTTTATAGTAAAATAAAGGATATTGTTTTTTTAATTTATTTGCCCGTTGAAAGCAAACGGTTGCATATTGGTTACAAACGTATTTTTTGAAATTTATACACCTTGTTTATACTCTTGTTATCTTGTACGTTATTGTAGATCTCACTGAGTCATTGCTAAATGTTATAGTACGTTAGATATGTTCCCGAGCATATCTGATCTGAAGAAAGGTTTGCTGTTGCTCGCTTGTTTTATAAACCGAGCCAATCAATTTGAATTTACAAATGCCAATAAAAATTAATGCTTATGTTTGGATTGTTTCTAAATCGAGTAGCTTTTTGATTGATATAAAAAAATGTTTGGCTCACATGCTTACATTACATTGAGCTAATTAAGATTTAAAAAAAGTCACATGTATACGTAATATTTACCCAATCAACATATGGATACGTTAAGTTTGGTTTCAAAAAGCTCACAGGCACACAAATGTCTTGTGACAAAGATCTGGTATATGGAACGGAATGGGTGACGAGATGTAGAAGTGTTTTCGTAAACTCTAATTTTGCAATGGCAATGAAGGAATATCGATTACGATTACAGGAGACGTGATGTGCTGGTTTACATGTTATAATGGATTTGGATTGAGTAATTTTGAGGTGGGCTATTATGTATCAGTCATTTGTTCTATAAGACCTACACTAATTTGTAGAAAATATAACTATATTATATTTATAAGTACACGCACATAACTATTTGCTTTTCTTCAACTTTGTTTTCGATTTTCTTTTTGTAATCTATATATCTACCAATGTTATTGTCACGAATGTAATGTGTGTAACAAAGTCACAACGTGTAGATACCAAATGTTAATGTCATCATTGTAACGTGTGTAACAAAATTACAAACGCGATGACGACGTTGCGACGCACGACACATGTCGGTGCCGAAAACAAACCAAGTAAAACCACGCATCACACGGCTCGAGTCACAATGCTAGTTCTTTTGGTATATGAAAGATTTTGGATGTGTTAGAGATCAAGTTACCAAAACCCTAGTACCTTCTATTCCTCATTGTTCACCATCAACCCCACAATGGCCTGAATCCACATTAATCTCTTTAATTCAGCTTCTAAAAAAATGAATTTTCATTAATTGCTTGGATCCGATATATGAACCAAATCGGTAATGTGTTGATCGATATATCTTAGTTTGTTAAGCCTACGTAACCTTTTTACAAGTCTTCCCATAACATTATTGCCCTCCTCACTTATTCTCTTTTTTTACCAATCCTTCCATCTACCAAACCACCTTCCATCTCTCCCGACATTGATTGTCACCCCGTCTGGTGGAGTTACCGCTGGCCCGCTATTCCTTGACCCGTATCAGAAGAGGGAGTCCTACCATCTGTGATACCCCTACTAAACTACCTTCCAGATGTCATCATGTATAAAAAAACACATAATTGTCACATTCAGTAAAGTTACATTAGTTCAACAAAAACACATATAACAATATTAAAGTACATAATAATGCCTTGGCTACTGTCATTAATGGTGTTCAAAACAAGTCTTGCCTAAGTTCCTAGCCCCTAGGCATGTACTAGGTCAATAGGCACCTTGGCCTCGCCTTGCCTAAGTTCACAGGCGCCTTACTTCAGAACTGAGATTGTTCGTAACTAGAAGCATCAAATCTGTCATTATATATGCATTAGAGATGTTAAATGTGGCCTGACCTTAACATGAAGGATATATTCTGTTCGTCTGTTAGCTCATAAGTCCACATATACCAAATGCATAATTTTTGTGCTAACCCTACTATGCACTCATGATGAAGAAAGTCCTTGTTACTTGTAAATTCTCAAGTGCTTACATTGTTGTTGGCATTAAAAATTAAAACTTATACAGAAAACATATAAAACATAAGAAAGAACAACTCTTTATGAATAGTTGCAGAAGCTTTACAAACACCAAAGTTATGTAACAGTGTACTAATTCTCAGAAGCAGACTGGAAGATGAAAATTGCTGTAAGAACACCCACAAGTGCAGTCACTGCCAAAGCCACTGTCGGCAAGGGCGATGTGAGCCCAAAGTTCTGCCAAGCAGATGACATGGGACGTTAATACAGAGACGTAAATATTTATAAATGTAATAACCATAAACATTCATAAGGAGTTGTCAATTTGACGCTCCATTTTAGCAGATAACGACCACACCATAATGAGTGGCTGTATTTTTTCTCAGCTTTATTTCTAGTTACTTCATAGATTAGTTCCGGTTTGTACAGTTTACAAATCTATTATGTTCTTGCATATATCTCACAAATGTCCACATATTTCTAATTTCTTACATACATGTCCACATTATGAGTTGGTGAAGAAAAAAGGTTAGAGATATAAATAGACACAAATTATTAGAAGTAACAGTTTCCATGCGATACCTCAAGAAGCCCCTTGCCAGTTGATATTTCAACACTAATCGCCACCGCAAAGCCGATCATTGCTGTGCGACCAAGCCACACATCTAAGCCATTACCATCCTTACTACTTTGTTCACACCTCACTGAAAATGATGCAGCCTTACGTACTAGCGCCTTCTGCTGATGAGTTCCACATATGACTGTAAAATTAAAGTAGTTATCCTATCAGATTATAGCCTCACGTATCCTTTACCTATCTTATTCCAATACGTGCAAATGCGATAATTCTAGTAACGATGATTTAAATGGCATACTGTTACTATACATTGTCCAGTTATGGATATATTATCGTTTATAAAAAGTAGGCATAGGTAACTAATTCTAAGAATGATTTTAGCAACCTCAAAACCAGCTCAAATGAACTCAGATTAAACTCATTCAAGCAGCTTTGGAATCGGCCATAAACCATTCCCCCTAACTACTAGTTGGATTTTGATAGTACAAAATTTCAAAAACAACCAATACAAATTCAATCAGACATCAGAAAATTCAATGAATCAGCTTCAAATTGACCTAATTTCTAATTCCGAGACTTACCGAGGGGTGAACCGCAAATGAACGTTGTTCCGATCCGAGGCAAACAGGATGATGATGGAAACTGAGAAACAGTGGAGATTCGAGCTGAAATTCACAACAATAACATCTGAAACTTATAAATTCATATGAAATACAGAAACATAGTACTATGCTACACACCTACGTTCTCAACCAGGCTCCGATTTCAAAATTATAATAAGGATTATGAACAACATTGGTCATTATGAATTTGAAAGAAAAAACATAATCGGAATAGAGAGAGAGAGAGATTAAAATACCGGCGGTGGATATAGAGAAAGAGGAAGAAACTTGAGCTACCGCCATTGTTGCAGGTGAGAGAGAGATGAAGAAAGAGTTGAATGAAGCAGCAGTTCGTTTCACCTCACAAAATCTATCTGTTCGCCTTCACTTTTGTAAGTTGTAACTAGTTATTTTCAGATAACCCCCTTATATTATGCTCCACTACGCTTTTATTCGCCAAACTTAGATTTACCTTAGCTTCTTCATACACTTTGATCTAAGATGTTGATCGGGTTTTTTTTTTAATTGGGTTTCGAATTAATTGGGTTGGGTTAATCGGGTTTTTTAAGGTCGTTTAAACATAAATTCCGACCCTAATAAGAACCAGGTTAATTGGTAATCGGGTTTTTAAATGGGCTTCTATAGTATTTTATTCATTTTTATTTTGGTTAAAAATCAGGTGTCGTAAACAACTGGGTTAGTTCAGGATACACCAATTGAGTTTGTTCAAGATGCATACACAAAATTAGTTATAATCGTTACTAGAGTATACATACACCAAATGAATTTGTTTACCTAAGCTTATTCATAGAGTGGATTCGCAAATATAACATACATATTTCAGGTTTAAGTTCAGGTAAAAATAACACCCCTACTTTGATCCTCTTTTAACTCTGTTGAACTTTGTCACATTGTATAATATGATTTACTATTTATCCATGAAAAACAAAAGAAAAAGAATTCAGATTTCGTCCATGTGATTTTCAGTTTATCTTGATTTTGGTTAATTTTTTTCAGTTTCACTATTTTGATCACTTTAATTTCTAAATCATTTCAATTAAGTTCATACACTAAAATCGTTAAGGTGTTTTGTTAAATAGGACATTTTTGTATTATTACATGTAAGGGGATCCTTATCCAGCTAATGTAATATTTGAGATAGTATTTGTGTATGTTACTTGAAAAAAAATGGATCTTTGAACAATCAGGTTCTCCAAGTTTGGGTTTCTTTTAAAGTAATTGGGTTTCTCCGAGTTTTGATTATCATTATTGAGGTAGAGCTAACAATTTTGGAGTAGAAATGATTTTGATTTAGTTAGTGAGATTGTCGATGTATGGAGATGAAGAAGAGATGGGGGAAATCACCATCAGTCGTGGCTACTAAACAAAACCTAAACAAAGAAATCAGTTCCTTTAACCCTTCTGTGCTCACACAGTCACACTAACCAGATGGAGATGAACGTCTGAAACTGTGATATGGTTTTCAAAAGAGGTTTTGAGAATGAGAGGAGATGAAAGTTGGCAGGAGCAGGCTATGGTGGTGGCAGCGGTGGGTAGTTAAAGAAGTCTAGTGGCAGTGCTGATTGTGGTGGTGGTGTGGCAATATGTGGGGAAGGATGGAGTCGATTTGGTGGTGTTGCGATGGTGAAGGTGGTCAGGTGGATATGCAAGGAAGTCGGATTGTGGTGATGGAAGTCAATGGAGTGGTGGTGAATGGTGATGGTAATGGTATTTAACATGCTTTTGTTTTTTTACAAAGTGGTCCTTGCATGTATTTAGACTAAAATGTCCTTGTATTTAACAAAATAATTTAATGTTGTTAGTTTTTGAGGCTTAATTTAAACAATTTTGAAACCACGGTGACCAAAATAGTAAAATTGAAAAGAATAGGACAAAATCAAAATAAGTACAAACCACAAAATGTAATCTATGTGTCCCTCTATCCGCCAGGAAAGACCTACCTTAATTTCCTCGACCCTAACAATATTTTGCTATGAATGAAATTCACCATGTATGAATGATCATTTGTTTTGTTTGTACTACCAGCGATGTGAATAGACCATTGTCACTGGCAGTAAAAAACCATCAGTAAGTCTACTATAAAATGACAAATATGGAACAAGCTTGATTTTTGTTCCGTTACACTTACTAAGAGAACAAATCAGAAGACCAGTTACGAGATTTGATAAGCAGTACTATGTCATGTTTTACAACATATCATAACACAAAACTAAAGATCAGAAACCGCTGATCACATCTCAATATCTCACCAAGAGATTGTGGGTCAAATAAAGCAAAATGAACGTTTCAAAGCAAATTTAAGCACTGACCTCAACTTGGTTAGGTAGTTCAACACCTCTGCGGTTCTAAATATACTTGCACTCAGGTACATACATTTCTGTTCATTCATCATTACCAGAGTCTTGACTTCCATCCGAAGATTTATCTTCCTTATGCTCTTCATGATAGCCAGCTTCCAGTTTCATCTTCTTTTCTTGTTTCTTTTGCTTTTTCTTCTGGCGTTTCAAACGCTTTTTTGCAGTCCGCTCTTCTGCTGCTTTTAATCTTTCCTCTCTCCGTTTGTTAAACTCCGCCACTTGTTTCCTTTTTTGGAAGTCGATGTCCATTCTTGCAAGCCGGTCTTGTTCTTTCCGTCTCATCTGGCGATACTGTTCCAGAAACAACTTCTCAGATGCTAATCACTAGTCATATAAAAATATATAAAAGGATAGCAAAATAACATCATAATCAAAAGGACTTAGGAATCACGAACGGCAAAGTTTTATAAGATAAGTTTATGAAGAAAAATAAAGATGCAGCAAATACAATTCAAATTGAGGAATAATAGTCCACTAACCAGAACCAGAGGAACATAGGGTGAAATCCTATCATCTTTCAAGAACCATTAGGGTTTTAGATCCAAGACATGCTTGAACTATATCAGCCTTTTAATCAATTTATGTTCCCATATATGCGTCCACATTTTGTAATCAAGACAATACGGTATATATTATGGTATAAAGTTGACACTCCACAAAATTACAAACTAGAAATCGTTTGGCATGCGTTGTTTTTAAAATAAGAGAAACCAAGGCGATAGCAACAAAAAGACCTATATAGCCTTTTCATGTCCCAAGATACAAGTGATGATAAATGCAATTTCTAACTTTAAACGACCCTAAAAATTGATGTGCTAGTGCAACATACCTTGGGATCTCATTTTACATATAAGAAATTAGAACAAGTTAATAACTCATGGAAGAGTGAATGTTCTCATAGTATAACAAACACTACTTGTACATAATATACATCAAACATAAATGTCCAAGGTTATGACAGGACGAAAACATACGACGTAATAGACTAGAAACCAGTTACCAGAAGTTATCAAACCTAAAGGCTTAAGCACAAAATAGTGAAATATATTATGAGAAAATTACGAAAGCAGTCACTTTTCTGAGTGTTATATATATATATATATATATATGGTCAATGTCAGAACAAACTACATTATGAGAAAATTACGAAAGCAATCACTTTTCTGTGTGTTATACCTATATGGTCAATGTCAGGACAATCTCATGGATTTAGCCATGAGGTACAACAATGTTTGGTCGAGCATCTACGTTTACTCGCCTAAACCATAACTATTTCTGTTCTATGTGGCTATGTGCAGATATTCAAATCTATATGCCAATAGCCCAATAATAAATACACAAATAATAAGACATATGTGAATCTATACGCGATATGGTGTTACGTATCACTTTAGTTTAAGCCATTATTGATGAGAAAAAGTCTCATACGCGACTCCCAGTCACATATCTAATGGTTAAGTGGGTGAATAATTTCTATATAAGAATAATATACTACCTTCAACCTTAAACCTAAGAACTAAGGTTAAGTAAAAACACCTACACTATCTTCAAAGCACTTTTCTTTAAATTCAGTCCCTACTTTCATCCATAACCGGTAAGAACCACAAGCAGAAAGGGAACTTATAGACTACGTACCGACTCAATTTATATACTCATCTATAAGGCCATTGATTCATTAACAAAAGATAAGGTGTATTGAGTTACCAATCATAGACATGTAATCATGAACTTTTTCCAGCACACGATCAGTGTAAGTAAATGCTCGATTGTTCGAGGTATTTAAGAGTTAGTGTGTTATATTCCTATTCAAGGTGATATCATATTTAGGGCTCAGTAAAGTAGTGGATGGATATTATAGTTCTAAACTGGACATATTACTCTAACTATGAAGCTCAATGACACTATATGATATAATGAATCAGCTATTCAACCAAATCTATGCAAGTTTCGTTTCAAATCTGCAAATTATAAGTTCAACAAATCCTCAAAACACGAATTAACACGATAGAAAGAGTAATGTAGAATTGAATTTGAGTTAGACGATAAACCTGATGAAAATCACCGGAGCCAGAACCGGCAGAACTACCGGAGGTATTGTTAACGCGAACAGGAACGTGATCGATGATGCGACGGAGCTTAACCTCGAGATCTTCTTCTTCCTGATTAGGCACAGGAGGTGTGTATTCAACAAGAGCTGATGTATTAGGATGACGAGGAGGAAGTGCGGAGATTGATGCTGTTTTATCTGAAGATACAGATACAATCTGCAAGTCTCCAATCGCCGACGGTCTACCGGAACTGGACATGTTTTTGGCCGAAGATAACAAGTGGTGGAGTGTGTATACGCCGGATGTATCTCGGTGCCGGAATTTTGTGAGAATTAGGATGAAGAAATGAATGTCCACTTGATTCACTAGGTTATCTTTCAATCATTCACAATTCGGCCCATAAAAAAGGTGCAATACTTTTTATTTTAAGCTTAGCTACTATATATTAAGTTTTCGTGTTATAGGTGAGCTAAAAAAAAATTAATGTTGAAATGTTGTGGATTCAAGCATCGAAGAGGATGTTGTTGGTAACATGAGAATGATTCGTGATGGTGATAACATTTGAAAGCTTGTATAGTATACTGTATATAAAACATTACATTGCATCTGAAGCGTAAAAATATGAAAAAACTAACGTCAGATTGTAACTTGAATCTAAGCATTGAAAGGGTTTTGAGAATGTATGTAAATTTGAATAAATGAAATGAATTATGTACTTCATTAAAAAAAAAAAGTTTAAATGAGATTTAGAATGAAATGTAAATTATGACATAAAAAATTGTAAGTTGACAAAAAAAAATAGATAGGTATATGATATAAAATTTCCTTTTAACTTTGTTAGGAAAATTTTTGTCACATAATATCATTGAGGCCGCTGACCACTTACACCAACCTGATTGAACTCGGTGTTTAACGTCACTGTCTATGTCTCCATCACTCTACATAAATGGTTCTAAATACTTAAACGTGGTTGGCTGCGGAACTTTCTGGTCTTCATTGACAAATTGATCTCTAGGCCAAAGCGAGTAAGAATTCTATTATGCTCTTCAAAGTAGATCTTGAGAAACCATATGACACTATAAACCGGTGCTTCCTTCAATTGGTAATGGAGAAAATGAACTTAAAAAATTGGAGAGATTACATAGGTGGTTGTCTAAAATAGGCCTCTATCTCCATCTTAAATAACGTATCTCCTTAGAAAGAATTTAACCCTGAGAAGAGGGCTTGGCAAGGTGACTCCTTAGCTCTATCCCTTTTCATGCATTATAGCACTGGAATGAATGATAATGGATTCAGCAATTCTCAACAAGGTCTTTTCAAAGATTTAAAGTTTCTTAGAATTGCTCTCGCAAAACCTATACATATATCATATATGATGTTATTTTTGTTGGGATTAGGTGCCTAGCATTGGGGTTAACCTTGCAAGAATGTTATATTGTTTCTTTCTAGTGTCGGGTTTAAAGGCGAATCTAGTCAAAAGTAGCATACTTAGTAACATGTCAGGAATCACATGTGGCTTCAATGGTTGCCTTGTGTGACACCCCGCCCGGCGGCGGAAACACCGGGCTGTCAAGTAAATTGGACATCAATAATACAAAGCACATGGCACACTAAAAGCATATTTTAATATCATTAAAGCAATAATTGTTGTGACATAACTGAGAACTAAATAGCATTAAAATAGAAATAAAAGCCAACAAGTAATAGCGTTTAATTCCGATTTATTATAGGTCCAATAAGCATCCTAAATGTCTCGAAAGTATAAACGTCTCAAAACACCACCTGAAATATGTAAAAATAAAGTTAGCTATTTAAAGCTAGTGATTAAACCACAAATTGAATACATAATAATATAGAAATCCGAGATCATCATAATATGCTGCGCAATCTTACATGCATAGCTATTTCATATCATTCTCGACCATGACACCTTGAACACACATTGAACACATTGAACAACATCATTGTATAGCATCTTGTAATCGTTTGTCATGAGGAACCAACTCATGTTATTAATTAAAGATAACCTTTTTATCAACCGTCACATAACCGTCTCGATATAAGTTATCAATAATTATTTAAGCATCTAAGGGACGTAGCAACATAGCATAGCAACTTGTATCATCGTATAGCAACTTGTAACATAGTAACTTGTAACATTGAAATTGAATGGCCGGGTTTAAATCACCTGTTTTGAAATAAATGCATGTGGGTTTGTCAAACCATTAGCGCTAACATTGTACCGGTGGGATTACTAAGTAACAATACTACTTTAAACTAGCTACCACATAAGGATTGCATCTTGCCGCGAACAAGACTAACACATTTAATGATCTCATTTGAAAAACAAATAGAAAACTGAAAACATTGTATAGTAATCGAACATATTTCAGCCCCAAAATGTAAAAGTAAAAAGGGTAGTGAATTTACTCACCTTGAAATGCAATAGATAACCGAAATAGAAACGCAGCTATAATGAACCGAGGGTTGCCCAAATATTAGTATCACCTAATTAATTGGGAAAAACCCTAACTTAAAAACGAAACAATATTATAGCAACAAGAATCAAAATCAGAAAATCTAGGTTTTCGGATTTGGGATTTAGGGTTTTAGATTATAAATTGGGAATTAGGGTTCTTAAAATACAAATTGAGAATTAGGGTTTTTAAATACGATTTGGGAATTTACATTAAACGTTATTGTATTTTCGTATTGTACATAATTTACAAGAAATCATTTTAGTTTTTCTTAAATAATATTTGTAAATACTTATAACCATGAAAATATTATTATTTGTATACATGTTTTAAATCTTAAAAAAAATGTATTAATTTAATATGTATTTGTATAAGTACTAATAGCATGAAACATTGTTTATAAGTTTTATGCATTTTTAGAAAATATATATAACTTAAATATGTTATTTAGGTTGTTAGAAAATATTGTTTAATGTCTAAATTAGTTAAAAAGTAAAAAATTAAAAAACAGGGACCTGTAGGACTCGAACCTGCGACCTGCAGGTTCAGAACAAACATACAAACCACCAGACATGATGCACCTTTTGTTATTTAATTTGATTTTTAATTCTTTTAACAATTTGTAATAACAACGCCCATTTCAATATAAACCCTAGAATCAAGAACTCCCAAATTGAATTCGAATCAGTTAATCAATCCCCACTTAATCATAGTGCTTTTAATCTACAAGGATTCACGATCATTTTGGTATCTTATACTTACTTGTTTATGTTGTTTTGATACGGATTTGAATGAGGTTAAAACCCGACTGTTCTTGATCAAAATTTGTGATTTTGGATTGAAGTGAGATGAAATTAATGGATTAGACAGTTAAAGGTGGACGATAGGATTAAAATGAGTACAAAAATCACCTTCAATGATGCCCGGAAGCTAGAGAACGACTATGTCGCCGGAGTAAAAGATTATGTCGATCGAATTGGTGATTGCAGAGATGAAATTGGTGTGTTTTTGGTGATTGTGAAGTGAGTCGAATTCTAAGTAAGGATTTGGTATGGTTAATTCGTCAATTACGGGTTTAAATTTGGTAATCGCGATTTTGGGTTTTGTCACAAATTAATTCGAGCCTAAACAGTTGAAATAACGCGTAATAATCATCAACACGGGTTCGAAACATACCGAGAATTAGGGGTGAGCATGAAACCGAAAAAACCGATCCGAAACCGAAAAACCGAAAACCCAAACCCAAAAAACCGAACCCAAATAGAAACCGTGAGTTTTGGGTTTAATTTATAAAAAAACCGAACTTTTGGGTTGGGTTTGGGTTTTGTTAAAAAACCGATCCATAAAAACCGAACCGACCCAATAATGTTTATGTATATGCTAAATTTCATATATGTAAGACCCATGACCTATGTTATGTAAAAGCCTATATTGTAATACATTATTATATGATCATATTACATTTTATCTATGATTTATTGGTGGTTTTTTGTCGAAGCAAAATGACATTCAAAATTTTGTTTATAGTTATTGTTTCCTGAGTAAATTTTCTTTTGAAATGTAGTTGATTTTAGATGTTTAAATTTATGGAAACATAAATTTAAACTTTAGTATTATAACATGTTTTCTTGAATTATTAAGAGTTATGTTTATAACTTGTATTTAGTACTAAAAAATAATAAATTTAAAGCCAAGTTGAAAAAACCGAAAAAACCGAACCCAAACCCAAACCCAAACCCAGTCCGCAAACCCAAAACCCAAAACCGAAAAACCCAAAATCCATGGGTTTTAAAAATACAAAAACCGACTTTTTGGGTTTGGGTTCGGATTGAGTCAAAAACCGACCCAAACCGACCCATGCACACCCCTACCGAGAATAGTTTAGGGGTGATTTTAGAAGGTTCGATTGATTGGAAAAAGTCAAAAACACGCGTAAACGGTTCGCCGGAAGTTGGCCGGAGTTGCGCCGGTGTGGCCACCGGTTTTACGGGATTGAAAAGGTTGGGGGGTTGGGTTTAAAACATTTACATGTTCAGTCGTTGTGGTTTAATTATTATTCTTTAGATTGAATAACTTTTAATATAAGTTTTCAAAATTTACAGTTTTGACCCAAAGTTAGTTTCATAAATTATATTAACTAACTTATCTTAACTAAATAAATTGTAACGCTTGTAGAAGTGACGTTTTTATCACTTTAGTTCGTTTATGACGTTAAGAGACTATTGTCAGGCTTAGGAGCGGTTTTGTGTAACAATTTTTATAAAATCTCTTTTATAAACTATATACATATATATATGTATTTTTTTTATTATTATTACAAGTGGTACTTATTTGATACACGTAGGTATTTCACGACATAAAAGAAAGATCGATTAATTAAGACGAAAGATAACGTAAAATCCAACACCTTATGATAATTATGGCACACGT
This sequence comes from Tagetes erecta, assembly GCA_030867185.1. Classification (NCBI taxonomy): domain Eukaryota; kingdom Viridiplantae; phylum Streptophyta; class Magnoliopsida; order Asterales; family Asteraceae; genus Tagetes; species Tagetes erecta. The sequence goes on along the minus strand of CM061492.1, from coordinate 10,675,147 downwards.
TACATCTTTTTGAACTTAAATACGATTACAAGTAAAAGATCAATAATTTCGGGTTCGGGTCGGGCATTCGGATTCGGGTTCGGGGCAGATGTCACACCTGTTAGGTGTAAGGTTAGTTGGTTCCCTCCCTTTGTCTGCTTGAGGATGAAAGTCAGTGCAAATATGAACAAAATATCATCATGGTAGCATGTAGGCTTGATTAGAACCTTTCAATTGAACCTTTCAAATTAAAAGGTTAACTATATATTTCCTTTGGTGGAAGGCTGACACTTATTAAGTCAGTGTTCGAAAGCCTTCCTTATACTATGCGCATGTCCTTATACATGGCCTCACCAAAGGTGAGAAACAAGCTTGAAAACACCTGGATGAGATTAGAACAATCAAAACTTAAGACATTGTCGAGCCCAAAATATTTTCTAAGATGAAAAACTCATCAAATATCTCAGAACAACATTGAATGCATCCAGCTCATGGCAACATGAACAACTGTTACTCACTTACTCGTCATAAAGGACACAAGAGGTGTCGCTATGACCAAGCTCGAGTGTGAGAGTAGGTATGCATTTAAGGAAGGTTGATTAAAATCAAATAAAGTGAGGTGATATTTTATGTGGTCTCCTTAAGGAAAATGTCTCCTTTTATACCTAAAATCGGATTTTAAGTTTTTTTTATTCCATTTGTGAGTCTTCCCATGTTCTAGTGACAATTTTCAGGTTTCTTGTGATAACTGCGGGCATGACCTACTCACTAATGTAAATTTATAAATTTATTATAAGCTTATGCTTTAGGACTCAAAAGTACAAAAATATTTAGACCACAATTTAAATAAGGGTTATTAGATTTTAATAATCCGAACTTTTGTATATTGGCCGATATTAATCCCAACTTAAAAAATTCCCTGTGGTAATCCCAACTTGTAACTTATTTTCCTACAATAATCCTCCGTTAAAATTAACTTAACGCCGTTAATTTTTTTTCGAATTTTTGACCGATGTTTTAGGGCTTTTGATCGGGAGGACGATACGAATCTATTGACGCAAAATTTATCTTGAGCCGATACTCCAAACGAAGAAATTTTAACATCCGATTTAAGCACCGTTAGGTTTAAAGACCCGATTTAAGACCGTTTGGTTGTTTGGAGCATCGACTCAAGGTAAGTTTTACATCAATAGATTTGTATCGTCCTCCCGATCAAAAGCCCTTAACATCGGTCAGAAATTCGAAAAAAAGTTAACAGCGTTAAGTTAAATTTAATGGAGGATCAATGTAGGAAAATAAGTTACAAGTTGGGATTGCCACAGGGAATTTTTTAAGTTGGGATTAATATCGGCCAATATACAAAAGTTCGGATTATTAAAATCCAATAACCCTTTAAATAAAGACTTTTTACATTATCTTGATATATTAATTTTACTTTGATATGTTCTGAAGTCTTAACAAAGGGATATATATGCGGTGAAGTGGTCTTCGATTTACTTTGTGGTTTCCAGGAACTTTGTTCGAATCCCCTGATCGATCTGATCTTCTTTACTTTTTTGCAATTTTGATTTTGATATTAATTTATTCATGTTTTTTTAATTCTTTTGACATGTTTTAAATTTTTTACATGCACATGTTGCCTATGCTTTTGATACATGCACCTTTTTATTGTTGTACAAACTATATTATTTTGACATAACTTTTTATTTCTTGCATGTTCTTTTTTGATTATTTTGATGCACTACTTTTATTTTTTCTTGACACACGTACTTTTTCTTTTCTTTGTAAGTTTTTTATTCTTTAACAAAACGTTTTATGCTTGCTTCTTCTTTCTTTCAGCCATTTTTTCCCATGTTTAATTTCATTTATTTTTTTACACTTCTTCATGTTTTTCTGTTTTAGATAACCAACTTTATAAGAAAGCTAGCTAGTTTATAAATTATATAAGTTTATTCTTAATTTTTTTCACGTCAAATAGCAGTCGAAAGTACGAATTGAACTCCAAAAAATTAGAGAATGATCCCTAGCCTCGGGTTTTATGTCACTACTAAAAAATAACCTATTGCAACCTTTTTATAACTTTTTTGCAACCTTTTTTTTCAAAACAGTTGCATTAGAAGAAGTTGCATTAGATCTAATGCAACTTTTTTGTTGCCTATTGCAACTCTTTTTTAAAGAATTGCATTTAAAAAAATGTTGCATTTGAAAAAAAACTGCATTATGTAAAAAAACAGTTGCATTATGTAATAAAAAAGTTGCAATAGATCTAATGCAACTTTTTTTTACCAAAAAAAGTTACAATAGCCTTATTTTCTTGTAGTGTGTGTTAGTCCCTTACCATGGATTTAAATAGTTACAACTTAGCCGTGGATCGATTTTATAAAATTGTTCTACATGAATCAAATATATCCTCCTTAATTACTTACAAAAATAGAAGTTCTATAAAACCGAAGTCATTAATAGCTCATAATTTATTTATTTATTTTATTACACATGGTTGTAAGTTGTAAGTATTTAAATCTTATGATCATGTCATTTGTAGTTTTTTGTAGACTTTTCTAACGTTTTAAACCTAAATTTGCAACAGTCAATTGACAATTTGACATGCAACTATACATTTATGGATTAAATACAAGGCCGTCTTTTGCTGACCGACACAACAAAACTTTTAACAAAATGTCAACTACCACGTTCTCTCTATAACTTTCTATATATATACATACACGTACATAACCTAGCTACCATATCTTCTCCATTAATTTTCATCTTCATCATATCCTCTTAATTAGTTAATCACTATGGGTAATGCAATGACTTCTTGTTGTTTAACAAGTCAAGAAATTTTGTTCGTTAAGTTAATTTACTGGGAAGGAAACATAAGAACCCTAACGGGAAAAACATGGATAGCGGGAGAAATCATGATGGAGTCTCCGGACCGCATGGTTTGCAACGCGGATTGTTTCTTCATAGGACACACCATCCCCGCCTTAGCCATTGATGATCCGCTCAAGCCGGGTGAAACCTACTTCGTTCTCCCACTAGACATCTTTTCATCAAAGACCCTCTCAGCTTCTTCAATATCAGCTTTGGTGAGTTATGACAAGACGTCTAAACACGCCCCGGTTAACTTCAAAGGGTGCCCTTTTGAGTACTTAAAGGGGTCAAACGGGCACGTTTTGATCAAAGTGTCACCAGAGTTTATGGGTGGAATTATTACCAGAAGAGGTAGAGGTGCAGCTGGTGTTTATAATGATAATGATGATGATGATAATGTAACAATAAATGGGTTTTTGTGTAGCACACCGGAGTTGAAGAAAGTGTATCAAGAGTTGGTTGGGTCCAAGGATCAAACGTGGTCACCTAAGCTTGAGACGATATCAGAACATAACAAGATCATTAGGTTTTCTCCTTATAGATTCATAGGGAAGGAATATTATTGGAAAGATCATGAAGATCGAAGCTAGCTAGCTAGGTGATCGATCGACAAAAAATAATTATGTGTTTAATTATTAACTATTTAGTTGAATTATATCAGTGTTTACATGATTAATTTGCATTAACTGTATAATTATTTGATTATTTGATGTATATAGTGGCATTTCGTGTATTGAAAACTTGATGTAACAAGAATACCTAATGACTATTTATTAATACTCATTCTTATATATTGCCGTTGTTTAAAATAATTGATCCCTTCTATACTACTTTTATTTGGGGTATTACATGGATACCTGAATTCAAGTTCGAGATTATTTTACATGGTTTGATTAAAGGTTTTCATTATGGTTTTTTCATGGATCTGTTAGTTGAAGAGTCTTCGATTTCGATTAACTTGGTAAAAAGGTTGGGGTGAACCTTTATTATTGAGAGTCTCAAACGTGCCGCTCTTAAGCGTCCACTAGATTAGGGCTGACCAGCGCTTCAAATTCGATCAAATCTTGCATTTCGTTTTAATATAACGGTTATTCCATTGTGCCAACAACTGTTAAAAAAGAATTTATTGTTATTTTCATATTTTTTTAGGAAGATTAAAAAGATTTGTAAGAGAACTTCAAGATACATCAACTAACTAATTATTTCAAATCGTAAAGTCGGGATTCTTACGTGAAGACCGGTTGTCAAGGCACATGATCGATGAATTAAGAACAACTTTATTATTGTAAGAGAAAACTCACTCAAAAACTCGTTACTATAACTATCTATTGTTTGTCTATACCAAAGCATCTACCCAAGCCTTATATTTATAGTTCTAACCTACACGTGGTAGACTATAATACAAATAGTTAAATCATAATAATTAATTAATTCCTAAATATTAGGGATTTGACCGAACTAGTCGTATCTGATTCAAACTCTACCAACATGTAGATTTGGTTTAAGAAATTAACTCCAACAATTACCCCCTTAATTTCTGAACCAAATTAAGCATACACTTAGCTCCAACCTTGTTTCGTTGATCTCGATTCTTCATGAGCTTTCTTTGATCTTGATTCATCTTATCGGTAACTGTGACTCGATTACCCCCTTGATTAACTCCAAGCGGGTCCTTGAATTCTAGATCTTTGACAACTCCTTAAAGAAACATAATTGACTTCTAAAACGCGATTGGAATGCGATCCAAGTTCATGATTGTATTCCTTAAACTTTGCTAATCTAAATTTGCGACAAAAAACGACTTTATGGTATCGATTCTTTGGCTTTGGTTCGTGGGTTCCCGGAATTGATAAACAAGATCAGCTGCGGCTACATGAAGCAATTGCACGACGTCCCTAGTTAGATCTCCTTTGATGTCTTCTATTGATTGCCCATAGATCTCACTTGGTTGACTTCATTCGGCCTTAGATCTCTCCTTGGCAAAAGCGATCAGCCCTAGATCTCTTCAAGACGATGACAAGCTTCCTTGCAGCGGCTAGATCTTGTATCAATCCCGGGTACCTAGAACTTGGTTCTTGATTCAACCAAGCTCTGATACCACTTCAAGGCACATGATCGATGAACTAAGAACAATTTTATTATTACAAGAGAAAACTCACTCAAAAGCTCGTTACAATAACTCTCTATTGTTTGTCCATACCAAAACCTCTACTCAAGCCTTATATTTATGGTTCTAAATTACACGTGTTAAACTATAATACAAATAGCTAAATCATACTTAATGAATTCCTAAATATTACAGATTTGACCGAACTAGTCGTATCCTATTCAAAGTCTACCAACTTGTAGATTTGGCTTAGAAAATTAACTTTAACAGGTTATAATACAATGGAACCAATAAATTCGTTGTACGATAAGGTCAAATCAAAGAGGTCGTTACTTTCACCTTGTTTGTATGACAAAGCCACCTAATTAACTCGTCACAACCCACAACGGGTCGTTTGAATACATGAAAAACAACCGTTTGAAGTGTTTAGAGTTTTGGGATGATATCACTAGCTACCTGACCGTTTGCGTGTATATCTAAACGACCGTTTCAAACCAGAGCTAGAGTCACGTTTGTCACGATAAAATATAAATGACCGGTTGAATAAAATAGGAGTAACTAACACTGAAATCAATACCCTTGTAGTTGTTTATTCTTTGACGCCAGATTTGATAAGTTTGTATTAAAACATTTGAATAATTAACACAACGAATATGGCAACTATGACATCTATAATCGTACAATGGCCCGAAGGTTTCTCGTGGGTGTACGTATATGGTTTTTAAGGACCAGAAAGTTGAGATTCTTCAACTCTAGCATGCTTTCAAATTTTGGTTTGTACAAATGATAATGGTATATTGATTTTCTCTGGTTTCAACTATCACCTTTTTTATTGACTGAAGAGTTAATGCATCGTGTTCGCTCAAAGAAAATAATTTTATAACTCTACGGTTATATACTACAAGCATTGTTTTTAACTCACATTCGATGATTTCAAGGTCAAAAAATACAACCCGCATTCTCCATTTGCTAGTCGTTTGTAATAGCTAATGGAAAAACAATCTATGAATTTTTAAAAAAGACAATTTTTCTATGAAGTGAATCTCAACTACATTACCATTTCATCTGGTTCAATAAATATGACTATTTGATAGCTGATATGGATGTGGTGACCGGTGAATATATGTTTGTTACAAGGCTTCCTAAGTAGAGGTGCATAAATCGGTTAATTTCAGTTAACTGGTTATTTAATACCCTAACCAATTATTTTCGGTTATCGAGAAAATCGATTATTCGCTTTAGCCAGTTCGGTTAATAACCGGTTTTTTTTCAATATTTTCGGTTATTTTACTTTAACCGGTTCGGTTAATTAACCGGTTTTTCCTAATATTTTATTTTTTTTCAGGTTTTTTCCCGGTTAACCTGTGGATCGGTTAAAATTCGATTTTAAAAAAACCGATTAATAACCAGTTATTCATAAAAAATCTCTAATCGGTTAAGACCTTCAGTTAAAAAAATACCCTAACTAGTTATTCCTCAATCGATTAATAACCGGTTATTTTGTGCACCTCTATTCCTAAGTGGTTGCATTTTTCCAAACGGTTCGTATCGATCCATTTTTGACATCACACGGAAATATGTAACAATGCATAATGCATTTGTAAACTTCATAACTTCTAAAGATTGTTCATGACATGAATTTTGTATTGTTTATTTCTCTCGGTCAAGTTTTGAGGTGAATTGATCCTTCCATGCTAACTTGGAGCTTACAGTCAGGTGATGTATCTATATCTTGATTCTCATTTAGTTTTACCTTACGTCCTTACGACTTACGAGTAAATTGAATGGTGAATCTACATCTCAATCTTAGTATGTAGAAGTTTGAAATCACGAACTAATACTAACAACAAAAGTTCCAAAATTTTGGGAGATCTCAAGTTCAAACATAAGCAATTATAGTTTGTCGTTCTAAAAGAAAGACAGAACTCATTCAGACATTATTAACCAATTAACACCCGGCTAAAACTCTAGCCAACCAATCAACAAAGAAACTACAATGTTCCACTTTACGAGTAGAATCGAGTAAACTAGTTTGATAGACAACACCAAATGGAGGACTACAACCCAATGAGGCAATGATCATGCACTAGTGCCCCTACCATATTGGATTGTTTTTTCTTTATGGATTTGGTTAAAAACGATACAAATAAAAGAAAATAAACCTCAAATGAAAGCCAACAGGCATCAATGCATCAATAACATATAGTCTATCAATAACAATTAAGCAACACTCGTCAAAAAAGCTTAACATGAACTTCAAAAAAACATCAAAATCTTACTTTGTTATAATTAACGATATGATTTCTGGAACCTAGCACGAGCACCACGACCACCAAATTTCTTAGGCTCACATCGTCTCGGATCCGCAACAAGCAAAGTTCGATCATACCTCACAAGCACATCCTTAATCTCCTTTTTCTGTTCTTCATCAACAAACTTCTGGTAATAAGCAACAAGTGCTTTCGAAATACTCTGTCGAATAGCATATATCTGAGAAGTATGTCCTCCCCCTTTCACACGGATCCTCATATCAACTCCAGCAAATTTTGATCGCCCGATTAGAAGGATTGGTTCCAATGCTTTGGTGCGAAGGATTTCAGGCTGTAACAGTTCGATTGGTGCACCGTTTACCTTGATGAGGCCTCGCCCGGCCTTGCAGTGTGTTACGGCCACTGCGGTTTTTTTCCGACCGAAACATTGGACGGAGTTTGGTGGTGATGCAGCCATGATTGCTGTACAAACCCTAATTCGGTGATCAAGGAGGTGGTGGTGAATTGGGAATGAGAGGGTTTGTTTAAGGGTTTTTCAAAGTGTTTTTTGGGATTAGTTTACATGGCCCATTAATTCTAGCCCATTTAGAATTTGTTTCAGGCCATCCGCAACGTGTACATGGTTTTTGTGGGCAGGAGTTGAGCCCTTTTGGTGGGCAGCGACGTGACGTTGAGGCCTGAGGGTGAGCCCTTAGGCTTAGCGAAATGTGTTATTCATGGAGGGGGAGATGAGACACATTTAATTAATTTTTACATATTTTCCCTTCCTAAGTCCATCAATTACATATTTACCCAAGCCTAAAATTTAATTACATATATCCCCTTTGACATAATAAATTACTCATTTACCCCTTCTTTTACACAAACCATAAGAAAATATAAAAATATATTTATGAAAATCATTAAGGGTAAAATAGTAAATCAAAGATTATTTTAAAGAAATTGGGTAAATATGTAATATATATGGTTTAGGAAGGGGAAATATGTAATTGAATTTAAGGAGTGGGTAAATACGTAATAAATGATCTTAAGAAGGGGATATATGTAAATGCCCCTTTAATTAAATATTGATTTTTTTAAATATAAAGGTGGTTTGTGGGAAATATGGTGATAGGGTATATTTAATTGCGGGAAGAATGAGTAAATTTAGTGGAAAAAGGATGTGTCATGCTAATTAGATTGATTCTTGGATGAATGGTTTTTTATCGTTGCAGGCAATCTAAGTAGTTTAATTAAGAGTCAACTCCAAAATGTAGTCTTGTAGTTTACACACATTAGCACTCTGAAATCTCGCTTGAATATTTAAACCTTTTACAATCCTAGTTTACACACATTAGCATTATGGAGACGGTGGAGGGTCACGGTCCTCTACTTTTTCCGTCCGAAGTGTTAGTTTGTTGGTCGGTAGTTGATTTTATATATATATATATATATATATATTGGATTTGGCTCCCCTAAAACAAAAGCGTTTTAAGATTTGGCCCCCTAGCCTTCAAATTCTAGCTTCATCACTAGTAACTATGTTTTCTAAAGTGGGTCATTTGCATTCCCGATTAATATGACTAGTTGTAAAGGTAAAATAGAGTATTTTTCATATCTCAAATTCAAGCATTTTTCATATCTCAAATTCAAGCAGAAGATCTCTCAGTCAATTTGTTCATCATAGACCATCATCACCGTTCCATCTAGAGGAACGATGAAAATATAGATGCACAAACCTAGCCTCTTGAACTGTAGGACACTCAAACTAATATTTTGCCTAAAGCCCTAAAATGGTCTAACGTTAAAAAACACTTAACACGCGCAACTTTATTGGATTTCAAACTAATGTTTTATGCTTTTAATCGAGATAAGTTTTACACAAATGCTTTTGTATCCTCATTTAGATCAAAGTCACTAAAACATCAGTCTGATATTCGGATCACGGAGTTATATTTGTTTCAGCATAGGTCTAATGAGAAAAATTAAAATAGTATAAAAGTTATCACTAGTGACAAGAAATTTTCGAAACTAAGATTATTAACACTGCCAGTAATAAACCGTAAGATTATTTAAATATAATTTTCCTTAAAATAATCCAAAGACAAAAATCCATCCATCAAATGAGTTAACCAAGTTACCCAAATAAATTGTCATATTCTTGTTCTAACTTGATATCAATTCCAAAACAAATCTTAGTTCGGAACGATTATATAACTAGCATTTGATATAAACTCACTTTAAAAAAGTGTATTTAAGAAAAGATTTGGATTAACCCAAATACTCAAACAGTTCAATGGATCCACTATTCAACATACATACCGACTTCATGTTTAGCATAGTCGCATGATTCTTCTGCCGACCAGACCTCATAAAAAATAAAATAGATGCTTTAATAAAATCACGTTTTATGATACAGTTTTCACACGTGAAATATGATGCTCAAATCTAAGTGGATAAAACAGGATCTTTCATACATATATGTCCTTTTCAACCCCCATCACTTTCCCATCTCTTTGTTTATTAGTTGAATTTTATTTTCTGTTTTTATTGAACTTTTCCGATACAAACGATAGTCATGATTAAGAAAATAAATTCTAATAATACTAATGTCACATTGAAATTTCCTAAGGTTTTTAAATTTTAAATGATACTTAATTTCTAGTAAAATCAATAAATAAAATCGGGTTGTTGTAAATTATAACTTTTAAAGAACTAATAGAAAGTTCATTTTACACACACGATGGGCTTTTTCTAACGCCACGTTTTTTTTAGTTCGTTACGAGACTTGAACCCAATCATAACTTTTTTTTCCTATAAAATCGCTATTTTTTCCAATGTTTAGGCACCGATTTAGGAGTTAGTCTTTGTTGTAGGCTATAACACCTTAGGCAAATCTCACATCGGCCGTAGGCAGGAGAGATCTGGATTTATAAGGGATGTCCGACCTCAAATACCAACAACGCGTTTTGGGGCTTAATGCTAGTGGATGAGTGGAAAACTCCACATTTAAGCATGCTCGGATGACAGCAATCTCAGGATGGGTGACCATCCTGGGAAGATTTCACACGGGCAACCAAATGTAAATCCGTGAGCTCTAATGTAGCAAAGCGGGCAATATTGGTGGTATGAAGGGCTGGATATTACATAGGCGGTTGCGATTTTAGGTTGCAGATGGGCTATCGTACGTAGGAAGAGCTTCGGAGCAAACGAATATAGGGTGACAGCCTAAGAGGTGAAAATGGCGGTTCGAAGAGTGCGATATTGTTCACGTTGAAGACACAACAATCGACTTTAAAAAAATGTGCAGCCCTCAGGACGAACCATGCCTCGACTCAATAGATGCATGATTCGATACGAACCTTTGATTCAAATTAAAGTTTTCTTTTTCATTTCTAATGCTAAATGGCTCTAATTACATTTCAATTGTTTTTCAAACAAAAAATATGGCTTCATTACATGTTTTCACCAATCAATGGGTCAAAGTATCACGGGATTATGATCAAACACTATAAATAGTTCCACTAAGAGTTGAATCAGAAGAATGATCCATATTAAAATCCATCATAATCCTCATCCATTCATCAACATCTTCATCCCTAACCGCTTCCACAAAATCATTTTCCACAACCGGTTTCTTCTCCATCGCAACAGTCGTTTTTCCGCCTAATTCCGGTTTCCTTAGACTGTTATTTTCCGGCTTCTTTCTTGACAAACTTACTCTTTTTACGGGCAGCTGATTAGTTTCCGAAAACGACGTATTCGTGTAATCCGTAAACAAGAAATTGAGCTTGGCTCTAGGTCCCCTGAACTCAATCGCGGCTCTATCGTAAGCACGCGCAGCCGCCTCCGCAGTCTCAAATGTCCCTAACCAAACCCGAGCGGCTTTACGTGGATCCCGTATCTCTGCTGCCCATTTCCCCCATGGCCGCTGCCTCACTCCTCGGTAATTCTTTTTCTTCTTCTTTGTAATCGAACCACCGACACCACCACTACCAGCATTATACGTCAATGTCATATCACCACCTACACCCACACCATGCAAATTCATATCATCATGAAAATAGTTACACCCCAAACACCCGCTCACTTTGCAAATGGGACAAGGGTCAGAAACAGAGACCGGTACGGAAACAGAGGTTGATGTGGTGGTGCTGTATTTAACCGGAGCTAATAACCTCTGATCATATCGGTTTTGATGATCAATGTTGTTTGAATTTGAAGATCCAGATATGACATTTTTCAAAGCATTAACCATTACTGAAAATTCTTCATCGTTGGTGAGTCGCCATGGTGGTTGTTGTGGCATCAACGACGGGGTGGTTGCTTCTTGAAGGTGCGTGTTTATCGTTGTTGTGTGCATGTTTTTTAGAGAGAGAAAGTAAAAGTATAAGTTGTTTTGGATTAAGGATTTGAGATTGAAAGAGGGAAGTCAAAGGGTATATATATGAAGCGGTGTCGACGTGGATGCCAACTCAGACGCTGTTGGTACACGGATTTGAATGCAATATATGTTAAAAGACGCACGTGGTAATTGAGAACGGTGCTTTTTGTGAGTGAGGTGATGAGGTGGCAGTAAGGATTGTGTTCACACGCGGTTATTGGATTTATCATTTATTCGTGACGGTATGTATATATCATATCTTTTTTGCTTTTCAAAATATTATACGGGTCAGCATCACAAGCCACTATGCATATTTCTGAAAGGTAATATCGGTAAGACGATTTTGTATACTTCAGTTTAAGGCTTTAAAGCAATCCGTCCAAATCATAGATGCATATCTCTCATGATTAAGACGATTTTGTAAAAGTTCAAACAGGTCATAGAAATTATGATTTGTAACACTTCTTTAAAATTAGAAGTAAAAGTAATATCGGTAATGTCTTTCTAGTTAAAGTTCAATTTTTGTTTAAATATTTATAGCTTTTACATACAACATTTTTATTTTTAAATAAATTACAACATAAAAACTAACGTTTTTAATCTTTAAAGAGCGCGTATAGTATTGATATAAATAAATAAATAAATAAAATCACTTTTTTGCCTAATTGTGTATTCTGTCAGGCCATTTGTATGATATTTTCAAACTGAGGAAAATTAGACAATGACCCGATGAAGATTACACGATGACACAATGTGTACTAGAGTAAAACAGCTAGTTATGTTTTACATGTTATAACAAAAATAACACAATAACAGTGAAAACTTCATAACAAATAGATTTATTGGGTTTTTACATTTTTTAAAACGACGGTTGGTGCAACGGCCTATGACCGAAGCACTCAGAGGTGCAAAGACCGAGAAATTTTTATTGTGTATTTACATGTTAGACAACACAATGACACAATATATCCATTTGTGTTTATATGTTACACTTGAACATCTCACAACCCAACCCAAAGCTAAACAATTAAAACAAAATAACATAATGACAGTAATGAACTCGTAACAAAATGGAACTATTGTGTTTTTACATGTTATCTTACACAATATATAACACAATATATACATTTGTCTGTTATATGTTAAAGTCAAATATCTCACAATCCAAGACTAAACAATTCGAACAAAATAACACAACTTCAGTGAGGAGCATGGGCAGATAAAAAAATTTTGTACGGGTGCCAAAATTAGATTTAATAAAATTATTTGTCGGCTTGATGGGTTGGGTCGATGATAAAATTTATCAAACGCATTTGCCTTGTATATGTTTTCTTCTTTTTGAAAACGTTTGTGACATACACTTCATTGGTAAAAGACTTGAGTGTGATTTGTGTTTTGAGTTCTGACCTCCCACATGCCCCTTAAATAAAATAACTATGTCCTCGGTTAAAATAAATGCGCCCTAGTGGTGAGTAACTTTTTACGAAAATGATTTTATTGAGTTTTTGTATTTTTACATGTTCAATAAATCCATGTAATAATAACACATTATCCTTTGAGTGAAAAATTTTTCTGGAGTTACTTACGATTTTTAGATTTGATTATAGCAAATTAAACATTTGCGGTTTATTTTCTGATTATTTAAAGACCTTTTCTAAGTGACATAAACATACGTTGTTTGTTGAATTGTTTCAATAAAAAAATCAGTAACACTGTTGCGCACGTGCCAATTAAGTCGCAGATAAAAACAAGAAGATTTTTGTTTGTAACATATGGTTCACTGTTACAAATATAACTTTTATTTTATTTTTCGTCCACTTGTGACAAACTACAATAATTAAAATACGGAAGCTATTTTAAGTATCAATGGATGTGATTTTTGTTGTATCGTGGCTCCGTTTCTGCCACTTGCTTCCACAACTATCACATTCGCAATCATCTTACTCTTATGATTGTAGACCATAGCTATCAATTGTCCTCGTAAAGTTTTGATACCGCATAAACTTTTTTTGATTCTTCTTTTTAACATTTATCAACTTCGTCCGTTTCTCTTTTTTATTAACTTTTAATCATTACTCAGGTATGAGCTTTCGCTATCTTTGTGTTTGACTATAGATAAGTATTAAACACGGCACTTTGAAATGTCCTCAAACACTCTTCAGATCAATAGGTCAGAATTGTACACGTGTCGTAACTCCTAACATGGTTGCGACGCTCGTGTTGGTGTACCTTGTTAAATGTGTCGTACTCTTTTCTGACATTTTGTCATAGACTAATCCATTCGTGTTGTTGTTAGGTCATGGTCGTTTGAACTTTTTTGCTACTTATATTCCAAAAGTCATTCGAACTTCGTTTCGAACACATATAGATGGGCCTATAATTTTGGACATGACTTTCATTTAATTTTAATTTTAAACATCGAACAATAGTCATTTGAACCTTGTTCCAGTTAACATGGGTGTTCCACCTATATTATTGGATGTTCGAACATTTATTTTATTTATAGATTTTAAACATGAGAATAAAAGTCATTCGATCCTCGTTCCAACTCGGGCTTCTCGCTCATATTTTTCGTTGTTCAGACCTCATTCAAACATGGATGTCCCGTCTATATTTTTAGACGTGTGCACTTTCAATTTCTTTTAAATATTTAAACATAAAAAGTATAAGCTTGTTCCAGCATAGGTATCCCGCCCGTATATTTAGATGTTCGCACTTTTCTTTTCTTTTTTAATGATAAAACTTTAAAACTCATTCCAACATAGGTGCCCTGTTCGTATTTTTAGATGTTCTCGTTTTTTTATGTTAATAATAAAACTTTCAAACTTATTCCAACATGGATGTCCCGTCAGTATTTTTAAACGTTCGTGTTTATCATTTACGGTTAGTAATATGCTTTAACAAAAAGATTCATGAGAAGAAAGTAAAAGAATAAAACTTTTGAACATATCAAAATATCTTCTAAAGGATACGTAAGACAACATTTGGTTTTGAAATTCACGTAAGGTGTGACGCTTAGAATTTCTTTATATTAGAAATACACAAGTTCGAACAACTCTATATAAGTGCGAACGACTATCGTGTCAAAGAAAGGTGAACGCCCAATACTATAGGTGGACGTCCATGTTAGAATGAGTTTTGAAAGTTTTATTATTAAAACAAAAGAAAAGTGCGAACGTCTAAAGTTACAGACAGGGCATCTATGTTTGGAACAGACATCGAAGTTTTACTATTACAAAGAAGAAAAGTGATTTGGAATGCGTTTTGAAGTTTTATAAATAAAAAGAAGGAAAAGTGCGAATGTACAAAAATACGGACGGAACGTCTGTGTTGGAATGGGTTTTGAAGTTTTATTATAAAAAAATACGAACGTCCAAAATTACAATGGGCACCAAAGTTGGAAGAGATTTCGAAGTTTTATTATTAGAAAAAATAAAATTGTGAGGGTCCAAAAATAAGGGCGGAGCGCCATTATTAAATGAGATTCGAACAACCAAAAATATAGGCGGGACTTCCGTGTTAGAACGTAGTTCGTACAACTTTTGTTTTCATGATTAAAACTTATAAATATAATAATATAGGTAATGCGCTTGTGTTAAAATAAGGGTCGAACGACTACTATTTACTGTTCGAAAATTAGCATTAAATAAAAAGTACACACGTCCAAACTATAGGCAGGACACTCGTGTTCAAAAATGGTCCGAATGACCTTTGGAAATTAGGTTCAAATTAAAAAAAACTTTGAATGACTGTGACATAGCAGCAACACTGACAGAACCACCCGTGACATGATATTAGAATAGATTTGTGGCATATGTAGCGAGATACATGATATATCAACACGGGCATCCTTAAAATGTTAAAATACTTGTAGAGATATGACCTTTCAATATGGTAAACTTATCTTTGACATTTTTATTTTCCACGTTAAAGGCAAGCATACTACATACTACATTATTTTGTTTCTCGTATTTGAAAATTTTAAAACTCAAGTATTATTTCTTCTGAATATCAATAAAATGTATTAATAGCCTTTGACGGGGTTGAAAATGCAATAAGGCAGTGTGTGTAGTGTGTACACACATATTTATCCATATAATAATAGATATCATATTGGCTTTTGGAGGTCAAAGGTGGAACGGGTGATATTTTTGTTGTCAAATAATTAATGATGTTTATAGTCAAAATCCAAAAAGAGAAAAATTGGACCAAGCTAATTGACTCTACGGAATGTCCACGGTTTTGACTTTTGGGTTCTGACTTATCCATTTCCATCTTACTAAAATCTTAAAATAAAAGTAAAGAAAAGTAAAAGAAATAGTGAGTCGACATACTACAATTAAAATTACAAGTAACGACTTTGTTCGTTTAATGAAAGTTGATAGCTTAAAAAAATGTGTTTATCGTATGAATCTAACATTTTTTTTACTTGTTACATCTTTTTTCTTAAAGTTTTGATAATAGTAAACTGCAGTTTTGGTCCCTGTGTGTTGATATTATTAACGGTTTCAGTCTCGCCTTAACTGTTTTGGTCCTTGTGTTTTTATTTCCTAACAAAAATGGCCGCGAACACTAACTCCATACAATTTTCCGTTAAATCTCACAAACGCGTCCGACATATGAGGCGTAAAAACATCATTTCCCCCTCTTTTATCTAGGTCATCGTGTATGGTAACATTTTTATTCGGTTTTCTCTCAAAAAGAGGGAGAAATGTCATTTTTTTATTTCGCATGTAAGGGAGAGTTAGCGGAAAATTGGATAGTGTTAGTGTTGGGGACTATTTCTGTTAGAAAATAAAAACACAAGGATCAAAACTGTTAAGATGAGACTGAAACTTAATGATATCAAAAAACAGACCAAAACTACAGTTTACTCTTTTAATAAAATACAATTTCAAACTTTTTATTTTACAAAAGTACTTTTTAATTAAGATTTCATTCCTTATAATGTATACCATTGGATTTAGTTGGTGAGTATCGACTACGAGAATTCGAAAAACCGAAAATAACTGGAAACAAATCACTTCTGTAATCGAAAAACTAAACCGAATTTTAAGTACACTCATGAATATCCTTAAAATCAACATTTGGGTAAAACAAATATAACAAGGTTACAATTTTATTTGTACTTTATATTCTTGTTTAACAAGGGTATATTAGTCATTTAAGATAAAACTAACAGGAAAAAAAAGGGTTATTGGATTTAATCACCTTCAACTATTGGTTATTGGCCGCTGTCACCCTCAAGTATCATTTTGGCCAATATCACTCCCAACTAAACACTTTGGTGTCCGTATCACCAAAAGTCAACCAATTCAAGTCACTTTTGGTTAACTTTTGATTATTTTTTGGTTAGCTTTTGGTGTTACGGACACCGTATCATCAAAACTTAACCAATTCAAGTCACTTTTGGTTAATTTTTGGTTAATTTTTGTTAAATTTTGGTGATACAGACACCAAAGTGTTTAGTTGGGAGTGATATTGGCCAAAGTGATACTTGAGGGTGACAGCGGCTAATAACCAATAGTTGAAGGTGATTAAATCCAATAACCCAAAAAAAAACTTAACCCGTTAACTATCTGGACACAAATAGAAGAAAAGTTGAAAAGTCAAGGTACAAGTAACGAATTTAAACTTTAGATTTCATACGGTTCTTTTGAACATAACACATATATACAAAATGTATTTTACTCTAGTAGTAATTTAACCAAGTAACATCAACGAGTAGAGGTGCACAAATCGGTTAATTTCGGTTAACCGGTTATTTAATACCCTACCCGGTTATTTTCGGTTATTGAGAAAATCGGTTATTCGCTTTAACCAGTTCGGTTAATAACCGGTTTTTTTTCAAAATTTTCGGTTATTTTACTTTAACCGGTTCGGTTAATTAACCGGTTTTTCTAATATTTTATTATTATTTTCGGGTTTTTTTCCGGTTAACCTGTGGATCGGTTAAAATTCGGTTTTAAAAAAACCGGTTAATAACCAGTTATTCATAAAAAAATCCCTAATCGGTTACGAACCTGCGGTTAAAAAAATACCCTAACCAGTTATTCTTTAATCGGTTAATAACCGGTTTCGGTTACGGTTAATAACCGGTTTCGGTTATTGAACCGGTTATTTTGTGCACCTCTATCAACGAGCATGTATGTTTGAACTCATGAGGAGAGATGCAAAAGAGCACGGGTCAAGCAAGATTACATATAATGGGTTAAAACATGTTATTTCTATATTTCGGGTTAAAAGAGCCCAGCAATAGTCATTGGGCCTTTACCTGGTGACCCAATTAGGTTTACTCCAAAAAGATATTGGGTATTTGAAGCATTAAAAGTGAACAGACGATTAAAACACCCAAATGCCATTAAAAAAAACCCCATCAATACTTAATTAGTTATTTCAGTCCTTAAATTTTTGAGGATTGATTTAGAATGTTGCACGACTTTACTTGTGTGACTCATTTTAATTTTAATTGAAACTTATCTAACCCATTTATCAGTAAAAAAAAACTGGAAACAACCTACTTCAATATATAAATGGTTGAAATTGCCACCTTGTAATTGAAAGAAGTGTCAATAAAGTAGTTGATAGCCTTTTTCTATTAGCAGAGTTAAATTAAAAAGAATAAAAGAAGCAATAATAAATAATCTTGAGCAGGAAACATATAAGTCTCCAACCCTATGGCTTGCTATTTTTAAGACCAAAGTACATACACAGCGATGCAGGACTCTAAAACTCTAAATCCTTCCTTCATCAAACTAATCGTCATCCTCAGAATCTGTAATCCAAATCATTTGTACAACCGGTTAGTTGCATCAAATCAACAAATGAATGTTGAGAGAGTTTAATTTGACCAAGTAACATATATGATAATGGGTGTATGATCAAGGCAATATTATTTGCACAATGAAGAATAAGATGCATGCATGAGGGGGCAGTTATCCTAAAAATGGTCAAAAACATGAGAAACCATTACATATTTACATGCAAGAGTTTTAGAGGTGACGCGTATTTGCATTCATTTATGTACACGAGTTTTTGACAGTAATATACTTAATATAAGGGGTTAGACACACAATTATTCAGTTATCAGAATAGGAAGATAATGTGACTGCAACGAACGATATTGGTGTACATATTGGTGGTGTATACTTACACTCTAGAGTTTTTTTATTGGCAATTATGCAATAGCAATTGATTTGTAGCAACAAAAAGCCAGATATGACGATGCAAGAAGTGAATTTACCTGATCGGATATCTTCACCAAGTTCTCCTCTATTCTTGAGCTGTCTCATAATCATGTTGAAGATGAGAATCCACCAGTAGATATGGAAAACAAGCAGATTCAACAACAAAGTATTGAAAATATAGTATACGGTCATATCATATGCTTCTGACGGCCGCAAAGCATCTA
Organism: Tagetes erecta; assembly: GCA_030867185.1. Taxonomy (NCBI): domain Eukaryota; kingdom Viridiplantae; phylum Streptophyta; class Magnoliopsida; order Asterales; family Asteraceae; genus Tagetes; species Tagetes erecta. Next base: position 10,656,143 of record CM061492.1, on the reverse strand, counting down.
GAAGATGGATGCTGCCAACACCAAACCCGCTCAGATTTAGTTATTATAATTTTAAAAGAAGTTATAAAAAAGTTGAGAGAAAAGTTAACCTTGTGGCTCTTATGACCCAAAATGGAAAGATAACAAGTCTGAGTATAAGCCATGACACAGCAAACATTCCGAACAACACACTTGCACCAACTTCCTTACCCGAGTATTTGAATATTTTAGCTCCTTCAAGAAATACATCGCTTGCATCATGTACCGCAAGAACTACACTTCCAATTCGAAAAAATCTACCAAAACCACCCAAGCAATAGGCTTAAAAACCTCCATAAACTTAAAAATTGTCATGAAATTTAAGGTACTTTGAAATGATGTCTAAAGTCATGAGGGATAAAAAAGCATCTTATAATCAACTTGAAAATTTATGGATACAAGTCTACAGTAAAAAAATACCACTTCAGTTCGAGATTGTTATGTTTTATATGATAGTATATATGGTATAGAAGCCTATCAACAAGTTTCTATGGTCTGTTTTCTTCAAAAAAAATTCATTAACACATTTTGACAAATTAAGAAACTATTTTTTATCTAAATGACTTGAGTCTTGGATATATCCGTGTGTACACGCGTGTGCGTGTATGAACTACTCATGTCATGCTGTACGGTACCGCAATGACCAATCACGTACCAACAGTCCAACTAAAAAAAGATCAAGCAGAGGAAATCACCACGACATTTTCATGATGTATCAATTCTTAATATTGTTCAATGATCCGTAAATGTCTCTCATTCATTCATCAAGATCTCTTGATATATATTGGTAAACCTTCACTTGGAAAATAAATTGTTTTGGTAAAAATCACAGTTGTAACTTGTATGTTTTTACTTCTATACCTCAAAACCACAGAGAACAAATAACACATGCATATTATATTATTGTTGACACTTCTCATAGAACCCTGTAAAGAGTTATAAATTATCCAACAGAAAAACTTATCAATTATACTCACTGTACTACATCTAATCATGTGAAAGATAGTTGAATGACTAAAAGTTCTGAATGGGTATGACATGTAAAAAATCAAACTTATTTCAGTTCAAATCAGTCACCAGTCACCAATACGTTTGCAGGAAACATGAACTCGTCAAATGTATTGTAGCACCTTCACTGACTAATAATTTCAGTAAATACTAACCATGTTTTGTCTTCAAAGTTGGGTGGTTATTTTCAACGTAACTTTTCAGATAATAAACGATTAACTGATTACCCTTATGCATTTTTTTGTCAATAGATGCAAACTTTGCAACAAATGAGGTCAAATAAAAAGAAAAGAAAAAAGGCAAAATTAATGATACCTTGTGAGGTAGGAGTAGCCAATTAAGAAAACAGTGATTACATGATGAGACATCATCACGGAGAAATCTTTCCTTCTAGTTTCCCACAGAAGGAGGGCCGCAATGCTATAGATGTAAAACCCACACTGGCACATATACACAAGCTCTAGAGAGAATCTGATGAAAACATACGCATTAATCAACAATTGTGTTTGCATACTAAGTGGAATATTTGAAAAACATCTGAATTTACTCAAAAATAAAATTCAACGATTATGTCGCATAATAAGTGGAATATTCGAAAAATTATTAACGATTACGTTGCATAATAAGAATAAGTCTAATAAAAATTTACTCACTTTAGCTCTTGATCTGGCCAACCTCTAAAATATCCTGTTATATCTTTAAACCAAGACTCGTGATATGTAATTGCCAGAATACAAAATTCAACGGTGGCATAATATGTAAGCTTCCACATGGATTCTGTGAGTTTGGCGATCTTTGAATTTGTAACTTTGTTCATCTTCAATGGGGTGTTTCCCTTGCTCATCAACCAAATTGACAGTCTCTGAAAAGATCTCAAAAGTTCAGTATTAACACGAGAATATGTAAATCTAATATTCACCATGTGACCCAAAACTATTTTTATTCGATAAACCTTTTCATACTTTTACACATTATTATGTGAACAAGAGTATGACTGCAATTAGGAAAACTAAAAGAGAGTGTGTAACATAACAACAACAACTCTGGAAACCATGCCTGATCCTGATGACCATTCCTGAATATTCTCAAGTTCGAAAAACATATATGCAAGCTCTCTTTAAATTTAGAAACAACAATTGGAAGTCCGTTTACAGGAAATGTATACACCTGCATTAATAGCCTCGAATAATGAAGTTAACACTTATCCCTAGAGAATTTTGTAAATCAGGTGAAAAGCACCATGCACACATCAGTTCAAAAGAAGGCATACAAGTGTCATATTATTATCTTTACACTCCATGATGAAACAGTAAAGACGAAGCTGACAGTCTGATGGAATAAGCTAGTTTAGTTGTGTGGCAACGGGTTAAACATCCGATGGTAAATTTTGAGTATTACATAAGCACCAGACGTAAGTATCTCATTATGGTAACGGATTATCATATGGTACCATCCATTTGTCCTCACAGAAACCATTCTTTCAACATTGTGTACATTAACTCCTAAACTACACCACTGTGCACACAAAATTTATGTTCATTTTTAATTCAATCAAATAGTTGACTTTAATTGCAATGGTTTGTATGCTTCACTAGTCTAGATATCAAAAAGCAGTAATCAATGTAATTATTTCTACTTGAAAGGCAATTTCCTTCATTTTGATGGCTACAAGTAACGAGAACAAGGTTTTGGTGCTATAAGTTCCACTCAAGATTGATGAACTAACAAGTGCATGCACAACCTAAACAAAGCCTTATAATCTATCTATGAACCTCAAGATTTAGAAATCCACCTAGTTCTTGACACAAGGAAGAATAACAATAAGACTAATCCTCAATACACGATAAACAGAAACCGAAGGTTCCAAGCACAATGGTTAGCAATTGACTTTCTATTGCAACAAAAAACAAAAAAGAGTCGAGTTCATGAGGATTGTTTGGTTCACTAGCCTGGATATCAATAAGCTGTAACTATCAAGATTCGATAGACGGTTTGCCTTCATTTCAATGGCTAAGAGTAAAGACAACAAGGTCTTTTTTTTTAACGGCGACGACAATTTGGACTCAGGGGCATGGCCCTTCATAGCCCAGGTATGTCCATACCTCAAATAGTATTTCAACCGTCAATCGTTAGTTGGATGACACCAACCTTGCCTATGCATGTAGCATAGCTCAATGGCAACCCCTATTAATGGCTGGCGGGTCACAGCTGTTCACCTCACTAGCATATGCTGGTGATTGGTCCACCGGACAACAAGGTGTTAGCACTAAAATTTCTACTAAATATCAATAAAGTAACATTCAATCAAGTGAAGTACAGTAACATTGATACTGATGACAATAGTAATCAGAAACAAGAGCAATTAAGGTAGCCACATAAGTAGATGGGTGACATTAAGGGAAAAAAAACCCAAATTGAGTGAAGTAAATGTGAATCTTACTTGATATACGTATCTATCGAGCAAAAACCTGGCACCATAAGAACCAAAAGCGAAGTAAACAGCGAATAAAAAACGAGATGGAGTTGGGACAACATTTTGACTCCAGATCGACTCCATTAAACCAAAGCAAATCAAAGCAATGTTTAAACCTCAACAATTAACGATGTCTCTTATCCTATCCTATCCTACGCAATCATCTGCAAATTGCAATTGTAATGATCAGAAGGTGGGATGAGTGAATTGTTTTGAATTCAGAAAAAGTGTGGATCCAGACGATGTTCAAGTGGGGAATGAATGACGTTGTTCATTAACCAAATAACCAAATAACCAAATATTTTGGGGTTAATTCATTCATTCATTGTCTTCAATTTATTTTAATTTAATTGAATTGACTTCTAAAGTCTTATTAAAATCCTCCTCGTATTTTTTCAATTATTGTCACAACTACAAAACCGCTTAATTATTATCTTTATCATCATAGGTGCTGCTACTTCAAAAAATAGGTTGATTTTTTTATCGTGTAGAATAAGGTCGTGTTTAGTGTTACTATGTGTTTTTCTGGTTTAGATCCGATATGTTAAAAAGGGATATGAGAGTTTAAATCAGTAATATATAAATTGATGTCTCGTGCAAATGGCTTGAAGAGTATTGTTATATGTTCGTATGCAATGTTAGAAATAACTGGCACATATGCACAATGGAAACATGTACTTATGGGATAAGAACACGAGAATATATCAAGGTGACATACGTCCATGAGTTGTAACCAAGGTACGTTCTATTAGTTTAACTTTAACAAGACGACAATACAGAATGTGGTATTTATACGGATACATTAGGGTTTATAACTTAAGGACCACCGGACCAAGAAAGCTCTAAAGGGCAAGGTCGTAACTTATAATGTGTAAATCCCAAAGGCCTTCACAACCCGACATATAAAAGGAGGTCCTCTCCGAGTGATTCAAGTCTCATAATGGATAGATGTTTTCCAAGGAATGGAAGTAATCCAAAGCAAACTTGATGTCCTATTCAGCTAGAGTCCATAAGTATTTTAAAAAAGTTGAAGTTAAAACCTTCTGAGCTAGGCCTCGTAACCCCAGAGTAATTATTTAATTATAATGGACGAGAATAGAGCAATAAGAGAATTCACGGTATGTTCTCATTCTCGTAGCTATAACTTACCGAAAAATATCATTTAATAAAATTACTCCGCACCTTTCACAAGCCGTGCACATCAAATTCCCCACATCTATCCATATTTCAATTAAACACTACTTTTTATTTCTTTATTATTATATTTTAGTTATCTTTCGCTCACAATCACTCACGAGATATATTAAATAACATATATGGGGTGAATATGATCCCTAAATATAAAATTTAGGTGATGGGGATAAGGACGAGGATAAAGTATCTAATGTATGTCTCAAATAATACAATTTTTCACATTTTCCTTAATTTTGAAGAAGATGAGTATGAGTTTTTTTTGCTGTAAATGGTCAAAGAGAGATGCTAACCTCTTCAAATATCCACTTTAAGTCATCATTAATGAAGATGAGTATGAGGTTTTCTTAATCTATGAAAAGTATATTTTGAAGAGTGTCTCAAACATTTTATTTTATTTTGTGTTTAATACCATATACATGATAACTTTTCTCAATCATTTTAACTAATTTTATGATTTGTTTTGTTGTTAACTTACAAGACATAAACCACATGTTCGGACGTTCCTCATCTTTCTATAGAGTAAACTAGTTTAAACCTCATGTGTTATAGAGTTTAGTCTTGAACAATACATAATTTTAAAATTTTTACAAAAATATTAGTCGATCGAAAGGAAGTTACATGTTTGTATATTTGTATTGCATAATTTAAAAATGGGTTATTGGATTTAATCACCTCCAACTATTGGTTATTGGCCGCTGTCACCTTCAAGTATCACTTTGGCCAATATAACCCCCAAGTAAACACTTTGGTGTCCGTATCACCAAAAGTTAACCAATTCAAGTCACTTTTGTTAACTTTTGGTTAATTTTTTGTTAACCTTTGGTGATACGAACATCGTATCACCAAAAGTTAACCAATTCAAGTCACTTTTGGTTAACTTTACATTAATTTTTCGTTAACTTTTGGTGATATGAACACTAAAGTGTTTAGTTGGGAGTTATATTGGCCAAAGTGATACTTAAGGGTGACATCGGCCAATCATCAATAGTTGGGGGTGTTAAAATCCAATAACCCTTTAAAAATCAATACTCTAGTAAAACATGTGTATTTTTTGTATCTACAATATATTTACTCATTATAGTTAGAATAAATTTATATATGACAATTATAATAATACTATACTCAAATTAAAGAAGATAAAATAGTTCTTTTAGGGCTTATTTTAAAAAAAACATATGAAAACTTCACGTCTATTTAAAAATCATGGGGGAACTATATTTAAAAACAATATTTTTTTAGAGACCAAAGTGTTGTGTCTATTGTGTAGTTGAAAGTGTAATTATCAGAGGACCAAAATATATATAATGTTATTATAATATTAAACATAATATATTTATGGTATAATCTATCTACCTATTCTAATAATTGAGTAACAAATACACATGGCATAATTATAGCATGTCCACCTAGGATTTTTCCTATGTGTCAAACTCACATTCTTCCTATATATTATTTTATGCGGATCTTCAATTAGGTTTCTGGGTTTGAATTTAACCCGATATTTAACATATATCTTATTAATATATTTTATTATTTTTTGAAAACAAATGAAAAAACTTGTATAATTAATCTCTATCTATATCTTATAACTACTTTTTAGTAGGATTTGGATAATTTTTTAATTTGAATAATTGTTATGAAAATACTAAATTTATTTATTTTGGATTTCAAATATATTCATTTGATATAATCGTAATTTTAATAATATTACTTATTTTTAATAGTAATAATACATCTTTAATAGAATAATTAAGTTATATCAAATTTAAATAATTATTTATATTTATTTGATTTAGCTTTTCTAATAATAAATCTTCAATATTAATAAAAAATATCGTTTTTATCATTCAACCCGTGTATTACACGGGAAAAAACCTAGTATTATAATATAATATAACACATAGATTTAAAATTTAATTTGAATATATTTAATATACTATTTATAGAGACATATATAATATTAATAATAATAATAATTAATAGTCTATAAAAACTTGACATGTGACAATTGCTTTTAAAAGATAGCAAGTAATTAAAAAAAAATCCTTATATATTTTCCCTATAATATAATTATCAACTTTTATATTGATAATTTCAATCTATATATTATTTTACTAATTTAGTGTTCACGCTACGCTCGGGAACACAATTCAAGTGATGCTTTTAAGGATGTTCATGAATGTTCCATTCAGTTTTGAGACAAAACCGTGGTCAAACGGAACTATGATATATTTTTTAAAATTAGATTTTTAGTATAGCAATAATATACTCAAATTAAAGAGAATAAAATGCTTAGTTTTATGGTGTAGTTTATTTTTTTAGAAAATCATATAAAAATGTTATGTATATTTATAAAACACTGAGATCTTTAATTGTATGTTATTATTAACTTTATCCATAAGTTTCATTTTTAAACCCTATCAAATATAAACCGACTCACATACACCCATTGTAGTAAAGGGTTAAAAATATAAATACTCTTAAATTTTTCAAAATTCTTCAAAATATTAGGGGACCAAAATTGTAATTAGTTTTATTATAATAAATTTTATATACATATTTTAAATAAAAAATCATTATTATGAGATAATCTCTCAAATAATGTCACATAAATTAAAAGCTATAAAAATATGTCATATAAGATTTTTTTGTTTTGATATATTATATAAGGATTTTCATAGCGTTTAATATAATTAGGGATAAGCATTTTTTTACCAAATATTGATATCATCCCGGTAACATATCGGTATCTATTGAAAACTCGTACCGACCGAAGACCATCGATACCTGTACTAATATTCATGTTTTATGTTTTCGGTTTGTTGTTTTCAATGATGCTGGTACGTACCGATTAAATTGGATGTATGGTACGGGTTTGATACTGCTATAGTGCATATCTCATCGCTAATTATAATTCCTTACAAAATATCTTCTTTGATATGAAAATTTTGCGTGGGCCAAAACTTAAACAACGGTAATGGTTCACGGATTGATATTCTATTCGTTGATCACACCTAGCAACGTCACACCTCATGATTAGTCCAACTCCAATATCCTCAATATAATACTTTTGCATCGGCCTTTTATCATTTTCCAAAAGCAACCCCTTGCCTTAGACATATATAACGTATACACTCCCCGTATCTTTCTTAAACAACATATATTTAAGTTTTATTTTTCTAAGGGCCATATTTCATTAAAAAAAAAACTAGTTAGGAGCTATCAATACATACACACGCAGAAAATCAGAAACTAATGCTTCCAATTCAAATTGCCCATTAATTTTCCTATAGACTTCATTCAACGAAAAGACAAGAGACTTGATATCTCCCTTGATGTCATGATCAGTGTTATAGTGTTATTGAATATTCTCTCATTTCACGCCGTCAAGATGCACCAAACAACGATGAGAAAAATAGCATAGATAAGATCTTTTGTTCCCCAAAATATAGGATGCGAGTCATTACAATCCATGAGCTCGTAAATATTTGAAGCCAAGAACCGTGGGAGCTAGCACCACAACGAGACACAATCCAAACACATGGTCATTACAATTCAAGAGCTCATAAATATTTGAAGTCAAGACTGTCATCAAATTTCACATTAAAAGCAGGGGTGTTAATCGTTTCAGATATCGGTTTATTCATATAAATTTATTTGGTTTTGATCATTTTTGGGCACATCCTAGATCGGAGCCGATCTAAACTACAAATGCTTCTAACCGAACTTAACTTAGCTAAGTAAACCGATTTTATTTGCATTATTCAGTTCAATTATCTGGTTTATAGGATTAAACTAGATTTAACACCAGGCCGCGCGTTGCAACGACTGGGTCACGTAGTCGGGTCTTGCGTATTTGACTTCGTCCTATGTGTTGAAAAAAAAAGTATCATGTCCCGTACGTCATGACGCAAAAACGTAATGTGTCACATGTTAAAAAAATGCTGAAATATCAAAAGTTAAAGGTCAACACGATAACAATATTAAAGTGGTACTATATGTTAAAGTAGAGTAAGAAAACAAAGTCGAAAACTTATCAGGGGCTAAAATGAGAACCAGTAAAAGTCGTACTATGTGTCAAAGTGGAGTAAAAGACCAAAGTCAAAAACTCATCAGGAGCTCAAATGACAATTCGTAAAAGTCAGGGACTAAAACCATAAATACGTTAAAAGTCGGGGATTAAAACCGTTAATACTTTAAAGTAACAAAAAGTTGAAACGCGACTTGACGGGACGGGATAAATTTGGTTTAGTTATTTGAATAAGCAAGATTTGTGGAGCTAATAACCTAATTTACAATTCGGATATGCTTATGAACTGAATAAAAAACCGGACCCACAATTCAATTCTGGTTTTTTTGTTATAAATATGATTTGGGTTCTTGTTTTTAGGTTTCTTATTTTTTTTCACACCTCTAATTAAATACTTGAATTAATGACCTTTTATAAAGTTTTATGGAGTTTCTAATTTCTTGGAATGGTAGGTTTTCTGCTTTTCCTAGGTCCAAATCCCCTACTTTAAGTCCCCTCACTCTTTTTTCTCATTTGTTTTCTTTTCAATCCAATGAATAGCTATTCCGGTTTCTCAGCCACCTTCCACTTCCATCTCCACCCTTCATGTCATCCTTTGTTTTCCCCAAACAATAAAAATCGTTATAGTGAGTGAAACTCTTATAGTTACATGATATCAAGCTTCACTCAAGCCCTTAGGAGTCTAACATTATTGAGTTCATATACAACAAACATAAACATTATAAACACATCAATTCAAATGCTTACCACTATCCAAGAGCTTAAGTAACATATCATACATGGTTCACAATATACATACATGTAGTGTCGTTATAAACTTCTATTTTAAACTCTGGATTAGGCTAGAATCACTCTATGATTTAACACACGCACCTGCATCATATCATAACAACACATCAAGTTACAAAACAACATAAGATTTTATGCACAAACCTTGATAAAGAACAAGGGTAATAAAAAGTATTTAAAATGTTAAAAGGACGTTACATGTAAATACACCTTTGACTAAATAATAAAACTTTGTATACGTGATCCTTAAATCCTTTAAATGCAAGCAACTATCCTATGAAAGGAACACAAGACACTTGTTCCAACCCAACAAATGACACGCTAATATTCTCTCGCTCTACAAGGGTAAATTCGTCTCAAATTTTGTACGCTTTAGATATTTATGCTTGACCCTTCCTCAAGATATGATTTTTTTAACCTGATTTATTTACCATTTGATCTTGTTGCTTGATCTTTATGGGTTTTTGCTGGATGTAGATCTTTGAGTTTATTTCATGTGTTGTGTATAATGCTTAGCATTAATTTGATGAAGCAAATTAAGGATTAAAGTTGTGTTCTTGATTATACTTTTTGTGGGTATTTTGGGAATTCTTGATATTGAATTAAAGCAATGTTTTATAGTATGATTTGATCTAAAATATTCTGATTAGTACTTGATTTTTAAATCTTGACAGTGATAGCGGTAATAAGAAAATGAAACAGTTTTCTGCTGATATTTTGTTTCACCTTCTTGATGATGATGATGAGTGAAGTGCAATAATTTAATCTTTTTTGTCTGTGGCTATCTTTCTTCAGTTACTTGTACTTCATGCAGTGGTACTTGTACATTTTGATCAATGTTAGAAGACTACAATATCTATTCCATGCCCAAGATCTTTAGTTCTTCATAGATTATTCTGATAAAAATTCTCTCTTTAAATGAAGGGCATTTTGCTATTTTAAATTAAAATTATAAAGATATGATCTTTAGTTCTTTATGTATGCTAGTTTATCAAGAAAGTTGACTGTTGGCTGTAATAATCTCATACCCACATTTAAATTGTTATGTATTTGGTGAATCTTGCATTTGGATCATTGCAAAAACAAGGGAGTAACTTGATCTTGTTAAATTCTAACAGGTGTTGAATTTATTTGAGCAATGAGTTCATATATTAATTTCAAGAACTATGGTGGCACACCACATAAAAGGTCCATATCAGTCAATCAATGGTGACAAATTCCGGATTGAACAGACAATCATCTAAACACGCGCTGACTTTCGATGAATTACAAAACACATTAGGTGGAAGTGGGAAGGATTTTGGATCAATGAGTATGGATGAACTTTTAAAGAACATTTGGACTTCTGAAGAAAGACTAACAATGGAACCAAAGTCTGATTTGGGTGTGAATTTGCAAAAGCAAGGATCTTTAACTTTACCAAGAACACTTGGCCCGAAAACTGTTGATGAAGTTTGGAAAGAGTTGATTAAAGACAATGGTGAAGATGTGAATTTGATCAAAGAACCATACTTGCAGCCTCAAGAGAAACAACCAGCTTTGAGTGAGATGACACTAGAAGAATTCTTGCGAAAAGCAGGGGTCGGCCCGGAAAATGGTCAAAATCTAACAAATGGAACGCGTCATTGCGATGAAACTAGTTTAGTTTGTGGGTTCAAAAACAACCCGAATAAGAGTAAAGTTGTTTCATCAACAGAGGTTAACAATTTGCAGGGTGTTAGATCTTCAAAACAACCGACACCACAGAAGATTCTCCCAAAGCAAGCTGCTTTAAACTTGACCTCTACTTTAAATTTAGCGAATAAAGCTCAAACGAGTAGTGGTGTAAATGGTGTTTCTATATATGGAAAGATTGATAATCCAATACATGTAGTGAATGGGCCACAATTGGGTGGTGGTGTAAATGGAGTTTCTATAATTGGAAAGGTTGATCACCCTACAAAGAGTAACCTTATGCCAAGATCTCCATCGGGGGGTTTGTTTCCAAATAGTAACTTGGACACATCACCATCGACACCTTCTTATGCGTATGGTGAAGGTGGCGGCGTTCGTAGGGGGAACGTGGGCGCTTCCTTAGAGAAAGTGGTGGAGAGAAGACAGAAGAGGATGATTAAGAATAGAGAATCTGCAGCAAGGTCTAGGGCTCGCAAACAGGTTGAACATACATAATCTTGCAACTTAATTTAGTAGCACGAATGCTTAAAACGTTTTTTTTTTATTCAACAGGCTTATACATTGGAATTGGAAGCAGAAGTTGCGAAACTCAAACGAATCAACCAAGAGTTGCAGAAAAAGCAGGTATACATCCTAAACTAAACAACAGTCATAACATTTCTTAAAAAACATCATGAATCTTTCTTGTAACATGTTTTGTGATCGTATTCACCAGGAGGAAATCATGGAATCACATAACTTTCAGGTATGTGGTTATGTGTGATGAAAGCGATTCGTAAGTTTCCTTATTCAATGATTGAAGTTGTTAGTTATGTTCTTTCAGGTACCAGAGAGGATGAAGTTGTCAGGGAACCGAAAACCATGCTTACGAAGAACGGTAACAGGACCTTGGTAGAGAAATGTATCCAAACCAAAGCATATATTTTAGCATATAGACCTACCGTGTAATATACAAGTCTGACCCCCACTTTCTGTGCATAGTACTGTGAACTGTGAACCCAGATTAGAAAATGGCTCTGGATTTGGTTTATGCTCTAGACTTTAAGTGTGTATATGTAATTATGTATGTGTGGGTGATTTTGGTCTTGTTTTTTAAAGAATTGGATCTGGGTGTGTATGTATATAACGGCATTCTTATTACTTTCTTAGGGATTTTGTCGATTTTGTCCCCTTTTTTTAAAAAAAGGGACAAAACCGAGTTAAAATTAAGACCGGTTCTCAATGGGATGGCTCAGGGAGTCAGGGTGTTGGGTTGAACTTGACCCGAACTTGAAAAACTTATACAAACCCAAACCTGACTCGAAATTAACCTGATTATTAAGAGGCTTTATTTGCTCGACCCAAACCACCTTCGGCTTCCTTGTTTTTCCAGACGGTCAGATGACCACCAAACAGTTGATATGTATGTATTGTTGAACCAAGAGGCCAAATTTGCTCAATTAGTGAGGAATCAATAATACTAATAATTGAAGGATTCATCTATATGGGAAACTCGTGTAAATAGAATATGTAAGGCCTCGTTTGTTTTTTTCAAGAAATTTAAGTCTGAATCTGAATATCACATATGAATGTTAAGAGGTGGTTCAGATGTCTGAAATATGAATCATTAAGAGGTGGAGGCTAGAGACGAACCTCTAGTCGTCGGAGATGGAGCCTAGTCTCCGGGTTAGAAGTTAATGGAGGCCGGAGACAAACTTATGTTTTTTTTTGTTAAGAGGTTTTCAGACCCACTAAAAGCTCTTACTAGTTCAGATGCTATTAAGACGCTGAACCTCTTAATGTCAGAAAAAAAAAAACAACCCCACTTTTGATTACGTTTGACCGAATCAGACGTTTTCCTCTATTCAATTCAGGAGAAAAAGACGCAAAAACAAACAATACCTAAATGATAAAATTACAACACCAAACCCCTTAAAATCTTTGATTCTATAACATCAAAATGTAGAAAAACTAGAAATGGACTAATATGCAAAGGGAAAAGCAAACTCACTTTGAATTAACTATACAAAACTATAACTCTTGTAAAAATGTAATAAGACCTTCTGCAGCGCGCGCCCGTAAGGGCCGTCTGTGGTGGTGGTGATTGCATTTCTCCGACAGGCAGCGTTAAGGACGGTGAAATTTTTAAAGACAGCCCGTGAGCATAGGCGAGAAGATGAGGAAGAAAATGGGTGAGGGTGTGGGTCCCACCTGAAAGAAAACTCCTTTTAATGATTTTGATTAATTGTTTTGATTATTTTATTGTTTAAATATTTAATTGATTTAACAAATAACAATATGTTTTGTAAATAATAATTATATTAAAAAATGTTTTCTTATTAACAAATTAATTAAATATATTGTTTTTTATTTATCAGTTTAAACACTTAGTATAATTATTTAATGGTTTTTTTACATATTTTCCCTTTCTAAGTCCATCAATTGCATATTTACCCAAGTCTAAAGTTTAATTACATATATCTCCTTTGACATAAGAAAATATAAAAATATATTTCTGAAATCATTAAGGGTAAAATAGTAAATCAAAAGGCTATTTTAAAGAAAATTGGTAAATATGTAATATATATGGTTTAGGAAGGGGAAATATGTAATTGAATTTAAGGAGTGGGTAAATACGTAATAAATGATCTTAAGAAGGGGATATATGTAAATGCCCCTTATTTAATTATTAGTTTTCTATTACTTATATAAATGATTATTTAGTTAATCAAACATTTTTTAATAATTCAAATATTAATAATAATTAAAATATCATTATTTAAATTAATAGAAAAATAAATAGTGATGTGGAAATATAAAGGTGATTTGTGGAAAGATAGTGTTGGGGGTAAAAGTTGATTTGTGAAAGGATGAGTGATAGTTAGTAGAAAACTGATGTGACATGTTGACTAGGCTGATTCTTAGAAGAATGGCTTCCCAGCGCTGCGGATAGTCTAAGTAGTCAACTTTTCCAACTAAATACCTAATTTTTGTTTGTTTCTTTAAAGTCACTAAAGTTTCGTTAAATGTTCTAATTTTATGTAATAATTTTACGTTTATTTGAATTTTTAAAATTAAGTTGGGTAAATAAAACATATATAAAATGTTGATACTATTTAGTGATTAATTATATTCAATCTGATTTAAACTTTTGTCTACGTAACAATACCTTTTCATTAGCACACAACTCCACTACTCATGACGATAAAGTAGTGATATATAAATGATTTACCTAAAGATGAAGATTGTGTCACTTTCATATTCATGTTCAGTATAAAGTTTGAGATTCGTTTTTAATTAATATTAACTAAAATTCAATATTGGTACTTTTAAATTTAATAATCATTGGATATCAATTTTTTAAACCTTCGTATCATTTAACATTTTTATTTATTATTTATTTTTATAGTGAAACTTATTATTTAATTTCAATAATTTTGTACAAGTAGTCTTTTAATTTGCTTTAATTGTTATTTTAATTATAATTCTGTAATAAAACTTATTTATTTCTTTTGAGTATTACAAAAACATGAATAACTTAATATTTTATTTCTACAACCCATGCCAAAAATAACTTCCTAAGCTAGTATGTAATATCTAATTAAAAAGGGTTATAATGACCTAGATAAAAATACGACTTAATAAAAATGTTAATTTACATGATAACTAGATAAAGAGGGGAAAAAAATAACTTTTTTACCCTTTAAATGTGGGAAGCGTGAAAAGGATCTAACGAAAAATTGGATGAAGTTAGTGTTCGGGACCATTTCTGTTACAAATTAAAATCGCAAGGAACAAAAATGTTAATGTAAGACTTAAACTGTTAATGATATTAAAATACGAGGATCAAAACTACAGTTTACTCATAATTTTAAAACTAGTATAATGAAATTAAATTAACAACTGATACTTTTATTTGTTTTAATTATTTTAAGACCAATATTTAAAAAAATTAAAAAAAACTGACTTTTTTATTTGATAACATATTAAAATAAAACAATATCTAAATCAACAATTGATCCTTTATGTAATAATAAACCAATAAAAGGTACAATTTATAAAAGATCAACACAATTTATATTATTTCAAGTAAACTATTTATTTATTAATTGTAACGGTCTATATATATCACAAAATCACACATTCCTTACACTATGCTTCATCCATGATTAATTTAAACCATAAACACACATGTAAATTGTTGTGTAGAAAAGGACAAAGCTATATATATATCTTAAGTTGTGTGTGATCACACCTGGCTATATATATGTTTCTTTCTCATTATATTCATTAAACTTTTCTCTACTCTAAAATGGGTCATGAAGAAAAAGGTTTTTTTTGGGAAGCATATCCTTGGGTTGTTATGTCTGAAAAATCTACCGGTGCTTCTGCTTCTGGTAATGAAAAGAAAACTTCATCAGTAGTTGATGATAACAGTTTACTTGATCTAAGCATAGGCAGCAAAAATCATAGTCACATGAAAAAGCCTAAGGTAGAAGATGCAAATGGTGGTAGCTGCAACAGAAATGATAATGGAAAAAGAAAGGTAGAAGAAGCAAGTGATGATCACTTACTTACATTTACAGAAAGAGGAAGAAGAAAGAAAATGAGGAACATGTTCAATCAACTTCATGCCTTATTACCTCAACTCCAACCTAAGGTAATTTAATTTTTACCAATTCTAATTTACTAATTTGTTTTTTTACCATGAAGTAGTTAAATCTTTTTAATTCTTCACAGTGGTAATTATATATAGTACAATCATCTAATGGTGTTCAACCTTGAGTTATTATATCATTTTGTGATAAAAAAAAAATATAAATCTGCTAAAACTGATGAAAAAGTTGTGTTTTGGTGATGATTATGATTAGCACTAATTAAAATGCAGTATCTACTCCAAAAATTAATTATTGTTTTTTAAGTTCTTATAACTTGAAGAACTATATATATTTATCTGACTGCATGTTTTTGATTTTAGGTAGACAAATATACAGTAGTTGATGAGGCAATAGGCTATATAAAAAGCTTGCAACAAACCCTTCAAAACCTTGAAACAAAGAAACAAGAAAGGCTGTATGGTGTAGCAATTACTAACAGTACCACAAATGGTTCCCTACTTCAACCACAACGATCCGAGTGCGACACATCCTATCTAGCCAATCAAGGTTCCTCAACTGGCCAAATTTCCTTCCCACGGATGGTTTTCCGAACATGGGGTTCGTCAAATGTGACGTTCAATGTGTGTGGTGTAGATGCACATATTAACATTTGCTCAACAAGGAAACCTGGTCTATTTACTACAATTTGCTTGGTGTTGGAGGAGCTCAAACTAGAGATTGTTTCAGCTCATGTTACTTCTGATGAATCTAAGACCTTGTTTATGATTCATGCCCATGTAAGTAAACTAATGCTAGCTTTAATCTATTTCAATCCCCTTTCCCTTTTATTGCATAAATTTACGCTGCGCTAATTTTCTCATGCACTTTTTTCTTTTCTGCACATTAAAACCAATTCTACACTGTTTGTCACTTACCAAAAAGCACTAATTAATTAATGTAGGATTAATCATATTACTGAGTTTTTTTTTTTGTTTTTTTAAAACTTGTAAACATATAACCCCGCTGTTAAGGGTTTTTATTCTACTTAGTGAATTTTTGCCTCGAATGTTTTCAGGGGCGGTCCAGAGGGCCGGGGTGCTGGATGTGCGGTCACACACGGCACCATCTCTCGAGGGCCCAAGTTTTAATAAAATATTTTATACTTTACATATATATATATATACATACACATATAGCTTTTTATCTATAAAATATAGTTATACCAATTGCATTAAACCTATTTTTTAATACTTCGCGTTTGTTATGTTGATCAATAAAATGTTTGTTTACAAACATTAGTTTATATAATTTAATTTATTAGTGCTTACGGTCCGTTTTTTCGGGTCACACAAGACACCGAAATCCTAAAGACCTTGTAAGACTTTTGATGAACTAAAGTTGAGTTATTGCACATTTCACCCAATAACTGATAAAAACCACACATCTTATTTTTATGTTTACAGTAGTGCTTGATATCAAGACTGAGTTTAGTTCATATATATAGTCATGTTTTCGCAATGGTTTTTTTAACTAACAGCTAAAAATGACTTATCCCTTTTTTTTGCAATGTTGATAAGGCAAACACTCGTGATCAACTTATGGAGACGTTTCCTTATGATGAGATATGCAAGCAAGCTGCAACCCGGATAATGCATTTGCTTAACTCTAGAGCATCATAATTCTCAGAAAGTTTGTTGGGTGGTCTTCAGAAGAGCATGATGAAAAAGAAAAGATTTTGCTACCACCATATATGTTTAATGAGCACATTATAGTTTCTTAGAGAAAGCTGTTTTTCTTCTCTTGAAATAGACTTTAGTTATGTTATTTGCTAGTTTCCTTTCGGTTATAAAAAACTTCAAGAAGTACTTGCTTTCATGTTCTTAAATCTTATTACCAAGTGCGAGTTCTTCCTAGTACCTAATTTAAACATAAGTAATAGGATTTGCCCGTATGAAGGTTAACTATAATTCGTATAAACTTTAGACTAATGTTTGTATGGGGCTTTCTAGTTCATTATTTCTGTTCAGCACCATCTAAATTATACCATAATTCATACTAATGAGATTTAAACTTCAGATTTAATGCTTGAAACACAATATTTGTATCAATATTCCACCAACCTCATTGACGAATCATGGATTACTTGTCACATGCGATTATGTAATTTGCTTTCTAACCCCTTAATATGGCCTAGTGATGTGCAAACTTTGGTCTCTCAATGTGGAGACTCATATTCAATCCCATTTGATGTGTATTTGTTAGGCCAACCCACGGTGATGATTTGATGCGTCCAAACTCCAAACAAACCGCATTTACACCTTGATTTTGGGTCACCAAACGAACCGCATTAACACGTAGGGAATTTAAGAACGAGTCCGGGTAAGTGGACCGGATAACCCGACCCATTTTTATGTAATTTGGTTTCTTTATCCTGATTTAGCCACACGTGAAACTCACTATCCATTTCGGATCATCATGTCTCCGTATTTAACCCGCTTCATTTCTCCATCCGGATCCATCACCGGCGACTCTGCAACCACCACCCACCCCTTGCACTCATCGCTCAACAACCAAACAATTTACCGGAAAAAAAACATCCCTTAATTGAATGTTGCCGATAAACCCTAATTCCATCTTCACCAAACCCCTAACTATACGCTACCTAACACCTCGCACACGCGCCGCCTCCGACAACCACATATGGCCCTTCAACTTTGCCGCACTAGCCGATTCATCCTCCGGCAAACTCAATAGCAACGACTGCGCCAGTGCTCCGGCCGCCGTGGAGAAGAAACGTACAGGTAATGATTTCAATATCAGCAGCACTAAAGTTAATGCGAAGGAGAGATGGTCGCGTGACCGTGAGAGTTACTTGACCGATGACGATGATCCTCTGCCACTTCCGATGACGTATCCGGATACGTCACCTGTGTCACCTGAGGTTATTGACCGGAGGTTACGGTGTGATCCGATGATTGAGGTTTGATTTGTGTTCATTTTCGATGCATTAAGCTTCTGTTATTGGTTATTGGATTTGATACAGTTTTAGAACATTCATTCAGAATTAATCGTTTATCCTTTTGATTTTAGCTGTTAAAAGAAATCATATTTCTCAAAGTTAATTACATAGACTTCGAAATAGAAGTCAAATCAACAAGCTGCATAGCTAACCTTTTTAGATAGCAAAACCAAGTTGTCTAAACACTTTGTCCATACGTAACAAAGCTAACCCTTTTGATTTAATAGAACAATTTCAGGTTGCATTACGATGTAAAGTCATAATTATTGATATAGTAATCTAAAAGGGGAATTTTTTGTTACGATATAAGCGAAAGTGATGTAGATTATTCAAGAAGCGAAATGATATAATTGATAATGTTGTCCTGTTAAAAAGTGTGTGGAAATGGTGATAACTTTGTGCAACTTTTATATAGGATTGTAACATAGTAGTATATGAATGGACCGGAAAATGTCGAAGTTGTCAAGGATCAGGTTATGCTAGTTATTACAACAAAAGGGGAAAGGAAGTTACCTGCAAATGCATACCATGCCAAGGAATAGGTATAATGTTTTTGTCCTTTTTTAATATATTATTCTATAATGAAAGAGCTTATTCATCTTCCTATATTTAAGTTCTTGAGAAATTAGTGTGCTTTCTACTACTTAGTTGGAACAATAGTTTGGGTTAAGTATTGGTCTTAAATCTTCAGAATGTGGAACTTAATCTCTTGCCTGGTCGTTTGAGCTTAGAGATCTTTTTTGATGTCTTTGTTCGGATGTACAAACCTCATTTTATCTGCTCTTTTTCTTTTCGTTCCTTTTCTCGTTATATGTGATTCTAATTGTATCTGGTTTCTATATTTGATGCCAAAGAATATTAAGAAAGGTGGATCACTTTTGATATTAACTCTTGATAATTGATCCAAATATATGAATATGCTCTTCATGTTGGTTTGCGTTTATAGGTTACGTCCAGAAGATCACTGCCCGTCAGGATATTGATGTAATGGAGGATCTAGACAATGGAAAACCACCTTGACTCACCTATGTTTACTTAAATTATTGTTGTAATTTGATTCTGTGACCTTATTCTTCTTTATCCATCTGCGGCTCAATGTTGTAATTCTTGTGCAGCCAACTGTTTTAGAAGGTTTTAACAACTAAGATACTTTAAGATGGTGAGTGGAGTTATATAAGATGTCAAGATAGAACCAGGACATGTATTTGTTTTGAAATTATGCAAATAATAAAGAGGATTTTTAAAGGTTTTCGATCTTGCCTTATGTTTTTTTTAAGTTTCTTAGGAGGGGTGGGGTTGGGAATCGAGTGCCGTTGGCGACACTCATAATCAGGCAACCCAAAAATGACTAATTTAACCCGTATATCTAAACGACTCAAATAGGACCTTATAAATGTGTCATAAACGTGTTTTTGTATTTGGTATGGAATGAAACTACAGAAATTTCTTCCTTTTGTATTTTGATTTCCATCTCTTTTAAAGAGATGCTAAATTTCTTTAGAAAATTTTTCCGAAAAACACGAGGATTGGTTAGACTTAAGAAATAAAGGGGCATAAAATTTAAACTCACATGGCTAACCCTAGTCTTCTCTGAGGAAATTTGTGTTCGGTGCTGCTTCTTCTCATCAATCATAATCACTGGCCAGCAGCTCTTCACTGCCACCAGCTCATATAAGGTAAGTATGATTTATCACTTAATGCTTTTGATGATCTATTTTACGCTGCTGATTGTGTTCATATTTCCTCAGATAAGTTGTTTTATGTTCAGATTTCTGCATCTGATTGCATTTTTTTAGTAGTATTTTTGAAAAAGTGGGTCTTTATTTTTATCTTAGTGAATAATATCGTAGACTGAGAAAGTGAGTCAGTGTTGATGATGAGGGAGACGAGAAGTCGAGTCTCTGACCCCTGGGTTTAACTATTGACAGTGGGGTGCAAGTTTATAGCCTTATAGGCATAAGGTATACGTTTATGGTTTTATATTTGAAGATCTAAGAGGAAAGGCACAGCATGTCTTCGTCATTCTTAAACGGTTAATTAAAATAAAAATTTTTGTTAAAAACAATTTTTTTAAATTTCGGACCCCCTAAAAGACCGGGCCCGGGGCGGTCGTCCGCCTCGCCCCATACAAGGGCCGGTCTTGCAGACTTGTACGATCAAAACCACAACTTACTTGAAAACCACAACTTTATCCCCAAGTAAGTTGTGTTTCTACTTTACATGCATCAGTTTCTTATTATATGTAATTTTCTTTTAGTTTTCGCTTAGGGTTCCCAAAAAGCTTGAGCAGCCTCGGATTGTCTTCGACCTTAAAACCACCGGTGACTTGTGACATGTTATTAAGACCCATTGATCAGTTGATAGAGTAACTGCATGAAATAAAACATTAGAGAAGAGATCATGGGTACAAGAAGGTGAAGTAATTGCATGAAATAACAGATATCACGACTACGAGATTGACATAAAATCACATTGTTGTTAAGCAGAAATTGTTGTAAATAAACATGACAAAAACAATTGTCGCAATGGCTAAATCCCATTCTGAGTGGAATTTTACGTAGTATGTTTACGTCTTCAAATCATTTCAAATCTGAGAATTTTGTTTTATAAAAGTCAATAAATTTTGAGATAAATCCTTGGCCTTTTCACTTGATGGATTAATCAGATGAAAGCAATGATCTTCATCTTCAGTCTCCAGAAACTCAATTGTCCCTTTCCATCCACTCCTTTTCAATGTCTCATTATACTCTACCCCTCTTGATTTCAGAAAGTCTTTTTCCGCTACTACCACTAATACTCTCGAGCAACAAAGTTTCTCAAGATCCGGATCTGAAGCCGGGTTAAGTTTTGGGTCGTCATCCGACCCAGAACTACTCGGGTACACATATAGGGTCAACTTCTCTGGTACTTTTTGACTAAAATACGGGTGCAATAAGATTAACCCGCGAACACCCAAACCTATATTATTCACCCCTGCTTGAACTGCAAGATAGTGGACCAAGTTCGCTCCGGCACTCTCACCTACCAAGAAAACCCGACTCATGTCAACGTAATCGTTGATCCACGAGTCGGGTCCTTCTCCAGATAAGTGAGAGGCAATCCACTGGAGCGTAGCCCAACAGTCGTGGTACGCTCCAGGGAGAGGGTGTTCTGGGGCGAGCCTATAGCCAACTGCAAGAGCGACAACCGGGGTTTGAGAGACTAGTGGGGTGAGGAAGCTTTGTGTAACGACGCTTAACGGTGAACCGACGCAAAATGCGCCACCATGGACGTAGATTACGAGAGGAAGCTTTTGTGGGCTATTGATTTTGGGAAGAAAGATTCGGGATTTGACACCGAGATCGGATGAAATGGCAATGTCTTTTGATTGAATGCCGGTGATGGGATCAGTGGATGGTGGCAAGTTGGGGAAGATGAGGAGGCGTTCGACACGGCCATCGTTGAATACTCGCATATATGGCGAGAAATCATGGATGATTTCAGTTGAAGAAGCCATTGATTGATTGGTGAAAAAGATAGAAGAATGTTGAGGGTTTTATAACAGGGAAAATGATAGAGTTAGTAAGCCAACATTGACTGACGATCAAAGTAGTTGAAATGTGGTTGCCGGATTATGCTTTAAGATTGGTTGAATCATAAAGGTCTGCCTTGGAAATATTTTTATGTGACAAAATAAGCATTGTGTTGCTGTCTTTTAAATTTATTGGATTACATAACATTGCCGGACTGTGGCCATATCATCAAAGCAAAAAAAACTAATTTATGTCATTTTTCTCACGGCAATTTGGAACATGCATTTGGAAGCAGGGAAACGGTCAAATTTTCAACAATAGTCTCAAGTCGGCTCGAGATAGTCTCAAGTCAGCTCGAGATATTATGGGTGGTGTAAAATCTATTTGGTTCCTTTGAATAAAAACCTAAGGAAAAATGAGGTATCTCATGGAATGAATGGAACAATTTTTCTTTACAATTGAATGTTTTACTAGCTTCTTACTAGTCTATTCATAAACATTAACGCCTTTGGCCTTAAAAAAACTTAATAGTGTAGGTTTAATGCCAGTCAAAAATAAGTTAAGTCTAGTTGCGGTCAAGAAAAGAAATTATTTGTTTCAAACATTGCGGTCAATTAATTGCAGTCAATAAAAATTGCAAATAAGTCCAAATTTTCATTATTCTTTAATTTATTTTTTCATTTTTCCGGTTCTAGAAATATTCGTTATTTTCGGTCATTTAAAAAGGAACGAACATGTACAAAAATCTTATTCATTTAATATTTAGCTGGCCCGTTTATGTTTGGTAGTTTATGATTGTTTATGTCCGGCAGTTTAAGTTTGATCGTTTTTGTTTTGGCCGTTCATTTAAGTATTTATTTAAATTTATAATTATTATTCTCGTTATCAATAGTTTAGAATCAATTTGATTTCATATTATAAAACGCTAGTATTAATTAATGTTTAGCAGTTTATGTTATGATGATCATTGTGTGTTTCTTCCGTCCATGTCCATAAACTTAGAAAAATGTTCATTTTCTTATTAAATGAACACGAACAACAAACTCGTTCGTTCATTAAAGAGTTCATGTTTGTTTGTTTATTCGGTTAAAAGTTAAGCAAATAAGACTTACCCATGTTCCAGTGGCTCTTTTACAATCCTTGCACAAATAGTGGCCGGGGAATGGTCAAATAGTTTTCTCTTAAAAGTTTGCTGTTTCTCCTAAAAATGAGCATGTAAATAGTTTAAAAGAGAAGAAAGAAAACTGATTTATAGAGGTTTAAGAAGATCTTAATGACTCACTTTATTTCTCTAATCTTTAATATAGACTATAGAGTTTTGCACCCCTAATATTCTCCGAAAAATAAAAACTGATTTATAGAGGTTTAAGATCTCCTTTCTAATTCAAAGAAGTGACCACTTCCTATGTCTCTCACCTTTTACATCAGGTTTGCCCAACAAAACTCCAAACCAGTTTTTATTGAAACTGGGTTGGATTGCCCGGTTTGAAAACCGTTTTCAAAATAGATTGGTTCGGTTTCAGGTTGGAAACTATGGATTTTTTACACTACTAGGGAACATGAATACTTGCATACTCATACAATTAAATAAAATTAAAAGGTTAGGTTGTTTCGGTTTACACCGCTGTTCATCTTACACCAAATCCGAATGCCGATTCATTTCGGTTAGGGGGTTTGATTGATTTCATGAGCTTTCAGTTGCTGGGTGTAAAAGCAAGTAATCAATCATATTAATGAAATGCAGTGTCAAACTCAAATCTAGCTAAGAACAACAGAGAGACTTCAATTTTTTTAAAAGTATATACATGAAAACAACAAAAACTAAAGGTAAACAAGTCTACAAATTTCATGAGCAGTTGATTCTGCTGTAAAAAAGATGCTTGCAAGATTTTGTTTATCAAACCACCTCAATAGTTACTCATTTACCATTTGTAAAATACTCGTTTGGATCTTCTTCATCAGAATCAAATTCAACCTGCATCATCATAGTAGTAAATACAATCAGGACTCAAATCATATTGTCGAAATGCAGTTTCAAATCTTACATTTTCATCTCTGAACCATCCTCCATGGCAGTCGCGCTTCCAACCAGCAGCTGTGAACTTGAGTTCTTTCTCCCTGCGCTCTAGATAATCTAATGGCAGCTGCACAACATCATCACCACTCGCCACCACTTGACCAAAGCTCGAATTGGTAATGTCATACGGTAACTTCTCAGTGGTCGGGCATCTAGATTGGCTGTTAACTGCAGTACCTTGTTCATGATGACTACGGTGAAGTACCTCAAAAGCAGCCTTTCGTGTTTTTTCAGTCAATGGGTTGCTAGCTAAGCTTGCTTGTTTGGTGGATGTGTGACCGGTAGTAGAATCTAGTGACAATGCCATTCGTTTATTCAACTCGTTTTGTCTTTCTTCTTCTATTTGTTTAAGCTTACTTTCTGCAGCAAGATGACGTTTTGATTTCATGTGCATCTGCAGATTGATTGATTTCCAAAGAACATTATCTAGTGTTTGAATATCAACATTGAAGAATGAAGTTTAATACTTAAATCCATTCACTGCAAGACAAATATGTTTAAGAAACATATAGAAAAAGAAAGACAAAATGAGTAATAGGCAAGATGAACACAACATAATCCAATCAAATAATTATAAGTAGTTAATTTGAATGAAGATGGGGAAGGATTTGTAGGGTTAGGGTTAGAAGGGGAAACATACTTACAGATAGCATTAGAGGGGTATCGAGAATGGGATTATGAGGGCAGATGAGACAGGCATATTTTCCGGTAGAAAGTTTCCGGTAGGAAGAATGATCGCCGGCGGTATCCAAAAGGAGATCGTCGACTCTCCTTTTCCGGTGGTGTGCTTCTCTTCCCCAGCTGTCTCCTCCAAACACACTCATTCATACGACTACAAGATATCGAACCGCTGAACCGTTCATGTTGATTTTGTTTAGGTCTCTCTCATTTGAAAACCATCACGAACCAACTATCACGAAACCCACTACTACGAAAAAATCTCTTTCAGTCAGGTTGAATGGTTCATACTTCATACCAAATGTGATAAAATCTAAATTATTAAGTGATATATAGTTAAAAGATCTAAACCATTAAGAGACTTTATTAATGATAATAATATTGAGATAGAACTTTAGGTGTTGGTAAGTTTGGTACATTCAGATTTATTTAACATATTTCAATTTTTGTTAACCATTCAGCACTCGACTGAACCATTTAGATGCTATTTTTTATGAAACAAACGCTCTGAATGATTAAGCACTAAACTAAACCATTAAAATGTAAGACCTCAAAAAATTCAAACTCTTACCCAAACATTTGGCCATTATATCATAATGCCGATTGCAATTATCTACATAGATTTAAGAGTTAATAGCCAAAATGGTCCCTGTGGTTTACTAGATCTTGCAGTTTTGGACACTTTTAAGAATTTTTGCATAAATAGTCCCTACAGGTCAAAACCTATTGCTAAATCGGTCCACGGCACTAATAGAGTTAAAAAAATTCTGTTAGTTGATTGTGAAATGACTAAATTACCCTTTCGAATTAAATTTAAAAATAAACAATCATCATTCACCCCACCACCAATCATCATCACTACCACTTCAAACCATAACTCCATTTCTGTCGTGAACACCTAAAACCAAAACCAAAACCAAAATCAAACCATAACCCGAATTACCATTCTAACCATATGAAAATCGATTGATTTGAAATCAAACCTGCAACTCCTTCATTTCTCTTCGTTAATCACAAATCAGTCACTGCTGCTTTGGATGGATGTTGGGGATAACAAGTGCTTCGGAGTTATTTCATCACCGAAGATATCGTTCCGGTGTACGTAACAACATCGTCGGCATTATAGGTTTTGATTCCTCCATACCCGATTCCATTTCTTCTTCTTCGTTTTGGCTGCAACTTGACCTGAAAATGTGTATAACCGCCTGAAAATAGGGCTGTTGAAGCGAGGCGACAAGACTGCGTTGGGTTGCACCTAGGTCGCCTTGTGGGCTTTTGATAACAAATTCACTGGTAGAAACTTATTCAAATTCTGTAGGACTGATCATTCTTTCATTTTAGTGGAACTAAATAAGAACCAAATTCTGTAGGATTGTATAAATCTTCCATCTTAATGAAGCTAAATAAGAACTGCATTCAATTGGATTGGATCAATCTTCCATCATAAATTCGTAATGACAGAAATGGAGTTATGGTTTGAAGTGGTGGTGATGATGATGATTGGTGGTGGGGTGAATGATGATTGTTTATTTTTAAATTTAATTCGAAAGGGTAATTTAGTCATTTCACAATCAACTAACAGAATTTTTTGAACTCTGTTAGTGCCGTGGACCGATTTAGCAATAGGTTTTGGCCTGTAGCGACTATTTATGCAAAAATTCTTAAAAGTGTCCAAAACTGCAAAATCTAGTAAACCTCAGGGACCATTTTAGCTATTAACTCTAGATTTAAAATGATGGTATTCATGATGGTACACATAATCTTTGGGTTATTGAATTTTAATAATCCGAACTTTAATAAATTAGCCGATATTAATCCCAACTTTAAATATTTTCTGTGGCAGTCCCAACTTATTAATTTTTTTCCTCCATCGAACTTTTTCTAAACTCGCATGTTTTTTTAACCAGCATACCTACCTGTTTCTTGGGTTTGTTTTCTTTTCTAAACACGAGAATATTCATAAGGTCTCATTGTTGTTTTCAGTGTTGTACGATATAACATAAATATACACATTGGAAAAATGTGGGAGAATTAGAAAAAAATAGGATGACATAAAATATAGAGGAAAATGTGAAAAATGAAAGAAATATAATGTGGCGTTCATATGTGTCATGTGAGGAAAACGTAAAAATTCAGGACGTCACGCTCATTAATCTTACAGTTCACATAAAACGTACTTTTCACGTTCCACTCCCTCACACATTACCCACATCATTTCTCACACTAAAATGTTTTCACATCCACATTTCGCATTTCATTCACTTAAATTTTTCCTTAAAATGTATTTTGGTCATTTCATTCTTGAAAAGACATCCGCTTAGTCTATATCTACTTTTGTATGTATCGGTTGGCTTGGCCGGAATATTGATGTTGTGACATGTGTTGTCTCCCTCTTATATACATGTGAGAAACTTTGTCTTTAGCCATCTTTGCCGACATGTCTAGAATAAAGGGTCAGGATTACATGGATTGGGTTGTGCTCATGTGACAGTATATGGATAGTATAAGGATAACAATAATAAAACACTATGTTTGTCTAGAACAAAAATAACCACAAGTGTAAAGAGTGGAAGCAGTAAGCCAGTAAGGACTAAGGAGTGGAATGCAAAGAGATTGTTAGTGATGTCATGCATCTTATACCTTACTAAAACACCACCGCATGTGGTAGAGTACTACTAATAAAAATCAACTTGATATTTGTCTCGAATTAAAGTGGAAACATAAAAGAAGCAAGATCTAAACAAGCGGATAAGAAAACCGAAAAATGATTTCGCACCAAAACACCACCGCACGTGGTGTAGTACCACCGACAAGAATCAACTTCAGCAAACTGAATCGAGACCGAGCTCGGATCATTTTGACTTAAGAGAGAAGACCAACTCGTTTAGCACTTTATTTTCAAACTTCGAACTTAGCTCCTTTACAACTTTATTTTTAAAGTTGAAGCCTGGATCATAAAAACATTATCAACCTCAAGCTTTGCTCGGGCTCAACATGCTCTTGCTTAATTATTTTATTTTCATAATTTCATGTTTATTTTTTGTATTATTTTATTGTCTACTTATTCTAATAATTGAGTAACTCATCCACATGTCAACATTCTAAATATTCCACATATGATTTTGCTTACGTGTCATCATCTAATTCAATTTGATGGAGGATTTCAATGCGGGTCATGGTATGCTCCATATTCGAAATAACCCGATATATACAAATAAAAAACTCACAAATTATCATCAATTATCTCCTAACCTGATATATTCAAATAAAAATTTACCGATTATCATAATCTATCTCCTAACCGATATGTTCAAGTTAAAATTTTACCACTTATCATTAATTATCTTCTAACCCGATATGTTCAAGTTAAAAATTTACCACTTATCAAGAATTATCTTCTAACCTGATATATTCAAATAAAAAATTTACCAATTATTATAAATAATTTTGCTTTATTTTAGCATATGATTTTTGATATCAAAATATTTGCATTTGATACCTAAATTTAGTTAAAACATATAAAATTGAAATTACGTGTAGTACACGGGTACTAATCTAGTACAGTTAACATATAAATGATCGTTTAGACCCGCGAGACAACAATGGGTGGATCTAGGATTTCGGATCGCGAGAGGCGAAATAAAAAAAAATTGATTTCAAACCAACCGACTCCCCAAATTTATTAAAAGAACACCTTTTTGGGGCTCAAATGCCCATTTCAATCGAAATTAGGCTGCTCATTTTAGTCAAAATAAGTCTAAAACTACGTTCGGTCGCGCAATGCAAAAACCGATTCTTAACAAGCATGTTTTCGATTCTAACATGTGTTACGCGTTGCGGTGGCGAGATCTCACATTCGTGACTTAGACACACGTGTTGGTAAGAAAAAGTTTTTTTATAAAGTGTAAACATACAAAGTTATAAACCAAAATGTTAATTAGGTCTTATTTCCGTGACTTAGACACACGTGTTGAAAGACTAAAAGTCTAAACTTATCTATCTAATAAATTAGAGTTTTTAGGGGGTAATTTTTTGAGGGAAAACATAATTTATTTTATAAAAGGAAGGTTGAGAGGGAAATTGAGTAGAAGAGTTAATAAAGACAAAATTTTGTGATTAATAATAATTTACAAAATTATTTATAAATTTTTAAATATAATAGTTACAATTTTTTAAAAATATTTTTATTCAACCCGTGTGTATTACACGGGTGTTAAACCTAGTAAACTAATAAAAGTCACTTAATGGAAAACGAGGGGGTCAGTGACACCCTCTATTAGTGTTATATACAACTTAACACATTCACACTACGAAATCTTGGGCTCGGGCTTGATTTTATATTTTTTTAGGCTTCAACTTGGCTCAAGCTCAGGCTTAATAATGCTCGACTTGCCTCGAATCTGGTTTAAAGTAACTTGCAAGCAGCTTAACTCGTTTCCAACCTAAAACTTGTGTTTCAGAGAATTGATACAAGAAAGACACAAACTAATAGAAATTGTTAAAATTAATTTACCTTAATACGATCTAAGGCACATGGCAAGAAGAAAACGAGAGACAGGCGAGGAGGATGGTTGTGTGTGCTCGCGGACGAGGAAAGGATGTCGTCTGGGCGATGGCAAGAAGAAAACGAGAAGGAGACGAGAGGAGGAGGACACGAGGACCACCCCTCCTCTGGCGAGGAGGTGACGAGGTGGTTCCTCGTCCCTCTTCCTTGTCGCCACTCCTCCTCCGTAATATGGGTGTACATGTATGCCCTAACTTTTGCGGCTACACTAATGTGGGTCATACGGGTAGAACGGGTGTAAATAGAATTTAGGTACCACAACCCGTAATATTTTGATGAGAAAAAAGAGCCATTCAAGATAGTAAATATGGGCCCGTGTTTAACTTGGTTTTTTAAGTGTGATAGTAAATGGGGCCATGGGGGTACGAACGCCACTAAATTTTTTGGATGAAATGATATGTAAAGCGATATAATTCTACAGGGTTCTTATAAGGATGTAGGGAGTAAGTATGACGAGGTGGTTATGTGCTCCTCATGGACAAGCTTTATTCCTCGTGGACGACGTCGTAGATGAAGGGGCTGTGAGGGGCAAGGTGATGGGCAAATGAGGTGTGTGGCAAGGTGATGCCCCAGCTACAACGAGGTGATGGCGAGGTGGGACGTCGTTACGTGCTCGTTTGCCCACTCCCTCCACTTAAGAGTATTTGAGAGGAATGAAAACTTCACTCTATAATACTTCGTCAAAAGTAATGATATAATAGTACGTCAAAAAGTAACCATTGTAGAGAAAAATATATAATTACAGTGACAGTATACAAAATTTACCTATTAAAAACAATTACTGTTTGTCGATTACTTGAGTTTCTTACGTCCAGAAGTAAAATTCAATGTTCCAATACCCAACAGAACAACAAACACAAAATACAAGTACGACCATTAATGTCAACCGTACACTAACACGCTACATAAGCTCACTTGTAGCCCTGCAGAAAAATTACTCACTAAATTAGTTATTAATCAGTCTAGTCTTTAAGCAATAAACATTAACATTGTTTATTTTTCTAACGGTCATTAATCCTACACCGATACCTTAGTTCAACATATAATATGACTGCGATTTTAACCGTCTATTATTAATTTGACGCACTTCAAACACAATTATGTTCTTCAATGTTAATGATGAGCGATTTCTTCTTCTTGCGGCGGTTCACTAACACCCTCCATCATGCCCGGATCCGCCGTCACGCAGGGTGGCGAGTGGCCGATTCTGCCATCGATACACGATGAGCATTTGGTCTCCACCCAACCATCAAAGTCGTATTGGCGATGATTCATGATTGTTTTACCGGAACATAACCGGCCAATCATCACTGCGATTGCTCCGAGTACCATAATCACCGCTAGTGCTCCAATTAAGGGTCCAACGGACCCGTGACGGTGATGAGTTACCGGAAGGAGTGGTGGTGGTTGCTGTTGGAACTGGTCAAATGAAGGTGATGACATTTTTCAAATGCAATGAGTGTTAAAATTATGAAACAAAATCTGAAAATGGGTATCAACAAAATGTAAAATTGATTGTATGTGTTGAATCAAGAAACATTAGCCTAAGTTTCAAGAACTTTTCACACTGAGGGTGTGTTTGTTCCTACAAGAAGAGAGAGAGTTGTGAGTTGTGAGTTGATACTGGAAACAAAAAGTGTGTTGGAAGGAGTTTAAACTGAATGTGTGTGTATTTTGGGTTTGGATTGGGGGGTGGGGTGGGGTAGGGTAGGGTGGGTGGGGGTGGCCCAAGAAAAAGGCTTAAAATGGTGCAGAAGCCAGGAGCAGGGCCAGATTTGTTTTACACACTACTTTTGATTCCATGTTTGGATTGATGTTTCTACTTGGTAATTTAATCTTGATTTTAGTGTTTGTAACTTTGTATTCAATGATTCAATCTATAGTTAGGGGTAAAAAGAAAAACCATGCTATTGTGTCCGGATATATAACTTTTTATATGTGTGATATTCATGATTTTGATCAGTAGATTCTTGAAATAATCCACCATGTAAAAACAGATGACCACCAAACAGTTGATATGTATGTATTGTTGAACCAAGAGGCCAAATTTGCTCAATTAGTGAGGAATCAATAATACTAATAATTGAAGGATTCATCTATATGGGAAACTCGTGTAAATAGAATATGTAAGGCCTCGTTTGTTTTTTTCAAGAAATTTAAGTCTGAATCTGAATATCACATATGAATGTTAAGAGGTGGTTCAGATGTCTGAAATATGAATCATTAAGAGGTGGAGGCTAGAGACGAACCTCTAGTCGTCGGAGATGGAGCCTAGTCTCCGGGTTAGAAGTTAATGGAGGCCGGAGACAAACTTATGTTTTTTTTTGTTAAGAGGTTTTCAGACCCACTAAAAGCTCTTACTAGTTCAGATGCTATTAAGACGCTGAACCTCTTAATGTCAGAAAAAAAAAAACAACCCCACTTTTGATTACGTTTGACCGAATCAGACGTTTTCCTCTATTCAATTCAGGAGAAAAAGACGCAAAAACAAACAATACCTAAATGATAAAATTACAACACCAAACCCCTTAAAATCTTTGATTCTATAACATCAAAATGTAGAAAAACTAGAAATGGACTAATATGCAAAGGGAAAAGCAAACTCACTTTGAATTAACTATACAAAACTATAACTCTTGTAAAAATGTAATAAGACCTTCTGCAGCGCGCGCCCGTAAGGGCCGTCTGTGGTGGTGGTGATTGCATTTCTCCGACAGGCAGCGTTAAGGACGGTGAAATTTTTAAAGACAGCCCGTGAGCATAGGCGAGAAGATGAGGAAGAAAATGGGTGAGGGTGTGGGTCCCACCTGAAAGAAAACTCCTTTTAATGATTTTGATTAATTGTTTTGATTATTTTATTGTTTAAATATTTAATTGATTTAACAAATAACAATATGTTTTGTAAATAATAATTATATTAAAAAATGTTTTCTTATTAACAAATTAATTAAATATATTGTTTTTTATTTATCAGTTTAAACACTTAGTATAATTATTTAATGGTTTTTTTACATATTTTCCCTTTCTAAGTCCATCAATTGCATATTTACCCAAGTCTAAAGTTTAATTACATATATCTCCTTTGACATAAGAAAATATAAAAATATATTTCTGAAATCATTAAGGGTAAAATAGTAAATCAAAAGGCTATTTTAAAGAAAATTGGTAAATATGTAATATATATGGTTTAGGAAGGGGAAATATGTAATTGAATTTAAGGAGTGGGTAAATACGTAATAAATGATCTTAAGAAGGGGATATATGTAAATGCCCCTTATTTAATTATTAGTTTTCTATTACTTATATAAATGATTATTTAGTTAATCAAACATTTTTTAATAATTCAAATATTAATAATAATTAAAATATCATTATTTAAATTAATAGAAAAATAAATAGTGATGTGGAAATATAAAGGTGATTTGTGGAAAGATAGTGTTGGGGGTAAAAGTTGATTTGTGAAAGGATGAGTGATAGTTAGTAGAAAACTGATGTGACATGTTGACTAGGCTGATTCTTAGAAGAATGGCTTCCCAGCGCTGCGGATAGTCTAAGTAGTCAACTTTTCCAACTAAATACCTAATTTTTGTTTGTTTCTTTAAAGTCACTAAAGTTTCGTTAAATGTTCTAATTTTATGTAATAATTTTACGTTTATTTGAATTTTTAAAATTAAGTTGGGTAAATAAAACATATATAAAATGTTGATACTATTTAGTGATTAATTATATTCAATCTGATTTAAACTTTTGTCTACGTAACAATACCTTTTCATTAGCACACAACTCCACTACTCATGACGATAAAGTAGTGATATATAAATGATTTACCTAAAGATGAAGATTGTGTCACTTTCATATTCATGTTCAGTATAAAGTTTGAGATTCGTTTTTAATTAATATTAACTAAAATTCAATATTGGTACTTTTAAATTTAATAATCATTGGATATCAATTTTTTAAACCTTCGTATCATTTAACATTTTTATTTATTATTTATTTTTATAGTGAAACTTATTATTTAATTTCAATAATTTTGTACAAGTAGTCTTTTAATTTGCTTTAATTGTTATTTTAATTATAATTCTGTAATAAAACTTATTTATTTCTTTTGAGTATTACAAAAACATGAATAACTTAATATTTTATTTCTACAACCCATGCCAAAAATAACTTCCTAAGCTAGTATGTAATATCTAATTAAAAAGGGTTATAATGACCTAGATAAAAATACGACTTAATAAAAATGTTAATTTACATGATAACTAGATAAAGAGGGGAAAAAAATAACTTTTTTACCCTTTAAATGTGGGAAGCGTGAAAAGGATCTAACGAAAAATTGGATGAAGTTAGTGTTCGGGACCATTTCTGTTACAAATTAAAATCGCAAGGAACAAAAATGTTAATGTAAGACTTAAACTGTTAATGATATTAAAATACGAGGATCAAAACTACAGTTTACTCATAATTTTAAAACTAGTATAATGAAATTAAATTAACAACTGATACTTTTATTTGTTTTAATTATTTTAAGACCAATATTTAAAAAAATTAAAAAAAACTGACTTTTTTATTTGATAACATATTAAAATAAAACAATATCTAAATCAACAATTGATCCTTTATGTAATAATAAACCAATAAAAGGTACAATTTATAAAAGATCAACACAATTTATATTATTTCAAGTAAACTATTTATTTATTAATTGTAACGGTCTATATATATCACAAAATCACACATTCCTTACACTATGCTTCATCCATGATTAATTTAAACCATAAACACACATGTAAATTGTTGTGTAGAAAAGGACAAAGCTATATATATATATCTTAAGTTGTGTGTGATCACACCTGGCTATATATATGTTTCTTTCTCATTATATTCATTAAACTTTTCTCTACTCTAAAATGGGTCATGAAGAAAAAGGTTTTTTTTGGGAAGCATATCCTTGGGTTGTTATGTCTGAAAAATCTACCGGTGCTTCTGCTTCTGGTAATGAAAAGAAAACTTCATCAGTAGTTGATGATAACAGTTTACTTGATCTAAGCATAGGCAGCAAAAATCATAGTCACATGAAAAAGCCTAAGGTAGAAGATGCAAATGGTGGTAGCTGCAACAGAAATGATAATGGAAAAAGAAAGGTAGAAGAAGCAAGTGATGATCACTTACTTACATTTACAGAAAGAGGAAGAAGAAAGAAAATGAGGAACATGTTCAATCAACTTCATGCCTTATTACCTCAACTCCAACCTAAGGTAATTTAATTTTTACCAATTCTAATTTACTAATTTGTTTTTTTACCATGAAGTAGTTAAATCTTTTTAATTCTTCACAGTGGTAATTATATATAGTACAATCATCTAATGGTGTTCAACCTTGAGTTATTATATCATTTTGTGATAAAAAAAAAATATAAATCTGCTAAAACTGATGAAAAAGTTGTGTTTTGGTGATGATTATGATTAGCACTAATTAAAATGCAGTATCTACTCCAAAAATTAATTATTGTTTTTTAAGTTCTTATAACTTGAAGAACTATATATATTTATCTGACTGCATGTTTTTGATTTTAGGTAGACAAATATACAGTAGTTGATGAGGCAATAGGCTATATAAAAAGCTTGCAACAAACCCTTCAAAACCTTGAAACAAAGAAACAAGAAAGGCTGTATGGTGTAGCAATTACTAACAGTACCACAAATGGTTCCCTACTTCAACCACAACGATCCGAGTGCGACACATCCTATCTAGCCAATCAAGGTTCCTCAACTGGCCAAATTTCCTTCCCACGGATGGTTTTCCGAACATGGGGTTCGTCAAATGTGACGTTCAATGTGTGTGGTGTAGATGCACATATTAACATTTGCTCAACAAGGAAACCTGGTCTATTTACTACAATTTGCTTGGTGTTGGAGGAGCTCAAACTAGAGATTGTTTCAGCTCATGTTACTTCTGATGAATCTAAGACCTTGTTTATGATTCATGCCCATGTAAGTAAACTAATGCTAGCTTTAATCTATTTCAATCCCCTTTCCCTTTTATTGCATAAATTTACGCTGCGCTAATTTTCTCATGCACTTTTTTCTTTTCTGCACATTAAAACCAATTCTACACTGTTTGTCACTTACCAAAAAGCACTAATTAATTAATGTAGGATTAATCATATTACTGAGTTTTTTTTTTGTTTTTTTAAAACTTGTAAACATATAACCCCGCTGTTAAGGGTTTTTATTCTACTTAGTGAATTTTTGCCTCGAATGTTTTCAGGGGCGGTCCAGAGGGCCGGGGTGCTGGATGTGCGGTCACACACGGCACCATCTCTCGAGGGCCCAAGTTTTAATAAAATATTTTATACTTTACATATATATATATATACATACACATATAGCTTTTTATCTATAAAATATAGTTATACCAATTGCATTAAACCTATTTTTTAATACTTCGCGTTTGTTATGTTGATCAATAAAATGTTTGTTTACAAACATTAGTTTATATAATTTAATTTATTAGTGCTTACGGTCCGTTTTTTCGGGTCACACAAGACACCGAAATCCTAAAGACCTTGTAAGACTTTTGATGAACTAAAGTTGAGTTATTGCACATTTCACCCAATAACTGATAAAAACCACACATCTTATTTTTATGTTTACAGTAGTGCTTGATATCAAGACTGAGTTTAGTTCATATATATAGTCATGTTTTCGCAATGGTTTTTTTAACTAACAGCTAAAAATGACTTATCCCTTTTTTTTGCAATGTTGATAAGGCAAACACTCGTGATCAACTTATGGAGACGTTTCCTTATGATGAGATATGCAAGCAAGCTGCAACCCGGATAATGCATTTGCTTAACTCTAGAGCATCATAATTCTCAGAAAGTTTGTTGGGTGGTCTTCAGAAGAGCATGATGAAAAAGAAAAGATTTTGCTACCACCATATATGTTTAATGAGCACATTATAGTTTCTTAGAGAAAGCTGTTTTTCTTCTCTTGAAATAGACTTTAGTTATGTTATTTGCTAGTTTCCTTTCGGTTATAAAAAACTTCAAGAAGTACTTGCTTTCATGTTCTTAAATCTTATTACCAAGTGCGAGTTCTTCCTAGTACCTAATTTAAACATAAGTAATAGGATTTGCCCGTATGAAGGTTAACTATAATTCGTATAAACTTTAGACTAATGTTTGTATGGGGCTTTCTAGTTCATTATTTCTGTTCAGCACCATCTAAATTATACCATAATTCATACTAATGAGATTTAAACTTCAGATTTAATGCTTGAAACACAATATTTGTATCAATATTCCACCAACCTCATTGACGAATCATGGATTACTTGTCACATGCGATTATGTAATTTGCTTTCTAACCCCTTAATATGGCCTAGTGATGTGCAAACTTTGGTCTCTCAATGTGGAGACTCATATTCAATCCCATTTGATGTGTATTTGTTAGGCCAACCCACGGTGATGATTTGATGCGTCCAAACTCCAAACAAACCGCATTTACACCTTGATTTTGGGTCACCAAACGAACCGCATTAACACGTAGGGAATTTAAGAACGAGTCCGGGTAAGTGGACCGGATAACCCGACCCATTTTTATGTAATTTGGTTTCTTTATCCTGATTTAGCCACACGTGAAACTCACTATCCATTTCGGATCATCATGTCTCCGTATTTAACCCGCTTCATTTCTCCATCCGGATCCATCACCGGCGACTCTGCAACCACCACCCACCCCTTGCACTCATCGCTCAACAACCAAACAATTTACCGGAAAAAAAACATCCCTTAATTGAATGTTGCCGATAAACCCTAATTCCATCTTCACCAAACCCCTAACTATACGCTACCTAACACCTCGCACACGCGCCGCCTCCGACAACCACATATGGCCCTTCAACTTTGCCGCACTAGCCGATTCATCCTCCGGCAAACTCAATAGCAACGACTGCGCCAGTGCTCCGGCCGCCGTGGAGAAGAAACGTACAGGTAATGATTTCAATATCAGCAGCACTAAAGTTAATGCGAAGGAGAGATGGTCGCGTGACCGTGAGAGTTACTTGACCGATGACGATGATCCTCTGCCACTTCCGATGACGTATCCGGATACGTCACCTGTGTCACCTGAGGTTATTGACCGGAGGTTACGGTGTGATCCGATGATTGAGGTTTGATTTGTGTTCATTTTCGATGCATTAAGCTTCTGTTATTGGTTATTGGATTTGATACAGTTTTAGAACATTCATTCAGAATTAATCGTTTATCCTTTTGATTTTAGCTGTTAAAAGAAATCATATTTCTCAAAGTTAATTACATAGACTTCGAAATAGAAGTCAAATCAACAAGCTGCATAGCTAACCTTTTTAGATAGCAAAACCAAGTTGTCTAAACACTTTGTCCATACGTAACAAAGCTAACCCTTTTGATTTAATAGAACAATTTCAGGTTGCATTACGATGTAAAGTCATAATTATTGATATAGTAATCTAAAAGGGGAATTTTTTGTTACGATATAAGCGAAAGTGATGTAGATTATTCAAGAAGCGAAATGATATAATTGATAATGTTGTCCTGTTAAAAAGTGTGTGGAAATGGTGATAACTTTGTGCAACTTTTATATAGGATTGTAACATAGTAGTATATGAATGGACCGGAAAATGTCGAAGTTGTCAAGGATCAGGTTATGCTAGTTATTACAACAAAAGGGGAAAGGAAGTTACCTGCAAATGCATACCATGCCAAGGAATAGGTATAATGTTTTTGTCCTTTTTTAATATATTATTCTATAATGAAAGAGCTTATTCATCTTCCTATATTTAAGTTCTTGAGAAATTAGTGTGCTTTCTACTACTTAGTTGGAACAATAGTTTGGGTTAAGTATTGGTCTTAAATCTTCAGAATGTGGAACTTAATCTCTTGCCTGGTCGTTTGAGCTTAGAGATCTTTTTTGATGTCTTTGTTCGGATGTACAAACCTCATTTTATCTGCTCTTTTTCTTTTCGTTCCTTTTCTCGTTATATGTGATTCTAATTGTATCTGGTTTCTATATTTGATGCCAAAGAATATTAAGAAAGGTGGATCACTTTTGATATTAACTCTTGATAATTGATCCAAATATATGAATATGCTCTTCATGTTGGTTTGCGTTTATAGGTTACGTCCAGAAGATCACTGCCCGTCAGGATATTGATGTAATGGAGGATCTAGACAATGGAAAACCACCTTGACTCACCTATGTTTACTTAAATTATTGTTGTAATTTGATTCTGTGACCTTATTCTTCTTTATCCATCTGCGGCTCAATGTTGTAATTCTTGTGCAGCCAACTGTTTTAGAAGGTTTTAACAACTAAGATACTTTAAGATGGTGAGTGGAGTTATATAAGATGTCAAGATAGAACCAGGACATGTATTTGTTTTGAAATTATGCAAATAATAAAGAGGATTTTTAAAGGTTTTCGATCTTGCCTTATGTTTTTTTTAAGTTTCTTAGGAGGGGTGGGGTTGGGAATCGAGTGCCGTTGGCGACACTCATAATCAGGCAACCCAAAAATGACTAATTTAACCCGTATATCTAAACGACTCAAATAGGACCTTATAAATGTGTCATAAACGTGTTTTTGTATTTGGTATGGAATGAAACTACAGAAATTTCTTCCTTTTGTATTTTGATTTCCATCTCTTTTAAAGAGATGCTAAATTTCTTTAGAAAATTTTTCCGAAAAACACGAGGATTGGTTAGACTTAAGAAATAAAGGGGCATAAAATTTAAACTCACATGGCTAACCCTAGTCTTCTCTGAGGAAATTTGTGTTCGGTGCTGCTTCTTCTCATCAATCATAATCACTGGCCAGCAGCTCTTCACTGCCACCAGCTCATATAAGGTAAGTATGATTTATCACTTAATGCTTTTGATGATCTATTTTACGCTGCTGATTGTGTTCATATTTCCTCAGATAAGTTGTTTTATGTTCAGATTTCTGCATCTGATTGCATTTTTTTAGTAGTATTTTTGAAAAAGTGGGTCTTTATTTTTATCTTAGTGAATAATATCGTAGACTGAGAAAGTGAGTCAGTGTTGATGATGAGGGAGACGAGAAGTCGAGTCTCTGACCCCTGGGTTTAACTATTGACAGTGGGGTGCAAGTTTATAGCCTTATAGGCATAAGGTATACGTTTATGGTTTTATATTTGAAGATCTAAGAGGAAAGGCACAGCATGTCTTCGTCATTCTTAAACGGTTAATTAAAATAAAAATTTTTGTTAAAAACAATTTTTTTAAATTTCGGACCCCCTAAAAGACCGGGCCCGGGGCGGTCGTCCGCCTCGCCCCATACAAGGGCCGGTCTTGCAGACTTGTACGATCAAAACCACAACTTACTTGAAAACCACAACTTTATCCCCAAGTAAGTTGTGTTTCTACTTTACATGCATCAGTTTCTTATTATATGTAATTTTCTTTTAGTTTTCGCTTAGGGTTCCCAAAAAGCTTGAGCAGCCTCGGATTGTCTTCGACCTTAAAACCACCGGTGACTTGTGACATGTTATTAAGACCCATTGATCAGTTGATAGAGTAACTGCATGAAATAAAACATTAGAGAAGAGATCATGGGTACAAGAAGGTGAAGTAATTGCATGAAATAACAGATATCACGACTACGAGATTGACATAAAATCACATTGTTGTTAAGCAGAAATTGTTGTAAATAAACATGACAAAAACAATTGTCGCAATGGCTAAATCCCATTCTGAGTGGAATTTTACGTAGTATGTTTACGTCTTCAAATCATTTCAAATCTGAGAATTTTGTTTTATAAAAGTCAATAAATTTTGAGATAAATCCTTGGCCTTTTCACTTGATGGATTAATCAGATGAAAGCAATGATCTTCATCTTCAGTCTCCAGAAACTCAATTGTCCCTTTCCATCCACTCCTTTTCAATGTCTCATTATACTCTACCCCTCTTGATTTCAGAAAGTCTTTTTCCGCTACTACCACTAATACTCTCGAGCAACAAAGTTTCTCAAGATCCGGATCTGAAGCCGGGTTAAGTTTTGGGTCGTCATCCGACCCAGAACTACTCGGGTACACATATAGGGTCAACTTCTCTGGTACTTTTTGACTAAAATACGGGTGCAATAAGATTAACCCGCGAACACCCAAACCTATATTATTCACCCCTGCTTGAACTGCAAGATAGTGGACCAAGTTCGCTCCGGCACTCTCACCTACCAAGAAAACCCGACTCATGTCAACGTAATCGTTGATCCACGAGTCGGGTCCTTCTCCAGATAAGTGAGAGGCAATCCACTGGAGCGTAGCCCAACAGTCGTGGTACGCTCCAGGGAGAGGGTGTTCTGGGGCGAGCCTATAGCCAACTGCAAGAGCGACAACCGGGGTTTGAGAGACTAGTGGGGTGAGGAAGCTTTGTGTAACGACGCTTAACGGTGAACCGACGCAAAATGCGCCACCATGGACGTAGATTACGAGAGGAAGCTTTTGTGGGCTATTGATTTTGGGAAGAAAGATTCGGGATTTGACACCGAGATCGGATGAAATGGCAATGTCTTTTGATTGAATGCCGGTGATGGGATCAGTGGATGGTGGCAAGTTGGGGAAGATGAGGAGGCGTTCGACACGGCCATCGTTGAATACTCGCATATATGGCGAGAAATCATGGATGATTTCAGTTGAAGAAGCCATTGATTGATTGGTGAAAAAGATAGAAGAATGTTGAGGGTTTTATAACAGGGAAAATGATAGAGTTAGTAAGCCAACATTGACTGACGATCAAAGTAGTTGAAATGTGGTTGCCGGATTATGCTTTAAGATTGGTTGAATCATAAAGGTCTGCCTTGGAAATATTTTTATGTGACAAAATAAGCATTGTGTTGCTGTCTTTTAAATTTATTGGATTACATAACATTGCCGGACTGTGGCCATATCATCAAAGCAAAAAAAACTAATTTATGTCATTTTTCTCACGGCAATTTGGAACATGCATTTGGAAGCAGG
Source organism: Tagetes erecta (assembly GCA_030867185.1). Lineage (NCBI taxonomy): Eukaryota > Viridiplantae > Streptophyta > Magnoliopsida > Asterales > Asteraceae > Tagetes > Tagetes erecta. The sequence continues at coordinate 10,614,508 of CM061492.1, read as the reverse complement.
GAAACGGTCAAATTTTCAACAATAGTCTCAAGTCGGCTCGAGATAGTCTCAAGTCAGCTCGAGATATTATGGGTGGTGTAAAATCTATTTGGTTCCTTTGAATAAAAACCTAAGGAAAAATGAGGTATCTCATGGAATGAATGGAACAATTTTTCTTTACAATTGAATGTTTTACTAGCTTCTTACTAGTCTATTCATAAACATTAACGCCTTTGGCCTTAAAAAAACTTAATAGTGTAGGTTTAATGCCAGTCAAAAATAAGTTAAGTCTAGTTGCGGTCAAGAAAAGAAATTATTTGTTTCAAACATTGCGGTCAATTAATTGCAGTCAATAAAAATTGCAAATAAGTCCAAATTTTCATTATTCTTTAATTTATTTTTTCATTTTTCCGGTTCTAGAAATATTCGTTATTTTCGGTCATTTAAAAAGGAACGAACATGTACAAAAATCTTATTCATTTAATATTTAGCTGGCCCGTTTATGTTTGGTAGTTTATGATTGTTTATGTCCGGCAGTTTAAGTTTGATCGTTTTTGTTTTGGCCGTTCATTTAAGTATTTATTTAAATTTATAATTATTATTCTCGTTATCAATAGTTTAGAATCAATTTGATTTCATATTATAAAACGCTAGTATTAATTAATGTTTAGCAGTTTATGTTATGATGATCATTGTGTGTTTCTTCCGTCCATGTCCATAAACTTAGAAAAATGTTCATTTTCTTATTAAATGAACACGAACAACAAACTCGTTCGTTCATTAAAGAGTTCATGTTTGTTTGTTTATTCGGTTAAAAGTTAAGCAAATAAGACTTACCCATGTTCCAGTGGCTCTTTTACAATCCTTGCACAAATAGTGGCCGGGGAATGGTCAAATAGTTTTCTCTTAAAAGTTTGCTGTTTCTCCTAAAAATGAGCATGTAAATAGTTTAAAAGAGAAGAAAGAAAACTGATTTATAGAGGTTTAAGAAGATCTTAATGACTCACTTTATTTCTCTAATCTTTAATATAGACTATAGAGTTTTGCACCCCTAATATTCTCCGAAAAATAAAAACTGATTTATAGAGGTTTAAGATCTCCTTTCTAATTCAAAGAAGTGACCACTTCCTATGTCTCTCACCTTTTACATCAGGTTTGCCCAACAAAACTCCAAACCAGTTTTTATTGAAACTGGGTTGGATTGCCCGGTTTGAAAACCGTTTTCAAAATAGATTGGTTCGGTTTCAGGTTGGAAACTATGGATTTTTTACACTACTAGGGAACATGAATACTTGCATACTCATACAATTAAATAAAATTAAAAGGTTAGGTTGTTTCGGTTTACACCGCTGTTCATCTTACACCAAATCCGAATGCCGATTCATTTCGGTTAGGGGGTTTGATTGATTTCATGAGCTTTCAGTTGCTGGGTGTAAAAGCAAGTAATCAATCATATTAATGAAATGCAGTGTCAAACTCAAATCTAGCTAAGAACAACAGAGAGACTTCAATTTTTTTAAAAGTATATACATGAAAACAACAAAAACTAAAGGTAAACAAGTCTACAAATTTCATGAGCAGTTGATTCTGCTGTAAAAAAGATGCTTGCAAGATTTTGTTTATCAAACCACCTCAATAGTTACTCATTTACCATTTGTAAAATACTCGTTTGGATCTTCTTCATCAGAATCAAATTCAACCTGCATCATCATAGTAGTAAATACAATCAGGACTCAAATCATATTGTCGAAATGCAGTTTCAAATCTTACATTTTCATCTCTGAACCATCCTCCATGGCAGTCGCGCTTCCAACCAGCAGCTGTGAACTTGAGTTCTTTCTCCCTGCGCTCTAGATAATCTAATGGCAGCTGCACAACATCATCACCACTCGCCACCACTTGACCAAAGCTCGAATTGGTAATGTCATACGGTAACTTCTCAGTGGTCGGGCATCTAGATTGGCTGTTAACTGCAGTACCTTGTTCATGATGACTACGGTGAAGTACCTCAAAAGCAGCCTTTCGTGTTTTTTCAGTCAATGGGTTGCTAGCTAAGCTTGCTTGTTTGGTGGATGTGTGACCGGTAGTAGAATCTAGTGACAATGCCATTCGTTTATTCAACTCGTTTTGTCTTTCTTCTTCTATTTGTTTAAGCTTACTTTCTGCAGCAAGATGACGTTTTGATTTCATGTGCATCTGCAGATTGATTGATTTCCAAAGAACATTATCTAGTGTTTGAATATCAACATTGAAGAATGAAGTTTAATACTTAAATCCATTCACTGCAAGACAAATATGTTTAAGAAACATATAGAAAAAGAAAGACAAAATGAGTAATAGGCAAGATGAACACAACATAATCCAATCAAATAATTATAAGTAGTTAATTTGAATGAAGATGGGGAAGGATTTGTAGGGTTAGGGTTAGAAGGGGAAACATACTTACAGATAGCATTAGAGGGGTATCGAGAATGGGATTATGAGGGCAGATGAGACAGGCATATTTTCCGGTAGAAAGTTTCCGGTAGGAAGAATGATCGCCGGCGGTATCCAAAAGGAGATCGTCGACTCTCCTTTTCCGGTGGTGTGCTTCTCTTCCCCAGCTGTCTCCTCCAAACACACTCATTCATACGACTACAAGATATCGAACCGCTGAACCGTTCATGTTGATTTTGTTTAGGTCTCTCTCATTTGAAAACCATCACGAACCAACTATCACGAAACCCACTACTACGAAAAAATCTCTTTCAGTCAGGTTGAATGGTTCATACTTCATACCAAATGTGATAAAATCTAAATTATTAAGTGATATATAGTTAAAAGATCTAAACCATTAAGAGACTTTATTAATGATAATAATATTGAGATAGAACTTTAGGTGTTGGTAAGTTTGGTACATTCAGATTTATTTAACATATTTCAATTTTTGTTAACCATTCAGCACTCGACTGAACCATTTAGATGCTATTTTTTATGAAACAAACGCTCTGAATGATTAAGCACTAAACTAAACCATTAAAATGTAAGACCTCAAAAAATTCAAACTCTTACCCAAACATTTGGCCATTATATCATAATGCCGATTGCAATTATCTACATAGATTTAAGAGTTAATAGCCAAAATGGTCCCTGTGGTTTACTAGATCTTGCAGTTTTGGACACTTTTAAGAATTTTTGCATAAATAGTCCCTACAGGTCAAAACCTATTGCTAAATCGGTCCACGGCACTAATAGAGTTAAAAAAATTCTGTTAGTTGATTGTGAAATGACTAAATTACCCTTTCGAATTAAATTTAAAAATAAACAATCATCATTCACCCCACCACCAATCATCATCACTACCACTTCAAACCATAACTCCATTTCTGTCGTGAACACCTAAAACCAAAACCAAAACCAAAATCAAACCATAACCCGAATTACCATTCTAACCATATGAAAATCGATTGATTTGAAATCAAACCTGCAACTCCTTCATTTCTCTTCGTTAATCACAAATCAGTCACTGCTGCTTTGGATGGATGTTGGGGATAACAAGTGCTTCGGAGTTATTTCATCACCGAAGATATCGTTCCGGTGTACGTAACAACATCGTCGGCATTATAGGTTTTGATTCCTCCATACCCGATTCCATTTCTTCTTCTTCGTTTTGGCTGCAACTTGACCTGAAAATGTGTATAACCGCCTGAAAATAGGGCTGTTGAAGCGAGGCGACAAGACTGCGTTGGGTTGCACCTAGGTCGCCTTGTGGGCTTTTGATAACAAATTCACTGGTAGAAACTTATTCAAATTCTGTAGGACTGATCATTCTTTCATTTTAGTGGAACTAAATAAGAACCAAATTCTGTAGGATTGTATAAATCTTCCATCTTAATGAAGCTAAATAAGAACTGCATTCAATTGGATTGGATCAATCTTCCATCATAAATTCGTAATGACAGAAATGGAGTTATGGTTTGAAGTGGTGGTGATGATGATGATTGGTGGTGGGGTGAATGATGATTGTTTATTTTTAAATTTAATTCGAAAGGGTAATTTAGTCATTTCACAATCAACTAACAGAATTTTTTGAACTCTGTTAGTGCCGTGGACCGATTTAGCAATAGGTTTTGGCCTGTAGCGACTATTTATGCAAAAATTCTTAAAAGTGTCCAAAACTGCAAAATCTAGTAAACCTCAGGGACCATTTTAGCTATTAACTCTAGATTTAAAATGATGGTATTCATGATGGTACACATAATCTTTGGGTTATTGAATTTTAATAATCCGAACTTTAATAAATTAGCCGATATTAATCCCAACTTTAAATATTTTCTGTGGCAGTCCCAACTTATTAATTTTTTTCCTCCATCGAACTTTTTCTAAACTCGCATGTTTTTTTAACCAGCATACCTACCTGTTTCTTGGGTTTGTTTTCTTTTCTAAACACGAGAATATTCATAAGGTCTCATTGTTGTTTTCAGTGTTGTACGATATAACATAAATATACACATTGGAAAAATGTGGGAGAATTAGAAAAAAATAGGATGACATAAAATATAGAGGAAAATGTGAAAAATGAAAGAAATATAATGTGGCGTTCATATGTGTCATGTGAGGAAAACGTAAAAATTCAGGACGTCACGCTCATTAATCTTACAGTTCACATAAAACGTACTTTTCACGTTCCACTCCCTCACACATTACCCACATCATTTCTCACACTAAAATGTTTTCACATCCACATTTCGCATTTCATTCACTTAAATTTTTCCTTAAAATGTATTTTGGTCATTTCATTCTTGAAAAGACATCCGCTTAGTCTATATCTACTTTTGTATGTATCGGTTGGCTTGGCCGGAATATTGATGTTGTGACATGTGTTGTCTCCCTCTTATATACATGTGAGAAACTTTGTCTTTAGCCATCTTTGCCGACATGTCTAGAATAAAGGGTCAGGATTACATGGATTGGGTTGTGCTCATGTGACAGTATATGGATAGTATAAGGATAACAATAATAAAACACTATGTTTGTCTAGAACAAAAATAACCACAAGTGTAAAGAGTGGAAGCAGTAAGCCAGTAAGGACTAAGGAGTGGAATGCAAAGAGATTGTTAGTGATGTCATGCATCTTATACCTTACTAAAACACCACCGCATGTGGTAGAGTACTACTAATAAAAATCAACTTGATATTTGTCTCGAATTAAAGTGGAAACATAAAAGAAGCAAGATCTAAACAAGCGGATAAGAAAACCGAAAAATGATTTCGCACCAAAACACCACCGCACGTGGTGTAGTACCACCGACAAGAATCAACTTCAGCAAACTGAATCGAGACCGAGCTCGGATCATTTTGACTTAAGAGAGAAGACCAACTCGTTTAGCACTTTATTTTCAAACTTCGAACTTAGCTCCTTTACAACTTTATTTTTAAAGTTGAAGCCTGGATCATAAAAACATTATCAACCTCAAGCTTTGCTCGGGCTCAACATGCTCTTGCTTAATTATTTTATTTTCATAATTTCATGTTTATTTTTTGTATTATTTTATTGTCTACTTATTCTAATAATTGAGTAACTCATCCACATGTCAACATTCTAAATATTCCACATATGATTTTGCTTACGTGTCATCATCTAATTCAATTTGATGGAGGATTTCAATGCGGGTCATGGTATGCTCCATATTCGAAATAACCCGATATATACAAATAAAAAACTCACAAATTATCATCAATTATCTCCTAACCTGATATATTCAAATAAAAATTTACCGATTATCATAATCTATCTCCTAACCGATATGTTCAAGTTAAAATTTTACCACTTATCATTAATTATCTTCTAACCCGATATGTTCAAGTTAAAAATTTACCACTTATCAAGAATTATCTTCTAACCTGATATATTCAAATAAAAAATTTACCAATTATTATAAATAATTTTGCTTTATTTTAGCATATGATTTTTGATATCAAAATATTTGCATTTGATACCTAAATTTAGTTAAAACATATAAAATTGAAATTACGTGTAGTACACGGGTACTAATCTAGTACAGTTAACATATAAATGATCGTTTAGACCCGCGAGACAACAATGGGTGGATCTAGGATTTCGGATCGCGAGAGGCGAAATAAAAAAAAATTGATTTCAAACCAACCGACTCCCCAAATTTATTAAAAGAACACCTTTTTGGGGCTCAAATGCCCATTTCAATCGAAATTAGGCTGCTCATTTTAGTCAAAATAAGTCTAAAACTACGTTCGGTCGCGCAATGCAAAAACCGATTCTTAACAAGCATGTTTTCGATTCTAACATGTGTTACGCGTTGCGGTGGCGAGATCTCACATTCGTGACTTAGACACACGTGTTGGTAAGAAAAAGTTTTTTTATAAAGTGTAAACATACAAAGTTATAAACCAAAATGTTAATTAGGTCTTATTTCCGTGACTTAGACACACGTGTTGAAAGACTAAAAGTCTAAACTTATCTATCTAATAAATTAGAGTTTTTAGGGGGTAATTTTTTGAGGGAAAACATAATTTATTTTATAAAAGGAAGGTTGAGAGGGAAATTGAGTAGAAGAGTTAATAAAGACAAAATTTTGTGATTAATAATAATTTACAAAATTATTTATAAATTTTTAAATATAATAGTTACAATTTTTTAAAAATATTTTTATTCAACCCGTGTGTATTACACGGGTGTTAAACCTAGTAAACTAATAAAAGTCACTTAATGGAAAACGAGGGGGTCAGTGACACCCTCTATTAGTGTTATATACAACTTAACACATTCACACTACGAAATCTTGGGCTCGGGCTTGATTTTATATTTTTTTAGGCTTCAACTTGGCTCAAGCTCAGGCTTAATAATGCTCGACTTGCCTCGAATCTGGTTTAAAGTAACTTGCAAGCAGCTTAACTCGTTTCCAACCTAAAACTTGTGTTTCAGAGAATTGATACAAGAAAGACACAAACTAATAGAAATTGTTAAAATTAATTTACCTTAATACGATCTAAGGCACATGGCAAGAAGAAAACGAGAGACAGGCGAGGAGGATGGTTGTGTGTGCTCGCGGACGAGGAAAGGATGTCGTCTGGGCGATGGCAAGAAGAAAACGAGAAGGAGACGAGAGGAGGAGGACACGAGGACCACCCCTCCTCTGGCGAGGAGGTGACGAGGTGGTTCCTCGTCCCTCTTCCTTGTCGCCACTCCTCCTCCGTAATATGGGTGTACATGTATGCCCTAACTTTTGCGGCTACACTAATGTGGGTCATACGGGTAGAACGGGTGTAAATAGAATTTAGGTACCACAACCCGTAATATTTTGATGAGAAAAAAGAGCCATTCAAGATAGTAAATATGGGCCCGTGTTTAACTTGGTTTTTTAAGTGTGATAGTAAATGGGGCCATGGGGGTACGAACGCCACTAAATTTTTTGGATGAAATGATATGTAAAGCGATATAATTCTACAGGGTTCTTATAAGGATGTAGGGAGTAAGTATGACGAGGTGGTTATGTGCTCCTCATGGACAAGCTTTATTCCTCGTGGACGACGTCGTAGATGAAGGGGCTGTGAGGGGCAAGGTGATGGGCAAATGAGGTGTGTGGCAAGGTGATGCCCCAGCTACAACGAGGTGATGGCGAGGTGGGACGTCGTTACGTGCTCGTTTGCCCACTCCCTCCACTTAAGAGTATTTGAGAGGAATGAAAACTTCACTCTATAATACTTCGTCAAAAGTAATGATATAATAGTACGTCAAAAAGTAACCATTGTAGAGAAAAATATATAATTACAGTGACAGTATACAAAATTTACCTATTAAAAACAATTACTGTTTGTCGATTACTTGAGTTTCTTACGTCCAGAAGTAAAATTCAATGTTCCAATACCCAACAGAACAACAAACACAAAATACAAGTACGACCATTAATGTCAACCGTACACTAACACGCTACATAAGCTCACTTGTAGCCCTGCAGAAAAATTACTCACTAAATTAGTTATTAATCAGTCTAGTCTTTAAGCAATAAACATTAACATTGTTTATTTTTCTAACGGTCATTAATCCTACACCGATACCTTAGTTCAACATATAATATGACTGCGATTTTAACCGTCTATTATTAATTTGACGCACTTCAAACACAATTATGTTCTTCAATGTTAATGATGAGCGATTTCTTCTTCTTGCGGCGGTTCACTAACACCCTCCATCATGCCCGGATCCGCCGTCACGCAGGGTGGCGAGTGGCCGATTCTGCCATCGATACACGATGAGCATTTGGTCTCCACCCAACCATCAAAGTCGTATTGGCGATGATTCATGATTGTTTTACCGGAACATAACCGGCCAATCATCACTGCGATTGCTCCGAGTACCATAATCACCGCTAGTGCTCCAATTAAGGGTCCAACGGACCCGTGACGGTGATGAGTTACCGGAAGGAGTGGTGGTGGTTGCTGTTGGAACTGGTCAAATGAAGGTGATGACATTTTTCAAATGCAATGAGTGTTAAAATTATGAAACAAAATCTGAAAATGGGTATCAACAAAATGTAAAATTGATTGTATGTGTTGAATCAAGAAACATTAGCCTAAGTTTCAAGAACTTTTCACACTGAGGGTGTGTTTGTTCCTACAAGAAGAGAGAGAGTTGTGAGTTGTGAGTTGATACTGGAAACAAAAAGTGTGTTGGAAGGAGTTTAAACTGAATGTGTGTGTATTTTGGGTTTGGATTGGGGGGTGGGGTGGGGTAGGGTAGGGTGGGTGGGGGTGGCCCAAGAAAAAGGCTTAAAATGGTGCAGAAGCCAGGAGCAGGGCCAGATTTGTTTTACACACTACTTTTGATTCCATGTTTGGATTGATGTTTCTACTTGGTAATTTAATCTTGATTTTAGTGTTTGTAACTTTGTATTCAATGATTCAATCTATAGTTAGGGGTAAAAAGAAAAACCATGCTATTGTGTCCGGATATATAACTTTTTATATGTGTGATATTCATGATTTTGATCAGTAGATTCTTGAAATAATCCACCATGTAAAAACAGATGACCACCAAACAGTTGATATGTATGTATTGTTGAACCAAGAGGCCAAATTTGCTCAATTAGTGAGGAATCAATAATACTAATAATTGAAGGATTCATCTATATGGGAAACTCGTGTAAATAGAATATGTAAGGCCTCGTTTGTTTTTTTCAAGAAATTTAAGTCTGAATCTGAATATCACATATGAATGTTAAGAGGTGGTTCAGATGTCTGAAATATGAATCATTAAGAGGTGGAGGCTAGAGACGAACCTCTAGTCGTCGGAGATGGAGCCTAGTCTCCGGGTTAGAAGTTAATGGAGGCCGGAGACAAACTTATGTTTTTTTTTGTTAAGAGGTTTTCAGACCCACTAAAAGCTCTTACTAGTTCAGATGCTATTAAGACGCTGAACCTCTTAATGTCAGAAAAAAAAAAACAACCCCACTTTTGATTACGTTTGACCGAATCAGACGTTTTCCTCTATTCAATTCAGGAGAAAAAGACGCAAAAACAAACAATACCTAAATGATAAAATTACAACACCAAACCCCTTAAAATCTTTGATTCTATAACATCAAAATGTAGAAAAACTAGAAATGGACTAATATGCAAAGGGAAAAGCAAACTCACTTTGAATTAACTATACAAAACTATAACTCTTGTAAAAATGTAATAAGACCTTCTGCAGCGCGCGCCCGTAAGGGCCGTCTGTGGTGGTGGTGATTGCATTTCTCCGACAGGCAGCGTTAAGGACGGTGAAATTTTTAAAGACAGCCCGTGAGCATAGGCGAGAAGATGAGGAAGAAAATGGGTGAGGGTGTGGGTCCCACCTGAAAGAAAACTCCTTTTAATGATTTTGATTAATTGTTTTGATTATTTTATTGTTTAAATATTTAATTGATTTAACAAATAACAATATGTTTTGTAAATAATAATTATATTAAAAAATGTTTTCTTATTAACAAATTAATTAAATATATTGTTTTTTATTTATCAGTTTAAACACTTAGTATAATTATTTAATGGTTTTTTTACATATTTTCCCTTTCTAAGTCCATCAATTGCATATTTACCCAAGTCTAAAGTTTAATTACATATATCTCCTTTGACATAAGAAAATATAAAAATATATTTCTGAAATCATTAAGGGTAAAATAGTAAATCAAAAGGCTATTTTAAAGAAAATTGGTAAATATGTAATATATATGGTTTAGGAAGGGGAAATATGTAATTGAATTTAAGGAGTGGGTAAATACGTAATAAATGATCTTAAGAAGGGGATATATGTAAATGCCCCTTATTTAATTATTAGTTTTCTATTACTTATATAAATGATTATTTAGTTAATCAAACATTTTTTAATAATTCAAATATTAATAATAATTAAAATATCATTATTTAAATTAATAGAAAAATAAATAGTGATGTGGAAATATAAAGGTGATTTGTGGAAAGATAGTGTTGGGGGTAAAAGTTGATTTGTGAAAGGATGAGTGATAGTTAGTAGAAAACTGATGTGACATGTTGACTAGGCTGATTCTTAGAAGAATGGCTTCCCAGCGCTGCGGATAGTCTAAGTAGTCAACTTTTCCAACTAAATACCTAATTTTTGTTTGTTTCTTTAAAGTCACTAAAGTTTCGTTAAATGTTCTAATTTTATGTAATAATTTTACGTTTATTTGAATTTTTAAAATTAAGTTGGGTAAATAAAACATATATAAAATGTTGATACTATTTAGTGATTAATTATATTCAATCTGATTTAAACTTTTGTCTACGTAACAATACCTTTTCATTAGCACACAACTCCACTACTCATGACGATAAAGTAGTGATATATAAATGATTTACCTAAAGATGAAGATTGTGTCACTTTCATATTCATGTTCAGTATAAAGTTTGAGATTCGTTTTTAATTAATATTAACTAAAATTCAATATTGGTACTTTTAAATTTAATAATCATTGGATATCAATTTTTTAAACCTTCGTATCATTTAACATTTTTATTTATTATTTATTTTTATAGTGAAACTTATTATTTAATTTCAATAATTTTGTACAAGTAGTCTTTTAATTTGCTTTAATTGTTATTTTAATTATAATTCTGTAATAAAACTTATTTATTTCTTTTGAGTATTACAAAAACATGAATAACTTAATATTTTATTTCTACAACCCATGCCAAAAATAACTTCCTAAGCTAGTATGTAATATCTAATTAAAAAGGGTTATAATGACCTAGATAAAAATACGACTTAATAAAAATGTTAATTTACATGATAACTAGATAAAGAGGGGAAAAAAATAACTTTTTTACCCTTTAAATGTGGGAAGCGTGAAAAGGATCTAACGAAAAATTGGATGAAGTTAGTGTTCGGGACCATTTCTGTTACAAATTAAAATCGCAAGGAACAAAAATGTTAATGTAAGACTTAAACTGTTAATGATATTAAAATACGAGGATCAAAACTACAGTTTACTCATAATTTTAAAACTAGTATAATGAAATTAAATTAACAACTGATACTTTTATTTGTTTTAATTATTTTAAGACCAATATTTAAAAAAATTAAAAAAAACTGACTTTTTTATTTGATAACATATTAAAATAAAACAATATCTAAATCAACAATTGATCCTTTATGTAATAATAAACCAATAAAAGGTACAATTTATAAAAGATCAACACAATTTATATTATTTCAAGTAAACTATTTATTTATTAATTGTAACGGTCTATATATATCACAAAATCACACATTCCTTACACTATGCTTCATCCATGATTAATTTAAACCATAAACACACATGTAAATTGTTGTGTAGAAAAGGACAAAGCTATATATATATCTTAAGTTGTGTGTGATCACACCTGGCTATATATATGTTTCTTTCTCATTATATTCATTAAACTTTTCTCTACTCTAAAATGGGTCATGAAGAAAAAGGTTTTTTTTGGGAAGCATATCCTTGGGTTGTTATGTCTGAAAAATCTACCGGTGCTTCTGCTTCTGGTAATGAAAAGAAAACTTCATCAGTAGTTGATGATAACAGTTTACTTGATCTAAGCATAGGCAGCAAAAATCATAGTCACATGAAAAAGCCTAAGGTAGAAGATGCAAATGGTGGTAGCTGCAACAGAAATGATAATGGAAAAAGAAAGGTAGAAGAAGCAAGTGATGATCACTTACTTACATTTACAGAAAGAGGAAGAAGAAAGAAAATGAGGAACATGTTCAATCAACTTCATGCCTTATTACCTCAACTCCAACCTAAGGTAATTTAATTTTTACCAATTCTAATTTACTAATTTGTTTTTTTACCATGAAGTAGTTAAATCTTTTTAATTCTTCACAGTGGTAATTATATATAGTACAATCATCTAATGGTGTTCAACCTTGAGTTATTATATCATTTTGTGATAAAAAAAAAATATAAATCTGCTAAAACTGATGAAAAAGTTGTGTTTTGGTGATGATTATGATTAGCACTAATTAAAATGCAGTATCTACTCCAAAAATTAATTATTGTTTTTTAAGTTCTTATAACTTGAAGAACTATATATATTTATCTGACTGCATGTTTTTGATTTTAGGTAGACAAATATACAGTAGTTGATGAGGCAATAGGCTATATAAAAAGCTTGCAACAAACCCTTCAAAACCTTGAAACAAAGAAACAAGAAAGGCTGTATGGTGTAGCAATTACTAACAGTACCACAAATGGTTCCCTACTTCAACCACAACGATCCGAGTGCGACACATCCTATCTAGCCAATCAAGGTTCCTCAACTGGCCAAATTTCCTTCCCACGGATGGTTTTCCGAACATGGGGTTCGTCAAATGTGACGTTCAATGTGTGTGGTGTAGATGCACATATTAACATTTGCTCAACAAGGAAACCTGGTCTATTTACTACAATTTGCTTGGTGTTGGAGGAGCTCAAACTAGAGATTGTTTCAGCTCATGTTACTTCTGATGAATCTAAGACCTTGTTTATGATTCATGCCCATGTAAGTAAACTAATGCTAGCTTTAATCTATTTCAATCCCCTTTCCCTTTTATTGCATAAATTTACGCTGCGCTAATTTTCTCATGCACTTTTTTCTTTTCTGCACATTAAAACCAATTCTACACTGTTTGTCACTTACCAAAAAGCACTAATTAATTAATGTAGGATTAATCATATTACTGAGTTTTTTTTTTGTTTTTTTAAAACTTGTAAACATATAACCCCGCTGTTAAGGGTTTTTATTCTACTTAGTGAATTTTTGCCTCGAATGTTTTCAGGGGCGGTCCAGAGGGCCGGGGTGCTGGATGTGCGGTCACACACGGCACCATCTCTCGAGGGCCCAAGTTTTAATAAAATATTTTATACTTTACATATATATATATATACATACACATATAGCTTTTTATCTATAAAATATAGTTATACCAATTGCATTAAACCTATTTTTTAATACTTCGCGTTTGTTATGTTGATCAATAAAATGTTTGTTTACAAACATTAGTTTATATAATTTAATTTATTAGTGCTTACGGTCCGTTTTTTCGGGTTTAACTTGGGCCCGTGTTTAACTTGGTTTTTTAAGTGTGATAGTAAATGGGGCCATGGGGGTACGAACGCCACTAAATTTTTTGGATGAAATGATATGTAAAGCGATATAATTCTACAGGGTTCTTATAAGGATGTAGGGAGTAAGTATGACGAGGTGGTTATGTGCTCCTCATGGACAAGCTTTATTCCTCGTGGACGACGTCGTAGATGAAGGGGCTGTGAGGGGCAAGGTGATGGGCAAATGAGGTGTGTGGCAAGGTGATGCCCCAGCTACAACGAGGTGATGGCGAGGTGGGACGTCGTTACGTGCTCGTTTGCCCACTCCCTCCACTTAAGAGTATTTGAGAGGAATGAAAACTTCACTCTATAATACTTCGTCAAAAGTAATGATATAATAGTACGTCAAAAAGTAACCATTGTAGAGAAAAATATATAATTACAGTGACAGTATACAAAATTTACCTATTAAAAACAATTACTGTTTGTCGATTACTTGAGTTTCTTACGTCCAGAAGTAAAATTCAATGTTCCAATACCCAACAGAACAACAAACACAAAATACAAGTACGACCATTAATGTCAACCGTACACTAACACGCTACATAAGCTCACTTGTAGCCCTGCAGAAAAATTACTCACTAAATTAGTTATTAATCAGTCTAGTCTTTAAGCAATAAACATTAACATTGTTTATTTTTCTAACGGTCATTAATCCTACACCGATACCTTAGTTCAACATATAATATGACTGCGATTTTAACCGTCTATTATTAATTTGACGCACTTCAAACACAATTATGTTCTTCAATGTTAATGATGAGCGATTTCTTCTTCTTGCGGCGGTTCACTAACACCCTCCATCATGCCCGGATCCGCCGTCACGCAGGGTGGCGAGTGGCCGATTCTGCCATCGATACACGATGAGCATTTGGTCTCCACCCAACCATCAAAGTCGTATTGGCGATGATTCATGATTGTTTTACCGGAACATAACCGGCCAATCATCACTGCGATTGCTCCGAGTACCATAATCACCGCTAGTGCTCCAATTAAGGGTCCAACGGACCCGTGACGGTGATGAGTTACCGGAAGGAGTGGTGGTGGTTGCTGTTGGAACTGGTCAAATGAAGGTGATGACATTTTTCAAATGCAATGAGTGTTAAAATTATGAAACAAAATCTGAAAATGGGTATCAACAAAATGTAAAATTGATTGTATGTGTTGAATCAAGAAACATTAGCCTAAGTTTCAAGAACTTTTCACACTGAGGGTGTGTTTGTTCCTACAAGAAGAGAGAGAGTTGTGAGTTGTGAGTTGATACTGGAAACAAAAAGTGTGTTGGAAGGAGTTTAAACTGAATGTGTGTGTATTTTGGGTTTGGATTGGGGGGTGGGGTGGGGTAGGGTAGGGTGGGTGGGGGTGGCCCAAGAAAAAGGCTTAAAATGGTGCAGAAGCCAGGAGCAGGGCCAGATTTGTTTTACACACTACTTTTGATTCCATGTTTGGATTGATGTTTCTACTTGGTAATTTAATCTTGATTTTAGTGTTTGTAACTTTGTATTCAATGATTCAATCTATAGTTAGGGGTAAAAAGAAAAACCATGCTATTGTGTCCGGATATATAACTTTTTATATGTGTGATATTCATGATTTTGATCAGTAGATTCTTGAAATAATCCACCATGTAAAAATAGTTTGACTCGATTATTGTGTCCGGATAAAAAACAATTGAATTCAAAATGAACATGTTTATAAGACTTTGAGTAAATTACAAATTTCGTCCTTTACGTTTACCCTAAATTTCACATTGCGTCCTTTAACTAACGAAATAACAAAAAACGTCCTTTATGTTTATAGTTTATTACACATTACGTCCTTAAGACTAACGATCGTTAGTTTTTTTGGTTAAATCACACCATGTGCCATGCACATGAGGGTAAAGTCGTCATTTTCCTATCCTTATGTTTTCATCATCCTTTTTAATCACTTTAGTAATTGTTGTATGCAAAACCCTACTCAGAGTTATAAAACCCTTCAACTTCACGTTAGAACTATGGCTGAAGATGGATATTACATACGGGAATCGATTTCACAAGCTGAAGTGGACAGTCTATACGGTAATCTTCATCATCCATACTGTTACAAATAATTTTTTTACTAAACCCTAATTGTTTTATACACCCGTGAGTAACCGTACTTTTTTTTTTTTTGAAACAGTGGGTTTTCCAAATCTTTTCTCAATCAAGTTACATCACGGTGGAAGTTTTCATGGTTTTCCTGGTCGTTCTTATGTAAGAGGTAAGATCGATTATGTGGATTTGATAGACATAGACAAGTTCTCGGTGCATGATATGAATGATCTTATGTTAAAGTTAGGACATAGAGAAGTTCTCCATGTACCTATATTTTACAGTTTCTTAGTTCCAGAAAAAGATTTGGACATTGGTCTTAGTTCTCTTGATATAGATTTAGATTTTGTGAGATTGGGTGAGATTGGGTGAGTATAGATTTAGATTTTGTGAGATTGTGACATTGGTCTTAGTTCTCTTGATATAGTTCAATCACAAAATCTAATCTATTCAACACAACAAGAGGTTAAATGTGTTAATGTTCATATTCATATTTAAATTGTGTTCGCAGGTAGGGCCGTAACTGATGTATTGGTAAATAACATGTGTGAGGTGCTTAATGGTAAGATTGTTGATGGTAGAGACAAGCCAATAATTACTGCACTTGAGTATATAAGGGAATATCTCATGAGGAGAATTGTAACTGTGTTGAGTTTGATTGAAAAACATGATAAGTTGCTTACACCCTATGCCACCACTATGTTGGAAAAAAGCATGCAAGATGCTACCAAATATTCTGCTATTTGGAATGGAGGTCATGAATATCAAGTAAGTGGACCAAATGGTAACCAATGTGTGGTGGATTTGGCTCAAAAGTCGTGTGCTTGTAGGAGATGGGAGATAACGGGAATGCCTTGCAGACACGCTGTGGCAGCAATTTGGATCATGGAAGGAAATGGACAACAAGTTGGTGCATTGGAAGGTTGGGTAAATCCACTCTATAGGACAGAGAGATGGAAGCAAGTTTACAATTTCAAGCTCAGAGCAATTAATGGCAGGTCTATGTGGGAAAAGTCTGAAGTTCCTACAACAATCACACCACCAACTCATCACAAACAAGTGGGGAGGCCGAAAAAGGCTAGGAAGAAGTCGGCTGTTGAAATTGAGGAAATGACAAAAGGCGGAAGGTTATCTAAGAAGAAAACTTCAGGTAAGTGTGGTAAGTGTGGAAATACCGGGCATAATCAGAGGACGTGCGATGGCCGACATCAACCAAGTTAGTTTGAGTGGGTAGTAGATGGAGTGGAAGTATTTTGGTGTCTTTTGTTTGAAAGTATTTTGGTTTAATATGCTATGTTTTGATGTCTTTTGGAACCATGTAATCTCTTTTGTAATGCAATGACAGTGGTTGATCATTACTGTTTACATGTTTGTCGATTTTTGTAACTGCAAAAGTGCAAATGCAAAAGCATATGACATATTTGCTTTGGTTAACTTTTGTATGCATATGCATTGCAATTAGTAATTTTATATTCTAAGCTTTGGTCACTTTTTGTATGCATATGTTATAGTCAACTTTTATCCATTTTTGTATATATATGTACTGCAAAACTGTAGACAATAAGACGAACACCATTTATTCATTATAATTAACTTGTTCATTACAAATAAACATTTTGGATCCATAAACTTTGGTGAGATGAAGATGAAAATATTAAAAAGGATGATGAAAACATAAGGATAGGAAAATGACGACTTTACCCTCATGTGCATGGCACATGGTGTGATTTAACCAAAAAAACTAACGATCGTTAGTCTTAAGGACGTAATGTGTAATAAACTATAAACATAAAGGACGTTTTTTGTTATTTCGTTAGTTAAAGGACGCAATGTGAAATTTAGGGTAAACGTAAAGGACGAAATTTGTAATTTACTCTAAGACTTTCAAAGGTAAATTTTCTTTTAAGTTTTATAAGATTAAGGCAAAGATTAACCTTGTGTGTTGGTATCCTTCATTTTCCATAAATGATGAGTTAATTTTATAAAATTGAGTAATTGAATTTGACTGACAAAAAACTTGATAAGCCTACTCACAAAGCTTCATGGTCATAAATGTTTTAAGGTCTTCGGCTATTGTCAAGTGGTGACCATGATTTATTGGTTAATTTATGAGCCCATGTTACTAGCTAATTATGTGCCCAAACCTACGCAACATTATTCTCTCTCTTTTCACTCTCACTTTGATAATTTTATTACAAGATTAGGACCCTTGTCACACATATCAGTCAAACAAAACTTGATCTTTTAACGTTTAAGACATAAAAAGTTAATTTTCAAATGTGATATTATTGTAAGTATGTTTGAAGTAATTGTTTTAAGTAAATCATTTGATGCATATATTCATATCATTCACTCGGTTGTTTGCAAGTGTAGATGACGTAAAATAATCTTGAATGATTTATTTGTACACGAACCTTTCATCTTCGTCTAATAGTAAAACATAGTTACATCTAACTATGGCCTTCCAAGAAGATGCAAATATCACCCACTTAAGTCCAACAATACGTTTCTTACTACATTGTCACCATAAAGTTTAATTAGCTTTTACAACTTATACAGATAACAATATAACATATAAGCATGCTGTATAAGGTCACCACTTAAGTCCCCACAACATGATCTTTGAAATCTACCTATTCTAATAATTGAGTAACTTATCCACATGTCACCATTTTAACTACTCCACATATGATTTTGCTTAGGTGTCATGTTCTAAATTAATTGATTGAGAATTTTTAGACGGGTCATGGTATGCTTCATATTGGAAATAACCCGATATGTTTAAATTAAAAAATCATAAATAATCATCAATTATCTCCTAACCAGATATGTTCAAATACAAAATTTACCAATTATCATGATATATATCTTAACCCGATATGTACCAATTATCATGAATTATCTCCTAACCTAATATGTTCAAATAAAAAACTTATCAATTATTATGATCTATCCTAACCCGATATGTTCAAATTAAAGTTTTACCAATTATCATTAATTGTCTCTTAACTCAATATGTTCAAATAAAAAAATTAACAATTATCATGAATTATCTCCTAATCCGATATGTTCAAATAAAAATTTACCAACTATTATAAATCATATCCTTTATCATGATATATATCTTAACCCGATATGTACCAATTATCATGAATTATCTCCTAACCTAATATGTAAAAATACCATTAATCATAGTTCTAGATCTATCAAATCTCTCACTTAATTGAGTAACTCATCCACATGTCACCATTTTAACTACTCCAAATAGGATTTTGCTTAGGTGTCATGTTCTAAATTAATTGATTGAGAATTTTTAGACGGGTCATGGTATGCTCCATATTGGAAATAACCCGATATGTTTAAATTAAAAAATCACAAATAATCATCAATTATCTCCTAACCAGATATGTTCAAATACAAAATTTACCAATTATCATGATATATATCTTAACCCGATATGTACCAATTATCATGAATTATCTCCTAACCTAATATGTTCAAATAAAAAACTTATCAATTATTATGATCTATCCTAACCCGATATATTCAAATTAAAGTTTTACCAATTATCATTAATTATCTCTTAACTCAATATGTTCAAATAAAAAAATTAACAATTATCATGAATTATCTCCTAATCCGATATGTTCATATAAAAATTTACCAACTATTATAAATCATATCCTTTATTGTAACATATGATTTTTTATATGAATATATTTGTAAATATCCAAATCGATTTAATAAGAGATATGTTAAAAATAAATTTGATATCTAAACTGAGTTAAAACCTATAAAACTAAAATACGTGTAGTACACGGGTACTAATCTAGTATACATTATTATCTTGAATCAAAAGAATGTTTGCATAGTTATGAATGAAGTTTGGTGATATCAATTTGATGGTTGTGTATACTCAAATGAACTAAAGAAAAAACGAAAAAAACAATATACTGGCCCATGCAGGTCTCGAACCTGCGACCTTCGCGTTATTAGCACGACGCTCTAACCAACTGAGCTAATGGGCCATTTGTTATATTCAGTCCTTTATTTACTTTATTGTAATCATTAAATAACTTAACCAATTTAATATTTTTTATTATTATAGGTACTTATCTTTGGAGAAAATATCAGAAACACTAATCAGGTTATGTAATTATTCAAACACAATAAACTCTATTAATTTTTTTTGAATGGCGACTTTCAATTTATGCAACCAGCCGGTCGCATCCCTTGCAATGGGGAACCCACCACCCCACTCCGGTCAGTATGTTGTCTTAACCGGACCCATTTGACATCGAAGTTTGGCTAGGCGTTCAACTGGGAAAACCAATCGGGTTTTTCCTGGAAAATCTCACAGGCAGGGTTAGAACCCTGGACCACCACTAGGCCTGGCAAAATAGACCCATTTTGATAGTTTTGGGTCACATTGGGTAATCTTTAAATCCATGTTGGGTTAGTTTGGGCCATAGAAAACTCAATAGTGGGTCAAAATCTAACCCATTGGGCTGAAAAAAAATACTTACGGGTCATGATGGGTTGAGTGAAATAGTCTACGGGTCATGATGGGTCAAGCCTAAAATCATGATGTATGCTATTGTTATTTATTCATCTCGGTTTATAAACTTTTTTTTAGGTATATTGTGCTGCAATTTTAAAGATTGGTTGTGATTAGTAGCATATTAATAGTTGTTTCTTTGATGAAAAATTTATGAGTTTGAGAGTTTAAAATGCTAGAGATATGTGTTTGTTTTTGTGAGTGGAATTGCTAGAGATATGATGGGTTTAAGACTTTAAGTTAATTAGTTAAATAAGTTACCGAAATTATAGACTTTAAGCTGATTTTTTTACCCGACCCGTTCTGACCCGACCCGTTCTGACCCGGACCCATCCTGACCCGACCCGTTCTGACCCGTTTTTATAACAACCCATCTTGACCCGGACCCGTTCTGACCCGGACCCGTTCTGACCCGGGTAGCTGACCCGACCCGACCCGCCCGTTTTGCCAGGTCTAACCACCACTGTAAAACCAGGTATCGATATCTTCAACCAACATATTAACAAAAGAATACATATATACATAAGAATTTGTCAAAATATATAATATTAGCATATTACAAATACAAAATATATACAAATTACCAGCTAGTATACAGAACTAGCCTGCTAAATGTTATGGGGTGGTTGTTAAAGTAGGAGGTGACATTGGCTTTCCTCTTCCCATGGTGAAACCCCTAGTTCCATCAGGCATTCTTGGCCCCTTAGGACTCACTTTAGGTGACGATGTTTCCGAATGTGGCGACCCACTTGATTGTGGCGATTGTGATAGGACCCCACGCCCAGTATGACTTGACGTGCGTATCTTTGACTTCCCACGTCCTCGGACCCATCCTTTCTTTGAACCTTCTTCAACCTGCAAACAACATGTCAATGTCATTTACTAACAAATTGTGTTTTATGTATGCAGAGTGTAACGGGTCAAACAGATATTATAAACCGTATCTAAGAACTTACGTTATTGTCAACAGAAAGTTCTAGAACATTGGTTGGAGAAGATTCTTCAGGCAAATCATATGCTTCATCAATCTCATCGTCAACTATTCCATCAAACTCTGATTTTCTGCTCTTCAATACAGACTTAGGCTGTGCATTTGAAATTTCGAAGCATAACTTTACAATGAAGAGTAGATTGGTGTTTAAATAATTGTTAAGATGATTTGCTAGATATTAGAATCACATACTGATCGGCGAAGCAGTAACCTAACTCTCAACCCTTTTCGCCAGTTCCTTTCATCATTTAACTTTTCAACCTGAATAAACAAATATCATAGATAATTTTTTCCGGACAAGATTTGGTGGGGAGGAAAGTGTTCAAGATTTGATAATGGAAACATACCGCTTTCTCAGCCATCTCTGCAGTTTCGTATTCCACCAAAGCATGGAGCTTTAGAACAAATGCAAACCCGCGGTAAAGAGGTAAATATTAATTACTATTATTGTTTATTTGTGATATTGGATAAAGGAATAATATAATCTAATGAATAATGTGAATATTAAAAATCGATATTGTGACTTCAAGCCACAATAATCAGTTCCTAAGCATATAAGATCAAATGAAGTAAATCATGGTTTGATACCTTGTTACTTAAAACATAATCTCCTCTAGACCGTGAGGAGTTGGGCTCTTGAGGGTGGCAAATACGAATAGCTTTCACACTAGACAATGTGAAAACTCAGTGAAATGCTGCTCGATATATAGAAATTGAAGTATAAAACTTGAAAAATATGATGGACTTCAAAATCTACCTTCGGACGACACTAAAGATTTTCTCAAGGTTTTGATGAGAATGATCTTCAGGTAAATTCTCAGCAACAACAGTACGAGACTGCATGACAATTAACAAATCAACTGTTGTCAATTATGGTTGTAAGGACTCGTAAAATAGTCAAAAAGTTGAACAACCTGCAGTTCTTCTTTGTCTTTCTCTGTGAAGGGGTATTTTCGTCTAACTTTCTTGCCATCAGCGCTTACAACCTAGCAAGAACACAATTATTAGACCAGCAAACAGATGCTCAGATAGTACTTATCAAAATGTCAAAAAGCTTACCAACTTTGAAGACGCGCAAAGAGCTTGAGCAAGCAACTGATTATTAGTGATGCAGGATTTGATTTTTTTCATAGAGGCGATAACAGATATAGGAACTGTTACAAGTGAAACGTTCATAAATAAGATCGCACTGATTTGCATATCCTATAAGATGTCTTTTCTTCCTATTTGTGTGTCTCGTGTGCATCTTGACCTCCTCAGGTACGGGACGCACAAAATCAAAATATTGAAAACTAAAAAGACTAGTTTTTAAGGTCTTTGTGATCTAACCATAGCCTTCAGGGTCTTTACTAATGTGTTTCACCAGGGATTCATTTGCAAGCAAGCTCAGCCCACTAAATTGATACTCCACCTGTTGAAGATGCAAAATCTCATAGCATCTAAATTTCCCAAAATTACTTTTTCCAACAAAATGATGATACTAATTAATCATACGATAGTATTTGACCATGTATTCCTTTATTGCCTTCGTTCGTGTTCAAGTACATGCAGGACTAAAAAGAACAACTCAATGATGAACAGCCTTGTGCGTCATCCAACACAAGCTGACACCAAAAAGCCACATCTAACACTCAAATTCCAGACGCCCATAAAGCTAACCCAACACAAGGAGACACCAAACGTAAATTTTAACAGAAAACTGTGCACACCAAAACACGTATAAACTATAAATGAAATCTGAGGATAGACAGTCAAATTTGTTACACGCTGGTCAATCCAAGAAAAAAGGGCTAATCTAACAAAGTGTGAAACCCAATCGCATTTTAAAACGATTTTGAGATCCAACACAATGTGGTGCCAAGAACTAATTTTTGAAACAAATGATGCTCATTTTTGGCCTATCGTACACCAGCTGACGCCAAACACTTGGTTCAAGTACAACTTAAGACACCATCAGACTCTGTGTAATATACACGGGCGTGATGCCCCTCAAAAAACACCTTGTACACCACTACGCGGGGGCATTATGGGCGTGGCGTTTACTTGATAAAGCCTGCATCCCTCTCTCTTCCCCACTTCTCTCACACAATCTCTCTCACTTCTCTCTCTTGATAATGATTAAAGGGCATTATTACACTTCGCCACTTTTTAGTATAATGCCACTTGACTAGTCACCGTTCACATGGTGGAAAATGGGGGCATTAACCATTACATATAGCCTTATGGCCAATCCAACAACAACTGAGCCTAAAATTGTGGCTTCAA
Organism: Tagetes erecta; assembly: GCA_030867185.1. Taxonomy (NCBI): domain Eukaryota; kingdom Viridiplantae; phylum Streptophyta; class Magnoliopsida; order Asterales; family Asteraceae; genus Tagetes; species Tagetes erecta. Next base: position 10,591,003 of record CM061492.1, on the reverse strand, counting down.
ACACAATGTCCTACACCCCTATAGCCAATCCAACACAGTTTGAACTCAAACCTATCTTAAAAGATAAAGAGGATACATAAGAAAACACAAGTTTTCAATGCATAGTACAAAACGCTATTCAAGAATGATTTCGGAAAATAGGCAAGTTTAAAGGGGTATATGAATAAGATAAAAACAGACACCCAAGTGATCCTCAAAGTTTGAAGGCATTTCAAGATTTATATATATATAATGCATATTCAATCCTAAAAGTATAAAAAAAAGAAACATAAGAAGCAATGATGGAAAATGACCTGTTTGATGATTTTGTGTTGAAGATCTTGCGTGAGGAGATTCTTGGGGAGTGTTGAAACAACGTGTCTAAATATGGGGATAATGTGTCTAAACATGGAGATTAACTCTAAACCACCTTGTGATGGTTGTAACTTCCTTGTCTTGAATCTTGGACAGCCCGGTCCTGCAAAACGAACAACCGTGAGCTCACCACAGGAGGAGGGGGCCTCCTGTGATCCACCTCCGGCGTGAGAATCAGTCGAGATGTTATCGGAAAATATGTAAGTGAGTGAAGAGTAAAGAGAGTGAAGTATGAGATGATCGTTTACCTGAGGGATGAACCCTTTTTATAGCCGGATGGACCTTCCTTTGGAGATCCCGGGGATAACGACGTTTTGCCCATTCTAATGACCCTGACATCGTTATCCCGGGCTGAACCTTTATGACGGCGACACTTTTACCTTTTTGGTATAAGTCTTCCTCTTTGTCTTTTACCTTGCGTCATTCTGCAGTCTCTTTGTCTTATGCTACTTTGCCTTTTAAGTGATAAGTGGGATAAACCCTCTTCTCCAAGGAAAACCTGTGCTACTGCTCTTTTCCTAATATGTTTGTCCTTATCCAAGAATGTTCTGGATAAGGAATCTTTTCACGAGCTCCTTTGTTTATAGGCTGCTTCTCGTTACAGGTCCCGTGCTTTTGGCCCGGGCTATGTTTTGCACATTTGCTTTGTTTGCCCGGGCTATACTAATTGCCTGACTAATTGTGATAACGGTATGTTACGTCATCAGCCCCCCAGTCAGATGTGAATTGATTTTCTTTTTATCAATCATCTTCTGACTTATTTTTTAGTTTTGACCGGGCTGTGAGCCCGGCCTACTTGTTGCGTTTGTTTTTTGACGGTTTCTTTTTGCGGTTTTCGAGGCTATCGTGCCAGCAGTTACAGCTATGTTAGGCGGCGTGATGTGACCTCTCCATCCGTTACTTTTTCTTTTGCTGGTTTAAATATTTCAACCAACCTTCTTTCACCTTTACTTCTCAATTTCTCCTCCCTGGCCTTTCATTCGCCGATCAGGTTAGTTTCTTCTCTTCGTCTTTTTCATGGGTTCTCGTTCTGACATAACCCTTCATAAGTGTCATACTAGTTCCTATGATTTTTCTGTGTTTTGCTCGAAATATCATTTGCCTGTCGTGTTTGAACCGACGCTTCCCTCCTCTGATGACACGGTCGTTGATTGTCCTTCTGGTTTCACTCCTCTGTACACCAAATACTTTGATTTTTCGAACCTTAGGCTTCCTTTATCTGGGTTTTTTCTCAATGTTTTGGAGTCTTATGCCTTGAGTTTGTATCAATTGGCTCCGTATGGAGTTAGCAAAATAACCCAGTTTGAAATAGCCTGTAAGGCTTTGGATATCCCACCCACTGTTGGGTTGTTTAGAAAATTTTTCTGTTTGGCCAGGAATGGTGACTGGTTTACCATTCAAAAGCACAAAGACCCAGCCCCATATTGTATGCACCCCGGGAATCCGACCCTGAAGGGCTGGAAAGATCATTTTTTCTGGGTGAAATCTTCAATCGTTCCTTTCCGTATGCCCAAACGCGGCCCCAATAGTTCTCTCAAAGACCACCCCTTGATTGACTCTAGCTTTATTCAGGAGCATTATGATCTTCTATGTTCTAACCCTACTCACATTCGACCTTTTCCTGATGGGGTTTTGGTCTTGGCTGGTTTGAGTGGCGTTTGGGAGTCTGTTGACACCCTTCCTTCGCTTAAGAAATTAGTTGATGGTATGGTTTTGCCCTGTTTCGCCTATTTGCGATTTATGCTTGTTTTTTGTTGCTTATTTTCTTTGCTTTTTTGCAGGTTCTACCATGAGTCTTTTGTCGTTTATGCAGTTGGAGACTAATGCTGATGTGGAGGTCATATCCCGGCCTCGGGAGGAGGGGGAAGGTACCGCAACATCTATTCATGCCCAAACGGTGTTTCAAGGTGGTGATTATTTGAGCATTCTTGCTGATGATTCTGAACAAACTCCCACCCAGACTGAGGACTCTTCTTCTCGGAAAAAGGGGAAAAGGGTCGCTGTTGGTGATACAGCGTCTACTCGAGGCGGGGTTTCTAAACGAGGTCGCAGGAAGGGTGTTGTTATATCTGATTCCCCTCCTGCTGAAGCTGGGCGTATTTCATCAAAGAGGAAATCTTCCTCCTTGGTTGCCGCTGGAAAGCGGCTTCAAACATCTCAGAAAGGAGTTGAAGATGCTACTTTTACCAAGTCAGCTCAAGATGCTATGACTGTCAAGCCTTCCTTTGTGGTTCCATCTTCTACCCAGCCTTTAAAATCTCCTCGTGATGAAGGTTCCTCTAGCGATCCCCTCGATGGCTTTGACAACGAGTTGGATCCCGACTGTGCTGACTTACCCTTCAAACCTGAGTGGGATCTGCTTAATAAGGATGTTTTTTCTGACCCTGCTACTTGTTTGAAAGTGGTGCAGAACTTTGCTACTCCGGGGCAGCAGCTTGTGGCTGCCCGGATGGACACTTCTTCTTTACAAAGTGGTATGATTCAGCAGTGGGCGACTATGGGCAGTTTGATGAGTGAGGGCTTCCAACGCTGGAACTCGTTTGTTGGTTTTGTTGATCGTTGCCAGAAGAAAATGGCTATTATGAGTAACAAAATGAAACGTGACAGTGAGGCTTTGGACCGCTTGGAGTCTGAAAAGCTAGACTTGATTAAACAGAAAGGGAATGTTGAAACTGAACTTCTTGATGTCAGGCTGTGGTATGAGACCAGGGAACATGAGTTTCAGGATGAGATGACTTCTGCTCGCAAGAAGCTTGATCAAGATATTGCTGATCTGGAAGCTCTACGTTTGTCATTTCAGGAGGAGAGAAACAAGTTTAAGATTGATGAGGTCAAAGTTAAGTCCAAAATCATGCAGCTTATCGTCAAGAATGATGATTTAAACGCTGAGGTTGAGCGACTTCGTTCTGAGAGGAAATGGTTATTTCAGGAGGGATTTAAACTTGTTGTTGACAGATTGCAGGGAAGTTCGTATTATCGCTCCTTGCTCGGGGCTATGCAGCAAGCTTCTCATCGTCTGGGCCTCTCTGTTGGTTTGGAAACGGGGTATTTGTGTTGTGATCAGGGCAAACCCATGAAACAGCTGTCATTCTACCGCCCAGATGCCCAACAGGTTTTTAATAAATCTGTTGAAGATTTTAAAAATGCTAAGTACCCTTTTCTTGATGCAGTTGCTTCCTGTTTTGACAAGCCAATATCTGTCCTCAAGGATCTTTATCCGACCCATGCTAGCAGTTCTAGTTTTACCTCGCCGAGCAGCCGAGCCAGCCTCGAGACCCCGTCAGCCAATGTGGCCCGGTCCTTTTCCCCTCTGCCAACTGTTAGTGCCCATATCTTGGCCGGGAAAGATGTTTCCTCACCTGGGCTAGTTGATCCCCCTGCCCAGCCTATAGTTGCTGTTGAGGATCCTGCTCAAGCTGCTGATTCAGCCCGGGAGGTGGATGCTGGAACGATAGATGTTGTGATGACAGATGCTGCTGCTGCTCCAAGTGTTGCTCACAGTTCAGGTAAATCTCTCGATGTTTGATCTTGTTGATGCCCGGGGAATGCCCCTTAATGGGTTTGTTGTCTTTGAACAGTATTAACTATTTCTGTCTTTTGAACAATACTTTTTATGTTTGATCCGGGGAACGCCCCGTTTGATTTGGTTTGTTTTGTGGTGACCCGGGGAATGCCCCTGACGGGTTTGTTATCACCTTTTATGACTCGTACTTTGCTACTTGTGATTTGTGCTTTTGTTTGTTATCTTTGCTGGTGCCCCGGGGAATGCCCTTAATGGGCTTGTTCTGACCAGTCAAAGGTTTACTCTGACTATGCTTGCTTTATTGATAATGTTTGTGACATGTTTTTATTGCCTTTCAGATGTATGCTTATCTTTAGGCTTCGTATTTTTGACAAGAATTCTTGGTTTTATTGGGGTAGGTCAAGGCCGGATCCCCTTAGTTGATTGTATGAGTAGGTCAAGGCCGGTACTCGTTATTTAGCTTGAGGGTTGCAAATCCTCAGCTGTTTTTATCACGTTTTTGTCAGTATTAGACTGATTGTGACTGACGAAAAATATCGTTTTGGTTGGGCCATTTGAGGACCCTGTTAGATTGGTCATGAATTTTCACTAACTTCGTAATTCATTAAAAAGATTTTGAAGTACATATTTCCAGGGATGTGTCCCTTTGTTTTATACGTAGAATTTTCTTAAGTTTGATATGTGCCAATGTCTTGGCAACATCTTTCCTTTCATGTCTTTCAATTTGTAGGACCCTTTCCTGTGTGTCTCTGCCACTTGATAGGGTCCCTCCCACTTGGGCCCCAATTTTCCGGTGCTTTCTTGCCTGCTTGCCTCGTTTTTCCTTAGCACTAGTTCCCCCGGGTTGAAGAACTCGTGGCGTACCCTGGTGTTGTAGTATTTTTCCACCTGTTTTTTGTAGCTTGCTTCCCTGATGTTTGCTTGCTCCCTGATTTCTTGGCTCAGGTCCAAATTCAAGCAAATTTCCTTTTCGTTTTCGCTTTCTTCGAAGCTACTACGTCTGGATGTAGCTATCCCTATTTCTGCGGGAATCATGGCTTCTGACCCAAAAACTAGGCTGTACGGGCTTCGCTGATTGCCTGTTGTTGGCGTCGTTCTAATTCCCCATAACACGCTTGGGAGTTCTTCGAGCCAAGATTCTCCGTTCTTTGACAGTCTTGTTTTTAGCCCTTCCAGGATGCTCCGGTTCATTCTCTCGGCCTGGCCATTTGCTTGTGGGTGGGCCACAGAAGTGAAAATTTGTTTCACCTGTAACCCTTCACACCATTCCCTGAATGTACCCTCGGCGAATTGTTTTCCATTATCTGTGATTATTGCCCCAGGGAGACCATACCGGCATACAATGTCTTCCCAGAAGAATTTCAGCACCTGCTTTCCTGTTATTGAGGATAGGGCCCGCACCTCGGGCCATTTTGTGAAGTAATCAACTGCCACTATCAGGAATTTGACACCTCCAACGGCCTTTGGGAAAGGACCTATGATATCCATTCCCCATTTGTGGAATGGCCAAGCAGAGGATATGGTGACTAAGTTGTTTTTTGGCATATTCTTGATTGGTGCGTGTAGCTGGCATGCTTCACATCTTCTTATTTCTTCTACACAGTCTTTGTGTATTGTTGGCCAGAAGTAGCCCAAGTTCATGATTTTTGCTGCCACGGTTCTGGGCCCGGCGTGTGCCCCGCAAATGCCGCCATGCACTTCTCTGATTATGTAATTGCTTTGGACCGGGCCAACACATCTGAGTAATGGAGCCAAATAGGATCTTTTGAATAACTTTCCTTCCTGCCAGATATAATTTGTTGACTTTGCTCTTATTTTTCTTGCCTCTTCTTCATCTTCAGGTAAGTACCCTGTGGTGAGGAAGTTCCTGACCGGGGTCATCCAGTTTGGTTCTTCCTCAGCCACAACATCTTGTATCTCTTTTTCCCGGATCGATTTTTTCTTTACCACTTCAACGAGCACCTTTTTCGTTAAATGTGCAAATGCCAATGATGCCAGCTTGCTTAAAGCGTCCGCTCTTTTGTTCTGAGTTCTTGAGATTTGTGTGAGACTGCATTTTGCGAAGCTTTTTTGTAATCTTTTTACCTGGGCCAAATACTGCTGCATCGTGGGCTCTTTGGCTTCGTATGTGCCGTTTACTTGGTTTGCGACCAGTAAGGAGTCCACGTATATTTGAATGACGGTTACTTTTAACTTGATGGCTATTCGGAGCCCGGCCAGGAGTGCCTCATACTCTGCTTCATTGTTTGTGCTTGGAAAATCAAGCCTGAGAGCATAAGTCAACTCGACGCCTTGTGGGTCAATGAGTATGAGCCCGGCCCCGGAGCCTTCTACGCTTGATGCCCCGTCAGTATACAGTCGCCACTCGTCCGGGCTATTGACTTGGTCTTCTATTTGTATGTCATTGACTTCCTTCGTGGGTGATTCTATTAAAAAATCAGCCAGAACCTGTCCTTTAATCGCCGTCCTGGGCATGTAGGTGAGCTCGTGTTCGCCCAGCTCTACTGCCCATTTGGCCAATCTTCCTGAGATTTCGGGTCGGGATAGCACGTCTTTTACGGGTAGGTTTGTTAATACTTGAACCTTGTGTGCCTGGAAATATCGTCGTAGCCTTCTTGTTGTGTGTACTAAGGCTAGAGCTGTTTTTTCTATGACAGTGTATTTCACCTCGGTTTCTTTTAATGCCCGGCTAACGAAGTATACTGGAAATTATGCCCCTTTTCGTTCCACTATCAACACCGAGCTTACTGACTCATCCCCGGCCGCTAGGTATAATGACAGTTTTTCCCCGGGCTGAGGGGCAACCACAGCCGGGATGGATGTCATGTATCTCTTCATGTCTTGAAATGCTTGTTCTGCTTCCGGGGGCCAAAAGAACTCTTGCTTGCTAGTGCACCCTTTTAATGTTCTGAAAAATGGGAGTGATCGTTCTGCTGACTTGGAGAGGAAACGATGTAGGGCTGCCAATCTACCATTCAGGCTTTGAACTTCCTTCTTCGTACTTGGAGATTTCATTTCGAGAACTGCTTTTACTTTGTCGGGGCTTGCCCGGATATCATGTTTTCTAATGACATGCCCCAGGAACTTTCCTTCTTTGAGGCCGAAAGAACACTTGCCCGGGTTGAGCTTCATGTTGATGTTTCGGAGATTTTGGAAAGTTTCTTCGATGTCAGCTATCATTTGTTCTTCGTCTTGACTTTTTATGACTAGATCGTCTACATAAGCTTCCATATTTCTACCGAGTTGGCTACCAAAAGTTTTGTCGATTAGCCTTTGGTATGTGGCCCCGGCGTTTTTGAGACCAAATGGCATCTTCTTGTAGCAATAAATTCCACTAGTTGTGTGGAAAGCCGTCTTTTCCTCATCCTCGGGCTTCATCTGTACCTGGTGATACCCTTTATAGGCATCCAGGAAACATTTTAGGCTGTGGCCTGTCAAAGAGTCTACCTTGAGGTCAATCTCTGGCAGGGGGTAACAGTCTTTGGGACATGCTTTGTTAAGATCCTTGAAATCTACACACATCCTCCAGGTCCCATCATGTTTACGAACTATCACCGGGTTGGCGACCCAGGTTGGGTATTTCACTTCCTTCATTATGCCAGCCGAGACAAGTTTGTCGACCTCTGTTCTAACTGCATGGGCCCGGTCTTGAGCTAAACCCCTCTTTTTCTGCACGACTGGGGTGTGACCCCGAGGAATGTTAAGAGTATGTTCTGCGATGTATCTGGGGACACCAGTCATATCGGAGGGCGACCATGCGAAAACATCCGTGCTTGCTCGCAACAGACTTACCAACTTTCTCAGCCCGCTTTCTGTCAGTTCTCTACCAACGCATACTGTTTGGTCAGGATGGTCTTGATTGATGACCACCCTTCCCTCCCCCGGGCCTACTTCTTCTATCTCTGTAAGGTTGATGACCAACTGTTCCCGGGGAGGTCTGAGGGTAAATACCCCAGCTTTTGATGGTATTTTCACCATACCATGTGCTGTAGACACCACGGCGAAGAAGGCGCTGATCCCGGGCCTGCCGATTATTACGTTGTATCTTGACGGTGATCGTACCACAATAAAGTTCAACATCTCCGTTCTTTCGAAGTTTCCTTGGCCCAGGCTAACTTTCAACTTTATTTCCCCGATGGGCTGAACTGTTTCCCCCGAGAAACTTATCAGAGGCGATTGGGATGCGACCAGCCTTCTTTGCAAATCTTCGTCAAGCCTTAAGAAACAGTGTTCGTACATGACCTCGCTAGAGCTTCCCCCATCTAGGTACACCCTTTGTGTGGTGTGACCTTCGATGTCAGCTTCTATTATTACTGGCGAAGTCATTGATCTCCCGTGCCGCAAGGGCGGGAAGCTTATCTTCTTTTTGGCCCATCTAGGGATCGGGCGCATGCTGGGCACGCGTCCTGTAGCCCGTGTTGAAGAGCCGGACACCATCATTATCTCCTTCCCTTTCTTTCGGTCTTTCTCTTTCTCTCCTTCTTTGGAATATTGCTTTTTTCCCTTCAGATCTTTTATTAAGTGCGCTAGTTCTCCTGACTTTACAGCGGCCTCTATTCTCTTCTTCAACTGGAAACAGTCATTAGTGTAATGACCTGTTCCCCCATGAAAATCACAATACTTGTGGGAGTTTTTGTCGTCTACAGCCTTGGGCAAGGGCCTTGGAGGCTGGAAGCTAAACCTTGCCTCTTCTGTCGCCAATATTTCCTGTGGTGATTTGATCAAAGCTGTAAATTGATCACTTTTCACTTTTTCATCGTGATCATTTCCCCTGGTCCTTGAGTATGGCGATCTATCATAAGGCCTTCTAGACTCGTGGCCATGATTTTGAGACCGCCTTTCCACAAACGGTTGGAAACGGGAAGGTTTTCCTTGGGGCGAATCTCTCCATCCCGAACTTCTTCCCTTTTTGGCCGTGTCTAGGCTTTGAGCCGCTTCTTTCCCCCTTATGAATGATTCCGCCCTTTCCATGGCCTCCTCCATGGTTTTGGGTATGTGGCGGTTCAAATCTTCGATCAGCTGGCGGGGCCTTACCCCGTGTATAAAACCAGATATCCTCATCTGTTCTGTTGCCCCGCCTATGCTTAAACCTTCCAGCTTGTACCTCTCCATGAAGGCTCTGAGGTCTTCATCGTCTCGTTGCTTTATGTTGTGCAATTCGACGGGGTCTCGAGTGTATCTTTTCTGCTGCATGAAGTTAGCTTGGAAGCTTCTCTTTAAATCTCTGAAAGAGTCTATACTACCGGGTGGTAGACTGTTAAACCATAGCCGGGCTGGCCCGGACAGGGTTTGTGCAAACATATGGCACCAGATGGGCATTGACCATTGCTCCACCTTTGCCGCCCCGGTGAACAACTCGAGATGGTCGTCGGGGTCTCCGAGACCATCATAGGTTTTAACATTTGCTGGCATCTTTGTTTTTGGTGGGAACTTGAAGTTTGCTATTCTTTGCGAGAACTTTGAGCCATCCTCTGGCATGTATGGTCGGGATAAGTCATCGTCCAAACCTTCTAGGTTTTGGGCTGGTGCAACCGAGACCAACGGCTGAGTATACGAGAACTGTGGTGCTTGCCAAGGGTAGTTATGGTACGGATACTGGTAATGATTTAAGCTTGGGTTAAAGGATATGGGAACAATGGGTTGAGTGTAGTTTGGCATTGAAGGTTGTAAACCCATCTGAAGTTGTTCGGGGATATACCCCTGGCTAAACTGAAAGGCCATGGCTTGACTTGCCAACCACTGGTTTACTTGATTTCGATATAGCTCGGGGTATATAGCCGGGAGTATCGGGCCCGGCATGGACGTAGATACTGGCGTTGCTGCAAATGCCTGTGATTCTTCCCGGGGAGCGTTTAGAAGTCCCAAGGAGGTATGTATCACGTCATGGGGCTCTGGGCCCGGATTCACTTCTTGAGGAGGGCCAGGAGTTAACGTCACGCTGGGCTCTTCGTCGTAGGCCAAACGCACTCTGACTCCTCTTAGCCGTTCCTCCTGCACATAGTCATCAATAAGTTCCTGGAGACGTGAGAAGTTTTCTCGAACCCCCTCAGGGGTGAGTTCAATCATGTCTGAGATGATTGGAGGAGGGTCTGGCGACCGGGCGTTCATGTCTCCTTCCATGGTTGGAGTACTGGTTCCAGCCATGATAAGACACCTGTGTAATCAACAAAACAAAAACCAAGTTTAGTATGGACTCATCCAATACTGAAACCTTAACATGAGGCGCATCTCTAAGTGTTTTATACTTAGATCGGCCCCACGGTGGGCGCCACTTGTTGAAACAACGTGTCTAAATATGGGGATAATGTGTCTAAACATGGAGATTAACTCTAAACCACCTTGTGATGGTTGTAACTTCCTTGTCTTGAATCTTGGACAGCCCGGTCCTGCAAAACGAACAACCGTGAGCTCACCACAGGAGGAGGGGGCCTCCTGTGATCCACCTCCGGCGTGAGAATCAGTCGAGATGTTATCGGAAAATATGTAAGTGAGTGAAGAGTAAAGAGAGTGAAGTATGAGATGATCGTTTACCTGAGGGATGAACCCTTTTTATAGCCGGATGGACCTTCCTTTGGAGATCCCGGGGATAACGACGTTTTGCCCATTCTAATGACCCTGACATCGTTATCCCGGGCTGAACCTTTATGACGGCGACACTTTTACCTTTTTGGTATAAGTCTTCCTCTTTGTCTTTTACCTTGCGTCATTCTGCAGTCTCTTTGTCTTATGCTACTTTGCCTTTTAAGTGATAAGTGGGATAAACCCTCTTCTCCAAGGAAAACCTGTGCTACTGCTCTTTTCCTAATATGTTTGTCCTTATCCAAGAATGTTCTGGATAAGGAATCTTTTCACGAGCTCCTTTGTTTATAGGCTGCTTCTCGTTACAGGTCCCGTGCTTTTGGCCCGGGCTATGTTTTGCACATTTGCTTTGTTTGCCCGGGCTATACTAATTGCCTGACTAATTGTGATAACGGTATGTTACGTCATCAGGGAGCATAACATCTGGGTTGGAAAAGAAGGGGTCTTGTTCAGCAACATAAACCCAATTGGGTGAATCGTTTCCAGCCACCACCACATAATTGAAACAGGGATAAAAGTAACCAGAAACTGGTATCTGGGTGTGGGAAGTTGGCACAAATTCAGGCGCACCAGCATTGAATTTGAAACAACTGGAATTGGGTCTTGTCTCCTCCTCCTTTTCCTTTTGTTTAATTTCCTCCAACTTTTGTATCTGCGCCATTCTTTCAAATTCAATCTCTCCGGGAGCCTCTCATGGATTGATTTCAACCGAAAATATTGGCATGCTTTTCGCGCTCTTTCATAACTGTCATTTCATTTCCATCCTACATTTGGATCCTATTTTAAAATAATTAGAGTAGTTTGTTTCATCTTTTAATAGTTTAAGTTTAAACATTCAGATTCAACATTCAGAACGTTTTTTCATAAAAAAAAGTCTTTGAATTGTTCAGTTAAACATTGAATGAATAAGAGACAGAGAGATGCTAACAAAGAGCCTCTTAATGCCTCTTAATGGTTCTTAAATGCTGAATGCTTCTCACATCAACATTTCCACATTAGCATCTCTCTCATTGATAGAGCCTCTTAATGGTTCAGACAACTTAACCATTCAGCACTTAATGATTCAGATTTTACCAAGTAGCTCCTTACACTCCCAAAGTCTAGTCATTTTCATCCATTTTTAACACCAACTCCATTTATTTTTATCTATTTTTAACATTAAAAGATCAACAATTCAGTAATTTTATGATCAGGCGATCACAATATCAAATCATTTTGATCTGGTTGGGTTCTTGAGCGATTGAATTTGATTGAGAATGAGTTATTGTGATCGATTGATCGTGGTATAAATTAGGGTTTAAAAATCTCATCTACAGAATCACCCATTTTTAACGTTAAAAGTGGGATAAAGTTAAGTGTTAGAACGAAAATGACATTTGTTGGGATAATGTTGACCTAAAACAATAACTAATCTTATTTTGTTTATAACATGTTAAACATGACTTAAAAGTTAAAACACTACTAAAGAGCTTCACGTGTCTACATGGAAAATTCAAGATTGCATCTTGATTGCAAATCACTACATCACAAGGGCTTCGGAAGTGATAATAAAACAAACGGGCTTAAAATTCAAATTATTGTCTTCAAAAAGACATCTACAAACTAAAGTTCAATCAAGGGTTTGATGAAATAGTTAAAAAAACAAATAAATAAGTGTGTGTTTGAATGAATATTATTATTGTTACTAAAATATCTTGTATGAAAAGCTAATTAAAGTCTTGCTAATGATTTCCAACTAGCTATTTGAATTTTCAAATTAAGGTCTTGCAAGTACTTCTCTACATATGGTATGGCCAACATTGAAAATCCTTATTAAAGACACTAAACACCCACAAAGGAGATTGTGGCAATCAAAGTAAAGAGGGAGAAATAAGACTATGAAAGTAACCAAGATACAAACATGATAACTTATGACACATTTTGAACAAAAGGAATCTCTGGTTGGAAGGTACAAAAAGTTGACAAAGACTTCACACAACGTTCTAAGTTTTGAATAGAAAAAACTTCTGATAGACGTTCCACGGTCGAGTCGATCAACCGCGCGAATGAACGTGAAAGGGTTAGAGAAAGTTTTAATCATAAATTTTTGTCTTAGCCTATAAAAGAAAAAAGCTTACATATTCATAATCCTTTTTTGCTCTCTAAAACTTAAGATGTTAAAATTCTTTCAATTCACATGGTAACATAATGAGAGATAAAAGATGAAGATAAATATAAAGTGATCAAGAGAGTTATTAAGATTAAAAAGGTCAAGCTTCAAATACTATTAATCACATTTAAATGGGTATTTGTAAAACACTATCTTAATACAATACAGTGCTAGTAATTCACTAACTTGATATAGTAACACACTATCTTGATATCTTGATATAGTGTTAGTTGGGATGAGTGGTACACTACACTATCATAGTGTCATACTTGTATTTGTGAGAGTTTGAGATACACTATTTTGATATAGTGCAAATTTGAATTTAGATGAGAAACCACTATCTTGATATAAGTTAGGAAATCTAACCATCTTGATATAGTGATAATTCAAAAACGTAAAGCTAGTCTAGTCTCTTGGTGAGATTTGTGAAGAAGATGTTCACTACCTTGTTTAGTAAAGAAATGTAAAACTGGTCTTTTGGTAGGACCAGTGAAGAATGTGGTCTCTACCTTGGAGTAGATAGATGATGTAATGGTGATCTCTACCATCTAGGGAAATGTTTACCGAAGAAAACTCTCGATCGGGGGGAGATGATGTATAGAGATTCGTTAACATCTTTTGAACCTGTCACACCCCGACTCCCAGGGCCCGACACGTTGCATAACATTAGCCAATCAAATAAAATAATGTAGCGGGAGACTTTAATAAAAGACCACAAATAAGGTCCCAAATTTAAACTTTCATTAATTGTCTAATAACAACATTGTCTGACACTCGAAATGAGTGTATTACATCATAACAGAACTACAGACACTAATCCCAAGCGTCTTCCTTCCTCCTATGTGGAGTACTACCATCCAATCATCTCTAGCTAGGCCTTCCTAGTTAATGTCCACGGTTATTTCTTTCACCTGCATCACGAGCTAAAAGACGTCAACAACTATGTGTTGGTGAGTCGTAACCAGTGACGTAAAACATATAAAACATTTAGACATCATCATTCATACATGTGTGGTTAATAAGTTATCTACAAGTCAACTCTTCTCTAACGCCATATCTGATGGTGGCCAACTTTCGTTAGAGCCTGTTAACGTATATGCCGCATACAGGGATAAAGAAGGTACCCTTTTTCTTTGACCCCCTTTTGGTCACATCATATTGCCTAGGCTTTTGGTACCTCTCCTGTTACGAGCAGTCAGTCTACCTAATTGGATCCAACTAGACGCATATACATCCCGAGACGGGGCCGGTAGCACTCAATGGATCTACCCCCAGAAGCCCTGTCTTAATGACTTGCCCTGTGGTATGTAGCCGTCATCCTTTTCGTCGGATGGCTCGTCAAGAAGCTTATTACCGCGGACCAACAACACAACAACCGGACTAACCTGGAGTTGAGGTGCGTTGAATCACCAGGTAGCGATCTACTTATAACCACATATATACATATGCGTACACATACATATATATTCATAACATTCATAAGACATTTCATACTTTTCATACTTTTCATACTTTTCATATAAGCTCGGATACAGCCCCGAAATCATAAAACATTATAAAAAGAGGGGCGGTTAGACTCACCTTAGTGTAGCCTAAGTATCACGATCGGATGGCTAATCGGGACAACCCTGTAAACATTTCATACTTATTAGGATTCATTCCTCTAGGGATAATCCTATCATTTCATTACCTTAGTCACATTATGTGACTTCAGTGATGGCTTTAGTCCTTGGCATAATTATTTCACTCAGAGTGCTTTTAGCATCTGAGTCAGGGTTATCCTACGTTCTTATTATCATTCTATTTAAAAAGCCATATTATCATATCTTTGTGTTTCTCACACAGTCCTATCATTCATTGAAAACATACTGTATTCCTAGTAATATTATATAACTAGGAATGTTCTATTCTAAAACCCTGGTTCTTCCATGGACTTAAGTCATACATACATCTTAAACGAGTACGGGATCTGAGATGTTACCTAATGAGTCGAGCAGAATGGGGGCCTGGGTACGAGAGTCTCTCTGGGCTTGAGCAGCACCTTGCCTCGTTCAGCGGTCCCGAGCTCACGTGCTTGTGGGAGAACACCGTTCACTAAAATGACGGAGTTCCTATCCCGTTTAATATCTAAGGCGCATATATATATATATATATATAAAATGGTAAGTACTCGAAGAAATCTAAAGACGAGTCTTACCAAACACCGAAGATACTCCGTGGGCGCCTTGTGAGCAAAACCGCACTCGAACTGAACTTTTGGAGGCTTCCGTCACGTGTCGGAAACCTACCGGGGCTTCGTCGGAACTTCACCGGGGATTCTTGGCCGGATTTTAGAGAGAGAGACTTGAGAGAGTGAGAGTTGAGGTGCAAGAAATGAAGGGGGGGTCGACCCCCTTTTATAGCTGCTCGGCATGAGCTACGCGATACGCGCAGATCATGCCCTCCACCTGCGCGTATCGCGTAGGTGGAGTGGTTTCGCCCAAATCAGCTGCAGCCCACAACTTCACGCACCCGGTATTGCTCGCCTTAGGCGATACGCGCAGAACATCCTTTCTTTTGCGCGTATCGCGTAGAATAATATTATTTTTTTATTTTTTTTTTTAAGTCTTTTTATTCTCGTATGAGGCGGAGTGTCACATTCTCCCCTCCTTATTGGGATTCCGTCCCGGAATCACTCTGAGAATAAATGAGGGTACTTCTTTCTCATGGCGTCTTCTGGTTCCCAGGTAAACTCAGAACCACGCCTTGCATTCCACTTGACTTTAACAATGGGGATGCGCTTTCTTCTTAACTTCTTAACCTGCCTTTCGACTATCTCAGTTGGTTCTTCAACAAAATTTAGTCGCTCGTCCACTTGGATTTCTTCCAGTGGCGTTTGCAAGGTTTCGTCAGATAGACATTTTCGAAGTTGAGAGACATGGAAGACTGGGTGGATCCCACGCAGCTCTTCCGGAAGTTCAAGTCTATATGCTACTTTGCCTATTCTGCTGGTTATCACAAAAGGTCCGATAAATCGGGGACTTAGCTTTCCTCGTTTTCCGAAACGAATCGTGCCTTTCCATGGTGATACTTTTAACATAACTTTATCTCCTTCTGCGAACTCTAGTGGCCTTCGACGTTTGTCGGCATAACTCTTTTGCCTGCTTTGTGCCACTATGAGTCGCTCTCGGATCACCTTGACTTTTTCAATGGTGTCCAGTACCATTTCGGGGCCGGTCATTTGACCCTCTCCCACTTGAAACCAACATAAAGGCGTTCGACACCGTCGACCGTATAATACTTCGAATGGTGAGGCTTTCAAACTCTTGTGGTAGCTGTTGTTATAAGAAAATTCGGCTAATGGGAGGTGAGTGTCCCAGCTACCACCGAAATCTATCACACAAGCTCGCAACATATCCTCCAAAGTTTGAATGGTCCTTTCACTTTGACCATCCGTTTGCGGGTGATAGGCAGTGCTCATCTCTAATCTGGTGCCGAGAGCTTCATGGAATTGTCTCCAGTATCGAGATGTAAATCTTCCATCTCTATCGGAAACAATGGATACCGGCACTCCGTGTCTTGCCACAATCTCGTCAACGTACAGTTGAGCGAGCTGTTCAGCTCCGGCACTTTCTTTCATAGGTAGGAAGTGGGCGGACTTAGTGAGTCTGTCCACGATTACCCATATGGCATCATTCCCCTTCCTCGTTCTTGGCAAACCCATCACAAAGTCCATTGTGATCATTTCCCATTTCCACGTAGGGATCTCAAGGGGTTGGAGCATACCAGACGGTTTTTGATGTTCGGCCTTCACCTGAAGACATGTCATGCAACGCTCCACATAGGTTGCTACGTCCTTTTTCATTCCAGGCCACCAAAATTGATCTTTCATGGTATAATACATCTTATCTGCTCCAGGATGAATAAGGTACTTGGTCTTATGAGCTTCATCCAGTATGAGCCCTCTCAAGTTACCGAAGTTTGGGATCCAAATTCGGCACTTCATACGGATGAACCCATCTTCTCCTGTTTCTAACTTCTTTATTACCCCAATCATTTCTTCTTTTGGGGCGTTCTCGTCCTTTAGTGCTTCCTTTTGGGCCATCTTCACTTGGTCCAAGAGGTTCACTTGCACATTCATCCTTAGTGCTCGGACTCGCCTAGGTTTGGGGCATTCTTTTCTGCTCAAGGCATCAGCAATGACGTTTGCCTTTCCAGGATGGTAGTGAAGATCGAAGTCGTAGTCAGACAAAACTTCCATCCATCGCCGTTGTCTCATATTAAGCTCCTTCTGATCAAATATGTGTTTTAAGCTCTTGTGATCAGAATACACGGTGAACTTTGAGCCATATAAATAGTGTCGCCATATCTTCAATGCAAACACTATGGCGCCTAACTCGAGGTCATGAGTTGCATATCCTGTTTCGGCACCCTTCAGTTGTCTTGAGGCGTAAGCAATTACGTTGTAACATCCCGTTTTATGGATCAATAAATTTAGAGTTTATATTCCAAATGTTAATAAACAAATAACGAGTAGAACGAATATGCGGCGTTCAAACAAGTATTTAGTATCATTGAAAATCAGATAAGCACTAAATTATATATTGATAACATATATTAAGATTAAGTGGTTACAAATTTTAAAGTAGAACTTGAAGACTACTTTGTAATTTAGACTAAGTTTTATGGGGTAATAAATAAAGAAAAAAAAAAAAAAAAAATAATAGACATATTAAAGTTAAAGACTTCTATGGATATCAGTAACTTTTAAGAACATGTATATTATATATTAATTGAGTATTATATTAAAACTTCATGAAGGTTCTCGGTTCAACATGAAGCCTCTTGTAAGTAATTTTTTTAACATAAGGAATCATCATGAAGATTGCAAGGCGGCTAGATTAATATTAATAATAAAAAAAAAAAAAAAGAAATATCTATAATAAAGAAAGTCATAAAGTCGGCTAGCAATGGGTATATATATTGACATAATATGATCATTAGTTCTTATGAAACTAATACAATTGACAAAAGTAAATAACTATTCGAGTAAAATTGGAAGCAGACATTGGGTTGTGTTACGTAGCAATAGAGTGGTGAACTGAGGTGATTCATTTTACATCAAGGGGGTTATTAACTAACCATACGTTTTAGGTGAGTGTTACATCCCCCTGAAAGTATATATATGTGTGTTGTGATGTATTAGCATATAGTATTGTTACTATATATGCTATTATTTTATGGATGTTACGACCACTATTATGTGATTACTCTTTTGTGTTATAATTAATTAATGAATATGTTATGTGAATATTGTTAGACCCAGATGGTGGTTTTCTGGGACAGCAATAAAATATTGTTAGACCCAGATGGTGGTTTTCTGGGACAGCAATAAAATATTGTTAGACCCAGATGGTGGTTTTCTGGGACAGCAATAAAGTATATTGTTAGACTCAGATGGTGGATTTCTGAGACAACAATTTATAAATATATTGTTAGACCCAGATGGTGGTTTTCTGGGACAGCAATATAGTTATTGTTATAATTATTGTTAGACCCAGATGGTGGTTTTCTGGGACAGCAATATAATTATTTTTATAATTATTGTTAGACTCGATGGTGGTTTTACGAGACAGCAATAATTATTAGATCGCAGGGCGTTAGCGATCAAAGTTAATGTTTAGACCCAGATGGTGGTTTTCTGGGACATCATTAACTTGTATTTAATATTTTATGATTAAAAGAAATATGGAAAAAAAAAGTTTATGGTTCAAGTAAATATGTCATTTTGGGGTAACATGGCATATATAATTATTAATGTACACTCACTTAGCGAAAGCTAATATGTGATTTCTATATACTTTCAGGTGATTCGTTTGAGCGGGAAGAGTGATTATGGATCAAGTCTTGAAATAAAGCATCGAACATGCACTTTTATAAATTTCAAATGTAATAGTCAAACTAGTTTTGATAAAACAATATTTGTAATATTATGTTTATTATGAAATAAAAGTTTGACACTTTATTATATACATCTTTTTGAGAAAATTTTTGGGACCTGACATTCCACGCTAAACTCTGATTTAATAAATATATAAATATGAGGGTGTTACAAGTTGGTATCAGAGCATATGGTTTGAGGGATTCAGGTATAGGGATAAATACTTGAACTCAAACTATAAGGCTCTTGGTACTAGTAAAACGTTCGATCCAAGACTTGATCAAAGAACCAAGGACAAGGGGTTAGTCCAAGGGTTTGAATATGAAAGTATGATATATGTTATTCTGAGTGTGATTTAATGAATATGTATACTGAAATTCATTTCCTAAGACGTGGCGTGGTAATTATGAGAATACATGGGTATAATATGTGTAAAATTACACCTGGCCAATGTAATGGTACACATACGTTACTAATGCGTTCTTGGAATTTTCATGTTCAGGTCAAAAGGCGGTGGAAAGTAAGTTATGTGATACAAAGTGTATGTGCTTTATATTAGCATATAAGAAAATTTATTTGTAGTATAGTATGCCTAAAATAGGATTGACTCTAGACTTCAAGTGATTAAATTTTAGAGTCGTATATAATCCTAACATAGATACTATACTTACAGTTACGAAAATAAAAATGACTGGAAGTAGAGAAGAAAGTAGTCATCATAGTCATCAAAATGAAAACAATAATGCAAATTCCCACTCGGATATAAATGGACTCCTTCGGGATGAAACACGTCAGCAGATTGGGGAAGAAATAGCAAGGGCTCTCCAAAACATCATTCCATTCTTCATGGAACACATGGAGAACGCTATTGATAATGCCTTTGAGAATAGAATGATGAAACCTGCTCAGGAAAAGCCAGCTGAGGAAGTTAAAACTACAGAAATCGAGACCAAAGAAGAACCTAAAAAGTATAGGTGTACATTTACAGATTTCATGGCTTGTAAGCCCAAGGAATTCTTGGGACAAGTTGATCCACTCATCAGTCAACGGTGGGTTGCGGATATGGAAACAATGTTTGAAATAAGTCATTGCAACCCCTCTGATGACGTAATCTTTGCCAGCAGTCAACTGAAAGAAGGGGCTAAAGACTGGTGGGAAGTTCAGAGACAGAGTATAGGCAAAGAGGGAATCTTGAAGATGACGTGGGAAGAATTCAAGACCCTATTCTTGAATGAGTTTTGTCCCCAGGCAATGATTGATCAGATTACTGAAGAATTTCTCCAGTTACGTCAAACTAATGAATCAATAGACAAGATTACTAGTGTCTTCTTCGATAAAGCACGTTTTTGTCCTGAGCTTGTAAGGACAGAAAAAATGAAGATTCAAAGGTATCATAACATGTTGAAATCAGATTACCGGGAGTTTATTTCTCCATCAAAGTGCATAACGTTACACGAGTTGATTAATTGTGCAAGAGAAAGGGAGATCGAGTTAAAGAAACAGGTAGATCGAGGGGAGAAGAGGAAGCCAGAGAGAGGAGAAGGTCAATTTAAAAAGGCAAAGTATTCTGAACCCTTTAGGAAAAATGCTTTTAGACCCCAAATCCCCACTTGTAAAACTTGTGGTCGAAATCATCCTGGAGAGTGTCGATTGGCTCAGATAACTTGTTTCAAGTGTGGTCAGAAAGGCCACACAGCACCGCAATGTACAAGGTCTTTGAACGTGTGCTATAATTGTTATAAGCCTGGACATATGAAAGCAGAATGCCCAGAGCTAATGATTCCAGTAAGAAATATTGGAAATTTTCAGCAGAACAGAGGAGCAAATGATGTGAAGAAGTTTGAAGCACCAAAACCGCGGGGAAGGGCATTCCAAATTACAACAGAGGAAGCTAAGGTCACACCAGACGTTGTGACAGGTAAATTCCTAGTCAACTTTGTACCTGCGCATATACTATTTGATTCTGGAGCTAGTAGATCATTTGTCTCTGCTAAATTCGTGCACCATCCTTTGTTTGTTATTGAAAAATTACCCATCCCCTTAGAGGTAGAGATAGCAGATAATAAGAACTTCTTGGTATTCAACGTATATCGTAGTTGCCTTTTAACAATAGAGGATGAGGACTACGAAGTAGATCTTATACCCATATCTATGGGTGAATTCGATGTAGTTATCGGTATGGATTGGCTATCTCGTTATCATGCCAATATCATATGTTCCCGCAAAGCAATCCAACTCACGTCGCCTAGTGGAAGGCAAATATGTATATATGGAGAGAAGGAATGCAACTTTCCATTATGTACTATGATTGAAGCAATGAAATATGTAAATCACGGGTGTAAGGCATTTCTTGCATATGTTGTTGACACGACAAAGAATACGAAAAGGCTTGAAGATATTCCGGTTGTGCAAGATTTTCCGGATGTATTCCCTGAAGATTTATCGGGCGTTCCACCCGATAGAGAAGTGGAGTTCCGTATCGATCTAGTACCTGACGCTAAACCAATTGCTAAAGCACCATATCGATTGGCTCCAACGGAGATGCAAGAACTGATGACTCAGTTACAAGATCTTCTAGATAAGGGCTTTATTCGTCCAAGCATCTCACCTTGGGGTGCTCCAGTATTATTTGTTAAAAAGAAAGACGGTAGCATGAGGATGTGTATTGACTACAGGGAGCTGAACAAGGTAACGATCAAGAATAGATATCCACTACCAAGAATCGATGATTTGTTTGACCAGTTGCAAGGTGCAAGTTGGTTTTCAAAAATTGATTTACGGTCTGGTTATCATCAATTAAAGATTAGAGATGAAGATATTCCTAAGACAGCATTCCGCACTCGTTATGGTCATTATGAGTTCCTTGTAATGTCCTTTGGACTTACTAATGCCCCTGCGGCATTTATGGATCTAATGAATCGAGTGTGTAGACCAATGCTTGACCGTTCGGTAATTGT
The DNA here is from genome assembly GCA_030867185.1 of Tagetes erecta. Taxonomy (NCBI): domain Eukaryota; kingdom Viridiplantae; phylum Streptophyta; class Magnoliopsida; order Asterales; family Asteraceae; genus Tagetes; species Tagetes erecta. The sequence goes on along the minus strand of CM061492.1, from coordinate 10,569,521 downwards.
ATTCATTGATGATATTCTTATCTACTCCCGAAGTGAAGTAGAGCATGCTATCCATCTACGTGAGGTTTTAGAGACTTTAAGAAGAGAAAAATTATATGCTAAATTCTCAAAATGTGCCTTTTGGCTTCGAGAGGTACAATTCTTAGGGCATGTTATTAATGCAAATGGAATTCTAGTCGATCCATCCAAAGTTGAAGCTGTAATGAAATGGAAGCCTCCTAAGACACCTACAGAAATCCGAAGCTTTTTGGGACTGGCAGGTTACTATCGGAGATTTATTCAAGATTTTTCCAAAATAGCCTCGCCATTAACAAAGTTGACTAGAAAGGACACAAAGTTTGTTTGGAGCAAAGAACAAGAGCAAGCCTTTCAAACGTTAAAAGAAAAGTTGACTCAAGCTCCAGTATTATCCTTGTTAGAGGGAACTGATGATCTAGTCGTTTATTCAGATGCTTCGTATCTTGGCCTCGGTTGTGTTCTTATGCAGCGAGGAAAAGTGATAGCATATGCCTCACGTCAGTTAAAACCTAATGAGGTAAATTATCCAACTCACGATCTTGAGTTGGCAGCAGTAGTGTTTGCCCTTAAAACTTGGAGACATTATCTCTATGGTGTAAAGTGCATAATTTATTCAGATCATAAAAGTTTGAAGTACTTTTTCGATCAAAAGGATCTGAATATGAGACAACGGAGATGGTTGGAATTGATTAAGGACTACGACTGTGAAATCCATTATCATCCTGGGAAAGCTAATGTTGTAGCTGATGCTTTAAGTCGTAAAGGGGACTGTACACCCCTCAAAGTGAAGTCAATGGCATTGGTAGTAACTCCAAATCTAATGGCATTGATAGTGAATGCACAAGAAGAAGCATTGAAAGAAGAAAATCATAAGTCTGAAAGAATTAAAGGTCAAGTAAAGGATTTAGAGGATAATGCGGAAGGAATTAAAACAAGATTTGGACGTGTATGGATTCCGAATACTTGTGAAGTAAAGCATGTATTGTTGAATGAGGCTCATAAAACTATGTATTCTATACATCCTGGTGCAACCAAAATGTACCAAGATCTAAAGAGAGATTACTGGTGGCCGGGAATGAAGCGAGACATTGTTAAATACGTCGAGAAATGTTTAACATGTCTACAAGTTAAGGCTGAGCATCAAAAACCCTATGGAAAGATTCAACCACTAGAAATTCCCAAATGGAAATGGGAACACATCACAATGGATTTAATAACAAAATTGCCAAGAACGGCAAAGGGTTACGATACGATTTGGGTCGTTGTAGATCGTTTGACAAAAAGTGCTCACTTTCTCCCTATAAGAGAAGCATATTCCTCTGAACGTATGGCTGAAGTATATATTAGAGAAATAGTATCAAGGCACGGGGTTCCGGTTACTATTGTGTCAGATCGTGATACCCGTTTTACTTCTCGGTTTTGGAGAAAATTCCAAGAGGAATTAGGCACTCGACTGTTAATTAGTACAGCTTATCATCCACAAACGGATGGTCAAAGTGAGCGTACAATTCAAACTCTAGAAGATATGCTGCGAGCATGTATTATAGACTTTGGAGGTAGTTGGGACAAATATTTGCCCTTAGCAGAATTTTCCTACAATAATAGCTACCATTCGAGCATAAAGATTCCTCCTTACGAAATGCTATACGGTAGGAAATGTCGAACTCCCATATGTTGGGGAGAGGTTGGTCAACGAGAGCTTGGTAATAAAGAAATTGTTCAAGAAACTATAGAAAAGATTGACTTAATAAGAAGTCACCTCAAAGCTGCCCAGGACCGGCAGAAATCATATGCTGATAAACGGAAGCGATCGATTGAATTTAAAGTAGGAGATTATGTGATGTTAAAGGTCTCTCCATGGAAAGGAGTGATTCGTTTTCGCAAACGTGGAAAGCTAAGTCCACGATTTATAGGTCCATTCCAAATCATTGCACGTGTTGGAAGCGTGGCGTATCGTTTAGAATTGCCACCAGAGTTGAGCGGAATACATAATACATTTCATGTTTCGCACTTACGTAAATGTCTCGCGGATGAAACATCTCACGTACCGATGAACGATATTGTGATAGACGATAGATTAAATTATGTGGAGGAGCCGGTAGCAATACTTGATAGGAAAGTCAAAAAGTTACGAAACAAAGAAATACATCAAGTAATGGTGCAGTGGAAACACAGAAAAGGTTCCGACATCACATGGGAGTCAGAAGATGAGATGAGAGTGTATTATCCTCAGTTGTTTACAGAATAGTAAGGTTTCGAGGACGAAACCTAAATAAGAGGAGGAGAGTTGTAACATCCCGTTTTATGGATCAATAAATTTAGAGTTTATATTCCAAATGTTAATAAACAAATAACGAGTAGAACGAATATGCGGCGTTCAAACAAGTATTTAGTATCATTGAAAATCAGATAAGCACTAAATTATATATTGATAACATATATTAAGATTAAGTGGTTACAAATTTTAAAGTAGAACTTGAAGACTACTTTGTAATTTAGACTAAGTTTTATGGGGTAATAAATAAAGAAAAAAAAAAAAAAAAAAATAATAGACATATTAAAGTTAAAGACTTCTATGGATATCAGTAACTTTTAAGAACATGTATATTATATATTAATTGAGTATTATATTAAAACTTCATGAAGGTTCTCGGTTCAACATGAAGCCTCTTGTAAGTAATTTTTTTAACATAAGGAATCATCATGAAGATTGCAAGGCGGCTAGATTAATATTAATAATAAAAAAAAAAAAAAAGAAATATCTATAATAAAGAAAGTCATAAAGTCGGCTAGCAATGGGTATATATATTGACATAATATGATCATTAGTTCTTATGAAACTAATACAATTGACAAAAGTAAATAACTATTCGAGTAAAATTGGAAGCAGACATTGGGTTGTGTTACGTAGCAATAGAGTGGTGAACTGAGGTGATTCATTTTACATCAAGGGGGTTATTAACTAACCATACGTTTTAGGTGAGTGTTACATCCCCCTGAAAGTATATATATGTGTGTTGTGATGTATTAGCATATAGTATTGTTACTATATATGCTATTATTTTATGGATGTTATGACCACTATTATGTGATTACTCTTTTGTGTTATAATTAATTAATGAATATGTTATGTGAATATTGTTAGACCCAGATGGTGGTTTTCTGGGACAGCAATAAAATATTGTTAGACCCAGATGGTGGTTTTCTGGGACAGCAATAAAATATTGTTAGACCCAGATGGTGGTTTTCTGGGACAGCAATAAAGTATATTGTTAGACTCAGATGGTGGATTTCTGAGACAACAATTTATAAATATATTGTTAGACCCAGATGGTGGTTTTCTGGGACAGCAATATAGTTATTGTTATAATTATTGTTAGACCCAGATGGTGGTTTTCTGGGACAGCAATATAATTATTTTTATAATTATTGTTAGACTCGATGGTGGTTTTACGAGACAGCAATAATTATTAGATCGCAGGGCGTTAGCGATCAAAGTTAATGTTTAGACCCAGATGGTGGTTTTCTGGGACATCATTAACTTGTATTTAATATTTTATGATTAAAAGAAATATGGAAAAAAAAAAGTTTATGGTTCAAGTAAATATGTCATTTTGGGGTAACATGGCATATATAATTATTAATGTACACTCACTTAGCGAAAGCTAATATGTGATTTCTATATACTTTCAGGTGATTCGTTTGAGCGGGAAGAGTGATTATGGATCAAGTCTTGAAATAAAGCATCGAACATGCACTTTTATAAATTTCAAATGTAATAGTCAAACTAGTTTTGATAAAACAATATTTGTAATATTATGTTTATTATGAAATAAAAGTTTGACACTTTATTATATACATCTTTTTGAGAAAATTTTTGGGACCTGACATTCCACGCTAAACTCTGATTTAATAAATATATAAATATGAGGGTGTTACATACGTTGCTACGCTGCATCAAGACGCAGCCAAATCCCGTGGAGGATGCATCACAGTACACGACAAAGTCATCGTTACCATTAGGTAATGCAAGGATTGGTGCGCTGCTCAACCTTTCTTTCAAGGTTCTGAATGCCTCTTCTTGCTCGGGTCCCCACTTAAACATGACTTTCTTTTGAGTTAGCTTAGTCAAAGACTTGGCTATCTTCGAGAAATCCTTGATGAATCTTCTATAGTAGCCGGCTAACCCAAGGAATCTCCGAATTTCGGTTGCCGTCCTAGGGGTTTCCCACTTCATCACTGCTTCAACCTTTGAAGGATCAACTTGAATTCCTTGTTCATTGACAATGTGTCCTAAGAACTGAACTTCTCGTAGCCAAAATTCGCACTTTGAAAATTTGGCATAGAGCTTTTCTCCTCTGAGGAGCTCGAGTACCTTTCGTAGGTGCTCAGAGTGCTCTTCCATGGTACGAGAGTAGATCAAAATATCGTCAATGAACACAATCACAAATTTGTCTAGATATGGCTTGCACACTCGGTTCATTAAGTCCATGAATACCGCAGGTGCATTAGTTAGCCCAAAGGGCATTACTAAGAATTCGTAATGGCCATATCTAGTTCGGAATGCTGTCTTTGGTACATCTTCCTTCCGAACCTTCACTTGATGGTACCCAGATCTCAAGTCTATTTTCGAGAAATAGTTTGATCCTTGCAGTTGATCGAATAGATCATCGATTCTGGGTAACGGGTATCGATTCTTAATCGTTACCTTATTAAGATCTCGGTAATCGATACACATCCTCAACGACCCATCCTTCTTCTTTACGAATAATATGGGGGCTCCCCATGGTGACGAGCTCGGTTGGATGAATCCCTTTTCCAACAGTTCTTGAAGTTGGGCCATAAGTTCCTTCATCTCTGATGGCGCCAGTCGATAAGGCGATTTCGCGATCGGTGCTGTGCCTGGCACTAAATCGATGTGGAATTCGACTTGTCGGTCGGGAGGTAAACCAGGCAATTCCTCGGGAAACACGTCAGGGTATTCTGCGACTATCGGAACTTCTGGAATCTCCTTCTTCTCTTCCTTTTCGGTCATAAGGTATAACCAGAATCCATCGCATCCTTGCCGTAGATATTTGCTTGCCTTAGCGATCGTCAAAAGATTGGAAGGCTTACGTGGCGTGTCACCCTTGATTTCTGCCTGTTGACCGTCGGGCAGTTCGATCTTTAGCACCTTTCGCTCGCAATCAATTTGCGCCTTATGCTTAGTTAACCAATCCATTCCTAGAACTATATCAAATCCTCCTAGTTTCATAGGGAGAAGTTCTAGGGGAATGTTTTGGTCATTGATCCTAAGATAACAATCCCTAAGGGCATTTTCAACCTTCACTTCGAGACCATTAGCTATCTCGACTACATAGGGCATGTCTAACTTAGCTATCAAGCCGTTTAAACAAGGTACAAATGTGTTGGAAACAAAACTCCTATTTGCACCTGAATCGAACAGTATGCAAGCATAGGTATGATTAACTGGGAACATACCGGTGAGTACGTCATCATGGTTGCGGGCTTCCTCTGCAGTCATTTGGAAGACCCGGGCATTTCCCTTGCCTGCTGTTCTTTCTTTCTCATTTCCTCCCCTTGCTTTCTTGGGGCAATTTGCCCGGATGTGACCTTCTTGCCCACAACCGTAACATTTCCCAGTACCAACTAAACAGTCGGCGGTTGTGTGCCCTAGTTTCCCACATTTCCCACATTCGGTTGGAACAGACTTCTCACCTGAGTTGTTCTTTCGGAATTTATTGGGGCCCGATCCTTCTCTGCGTTTCCCGGTGTTGGATTTCCTGGACCTACGATCATCATAGTTCCTTTTGTTTCCCCTCTCACTACCTCCTGCAGTTACACGACTATTCCTAGCCCGGATTAGGTCTTCAGTAAGCTCAGCAGCTAGGTCTACGGCTGCTTGTAGTGTGGAGGGTTTGGAGGTTCGTAAGTCTCCACGGATTTCGGGGATGATTCCCCAGATATAACGTCCGACCTTCTGGGATTCAGATCCAGTGAACTCAGGCAATAATCCAACGAGCTCCAGAAAACGCTCTGTGTACTTCTTGTGATCGGTGCCTTTCATCTCCAGATGGAGGTATTCATCCTCCAATTGTTCGATCTCATGGTGGGGCACGAATTTTTCCAAAAATCTCTGGCGGAAATTTCTCCATCCCATTGCAGATGCTTTCCTCGGGTTCATCGAAGCCTTCACCGTCTTCCACCACGAATGAGCCAACCCTTTGAATGACTGGGTTGCAAACAAAACTCTATCCTCATCACTGCACCCGCTCACCTCGAGGGTGGTCTCGATCTCTTCAATCCACCTCAGAGCATCAGTAGCCGTTTTATCTCCTCTGAACTGTTCGGGCTTGCAAGCCATGTAATGTCTATAGCTGCAGCCCTTGGCCCTTGGGTCTCGATCTACCCCTTCCCTGGGCTTGCTGACTTCATCATTTTCTCCGGAACTTGGGCTACTGCTTCCATGGCTGCTCTTCTCGGTACGACGATAATCAGAATCAGTATCATTCTTCCTTGAGTCCTTCTTCCTATTACTTCCTGACTCTCCACTGTTCAATACGGCTTTTGTGACTCCTGCGATGATCGCCGGCATGGCTGCGGTGATTCCTGCAGTTAACATTTCTTGAAATTTGGCCATTTGTTCCGCCTCTTGCTTTTGTTCAGCGGTTAATGGCTCTTCTGGGTGAATCTCTACAGAGGGTTCCCTATCGTGATTAGGGTCAATTGGATCTTTATTTCTTCCTCTTGTGGAAGGTCCAACTTCGGAAACAATCTTGCTATTCTTTTCCTTAGCCATACTATAATTTAAACGTTTTCCCTTGTTAATTACAATCTTTAATGCAATTTATCTTAATACCTTAGATACAAGTATGGAAACATATAATTGGGATTTGTAACATAATTCCAAATTTAATAATTCCAACATAATGATCCGGGTACAACATAATCAAGGTTACAACATAGTTTCAATACAACAAAACATAGTACGATATTACATAGTTCAAAATGAATTACAACATGATTCGAATACAATTACAACATAAATCAGAATACAATATAATTCTTCTTCTTCTTGATCTTCACCCAAAGAATTTCCTCCAGTACTCCTCCTTTTCGTCATCCTTGTACTTCTGCTCATCACCTTCAAGTGGAACTCGGTATCGTTCCATTGCCCTAGCATCTTCCGTTGATCGCCTTGGAGGGTCTAAGCTATAGTGATGACTGGAAGATCCTGCTCCCATTGAGCTTCTTCCTGGTTCGGGGAGATACGGATAAGGTGACTGATAGCTGGGAGGGGGATAGACTGGGTGAGCATAAGATGGTGGAGAATATGGATACGGAGTGTAAGATGGAGGGGATGGATACATAGGGTACGGATGAGGAGCGTAACCCATCGGCGGTGATTGGTACATAGGAGGCGACGGATACATAGGTGGAGGTTGTGAGTACATTGGGGGTTGAGGGTAGGTAGGAACTGGTGGGTACATCGAGGGATGCGGGTAAGCTGGGGCCGCATGAGCTTGACGATAGTACTCATGGTGACTACGTCGCATTGCCTCGGCTAGCTCATCGCGCTCCCGCTGCTTGTAGTCGTATGGTGCTAAATATGGATCCCTCTTGGGTATAGTTATAGCGCGTGACTTGGCGCTTGATAGTTCCTTAATCTTCTTCTTCCCTTTCCCCCTTGAAGGTTGCTCGCTGTACTCGTAGTCCATAGGAATGGACTCCTCCGGACGGTGATGGTGATCGACTTCGCCCCCGGTTTCGTCTCCATCTTCTGCAGGCTCCTCCTCATATTCGTTGCGTTCCACTTCTTCGTTATCGCTTTCCATTTCGGCTTGGATCCGCGCTCTCTCGCTATCAGTCATCATAAAAATGGGAGAGTGGTGCTCTTCGGGTTCTTCTTCAGGTTCCTCCTCGTGTTGCTCCTCATGCTCTTCCTCATCTTCTTCGTCTTCTTCGTTATTGTTAGCGTTTTCGGCCTCACGAATCGCGGTCCAGTCGGCTTCTGTGAGCCTAAATCTCTCCACATGGCCTCTCCGAAACGTCTTCTTTGCGGCCAACCTGGTCCGTGCACGACGAGGCTGGGGTTCGGGTTCCTGCTGAGGTTCATTCATCGCCCTTGCAGGTGAGGGTATGTGAGTATAGTAACCCGAAGCATCGGGTGAATGAGATTCTCGCGGTTGAACAGAACGTTCCCCTTCTTCAGTGTTGTTGTTATTACTGGAGCTACTCTTTTTGGAGGACGATCTGCTCATACCAATTGCTCTGAGGAGGAAACTTTTACCTGCCATTTCCTGTTATTTAAAGTAAAATATAAGCATATAATATTCATATCGTATTAATATTAATGCCTAGTTCCTTCGCCTTTCCTGACGAGGTTTCTAAGTTAATCCACATGACTTGTAATTATTTTCATGCTCACACGAAGGATAATCGACAACTACGTTGATCAGGCGTACTTGTCTCATTTCCTTAGGTGTTCAATCAATATTTACTCATCACGTTTCATAACATTTCCTAGGGTTTTTCTTATCTTAGTGGTCTTTCGAGCCTCTCGGTTAAAGCTTAAGGATCTATGTGAACCTTAATTCGCTAAAACCATTGGCTCTGATACCAACCTGTCACACCCCGACTCCCAGGGCCCGACACGTTGCATAACATTAGCCAATCAAATAAAATAATGTAGCGGAAGACTTTAATAAAAGACCACAAATAAGGTCCCAAATTTAAACTTTCATTAATTGTCTAATAACAACATTGTCTGACACTCGAAATGAGTGTATTACATCATAACAGAACTACAGACACTAATCCCAAGCGTCTTCCTTCCTCCTATGTGGAGTACTACCATCCAATCATCTCTAGCTAGGCCTTCCTAGTTAATGTCCACGGTTATTTCTTTCACCTGCATCACGAGCTAAAAGACGTCAACAACTATGTGTTGGTGAGTCGTAACCAGTGACGTAAAACATATAAAACATTTAGACATCATCATTCATACATGTGTGGTTAATAAGTTATCTACAAGCCAACTCTTCTCTAACGCCATATCTGATGGTGGCCAACTTTCGTTAGAGCCTGTTAACGTATATGCCGCATACAGGGATAAAGAAGGTACCCTTTTTCTTTGACCCCCTTTTGGTCACATCATATTGCCTAGGCTTTTGGTACCTCTCCTGTTACGAGCAGTCAGTCTACCTAATTGGATCCAACTAGACGCATATACATCCCGAGACGGGGCCGGTAGCACTCAATGGATCTACCCCCAGAAGCCCTGTCTTAATGACTTGCCCTGTGGTATGTAGCCGTCATCCTTTTCGTCGGATGGCTCGTCAAGAAGCTTATTACCGCGGACCAACAACACAACAACCGGACTAACCTGGAGTTGAGGTGCGTTGAATCACCAGGTAGCGATCTACTTATAACCACATATATACATATGCGTACACATACATATATATTCATAACATTCATAAGACATTTCATACTTTTCATACTTTTCATATAAGCTCGGATACAGCCCCGAAATCATAAAACATTATAAAAAGAGGGGCGGTTAGACTCACCTTAGTGTAGCCTAAGTATCACGATCGGATGGCTAATCGGGACAACCCTGTAAACATTTCATACTTATTAGGATTCATTCCTCTAGGGATAATCCTATCATTTCATTACCTTAGTCACATTATGTGACTTCAGTGATGGCTTTAGTCCTTGGCATAATTATTTCACTCAGAGTGCTTTTAGCATCTGAGTCAGGGTTATCCTACGTTCTTATTATCATTCTATTTAAAAAGCCATATTATCATATCTTTGTGTTTCTCACACAGTCCTATCATTCATTGAAAACATACTGTATTCCTAGTAATATTATATAACTAGGAATGTTCTATTCTAAAACCCTGGTTCTTCCATGGACTTAAGTCATACATACATCTTAAACGAGTACGGGATCTGAGATGTTACCTAATGAGTCGAGCAGAATGGGGGCCTGGGTACGAGAGTCTCTCTGGGCTTGAGCAGCACCTTGCCTCGTTCAGCGGTCCCGAGCTCACGTGCTTGTGGGAGAACACCGTTCACTAAAATGACGGAGTTCCTATCCCGTTTAATATCTAAGGCGCATATATATATATATATAAAATGGTAAGTACTCGAAGAAATCTAAAGACGAGTCTTACCAAACACCGAAGATACTCCGTGGGCGCCTTGTGAGCAAAACCGCACTCGAACTGAACTTTTGGAGGCTTCCGTCACGTGTCGGAAACCTACCGGGGCTTCGTCGGAACTTCACCGGGGATTCTTGGCCGGATTTTAGAGAGAGAGACTTGAGAGAGTGAGAGTTGAGGTGCAAGAAATGAAGGGGGGGTCGACCCCCTTTTATAGCTGCTCGGCATGAGCTACGCGATACGCGCAGATCATGCCCTCCACCTGCGCGTATCGCGTAGGTGGAGTGGTTTCGCCCAAATCAGCTGCAGCCCACAACTTCACGCACCCGGTATTGCTCGCCTTAGGCGATACGCGCAGAACATCCTTTCTTTTGCGCGTATCGCGTAGAATAATATTATTTTTTTTTTTTTTTTTTTAAGTCTTTTTATTCTCGTATGAGGCGGAGTGTCACAGAACCTCTATAAACCCATATGTCAATCTTCTTACTCTAACTCGCTTACACTAAAAGTGTTATAATCTTTATAACTATACCATCATCAAGTGTTTGTCTTTCAAATGTTATAAAATTAACAAAATGTTTGCTCCAAGTTACAATTCCATAAATCAAGCAAGTTTCAAAATGAAAGATAAATCAAAGTAGAAATTAAATGACTATTTACTCTAACCTAATGCCTTTCTAATTGAGATGAGATACCTAAATCTTTATTAAAATAACAAATTTTTAGTTTCAAGTTTCATTAGACATGAGATTTCAAATTAAGTTATAGGTTTTCAAATTAAGTCAAAAACGCTATGAACAATCCTAACAATCCTGTATTAAAAAGGTTCACTAGTGCAACGGGAGGTAGTTTCAAACTAAAACAATTGAAGTTGAGAAATATAGTATCAACTTAACAGGCCCATTATTTCAGTAATTGGGCTTAGTGTGTAAAATACCACTTCAATTGGCCAATTAATTTTTAAACAAAAAAGTTGAACCTGACGTGAATCGAACACGCAACCTTCTGATCTGGAGTCAGACGCGCTACCATTGCGCCACAGATCCAAGTTGTGTTTATAGCATTACAATAAATCTATTTATATGAAACAAAACATTTCACTAACAAATGCTCTGCAGTTTTTGTTCCAATTTGCAAAACAAAACAATTATGGTAACTTACAGTAAAAAAAAAAAATCATCGTTGTCAATATTCATGCTATATATAACAACAAAGATCTTGAGTGATCGAATTACAAGTCTATAGACAGATCATGAAAAGGATAAAAACAAGAAGTCGGCCGAGTGATGCAGCGAAGGAAGAAAATAAAGGCATGTAACTGAGTCCGGTGTTTTATGAAATTCCCACCAAGTTAGGTATTTGTAAAGCTTGACCAGAAGCCCCCATTACAAGATTAGTGCAAATGTTAATTAACAAGTTTATATACAAAAAAAGATTAACAAAAAGAATGGCTTCATTGGGACATACAACTGAAATGATTACGTGACCATCTGGCAGCAAAACTACATATTCTCCATTCTACACAAACAGTAAAACGTATAAGCAGAGGCGAAGCTCATTTTTATTTAAGTTCGAAGATACTACTTGCATTTGTTAAGCATGTGATCCCCCTACTGAAGAAATGGATTGTTTGTAGCTTATCAAGCTTTAAATCTGTTCTTAGACTTACTAATGACGGCCTCACGAGACCTTTTCGATCTACACATGGCTAAGCTCTAATTTAACACGTCAAAAGGGTCTAGCTAAATATGAAACGGGTCAAATTGTCAGATCAAGTTAGACAGGTCAAAAGCTACCTCATGAGCTCCAAGAAGAGCATATTGAAAAAACACGACAATGAATGAACAGATTGCTTTAAAAATGATGTGTTATTTTGGTACACTATTATCATCATGTCGTATTACTACCATACTTTATACGAATGAAACAATTATGAATTCACTGAAATCATAGCAAGTAATTTATGGTAATATCTCAACAAATAACTTCAAAAAAAAAAAGAAGAAAACAAAATGTAACCTCGATATTCTTCGTGACCAAGATGTGCACCACATGGCCAACAAACCAGCAGTAGATCAGTGACACTACGAGCAGCAGCAGCAGAGGGAGTGTGTGACAGGTTGCTCAAGAGTGAAACTAATCACCAAGAAGCAAAAATCGAGTATCAAAATTAACAGTTAGTTAAGTTTACATGTGTTTGTATAGAGAAATATTGACTAGAGCTCATGCTCATGTTCTCAGTGTATAGAGAACAAAAGAACATTCTTAGACTCTGTTGTTGCATTTACAAGAATTTTTCAAGATTGTAATAAGAAGATAAACTCACAGCTAGGTTCTTCATATCCAAGCCAACACTATCTTCTATGCCTCCATGCATTCGTCTTTATCGTAAGACATGATGTAACCAGCTTCTTTCAATTGTTTACTCAATCCATCCAACAAATTATACATCTCAACTGCCTTGATGTTCCGGGTATCCGCTGCCAAAAACTTGGTAAATCCAGACCCAACATCTAACCAAGCGCAACCAGGGACCTTATTCACACCCAATTCCCTCATCAAGATCCTAACTTTAGCTAGTTTTTCCCAACACCCAAAATCAGCATACAAATTAGCCATCAAAACATAATATCCCGAACTTCGAGGTCTCATTTCCAACATCTTTTCAGCTGCAAATTCCCCTAACTCTTTGTTTCCATGAATTCTACACGCTCCAATAACAGTGGCCCACATGGCAGGTGTCGGATCATATGGCATCGTACTTATTATTCCTACTGCTTTGCCCAATAGTCCAGCTCTCCCATAAAGATCAACCATACAAGAAAAATGCTCCAAACGAGGATTTATATCATACACAGAATACATCTTTTCAAATAAAGTTTGACCTTGGTTGACAAGAGCTGAATGACTGCAAGCAGACAGAACCGCAACCATGGTCACATGATCTGGTTTGATGTTTGACTGAATCATCTCTTCAAATAAGTCAACAGCCATTAGACCCTCCCCTTGAATTCCATAACCAGCTATGAGTGAAGTGTACGTCACTTCATCTCTACGGGTTAAAGAATCAAACAGTCTTTTAGCCAGCGAGATTTTACCAGATCGTGCATACATGTCGATAAGTGAATTAAATAGCAATAAATAATCTCTAAACACCTCACGCTTTACAATATAACAATGGAATTCTTTACCATGTTGCAGATTCGCCACTCTAGCACATATCGGAAGTATGCTTGCTATCGTCACATAATTGGGTTCGGTTTTAGAAACTAACATCTCCCGAAACAGAAACGTGGCTTCCTCTGAGTTGTCCCAGTGTGCAAAACCTGATATTATGGAGTTCCAAGTGATCACACTCTTATCTTCAACCAAATTGAATACAATACGAGCATGTTTAAGATCCTTACACCTCGAGTACATAGTAATCAATGCATTTTTTACATTATCATACGCATGACAACAAGTTCGAATAGCCAGACCATGTATCTCTTTACCTACTTTCACCACACCAATATGCGAACACGCACCTAGACCATTTATCACAGCCACCGGATCCAATTCAGCACCAGATGTCCTCAACTGATAAATTAACTGAATCACTTGTAAATAATTACCTGTCTTCAAGTACCCTCCGGCGACAGTATTCCAAATTATCATGTTTACTTCTACGTTTCCATCCCGCATACGATCAAACAGCTCAAAAACTTCCCTCCACATGCTCTTAGACGCATACCCCGATATTATCGAATTCCAAGAAACACAATCTCTAACAGGCATTTCATCAAACAACTTACGTGCAACACTCAAGTCCCCACATTTTCCATACATAAACACCAACGCGTTGTGCACGAACAAATTCCATTCCAACCCCGCCTTAACAATAGACCCATGCACCCCTTTTCCAAAACCCAGATCAAATTCTTCTCCACAAGCCTTAAGCACAGACGGATACGTAAAACTATCAGGTATAATCCCCTTGTGCAATATTTTTCTATACACATATAACCCTTCTTTCCTACGGCCAGCCCTAACATAACCAGAAATAACAACATTCCAAGGCAAAGGATGCAGAATATTTGAAGTATCAGTAACAAGATATGCATCGTTTAGAAGATTAAAAAGGGTGTAAAATGTGGCTAATTTAGGAACTAAAACAGGGGATGTTTCAAAACCGGAAGAAATTGCATAGGCGTGTAGTTGTTTACCTTGTGAAATTGTGTTAACCTGTGTAAAAAGTGAAGCCAGTGAGTGTAACAGGAAATGGGTTGAAGAGGCATTGTGATTTTGGATGATTAGAGAGAAAGTGTTGAATGCTTTTGATAAGTTGTTTTGAGTTGCTGATTCTTTGAGGGAGGTTATAAACATGGATCAACTGCTTTGTAAACCTTTTCAAGCCTCAAGGTTTTGTGTGTTTAGGATTATATTAGTATGTAAGAGTAGGTACATGGTAAGTTTTTGTGCAAGGGTAAACTTAACATCGTCTCTTCTTTCTTATGACTTGTCCGTTTACCTTTTATTTCTATGTAAATAACTTAATGAGCATTTTTATTATTAAAAACAAAACTATCATTTAAAACAACTTAAGAGTAAATGATTGTTTAATCTACGTGTTATTGCTTAAGTGAAGGGGGTGTGGAAGTACTTGAGAGTTCACGGGTAGCATACTCTCAACCTTAAAACGGAGCATAAATGACAGCATCCAACAGCTAAATACATGATATGTTAACAAAACCTGTGTAGGTATGTATACATACACGAAATTTATCTAATTGCGTAATGTCATAAAATTTTAATATTTAACAATATATGGGGATGTATACATACATGAAGTCAGATACTAATAAAGACAATGAAATGAACATCAAATGAACAAAAGTAAAATGGATAAATATTAGATTTTAGTTGGTTTCAAGAAAAATAAGAATAGAACGGTTAGTTCTTGATTTTTTTTAATAAAATGAAAAAATATGATATTATAGTTAGTACCTAAAAGTATATTTGATATTCTACGAGCTTGTACGGGTTTAAATGCAATTCTCGATTTTTCTATTGTTTAAATTTCCATTGAAAACAAGAATTGTTATAACCATTGTAAAAAAAAAAAATAAATAAATTCAACATGCTCTATATTATTAGTCATTAGATATAACAACAGAAAACCTGTCGATCAAAGCATGAGTCTACAGAAATATAACAAAAAAGATAAAACACAAAGCAAGGCTTAAGGAAATAAAGGCATGCAGCTCAGCCCGGTGTTTTCAGGATAGCCCATCATCAAGTTAAGATTTTGTAAAGCTTGACCAGAAGCTCCCTTGACAAGATTATCGATCTGCAAACGTTCACTAACACATTAAGGAACAGGTTTATATAAGAAGATAAACAAACTAAACGGTTTGAGTGGGACATACAACTGATATGATTATTGCTCTCCCTGGGATGCGATCAGGGAAGACATTTATATGACAACCATTGGAACCTTGCACGTATTTGGTGTGTGGAGCGTGACCATCTGGCAGCACAGCTACAAATTCTTCTTTCTACATAAACAATAAAATGTAGAATTAGAGATGGAAATTTTAATGGTTCAAAAGGGTCTAGCAAAATATGAAATGGGTCAAACTGGTCAAAAGTTACCTCATAAAATCCCTCAAGGTGTTGCTTTAAATCCTCAACTGAAACTCCTGGAGCCAATTGTACATTTATAGTTGATTGCATGCCTCGGCTCTGCAAGTGGAGATAGATTGATGAGGAACATGGGTCAATTAATGTTGCTGACAGTTGATAATGTTTAGGATTAGGGGTTAACAACCAGTCAAATAAATCATCAAAAAAGGTAAGAAGATAACTCTTTTTCTATTGAATGGTGAACATTTACCATTGGCATTAGAGTAGGAGTAAAGCTAACGGTTACTTTTGAATTTGCAGCAACGGATAGTTCTTGTTCTATTTCAGGCACTGAAATGAAGCCACAAGAGCAGAAAACAGATTACCACCTCATTTAAAACGGTGATGAAAAGCATGAAACATAGGCATGTCCTGTTAATGAAGATAGCAGTTACCATGGCGATGCCTTGTAATGCCATACGAAAATATCCCTTCAGATACTTCCGTGTATAGATTTGCTTCCTTTGCACTACGCCCTGCAATGGTTACCAAACATTACAGAAATAAGACCAGATTCTAATCTATTTGGGGAAGGAAAACGGCTGGTTGTAACCTTTAATCACACTTCAAGTCACTTTTTGAGTTTTGACGGCATATCATTTTGAAAATTTTGTATATTTTATCGACTTGACCCATTAGACTGACATAGTGACATATATGAAAGGAGGCTTGGGTTCAAATTAGTAACCTGCTCCACTAACTCCAGAGTTTGAGACGATAAGAATATCTTGCGATGTAATAAGACTAGCCTGCCATCATAAAAGAAAAACCACAAACATTTGCCAAATGCTTTTAGAATATATAATATTGGTAATAAATAATAACAATTGACCATGTCATTGAACAACATAGCAATAAGAGGTTTGCAAGTGTGGCTTGCACTCACACGCACATTGAAGTGTGAAAGAAAGCCACCGCAGCCAAAGCATTTAAAAAATATAAATTTATTTAATCAATTTCCTACCTCAATGATTTAAATTAATTACCGTGAAGATCTTTTAAATGTAAGAAAGATCATGAAACCAACCTTGAGCAAGGGAACTAGAGGAAGCAAAATAGTAGTAGGATAACAACCGGGATTTGCAACAAGACGTGCACTTTGGATCTTGTTTCTATATATCTCTGTCAGACCATAAACAGCTTCTTTCTGCAAACGAACATAATTACATTAGTTAAAGCTAGTATAGTAATTAGCAAAGGTGGAAAATGGCTACGTCAGGCAGTTTGGCAACATGTAAAATTTTATATAGATGAAAATTTTAGGTTGTATGCATTAAGATACACTTTGGAGATTTTTGACCCATTTGGTAAATTTTCTTTTTGGCATTTTTATGTTTTACCAATATGACACCAGGGATGAAAAAAATCTCCTTAATTGACATGTTCAAAAGTTAATGGGTCAAAATAGAGACTTCAAGTAATTAGATATCCACAAGCTTTAGGTAACTTAAACACTCTTAAGCCACTCATTGATTAACAGTTAGCATTTTAAGAACACTATATACGAAACATTGTACCTGTAATTCTGATGCTTTGTGAGGTTGACCATACCATTCTCCATAGTCATTAAGATCCCGTAATCTGAAATCCTGCAAACATCTTTTATTTTATATTATATCCAAAAAATGGTGATGCTGAATAACTTATTGTTTGCCAAAATATACCGCAGAAAGATCAACAATCTTTAATCTAGTTGGAAGACCTTTGATAATATCCTACAATAAAATAATAGGTCTCAACCATCAATCACGAACAATTTCAACCAATCCAGATTTTAGAAATTTAAGAACAGATAACTAAAGCGGGTGATGAATAACGGAACTAAGAATGGTAACTAAAAGATTAATGGAAACCTGAGTGGTGCCATGTGGCAAACAACAAAAAACCGCATCTACACTAGAAAAATCTGCATCATTGACAGCAACCAAGTCTGGCAAATCCTACAAACAACATAAACATAAAGATACCCTATGCTACTATGATCTTCACAGATAATGCGAGATGTTACAACAAAAGCTTACCTGCGTGATTAGGTGTGGAAATACTGATCCAATTGATTGACCGGCTTTTCTATCAGCAGTCATCAGAGAAATGTCAAAGTAAGGATGATTTGCAATGAATCTAATAAGCTGAAAAAACAAAAGACTTATAGTTAATCTAAGAGAATATTCTGCATAGGTATGTATAAACTATAAACATGGAGCGCATAACTGTTTGTCTCAAGTAAAACAATTTCATAACTTTTTTTGCTAAAAACATCAAGTTAACAAATTAAGCAATAAAAAGAACAATTTACCTCAACACCTGTATACCCACTAGCTCCAAGAATGCCAACTTTAATAGATTTATCAGCATTCTGAGACGCTACTGCTAAAACCCCCACGGGCCTTTTGTTAGCTTTCAACAATTTTGGTTTATCCTATGATTCAAATATAAGTTGCATAGTTAATTCCAACCATATGTCTTCATCACATAAAAGAAACCAGACACCAAGTAACCGTCTCCTAGAGTCCGCTTTCAACATTTGAGCATTAAACATTCTAAAAACAAACAAAATTACTTTTTTAACAACAAAAGATCATTGACAATCACATTAAAACAATCATCACACCTATCAACAATAACAAGTTTATATTTTCGAGAACAAAAGCAGACTCTAAGCAGGATCGAATACCATTTATAAACCAAAATACTAACCTGAAACCTGAAAAAGCATCCTCCATCCACAAAAACCGAACGCAGAGCAACCATCGAATTCATATTCAGCTCAAACAATACTACAACTGCAGGTTAACAATATCAAGGCACAAAAGGGAAGGCAGCAATGAATTGAAGCTGCACAGTCAATTTCAACAAACAGATGATTTGTTAAAATGTTGAAGATTGTTCATGCATACCAATCAGAAGTTCAGAACCATAAACAAACGCTTTAAATTCGCCTATTTTACTGAAATGTCGATTGAATTATAAACTTAATAATCATATTCACTGCTTCAAAAGTTAGATGGTTCCTGAATACAAATAGGAAGCATGAACAAAGGCTTTAAATTTGCCTAATTTACTGAAATGTAGATTGAAACTGGAAACAAAAATCTTACTCGCTACTTTAATCTTTAAGCTTAATGATTTGATTATCCAGAAACATATTCAGATAAGCATCAGATGAATGTTTTGACCTTACCTTGAAATTAATGATGTTTTCGGCGGATTTGGGTGAACGATGTAGCTTCTGGTTTGAATGAAATGGCAGCACAAAAGTGGGTGGATATTAACGGCGGAGTAACGGTTTAGTTAGCTCGAATAGCTACTATAATTATAAACCCTAGAATCACAAAGGGATTAAGAAAACATTGAAGAAGACCATCAAGTTCATGGGTTTTTCTATAACTTTTCTTTGACTACTAAAGATTGGTACTCGGGTAAGAACTAGGAAGGGTGGTCAGTTTTACATATGACCTTCACATATAAGTTAGGTAAAATAAATATTTTACGGTGAAAAGTTGTGAAGCATCAATATTAAGGGAGCACGGAGTGGAGCAAACAAGGAGCAAACGAGGTGGAGGATGGGGAGGTTGTGGACGAGGACCTCTCCTCGTTTTGGAGCTCGCTGAAGGAGACGAACTGAGGGAACGAGATGGGATGACGAGGAGTGGGTGACGAGGACGGCGAGGACCGCTCCTCCTAGGCGAGGTGCCGGCGAGGTCCTTCCTCGTTTGATACGGCGAGGACCGCTCCTCCCCCCCTAAAAGAAGAAAAAAAATTTAAATTTAGAGAAAAATGATAATTAAATCAAAGTTTGTAGTCAATTTCGTAAATATGTCAAAGTAGAGTAAGAAGTCAAAGTTGTAAACCGGCTAAGTCATCAGAAGTTGGAAGATGAAAATAGTAAATAGTCAAACTTGGGCGGTTGGCCATTTGGTCCAACGGCATTTCAATGATGGGCTAAAACACTTGACTTCCTAGAGGACATGAGTTCTAGACTTCTAATCTTGAGGAGAGGGGTTTTACACAGAAAAGGTTAAAAGTTCCTGCTCTTCGAAAGGGTTGGTGTGGGCCCCAAGAAGAGTATTCTTCTCTTATGGGAGCTGCCACACTCTGCCGTAAATAATCCCTCTTACAGGGGATAGGCCGTGGGCTTCTAGGCTCGGTCATTACACTCCCCTGTGCCACCGATTAGCTGATGGTACAACTATAGTCCCAAAAAAAAAAGTCAAACTTGGGGCGTGTAGGAAAATATGATATTTAGCGACGACATGTCCTAGTTATAAGTTAAACGTATCGTCGCTAAAAGTCTCAAGCTAAAAAGGTCCTTATGTCAAACTTGAAGAGTAGAAAATACAATTAACCCTTGAAGACGAAAAGTCCTCGGCGAAAACCAAAAAAAATCAACCTTATATTTTGAAGTATATATAAACTAGTTTAGTGCCCGCGCTACGCTCGGGAATACAATTCAAGTGATGCTTTTAAAGATGTTCATAAATGTTCCATTCAGTTTTGAGACAAAACCATGGTAAAACGGAACACATGATAAATTTTTAAACATTAGATTTTTAGTATAACAATATTATACTCAAATTAAAGAAAATAAAGTACTTAGTTTTATGGTGTAGTTTATTTTAAAAAAATCATATAAAAATGTTATGTATATTTATAAAACACTGAGGTCTTTAATTGTATATTATTATTTACTTTATCAATAAGTTTCATTTATAAACCCTATCAAATATAAACCGACCCACGTATACCCCTTTTAGTAAAGGGTTAAAAATATAAATACTCTTAAATTTTTCATAATTTTCCAAAATATTAGGGGACCAAAAATGTAATTAGTTTTATTATAATAAATTCCATATACATATTTTAAATAGAAAAATCATTATTATGAGATAATCTCTCAAATTATGCCACATAAGCTAAAAGCTATGAAAACATGCCACATAGGATTTTTATGTTTTGCTATATTATATAAGGATTATGCCGACAAATATAAGGCAAAGGACTATTTAATAGTTATGTGGGGTCATTTTAAGAAATCTAATATGTAAGGTAAAATGTAAATTTCTCTTTTTAAATGGCCACCAATTGTCAAATTTGTCATCTCGACTTTAACGGAGATGATTCTATAAAAGAACCTATGAAAAGGAAATTTGTTTAAAAAAAAATTGACTTTTTGAAGAACACAAATAAACATGCCAAATTCACCAAAACTCATAGAGTGCTACTTCATCGAATCCAAGCTAAAACTTCAACAAACACAAAGCCGGTATAATACAAGCGAATTAATCTAACTAGTAAAAACCTTAGAAATACAAGAACGAAACTCGATCGATCTTCATCTTGTTCTTGTTGGGTTACATCAATGGAGCTTTCCTCGTACAGATCAAAGGTCACGTGATCGAAGTCATTTCTAGTCAGCATCTTAACCAAAGTTAGTTACTTTATACATGGTTCTTTCTATACTAACTTAATTTCAATTCCGGTAACATGTACACAAATTCTAACCCTCTAAGCTTCAGTAACCCGGAAACATTGGCGGTGGCGGTGACGCGTAACGGTTACCAATATCCGGTGGTAGAACAATGTCGTCGAAGGGTGGTGGAGCTGGGACAGGTGGTGGTGGCGGTGGATGTGTAGGTGCTGGAGGTGGTGGCGGTGGTTGTGTAGGTGCTGGGGGTGGTGGGGTTGGTGATGGTGGTGGTGGAGAGTATACCGGTGGCGGTGGTGAGTGCACTGGTGGAGGAGGTGATTGAACCGGTGGTGGTGGTGGTGGCGGAGAAGGTTTTGGTACTTCAGGAACCGGTGTTGGTGGCGGTGATGGTGATGGTTTTGGTGGTGGTGGTGGTGGCGTCCTCTTTGGTACTTTTCTTTTCTTAGACTCTTCATCACTATCACTCTTGGCAGAACATCCGAAAGATTCACAATCAATCTTTCGGTTCACGACGGGTGAACACACATCCTTCTCTTTTTGATCTTCTTTGTCCTTCAAACAATTTTTTCGATTATCAAACACAATCTCCGGTTTCACAGGCTTATCACATTTCGGTTCTAACTCACTAAAGTAATTATCTGAAAACGTAAAGTTAGTTAGTTTTGGCAACGTACAAATAGCTTCAACTACCGTCCCAGTCAACTCATTATGCCTAAGATCAATCATCTCAACATTCTTCAAATTCTCAAAACTTTGTGGAATTGTTCCAACAAATTTGTTATAACTCAAATCCAAAACAGTTGTGTTTTCAAGCATCCCAAGTTCTTCTGGCACGCAACCGGTGAGCTGGTTGTTAGTTAAAATAACCTCATCTAACGCAGCCATCTGAGTAATGCCGATAGGAATGCATCCTTTAAACTCGTTATTTGCGAGCACGATCACAGAAGCGTTTGAGTGCCCGATGTTTTCCGGGATGTTTGAACTAAACCGGTTGTTATTCAAGAAAATCGCGTCAAGATCTATATCAAAAAGTTGAGAAGGTAACTCTCCTTCAAAGTTATTGTATCTGATATCAAGGTACTTCAATTTAGGCATGTTTAATACAACGTCAGGAAACGGGCCCACGAATCGGTTATTACTTACGTCAAGTTCGTGAAGAATTTTCATGTCTGAAAAGCTACTCGGGATCGCCCCACAAAATCTGTTAGAGCTGATATGAAATATGCTAAGATCCGTTAATAAACCAAGATGTGGGACGAGTTGGCCTGCTATATCTCCATTGTTTAGGTCGATTCCTGCGACCGTCATCAGATACGGATCATCGGGTGCTTTTGCGCAAAACACGCCAGTATACGAGCACACGTCTACGCCATCCCAGTTTTTAAGCATGCTTTGAGGGTCCGAAAGTATTTCCTTTTTCCATTCTTGTAAGGCAAAATATGCCTTTTTAAGCCTAATATTAGGGAAAACTAGACGTGCATTGATCTCGATATTGAAATTAAAATCAGTTAGAAGTCCGGTTTCTTTGATCGGGCCTAGGTGACGGCGTGTAGTGGCGACTACGAAGATGTTGGTTAACGAAAGGAACACGTTAATGGAGAGGAAAAGAAAGCAGCATAAGGCTTTCATGTTGGAAACTAGGTTTTGGGTATCATTTGGTTTGGAGATTATGGAGGGTGTTATGCTTCTGAAATCTATATTTAGCAACAAATCCTCTCCATGCACCCTTAAAATAAAGACCTTCCTTGATAATCGCTAGATTTGTCACTAATTAACAAGAGGTACTATACGTGGTTGTTATTGTTTCCTTAATAAAGATTTGGTTATATCCTTTGATTTTATGTTAATCATAGTTAGGCAATTTGTGTTAGCTAAGTATCTAAAACAAGTAATGGGACATTGTTCTCCCATGAGTGTTTCACAACTATGAAAATTTTATTTTAAACGACGGATTATGGAAACTGTTGGCATCATGGTGCACGATGGATTTTGCAGTGTGTGTGATGTTTGACATGATAATGACCAGAATGAAAAATAACAATTGATATATATATTGCAACATTGATCTTATTGAAGTGATAGATCGATAGTTACAATGTCATGGAGACCCATATATATAGTTGGTCAACCGTTGCATCCAACGTAACAGCCAGGGCTACCAACAGTCGAGTTGTGTTTGAGGACAATCAATCTTCAGACTCACTTGGATTAATTTGTAGCATTTTTAGGACCCATCCTTCACCTGCAGGAAGTTCCATATCACACTGATTTCACCCACCGTGGCTAGTGGGGCACAAAAAAACCAAACCTCAAAAGGCCATTGAAGCCTATAAACTTTTGTTCATCAGAGCCTGCAAAAATATAACGAAAAGCCATATATTTTGGCTGAAATCAGGATCATAAGATGTTTGAACAGTCCAATAGGTTAAAACAAAAACTTTACAGGCTATACATACTTAGTTTTATAGCACTGCTTCCATTTCCTTACAGTTGAGACGTGGTTAATCCAGGTCGAGGAAGATAAACCGGCCAAAAACAGTCCGAATAATGTGTAACTGCCAGGTTTTGGGATTTTGTTTTTAGACTCTTCCAACGGTTCAGATAAAAAAATTCTGGCGGTTTGACTCTAGAATATATTATGAGTGTGATGATGGTATATATGTTTGGATATGGCAATATATATTATGGTCTCTTTTCGAATCACGGTCCTAATCACCAGGGGATTGTCCTGACTATCGTGAAGGTGAGGAAGAGCTTAATTTTGATGTAGTTGGCTGGTAAGTCAATTGGAAATTAAACCTGTTTCTTAATGTATTTTTGATATAATTTTATGACTTATAACGTCTTACTTTTGTAGAATTAAAAACACTATTGCTGTTTGCCAGTATAAGCGATTATGAAGAGCTGTTTCAATGGTCCATGGACTATATCAAAGGAGACCTGTAACTGTAAGGTCCAACGGCGTAATATTTAACTGGTTTCAGATATATAACTCCTGGTGTAGTCTCTGCTGATCTATGGCACAGTCAGCTTGGTCATTCATCCGAGCAGACCACTCACGCGTGTTTTTCTGGCTTTTATAATACGTTTCTTAGGATATAATTAGTCTCTAGGAAAAATGAAAAACAATCGATTGTATCTTGGTCGTCTGCTGAAGCAGCATAACCGAGTTCATACAAAGTTTTTAGGATTTAGAATTTAGAATTTAGAAAACTAATACAACAAATCGTCGCAGCGTAGCATGTTAGGGTTCTTTTTCCATTGTAACACTACAGAACTGGATTGACTGATTTTTATGTCCATTGTAAAACTTTTTTGTTGTTCAACAATTTCTTCTATGTTGCAATAAATCTAGTTTTTATTTCAGATTTTGTACAATTACTACATAGTTTCACCAACGGATCCGCGAGAGAGAACTGCCGCGCAGGGCCGGAGTAACCTATAGCACTGGTATCCTCTTTTGTGGTTTTCTTCTTTTACACGTTGTCTCGTCTTTCTGATCCGGTTTACCCGGCAAACAGTTCTGTCTGCAATCCAAAACAAGCTCTGGTTTCACAGGTTTATCACATTTCTCTTCCAACACATCAAAAAAATTATCAGCAAACGTAAAATTCATCAGTTTTGGCAGCGTGCAAACAGCATCAACCACGGTACCAGTAAACTGATTGTGCCCAATATCAATCATCTCAATACAATTCAAATTCCCAAATCCTTCCGGAATCGATCCCATGAGGTTGTTATTACTCAAATCCAAAACGGTTATGTTCTCAAGGTTCCCAAGTTCCTTGGGCAGGCAACCCTTGAGTTGGTTGTTAGCCAAAATAATCTCATCTAACCGAGCCATCTGACCAATGCTATGAGGAATGCATCCTTTCAGCTCGTTATTCGCGAGCACGATCACAGAAGCATTCGAGTTCCCAATGTTTTCTGGGATACTTGAATTAAACCGGTTATTATTCAAGAAAATAGCATCAAGATCTTTGTCAAACAGTTGTGGAGGTATCTCTCCTTCGAAATTATTGTATCTAAGATCAAGATACTTTAAATTAGGCATGTCAAAGACAACGTCAGGAAACGGGCCGTCGAATCCGTTATTACTTATGTCGAATTCGTAAAGGGTAGTGAGGCTTGAGAAGCTACTCGGGATTGGCCCGCCAAATCTATTAGAGTTCATATGAAAAACGCTAAGATCAGTTAACAAACCAAGATGAGGGATGAGTTGGCCCGCTATATCACCATGGTTTAGATCGATTGCAGCAACGGTCATGACATTCGAACCATCGGGTGCGTTTTCGCAAAACACACCAGTATACGAGCACACATCCGCGCCATCCCAGTTTTTAAGCATGTTTTGCGGGTCCGAAGTTATAAACTTTTTCCATTCTTGGAAGGCAAAATATGCCTTTTTAAGCCTAAGACTAGGGAAAATTAGACGTGCATTGATCTCGATATCAAAGTTAAAACCAAAATCTGTTAGAACTCCTGTGTCTTTGTTCGGGCCTAGATGACGACGTGTAGGGGCAGGCACGGAGGCTTCGTTTAAAGAAGGGGACGATAGAATATAGAGAAAAAGAAAGCAGCATAATGCTTTCATGTTGGAAACTAGCTAGCTAGGTTTTGGGTATAATTTGGTTTGGATATTATGGAAGGTGTATGGTTCTAAAATCTATATTTAGCAACAAATCCTCTCCATGCACCTTTAAAAATGCAAGTTTATTTCTAGAGAACATCCTGAATAATCGCTACTTAATTTTGGTCACTAAATAACAGGAGGTGAGGAGGTGGTTGTTCTTTCAATTCCTTAAAAAGATCATATTGTGTTATTCACAACACAACTTTTATCTACTATCATGTTTTCTTGATTGCAATGATAAATCATAGAAGTTTAGAGAAAATTTCAATAATAACCAATCAAAATTTGTCAAATCCAACCAGTAAAGTGAAAGTAAAAAAAATTATCTATTGATTAATACTCCACACTTGATTAATAAACCACACTTCACATTGTAGGTGATTGTTTTTTATACAAAACGGTACATGAAATAAATCAATAATCAGAGCTTTTGTGTTATCATATCTAACTAGTTTAAGAATGGGGACATGTACAGTTAACATGTCGTGTTCGTTTGACTTTTTTAAACCGTTTAGTTAATCATGTCAACATATTAAGTCAGCCCATTTAACCCATTTATTATCACATGTCATCAGTCTGATTAGTACATGTCTCTTTTAACACGTTTAGATATATTGGTTAAACATATGACTTTCACATTACATGATTTCAAGCCACTGACCTTCCAACCTGATATAATTAGACCATCCTCAATTACAAATATGATGTAACTTCTACGTACAGAAGAGAGAGAGCATTTGAGTTATCCCTCCCCGCTTATAACATACTGACATCCATAAATCTTTATCATGTCACGAATTTATATTTTAACGACGTAGTCAGACACCTTGGCAATAACTATCAACAATAAAATCAAATAAAATGGAAACTAAAAAAATTCAAATTATTGAAAATGCAACAACAGTCCTGCATCTCGATTCCAGCTGCTAAAATGTAATACTTTAAATTTAACGCAACTTCTGTGATATATTTCTTCTTCTCAAACCCTACACAAAGAAGAAAACCATATAAACATATTTTTTTGGTTGTTTAATAAGTATTTTAGTTCAAGGTTTTAAGCATTGTTAATTAAACTTAATTTTTAGCTTTGTTAATTATACTTAATGGAAGCGCGCAGGAAGAAAATGTAATGGGTGACATACTGTTGGTAAGAGATTTGGATTCCACCAGCTCTTGGATCCGCAATAGCAGAAAAAGCTTCGTGTGCCAAGTCAAGGTCACCCTTGCAACCAGGTGGCGGGCAGAAATCAGTGATCATGACAATCACTGTGGGGTTGTCAGTACAAGGGTGGGGCGTACCTAGGTTGGTTCCACCGGTACAAGTCACCTGGAAATATTTTCCACAAGCAGCTCCATCTTCCCACAAATCTTGATTTGCAGCAGCTATCATTACTCCTTGATCTTGGAACCCGTAACACGCTGACGCTGTAAAACATGAAATTATAAATACAAAAACATATATAATATTAGTTAAAAATATTCATATGTAATACTAGTTAATTACGTAAGTATGGAGGATCATTGATGGTTCCAATCCCAGTATCAGATGAGCCGAAACTTAGAAAGGTCATCACAATGAGAAAGCTAGAGTATGCTCTAAGAGACGCCATTGAAGTTAAACAGTTGTAGATGTATTGAAATGGTAACAAGTAAATGCAGAGAGATCGAGTTTTGAAGTTGTTGTGATGATTTGAGTGAAAGGGATAGTTATTTATAGTAAACTCAAGTGGAATAAAATCACAAAACAGACATAAGGCCACTAATTACAATGTGCTTCACAAAGATCTTCATTAGAGATAACGAACATTGTATTAATAAATTCTCTTTATCTTTTGCCAGAAAATGAGACAAACAAACAGCTGGCCAGTTAGAAAAAAAGTTAAACACCAAAATCATGGGTTTTGAACGTACACAACCCTGTTAACTAGATGTGGCAATCTTGACTCAACTGTGTATGCCTGTATGGGGTTAAGAGACGGGTAAATTAAATTTAAGCCAAATTTTTTCAACGGGTCAAGAAGGAGTTTTTTTTTTTTTTTTTCAAAATTAGGGATTTTTCCCTTCTATTATTGTTTTTGGGTAAGAATTGAAATAAGTTTGGATATCGGGTGTTTTGTAAATGCCATTTACGGAAATGGTTTATATTTTTTTTAAAACGGCGGTTGGTGCAACGGTCTATGACCGAAGCACTCAGAGGTGCAAGGACCGAGATCGAAACCCCGCCTCTAACACCAATGGGTGTTTTTCGTCGGCATTGGGGCTCCCCCATTACTGCGAACGCAGCGGAGGCTCACCACAACCCTCCTTACGGGCCAAGTTGATCGGAGTCGAAACTCGTCAACCAACTGTTCCAGGGAAAAACCGGGCTAGAACCTTTAACCATGCCACGTAAAACCCTCAGGCTCAGACACGAAGCCGGGTGGTAACCCGGGACGAGCTTCATTGCCAATATCCACCAAAAGTGACACCAGTGAGGATAGGTTTTGTGACATCTGCCCCAAACCCGAACCCGAAATGCTCGACTCGAACCCGAGATTATCTATTTTCATTGTATTCGTATTTATTCTTCTGAAATGTAACGCTTCGTCATTATTAATACGAATAAAAAAAAAGGTGTCGAATTTCATGGTATATCGTTTTTGATAAAAACGATCGAACTACTATATAACGTGTACTAATAAATACAAAAATCTCAAAAATATATACATTGTATTTTATAAAGATTATTAAAGATAAGTAGTATTAAGCCTTAAAATAACCATTTAACGTCAAACGCAATTTAAACCTTCAAACGTCAAGTTTATAAACGTCACAAGTTAACGTGTTTAAGTTGGTTGGTTAAGTTAAGGTTTTGTGCCAAAACCGTCAAAGTTTAAACTTAGAACAAAGTTAAAACTCACATTATCTAACAAACAAAACCTCAGGGGCCAAAACTGTAACTTACGTTTGAACCCAAACTCCCCCCCCCCCCCTTTGCCCGTATTTCCGGCGTCTCAAATTCCGGCCAGTTTGGCCGGAAAAACCCACCAACTCCGGCGAGCTCTCAAAAACTTGTTTTTAGCACATTTCAACTAACCAAATCTATACAAAATCATCCTAGTGCTATCCCAAGTATGTTTCGAACACCTAATCGACTCCTAATCACCTAAACCACGATCAATTTCTCAATCTAAAAATCGGTTCATAAAACCCACTTTACCAAACGACTAAAAACGCATCTAATTTATGATTCATTCAATCCCATACGTCCTCTCGATGTCACGAATTCATTACCAACTGTTAATTGAACCCAAACGATCCAAATTTTCCAATCAATTGCTACTTTCGGTTCATGCTCAACTCTAAGTCAAACGACAACAACCCATCAACCAAAATACAATTCAACTTACCTGCACCTCTCTCATTACTCGATTTCACTCTCTGTTAATCCAATTTCAATCAAAATCATCAGAATCTGTGTCGTTGATTCCTAATACGTCGCGGGCTGTTCCTCGTTGTCTTCAATCCAAATCGTCAACAAACAAGTAAGTTTAATATACCAAAATGTTCATTATCGTCCACTGAATCAAAGCCCTATGGTTGTTTGGCTTAGATCATCAGACCAAAAGCGAATTGGGATGTTCTTGATTCTAGGGCTTATATGAAATGGATATTTTGGTGTAATAAAGATTAAAACAATTCGCTGGCCATTTAAAAATCAAAAAGCGCTTATGGTCCAGTGGTAAGGCCACTGTTGTTGGCGCGTTTGGTCGTGGGTTCGAGTCCCACTGACCACTTTCATTTATTTTTACCTTTTAAACCCCTTTACTTAAAAGTTATATATATATTTCTCAAACTTATGAACAAATACTATTTCAATTATAAACTAGAAATTGTTTATTATAAAAAAAATATATATTTACATCTCGTAACTAAATCCCCAAATTGGTTTTTGAAACCCTAAATTGGTTTTTGAAACCCTAAATTCCTAAATTGGTTTTTGAAACCCTAAATCCCCAAATTGGTTTTGAAACCCTAAATTGGATTTTGAAACCCTAAATCCCCAAATTGTATTTCAAAACCCTAAATCCTAAATTGTATTTCAAAACCCTAAATCCCAAATTATATTTTGAAACCCTAATTTTCAATTTATAATTTAAAACCCTAAAACCCCAAATCCAAAACCCTAGAATTTCTAAGTTCTTGATTCTAGTTGCTATATTATTTGACTCGTTTCTAAAATAGGTTTTCCCGGTTAATTAGGTGATTCTAATATCTGGGCGATCCTCGATTCTATTTAGTACTTTCTTGCGTTTGCTAGTATCTATATTGTTCAGGTGAGTAAACTCACTCCCCTTTTTCCATTTTACTATTTTGGGGCTGAAATACGTCTTTTACTATATTGCGTTTTCTATTCGTTTTCTAAATGAGATCATACAAATATGTTAGTCTAGTTTGGCCGCTGGATGCAATCGTATGTGTTAGTTAAAAGTAGTTTTATTGCTTTGTAATCCCACCGGTACAATGTTAGCGCTAATGGTTTGACAAACCCACCTGCTTGTACAACATCGATAGGTGATTTAAACCCGGCCTTTCTAATTCCATGTTTACTATGTCGAGATGCTATGTTGCTATACTATGTTGCTATACTATGTTGCTATGCTATGATGCTATACTATGCCATGTCCCTAAATTGCTAAATGATGACTTATATATCGAGACGGTAAACGACGGTTATTAAAAGTCATCATTATTTACTACATGAGTGGTTCTCATGACTAATGGCTAGACGAGATACTATGGGTTCTATTGTGGTTGGTGTGCTATTCTATTCTAGGGGTCCTGGTCGAGTAATATTACAAAATTACTATACATATGGGATTGCGCAGCATATCTTGTTGATCTCGGATTTCAATACTATTACTATTCAATTGGGTTTTACTCACTAGCTTGTGTAGCTAACTTTATTTTCGCGTATTTCAGGTGGCGCGTGATTTTGGCTTGTTTTATTGCTATTCAAGACATAGGGACTTGGACCTAGAAATAATAATAAACATGACTATTTCATTTACTGCTATTATGAATTTGTTGTTTCGCATTTAAGACTTGGGTTTTGCCAAATTTATGACAATAACTATTAGACTTTAATAAAAGTAATACCATGTGCTTTGTTTACTACGAATATCCAATTCTATGACAGCCCGGTGTTTTCCGCCACCGGGCGGGGTGTCACAGTTGGTATCAGAGCCATGGTTATAGAGAACTAGGATAGGGTATTAGAAACACACCGACCTAGACTATAACCTAAGAGTCCTTAGTGCAAATTAATGTGCTTAGAGAACTCTTCAGAATTTATTTATTCATTTATTTATTATTTCTATGAATTATTCTCTGTCTTTTCTTTATCTCAATTCTTAACCGATTTCGCGAAGGAGCTACAAGAGACTCGTCTGTAAGATTAGGATCTTTCTCTTTGTGGAATCTCGTCATCGTCTTAAGTAAGTTTGAAAACGTGGGAAACGTGTGCAATCTGGAAGGGGGAACGCCTGTATCACGGACATCCTGTCTAAGGCAAGCATTTCGTATAAATCTCTTTAAGAGACCTGTATGCTTACCTGGGGATGTACGAGATGAGTGTGAACCTATAGGCTAAAGCACGCTTTCTCGAATACGTTGAGAACGAACTTAACACTTTGATAAGTCTTGAGTGTCCAAACCCAGACACATTCCTAAGCCTTCAAATTCCATTTAATCATTTTTTTCTTCTAATACTATCATTTTTCTATACATTCTAATTATTTCTATGGGTTCTTTGTGATTTTAAAATGTCGCCCTAAACTATTTGATTGTGTTTCTATGGTTTCTAAATGTTTACTATGAAGTGTTTTCTAAGGAGATTCTATGATATTTCTAAATACCATTCAAATTCAATAAGTGTTTACTATGAACTATGTTTTAAAAAGAATGTTCCATGTCTCACGAAATCGTTTTCTATCTTGTAGAATGGCGGGTAGAAATCAACGACTTGCTAATGTTATCGCGACCCAAATGGCTAATATTTTGCCTAATCTCGTGAACCAACTTAATAATGCCAATCAAAACAATGCGCCTAAGTGTACTCTTAAGTACTTCAACTCGTGTGGTCCAACCAAATTTATCGGTAACGAAGGGGCTACGGGACTTCTCCAATGGTTTGAAAGCATGGAGAGTACTTTTGTTAATTGTGAATGCCCTGAAAATCTCAAAGTCCGATATGCAACAAGTGTTCTTCAAAAGGGTGCTTTGACTTGGTGGAATGATGAAAAGCGTAGGCTCGGTGAAGCCGCTGTAACAGCTTTAACCTGGACCGTGTTCAAAACCAACATGACTAATAAGTATTGTCCTCCTAGCGAGATTCGTAAACTCGAGGGCGAATTCTGGGGTCTTAAGCAAGATAGTGGTGATAATGTGGCTTATAATGATCGTTTCTCCCAGCTCAGTACTTTGTGTCCTAATATGGTTACTCCTGATTCTCGTGGCATTGAGCAATATATCGGAGGTCTGCCAACGACTATCCAAGATGCTGTTTGGGGTAGTAAGCCAGCTACTGTAGGTGAGGCAATGACTTTAGCCGGTCGCCTTACTGAAAATCATGTGCAAGCTGGCTCTCTGTTTCGTAAGGGTAACAAAAAGTCTAAAGGTTCTTCTAGTGATGACTCTAAATCATCTGAGGATGATTCTTATAAGGGTTTTAAGCCCGAATCCTCATTCAATTCCAAGAAGCGTAAGAACAATGCCACCAACTATGCTATTGCTGCTCCTGCTCCTCCTATGGCACCGCAAAGGGGTAATGATAACCGTAAGCCTTATACGGGGTTCTTGCCCAAATGCAACCAATGTCCTTTTCATCATGCTCCCGAAACTCCATGTTTTAAATGCTCTGTTTGTCAACGTTATGGACATCTGGCTAAAGATTGTTGGAATAATAATAATCGGGGTAATCAAGGTCGTGCTTGTTTCAACTGTGGTGATCCAACTCATTTCCGCAACGATTGTCCTCAACCTATCAATGTCAACGTGAACACCAACGCTAATGCTAACCAAGCTGGTCGTGCTAGAACCTTCAATATCATCGCTAATCAAGCTCAAGCTAACAATGACGTGGTGAACGATATGATTCCCAAATGATTTCTACGTTTCTATTTTATTTGGAGGCCGATAAGACTTTTGTTTCATTAGATTGTGTTTCATCAGTTGCTATTAATTGTGTTAGACTCGATAATCTTTATGTGGTAGTCGAAGCGAAAAAAATGTTTCTATTGGTTTTTATATTTATGGTGCGAACTTACACTTCAAGGTCACATTTCCTCCATGTTTATCTTTTGTCTATGACTCTCAGTAGTTTCGACGGTTGAAACTTTTGCCTTGCGTTGAAACTCAAAAGCATATGCGTTAGAGTTATGTCGCGTTTTGGCTCGTGCTGATGTAAAGAAAAAGAAAGATGACCCATTCCGTATATGTCCCGATTATCGCGAATTCGATGAAACTTTCAGTAAAAATAAATAAAATAAAAAATCGTTATCGTTTGCCGCCTAACGATGATCTCGTCGCATTGTTTTCAAATACCGTTTGTTGCTGCAAATTTCGGGACGAAATTTCTATAAGGAGGGGAGACTGTGACATCTGCCCCAAACCCGAACCCGAAATGCTCGACTCGAACCCGAGATTATCTATTTTCATTGTATTCGTATTTATTCTTCTGAAATGTAACGCTTCGTCATTATTAATACGAATAAAAAAAAAGGTGTCGAATTTCATGGTATATCGTTTTTGATAAAAACGATCGAACTACTATATAACGTGTACTAATAAATACAAAAATCTCAAAAATATATACATTGTATTTTATAAAGATTATTAAAGATAAGTAGTATTAAGCCTTAAAATAACCATTTAACGTCAAACGCAATTTAAACCTTCAAACGTCAAGTTTATAAACGTCACAAGTTAACGTGTTTAAGTTGGTTGGTTAAGTTAAGGTTTTGTGCCAAAACCGTCAAAGTTTAAACTTAGAACAAAGTTAAAACTCACATTATCTAACAAACAAAACCTCAGGGGCCAAAACTGTAACTTACGTTTGAACCCAAACTCCCCCCCCCCCTTTTGCCCGTATTTCCGGCGTCTCAAATTCCGGCCAGTTTGGCCGGAAAAACCCACCAACTCCGGCGAGCTCTCAAAAACTTGTTTTTAGCACATTTCAACTAACCAAATCTATACAAAATCATCCTAGTGCTATCCCAAGTATGTTTCGAACACCTAATCGACTCCTAATCACCTAAACCACGATCAATTTCTCAATCTAAAAATCGGTTCATAAAACCCACTTTACCAAACGACTAAAAACGCATCTAATTTATGATTCATTCAATCCCATACGTCCTCTCGATGTCACGAATTCATTACCAACTGTTAATTGAACCCAAACGATCCAAATTTTCCAATCAATTGCTACTTTCGGTTCATGCTCAACTCTAAGTCAAACGACAACAACCCATCAACCAAAATACAATTCAACTTACCTGCACCTCTCTCATTACTCGATTTCACTCTCTGTTAATCCAATTTCAATCAAAATCATCAGAATCTGTGTCGTTGATTCCTAATACGTCGCGGGCTGTTCCTCGTTGTCTTCAATCCAAATCGTCAACAAACAAGTAAGTTTAATATACCAAAATGTTCATTATCGTCCACTGAATCAAAGCCCTATGGTTGTTTGGCTTAGATCATCAGACCAAAAGCGAATTGGGATGTTCTTGATTCTAGGGCTTATATGAAATGGATATTTTGGTGTAATAAAGATTAAAACAATTCGCTGGCCATTTAAAAATCAAAAAGCGCTTATGGTCCAGTGGTAAGGCCACTGTTGTTGGCGCGTTTGGTCGTGGGTTCGAGTCCCACTGACCACTTTCATTTATTTTTACCTTTTAAACCCCTTTACTTAAAAGTTATATATATATTTCTCAAACTTATGAACAAATACTATTTCAATTATAAACTAGAAATTGTTTATTATAAAAAAAATATATATTTACATCTCGTAACTAAATCCCCAAATTGGTTTTTGAAACCCTAAATTGGTTTTTGAAACCCTAAATTCCTAAATTGGTTTTTGAAACCCTAAATCCCCAAATTGGTTTTGAAACCCTAAATTGGATTTTGAAACCCTAAATCCCCAAATTGTATTTCAAAACCCTAAATCCTAAATTGTATTTCAAAACCCTAAATCCCAAATTATATTTTGAAACCCTAATTTTCAATTTATAATTTAAAACCCTAAAACCCCAAATCCAAAACCCTAGAATTTCTAAGTTCTTGATTCTAGTTGCTATATTATTTGACTCGTTTCTAAAATAGGTTTTCCCGGTTAATTAGGTGATTCTAATATCTGGGCGATCCTCGATTCTATTTAGTACTTTCTTGCGTTTGCTAGTATCTATATTGTTCAGGTGAGTAAACTCACTCCCCTTTTTCCATTTTACTATTTTGGGGCTGAAATACGTCTTTTACTATATTGCGTTTTCTATTCGTTTTCTAAATGAGATCATACAAATATGTTAGTCTAGTTTGGCCGCTGGATGCAATCGTATGTGTTAGTTAAAAGTAGTTTTATTGCTTTGTAATCCCACCGGTACAATGTTAGCGCTAATGGTTTGACAAACCCACCTGCTTGTACAACATCGATAGGTGATTTAAACCCGGCCTTTCTAATTCCATGTTTACTATGTCGAGATGCTATGTTGCTATACTATGTTGCTATGCTATGATGCTATACTATGCCATGTCCCTAAATTGCTAAATGATGACTTATATATCGAGACGGTAAACGACGGTTATTAAAAGTCATCATTATTTACTACATGAGTGGTTCTCATGACTAATGGCTAGACGAGATACTATGGGTTCTATTGTGGTTGGTGTGCTATTCTATTCTAGGGGTCCTGGTCGAGTAATATTACAAAATTACTATACATATGGGATTGCGCAGCATATCTTGTTGATCTCGGATTTCAATACTATTACTATTCAATTGGGTTTTACTCACTAGCTTGTGTAGCTAACTTTATTTTCGCGTATTTCAGGTGGCGCGTGATTTTGGCTTGTTTTATTGCTATTCAAGACATAGGGACTTGGACCTAGAAATAATACTAAACATGACTATTTCATTTACTGCTATTATGAATTTGTTGTTTCGCATTTAAGACTTGGGTTTTGCCAAATTTATGACAATAACTATTAGACTTTAATAAAAGTAATACCATGTGCTTTGTTTACTACGAATATCCAATTCTATGACAGCCCGGTGTTTTCCGCCACCGGGCGGGGTGTCACAGGTTTGGAGACTCAAGTCATCTTACCACTAGGCCACAAGTGAGGAAATGGTTTATATGGCATGACATGGTACATGCTAGTTACTTAAAAGAGGCTAACATGACTGTCAAACCCACGCACTAGTTCCTAGGGGTGCACATATCGGGTTTTATTAACAACCGGTTTCGGGTGGGGAACGAGCTCAGGTCAACAAAGTCAAAACCAGGTAGGGTCCGGGTTTTGACCTGGTTGAGGTGGAATCGATTGTTGGGTTTAGATAGTTAATTTGTGAAAGTGATTGAACCGGCTATATTTATAGTTGGTCCACCTGGATTCACTTTGGCCCAGCCCAAGTTTATATATAAAGTCCAGCATCTGTGTTCTTCTTAACAGCCCACAATCCCACAGTGATAATAAATAACCCTTTAGAATGACGGTGGGCACAATGACCTGGTTCAAAGCCCATAAATATTTGTTTTTGCGGCAAACTACCACAGAAGAACTGGGTTGTTCAACAATCTAGTTCAGTAGTTCTTTCTAAACAGGGTAGGATTGTTCATATGAAGCGAACGACCCACCAACCCCATGAGGAAACCCTCTAAGATCAGGATTCAAACCTAAGACCCGTAAACCCAAGCTCCATCTCTCATCTTCACATTGTTGACCCCTACAAAATGGATTTTGCCTAACAAGTGTGAGAATTGATATTTAGCTACATCAAACTAGGTCAAACAAACTTTGATTGAACTCATTCTTGCGGCGTTAAAACCGTGTCGTCAACCTCCTCCTCATCCCCCACCCCACGTACCCCAAAAACCTAATCCTCCACTCTAAGAAAACCTAGCACCCCACCCTAAAGAAAGCCTAAAGTCTAAACCCTATAAGCTAAGAAGGTAAAGTTCGTTGAGACAGTTTCAATGTTGCTTGAATGAGCTCAATTAAAATTTGTTTAACCCGTTATTGGTGTGATTTAAGGTATTTCTCATGCTTCTTTGGCAAAAATTTACTTTTTAGTACTCGTCAAAACTAGTCCATGAAAACCACTAGCTGCTAGCTAGGTATAATTTTATGCAAAGAAAGAGTCGAATGGCAATTTGATGCATGAGAGACGTTCATTTGAGTACCCATATTATTTTGAGAACTACAAGAACCGTATATTGCATTTGTACCTACTGCTTTGAATATGATATTGAAGACGGTTATGTGTACTGTTTTTAAACCGGCCGGTCCGACCGTTTTTTTAATAATCCCGGTTTAATTAGATACGGTTTGATTGATGTTTCTGAACCGTACAAACCGGTCCGGTCGGACCGGAATTTCTGAACCGCTTTGAACCGGACCGCTATTGACCCAGGTCAGTCTTAAAATATATATTTTTATGTTTTGATTTTCATGGATTTTATGTATACATCTATTTATATTTGTGTTTTTTGTAATGAAAGTCAATATGTTGATTTTTTAAGTGATAAAAATGATGAACTCGTTTTATTTTGGCGTTAAAACTTGTTTAAATTATGATTTTTGTTGTTCTTGGCATTAGAACTTGTTTAAATTATGATTTTTGTTGTTCTTGGCGTTAGAACTTGTTTGGATTATTACTTATTATATGGTATAACTTAATATTATTAAACTTATTTTGTGTCTAAATTGGAAATCTTATGGTATTGCTTTGATAAATATACAATTATCCTACCACGGTCCAACCCCGATCCGACCATTAAAATTAAAATACCGGTTCAGTGTCTGATCCGGTTTTCAAAACATTGGTTATGTGTGTTTGTTTTTCTCTCTCTCTCTCAAACACACAAATACTATACCTCATGATCTTCTATACTTTAAGTAAAAGTGTATTATATGATCATCATTGCATTATGAGTTTTGAAATGAATGTGCTTCAATCAAACATAACATTGAATCAAACGAGAAAGTATACACTAATAAAATGATTAATATATAATTAAATTCGTGAGAATTTAATAATTTAAGTAATAAAATGAATTTTTTTTTGTGAAAGACAAAAGTAAGGTCTATGGTAAGACAAGTGGTGCAAGTTTATAAGGAGGACCACAATGGTCGGATTCATGGTTCGAGCCCAATTGGCCACAAAATGCCACCCCTGCTTCTTTCCTTTCACTTACGTATACAAATGGTTTTGGCCTGTAGTTTTAGTTTTAGTTGTAGAATGCTATCAAAAACGACTATGAATTGAAATACAACAAACGCGGAAACTCACTAGGGCGGCGGAGTCGTTTAAAACTCAATGGTATATTCGGAATAAAAATAATTCCTGGGTTTCAAATAAATTATATTTGACCGGAGTACGTGGGTTTCAAATAAAACTTATACCAAAACACAACAATAAG
Organism: Tagetes erecta; assembly: GCA_030867185.1. NCBI lineage: Eukaryota > Viridiplantae > Streptophyta > Magnoliopsida > Asterales > Asteraceae > Tagetes > Tagetes erecta. The sequence continues at coordinate 10,530,917 of CM061492.1, read as the reverse complement.
CTTATCAAATCATATTTTCAATTTATAACACAAATGCAAAATATTTTAAAAAATTAATTATACTATGAAAATATTAAAGAAAAAAAATCATAACAACTAATTAATCAAGGAAGTACTAGGTTCGAATGCTCGTCTACATTACATTAATATATTTATATAAGTATATTTTTTTGTCAATAGTTATTTTTAATGACGGTTAACATAACGAAAAAACTTTTATACTAAGAAAGTGCAATTATCAAGTTTGAACCAGATTTATCCCAATTTAATATCTCAAAAGAGCATAACAAACACATAAATAATAAATAATAAATAACTATAAATATTTATGTATTTCAACACGTGGATAAAAATGAAGTGGTTAACAAATTTCCAATTCCAGAAGGTGTGATATTTTCCTACAATAAATGTCAATAATAATAATCATACACAAAGAGGGCCAGGTTCAACATATATAGTAGAATATTCTTTTTCAAATACCCAATATGCATTTTGATCGAAGCGAAGAAAATATCTTGTATTCGATCTCCACTCATATCATATCCTTATAAATGCACGTACACATTCCATTTTTCTATTCATCAACTAAATCACAATTCAAAAAAAATAAAGATATTTTTATTTGCGTGATAATTAATTAGAGTATATGTCAATGGTAGTGAATTTATGGATGAAAGAAGTGACAAAGCTTAGCGATCAAATCCAGATGAAGAAGCAGTTAGCTAATTTCTTCTTCAAACCTCAAATCATTGTTCAACAACATGATCAGGAGGAATCAGAAAAGGAGAAACCACCATCGGTGTTGTTGAAATCGCCCCTCGCCACCGAGCATCATGAGTTGCCCGAAGAGACGATGTTTTGGCTGATGGATCGATTTGCACCTTGCTAACCATATATATATTGCTATTACTATTGCTATTCTATATATATGACCCTTACGTACACGTATATATCTCTGTGTCTGTTTAGTGTAAAGTCTGTTCATGTAAATCTCTTTCGTTGAGGATATGATGTTGAAATGTTGTATATTGATGAATATGAAAGCTTTGGTTTGCATATGGTCTTGATTTTGTTTTGGTGTTTGATTAATCAAATAGCATTTGTTGAGAGTGGTGGTCATTACGGAAACGATAAACCCACCACCCACACACTCATCGATATCGTACTTGTAAACTAAAAGCACTCAGAGACTCACTGAAGAAATTTTTTTTCATTTATAAATTTACATTAAAAATATACCAAATTCACTCACCCTCGTATGAATGTCACTAAAAGTATCAAGAAAGTTCAAATCTTTCAAAGAAAAATTAGGTGTTTATGATAACGATAATTATAATGATAATAATAATAATTAAAAAAATTGACATACAATACAATAGAACGAAATTTCAAAGATATCAAAGTGACGAATAGTTTCAACAAACAAATATCAAGATTATTATAATTTCGTAAACACATTTTGCTTGTAAGTCAATGGGTAGTATATATCTATACATTGCCATGAGCTTATCAAAAAGGGGGGGGGGGGGGGGGGGTGTCACTTGATTTCTGATCCCTGCAATCAAATATGCCAAACAAACAAAAGGTTATTAGTACTTGTGACCTTTTGACTGAAAACATCTTGCTAACTTAAAAGTGTTACCGATTCTTCAATCTTCAATCTCAAGCCCTGATTTTAACTTCCAAGATTTTGCTAAATTTTTTCATTTTTGTTTTATCCAGATTTTAGTTGTTAATTAATAGGTGACCCGTTATGACTCATAATATAACATTTTCCAGATTTTAATAAGAGTAAATGGTTTCTGTCATTGGATTTTGCTAGTAAATAGGTCCAGTCCAACTTTAATAATATGTGCCCTTAACATTTCATGTTTTAACAAAAATCGTCCCTAATCTAACTTTCGTCCATGATTCTGTTAGTTGAATGAGATTGATTTTAGTTTTTCTTATTTACAAATGATGGAAACTTCAAGAAAAAACAATTATACCCCTTTAGCACGGGTCATATGGGTGTAAACTAACGGAATTATAGATGGAAGTTAGATAAGAGATGCCATATGTTAAAACATGAAATCTAAGAGATGTATTGTGTTAATGTTAAACTGAATCTGTTAACAACATAAAACCTATCTTAAGTTGACGCAAGCAACTTTATGTTTATTACTTAGAAAGCATAGCAACTTTATGTTTGTGCTTGCCCACTTTTTATTTAATTAGGTATGATAGTATTGCTAATATATAAAATTGAATCAACACAACACATGATACCCTACTATAAAGAATGAATAACCTAACCGAACTAGCATCCACATGCCAACATATTTACTCATATTGTATCCTTAAATATTCCGTTATACCTAACATCTATTTTTTAGACTGACAATCACCACTGAAAAATTAATCCACAAAAAATCTAGTTAATCAAAATCAAACATGACTGACCCATAAAATTAAGTCGTCTCAGCCACCAAACCTAAAAAGAAACTTACTAATGTGATAGAATAACCCAAATCAGAATTAACATTTGAGCCTAAACTATAAATTAACTATAAGCTAGGTTTAAATTTTATCATTCATCTTCATGCCGTTAAAATAGAAGACCAACCGCACCTAACAACTAAGTATACGTCACATTTAAACAAAACATTAAACCCTCATACTTTAAAAAAAAAGTTTGAATAAGTTTTTCTATTTTATCAATGTCAAAGTCTTCACACATTATTTCAAGATAAGAGAGTATTTCAAGATAAGAGAGTAGTGAGTGGAAAATTAGTTCATCTCATAAGTAGCGTTTTCTACCCTCATGTTCATCATCTACTTTCACTACAATTTAAATACCATGATAAATGATTTGACTTACAAAAGGATAAATTATGTTGTGGCTCACGAGTATCACAAACCGCACCCTCCTACCCGCAACCTCACCCATATGAGTAGCGACAATGTAGCCGCACAAATTAGAGGTACCCACATTCCTTGCTGCAGTCCCACTGAGCTAAGAATGTTATCATCAAAATTTCCAGCATAGAGTGAAATTGGTTTTGATCCAACCAAAACAAGTTAAAACAAACTCATTCCAGCCTAGCTGGTTGAAGACATCCGGTTTATAGTGGTGGTCCAGGGTTCTAACCCTGTCTGTGAGATTTTCCAGGAAAAACCCCATTGGTTTTCCCGGTTGAACGTCTAGCCAAACTACAATGTCAAATGGGCCCGGTTAAGACAATATTTTGACTGGAGTGGAATAGTAGGTTCCTCATTGTGGGGATGCGTCCGGTTAGTTGCATAAATAGAAAGTGGCCGTTTAAAAAAAATAACAAACTGAACAATATCTTATTAAAAAAATATTTAATGTTTAGTTTATAACTAAACTAGATTATACCCCGTGCATATCTTACACGGGTTGAATAACTAAAACATGTAACGATCATCAAGCATAGTAAACAAAGAATCATATCAAGACTAAACATTACATTATAAATCATTACCACTCTAAGTATGTTTTTTAACACCCGCAAAGAAAAAAAAACACATAGGAAAAGTTAAAAGGCAAAATATTCTTATAAGATCTTGTAAATGGATGATAACTTGTACTACTACAAACCATAGACTTTGATATAGAGCTAAAAGATTACCTAATTAAAAAAACAATGTGTTTAAATAGTGTTTAATACACCTTTTTATGTTCTACTCAAATACCAATAATCAATAAGCATGCTACATGTATATTTGTTAGTTATAACATTTATTCAATTAACAAAAGTTATATTTCCTTCTCAACAAAAGTTAGTTTAACAAAAGTTAGCTAAGTTAATAAATATGTCTATTATTAAATTTATGCAATCAACTTGATGAAAATCCTGATTCAAATAAGTTGTTAAACTTTATGACATTTTCTTGGACCGAAATATATCAATATATATTTTGGTAAATGATAAGTTTACTAAAAATACGGTAATTATTTTTGTAATCGATATGGAAATATATTAGTTTGATGAGTTGTATGTTGTGCAATAGTAGGAGGATGAAATATGTAATATAATATTGAGCGGAAAAATAATGCTAACAATGGCTCCATTGCATGTCATGTGGCATCAAAAACCCTCTTTTATTAGAAGGTATAGATATAGATATAAATATTGACCGAGTTTGCAATCTTCCTAGATATAAGTGAGAGTTTGCAATCTTTTTTTTTTATAACTAAAAAAAGACATACGTACATATATATCGTCTTAAAATCGATAATAATATTTTAGTTTTATATTTATATCGATTTCAAATTGTAGCTTCATTGTTATTGTTATTGATATACATACATAGCAATTAGCATATAGCATATAGGCATATAGCATACCATTATTATCTCCTGTATCATCGCAGCAACTTAAGCCCCATTCTTCCGGCGCCATTATCACCTGCTTACAACTATCAAACCCTAAAACGTCATCTCAACCGTTTAGTTATTTGATCCGATTTTACACATTGAAAGTGCCATGGAAGCAGAGGATGATAATTGTACGTGCAGCAGTCTTGAAGAAGAAGATTATTATTGCTCTGATCATGACTCGATCGACGATGATGATGATGGACTTGATAACGATGATTCTGATTCTCACTGGTCTCATCCTAAACCCTCATCATCTAAGGTATTTTTTTATATTTCTTCTGTTTTTTTTATCATGATTATTATGCGTTAGTTTTTTGTGTTTTTTCTTCTGTTTTAGGCTTTGTTTTTGTGATTTGATGGTCGTTTTATCGAAAAATATTTGTTTATTTAAATAGTTAACATCAGTGTGGATATATATATTGCAGTTTTGTATTGCAGGTTGATTGATCACATTGGGATGTTTGTACTTTCGATATCATCGTCAAGGCGGAGCTTGAAGGTTTTTCGATGGGCCGAAAGTTTTTTTTTTAATGCACTATACCCTTTTTTAAGCTAACCAGCAAAACACTTACACTGCTGCTGGAAAAAAGCGGTCTGGCCCTAGTAGTAGAGCTTTGCCCATGATTTTCATGTCCATGTTAGAAAGTTTCATATACTTATAAAAAAAATTTAAGCTACCAGACCAAAAGTTAACGCTACTACTTCCAAAAAAAAATTAGTAGCTAGTACGTTTAGTGTATTGTGCAATACAAGTGCCAGTAGTACTGTTTTCTATTGTGAGCTTGTGATTGACATTGACATTTATATGTATTCTTTTTGCAATTGCAAGCTGTTGATTCATTTGAGTTTGAGAATTGAGATGATATCATTATTGCTTTTTGAATCTTTGTTGTGTTTTTTACAGGTTATAACACAAGAATCTCTTTTGGCTGCTCAGGTATAAGTGTATAACACAATTAGTCTAGTCACATTTTTTCTGTATTTAAAATTTATTTTGCGGCTTATCTTGTTGTTGAGTACGTACTGATGATTTACATGATTTGTTTAGAGAGAAGATCTACGTAGAGTTATGGAATCACTATCTCTAAGGGAACATCATGCTCGGACCCTACTTATACATTATCGTTGGGATGTTGAAAATATATTTGCAGTATTTGTTGAGAAAGGAAAACACTGCTTGTTTACCAGGGCTGGTGTGCCTATGCTTGAGTCTCGTGATCCACACTCTTCAATGTCTACTTCTACAACTACATGTGATATATGCATGGAGGATTTGCTATCAACTGAAATGACAAAAATGGATTGTGGCCACTGCTTTTGTTATAGTTGTGAGTTATATTCAGTTATTATTCTTTATTAGTTGGTTTTTCTGTATATTTATCTTGTATTTTGTAGGTTGGACAGAGCATTTTATCGTAAAAATCAATGAGGGGCAGAGTAGACGTATCAGATGCATGGCACACAAATGTTTTGCTATATGTGATGAGGCCATAATCCGCAATCTAGTTAGTAAAAGGCATCCGGATTTGGCTGAGAAATTTGATCGGTTTCTTCTCGAGTCATATATCGAGGATAATAAAATGGTAAAATGGTGTCCAAGTACTCCTCATTGTGGGAATGCAATCCGTGTTGATGAAGATGAAGTTTGTGAAGTAGAGTGTTCGTGTGGTAATCAATTCTGTTTTAGTTGTTTGTGTGAAGCTCATTCCCCTTGTTCTTGTGCAATGTGGGAACTTTGGTCTAAGAAATGTCGAGATGAATCAGAAACAATCAGTTGGATTGCAGTTCATACAAAGCCTTGTCCTAAATGTCACAAACCTGTCGAGAAAAACGGGGGCTGCAATCTAGTTAGTTGCATCTGTGGACAACCCTTTTGGTAAGAACATTGTTTGTCTCAGCTCCATTTAGTTATCATCTCTCTGTTTACCATTAGTTTCTGGAAATAAGTGGCATGACTTTTTTTTTTTAAATGTGATTATAAGATCACTATGATTTGAAATCACAAAAGTCGGTTTTTATTTACGGTGTCTGATAATCAGCTCCGTACATGCTGCAACAAAATGAGTAGCCTACACTCTCCGTTTACTTGATTTAGCAATGAACTTCGTTTTACAAAACGTCTATCCTTACAAAATACCTCATTAGCTAAAACACTTATTTGCTGTGGCCACATCTCTTTGTTAATGTTCAGTTTTTTTACACCAGTTGGTTATGTGGTGGAGCAACTGGTAGGGAACACACATGGTCAACTATTGCTGGTCATAGTTGTGGTCGGTACAAGGAGGACCAAAAGAAACAGTCTGAGCGTGCAAAGAGGTATCATTATCGATACATACATTATTACAATCGCTACAAAGCTCATACAGATTCATTTAAGCAAGAATCTAAGCTGAAGGAGACCGTACGCGACAAGGTGGCAGTTTTGGAAGGAAAAGATTCACAGCATAGAGATTTTAGCTGGGTTACAAATGGACTTCATCGGCTTTTTAGATCAAGGCGTGCGCTTACTTATTCATACCCGTTTGCATATTATATGTTTGGTGAAGAGTTTCACAATGATGAGATGACAAAAGATATGGAGATTAAACAACATTTATTTGAGGATCAGCAACAGCAGCTTGAATCAAATGTTGAGAGACTATCTAAGTTTATTGAGGAGCCATTTGATAACTACTCTGAGGACCAAATCATGAAATTTCGGATGCAAGTCATTAATCTATCTGTGATCACTGACACCTTGTGTAAGAAAATGTAAGTATGGATGCATGTTAGTTTTTTCATTTTGTTTTGTTTGGTAAGAGCGGTATATTTACTCAATTAACATTTTGTAGGTATGAATGTATCGAGACGGATTTGCTGGGTTCTTTACAATTTGGCATCCATAACATAGCTCCGTATCACTCAAAAGGGATTGAGAAAGCTACCGAGCTTCCTGTCAGTTGGGCTTTAACGTCATGCAATACCGATAAACATCAAAAACCAGAAGATCCAACTAATGGTAAGTTATCATAACTTATTTGTTTAGCTAGTTTAATACAGTGGATGCCAAGGTCCATTGGTTTTTATTTGCAGGCTTATATACTTATGAATGGTGTCATCTCAAATGTTTTAGCATGCACACAACTCTCTAATTCATTCTATTAAAAAAATTTACAGCTGTTGTCATAATATTGTTTTAGTTATCATAGATTTCACATTATATCTTTGTGAGAAACGCGTGAAAAAAAGTTTTATCATGACGCCAATGTTGGACAATTACTCTTTAACCTTTAACTATATATAAAGACTCGGCAACGCAATGCGTCGGCTAGGTCTCACTTATGTGACTTCGCCACACGCATTGATTAATTAAAAAGGGTTGGTGTCTCTCACGTTACGGTGTAAAGTCTTAATGTGTCGCAAAATAAAAGACGGAGATCTATGTCAAAATGATGACTAAGTCAAGTCGTAAATATGTCATAATAAAATAGATGATCAAAGTTGTAATTTTGAGGGGCAAATTTATAATTTTGAAGGTCGTGTAACCGAACTTTAAATTTAGAATTATATAAATAAATTCTTGTTCTCCCTTCAAATTTAGAATTATCCTATGGTCTCAACTAGTTTCACAATGAGATGTTGACTCAAAAGATGTGTAAAAAGTTGGTTTCTAATAATGATGACTTAACTTAATTGGCTTCATGTAGCTAATGCAAGTGTGACTTGAAGCCTAGAAAGATTAGGATCACTAAACAATCTAGGCAACAAACAATGACATTGTTTTCACAACCTTCAACTTTAGTGGCTTTAGAAGATGAAGAAGATGACGATTCAAATATCTTTCAGGAGAAGCATTCGAAGCACTTCAACCAAATGAATACGGGAAGGAAAGCTAATATGGTTTTGGTGATGATGACGATGGCGATGGCGATGCTGGTTTATGTGAATTATGATTAGTTTTGGTGTCAAGTGGTTTACTCTAATTGCTAATTCTTTTAGTTTTTTTAAATTATATTTTTGGATGGTGTAAAATTTATACTTTTTTAATCTCGGGCACACTTTCATTCTCATTCTCGTCTGTTTTTTTCTTAAAATATTGTTGACGTATATTATTGAAGAACAATTTTCTGGTTGTGAGTGTGTTTGGCATGCACTTAATTAGGATTCGTCACATGCATGCTAAAAAGAAGTAAATGAGACCCAACTTTTAGAGAGCGAGTGTCTTTGCTACTTAATGCTCTACGAAACATCAAACCTTACTGTGATTCAGCTGTTTTTCTCGATTGTTTATCTATCAGAGGGGAGACCCAAGCTTTACCTGAGGCCTCGAGCCATGTGAGATAAGAGTATTAACCAGATGCTTTAGATACGTTGAACAAAAGTTGCTAGTTCTAGTAAACAAAAGTTCTCCGCTCAACACAAGCTAAAACTGAGATTAGCTGGACAAGAAGATATTAAAAGGAGATCCTGCATCTTGGCCTTGTTTGAAGAAATAAAGGCGCGACCCAAACAATGTCTAATAATACAACGACCGGCTTTTGAAGCAACATAAAGTTAAAATTTCTTTGCAGAATATATGCTAGAGAAAATAAGTTCACACGCTTCTAGTTCTTTTGGTAATCCTCAAGCCTTTTGGTGTAACTAGGTTGCCTAAATGGGTCAGTAAAATTTGTACAAACCCAAACTTCAAAATTCAAACATATATTAAACTTGAACCTAACTAGATTTTTAGCAGCTTTGACCTAAACTCGACCTGTTTGACCTGAATTACCATAAAATACATTATCCAATATTTCAATAAATCAACATTACAACAAAATGCATTATCCAAATGAGCGGACTTGTGGAAAATCGGGAATTGTCACCCAAATGTACGCACAACCCTAGAAGACATTCAATTTGATTATAATATTTTTTTATGGAGTTAATTACATAGATGACCCCTATGATCTGACCTTATTTCAGATATGGCCCCTAACTTTAGGAAATTACAAGGATGACTCTTACTTTTTAGTATTTTGTTGCATCGTTGGCCCTTAGAGTGGATGGACGTTAAATTTCTCAGTTAAACGGTTGTGAAATGACTAATATACCCTTAATTAAAAAAAAGTACAAACACTGTATGATATTATATGTGCCCTAAGGGCACATATAACATGTATTTATTATGGTAAGTATTCTTACTAATTAAATAAATATTCTACTATTTACCATATTTACCAACAAAAATCATGTTTTTATATTTAGTTTTTGTTGGTAAATATGGTAAGTAGTAGAATATTAATGTAATTAGTAAGAATACTTACCATATTAAAAGTTTGTTATTGTGCCCTTAGGGCACATATTAGAAAATCCCATAATTAATAATACAATTAAAAAGGATTATTCTTTTGTGTTTTAATAAGGTGTGTTTTAACGAGGGTAAAATAGTATTTTAGCACTCACTTAACGAAGAAACTTAACGGCCATTCACACTAAGGGCCAACAATGCTACGTTTTGTCAAACAACAAGGGACATTCTTGTAATTTTTAAAAGTTAGGAGTCATACCTGAAATAAGAGCAAAACACAGGGCCATCCATGTAATTAACTCTTTTTTATGCTTGTTGCTTTATGCGGGACTCACGAGTAGCATGAAGTCATAGTTAGATCTTTCGTCAGTCTGGATGTTACATTATTTGTCAATTGTAACCCATACTTGGTTGAGTAAAAGTATGTCAACCACCACAACAAACTAGTTACAATGATGGTGGCAGTTAAACTGTTCAAATCGCTCGTCGCTCGCTTAGAAATTGTTCAAAAAATACTCAGCTCGTTTTTTCGCTCGATTGTAAACGAGCCACTCCTCTCGATTCGGTTTGTAAACAAGCCAAACAATGACACAAGTATATAATATCTTGTTATACTTATATTGATATTAAATATACATATTTTTAAACTATTAATTATATTTTAAGTATTTAAAAATAATAATCATTTATCTCTTTTAAAAAATATCTTAAATGTTTTAAAGTACTTTAAATATAATTAATAATTATTAAAATATAATTAATAAATAAAAATAAGTATTTTTAATATTTAATAATTCAATATTTCACATAACAATAAAAACAAATTATATATTTATACATATATATAACTATTTTTTAATTACATATATTATATCAAAATCAACCTTCAATTCTAAAAATATGTAAGCTACTATTAGTTTTTCTTAAAGCAACTAATTTATATTTATATATTCAACTTTAAACGTGCTTCTTATAAAAATTTAAAGGAAAAAAATTTAAAAAATAAGTAATTCTTATAAACTCGCTCGATGCCCACTTGAAAAATGTTCGGCTCAAATTTGGCTCATTTACGCTCAGTTCGGATTTGGCTTGATTTGTAAATGAGCCGATCGGCCCGGTTCAATTGTAACGAACCAAGCACGAGCAAGCCCTCGCTCGGTTCAGCTAGGCTCGTGAACAACCCTATTGGCGATAGTGGTGGGCATCACTGCATTTCTAGGGTTGTATAGAATTTACAGGAGTTCAGATAGAAGTTGAAACCTTAAAGACAACATCAAAGAAAGGATAACTTACAACCTAGACCACCAAATCAAGTGAGCGCGCATAGATGCTAACGATTAAAGTATCCCAAGCGTCCCATAAAATACACATGTTTTGGAGCTTCTCAAGTTCATCTAGTTATGGTTCTAACAATGCAATAAATATTTACAAGACGGTGTTTAACCTTCTGGTAGATGATTACGAAGATGCAGAGACAGAAACATATTCATCATCATCATCAACGCCATCATCACCATGATTGCGATCCTCAGAATCAGAGCTTTCCGCTTGATCTCTCGGGCCTGTGATTACTCTCCTCTGTTGGGTTGTGGAAGATTGACCACCACCATTGATTAATTGCTTCACTGATGAAAAGCAAACAGAAATACATAGAAGTATTAATCATATGTTAATAATGTTATTGAAGCTGTAGTCAGAAAACCAAGAGTAGATATGGGTCACGCCTTTCATCACTAATAGGCCAAGAGTAGATATGGGTCACGCCTTTCATCACTAATAGGCCAAATGTGTTAAAATAAATGATTTAAATAGCTCAAGCAGTCGAGCAGGTTGTTCTTAACAGGAACCCGAAATTACCCATTTTGTCCTGTTATTTCTACCCGTCCAACTTGCCCATTTCCACCCATATTTCTCATGATTGGTCTTCCATTGCAAATAAGCAATGGTACTTGAAACAATGCAGAAAAAAAGGCTACACTTTGCACAATAAATGATTTCAAAGGAGTGTGAAGCACATAGGTTTTTTAATGTCATGTTCTTATAAGTTGCCAAAAATGGTTCGTTTTTGTAAACTGTATTGAATTTTGCCATTTTCACAAGACTGATGTACTGGAAGCACAGTACGATAGTTCTAAAAGTCCATTGTTTCTATAACAAGTAAGCAAAAACACTAAAAGTTATACCTGATGTCAGAACCTTCATCATAATCGTCTTTATAAATTGAAATTCACCTTTGTGAGCACTAATGAATTTACCCTGAAAATGTTTCCATGATGATGAGTTATAAAAAATATAACATTCGAAAGCCACAAATTGTAAACATCACGTCAGTTATTTTAAAAGATCTTTAAAATATATCATATATAAACAAAAAAATAATAAAAACATATCTTTTGAGCAGTGTTTCGTGAAGCACCACATCGAACCTTTTTATTAAACTAAATTAACATATTTTTGACAACCACACTAAACAATTCTTTAAGCTATAGAAACAAGCGGGAAGAGGATTTACTGCTTCACTGTAGAACCACCCTGCAATTTGATCAAGCCTGGCTTGATGCCTCAAAAAGAACGGGCGTAGATGATACATGTATAATTGCTTAGCCCCCTGCAGAATATCATTGCATTTAACATGAAAACTAAAGAGTCATAACATAATAAGTGAAAGATCAGGTGGAAAAAGGAACAGAGAAATATAATGGTGGCAGTTCCAAATCATTATTTGGGTTATAGGACTATATTTGTTGGTTACAACTAGAGGCAGCAAAATGATGGGTAACAGGCATATCCTAGGACTGGTTAAACAGCTCACGGATCAGGTTGACCAGGCTTTTATAACTTTATATATTGTAAATTAAAAACAATTTAACTTTGAAAATACTTGATCACTTGCGTGAGTTATGGACGCAGACCCATTTTTATTCTTTTTGAATGAATGGCCTACGAAATTGAGAGAATACTTTTGATTGACGCTTATTTGGGAGGATGGAAAGTTTAATATTTATCATTATTGAACAAGATAACAATTGAGGGTCATAAAACTATAATTAATATCAATAAAATCAAATTTATAATAACTATATCTAAGTTCAATATATATTATATACACACATCGCAAAACTCCCACAATAAACTAATCAACCATGAAGGATCCACAAAAGAAAAGTCTCTTTTATGCCCCTTTGTGTGCCCCTCTAATCAACTTCTACTAGAAGAGCAATACCTCTCGTAGTCTCATATCCCACCATGCAACCCACAGTCAACACTTGCTATCACTCGCCTTCCTCCATGTTACGGGTCTAGGTTTATTTTAGCTTCTTATTGGGTTTAAATCACCTTTTGTGGACTTAATATTATTTACTTGTTTACTCTTGGTGGTGGAGGGCATGTGGATCCATGCTATAGATTGGATATCCCCAAAAGAGCCAAAAAACCCAAAGTAACTTTCTACTCGCTAAAGCCACGGGTCAACACCGCCAGGCATAGTTAACACTAACTACAAACCCCATCACCACTGTTATTTAAATAGTCCTTAGTAGCATGGAGTAACCACTGCTTATAATACATCCATAATTGACTAATCAGATTCAAGTGTGACATGTTTTAGACCTTATTTGGGATTTACAAAACTTAAGGAAAGGTTTCTTACATCGGTGGTGGGAAGCTGAAGCCAAACAAGAAACGCAAGCTTCATGTGATAGTAAAGTGGAAACCTGAAAAAATTAGACAAAGCGTAAGATTAGTTATCTTGAGATTCAAAAGATGAATGCCAAATTAAGAGCACGAACAGTTAATCCAGGAAAAAAGCTTCATTTAAAAGATAATACCAGGATATGAATTTGTCAGCAAATATTTCTCCAACACTAAATGATCCATACACTGCAACCAATTAATATCACCATCATCACACACAGAGAGACTGAGAGAGAATGTTTTGTGTTTACATAAAAATATCATCAGCAATCTAGTGATAAAGTATCACGCACACCACAAAGGCACGAACCATTGCCTCTTCGCTATACTATACTTCATTAAAGGTTATCTTTACAGTATAAATGAAGAAAAGCAGTAGACAGTTCATGCAAAATGACAAAGATCTCTTATGCACGTAACTAGAATAAGTGGTTCATCAAAGATAAAGTGTGGCGCTTATGTATGTGTAAACAGTTTTTTACTTTTGATATGTTGATTACCTGCCCAGTATAAAAGCCACTTTTGTTGCTCATTTTGATTTTTTGTCTCAATTGCCTTGTATGTGGAGTAGACGGGCAAAGCAACTCCCACAGTACAGCTGCAGAAAGAAAGTAAAGTGTTAGACAAGAAATAAACCTAGCTGGTATACTCTTTACTGTCCTTTAAACAATATTCAACTTGAGTAGGCATGCCAACTATAAGAAATGCAGAAATAAATAAAAAATCAATGTGCCAACAACACCCAAAAGATTTCCTGACAACTACTTAAAGATTGTGGAAGCTTACGCGCATCCACAGCTACTTTAGAACGAATGTAAACTTTACCTAGATCATATATAAGACCATGTGTAGTCAAAAAGCCCCAAAGAACTTAATATTCCCTCCACATCAGATTTTTACCACAATCAAGAAATTTGGGCGCTTTGTACAAAGAGCCAAAGACAAATTTTACATCCAAAACGCCCATATGAAGTGGTTTGGGGCGTTTTCGGGGCACCTTGGGCGTTTTGGGTTGGGTAAAACGCCCCATAAGTCCATTACACATGGTCTAACTGTGATGAATAGTGACACATCTTATAAAGATGATAAAGAAATACATTACTGGAGAATGATCGTAGAGCCTTATTTAAAAGTTTACCATGCTGTTCGGATTACAATGTTGGAATCAAGAGGAGCAAGAAGCAACCGCAAACCAACCTGCATTAGTGAAACAAATCATTCATCATCTCAGAACAACATATCAAAACAGAGAAGTTTTTTGTATCATTTCAATTAAACGTGCATCAGTACAATAAATATTCATGTATGAGAGACCCTTCCAACAAAGACAAACGCCCTGTACTTGATATTCATTGCTGAAATTTATACATCAAATTGAATTGCTGACTCAAACGCATGAAAGTGTTGGACTGTCTTATAGATAACCAACAGAGGATGACAAACATAATCACTTACACAAGGTAAATCCAATGACAAGCATATTCAGTAGGGTTGAGTTCCATCCACAACATTTTCCATATAATACAAGTCGATATACACGAAAAGCAGTCTATTATATTAGAGAACCGGCACCGCGAAGGATGTTCCTAAACTAGTAATATACTACAAAATTGATTCCACTAACAATTTCACTGATTGAACACATTAGGCTACATATAATCACAACTAAACTTTGATTCATCTATAAAAGTTAGAGAACTTAAGCAATTAGGAACAAGTGAACAATATCAATACAAATCATTCAACAAATACCATCGCCTAAATTACATATCATATTAACTGAATAAACACAGTTTCAAACTTTATAAATCTGTAAGCATAACCGAAAGTTGAGTAGTATATTACTGAATCATTGAGAAAAAAAAAAAGCGATAAACCCTAAGCTACTGAATATGTAGTTGGAAATGGTTGGTTACCTCAGTTGGCAAATTGGATCCGAGAAACGCCATACAGAATCGAAAAATAGGATCTGCGATTGTTTTACGTAATCGTTACAAGATCGATTTTATCAACGAAGAAGAAGAACTTGTTCTCAAATCATCGATGCGTATTGCCTAGCTCTCATTCCACCCTTTGACAATCTTAAAATTACAATTTAAGGCACCTAAATGAACCGAACGTTTATGAACAGTTCGTGAACTGTTTGGTGGAAAGTTCGTTTGTGTTTGTTTATTTAGCTAAATGAACGAACATGAACAAAACTTTTTGTTCGTTTAGTAAAACGAACGAACATGAACACTTATTGTGTTTGATCAGTCGTGTTCGTGAACTCCAAAACAAAGATTAAAAAAATACCTAAGGTAAAATTCGTTTGTTTGCATTTACATAATCCATTACTTATACATACACTTCATTGTGATATAGCATCCCCACCAACCCGTCACATGTCAATGTATGATTGGTCCAGGTCTTTATTTTTTTTCCCACTTATTTTGTATCAGGTAAGGTCTTAGGTTCGATCCTGATTGCTGATGTTTTTCTACTATAGGTCTAGCCCACTTATAAGATGTATGTTTGAAGTCACTAGGTTCAATTTCTTGCTTTTGCTGCTTGTTTAGGCGTTTTTTGCGTTTTATTTTATTTTTTTTATTGAGGCATTTTCTTAGCAATTTTATAAAAAAAATCACTTATACATTTTGTCTAGAAATTCTTAATGGTTTTCGTTTTATATAAAATTACGAGTATAATAAACACTCTTGTCATGACATATAGGTTTGTGATAATTTTGTTTCTTAAATAAATTTTTGGGTGTCATAAACGCTTATCATTTAAAAGTTACGCATATTATCAACTGCCCACCTTCAACGTGCGGGTTCACAAAAGGGTTTTGGTGAGGCTTTCACACTATCAAACGGTTCTCCGATTCTTCGTAAATGTGCACCTGGATATCCAACAAGGATGAGACAGATTTGAAATACCAAAATAGGGACACACCTGCTGAAGGAATTTTCAATGGAGATTTTGTAGTTGAAGGATTTTTTTAGAAAAAAAGAAAGTTTTGACCTAAAGCTCACAATTGTGTTTGTTCTCTGTTCTCATGTACGACGGCCACGGGCTACTCTTAGATTGTCAAAGTAGTAACTCGATTGCCACACATGTAAATCTTGCCTGAAGTGGTTTGTGGCTTAATGCATAGTGTTTTGACCCTTGTATTAGATGGGATCACAACAGAATGGCTTGACATTAAATTTCAAGGCGTGACACCTTCTATGGTGTTTAGTTGTTACGCTAGAAACAATGATCAGAAGATATATATTTTGACTTGTAACCCAATCTGTTTATTTATATTGCAACATTTAGTGCCTTGTGCCTACCACTGCATTTTTTAAATTTTTAAAGAGGTTATAAGCCTACAATCGGCATGAAAAATGGAAAGCATTCATCACAATAGCCGTCATGTTTCAAGAACATAATCTCAAAATGTTCAAAGATATGATGAACATGAAAAAGTTTATTTAAGAATCAAAGATGTTTTACGTTAACATAATCTCAAAAATGACTGAGTGGCAGCCATTTACGTAGCTTATGAACCTGTCATACAAGAAAGTAGATGAATTAGTTGTTATAAATCTAGGCCAAATACAAGCCATATATATTCATCTATGCCAAACATAAACCCTCACTGGGACACACTTAGTATTGTAACCCAAACACATGCCATGTAGCATATTTGTCTAAATGAGCCAAAACGGGTTACCATGTTGGCGAGTAGCAGGTTGTAATCATGTTGTAAAGGGCTTAAACAACTTGGTAGGTTGCAAAAACTTTGTGATGAATTGGTAACATGTCGTAAACGGGTCGGGATTGATCTTATCAAAAATATATTTTTTGTTTTTTATATTGCTTTTAAAAGTAGTGGCCTATATAATTAAACACACCAACCTAAACACCACCTAATCAATTAACTAGGTCAACCCAAACACAACCAACCCAAAACATGGTTGTTTTTGTGTAGTGTTTTGTGTCATGTCTGGAATTGTCACGCATAGATTTAACCAGTTAGAAGAAAAATACCCCCTCTAACCAAATTTTCCTAATTAATAGAATTGTTTAGAATTTTAGTATAAATTCATAAATAAAATAACTTCCAAAAGAGCATAAAGTAAAATTCTAAGTACCATAGTTTTGCTTCACTTTTGTGTATTTGTGAATGGCTTTCAGAATTAAACCATACTTCTTATGCTTCAGCTGCCCCATATGTCTGCAAGAAATAATCAAAGCCTGTTAAAGCCTAAACACATACATTTCCTCCATAAGTCCCTTAAAGCCGAGGAGTAATTCCCTATGCAACACGAACGACTAATGATTTCTATATATGATGGGCCATGGCTAATTCTAATACAACTATATAAGCTAAGAAAATGCGACAAAGTAGCTTACACTATCTCTGTATATCGAATTCTCCACGCTGGAAAACCAAGGTGGCATCTTGCCGGCCCGTAGATTAACAAAAGATCAGGATCAGGCTCTACAGCACCTAATAAGTACCCAAATTAGCACACAAAAACTCAGTGTATATGTACCATTTGCACTAACAGCCAAAACTGATAATTCTCATAACAATTTTGAGATAAGAATAATAAAGGATGCACACGCAAAATAGAAATAAAACAAAAAAGAAAAAGAAAGAACAAACCAAGGTTCTCTAATGCTTCGGATAAGTCAGCCTCGGTGAAGAAAGGTTTTTCAGTATCTCCATCCAAATAATACTTGTTATAGAGTACATTAGCCGCTTTTGCAACTGCTTCTTTTCCATCAGAAATTGAAACAAATTCAAATTCTATTTTCAATTGTGTTTTGCTGAGAATGGGATCGATTTTCGAATCCTCCTGCATTACAATTTAAAAGGAAAGAAAAATACAATAGTGGCAATACATGTCTTTATATAATAATGAGAAGGGATCATGGGGCACATAGGCCATACATTGGACAAATATGCTGAGCTAAATCTCTCCATAATGACACCCTGGGATCTTTTCAGCACTCCTATGTTCAAAAGAGAGAAACTATTAGCCAAGGCATCATTACATAATATAATTTACGCTAATCACAGGGAAAAATCCAATGACTTTCCTCTAGCAACCAGTTTCACCCAAACACAATTTGAAAATGGGTCCCTTTAGTTTCGAAAGGAACCAAGAAAGTGAGAAACTACCATGAGTAATGACAAAGTACACCAAACTCAAACCAAGAGGATAACAGATCCCTTTCAAAGTTCATTGGTATTTGTTTTATTCACAGGAATAGTTCAAGCCTTTAAGGGGAAAATGTGTAGGTGGCAAACGAGAAATTTCTACACCTTTACTTATAAAGGCATTCAAGCACCAGGTATGCCCTTTTATTTTCAAACTATGTTTAATATTACATGTGTCCAATGTGTAGAACACAAAGATAGCTACAAAAGAAATGGGTCAAAAGGGTCGAATTTTGCCAAAAGTGTATTCTCAGTGCATGAAACCTCATAACTTGCTTCATTCGCCATTAAAAATTTGTTTTATTCTATAGTGTTTGTAAACAGATTTCATTAAAAAAAATTGGAAAAAATTGACAAAAAGTATTCTATGTCAACCCGACCTGTACCAACGAATCAACAATTACCCATTTTGACATGTTACCCAGCGTCCCAGCCTGCTTGAGCCACCATACAAAATGGGTTGCTAGAGCAGGTTTCATTGGTTTTTTTCCAGCTCAGGATATTACACATAATGGAGATCAAAGAAAAATGAGTGAACCCTTACCTTCCCTGTCATATAGACAGACCTTTTTAACACCAATGGCTGATAGCCATTCCAAAAGTTGAATAACTTCTGAAATCTGACGAGCTTCATCACTGTCTATGACAATGGCAAGATATCTGACTCGCTCTAAGTTTAAATCTTGGTAAGTTGTCACAAATCCATTTGTTATAAGGTAGCTTTGTATTGCATGAAGGACCTCTTGGGCAAGGTATATGACTCTAAGAATTAAGTGGAGAACATGCCATAGCAAAATAAACATGACGTTGTCTTTCTGCATACGGTTACATTCACATAAACTGAATATCAAGCACATCACTACACTATAAAACTAGAAGTGGCAATTTCGATCCATTCTACCATGAATGGGTTTATGTTTAATCTTTGATGAGTCATGTGGGTAAAAATAAAAAGAGCTTAAAAGGAAACAGGATAAACGGGTAGAAAGTCACCAAAGTATATTTTAATGCATAAAACAGCCTAAATATGATTTTGTAATCGCATTTGAGAAACAAGATATTTTTAAAACTTAAAAAAGAGAAGAGAAAATGGGTTCTTGGTCAACTCAACTCATTTTGACCCGTAACCTGACCCGTCAATTTTGCCATCTCTACATAAAACTATGACGTGTGTAATTGTGTATTCCTATGTTTGTAGTCTTCATTTTCTGGATCCATAAATTTTCTTAAAGCCACCATGGGACCGAAAAAATGAGGATGACAAATGATCTAAACGACCTAAAAAAGATAAATAACTGCCTTGGATGCTAGAAAAGGAAATACAGTTGCAAAATAATATATATTACCGCTGTAGTCCTAAAAAATGTCCTTCGGAAATCTTCTGTCACACCCATATTCTACAAACAAAAAAATAATAATAATGCACACATTCCCCTCTCAAAACTGTGACAAAATATGCTGTGCACATTTCTCGTGTGCTTCGACCACATAACGCCATACATGATACATCCACAAAGCAACTACAGGACTAACTGAAAATCATCCACATGTACGACACCAGAAATCTCAAGAAAACCATTTAGAGTTTCTCACACACTTCCCTTTATCATCTAAACACCAAAACTTACTCCGCATGCTCGTTGGGAGCAGAATATTAAATGAATAAAGAAATAACCAACAGTCCTCCATCTATGTTTCTATATATCACTCACTAGGTGCATTGTTGCTTAATTCATGCTCTATGTTTCTATTACAGGTTTGCAATTTCATCAACTGTTTATCAGTAAACTATTTTATCTTACAAAGCCTTTTTATATTTTATCATATATTCATCAAAAACAAAAGATATTAATATAAAGGGATGAAATTAAATACCACCAGTAGAAGACAGCAAAATTTTAACTGTGACAGTTGACTTAAAACACCATACAAATACACTTGTTACAGCTGAATCTAAATCATCTAAAAACTTTAAAAGCATGAATGAAGTTAATAGATGATGAAAACAGACAATTACCAGAAGTGAGCGCTAATATTGAAGACAACAAATCATTTGTGCGTAGCGTAATTAGTTGGAAACAGGAACAAATCAAGGGTTGGGTTAAGTGAAAATGAAAACCCTAATGGTTCAAAGATGAAGAACTATCTGTGAAATCGGCCCCACCTCCAGTAATTGAAGCAATGAGAACGGCGTCTAAAGGGGTGGAGTGAAGAACGTGTGATGACAAGGGCATTTACGACCTTTCACTTAAGACATTTTAGTCTTAACTAACAAACTTCTATAACAAAAGTGGTGGTGGCGAGGAGTAGACGGCGAAGCATGTGGACGAGCTTTGGAGTTTGTGGACGACGTTGTCGTGTGAGAGGGAAGCTTGAGCTCGTCTCGTCTTGCTCGCGAGGAACACACCGGCTCCAGCAAGGTGGTGACGAGGACCTTCCTCGTCGTCTTGCTCGTGACGACTTCGTCCTCCCTAAGGTTGTCTACGGCGCTATCCCGCCTGTGGGTGGCCGTTGGTGACTTAAACCGACGGTGGTAATGGTGAGGGCCTCTTTTTGGTGCCCCGCCTTTCATCATAGACGGGTGTTAAAACTTGTGTTTGATGAGAAATCTATTAATCAAACATCATGGATCTTAGTAGGTGACTTTTTTTCGAACGCTAAACCCACACACCCTCTAATCTACTCGTACGTATATACTACAAATAATTTATATCAATATTGTGATACATAAGTTTAAACTTTAAACCATTAGTCTTAACTAAACCATTCAAAGACTTTTTTTTATGAAACAAACGATTTGAATGTTGAATCTAAATGATTAAGCACTGAACTGAATCATTAAAAGATGAAACAAATAACCTCTAACTCCAATAAACTTTGTAATTAAACCTAACCTCCAACATGTCATGGTTAGGTTATATTACAAAAAATCACAGATCTGCAGTAGCCAATGACGGATCCTTTTGTGGGTCGGCGGGGGCCACCTCATGTTTTTCGTAATAATATTAATTTTTATAGGTATATTGGTTTTCACTGGTCCCAACTATCACCTTTTGTCTTCTACCGGTCCCAACTATTAAATTGGTTGTCAACGGTCCCAACTTTTATCACTTTGATAACCACTGGTCCCGTCGTTAAATTTTTTTGAGTAAACTACAAATTACGTCCTTTATGTTTATGGGTACCTGCAAGTTGGGTCCTTTAGCAAAAGTATCTACAAATAACGTCCTTATTTTTGTAGTTTTATACCATTTTTGTCCTTTAGACTAACGACCGTTACAAAAGTCAGTTAAATCAAACAATGTGCTGGTTATACGAGGGTAAAAGAGTCTTTTTATATATAAAGGACTATTTATGTAATTATTTTGTTTCACTTTTAATAAATATATAATAAACATTTCACTTTTAATCAATATATAATAATAAGAGTAAAGGACCCAACATACATACATACACAGTTACACACACACAATCAGCATCATTTCAACCAGTTGAATTTGAATAGGTTGTTGCTCTGCCGTATCCTCCTCCACAACCACCACCACGCCATGGTTCATCTCAGTCACCGGAGTTTAGTAGTCAACAAAAGTCAACCTTTTCTAGTTTATTCCCAGATCTATTTCAACCGACAAGTGATAATATCCTTGAAAAAATCATCTTCGTCTACCACAAACCACCCACAGCCACCACCCCCACCGTCGCCAGACCTCACTCCCACCACCGTCGACTCCTCTTCATCCTCCTCTCGCTCTTTTACTTTGCCCTCACTCTCTCCCTCTTCACCACCCAAACCACCACCACCGCCACCCCCACCATCGTCAAACACCCTTACACACCCTCGTCTTCAACGCCCTCCTCTGAATCATAATCCTTATGTAACGATTTGTGTATAGAGACGTGTGAATGTAGTTGCAGAGTGAGAATTGAAGATGACTATGAGAAGATCAAGTGTTTAAATTAGGTGATAAAAGCTCAGATTGTAAATTAGGGGAAAATGAGAGGGGATTGAGTGTTTTTTCGATTGAATCGGCGGCATAGAGCTTTGATGAAGCTCCGGTGACCGGTGGTAATGTACAGGGAAGAACATGGGAGATGGATAAAGTGAAGAGGATGCAAAGGAGATGAAGGTGAAACCCTAATTTCACCATTGGATTTTATATATGTATTATCAGTATTATATATATATATATATATATATATATATATATTAAAAACATATGAGAATGTTATTATTATTAAATAGAGAGGTAAAATGACAATATTGCCCTCATGTGAGAGGCATGTGATATGATTTAACTGACTTTTCTAACGATAGTTAGTTTAAAGGACGAGACTGGTAAAAAACTACAAAAATAAGGACGTAATTTGTAGATACTTTTGCTAAAGGACGTAACTTGCAGGTTACTATAAACATAAAGGACGTTATTTGTAATTTTCTCAATTTTTTTTAACGCCGTTACGTTTTTTCCAAATTCAAGACCGATGTTTTAGACCTTTTGATCGGAAGGATAATACGTGTCGATTGATGTAAAAGTTTTATCGAAAAGGCTCTCTGAACGATAAAATTTTTACATCCGATTGAAGCACCGTTAGGTTTAAACACCCGATTGAAGCACTATTTCGTTGTTCGGACTTCGGAGCGCCGTTTTGAGGTGACTTTTACATCAATCGACTTATATTATCGTTCCGATCATAAGGCTTATAACACCGGTATTGAATTTGGAAAAAACTTAACGGCGTTAAAAAAATTTAACGACGGGACCAGTGGTTACCAAGGTGATAAAAGTTGGGACCGTTGACAGCCAATTCAATAGTTGAGACCGGTAGAAGACAACAAGTGATAGTTGGGACCAATAAAAACCAATATACCATTTTTATATCAGCGGCTTGAAATATTTTATAAGTATTGATTTCACCATCCAAAACTTTTTACATGTATTAAAATTTTTTTTGTCCTCTAATATAAAAGTTCAAGATCCGTCAAAAGCAATAGAAGTTTGTTTTTTTGCTTATGTCATTGGCCCCAACAAACTCAATCAGTGGCGCATTCTTTTAGAGACGAACGGGGGCGCCGGCCCCTGCGCGTTTTTGTCCCGAAGTACCGTTTTTTACCCCGATACCTTAAATTTATATATATATTTTGATCTGGTCCCCGTGAAAAAAAATTCATGTGTTATATATATATATATATATTGAGCTCGCGGCTCACCCCCACCAATAATAAACGACACGAATACTAGTTGGGTAGTTAGTTATTAGTCCATTACAAATTAAACCCAACTAAAAAATTCTTAGTCTAAGACTACCCATTAGCCCATTAATTTAGTTGGGTAGTGGACCAAAAAACCAAACTAACCAAATAAAAATAAATAACCCATAATCGATGAATTCAAAGATCTTAAAGGTCGTCGGGCAGCGTTGTAATTCTTCTTTAAGGTACCCACCATTTCTCACGTATTATCATATATTTTAGGTCTTTGTTTTGTTAACACTTATCTAGTTTTTATATGTGTTAGTTGAATCATTTGTTTTAATGAAGAATTTAGAAATTTAGCTATTTAGTGTTGTTATTGTTTGACCCGACCCGACCCGAAGCAAATCTTCTACCCGAAAAATATAACCCAAAACATAGTAATAAAAAAAATTCAGGTCCTGTGATTTTCAACCCCCGTGCTGAAAATATTCAGGATCCGCCACTGAACTCAATTACAAAATAAGATAGATCTTAGGATAAAAAGCCATGCAAAATTGTAGATTGGAAATTAAAAAACTAATTAAAGCTGTTTCAAACATGAGAACTTGCAGGCTAACTAAATTATGGATTAAGAATATTGATTTCCAGACTAATAAAATGAATAAGATGTTTTGAAGATGACTGGAAAATAAAGACTCAGGTGGGATTTAAAAATAGGTTCCATTGCCGGGAATCGAACCCGGGTCTCCTGGGTGAAAGCCAGATATCCTAACCGCTGGACGACAATGGAAGGTTGATGTGTTTATGTCCCTTATTTTTTATAACGTAATTAATCTCTTAGGTTAACATTGTTTACTCAATTTGTGAAATGTAATCTGATTAATTTATGACAATTTGTTTATTGTCAGATGTGAATTAGTTGTGCATTTTTTATTTAGTATAACGAAATGGAAATAATATCAAATAACTATATTTTGACTAAGTTTGGGTGCCTTGCCGTTAAATTTTTATTTTATTTTTTTGGGTTAGTATAGATTGGTAATCTAAATTTTGACAAGTTAATGAGGATTATATATTTTTTTTATATTTAGATTGTTAGTAAATAGTAATATGGTCTAGCTAGTTGTTACACTCTTAAAGTTTGGTGTGTGTGCCTGAAATCTCACAATTGATGTCGAGAAAACTGAAACGTATAGAAAATAAAATCCGGACTATGACATGTGTTTTAAGGCCGATAATTATGTTTGTGTCCTGAATAATGTGTTATGAATCTTAAATAGCATGTCTGAATTTTTGTCTATGATGTATTTTAGTTCTTGTTAATTTAAATCGTTGAAGTGACCTCAAATTTGTTAGGAAATCAAGATTAACGCAATCCATAAAACTATCCTAAACCATTTGAGAGACGGTCAATTTTACTTGTGTTCCATATCCTTATTCATTTAAAACCATTTTATTTTTTTAGTTTTATCAACCAGATTCATATGAAATAGCCATTGAGCTTTGGTCAAACGACAAACTGAACGAAGATTTCAACTCAAGAACACTTGGGTTCGAATGCGAGAAAAATGGTATTCTGTGGTATAGTTAAATTTTCTTATCAGGGTTGTCCCTTGGAAAGGCTGGTTGACGAGTTTTCAAATTCAATCAATTTTAATTAATAACTTATTTGGGTTATGTTTAAGCAAATTCATCGTATAATTAAATTTTATAAAAGAATACTTATTAGCATAGTTTAGGCTGACTTTCTTGACATGATTGTTAACCTTTTGTTAAACAAACTTTTGTTAAGAAGACAATAGACCAACAAATCATTGTCAATAGAATAAAGGTTATAAGTAACGGGGTATACATGTATCATGCTTCTAAGTTTTCCTATGTGATTTTTCATTCTTAATTTGTTGGTGTTAGAAAACGTACTAAATATGTTAATGATTTATAGTGTAACTAGGTTAATACCCGTGGGTACCCACGGGTTGAACGATAAAATAGCAATTATATAATTTCATATTGAAATGAGTAATGAAATAATTAACAAATGTAAAAGATATAATATGGTTTATAAAAGATGTAAAGAGTAAACTCAACTCTAGGATAGCTGCAGTTGAGTTTCCTAATTGATTGAATTGCATTAGATTGTAAACTTCATTACATCGGTTATTTATCATTTTTCATTATAATTTAACCTGCAACAGAGTTTTTTTTAACAGCACCTGTAGCATAGTACGTTATCTCACCATAACTTAGGTCAATCTATCACATTATTAAGTGACTTAAGGAATGTACTTGGGGCATTCATTAATCTTACCTAATCAAAGTCGGCAAGTCCAATAATCATAAAAGTGGCATGTGATCTTTTTTCCAATTGAAGATTTAAGACCAGATATGTTGCTCTTCTAAGTCTTCACTTGATCTTCTTCTTTGACCTTAGCCGTAGTGATCATAACATATCTTCAAAAAATGTTATATATAATACTCTTTGGTATATAATGATATGTTATTAATTGTTTAATAATTCAAAACAACTAAATGAACCAAAGAATAATTCGAAAATTAATAAAAATTTCAAACTTCAACAACACAATCAAAATTGACAAACATCCGCCAACTATATAATTTGAAACAACTAAATAAACCAAAAGCGATCTAAAACCAAACAAAACAAGCTAAATTTAAAAATTACCCATTTTGGTTTAACATATCCATCCTTGCAGCAGATTCCTCTTGCTATCATAGTTATCATAATTCCAGATTATAATCTTTATACCCTGCAATTGCATACCAACAAGAGAAGAATAATTAGATTAGAAAACAATACTCAAACATTAAAATATGATCAAACTACATGAGGATCAAATTGAGATACATGCATCTTTTTAATACAAACAAAGGGACTACCTTGAAATAGCCTAAACGTACAATACTCGATCAACATAAAGGAATACTAAAACAATAGAACTTATACTTATATCATATAACAACTTACACACGAGTGTTAGTTTGTATTGCACAATATTGTATTATCAATGATCATTACCTTCAATAAAGGAAAAATATATTATGGATGAGGTATACAAAGCCTACACTCAAAATCTTCATCCACAAATCCACAACATTTAGGGCACTTGATTTTTCAGTGGAAAAGCAAAACCTAATGCCACAGTCGTTTCCACCGGAAGAAAACACAAGTAAAAATCAAATCAATAGAGAATAGTGATCACGATAAAAAGATATGTTTTACATGACTTTAGAAGAAATCGCGAAGATGTCATATGAATCAGACATCCAATTCATGATTTCAAAAACCTAGAACCATTAAACATGAGACATAATTGATGATTTCAAAACCCTAGGAACTTAAATAGCCAAAACAATCAAACAACATCAAGAAATTTGTGAAAGATTTTAGCGAAATAACAAAAACTTACCGAAATCAAATGTTGAATATTCGCTAGAGACTTGAATAGATGGAATGACAGGGTGATTAAGGACGGATGGGTAGAGCGATTGATGGAAGAGCGGCGAAGAGAGTAGAAAATGATGATGATGATGATGATGATGATGGAGGCGGATGTAAGAACTCAGAGAGATTGGAAACGAATTAGGGTTAGCAAAATGAAACTGGAGGAAGAAAATGGGATTAGAACTTATAAAGGATCCGAGAAAAATGGGTAACCCGGTTTAGATCCGCAAAATGGCTGAGAGTTAACGTGGTTGCGACAAGTGCCATAGTGTGGTGCTTTGGCTTAGCAAATTATTAGAAGAGGTGATGCTTACTTATCATATAATTACTTTTTTTTTGTTATTTAACTCGTGTAACACACATGGTATAATCTAGTAAAACCATATTTACATGATTAAATGGGTGATTTTAAAGTACTATAGAAACGTGTTTAATGCATTTTTTACTTTGGTTTTACCTCAACTTCTTGTTGAGTGGCACATAACGTTAAAAATTAATATCATGTATGTCGAATTGTCGATCAACAAATTAAGTCGATCTCATATTCTCTTCTATTGTTTAAGAGTGATACGAAAAAACACTCTTTTTCATGGCATTGTTAATATGAAAACCATAAAGATGTTTTTATTAAGATATCAAACAACTTTATTTAGTTTATTCTCTTCTATTGTTTAAGAGTGATACGAAAAAACACTCTTTTTCATGGCATTGTTAATATGAAAACCATAAAGATGTTTTTATTAAGATATCAAACAACTTTATTTAGTTTATTTGCTTTCCCGCTTTAGTTTTAATTTTCTAAAGACATTTATCGAGCCTTCAATTATAGTTTATATATTTTATTCTAGTGTTTTGTACATAATTGTTCATCTAATCTTTTAGTTGCGTAGTTTTTTAACCCCTTAACCTTTCATTTTCATAACTAAAACCAATTAAATAAGTATCTTTTAGCTCACCATGCATGCATGCCACCATCACCTTCAATGCTTTAAATCACCACTTGCATGTTTGGTCACCTTTATTAACTGTTCAATTGTTTTTTTTTTTTTGGAAGGCAACTGTTCAATTGTTCATACTCAATCTTCTTCGGTAACCTTCAACCTCACCTCATTAACATCACCATACATTTCTAACAAGTGAGGCCTTTGTGATATCCTATTCGAAACGAAATCTAACACGCCCCATTGTCACCATCACCACAACATACCTCATGGAAGCCCACAACTCGCGTAAAAGGAATGAGTTAGGACACTAGAGTGAAGAATGTACGCATGACTGGTCTTAAAGATTTTGTTGCCCTATGCGATTCGGAAAAAAAGCCCCCACGAGCACCAACGTATTTAAGTTATATAACAAATTTTTTAACCAAAAAACAAAGATGTGATACATAAACATAACAAAATCAAAGTATTAGAATTACATACCGTAATACCTAACCGATAACTCTTGATGTTTTTCGAGCATTGTTAGAAAGAGTTATAAACAACAAATAAACCTTAATATTTAATACCATGTGCAATTAGTTTTATAGGGGCTTTATAATACCCATAAAGCCCCATAACGTCCGACGTTATAAGAGTGCTATGCTCAAAAAAAGCGTTCACAGGGCGATATGCAAGGGCGTTATCCCCTTACCAATACACTTGGTTTAATAGTTATCAAACTATGACCTCATATTTAGCGTGATGTACGTAACTTTCTGTTCATTATTGTAAACAAAAAGAAAAATAAAAAAATTAAGAGAAGAGGGAATCGTTGGACACCAACCTCGCTTTTGGGGATTTTTTTCACATAGGAGGTCTACGAATATTAATCGACCCATCTCTTCTTTTTGGCTTGTCCTTTCTACATAAAAAAAGTGTGAATTACGCTTTCGTACTTAAGTTTACCTCAAATTTCATTTCTCGACTTTTAACTAAAAAATTAACAAAAAACGTTTTTTATGTTCATGTTAACATATTATGTCATTCCCATTAACGAACGTTAAATATTTTTGTTAAATCTACTTACTTCATCGTTGGAATATGAAGGTTTCAGTGACCATCTTTTTCCAATAATTTGGTTTCTTTATCGTTGTCTTAAACCCATTATAACTTATCTTCACCTGCGAAAAAACAAAGACAATGGTTACTAAAGATGAAACTTATGTTAAACTTTGAAGGATAAAATGCGTAATTTACTCACATGAAAACTTGGTACATGTTACGACGGAAAAAAATGATGACGCCTTAAAAATATAAGGACTAAAAAAAACAAAGTAATGAGATAGACGTTAGAAAGTGAGAAAAATAGGATATCATAAGGACCACGTGGAACAAAAATAAATATAAGAAAAATTAACCTAAAACAATATCAATTATTTGTTACTATCGAAAATAATCTCAATTCAGTTTCTTTCTTTCAACTGGTCTTAAATTCAACTTTGTTAGCCTCAAGTGGCCCACCGGTAAAAACTCCTAACGACCGTTAATTTTTTCGAATTTCAAACATATGTTTTAGGGATTTTGATCGGGAGGTGGATACGAGCTAGTTGATGTAAATCTTACATCGAATTGGCGCCTCAAACAATATAGTTTTAACATCTAATTGAAGCACCGTTATAGGTTAAACATCTGATTAAAGACCGTTTCGTCGTTTTGAACACCAGTACGAGGTAAGTTTTACATTAAGTTACTAGTATCTTTCTCCTGTTCAAAATCACTAAAATTATAAAACATGGGTTTGAAATTCATAAAATTTAACTCATGTTAAGTGTTTTTAACGACAGACCATTAGAGGCTAACATAATTGAATTTGGAGCCATTAGATGAAATAAATTGAGTTGCGATTGTTTTCGATTAATAATTGTTAGTTATGATTATTTGAGTTGAGGTTAATTTACCTAAATAGTGCACGTACATAAATTCAATCTTCGGTTTTGAATCATTATAATTTCTCATGACACGTTTTATCAGTCATTGAATTGGGTAATCATGAAATGTTATAGGAGTGATGTGGATGTTAAGTGTAGAAGTAACACTTATGTGTTCTTTTTGTTGACTAAATATTTAATTTAAACCCCACTATTTGAAAATAGGGTTACTTATTGGTTTACGTTTCTATATATAGTTAGAACTATTATAAAACATTAATTATGATAGAAACAAAGGAGGTTTATGTTTATTTAAGCCAACACATCAGGCCCGGGCGCCCGGCCTTTGTATGGGGCAAGATGGATAACTGTTTCGGACTCAGTCTCTAGGGGTCTGAAATTTAAAACCCTAAAGTTTTTTTAATAAAAAAGTTTATTTAACCAACAACCATTTAACAATTATGTTATAGCCCAATATAAACATTTATCAAATGACCCATTTTATAACCCATTAACACACTTCTTTTAAAAAAACTTTAACTAAAAGTCAAAAACCACTACTAGAAAATTAGGCAATTGCAACCAAAATTTGCAACCGAAAAAAACGGTCTCAAAATTATAGACCGATTTCAGACCGGAATTTTAATGGTAGCAACTTTAGCCAAACGGTCTCAAAACGGTCGCAAAATAATATTTATTAAAGAATAATTGATTAATTAATAAGAGATTGTTAAAATTTTATAAAATAATAAGAAACCTGATTCTTTGCAATGGTCCTTCGGTCGCAGTTTTAGATCAATATTTTAAGTAGACAAAATTGCCCTTGATAGTTCAGCTTTTGTTATTACTTATTATTAGCGTGCATCATCAAGGATCAAAAGATGAAATATAAACCCTAACTTTTTGTTATTTTTCTCCGCTCCACCGTAACAAAGCAATCTCCTCCGTTCTTCTTCTGCTCCGGTTAGAATCGGCGATCAAAAGACATCGCCGTTGCAATCCTCTCACTCGCCGATCAAATTCACCGACAGAGTCGAAGCTTGAGAAGTTCGGCATCCCTAAGGATCTTTGAAGCTTCATCAAAGCCGGCCTTACGTTTTCTAGGTCTTCTCTCGTTTCATTTTGTTAGTTTTATCGATAAAATCGCTCGATTGAACATTAAGGCTTCTCTCGTTTCATTTTGTTAGTTTTATCGATAAAATCGCTCAGTTGAACATTAAGGCTATATATATATATAAGATCGATTTGTTGAAGTTAATTTACAGGCCAGAGATGGTGTTAAAGTTCCAAAGCATTTGCTTAAGATTCATAATTAAGATCATAAGCGTCCTAATTCTCAACAATAAATGGTTGTTAACCTCCCTGCTGTATTTGATCTTCTTATCCAAAATGTTTATGTTCATTTGTTTCATCTCTCTAAAAACCATCAGTTGTTGTTCAACAACTGATAAGCAGATTTCAATTTTTATGTTTGTTTCACTGTATTACTTTTTATATCTTTTTGGTAAAGCCAAATAGAATGAGATTGTTGAGTTTTGAGCTGAAGATTTGTTCGGATATATAAGAAATTGAATTTGTAATAGTCATAGAAATAGCAGAGTTTTGATTGAATGCTGAGATTAGATTCAAAATGTTTAGAGGAGTTTTTATCTTTAATGATTGCTAATGTTGATTATCCAGAACATTCATTATTTGAATAGAGTAGTTTGGATATAATACTTGAAGTTCACATAGGCTTTCTTGAATGTGACTGAGTTAGTTAACATAAATTTAGGATGTTGAATAAGGTGATTTAAGAATGTGTTGCATCTTATTAATGTTAAAGTTAGTCAAAACTGCCCTTCTTCAACGCTTGAAAGGGTAAGTGCTCTAAATGGTGTAATGGTTTGTTGGAAAGTAACTTTACTGATGTGATGATGTAGAATGTGGGTCACCTAACGAGTCTTAGTTTCTCGTTGCATTTGTTCAATCAATGAAGAATCATGTTTCATTGAACCAGGAAAATGATCCAACCTTGATTGGGAGAATGAAAAAATGCAATGCGCGTGAAATGAAGAGTTTTTATCGACATTACCAGTCAAAGTACATCCAAGCTCTGCAAAGTGCTGCTGACAAGGCAGATCAGTGAGTATCTTCAGATGAAAAGGGTTCTAAGCAGTGTCTTTGCTGCCTTTTACGTCTTGGTTTTATTCTCTTTTTCGGCGTTTGACTCATATATTTCAGTGTGTGGCTTACTAAAGCATACCAAACTGCTAATGTTCTCTTTGAGGTTTTAAAGGCTGTTAATCAAACACAAGCAGTGGAGATTGACCATGAGGTGGGTACAAATGAAAATTTCTTGATTGTTTTATGAAGAGATACTCGTATTGTTATTACTGTAAAACACCGTGGCTATATTCTTTTATGAAAACCAAAATAACTTTCACACAGATTTTGGAAACACATAGAAGACAGAGATTTATCTCCCATACAATATACTACCTCTTGATCCCTATAGTGCTAATCAGGCCATTATGAGATACCTAGAGGTATTTTGTAACTTCTATCTACTATTGTTTTTCTGTACATAATTTTTTAATCATTTTAAACGGTATGCTTAATGTTGCTGAATTTGATTGTAGATTCAAGCTGCTGTTGTTGCTCTTCGTAACACAAGGGATCTTCCATGGTATAGGGAATACAAAAAGAAACATGAAGAAGACATTCTGGACCGGCTTCAATCCATGTTTGGGTTTCAGGTAACATATGTTTTCATGATGTTATATAACAGTAATGGAAGTGTTACAACTTGTTATGTTTCATGGACTACGTACCCATAGAAAGATAATAGTAAATCCTTCTTGAACATCAAGTAGAGTTATGTTTTCAACACCGTGACCATTACTTGAATCTTTTAATTTGCAGAAAGATAACGTGGCAAATCAACGGGAACAACTGATTTTGTTGCTTGCAAATGTTCATAGTTGGCAAATCCTAAAACCTGATCAGCGGCCCAAGGTCAGTCACATATACATTCACTGGGAAATTTGTTGCCTTAGCTAATATATCACATTGTGATCTATTTTAAACACGCCAATGCTTCCTTCTTTCTCATGTTTCTTTGTTATGTTTTTCTTTGTTTTATTTTACTAGTTGGATGAGTGCGCACTAAATGAAGTGATGAAGATGCTTTTCAAGAACTACAATAAATGGTGCAAGTACTTGGACAGAAAAATGTAAATGAAGTGATGGGGCACATGAGAATTGGGTAAGGTGACTGATTTGTTTTACTAGTTGGATGAGCACGCACTAAACATACTTTAGATTGCTTTCGACCCATGAACATAATATAAGTTTAATTAGGGTTTTAATGTGTAAATCATTAGCCTTTTATTTCAGTTTCACTAGGGGAGACTATAACCCTAACTTAATTTAGTTCAGAATAGGTTTATTATTTAAAAAGTGTTTTTTTTTCTAGTTATGTTCTGTTTTGGGTTGCAAATAGCTTCAAATTGTTCAATAGATTCATGTTAAAATGTGTAGTGTGACAATTAATATGTAGCCGAGTTTGTATTCAGTTAAAGCAGATAGTTAAAGTAATGTTTGTTAGGGATATCATCTATATTCATTCAAATCTTGTTAATCGGTTGTTATGTAGATAGAAAGGTTG
The DNA here is from genome assembly GCA_030867185.1 of Tagetes erecta. Classification (NCBI taxonomy): domain Eukaryota; kingdom Viridiplantae; phylum Streptophyta; class Magnoliopsida; order Asterales; family Asteraceae; genus Tagetes; species Tagetes erecta. The sequence continues at coordinate 10,497,220 of CM061492.1, read as the reverse complement.
AACAAAGTTATAGAGGAGCTCGTTAGAGAAAAAGATGAAGAGAAAGAAAGGATGTACGAAGTTATTGAGGGGTTGGCGACGGAAAATGAAATTATGGTCAACAAGACGAAAAACTTTGAAAGTATGCTAAAAGTTATGGCTCAAGGAGGGCAATCATCAAGTTATGGCTAAAAACTTGTTTATGGGTTGTTATGGAAAACTTGTTTATGGGTTGTTATGGAAAACATTGAAGTATGCCGAAAGTATGTTTGGTCGTTTTATTTTGAATTGTTTAATGTAGTTTTGAATATTTGATAAATGGTGAATTTTAAAAGTATGAGCATTATTAGTGTATTTTAATGTTTAATAAAGTGCTGCAAAAGCTTGTTGTAGTTGTGCAACCGGTAGGTAGGAATCTTCTGGTCCCTAAAAAGTTACAAAATCTAGCGGTTGGTCGCAAAATAGTCAAAAAATATTTGCGGTCGCAAAATGGTCGCAAAACATTGGCGGTCGCAAAAAAGTGGTAGCAACAGCGGTCGCAAGGTTTGCAATGGAAAAGGCGGTCGCAAGTATAAAAGCGGTCGCAAAATGGTTGCTATAGGGCATTAGAGACGAGCGTTTTTCCAACTGACTTTTCGGTTGCAAAGCGGTCTCAGATAGCCTTTTGAGACCGTTTTGCGACCGAAATGACCGTCGCTATTGCCAAATTTTCTAGTAGTGAACCACTTTCATTAACCAAACTTTCATTAAAAAAACTCAAGTCATATATAATAAGGAAGCTGATCTCAAGCCCATTACGTGATCAAGTAGGACTTAATTCCAACTTTAACTCTGAAAAAATTATTTCCGTCAATGGTCTCTTAAAACATTAAAACTTTAAATGTAGATGCTTTATGATGGAAAAAATATATATTTATTTACATCTAATTCTCGTCAATCACCCGCTCATCAGTTATTACATAAATGTTTTAAATATACCGTGTCATGGTGTTTCACTATATAAGTGATATGAATTGTGCCATAATAGATATTGTCAGATAACATGTTTGTTAAGGGTAGCTATTGCCCCGGTGAGTATGATAGAGAAATGTGTTGTCACGTAAACAATGTGTGATAGCAAAAAACAGTGAAGGTGATTGAGCGTGTGTGATATAATTATACCTGGCAAAATGGGCGGGTCGGGTCGGGTGAGGTTTCCGGGTCATAATGGATGCGGGTTAGAACGGGTCCGGGTCATGACGGGTCAGCTCAAAAACCGGGTCACAACGGGTCGGATCAGAATGGGTTTGGATCAACACGGGTCGGGTCAGAATGGGTCAGATAAATAAGTTGCCTAAATCCATCTAATTTCAACCATCTCAAATTAAAAATATATAGATTAAGTTAGGGTTAAAACATGAATCTAAAAAAAATCGATCGGTTTTTTAAATATAGTTGTTTTATTATTTATATGTTATTTAGAAAAAGAAATTTGAAACATTGAGAATTGGATAAACTCCTCTTCACAAATATAAAGCTCTGTCAGTTTCACGTGTTGAGTTTTGACACCATCGCCGACCGTTCACCATCGTTCCTCCACCGCTGACCTTTCAACGCCGCTTTTGCACCACCGCTCCTCCATCGCCGCCTTTGCACCACCGCTCCTCCATCACCGCCACCGCTCCTCCATCGTCGCCTCTCTCTCCCGCCGCTCATTATTTGTGGTGGTGGTCACTGTTAAATGTTAAGCAACGTAAATAACACTACCCATCTCAACCCAAGTTGTAAGTAGCACAACCCATCCTGACCCGTGCTTCAGTTTTATCTTCTCATGGCCAACCCATCCTAACCCGTCCTTCACTTATACTCTACCCAAATTGACCCAAACAAGTTACTCTATTGACCCATATCCACCCAAACTCAAGCTACCGGGTTGGTTTTGCCAGCCATAGATATAATAATGATATAGTTTTATAATTATTAGAGTTTAATTATAAGGTGTATATTAATATAGTAAGTTAGGATATAAAAATAATAAATAGAATAAAACTTAAAAAGCTTCACCACCGTTATAGTGATCACGAATTTAACCAAAACACCACTTTCATAGAGGAAGGGTGCGGTCACATCGTGCCACCTTATCATCATGGGCTGTGTATCATGACCACTACAATGGTTTAATTAACATGTTTATGTGATAGCGTTGGTGAAAAGAGGGTCGGTCATCGGATTTGGAGTCGGGCATGCATCCCGGTTACAAAAACGAATAAAGGATAGCGTTGGTGTCTTATAGCAATTAAAACAAAATGCAAAGTTGTAAACCAATTATTGAATAAACCATTTAATACTTTCTGTCACATATGGGCCCTTGGCAGTTGATGGTTGTAAAGACTTATTATTTCACAAAGTTGTAAGTTGTAACAACTCCTACCATTTCTACTCTATATATACCCTTTCACATTTTCACCTCTTCAACTAACCAAAACCCAAAATCACACCATCAACCCACCAATGGCCACGGCTTCCAATCATCCCTCCGCCGATAACCGCGGCACCACCGTCCAAATTCCACCACAACCACTTCCTAACTTCCTCGACAGTGTCAGGCTAAAATACGTTAAACTAGGATATCATTACCTCATGTCGCATCTTCTCAGTTTTTGTCTTTTCTCTTTAATTGTCATGACTGGGGTCCATATGTCGCGGTTAAACCTCGACGACATAACAAAATTGTATACTCACCTCCAATATAACCTCATCACCGTCATGGCGTTATCCGGCGCAGTTATGCTAGGATGCACCGCCTATCTAATGACCCGACCCCGAACCGTTTACCTAGTAGACTACTCGTGCTACCGTGCGCCGGATAACCAAAAGGTGAAATACAACGTCTTCATGGAACGTTCGAGACTACACGGCGGATTCAACGAATCCGCCCTCGAGTTCCAACGCAAGATCCTAGAAAGATCCGGTCTCGGAGAAGAAACATATCTCCCACAAGCACTCCATAACATCCCTCCAACACCATCAATGGCCACTGCGAGGCAAGAAGCCGAAGATGTCATGTTCGGAGCCTTAGAAAACCTGATGAAGTCGACGAAAGTTAACCCGAAAGATATCGGTATCCTAGTAGTTAACTGCAGTTTGTTTAACCCGACTCCTTCGCTATCGTCAATGATCGTGAACAAATACAAACTCCGGGGGAACATTAAAACGTTTAATCTCGGTGGAATGGGTTGCAGCGCTGGAGTTATAGCCATTGATTTAGCGAAAGATATGTTACAAGTGCACCGTAACACTTACGCTGTTGTTGTTAGCATGGAAAACATAACTCAAAACTGGTACTTTGGGAACAAAAAATCAATGTTGATTCCAAACTGTTTGTTTCGTGTCGGTGGCGCTGCAGTTTTGTTGTCGAATAAATCCGTCGATAAAAGTCGTGCGAAATATAAGCTTTTGCATACTGTTCGTATACATTGTGGATCTGATGATACTGCGTTTAATTGTGTTTATCAAGAACAAGATGATAATGGGAAAATTGGGGTTTCACTTTCGAAAGATTTAATGGCGATCGCTGGTCGTGCGTTGAAAGCAAATATCACCACGTTAGGCCCGCTCGTGCTTCCCATTAGTGAACAGGTAACTTTTTTTCTTCTTCAAAACAAGTCGTTAAATTTTATTCTAAGTTTTAACTCTCTTATGTCGAAATCGCACAGCCCAAAAATAAGTGTACTTTTCGGCCAAAAAAATAATGCGAAAATTCATAAAATGTTTATTTTAATCGTTGGTTTTTCAAAATGTTCTCGTTGGCTTGTCAAAAGATATTTAAGCGGTTATTTTCAAAAGGGGAGCTGACTATTATTTTTAACAAATCAAATTTGACCACGTGTAGAAAAAGAGGAGCCAACCATTTTTAAAAAGATAGCCGACTCTTTTCAAAATGGGAGCCGACCATTTTCAAAAGAGGATCCGGGTATTAATTTTAACCAATCAGATTTGACCACGTGTATAAAAATGGGAGCCGGCCATTTTCAAAAGGGAAGCTGACCTTTTTGTACACGTGGTCAAATCTGATTGGTTAATATTAATAGTCGGTTCTTCTTTTGAAAATATAGGTATAGACATTTTTTTCCAAGTCAATGAAGACATTTTTGAAATTTTCCCAAAAAATAAACTAGTCAGCTAAAAAAAGGTACAAATCAGATGAAAAGTGTAAGGGTTGGCTGAAAAAGATCGGTTGTGGTTTAGCCGAGCAGTCTATCTTTTTACTTTTTTTGTGGGTCCATACCAATCGTTAGCCGGCTAGGAGCTAACCGACTTTAGCCGATTTGGATGAGGTCATATGTTTCTATTGGTTATAATTGGACTCAAGTGTGCTAAATTTCAAACGTTTAGATTGGTTTTTTCATCGAATCAATCATTTATATATGCAATTTTGCCTTCTTTTTTTTATAGTAAAACTAAATTTTTAAACACTACACAGGTTCTATTCTTTATCAGCTTGATCGCTCGAAGAATCAACGACTCCAAAACGAAGCCATACATACCGGATTTCAAACTAGCGTTTGATCATTTCTGTATTCACGCCGGTGGAAGGGCTGTGATCGACGAGTTGGAGAAAAATTTACAGCTATCAGAAGAACACGTTGAGGCGTCAAGGATGACATTACATAGGTTCGGGAACACATCATCAAGCTCAATTTGGTATGAGTTGGCTTACATGGAGGCTAAAGGGCGTATGAAGAAAGGTAACCGTGTTTGGCAAATAGCTTTTGGTAGCGGCTTCAAGTGTAACAGCGCCGTTTGGGAAGCCATTCGAGCCGTGAGGCCGTCAGAGAGTAACCCATGGGCAGATTGCATACATAGATACCCGGTTGAAATATGTGTTTGATTATTTAATATCTAAAAATGAAAAATAAAACTGATTATATACACATTTTGTACCTTGTTATGAGTGGACGAAAGAAAAGGTTGTAATTTTTTTAAGGTAAAAAATGTTGTGTTTGTAAATCACTGATAGTTTTGTTATATCTTTGAATTTAAATGTCTATTATAATAGATGCGACATTTGTATATTTTTACGAGTTTGTTTTTGTTATATTTTTATGACTTCATCTGTTCTCACACCTCTTTTTTCTATTCTTACAACCCTCACACGTCGTGCATAATGGTCACCTGACATCAACAAACCTTGTACTGCACTCATATGGCCTATGCGCGACATATAACAATTTTTTTTGAAAAAAATGTATGTTTTATAAAAAAAATGTGTTGTTGTTTGGGTTCTTAAGTGTTAGACGCTATACGGATGCACTTGGGAATGAGTAATGTGCCATTATTATATAGATTCGTCGAAGCAGAATGACGCCTAGTTGATATGTTGTTATGTTTAGTATTTGTTTGTATTAGTTAAACTTTTGTAATGTATTAAACTTTTATTTATAATTACAAAAGTTTAAGTAATACAAAAACTAAACATAACAAAATATCAACTAGACGTTATTCTCCTCCGACGATTCTAATAAAGGCACATTACTTATTATCAAGTGCACACATATAACGTCTAACATCTAACAACCCAAGCAACAGTGCAACACACACACACACACATATATAAACATACATTTAAACAAAAATTTCTATGCGCCGCATATGGGTTTCTGTGAATGCTATATGCTACACATAGCCATTTGGGCGGCGCGTGGGGGTTGTGTGGGAATAGGATGACCCATTTTTATTTTGTTTTTGATATAGTATGTGGACGGATACCGAGATAATATAACCGAATTGAAATATTGATAGCTTTGTTATCTCTCGCCTACATGACTATTTGTAACTATCATAGCATCATCATCAATCAGTAACGATTTGCGGTGTTTCACACTGGATCTCAAATTATACATATACCTTTAAGTCGTGGTCTATGTATATATTTATAGGGGATGATCTAAATGAGAACTCTTATAAATATTCGTAATAACTCGATCCAAACCATTTTTTTCCTAATTTAACCTAGTATTATCAAATTTACATGCTAAAAAAACATGTGTACAAAAATAAGTTTATATGATAACTTTTAGGGTTATTGGATTTAATCACCTTCAACTATTGGTTATTGGCCGCTGTCACCCTCAGGTATCACTTTGGCCAATATCACTCCCAACTAAACACTTTGGTGTCTGTATCACCAAAATTTAACAAAAATTAACCAAAAGTGACTTGAATTGGTTAAGTTTTGGTGATACGGTGACCGTAACACCAAAAGCTAACCAAAAAATAATCAAAAGTTAACCAAAAGTGACTTGAATTGGTTGACTTTTGGTGATACGGACACCAAAGTGTTTAGTTGGGAGTGATATTGGCCAAAGTGATACTTGAGGGTGACAGCGGCCAATAACCAATAGTTGAAGGTGATTAAATCCAATAACCCTAACTTTTATACTGTTATATTCGTGCGAGTTCTGGAAACAAGACCAAAACCATTTTTTTGTAAACCAAAGTTTTTAAACCTACTATTATAATACTAATACAACACAAAAATAAAACTTACATGTTAAAATAATAAGTATAAAAAAAGTTTATACATATGTAAATTTATGCTCACACATAATAGACATATGCGTAAATGGTGTGTAAACTTGTTTTTTCACCACACAAATTGTATTTTGACAAAACAAAAAAAAAACTTCCTTTATCTTTTTTTTAAAGTTGCAGTTTTCATCCTTTATTTTTAAAAAGCGTTCAATCATCATTTATGTTAGCTTTTTGTAACAAATTTCGTCATTTAGACTAACTTTTGTTAACTTTTACCGTTAAATCAAGGGTATGCTAGTCTTTTACTCCTAAATGATCATTTATGTAACTTTAAACCTAAAGGACCATTTTTGCAATGTAATCATCTTTAAAAATTATTTAACTATTTTTTTCACATTTTTATATATAAAAAATATTACTATTATTATTATTCTTGTTATTATTATTATATTACATACTGGATACAAATAAATTAAAAAATAATTTTGTTTATCAGAAAATCTAAAAATATAGCCTCACACGTATTTAATAAAACGTGTATTGTAATTAGTCGTTTAACAATATGTATCTTCTAATTTATACAATTTAAATTCAATACTACATGTGCAATGTATTAGACATCAATTTAAGTTTACTCTTAAAAAAACTTATTTTATTGAAATAAAAGTTTATATATAAAATATTCTTTATACAAACAAAGAGCTATATTGATGTCTAAGTTAAAAGATACATTTAATATCAATCTCTATATTAATTTGTTTTAACTTAACACGTAATATAGTTGTTTATATAACTAGATTATTACCCGTGTATTACACGGGATTTCGGTTTTATGTTTTATTTAAATTTAGGTATTAAATTTATTTTTAACATATCCCTATTAAATCGGTTTGGATATTTACAAATATTTTCCTTTTAAAATTATATGTTAAAATAAAGAAAATTATATACAATAATTGGTTAATTTTTTGTAATATATCGGGTTAGAAGATAATTCATGATAAGTGGTAAATTTTTAATTTGAACATATTGGGTTAGGAGATAATTCATTATAAGTGGTAAAGTTTTAACTTGAACATATCGGGTTAAGAGATAGATGATGATAATCGGTAAATTTTGAACATATCATATTAGGTAATAATTGATGATAATTTGTGAATTTTGTATTTGTACATATCGGGTTATTTCGAATATGGAGCATAACATGACCCACATTGAAATCATCCATCAAATTGAATTAGAGGATGACACCTAAGCAAAATCCTATGTGGAGTACTTAGAATGTTGACATGTGGATGAGTTACTCAATTATTAGAATAGGTAGATATTCAAAAACTTTATATGTAACAATTTTATATATAAAACTACGATAAATTGAACCAAATATTAGAAGATATTTTGTTATATAAAAAACGAATTAAACGCATATATGTGTATATATATATACATAAACATGTATAAAATATATAAAGAAATTATTGTATTAATTAAAAGATGATCAAATTGCAAAAATGGTCCTTTAGGTTTAAAGTTACATAAATGGTCCTTTAGGAGTAAAAAGACTAGCATACCATTGACTTAACAGAAAAAGTTAACGGAAGCTAGTCTAAAGGAGAAATTTGTTACAAAAAGCTAGCATAAAGGATGATTTAAACGTTTTTTTTTTATGATAAATGATGAAAATTGCAATTTTTAAAAAGATAAATGACATTTTTTTGTAGTTTTGTCTTGTATTTTTATACTGCAAATTAGTAGTAGTAGGTTTTAATTAATTTATTTTTTTGAAAATCAACTAGCTTTTGTTTTTATTGGTTTTTCGGGTTCGTAGAAGTCTAAGTAAAAAAATTCTTATTCATATTCATATATTATTCAAGCTCAAGAGCATAAAAAATATTGGAGTCAGTTGATGGTGTAAGTTTTTATTAAAGATTCGAGAAATGTCAACAATACTAACTTGATTCCTGATTCAACCATTACAAACTTTATGTTTGTTACAAAATCAATACAATTTTATCTTCGTTGCTACTACATCACTTCCTATACGTTTCCTGAAATAATAAATTTTTTATTTGATTTATTTCCTATAAATCATATTATTTAATAAAAAATCTAAAAATTAATACAACTATAAACATTTTAAACAATTTATATTTATGATTGTTTAAAATTATACTTTTCGTTTCTAAAAAAAGGTTCTCAATATGGGTGCCTCTGTATACATATAACCATAATCAGTCTACTAGTATCTGCTAGTGTTGTGAACAACTGTTTTTGACCTTAAGGTTATAAATTCAAGAGGTTTTTACAAGTTAGTCAATTTACGACCTCTCTACGTATACGCAAGTGATCAGGAGGTTTTACTAATTAGTCGGTTTTCTATAACACGTTGACGTCATCTTTGAACATCAAACTAAATATTAACGGCTATTAAAAGACATCCTGCTAATCCTAAATTATTATATAAACGGTTAAAAAAACATATGACCATAATCATATAATCATATCCTAATTTAAGAAAGACATGAAGATGTGGGGACTCTATTTTCATAAAGTGTCTTACCAACCGGATAAAACAGAAAAAGCAAAAATAGTCACACCCATCATGTGTTTTTTAATGCAAATAGTCAAGTAGAAGGCAATAATAATTGTCGCTTACATTATCACATGTTGGACAAAGCCACAAAGTAGTTTAATACTAGCTACTAAATCAGATAATTTAACAAAATAAATCGACTAAAATGGTTAAATTAGATTCGGTTAATAATCAGCAAAAATATTTCATAACCGAATAAACCGTTGGACACCTCTACTACTATCTACATCAAACACTTTTAGGTACACATTATTAATTTAATTAAGAAAACATATTTTTAACTAATAAATGCAATATAAAAGTTAAACGAAAATTTTAACAAGTTAAAAATAAAATAAATTATTGAGGTGTTATATGTGCTCCCTATTTGGAATGAATGATTTCGATCTTATGATAATACTAGGTTTAATACCCGTGTATTACACACGGGTTGAATAAAAATATTTTTAAAATATTATAACTATTATATTTAAAAATTTATAAATAATTTTATAAATTATTATTAATCACAAAATTTTATCTTTATTAACTCTCTTACTCAATTTTCCCTCTCAACCTTCCTTTTATAAAATAAATTATGTTTTCCCTCTAAAATTTGCCCCCTAAAAACTCTAATTTATTAGATAGATATTGCATGTACAATCTTCCGGCCATCATCTAGAAGACCATACATTAGTCATGAATATTAATGCATTTTTCTTTGTTTCTTGTTGCTTGCCTAGTTTTAGAAAAACTAAAACAAGAATGGCAAATTAATAAAGTAATATTAACAAAGAAATCTTGCATCCAAATTTTCATGAAATTTGCCAGAAAGTTTATTCAATTCATTGTTCGATCGGATCTTGCAATTAGTATTCTTCTTTTTAGGTGCTTGAGTTTGGTCTCTCTCTTTTGGGTGGATTTAGATTTTAGATTCATTATTTGCTCACTTTTTTCGTCATATATATATATAGAATATAGGTTTCTTCTATTATCACATTACATAGCAAATGGCATATTTAAAGTGACTATAAATGGAAGGTTTAATTTCTTTTAACTAGTTTATATATTGGGAATTATTAGTTAAATCAAGTTACTAAATGAATGTTAGTGTCTTGACTAAAATGTATATCATGTGCTTAATTTTTAACCTATTTTTCATAATAGTTATTTTAAAATATTAATATACTAAATTAATATACTTTTTATAATGATTCAGTTAATGCTGATGAGACAAACAGGTTTTACCCACGGGCGAGGGTTCGATCCTCGATAACGGTTGCTACGTCGGCATCTGTGGGGTTTTTCCTGTGAGCGCCCTGCCAAGTTAAATGCACCACGCGGGCCCGGTTAAGACAACGTATGTGGTTGCCTGACTTGGTTTAGGGACCCTCATGTGACGGGGGGTTGCGTCCGTCACAATTCATGAAAGTCGCCGTTCAAAAAATATATATACTAAATTAGTATCCGTGTATACTACATGAAATTTTGGTTTTATAGGTTTTAACTAAAGTTAGGTATTAAATTTATTTTTAACATACCTCCTATTAAATCGATTTGGATATTTACAAATATTTTCCTTTAAAAAGTCATATGCTAAAATAAAGGACAGGACTGGCCCTAGCATGCGGCTGAGACGGGCAACCGCCCTGGGCCCGATCTCTTGGGGAGCCCAAAAAAAATAATTTAATTTTTTTTAATATAATTAACCATTTAACAATGATTTTATATCCCAAAATAAACATTTGCAACCCATTTAACCCAACTACTCACAACCCAAAAACTAAAAAAAAAAACCAGTTTTATTCACACACTTATTAAACCCAAATGGCCAAATTAGTTAAGTACGTAATCCAAAATTGAACATTTACAACCTATTTAACCCAACTACTCACAACCTAAAAACTAAAAAAAACAAAACAAGTTTTATTCACACACTTATTAAATCCAAATGGCCAAATTAGTTAAATACTTAATCCAAACTTGAACCTATGTTTCAAAAATTTAGAAAGGCCTATAAGCTCATTATTTGAACTCTTCTAACTAGGATTTGGCATTAATTGAATGCAATAATGTTAAACGACAATAGTCTTGGAACTGGAAATTAGAACGGCAAGCCAGCAAGACAACAAACAAACATGCCGAATGATGATTAAACTTTGATTATTAAATTTTGCTTGTTTGAACTTTGACGAATTAAGATTATTGATTTTGGATTTTAAATTGTTTATAGAAAACAAGCAAACATGCCTCCTAAAAGCAAATCCGGGCATAAAGAACGTGTAAAGGGGAAAATAGAGTTAGAAAAGATAGAGTCTTAAAGAGGACTTAATGGGTTGGCAATGATATCAATTGCAAATGATATATTAGAGGGTATGAACTATCAAGACTTGATCGAAAACTTTGCTTTAAAAAACGTTAAGAGAGCGGTCCGGTTCGGTTAGGTATGTAAACTAAAAAATTCTGTTACAATACTTTTGCTTTATTTTTTATTATGACAATTATCGACGTTTTATATATATATATATATATATATATATATATATATATATATATATATATATATATATATAGGGGAGGGTTCATTTGAGAAGAACAAATATTGCGAGAAGAAAAAGAAATTGCTAAATTCTTCATTTTTTCAACCAAAAACGTTTTTAACTTACAATACAATGATAGAAATGCAACATTTATTCATTAACTTTGATATTCAATAAATAAAATTTAATAAATTTTGTTTATTTGTTAAACCTACACATGTGGAAGTCATGTGTATGTTAGGTTACTTACACATAACCTACACGTGTGTAGGTAAATTTAAAACGCTAAAAATACATACGTAAAAATATTTTAATGATTTTTTTTAGTTTATACCTTACACATTTGTATGTATGCAGTGAATTTATTTAAAAAAAATTAAACAAATGAAAAGTTTTTTTAGTGATTTAGGTTTCTCTTTTTCTTCTCGCAATATATGAGTCTTCTCAAATGAACCTCCACCTATATATATATATATATATATATCTAATATAATATAGCAAAACGAAATTTGCTTATGTGGCATCCGTTGAAAGCAACTTTGCCTATGTGGCATCATTTGAGAGTTATTCTCACAATAATGATTTTTTATTTAAAATATATATAAAGTATATTATAATAACATTAATTACATATTAATCCTCTAATATTTAGGAAAATTTTGAAAATTTTAATATTAGTTAAATTTTAAACCCTCTACTACTAGAGTGTACGTGAGTCGGTTTGTATTTTCTATATAATATAGAAAAATAAATTTTGCTTATGTGTCAACTATTTATGGTTGTTTTGCTTACTTGACATTATTTGAGAGTTTTTCTCATAATAATAATTTTATAATTAAAATATGTATACATAATCTATTATAATAAAACGAATTACATTTTGAACCCCTATTATTTAGGAGAAACTTGGAAAAACTTAAGAATAGTTACGTTTTCAACCCTTTTTACTATGGTGTGCACGGGTCGGTTTCTATTTAATAATGTATATAAATGAAACTTAAGAATAAATTACTAATATGCTATAATTAAATACCTTAGTATCTTTTAACCATCCATAACTTTTTATATGGTATTATTTTTATTAAAAAAATTACACCATAAAACTGAGCATTTAATTTTCTTTAATTTGAGTATAAATTGCTATATTAAAAAACAGTTTTAAAATAAATCTTGTGTTTCGATTTTATAACGGTTTTGTCTAAAAATTTATTGGAACCTTCCATGCGACATGAATATCGTTAAAATCATCAGGGTATTATGTTCTCGAGCATAGCGCGAGCACTAAACTAGTATATATATATATATATATATATATATATATTACAAGTTATTAGCTTTAGACTTTAGGGGCCCAAATTTTTTTTCGCACCGGGCCCGTCGAAAGTGCATAAGACGTAGGACCGGCCTTGATAAAGGAGATGATGTATGATAATCGGTAAAGTTTTTATGTGATCATATCGGGTTAGTAAATAATTCAACTGTTAAATTTTTTATTTGATCATATCGGATTAGAAGATAATTCATGATAATTGATGAAATTTTTATTTGAACATATCGGATTATTTCAAATATGAAGCATACCATGACCCGCCTTGAAATCATTCAGCAAACTAAATTAGAGCGTGATACCTAAACAAAATTTTATATAAAATAATTAAAATATTAATATATAAATAAGTTATTTAATTATTAGAATAAAAAATTTTAATAGTTTAAATATTATGTGATGGCCATCAATATTTAATACCTCAAATACCTAAGTGAATAAATAAATAATTATACAACAATTACTTTCATAACGAATGTTTTCTAGAACAAATATTTTCAAAAATCCCAACAAATACCTAAATTCAATATTCACTTCTCAACGTTCACTTCCTAACATTCACCTTACAAATTAAAATATGTAAAATTGATGAGGCAATGTCATCTTTTTTAATTTCATTTCAAAACTATCTCTGGAAGATGTACCGGATAACCATCCAGTTGTATAACATGCGTCTTCATTGGTCTCATATTAAAAAAATATAGTATACCTTCAACTTAAAAGAAAATATTTAACTCAAGATAGTATACCTTTGACTAAACATGACCCAATTATCTAAACATATTTGATTTGAAATTGACCCGAACCCGTTCATACTATACCTAAACTCATAGATTTCATTTTCGGCTAATTGCCATGTTTTAGGATCATGTCAAAAATTCACATGCCTAACTTGGAATTTGGCAGATCTTATCAACTATTCTTTCGTGAAATTTTGCGATAGAGCATCCACATATTTCACGTTGCACAAAACACAAAACACGTAAGACAATATTATAAGAAATTTTTGTTTAGCGATATGTCACAATGCATTCATTATCGGTTAGCAACATTAACCGTCACAATTGTGTATTAGTTCAAACGACAACATGCGTATGAAAAAAAGATAACAAGGACCCAATAACAAGATAATGAAAATCTATACCTTCTAATAAAAAAGGTTTTGGATGACACATGTCATTCATTGAAGAGGACGTTGGAGCATTTTTCCCGCTAAAAAATAAGAATCTTTTCTTCTAAGCTATGTATGGAAAGAAATCGATAACAATAAATCACCCATAATTTTCTCTTCCAAAGTTTCAATCTACCTTATTTAAATCCCTGAAATCACTGTGAAAACGGAAAACAATCAACTTAACAAATAACTCATCGCAATTTACGACCTAGACCCATGCATGCTGAACCGTACGCTAGAGCCGGAACATATGATTATCACCGTGAATTTTGCCGGATATCTATCATTTGGATTATTTGTATGTCTGTTTTTTTAATCCTTTTTAAGTTAATTGGTAGGATTGACAAGACACCCATTTTAAAACCCTCGATATCTATTTTGATACTAATAATGTATTTGTTGTTTAAATCTATTTGTTCAATGCTCAAATTAGAGTTTGAATGCAATTTGTGTTTTTATTTCCATATGATATGTGCTTTATTTTCAAATGTTATTTATTTTTTCGTAAAACTTTAGAATTTTGTTTTTTATGTTTCCATCCGTATAATACACGGGGTTTAATCTAATTAGTTGATAAACGAGACACGTTAGAATAAAACCCAATAACAAGGACCTGTTATGCAATTAACTTTAAATCGTTACCAATTAGTGTAATTTATAACACATTGAACTATTATCTTTAAATTTATTTAATTAATTTATATTAAATGTTTACTAGATATTCCTGTTAGGCTGTTACACATCACATCGGGCATTTCATTAAATGACCGCCTCATAAATGGATGAAAACGATAACAAAAATGAATGTAGTTGAGACATGGAATTAAATGCAAAGCATCGGCCTTCTGAGTTAATATATGGTATTCATAACTTTTCTCATGAGATGTTGTCAGTTCGAAATCAGTTCAATACTTTTTTTAAGATAAGTCATAAGTTCGAGTCTCATCTAAAAAAGCAATGCTATAGATTGAGTCATGGCGCTTTTCACTTTCATGGTTTCTTTTTAGACTGATTGTTTGAGAGTGTTTACCTCTTATTATAAGTTTGTCATGCCATATATAATTAAGATGAATTGGATTTGTAGGTGGTCCGACCTAAATGGTGATTGCAGTTAAAAAAAAAAAAAACAAAATTAATCATTAAATACGAATAGTAATTTAAGACTCACCTTGGGTAAACTTTGAGGTAATTACCAATCTCCTCTTCTAATAAATCGCTAACCCATGTCTTCACATTGCGCCACATGTCGCCACCAGAATCATCCTCACATTTTCATGTCATCATTCTATTTTTAAATGCTATTATTATCATCATTTATTACTGTTTCATGTTACCATATTATTCAACTATGTTTTCTTATTTACATTATTTATAAGAATTATGGATAGGTTAATCATTTTTTCAATACTATAAAACAATATTTACATTTTATCGTTTCATCCCGTGGGTACCCACGGGTATTAAGCTAGTCAATGTAATATGTTACAAGTTGAAACGTACATGTAACTTTAATTATATTTTAATGTTGTTTGTTGACTAAGTGGCAATGTGGAATATAATATAAGCCGTCACGATTAAGCATTTATTTAAACAACTACATACATTAAGATACAAAAATATATGGGTGGTTGGTACACCATACATATACTAATTAAATGCAACTTATCTCGTATAAGTTATACCTATTTTGGGTTTAGTTATAAAAAAAGGTTATTGAATACGTCACTAAGAAAACGGAACCAAATGGTCTAATATGCATGCCATTGTGGAGCTAGAACTAAAGAAATAACAATCTTTGAAACCTAACATTTAGTGTAATCCTCTTTCAATATATAACTAGTCAATGTAATTTATAAAATCTTAAATGGTACTTTGTAATTTATATAATTTACCTTTTCTTTTACAGCAAAACGGACAAAGTCCGGCTACCCGGGGTAAATGGCGAAAGGCGACCCCAAACGCTCTGCGAATACAGGCAGCATTAGGTAGCCGAAGCCCATCTATTTCGGGGAAAACCCGACTCCAATTCGGGGGAAACTCACTAACCCGTCCGTAACCCGACCGCCCGTAGGCACGACAACAAGCTAGCGGTAAAGCCCGTTTGGCTCAGAAATTGAACTTGTGTTGCCACAAGTCTCCCTTCATTGCCCCCATTTATATAATTTACCTAAGTTCGTTTGTTGCATATATAGCTATGAAAGTTGTCACGCCACATTAAATAATCTTTAGTTTTATATGTATCTATACCTTCTACTAAACTATAATTTAAATTTAAGATGATATTTAAATAAGCTTGTTTTGACCTTTATTTACCGCTCAAATGAATTCCAAATACCCTTTACACGCATATCCAATTTTTTTCTCGGAAGTTTTCTCATGCGGGTATCAAACCCAATTTGATCTTCATTTCCACTCTTTTTTGTTGATTATATGATTCATGCGTAAAGGTATGTTATATATGAATATTTCGCTTGATTTTGCGTATCTTTTGTTTTATTTTGATTTAAACTTTGATTGTTGTTGATCTATTTGAATCAACAGATCTTTAATTATTTGGTATTGATCTTCAATTTACATTCGACTCATAGTGGTTAGTTGTATATGTATCTTTGAGTATTGATTTATTTTGATTTTGACCTTGTTATATATTGATTTCATGTAACATGTAATTTTATGCCACTACCTTTTAACACCCGGGTATTAAAGTAGTATAATACGGAGTAATATACTGCAAATGGTGGCATTAATTTCCAGTGGAGTTTACAAGTCGGTGAAATTGAGGGAGCAAAGCTAACAAGTGGTCAAGTTGGTTTAGTTCCATAAAGTTTAGCGATCACAAATACATTCAAATAAGTTTAGTTTTTAGCTTATATGTACGGTATACCATATATAATTAGGTGAGTGGTCTAGCAAATTTGATTAGACATGTATATACCGATCGAGCCTGTGGTTTATATATGTAACAGTACAGACACTCCATTATGAACCACTGAACCTTGTAAATCCTCTCAATCCACCAATGAATTAATGTCACCTTACGGCTTTAAATACCATTATGAACATATGTGTTTGGGACACTTTATTATGAACCCATTAAACCCTCCCAACCTTTACAGTTTACACTAAAAAAACATAGAGCTAGCCTTGTGCAGGAAGAAAAGGTTGTGGGTTCACAAGGATCTCTATCATCCTATACCCGCTAGCTAGATCGGCGACGATGTACCCCTTACCCACCCAACGTGATTTGAAGTTACTGGCAACGCTCCTCTTGGCTTTAATAAAAACTTTAAAAGTAATCAGTTATTTGGTTGTGTTACTAAGTTTAATTCTGTTTCAACAAAAGCTTATGTTAAATGTTATATATGTTAGCTCCCAGCCTCCACACACAGCCGGATGTTAAGTTACGAGTTCGAACATAGCGACCCAATAACTAGTAGCCCAATAAGATTTTCTTATCAAGCCCAGATATTTAATACAATAATTTGTGATCCAAGAAACTTAATAAATAAGAATTTTAACAACTAATTGAGTTAACTATTTTCAAAAACTAGATAATTTAAGCAACCTATCAAGTAATGTAGCTTATTTACAACTTTTTTTTATTTTGTACAAATTTTGGTATTTTTAGCGGCGATGATAATTTAGGCTTAACGGCATGCCTCTTTATAGCTCAGGTATGTCCATTCCTCTTACGGGATTTCAGCCTCGTTAGTTTGATGGTCGAGGAGGATGCCAACTCGCTCCAGGGAGGAAACCTGCAACATCATAAAACCCTTTGGTTTGCATATGTCTGATAACTACAATGACATCTTATGTTAATGGCTCCAAGATTAAAGCGCTCGATGGAGATTTGAACTCGTGAGCTTAACATTCACCGCACCAGCAGTGACAATGGACCAAATTATCTTAGTAACTAGTTTGCCCTTTTCTAAAATACGTATAGTTTTAGAGCGGAACCCGTTGAACCCAAGGCTTTGTGAACGTTGGCAAAACATGAATTTTGGCCGTTGTCATCTTTTGGCTTGTCGGTACCGCGATAAAACCGTGACCGTGTCCTACACTTTTGGGTAGTTCAGAACTTGTGGCAAAAGTCATTTTGCTCCATCAGTCTAAATCGAAGTATTCATAATTCATAGCATGTGACCAAGTTAAAGTATAAAAGATACATGCATAAACATATAGACATAACATACTATATATATATATATATATAGAACAATGAAACTAAACATCCATATCCATAGAAGGAGGTAATTTATCTCTTCTCCAAAGAAATGACTTATTCCTCCCCAGCTTCTACAATCAAATTAAAAAATATAAATGTTTAGCACCCATTTTATATATCACAATAAATTAAGAACCAAAGGGATCAAGATACGAAATGTACCTATATCAGGCACTATTATAACTGGCGCGAATTTGCAGTTATGAAAACAATACTCGCTTACGCTTCCCTTGAGTACACTTGACATACGAAACAACAACGGATTGTGTTAGGATTGGTAACTAATAAAAGATAGGCGCATATCAAACCGAATAGGTGTTTGGGTACCTTTTGATTATACCGCGTCCTCTTGTACCCATGACAACAGCTGCGGGCCTCACCCTTTCTGCTTCCTTGCAAATTGCCTTGCCAGCGTCTCCTTCGACGATTCTAGCTACTGTCTTCACCTGTTTAAGTTTGCAATTTCAGAAATGGTGCATTTGTGCATCTTTTAATGTATGATGGCTGTTTGTTTTATCTTTTAATTATTCAGTTCAGTGCTTAATCATTCGGCATTCAACTTGATCTTACAACTTTGTAAACTCTCAAGTTAACCAACAAAACTTTCAATTTAAAGCCTCAACTTTTTCTAACGTTTAACTTGACCTTAACAATTCACGTGTGTAACTAAATCACAAACGTGTCGTGTTGTGTCGCGTTGCGTGTGAACACATTACATGTTAATGTCACCAACATAACATGTATAACAATGTCACAAACGCGTTACATCACACATATATACTTGTAACGTCTAATATCTAGTTTATTTAAAATACAATTTGGAAGCTAGTAGAAGTTTCAGTTACCATAGCAGCTTGTAAAGCCTCAACAGAAAGTCTTTCCATTAAACCCTGTGTCGCTTCATACACAGCCTCATTCTGCACACCTGTTCATAAAACAACAATTCATCATGTTTTACATGAATTATCATAGAATTGTTTTACATAAATTTGCATAGAATAGATCAATATGTATTTTTGCAATCCAAAAAGAGTTGGCAAACACAACTTGATGCCCATTTGCCTCTATTTTGATATAAATATTTTCATACAATGAAGTTTATAAGACTGACTGGAAACGGCATGAATAAGATGGATCGTATCAGCAAGGCGACAAAGATGCACGAGAGCCCAGTCGAAGGCGTGTTTGGACTTAGGACCGTGATCAATGGCTATAAGAATATCTCGGCCTCTACGACGCTCACCGGACTCCCTATCGAGTTCCGGCTCGGGGACTACGGGTATTAACGACGGTAAGATCACTTCCCTCCAGTTGTGTTCTTCTTCCTCATTTAAGGTTTCCATTCTTGAGCTTTGTCCCATGTTCATGTTTGGTAATTAAAATGGTCTATGTAGTTGTTGCGGATTATGATGATCGATCGATGATGTTTATCAGAGGCTTCACGTGACACAAACGTCTTAAACTTGGATACCAAATGAAAGTTAAGTTAGTAGATTTTTCTTTAGAATATTTTTATTTAATGAACACGCGCGTGTTAGGACATTGTTATTTTTAAATAAAACATGGCTAGCGGATGTGGTCTTGGTTTTAAAATAGGCGAACGTACATCTATCTAATAAATCAAGGTTTAGGGGGGGCAATTTTTGGGGGGAAAAATTTTTGTTCTATAATAGGAAGTTTAGGAGGGAAATTAAGGAAAATTATTTACCACCATGCATGAGTTGATGGAACTAAATTTTTAAATACTAAATATTCACAAATCATTAAGTATAATGGTTATAATTTCTTTATAAATGTTGTTATCTAACCCGTGTGTAACACACATGTATTAAACCTAGTTACCTATATTTGACAAAACCAAAATATCCAACAATATACTTCTTTTTTTTCTTTATTTTAAACTTTTGTTTTTTTAATTCTTTTGTTTTTATTACTTATTCTAAAATCACATTTAAGACTCCACACCGCACGTGCGAGACGTAATATTTTTTATCTATACTTTATGACGTTAACTCACAGACATAGCACGTGTAATAAAGTCACAAGCGTGTATGTAGAGTCGCGTCGTGCAAACATGGCATGTTAATGTGAACTTCGTAAAGTGGGGGCACCACACGTTATGACACAATCGTAACGCGTGTAACGAAGTCACAAAAACAATGTTGTTGTCACGGTGCACGACATGTGCACTAACTAGGACCCAGTCGGATCAACGCGCGGTCAGGGTCATAATCTTAGTTTACTTGAAAATACATATTTGCATATATACATTAGCATTAATTAAGAGTGATCATGAGTCTAGAAGACTAGAACCGTACTGACTTGGACCTCAGGGGTGGATAAGGATCTAGTTGGTTGGGAGTGGGTTTACGGGAAACCATTGCGTTTAAGGTTTTAAAAGAAGTTATATATAAAAATTAAAAGTGAACCCGTCTAAGCTAACACTTAAGGTTTATTAGTTCTCTTGGAAAAGTATAAAGTTTTACTCCTGAAGGTAATAAGTTCAAATCCAGTTGTTGTTGATGCTTTTTGTATTTTTTTAATTCTTACACAAATTAGAGCCCATGTTCATCTTTGAATATGATTTTCTCCATGTTTTTTTTTGTTAATACTTAATAACATAACCAGAATGTATTCAATGCCTCTGTACGTGTTGTACGTTCTTGAATCTGATTAGTTTGATGAATCATTTCTTTTTTTTTTAACCACATTAATCATCATAATATTGCATAACCAAAATGTATTCAATATCGTTAATTTGATGAATCGTTCAGTACCTCGGTGACTTGACCATAATTTTGGTTCTATCATGCTTGTCACAATTATACCTTTTTGTTCAACTTTCTTTTCACTTAAACACTGTAGCATTTTAATGTAATATGTGTGTGTATGTTGGTGTGTATATATACCAATTGATTGATAAACATATGATCATTGAATTTAGTTTTTAATTTTAGGTTCAATGAAGAAGCATAACTCGTTTATGTAGGCATGGAATCGAGCAAGTAAGAACTGTTATTGTATTGCATTATGTCCGGCTCTATTAAAATTTGACCCGAATTGAACTTGTAGAACCGACCCGAAATTTTAATGTATGTTTCTATTAAATTTGAGCACCTAAAAAAATGGACCCATTGATAAAAAATTTTAAATCCGTCATTGTTGGACCTAACCGCCTCAAGAACAAAACTGAATAAAATGAAAATAGAGGCGAACATACTTTTGGCCTAGGCCAATTCGGGTTAAAGTTGTTCTGTTGTGGTTGTTAAAACACGTACTTTTAATGGGTTGTGGTTGAGTAACTTTTTTTTAAAGTTGCCATTTTATAATGCTGCCAATTTTTATTCAGTGGAGTCAGAGAAGCTTTTTGCGATTTTGATCAAATACCTTTTGGCTTTTTATATTGAGGATGAAAGCTAGGGATAGAACTTTTGTGGCTACAATTTGGTAGGGGAAGAAATGAAGCCCAGTGAGGTAGCATTGATACCCAAACGGACAAACCCAATGCTTGGTTACCATTTACCAAATAAGATTAGTAAATTAAGCCTCATTACTCAATATCTAGTTTACGTGTTTAAAGACATAATATCATACCACGACATGCGGAACGTAATACTATTTTTGAGAAAGTCGTAAATGTGTTGCGTTATTAGGTAAGACAAGTTACATTTTCTGAGTTTTATTGTCGTTAAGTTTCAACGTTAGGTGACGTTTACATATGACGTCCTACACATAATACTATTTTTTTTATCTATATGTAACATGTGTATCAAAGTCACAGACACACTACTCTCACGTGGCCATTAAACGTTAATGCCACTAGTGTAAGGCAAATAACAAAGGCATCGCGCAAAAGGTTACAAAAAGTTTTAACAATATATGAGTAAGTTCAAAATTTGGTATTTGGGGTTATACAAATCGACCATTTTGGTACTTATGTTTTTTTTTTTGCCGAAGCCACCTCTATTGACCCTTTCATTCTCCATCGTTGCACACCCTATCCACAAAAAAATCTTATTGAACACAAAAACATATTCAGATCTTCACACCCCATTGATTAACCATGGTTTTCAAATCTTTAAACTGATGTTCGGATTTGATTTTAACAGTAAAAACTCATGATCTTTTTCTTTCATTGTTTTTAATTAAATTGTTGTTCTAGGTGGGTTATTTTCTAATTGTGTTGGTGAAATTAAGGTTTTAAAAAAAGTTGAGATCATATTGTCTGTCCACCTTCCTACCACCCACCACTACCAAGCAACTCATTTTCTTCCATTTAATCACCTTGAATCAAACACCAATAAACCACCATGATTTGAAGTTTCAGGTAAACATTGTTCACTTATGTTAGATATTTAATTTTTGAAATTAGGGGAGTTGTATATTGCCAAGAGGGTGGTCATGGTGGGGTGGTTATCGTGACATTGCTTGAGGTGAAAATGATTTTAAAATGAAAGTTGAGAAAATGACTAAAATGAGCGAAGTTGTGAAAAATGACAATAACGACAGAAGTTAGAAAATAAAAAAAGTTGTAGAAGTCGGAAAAAATGACCAAAATAACAAAAGTTGGGAACAATGACCAAAATGACAAAAGCTGAAAATACTGAACAAAATGAGAGTAAGTGGGAAAAATGACCGAAATCATAGTTTTATAAAAAAAGATATTTTCATTATTTAATACAAATCTATAAGAAAATATTGACGGAATGACTAAAATATTGATTTTTTACTAAACCAAACATCAAAATATTAAAAAAATAAATGTAAGTATTAAAGTGATCAAATCAGTACAAATTTAAAGACCAAAATGACAATTTGTATCTATAAACTTTAAAACTCAGTGAGTGCATATGACTTTCTAGTATACACATAAGGTTGAAAATGTAGGTTCATTTGAGAGAGTTGAAGGCACAAAATGGCGTACGTATGTGGAGGTGTTCGTTGCAATGTATAAAATTCTCAATATAGGAATACTGTTTTTGCATGAATTTAATTGTAAAGTCTCTTGGGTTTTGGAGTTTTTTTAATATATTTTTAAAACAATAGCTGGTGTGACGGTTTGTTTTATATTTTGTTTAATTATATACCTTTTTTTGTAAATTTATTGATCGTATCAAAGAATTTTCATATACAACCAGATTGGACGGAGTTGGTTGTTAAATGTGTGAAAAGTGTGAGTGTTAGCCAGTTACTTGTTATCTTGCATGACAATTGACATGACTCGGTTCCACTAGATGTGACGTTGCTAAGAATAATAGAGCTTTATCCTATTAACAATAATGGAGTGCTACCTTTTGAGTCTTCATTGTCAAATGAACATCCTTCGCATATACGTTTATGTCCATACGCGCGTTACATAACATATATAACTTCCTTAATATATGACTTTTAAGCTTGTCTTAATAATAATATAACATAAATAAAAATAATAATAATTGGATTTTAATAATTCATAACTACGGAGTATTACCAATTGAGAAAAAAATAATAATTAGTATGAGTTTGATCACTAGCGCTTTTAACTTTCACTCTTGCTACCAATGACAATCTCAGTATATATTTTTTACATATTTACATGTTTACAAAGTTGTGAGAAAGCGATAAAACGAACTTCTAAATTCTATTGACGTAATTTTGATGGTGTTGAAACTGGTATGTCAAACCGTTCCCCAAACCCCCATGCATCACCATAAAACCTAAACCCTCACCTCAACCACCAATAGACTAAAACGACCACCCACCCCCAAACCTCAAACACACTCATCCCCAAAAACTTAAATTCCTTACTCAAGTAAAAAAAACTAATCCTTAAATGTTAAACCTCAAAAGCTAAAGATCAAGGTTAAATCTAAACCCTATAAATTAATCATTGAAAGTTAAAATCTAGATGGCCGGTAAACTTCGACAACACAGTTTCAACGCCACCGGAATGAGACCAATCAGAGTACGTTTGACCGCATTCTTACAACTTTGTATGAGAAATACTTGTGTTTAAACCTTTCTCAAACTTAAATCATGGAATTTTTAAAAAAATGAATACGTAAAATATAAATAACATAGTTAGCATAATGACAACTTTAGTTTATTTTTAAACGGAAAATTGTATTAACAAGGCCAACAATAAACTAGCAATAAGTACTGTAGAGAAACAGAAACTGAAAATAGTGTTTGAAGTGGTGATCTACAAGACAAAGGGACCCCTCTATATATAGAGGTGGAAACCCTAAAATGGAGCCCATGGGCCTAAGCTAACTAACTAACACTAAATGGGCTTAAACACTAATTGGGCTAATCCTAAACTAATACTTACAAATAACACTCCTCCTCAAGTTGGAGCATAGATGTTAATCATGCCCAACTTGTTACATATAAAATCTATTTGAGTTTTCCGAAGAGGCTTTGTAAGGATGTCAGCAAGTTGAAACTCTGTCTTCACATGAATCGGTTGAATGGACGGAGGATCAACTTGAGTACCGGTCACACGATCCCTGATGAGATGACAATCAACTTCTATGTGTTTGGTTCGTTCATGAAAAACTTGATTCTTGGCTATGTGTATAGCAGATTGATTATCACAATATAACCTCATCAGATCATTGGAAACAACCCCAAGTTCCTTGAGAAGACGACGAACCCAAATCATCTCTGAGGTAACATCTGCCATAGCTCTATACTCTGATTCAGCACTTGATCTAGATACCGTGTGTTGCTTCTTGCTCTTCCAAGATACCAAGTTTCCTCCAACAAACACACAATATCCTGTCGTAGATCGTCGAGAGAATGGGCATCCTGCCCAATCAGCATCAGAGAATCCAGATATACGGCCATCACCTTCCTCGGTGAAGGCACCCACACGACAATGACCCTGATCTGAGTATAATATGCCTAACCCTGGAGCGTTCTTGAGGTACCGTAAAACACGAAGTGCCGCATCCCAGTGTCCCGTGTACGGGTTTGCCATAAACTGACTTAGCACACTAACAACAAATGAAATATCTGGACGGGTAACTGTCAAGTAGTTAAGTTTTCCAACCAACCGTCTGTATTGTTCGGGATCTTTCATCGGACTTCCATCTTCTGGAAGTAGTTTTCCGGTAGACAGCATTGGGCTGTCTACTGGTTTGCAGCCTAATAATCCGCATTCAGACAACATTTCAAGGACATACTTCCGTTGAGAAAGAAGGATTCCTTTTGGAGAACGGGATACTTCTATGCCAAGGAAGTATCGAAGTCGGCCAAGGTCTTTGATCTGAAACTGGGACTGAAGAAACTGTTTAAGATTGGTAATCCCAACCTCATCATCACCTGTTATAATAATGTCATCCACATAAACAACCAGAATGATCCTCCTGCCCTGACGATGATCATGGACATACGCAACACACCCAAAAACTCTGGGTTCTAGAGGAAACGGATTCCTTTTAGGGAACAGGACAGAGAGCGGAGTTCGACCGCTAAGAACAGATGACGGCAAACGGTTTATCAGGTAAGCTGCAGTAAGGACAGCATCACCCCAAAAACGG
The DNA here is from genome assembly GCA_030867185.1 of Tagetes erecta. Lineage (NCBI taxonomy): Eukaryota > Viridiplantae > Streptophyta > Magnoliopsida > Asterales > Asteraceae > Tagetes > Tagetes erecta. The sequence goes on along the minus strand of CM061492.1, from coordinate 10,471,367 downwards.
TCTGGTACGTGGGAATGAAGCATGAGCGTGCGAGCAACATCCAACAAATGGCGATTTTTACGTTCGGAGATGCCATTCTGTTGGGGTGTGTATACGCATGAAGACTCGTGAACAATGCCGTTCATTTTCAAATACGTAGAAAATTCAGTGGATAGGTACTCTTTTGCATTATCAGTACGTAAAGTTTTGATCGAAGTGCTAAACTGATTTTTCACAAATGAATGGAATTCACGAAAGACGGAACTGATTTCGCTGCGAGATTTAAGTAAGTAAACCCAAGTAACACGCGAATAATCATCAATAAAGGAAATAAAATACTGAAAACCCAAAGGAGTTTTGACTGGACACGGACCCCAAATATCAGAATGCACAAGCTCAAATAAGGTATCAGTTCGACTTGACACCTTGGGTGGATAAGAACTTCTGATATGTTTGCCTAATTGACATGACTCACAATGAAACGTATCGGGAATGTAAAGATCCGGTCGCATTTTCCTCATTATGGCTACAGAAGGATGGCCTAACTGACAGTGAACCTTCATTATGCTTGAATCACACACATTTGCGATAGGGCGTGACAACGTGGACATACGATATAAGCCTCCTAATTCACAACCAGTACCAATCACCCGTTTCGTGCCTAGTTCCTTAAAAACACAGTGGGTCGGATAAAACTTTGCATAACAGTTATTTTGCTTAGTGAGTTGACTAACCGAGCAAAGGTTATCAGGAAATTTGGGAACGAATAATACAGAGGAAAGTGTGAGGTTTTCCGAATTACTGATAGATCCTATACCCTGGACTGGGCATGAGGAACCATCGGCAATTCGAACAGGTGGGTGAGAAATGTGTTGCAGGTTAAACAATAGGTTTTGATTCCCAGTCATGTGATGAGTAGCTCCAGAATCAACAATCCAAGATGAGTTAAGACTAGAGAGTGTACCTGAACGGGCAGAGCTAGTTTGAGCAAACGATTGAGTTGCAAGGAACCGTTGAAACATATCATATTCCTCTTTGGTGACTGTATATCTTTTATTTTTGTCTCCCATTGTAACAGGCAGAACCGAAAATAATAGCCTCGAGATAAAGTGCAGGATTTGTCAGATCAGAAACAGCAACAAAAAAAACAGGATCTGAACACTTCAGGAGATCCGGAAATACTGAACCGAACGTGGGCGGAAACTAAAGCAGAACCGGACGAGAATCTTGAAACTTAGCTGACACGGGTTTGTGACGAACCTGAGCTGAGCATGAACATAAACACAAAACGGAAACGTAGCGGCGACGTGAGCTGGACAGATCTGAGATGTGAGATGAATTTGAGCAGGACAGAAAAACGGGTCAGAACAGAAAATTGATCGCACAGGGTTGATCGGACAGAAATTCCGACTGAGACGGTGAAAAAACGGCGGCCGGAGGTGGGGTCACGCGCTCACACGCGCCGGCGCGTGGGCGAGTGTGGTGGAGGAGCGGCGGCGCGTGGCGGCGCGTGGGTGGTCCAACGGAGGTGATTTTCTCAGGGTTTGCAATTCGGGAGGTGGCGAAGCTGATGGTGGTGGCGGTGAGATGTCACTCGCCGGAAAAATGGCCAGATCTGGGCAAACAGGCGGTGGCGCGTGGTGGAGAGTGACGGCGCGTGAGGGCGCGTGGGGCGGTGTTAGGCGGGGGGTCTTCTTGGCGAGCGCAAATCGGAGGTCGCCGGAGCTGCGTGAGGTGGCGGTGGGCTGTAATTGTTCTCCGAAAAAAGATTTCGTACGAGCAGCAGGTGAACAGCAGATCTGAGACGGGACTTGATTTGAGCAGCAGACCGGAGCAAGGAAAGCGGTAGCAGATCTGGATACGGGTCAGGTTCAGGAACAGCAGTTGCGGGTCGGGTTCGGGAGCCCTTGTGGCTCTGATACCATGTAGAGAAACAGAAACTGAAAATAGTGTTTGAAGTGGTGATCTACAAGACAAAGGGACCCCTCTATATATAGAGGTGGAAACCCTAAAATGGAGCCCATGGGCCTAAGCTAACTAACTAACACTAAATGGGCTTAAACACTAATTGGGCTAATCCTAAACTAATACTTACAAATAACAAGTACAAATAGATCTAGAACGAAAAATACACCATTCCGACCATGTTATAGAGTTAAAAACCGACTTTGCTATTAATCCAGAGAAAAACAAACGGCTTTATTTTCTTTTATAAAAAGTCTTTGAAGGTGAGTGGGCATGTCATTGAAGACGAGTTCAAATGCACTAGCGACAGTTATTGCATGGATAACTTATTTTTCTTCTTTGAATGGTTTTTGTCTAGGTCAATGAAATACGCTTCGACTTGGTGATAACTTGTATCTTACGTAGTGATAACTTGTATCTTATGTTTTTTTAGAAAATGTGGTTTATAGTATAAGTGAATCTATTTTATAAAGTGAAAATGATACGAAGTGAAAAACACAATGGTTTGTTAAAAAATTCATAACTCACAAATTAAATTGGATTTTCAAAACTGTTTTGAAGACCTTATTCCCCACGTCGTCTTCTTTCATAAAAAAATAAATGAAAAAAAACAATTGTTTTTTTTTAATTTCATTGTGTCTTTTGTAAACTTTTGACACAACAAAAGACACAATGAAAATAAAAAAAAATGAATTCGTTGATTTTTTTAATATTTCGTTTACTTTTTTTTATGAAAGAAGACGATGCGGGGAACAAATTCTTCTAAGCATTTTTTTAATTAATTTATTTGTGAGTTATAATTTTTTAATGGGTCATTTGTATCTTTTATTACTATTGTGTCCTTCTCACACTTTGTAAAAAAAATAAATTTATATATGAACACCTCTCTAGAGCCTAATAAGATGACAAAAAAACTATTCGTTTGGAAACATCTTCGCTTTCTATTGGTGGCCGAGTTACACTCATAAAGTCGGCTTTGGGAAATCTCCCAAGAAATTTTATAAAACGAACTTAATTTCTAGAGACCTCCAATAGCCAATCTTCGCATGAATTGCTAAGGATCCAATAAGTCCAACAATTATTCCTTCAGATGTGTAAGTGAGTTTCACACCGTGTATAAGGTGTTATAACATAGTTTTATATATTTCGATTGTTCAGCAATTTGTAAAATACTTTCGTACATTTTCATTTAGGATTGTTGATTGTATATAACAATATGTAATTTAAAAATTACGCCTATTTATTAATTTTATTTTTTTTCATACGTGTATCACATGAGGTTTATAACCATGATAGTGTAGTATATATACATGGACATTTACTTTGTATGCATAAACAAGGTAGTACGTAGACAATGTTATCAACACCTATTTTTTTAAATAAAATGAAAAACACATGAATCCCAAAAATTTATACTAACTACTTTTTTAATAATAATTTATCACAACAACCTGTTCACCGGAGAATTTAAACTTCTAACTTTAATATTTCAAACATAATAACAGTCTTTATTATTATGAATCCAACCCGGATGCTTATGCTTATACAAATAGTTGTAGACAAAAGAGTAAAATACCTTTATACTTTTCTTGAAATCAAATGCCGGCATATCACTATCAATGTAAGGGACCTACAATATTTGAGTCAAATATTGGTGATAGTTAGACGTTAATTAAGCTTAATTTCACCGTAGCCTATATGTACGTATATAAGGGACCTACTAGGCTTTTGTTGCATATATATTTGGTTAAACTTGATTACTCGCTCGATCTCTTCTTCACTATATCTCTTAATATCATATCCCTAGCTTGTTTATATATACAAAATGGCTGACAAGAGTAAAATTTTGATCATCGGTGGAACCGGTTATATCGGAAAACTTCTTGTTGAGGCCGGTGTAAAGGCCGGCCATCCTATTTATATACTCGTGAGGCAATCTACGCTCTTTGATCCTTCCAAATCTTCCCTCATCGACTCGTTTAACAAATCCGGGGTTACACTCATAATTGTACGTCAGTGATATATAATTTGTATATTTTTTCAAATTAAAGGAATTAATTGTTCAATTCATGTAAGTTTGTATTTCTTTAATTAATTTGGCAGGGTGACTTGTTTGATCATGAGAGTCTGGTAAACGCGATAAGACTCGTAGACGTTGTGATCTCCACGGTAGACCTTGCACTAGTTGGTCATCAACTTAAAATCATTGCCGCTATCAAAGAAGCGGGTAATGTCAAGGTATGTTTTTTTATCCGGCCAGTATAATGGTTAATGGTTTGTTTTAGCATTTTATATTATAGACTCATGCATGTTACTTGGTTAACCATAATAAGTGTAACAAACTTAGTCTTTAAAAATCTGATTTGGTTTTTTTTAGGCTAAGTTTAATTCGTTCAAACATTAATATTTGACTACCTAACAAATAGTTTGTTATGATATACATGGCATTATTTTCCTATTCTTGTCTTTTTGAGTTTTATCTATATACTACACCTTTGTCAACTTGTGTAGTATAATTGTAACATCATGTCTTAAAACAACCAGATTTTCTCTTACGCAATAGAGACTGATATCATTTTAAATTTTGCAATTATTGATGCATGCATATATACCAACACTTGAAAGAAATTCTACCCATCCGAGTATGGAAATGACGTGGATCGGGTAAATGGAGTTGAGCCTGCCAAAACAGCTTTTGCAAGCAAGGCTCAAATCCGACGAGCTATCGAGGACGAAGGAATCCCTCATACCTACATTGTTTCATATTGTACTTTTGGTTATTTCCTTCAAACATTAGCACAGCCAGTTCTAGAAGCCGAGGCTCCCCCAATGGATAAAATTGATGTATTAGGTGATGGAAACGTTAAAGGTACTGCTATGTTAGATACTCGTGGAATACACGGGTTGAATAAAAATATATTATTAAAATAAATATTTAACAAATCATTACTTTTCTTATGAAATAAATATTATTAATGTTTGTTTCATAGTTGTTTACAATGAGGAGCATGACATTGCGACATACACCATCAAAACCGTGGATGACCCGAGGACGCTTAACAAAATTGTTTACCTCAAGCCTCCTAGTAACATTTACTCGTTCAACAAACTTGTGTCGTTGTGGGAGAAAAAGATCAATAAAACTCTGGAGAAGTGTTATCTTTCTGAGGAACAAGTGTTGAAACAAATACGAGGTATATATATATATATATAATAATTTAAAATCAAATTGAAATTTGATAATCTAAACTATGATTCATCGGATATATTAATAATCCATATCAACAACCAAATAATGTCACTTTTAACTTTGACCTTTTCAATTTAATGGCTATCTCACTTACATATATACTTTAGAGTGTTATTGGTGAAACTGATTGTATGGACTATTATCAAATATCAACCAACGATTTATAGTTTCGATTATTAAAACTTAATGTGTTACCGTTGCGTTCATGCATTGGTGGATTGAAGTTTAACAGTTTGTTGATTATATTGCAGAATCTCAGGATCCGTTAATGCAATTGATGTTGTCACTCCGCCACTCAGTCTACGTAATGGGAGATCAAACAAACTTTGAGATCGAGCCGTCATTCGGTGTGGAGGCGTCAGCTCTCTATCCTGATGTTAAGTACACTACGGTTGACGAGTATCTCGATCGTTTTGTCTGAGACGTTATTTAATTAAGTGATTATGCAGTGTGTGGTGCAGTGATTTAACTGCTATATATGTGTGTCTTATGGTGTGTGTGTCATTTACTTTGTAAACATTCTTATGGTGGCCATGTTGCCAACTTTCTAAGAATAATTAAGCACTAAACTAAGAGTATATTGTAAAAGAGTCTAAAATAGACCGGTAAACTCGAAACTCTGAACATTCAAAATGGCTAATGGAGGGAGTACTCACATAAGGGATTAATCATAAAAGGATTTGCGGGTTCGACATTGATGAATCACCTACCTTATGGCGTTCCGGCTAATCTTAAGAGACTAGTTACTTGTTTATAATGGCTAATTCTTTTTAGCTACTACTTTAATACCAATCTATCACACCCCATTCAGGTTTAGTTAGATGTGACCGATTGACACAGATATAACACGTCATGAACTAAACATAAAGCCATTTACTAAAGCTTCGATGTTATTTACGAACCAAAGTATAGAACTTACCAGTTACCATAGACAAACATTCCCTTAAACACTTATAGACAATGTCGGTGGGGAACCCACCAGCCTTGCCACGAGGCACATCTCCATTGGACAAAAAAACCTTTTTTTTCTTTTTTTTTATTCTTACATATTAAGTTCTTACATACTCTATGATAAATATGTTGCTCGTTGGACATTTACCAAGTATTGTGACTTGTGAGTGGGCTATGTGTGTTGCTTTTACCAAGTATTGAGTCATAGGCTCATAGCCCACTGGGCACTGGATATGTGTGTTGCCTGATAACGTGATTACCCAAGTTCGATTCTTGATAGCATGCGGAGCATTATATACTATTTAACGATGTCACATACTCACATGAGTAACTTTACCGCCGCAACACACAACACATGTCGAAGTAAAACACACACTACAACCCGACAAGAGGATTTATACATCCATATCAGACTTTAAAATGAAAACAGTCACGATCCTTCATCATAAATCCTTCACTACCGAATGCCATACGCTACAAGCCTTCACTAACCCGTCATGCTATCAATCACTCGTATGTGTGCTTGATGACCCACGAGCTGTTGATTCAAACCTTTTTCTACTGAATTCGATCATGCATAGACACCCACTTAGCCGAATTTTAAAAATCTTACAGCCATATTCTTGTTATACCACAACATATACTCTCCAAAATAATTACAAAAAACAGAACACTGTGTGGTTGGGTTAGGCAGCTGAGATTGTATGCAATCGCCTGACGACAGGAATGTAAATCCCACAAGGCCACAAAAAACTGGTTACAACACAAGTCGTATGCAGTATCGTAAAAAAAGTCAATGACCTAGGATAAGAATAGGTGAGCTGGTCGCTCGTAACAAGTTTATATACTAGTACTAGGCCGAAATCAAAGAGTAATGACTAAATGACGTAGTAACACACGATCATCGTTTCTGTCACTCCCATGTTTCTACATAGATCGAATCTATTGATATAACCTATTACATTTTCAATTGATTACAATTTCTTTGAATCCACTGTCTTTTTTCTTTTTCTTACTTCTGAACCATATCATACATTTCCCCTATCTTCCTTTTTTGAACCCAAAAGATCAGGGGCATACTCCTCTCTGCCCGCTTCAGTCTGCACGTGACCCGCTGCTGCTGCTGCTGCTTGCTGAAGATTTCTTACCACCATATTTCTGTTGCATACACACCACAATTAAAAGATATCCTGGGCAAGCGTCAAAAGATATCATCCAACAGTTCTCATTAGGTGTGTCAAACAAGACGGGCCAGGTTGGTAGAAAGACTCAAGATGGGTTTTCTTTTTAATTTTACAAGACTGTTGTAAACAAAGACTGTATTACTGAAATAGTAGATAACTTGTTTGGATAAAACCAATATTATAGATAGATAAAAGCATTTAAAAATGCTTTAGGCAACTTTTAGCCCAATTGGCGCATCTGACCAATTTTATTTTCAGTCATAAGTTCATAAGACAAGGGACATTTCAAAACAGCCCATTGTATTGTGAAAAGTCAAAATTGCCAAATATAGTTTTCAGTGTAGGGGCTACACGAGTAGCAGTTGCTTCATTTAATGAGAATAGAAATGAATACAAGTTCCGAAGTTACCTGCTTCCCAATATTGAATGGGACGTATTTGTATTTGATCATGTGCATGATTTGGCGTTTCATTGTCAGGGTAAATAGCACAAACCAGTAACAAAGCAAAATAGGCCAAAAGACAGGGACATCAAACATGGAGAAGAAGGTCATCAAGAATGACACAATGAAAGCCTTTGTTATGGCATACCTGTAAGCAGAGTCAACCTTAAGATGAAGAGAGATTATTAAAAAAGATCTTCAAGCATTATGATTAGCAATTTATCGCTTGAAAGAGACTTATATAAGAGGGCAATAAACGTAAAGCTTTTGATACTGAATTATAAACTCTAGTCAATTATTCAAATAGCAGAGTAATAAAGCGAACGTGCAGCTGCAATAGCAGCTCATAGTTTTCAAAATTTCAAGTATAATCATAACGAATAATAGCCAAAAAAGCAAGTTCGAATCCAGCTTCCACGGGTGGATTACTTTTCAAGTTCACCTGCATAACATACGTTATGTTTTACGTGTTCCCGCTGGTTAGCAGGCCTAATGGTTTCTTACGGTTACAAAAAAAACGAAACCATACGACCATATCAAGTGGAAATCAACTATCACAAACGAAAAAACAAAACAAGAAACTTTTACCAGAACTTAAACTCAGGCAGCCGACGAATGAAAGGCTTGAAGTCATCAGACCCTTTAGTAGGAAGCAAGGGACCATCTGACGGTTCGAGTTCAGGGTCAACCAGCGGTGACATAAACCCAATCAACAAGTTCAGTATGTAGATTCCTAGACCATAGGTGATAATATAGAAGCCTTGCACATAATAAACTCTCAGTGCGTAAAGAACCGCTAAAGCTGCAGTAGCAATCCATCTATAAACCGTATGTGGAGTAGATTTATCCAAATACGCCTGAAAAAGCCTCGAAAACTGTCTCCATTGATCCACAGTTGCATTTGTGGCAGCACTATTACTACCTCCAACACCCTCCATGAAAACTTAAGCCTCAAAACCCTACAGATCCAAATACAACACCAATAAGACTAATCCATTAGACCTAAACCTTAATAATGATTCTGAAACACAAACTAAACAATCATCTACAGTTGAAATTCAAATCTATTGAACAAATTTCTTATCCAACATTGTAACGTGACCGAATCAAACGATATAATTTAACTTTAAATGACCTAATAGGATCCACTAGAAATTAGAACAACAAAACTAATATCAGGCGCATCGAAGTACTAACAATCAGATCTGAAGTACTTAATCGAAGTTGAGAATGTTATAGGAAGATATTACAGTATTAGTGAAAAATGTAAGGGTTTATAGACGTAAATCAATAACACAAATTTTTGAAATTAAACATGGAATAGTGATACCGGCAACGATTAAACGGAAACGTACCTCCGATGGCGGTGAATGAGTCGGAAAAAGTGGGCGGAGGTGAAGTCGGTGGATGAGAAAATGGGATCTGAGTTTTGAGAAAAAATTGCAGTAGCGAAACACACGGAATCTACGTATCGTTCGGCGATGAAGGCTGTTGATGTAAATATGTAATAGAAAGAAGACTTTGTATAATTTGATCCTTTGGCTTTTGCTAGCTTATTATGTTTCAAACCCTAAAATTACTAAAGTTTATTCGGGGTGTTCTCCGTTATATCGATGTCAATTCAGGCTAAGTGAAATGCATTTTTATACAAGATTTCAACCGTCAATTGTAAGTTTGACGCTCAAAGATTACGCCAACATGTTTTAAAATGAAACTGAGTAGCTCGTAAAAGCTCTTGACTTGCATGCGCCTATCTTTCAAGTTTTGTTATGGTGCTTATAAAAGGATAGAAATGATTGCCACTTCAGCAATCTTAATAAGATGTAGCGGGAAGTCATTGGTGACATAAAATATTAAAACATATGCTTGGACAACTCAATGGGAACCCCTGTTAACGACAATAAGATTTTTTTTTAACACTGGTGACCTTAAAATTACATAGCTCTTTAGTCTTGACCACATGTAGTTACAATCAATGTTTATTATTTCATTTGTTGTTCTTATATTGTCTTTATTTTGGGTTTTCAGAACAATTTTAAGAAGATACACAAATTTGTATACGTCATTTGTTGCTCGTATCTTATCATAGGACTTCACACAAATGTGATACATAGCATCATTTTACGGCTGGCATCACTAAATCGAACCACCAATTTTAAGAAGCATATAACTACTAAAGTTGTTGTATTCGTTGTCCAATTATATGAAGAAAGCGTGAGATGCTATTGCAAGGATTGAATAATGATTCTAAGGCTTTCATGCACCAAAGAGCATGTGATGGAGACAAATGAAGTACCCAGTCCTGTCTTTATCAAAGTATAAAATTTGTAGGGACTAATTAAGTAATTAACTCTTTTATCTACGTTATGTACAAACAAACAAAAAAAGGCTTGAAATCAGCGGCTGAGAGAAGCCGGCTAGCTAGTATAGGATCAGCTCGGCTTGGGGCATCTGATACTGATACTAACCACTTTCGTATCTTCTTCTTCTTAACCCGTCTCCGTCATGTATCCACTGTTCTCATGGCGATCACACATCTTTAATGTCTATCTTCTTCATCGTACGGTTACCTTCTGTAAACGAATAATATCTTGTGGCTCTCATTTCTCATCTCTTTCTACACATCACCACATTATTCATCACTTCCTACTCACTTCTCTCTCTCGGATCATCAATCTCACAGGTAAAAACTTTTCTTCCTATTTTTCCATACTCCAAACCTAAATCCATAATTCATTCATCACTGCTCGTTGTAATGTTAAATTATTATCACTTCAATTTTTTGCTTATCAATAGATCGGATTGTTTCTAGGAAAGTGTAGATGCATAAAATAGGTTTTTTGTTTTGTATTATTTGAATTTGTTGTTGGATGTAACTGAGCTAGGGTTTGAAATTTGAATTCAATATGAGTTTAAGCTGTTTAACACCTGCAGAACTTGTGGCGTATGATTTTAGATTTTTTTTATGCAAGAGTTGAAGCTGCCATGTTTGCTAGTTTGCAGTTCAATGTATTAGGCTCTTGATGTTATCTTTTTGCTTATCTTGAATATTTCCATTCCAGGCAGATATGGTTTGAATTGTGCGGTTTGAAAGTGACTTTATTGTCAGTTAGTTCCACTCATCATGCCTGAGAATGGAGCAAAATCACATCTTGTTAACAATGGAAAAGCTGTGCAATCTGCATGGTTGACTCATTGGACGGGAACAAGATCTGAAACGATTGACCATGATCGTGATTTCAAGAGAGATCTAACTGGAATTGAAATTTCATCTGATAATTTTGGGTTTTCCAAAGATGTAGATTTGACAACGAGTTTAAAGAAACCAAAAAGTCAATCTTTTCAGTTTTTCAAACGTGGTCAGGAAAGTGGGAAGCGTTCTATGTTAAATGAACGAGTGCAGGCATTAGGATTAGGACCTCAATTTTCACACGAGAAGTTGGCTGGTGGTTTGAATGTAGAAGCCTCATCGCGAGCATGCCATGTTCAGCCTACAAATCAGGTGAAACATCATATGTTTTTTAGTGAGAGTGGCTACTCGAGCTCACAGCCGTCTGATAAGGAAGTTTACAAGCGTGACAACCACTCAACCCATGGACTAGAAAACTTCCGCTACCTGACAGCTGCTTTTGCATCTAAAGAGCACATACCAAAAAATGAAATGCCCTCATTTTCAAAACAGAATAACACACCCCTTTTAAAGACTGACCCTTCTACAAGCAGCTACCGGTCACAAGCTTTTGTTGAAGAACAGTACAAAAGAATGAAAAAACATATTGAATTGGGGTTCTTTCCACGTCACACTGGTTCCCCACAACTAGGCAAATCACAAACCATGCACGATGCTCATTTTTCATCCCAAAATGTTCCCCATTTTGTTCATGATGTGGAGATGACAAAGATGTCAGGTGGTCTTCATAGTTTTTCTAGAACAACGCACAGTTTGTTGCTCACAAAACAGTCTTACGTTAAAGTGTATCAAGAGAACCAGTTTTTTAGAGAATCTCGACTATCCACCCAATTTAAAGGAGAACCTCTTACGGAGCTTAACGACAGTCCACCTCGTTTTGGTCAAGGCCAACAAGGAGTAAAGCTTCAACTTTTAGATTCATCAGATCACGAATCACAACAAAATGTTGAAGGTTATAGAGTTTCTGGAGATGTTCAGAAAAATTTGTCATCAACTGATACTGATGCCATGCATATGGAGTCTTTTAAGGATAATCATCTTTCTGGTAATTTTTCTTTTCAGTTGATGCGAATTTTCATAGTTATAGTTGGTATTGGTTCTTTTGTTTTCTTATTTGTCCTCTAGTTGCAAATGTTGCTTCCTTTGTTTTTTTGGTGTTAATCAACTTACATTATCTAATTATTTGTTGCAGGTGTACATTTGTTCCCGACAGATAAGGTACCCTTACTGTGCCTTAAATCCTCTTCACTTGTGCTTTCTGTAGGCCTTACTTAGGCGAAGTACATGCTATCAAATTAACTGTTAGTCCTTTTTAAGGTGTATCTGCACGTGCTTTTTACTCCAAATTTTAAAAAGTTACCGCTATTAAAACACAATATTAATAGATTTATTAGGCGCCATGTATTCGAAAACTTTGTACGACCCATTCCTTCTTTAGCTAAGTTTTTTATTGACCCATCCTAGATCATAAGTTATCGGGTCAAAATGCCACCTCTGCTGATTACCTTACTACTTTGCTAATATTTCAGGACATCATGATTAAGTCAACTGTGGAGAAAGAGAAAGGCAGAAAGCGTAAGATAGAAGTATCTGATATCAACTTAGAGATTTCTTCTCAACCAGATGCATCAAGCTCCGCTGAGAAAGCCGAGCCATGCATGTCAAGAACTCAAACTTTGGACATGAACAAACCACACTACAATCTTGACCAAACCAACTCAAACTCTTATGAATGTTCAAATACTAACCCGTTTTCAGAACCAGGAAGCAGATGGATCAAACGCCTCAAACTTGCTGAAACATCCTCCTCACAAGGTAAACTGAACACATTCTTTACCAGAGGTGTGGAATGTAAACCAAAACCCGAATCAGATAGCCATCATGGTAAAAAGTTAGAAATCCTGATAGGTGAGTCGTCTTCAGTAGAGACAAATCAGGAATGTAAGGAAATATCACTTTCACATTCTTGGATTCAAAGGTGGAGTCATAAACAGAATCAGAAGAATGCCGAGAACGTGGAAACAAATTGCAAAATGGATGATTCTGAATTCGAAAGAGATGAATTTCAGAAAAAGCAGTTCCCAAGTATTTCTGCAATGGCACTAATGGGTAAGGCCATGACCGGGTTACCACAGTGTAAGCTGCAGAGAAAGGAATCTTTTGTCGTTTGGGATACTAAGCGTAATGCTGAAGTGATCACAAGTTCAGTTTTGTTCTAAATTTTCTTGACAAGAATATCCTGTCAGGATTTATCTTGCCAAATATCAAGAATTACCCAGTCTATCTGCACTTCTTAGTTTTGATTTTCATACATTCTATATCTAATCGATAACTTGATTTTGGCTTTAACTAGTTCGGGTGCTTTTATGAACTAACGGTTTCTCTTTTCCCTTAACAAAGTTGTTTGTTAGTGTGCCATCACCGTTTTTTTTATTTTGATACAACACATACTAAAGTTTTTGACTTGGGTTTTATACTACAGTTGTAATGTTATGTAACATGTTGTTGGTCTTAAAGTTTGCTCTTGTTCACTTCTAATCCCATGTTTGCACAATGCACCTACAGTCCTAGATATTGATTCACTTGCCAGAATCACCGAAAGTGAAGGTTATCCATGGTTTGCGTTCATAAACTACAATATCCTAGCGTATTTTCATAAACTACAGACGATGCATCATTTCGTTTGTGATGAACACATGGTTTGCGTCTTTGTTGGTTCACATGAAGCGGTTATACAAGATTTGCATGTCGTGTGGTTAATCTCTAAAAGTCCAAAACGACTCGGCTAGTGACTTTAGAAGTCTTTCTTACCAGAATATATTAAGAAAATTGATAAAAATACAAGTTGATTTTGAAGTTAGTTTCAGGGTAACAGTTTGACTTTGAATAAATACTGACTTAAACTGAAAAAATAATTAACAAAAAATGAAAAAGTTCCGTTGCCGGGACTTGAACCCGGGTCTTTCGGGTGAGAGCCGAATATCCTGACCAACTAGACTACAACGGATCTTGTTAGCTAATGCTCTTTAACAATTATTATACTTTACAAAAAATCTTTTTTAACTTCCTCTATATTTCGTGACGTTTTGCTTAAAATAGGTGGTGTATTTTTTTTTTAAAAAATGCAAATAATTTGAAATTAAGAAGTTGGTTTTTAGAATATAAAAAATCAAATGTCTTTGTATTTTAAAGTAGGTCAGTTTATACTACATGCTTTAGGTGTGACTAAGTGCTTTATGGGATATCTCATGTGTTAGTTAAATTGATTATCTCGTGACATTATGGTATGCTTGAATGTATGCATGAGGAAGAAACATGGTAATTCAACTACAAGTCTAAATACTTATATGATATTAATACATTTTGTAAATAACAAATTATTAAAAATCTTAGAAATACATGAAACAAGTGATAGATATTTGATATTATCTGATTAGCTAAACTTCTAGACGAAGAAAAAATAAACTCTTATAAGTTGATTGCTCTATAATGATTATATAGATCACTGTTACAACTTACATGAACGATTATATAGATCAATGTTATAAAAATATTTTTGAAAATTAAGATAAAAAAAAACCATGAAGTTAAGGGTAACATGGTTCTTAATTTAAAAAAATTACTTAAATTAACCATATAATTACCGAAATCAAAATCATAAAGTACGTTATCTAAATAAATTCATTTATAGAAAACCGAAAAGTAATTAAATAATCTATGAAAATGTAAAAGTAAAAATATTAAGTAATAAATCAATCTCTTTATCATAAGTATTAATTAATACTAAACATAAAAGTAATTGGATGCCTATTATTAGAACAGAAAAATAGAATAAAGAATTACGTTTTTGGCCTGAACGGGTTGGTGGGCAATCCGAACACGACCCGTTTTATTCGGGTGTACATGAACATGACCCGTATTTTTAAGCGTGTTATACTTTCAACCCAAAACTTATTTACTTTTATGCCGTGTTCGGTTCGTGTCGTGACGGGGATTAATGCCTCTAGTTTTAATGTTTTAAGAGGTTTAGTCTCACACTAACATATTTGATCCTTGTAATTTGTATTCTTAACATCATTGGTCCTAAGTCATAACTTTGTCATGTTTTGTTAATCCTCCCCACATCCCACGCATGTAAGGGGCAAAAAAAACATTTTCATTAGTATTTTTTGGCCACGTGTCATAACCTACTCCCAATGCGTGACATGCATGTCGCATCGTTATACTAGACCCACAAGAACATTGAAGGCAAAAACGAATTACCTTCAAGATCACGGTTGGAGGAAGAAATAGATAATTTTGAACCCGAATTCGAACTTCTTGAAGCCATCCTGTTCTTGAAGTCAACGAGCAAAAGCAGAAGATCTATATTGGGTCTGTAAAAGTTGATCTAGAATTGGATCGTGGGTCAAAAGTATGAAGGGAAACTTTTTCTTTGGCCGTTTGTTTTTTTAGCCCCACATTTGCGAAACACGGGAGGGTTAACGGAAACGTGGACGTAGTTATGACCCTTGACCATTGATGTTAAAAATAAAAGTTACAGGGACCAAAACTGTTAGGGCGTCACTGAACATGTTAAATGCATCAAAACACAAGGATTAAAACTACAAATTACTCAAAAAAACAAAGTGGAACATCTTTTTTGCCCCTCATGGGTCGGGCTTGTGGGGAATGTTAACGGAAATATGGATGAAGTTAGAGCTCGGTACCATTTATGTTAAAATTAAAAATCACAGAGACTAGTGATTATAGTCTGTAAAAAAACATTAATAAAAAAATGCAATTTACACGATCTATTAAAGCATTGTAAAGCAGGTGTGGTCGTGTGGAGGCTTGTGACAATCAATTAACTATAACCGAGTAGTTAAAGTCTTTTAATAAAAATGGGGCATTTGCATATATCCTCCTTTAAACCTTATTAATTGCATATTTATCCAACAAAATATTTTTATTGTATATTTCCCCTTAATTAAGAAAAAATATTGCATATTTACCCTTTTTAATTTAATTAAGTAAAAAATAAATTATACATTGACTATTTTACTCTTACTTAATTATCTTATAAAATTAATGCATATTAAATCATAATTGGATATTAAATACCACTATTTAATCATAATTAGTATTTAAAATGGTAGTTTGGTCAATATGATAATTATCATAAAAGATGGGTATATACGTAATATTAAATTTGAGTTGGGTAAATTCATAAATACACTGGTTTGGAGGGGGATATATGTAATATTAAATGTTATGAGCCATTTAAATGATTTTAATCTACATTAAAAGGACATATTTTTGTCGACAAATATAATAGAAAATTATTATAATAAAAAATGATTCATAAAAAATAAAGTGGAAGTCTACTCAAATATGCTATCGTCCAAGCCATCTTCCAAACCCTTGTCTCCTCGTTGGTGAACTTTTATTTATTTATTTATGGAAATATGGATTTTATTAATTGTAACTTTTACTTATTGATCAGTATTAATCGCAATTTTACTATTAGTAATTACTTCATATTAATCTTAACTTTCATTTAATTGGTCATCATTAAGTCTTCTGTTACCCTTGACTAACTTCATTTAAAATTGCTAACGTGACATCCACGTACGTGGAGCTGCCATTTATATACCATACTTTAAAAAGACCTATCAGCTATCACGTAGATGTCACATCATCAATTTTAGACGGAGTTAGTCAATGGTAACGGAATGCTTAGTAGTGACTACTTATGTGAAAGTTGAGATTAATAATGACCAATAGTAAAATAGCATTAATGATAGTCAATATGTAAAAGTTGTGATTAATATATAATTTTCCTATATTTATTACTTTTCTTCGATAGATATATATTATTTTTGTTCATTATTTTGATGTTGAATAAAATAAAATGCCATTCGAATGAAACATGTAGTGGGTTTTTCTCTTCATTTTGAAAAAAAAAATGTATGATTTAATTAAAATGCCTACCAATTCTTTTTTAGCTAGAGTCTATCATCGTTTTGCTTCACTCTTACTTCGGTCAAAAGAGTCTCTTTTTCTTTCTCTCGTCGTTGTCATTATCATTGTCATTCTCATTCTCATTCTCCAACCACCAGTATTTCCGCAAAATAGATGAAACCTAGCTAGTTATTTACGATAAAGCGGATTTTATTGTAGTTGTCATAAACATAATTAATAAAAATAATAGGACCATTTCCTTTTTATGAGAGCTTTGCAATAAACAAAGACGTATGCCTAAGGAGCAACATAGTTGAAAGAGATCGATATCCATGATCAAAGAAATATATTATTTAAAATCGGAACATTGTGAGTGGGAACTGAGCAGTAAATTGTTTCATATGAAATATAAAAAGTTGGAACTTTATAAGGATATATATTATTGAATATTACTTTCTTAGAAATGAGGAAGAGGTGGAGAGCCAAAAGGATGCGAAACATTTTTACACACGTGTCCATGAATGTGAATTTAGGTGTGGGCGATATATAGGAGTAATTAATATATGTGACATTTTAATGGGTGTTTTGCACTTCACACACGTATCATGAGTTGCGTGAACCAACTTTTTGTTTTTTAAGACATGTGCGACGATAAACGTAGTAACTTAGTGTTATTGTGCTAATGACGTGTGAGCTTGATAGTAATGTGATTGGTTACTACTAATGGTCTTGTTGATGATCAGTGTCAGCTTCGTATTGTTGCATGTGTTGTTAGTAGCGAAGCTTGAACGTTTTAGTAGGTATGTCAAAAATCACAAGACACGTGTAATTTTTTTTCCTAGGTTGGCAGCTCAGTACATATACACATTTTTAACCTACAGCTGTCAAAATTAACACCCTAGCAAAAAAGTGTGTAGACGACGACTCATCCCCACCCTCAAAGCGCTATGCCCCTGTCTGTTGTCGTTAGTGAGCTCGGTTATTGTATTGAATAGCCTTTGGATGACACTATTAATAGCTAGTTATGTATAACTTTCTAGAGCTAATTAAGTTAGCTAAACAAACATGCTTCGTTGTTACACTCTTTAATGATTGTATCTAAAGTCTACACCAATACTGTTACAAGAAGACATTGCTTATGGTAGTATATCGGGATTTTTCGATTAAAAAACAAATTTCATAGGCCTATTAAAGTTTTTATAATAAAGTAAGTAAACGTGACTATATAAGTAGTTTATCAAGTAAATATTTTTAAGTTTCTTATTTAGTTTATTATTATTTTATTCGTAAAATGGAATATTTCATAAAGTGACTTTAGGAAGCAGAGTCAAAAGTTTGTAGAAAATAATAAACAGTTGCGTGGCTTAGTTTATATAGATTTATCTTCAACATTATCTTAGTTTCCCCTTTTTGACTTACAAATTTTGAATATTTATGCCAAAAATTAGTTGTTTTTGTCTGTTATTAACTAATTTTTTTTCTTCTGTTGACTGAATAAGTCTTGTAGGATTGATTTTTTCTGTGAAATTTAGGTTGCTATTTAAGTACTAGATGTAAAAGTTTAGCGGTTTATACCTCAATCAAACCAAGTTACTATACACGACAACTTGATAAATATAGTTATTAGAACAGTAAAAATATCAACATGATATGACTAAGTTTTCATACAAGACTTTCAGCGGTTTATGGTAACCTTTGATGACTTAAAATACACATCAATTTGCAAAGTCAAATACGAAACAACTTGATTTAAAATGGAGCCTATATTCATAAAAAAAAATAGTTAAAACTATTTGTATTTACTAAATAATTTATTGAATATTTTAGTTTAATTAATTTAATATTAATTTTATATATGGCTGAAATACCTTTATAAAAAAAAGACCTCCAAAATCATGTCTAAAATCATGTCACAAAAGTGAATAAAAAGATATAACTAGAGTGAATAAAAAGATATAACTAAAACACTAAAAGAACTCCTACAGCTGTTTAATTAACTAAAATTTAACTATTAATTAGGGATTTTTTAAATTTTTTAATACTAGTCTTTAATTTTGACATTTAACATATCATGTAAAAATTACGTGGAGGTGAGGTGGTGATGGCGGCGAGGTGTTGTGGATGGGGGAGAGGAAATAGTAATTGTACGTGGAGGTGAGGTGGTGGTAGCGTTTGAAGATGGTGGTGAGTGAAAGTGCGTGGTGGTGGAGTTTTTTTAAACGAGTTAATTCACAGTCAACTAACTGAATTTTACTTAACGGTGTTAGTGTCGAGGACTAATTTAGTATCGGGTTTTGGCTTGTAGGGACTATTTATATAAAAATTCTTAAAATTATACTTTTTAACAAAAACAGACAAATCGCATAGATTATTTTGATAATTAACTCAAATAATATAGACGAACCAAATGGTAAAAGATAGTTTAGACTTTAGAGTGATGGCATTTGAAAAAAAATGCCTTAAATTTTATTTCCCTTAAGGCTTATAAAATAGTTGAACCCTCGCAGAAAGTGCGAGTAACATTTCTAGTTTTTGTTATAGTTAAAAATAAATACAATTTGTTGGGTGTAGTAGATGATCGTGGCCCGACGGCTAAAAGTTATTATTATTTCTTTAACTTGTGTGATTATCTTCTTTGGTGCTTCAGAAATCTTTTTCGGTTTGGAACATCTTTAATATTATCTATTAAATTATGAGTCTTGAATTCTTGATATATTTTGTGTTAAATCTTCCCATTTATTCACTATTTTAACGATAAACTAACAGTTAGTAGGTTAGTATTTAAACGTCACTGTCTAGATTTAAACTCGAAATCTCTAAGATAAACAAAGTCTCTCACCTTCATGGTTCCATGTTAACCCCTAAACCAAAAGATACTTGGCTTCCATTTTTTAAATACCTCTTCTAGCTATTTGTACATGACGTAATTAACTTAGATCTTAAATTTTAGCATAGTGATTTTTGTGATTGTGTTTTACACATTTAGCGTCAAAATTAAGTATGGTGTTTGTGAACGTAGGAATCGGTAGCCCCTTCATAACATGTTTGAGTCAACATGGGCAAAGCTTCTAAGCGTGGGCAACACAAGGGCCACGACCTTTCTATTTTTTCATTAGAAGTGTAACTTTTAGGTCTGATATCTTAAAAATGGTCCAATTGCATATAAGTTAGTATGTTTACGTATTACATCGACCCCTATTTTAAATTATAAGATTTCCACCCCCCTTATTCGTCTTCAAGCTTTAACACTGAGAGTCGAGGTCTTTTAATGTGTCGATTTAAAAAACTGACCTTGAGATTTCCAGATGAATCGTTTAGTTTTGTTTCATATATTGGATATTAGATGTAGCAATGGGTCAGGCGATATTTTTTTTATCAATTTGTTTTGCTTATAGTTCTTCATCTTGGGGAGTTACACACGTCTTTTAGATATTAGACGATATAAGGGGAGATGGTTATGACTTATGAGCACATAATAAAGTAATGCATACGAGTTTCACACCTAAAAAGTAGAACAAAAATAGTTGGAGTATAGTTGGAACAAAAATATTCCGAGTTTTGTAGATTTACTCCATGTGTTTAAAAGCTTTGATTTAGGTGTTTTTACATGGCTTTAATACTGGATTTACAAATATAGAGCAAAAGTTAATATAGTTGATGGGCTATTGGTAATTAAACTCTTTTGTTGGTTTACTTGTGTTTTAAACACATGGAGTTTAAATGATGCAATAAATAGGTTGTATAGAAATTTCAAATTTGTCTTAAGAATTAACAAGCAAAAGACGTATAGAAGAAAAATCTCGAATGTCACGTTCAAGTTTAAGGATGTAGGTTATGTTGCAATTTCTTAGTTAGCAAGGAAGGACAGTGACTGGGCATGGTCCACTTGTGTGTCTACATATACATATGAACTCCATCTTGCCACGTAAGTAAATCATCTTTGTAAATTGTAACATCTTTTTTTTTCTTTCTAAATTGCTTGCATTTAAATCTTTTCCTTTTCCCATATAAACGTTTATATTTATGAATTTTGTTTTTTGATAGCTTCATATAAAGATATAACCTTTAATTGATTATTCTTATATCTTAAGCGTTAAAAACAATAATATTTAATTAAAAAATTTACCACATATGTATTTATATAGTTTTATTATTTAACAGCAAACGCACACGTTTTTTTAATCTATTTCTTAAACAAATTTATCGTTTATTTTATAAGATTTGAACCGCACTAATTTAATATGAATAAAATCTGAAGCTAAGAGGTCAAAAGATTAACATGATATACAATTATAAATTATAATTTTATGCAAATAATACATCTATTTATGAAATTTTAATGATTTTTATAAATAGATAATACCCTTCAAAAGACATTTTTTGAGACTTTGAATGATTAAAGCATTTTATCCGAATTGTTTAGACATGTGTCTTTGAATACTTAAAAAATAGACTACCTCTAATAATTCAGGACTTTTACACATTCAGCACTTAATTTTTCGAACTTTTAACTAGTTTAACAGTTAGTCATTCAAAATGATCAAACAACCTCTTTAAAGTGGTGCGAACATCGGTTTTAAAAAACTATCCTCATCTTCTGCCGGTGTGAATGCTATAAGAATAAGAACGGGGTAAGTATTATGATGCTTAAAATGGTAAAAATATTTGAAAAGTTAGATATTTTTTTTAGCGATAAGTTCAATCCATTAAGCAAACAAACACATTATTGAAAAGCAAAAGTAGAAGAGAAAACAAACAACAATGATTAAAAAATTTAAAACCCTTTTAACACCTATAAAAACACACACCCCATCTTCAAACCATCTCCATTACAAACCCATAAAAACGAAAACCAGCAAGCAACCTTCAATGGCCATCACTCTCCTTTTCGCCCTAATGATTGCTCTACCCAACCCTAACCCTTTCATCTGTTAAAATCTCCATCAATTCAACATCTAAATCCATCACTCAACATTTCGATTCAAAAATTAATAGGAAATGAAATCAATCGACATCAAAATGGAGAAATCAAACGCGATTTTGAAATACTGGATGTTACAGAAACTCATGAACCTGTTACGATTTATCGAAATATTCGTCTTCTTCGTCGCGATTTCAAAGTTTTCAATTCAATTACCGTCGGCCGTTCACGTTTCAGCTGGTTATTTCAAAGGAATTAGTATCACGATATTTAGCCCTAAGTTCGTGTTCGTGATAAGTAACCTAATAATTCTAACTCTGTTGATCAAATCTCGAGTAGATGAAAACGGTGATTGCATCAGAAACACTGATATGTGTTACGATTACGTTAAAAGCTACGATGTGAGCGTGATGAATTGTGCTAGTTCTTATGCTAATGTGATTGTTGCTAGTAACAAACGGAAGATGTGCAGAAGCAAATCGGAGAATCGGATAAAAGTACAATGCGGAGATAGGGAAACTCACCGGGAATTGAGGCGGTCGGTGACGGAGTTAAGCAGGTTGAAGAAGCTTGGTGATGCGGCGGAGGTGGATGTCGGAGATAAATTGAGTGGTGAAGATTTCAGGCGGACGGTGGAAGCTTTTATCGCAAGGCAGCAGAAGTTGTTGAGAGATGAAGAGTTCTCTCCTATGGTGTATATAGACTCGTAGACTCATGTATTTGTTTCGGTTTTGATTTCGGTTTTGTAAAAAAGAAGTTAAAAATAAAAATATCGGTACATGGAGGAGGAAATTATTAGTCGATATATTATGATTGGTATTATATTAGAAATAGATGTACTTATATTTGGTAGTTATCTTTTCCCTTAATATTTGGTGTATGTTTAACCCTATTTAAAGGGTATTATGTTGAATGAGAAAATCAATCAAATTCCAATACCATAAACACTTTTATGGTATCAGAGTCATAGGTACATAAAAATTTCGGTTTCGATCAAAGATATGGGCAGAATCCAGTGATAACCATAGCACCACCAAGTCATCGCTTCATCCGGCGTATACCATCACAAATATCAACAGCAAGGTACGAACTCTAGATGGCAACAAAGTTACGTATTCGTCCTGGTTAAAGTTGTTTGAAATCCAGGCCACTGCGTTCCGTGTCCTTGATCACATCGACGGAACAACAACAGCCCCCAAACCAACCGATGATAACTATGTTGAATGGAGACAAATCGATGCGTTGGTTCCCTGACCCGACATCTCCCACAGCCCAAATGCCACCTAGCCCATCACCTCCTGCCCCATCATCCACCACGCCATCACCGAGCCCACAACCTAGCCCATCACCTCCTGGCCCATCATCCACCACACCATCACCAAGCCCACAACCTAGCCATCACCTCCTGGCCCATCATCCACCACACCATCACCGAGCCCACCACCACCCTCCACATCTGTTCCTACCCCACTGTCCAACAACGCCCCTCCTCAACACATCCCTACTTCACACCCCATGACCACACGTTCCCAAGCCGGTATCTCTAAACCCATTACCCGTCTCAATCTTCATACCTCCACCCTCTCTCCATTACCCACCAATTACCAAAAAGCCCGGTCGGATCCAAATTGGTTTAATGCTATGACTAGTGAATTTAGAGCTTTACAGGTAAATGACACGTGGGAATTAGTACCTAGACCACCTAACCACCTTATCATTCGTTGTATGTGGTTATTCAAACATAAATTCAGGTCTGACGGTTCGCTTGAACGGTACAAGGCTCGGTTAGTTGTGAACGGTAAGTCTCAAACCGTGGGCATCGATTGTGAAGACACTTTTAGTCCGGTTGTTAAACCGGCTACCATTCGTACAGTGTTGAGTCTTGCAGTTTCTCAGGCCTGGCCCATCCACCAGTTAGACGTTAAGAATGCATTTCTACATGGTGATCTTAAGGAAACAGTATTTATGCATCAGCCACCTGGTTTTACGGATCCTCAGCATCCGACTCATGTTTGTCGTCTTAAGAAATCACTTTATGGGCTGAAACAGGCTCCACGAGCATGGTACATGAGGTTCGCAAATTATATTTCTTCTCATGGGTTTCGTCGCAGCATGTCCGACAACTCACTGTTTATTTATAATCATGGTCGGGAACGAGCATACTTGCTTCTTTATGTGGACGACATAGTACTTACTGCTTCAAATCAGCGCTTGTTAACATCAATCATTGCCACTCTTTCTAGAGAGTTTGCTATGACCGATCTGGGCCAGTTACATCATTTTTTAGGGGTTACTGCCGCTAGAAGTTCCGACGGTTTGTTTTTGTCTCAGTCTTCATACACGAAAGACATATTACATCGTGCTAACATGACAGGTTGCAAACCATGTGCTACACCAGTGGATACGTCCACCAAACTCAGTGCCACAGATGGGACACTTTTACCTGATGGCACTTTGTACCGTGCGTTAGCTGGCGCACTGCAGTACCTCACGTTTACTAGGCCAGACATTACCTATGCAGTTCAACAGGTTTGCTTGTTCATGCATGCCCCACGTGATTCTCATTTTGGCTTTATGAAACGTATTCTACGTTATTTGAGTGGTACCATTGACCACGGGCTTTGGTTGGTTCCTTCTTCGACATCGTCCCTCACGGCTTACTCGGATGCCGACTGGGGCGGGTGTCCTGATTCGCGACGTTCTACCTCAGGTTATTCTGTTTTTTTGGGGGATAACTTGGTATCTTGGTCATCCAAAAGACAGCCCACTATATCCCGGTCTAGTGCCGAGGCTGAATATCGAGGGGTTGCCAATGCCGTTGCTGAAACAACTTGGTTGCGCAATTTATTACTTGAGTTGCATGTCCCATTACGAAAGGCCACTATCGTGTATTGTGACAACGTCTCTGCTGTCTATTTGTCTCACAATCCGGTACAACATCAGTGTACTAAACATGTTGAGCTTGATATACACTTCGTTCGTGAAAAAGTACAGATGGGTCATATTCGAGTTTTGCATGTTCCGTCATCTGCGCAGTATGCTGACATTTTCACCAAAGGCCTTCCCAAACCTTTGTTTCAAGAATTTCGAGATAGTTTACGCGTTCGTTCAACTCCCGCTGCAACTACGGGGGAGTATTAGTCGATATATTATGATTGGTATTATATTAGAGATAGATGTACTTATATTTGGTAGTTATCTTTTCCCTTAATATTTGGTGTATGTTTAACCCTATTTAAAGGGTATTATGTTGAATGAGAAAATCAATCAAATTCCAATACCATAAACACTTTTAGAAATGTGTCTGCCGGTAAAAGTTGTGTTTTTATAGAAAGATGTTTCTAGATGTTTTTTTTTTCCGCAAACTATTCTTATTCTTACACTACTTCAATTACATTAAATATTGGAGTATTAGGGGGAGGAGTCGTTGATAAGGTTCCCATAAGCTCCTTTCTTGTCACTTCCTTGTTTCAGCAGGAGTGGACCTTGTCACCTCCCACAAGCTCCTCTACCTCGCCCCACACAACCATTAACTCCACAAGCTCCTCGGCGAGCTTCAAACCTCGTCCACAAGCTTCGAAACTCCCTCCTCGTCCACAAGCTCCCTCACCACTCCCTACTCCCTTATGTAAGAATACAACTCATAATCTTTTTATTTAAAAAATTAATGTCTTTATTAAGTGGGTTAGTCCTACATTAACATGTTTTTAGACACGTTGATTGTTGAATATGTATCATGTAAACTTATGAAAGTTGACTTAAAAATTTGTAAAATACTTTACCAAAAGTTGAAAAAACACAAATTTTTATTAGAACGGAAAGTTATAACAATAGATTGTGGGTTGGTTTATAAAAGTGGAAAAAGTGCTTTTTGGTGAAGGTTGATTTTGGGAAAGCTTATGATGATTAGTCGGTATTATTGGAAGTGAATTGTGAGTTTAAGTAATAGGCAATGTTTTGAAGTCTGGATCGGTTGAACCTGTTTGATCGGGATTCGGGGTGCACCGAGCCGATCCGTATATGTTCGTTTTTACTACAAATGATCGGCTGGTTTAAACCTGTCAACTGGTTGAACCGGATTTCGACTGGTTGAACTGGTTAGTTCTGATCGGAAATTAATTTTTTTTTAATCTGGACCATATTTATTTAAACTCGTGGTATCTTTATTAAATTTGGATTAAGTTTGATTACGGTTTAAGCATTAAACTTTGGATCTTTGTTTAATATAATTAATATTGTGTTTGTGTTGAAGTTTTTTAACTTAAAAAAGTTGTGTGTGAGCGTCTAATTTGTATTTTAAGTTATATTAATACTTTGAAAAAAACATATATATATATATATATATTTTATTTATATGCTTTAAAACCAATCCAATCGAGTCGACCAGTCCGACCAATGAACCAATAAGACAATCGATTCAATATCCGATTCTGAAAACATTGGTAATAGGTTTTCATGATTATATTATCTTGAGATGAAAAAAAGTTACAACTGGAAGATAAAGATGGAAGATTGTCGGATGAGATTAGAGGTGGTGTTTAATGGTAAGGCCATGTGGTGTATAATAACATCTCAGGGCGTTAGGATGTCATATTAACTGTTAGCAGGCGTAACAGTGCATTGCCCGGGAGTTAAAAGGGCGATAATAGTGGGCTGGTGGGGCACTTCGTGCTAAACTTATCGCCCTTTTAACTCCATACTAGATTAGTACCCGTGTACTACACGGATTTTAGTTTTAGGTTTTAACTCAATTTACATATCATATTTATTTTTAACATATCTCTTATTAAAGCGATTTGGATATCTACAAATATATTCATATAAAAAATCATATGTTACAATAAAGAATATGATTTATAATAGTTGGTAAATTTTTATTGGAACATATCAGGTTAGGAGATAATTCATGATAATTGTTAATTTTTTTTATTTGAACATATCGAGTTATGAGATAATTAATGATAATTGGTAAAACTTTAATTTGAACATATCGAGTTATGATAAATCATAATAATTGATAAGTTTTTTATTTGAACATATCAGGTTAGGAGATAATTCATGATACTTGGTACATATCGGGTTAAGATATAGATCATGATAATTGGTAAATTTTGTATTTGAACATATTGGGTTAGGAGATAATTGATGATAATTTGTGAATTTTTAATTTAAACATATCGGGTTATTTCGAATATGGAGCATACCATGACCCGTCTAAAAATTCTCCATCAAATTAATTTAGAACATGACACCTAAGCAAAATCCTATGTGGAGTAGCTCAAATGATGACATGTGGATGTGTTACTCAATTATTAGAATAGGTAGATTTTGTTACACCATATTTTGTTATAATGTCATTTTGTTATAGATTTTTTTTTTTTTTTTTTTTAAAGTTGTGGGTTTTTTTTGAATTTGTTGAAGAAGAAGATAATGGATAAAAGATAGGTAGAGATGAGTGGATGAGATTTTTTTTATCAAAATTTGTTTTCGTCCCACTTAAATTAAAGAAGTGCTTGCATTGAGTTTTTTATTATACATAAATTCATGAATTTTTTATTTTATTTTATTTTTTAACAGCACATAAATTCATGTCTAAATCACATTTCTTTTATCTTCGATCTTTATTTAAAAACTATGTTATAACCGGTGTATCACATGGGTGATAATATATAAAAATTTATATAAAAAAGTGACCATATGATTATGATAATCTTAACTCATTAAACATGGAAAGTAGTGATATGCATGAAGTAAAAATTATCAGGTTTTATACAATTAGTATTCATATTTTGGAAGAAAAAAACAACCACTTAACAGACCCAAACCAAGTTAGTGTATCACAGTTTCAAATCCCAAAAACCACAAAACACATGAGCATTTGTTTTCGAGATTTAACTTCAAAAGTTTCTAATGTGTAGAACAGTTATGTCGAAAATGTAATGCATTTTATCGTTTATGAAGCCAGGGCAGCATGATTCTAGCTATCATGTCAAATGTTGAAAGATTTCGCATTGTAGCCTATATATTAATAAGATCACACGAAATATATAAATGGTGTTAGAATAAAACTACTCAGTGTGGTCAAGATCCATTTTAATAAACATTCACAAGAATAAACAATATAACATGTGAATTATATTAATCAGGAATGATAAATGGAAGAATATATTTTGTATAAGCCACTGAGATCAAAGGATTGAAACAACTTGGTAACAATTCCGAAATCTAGCTAATGGAACACAATAATATTTAACAGTCAATATAACTAACGAAATAAATTGAAATCAAAGAATGGTGTCTTTCACATGCTTCTCTTTTCGGTAAAACATATCATCAAACACCTATGTGCACAAAAAACTAATAGAAAAAGCTCTAGTTACAGAAAACATATTCTATCAAACCATAACATGAAATAAAAAACACATGACAAGAAATAATCATGTTTAAACCATCAAACATTAAATCCTACAAAGTACAAACTAAACCCCATTTTTTGTGTCTAACTAAACTTGAAAGCAGTTGACTGAGAGTGTTGCTAGCCAAGTGTTTCCAATGACAACATTAAAAAATTGAAAGCAAGCAATACATGTGTTGGAAACAACATGTTCACGACTTTTGTCTCAAATCAGAGAAACCTCAAAAAAGGGAGCTATTCACTTAGATCATGTGACAAACTAAAAAACCAATGCGAGTTTTCCTTGGCGTACACCCTAATTTGGAATTTCATATGAAGATGGAGATATACTTTTCGCATGACCATGGATCAAAACAATTAAAAAGGGGGTTCTCAGGCGGTGGAAGTGTGAAGGGGTATGTTTGAATGAGATATCGATAACGTTAACGTGTAAGACTTTAGAGAAAGCGGGAGAAGACATGGTAGAGCAGCGGCGATGAACAGAGAGACAAATAGAAAAGAAACATAGAAAAACGGGTAATTTTTTACCCTTAAAGATCCATGAGTTTTGTGAGCAGAAGGAATATGACGCTACCCCATAGGAAAACTTTTATGCAGATGAGTTAAAAGGATGTCATAATTAGTTACTCAATTATTAAAATAGGTAAATTAAATTTTTTAGAAAAAAAAATGTTTGCATCACCAAAACACCAAGAACAATCAAAATAAAAACACAAAGTGCTATTGTTCGAAATTACACCATTTAGAAAAAAAAACATATATATAAGTCAAACTTTTGTAATCATGCATTGATGTTTTGAAAATAGTTATGTAAAACGCAAAGCAAACAGTTTTTAAACGTTTACAATTAGCAAATTTAGCAGTGTGCCTACTAATAAGTTCATCTTACTTACATGTTAGCAATCGTAAAACAATTTGACGGAAGCTTAACACTGGAATATCCAAATTGAGATTGGCTGCAACGAAAACATTTGAAGGGTGGGCTCATTTTTTAGAACTTACAATAGAGTTCTAGAAGTGACTTTTAAAACCAATACCTAAAATAACAAAACCCATTAACTATATCACAACAGTCAATACCACACAAAGGTCTTTACTTTTTCTATTAATGATAGATAGCAATGCCGGAAAACTATAGCACAAGATACAAGCTTGTACCATCCTGTTTTAATGATGTTTTTAAGTTCAGCTTAGAATAACATGCTGTTAATTGTTAAACACAAGTCTTGCCAACAAGCATAACAAGGTATTTGCTGCTGAAGCCAAGTCATAAAAGAAAAATACCAAAACACCTTAGAACCCTGTAAACCGTACAAGGCAATTAGAGAATTCTCGGTTGCAATGTAGATAATAAGTTTAGCATATCAACGCCGTTATGTAAAAACTCGACGTTGAGTGACCTCACATAATTGTGCCTGCAAGTAAAACACTGTCAGACAGTTGACCTAGGGGAAAAACAAAACAGATCAAGTGCATCAAAATTTCTAAAAGTCATCCAAAAAGTACTTAATAGCAGGGTATTGGTGGACTGCTATGAGTAAAAAATCTAAAGATTAACGCATAAAATCTAATAAATCGTTTCATTAAAAAAATCTGTGTATCATTGTAACAGGTAATAACCTATTATAAAACTAAGTAAACAAAGAGAAGTGCTTGGGGGTCAACCTAACACAACCCGACACATTTAGCAAGTACTCATTTTGACTCGTTACACAACCCGCACAACATTCCCATTTTCCTACCTCTAGTAAAGTGATATGTTCAAATAGGATGATAACAATACATATACGAGATGTGAATAAGAGCAAACTGTCTTTACCAAAATTGGAAGATAGAAGGTAGCTCTATACTGCCATTTTCATGACTATTTTCTGGTGAGGATTGTAGCCCATGAGTTCAAAATCTTCAGCCACAAACGCATCTATATCCTTCTTCTCATGATTGATCTTCAAAGTCTGCAGTCCAACATTAAAAGATAAAAAAGCAAATTAAATATGGTAGCCATAACCCGTCTGCTCTCCTAAACTTACTCAACGAACATTAAGGCATAAAAAATAAATTAAACAGAACTAGAACGAACAAGGTTCATGAATCAAGTGGTTGAAATGGGTCATTTCTAGTGCCTGCTTAAACAGTCAAGCCATGTTGTGTTGGCCATTTAAGACACACCCAAATCGACCACACTCGTATGTTTATAAACCTAAATCGATCCATTCATATGTAAATGGGTAAAAATGGCGACTGCTACGAGAAAAAAAGCAGCAAGTAACATAACATAACTAAGCTACACTTTATGCTTACAGGAAAAGGTTTAGGTAGTTTCTGAAGCTGGTCCTGCAGAGGTCTGACATGAGTGCTATAGACATGAGCATCACCAAGAACATGGACAAAATCCCCAGGAACGAGATCTGTACATGCAGAAATGGTAAGATAAAACTAACATTTTTAACTAGCAAAATGTATAACAGGTAAATGACTACATGAAATCACAGCATTCAGCTGGTATTTTAAATAAAATCGAAACTAATGTTGTGTATGATATTTTAATTTCTTTTTATAATCAATAGTTGCATGTCCAGAACACTAAACTAGTAATGAATTTAAAATATGCATACCACAAACATGAGCGATCATGCATGTCAGTAAGGCATATGAAGCTATGTTAAATGGAACACCCAGACCCATATCTGCTGATCGCTGATACATTTGACAAGATAACTCCCCTTGATTAACATAAAACTGCAAAGAAGAACAGCAATTAGTTATGTCTCTTGATAAAGAACCATCAACAAATGATTAGTATGCAGACCTGTGCAAACATATGACAAGGTGGAAGAGCCATCTGCTTCAGATCAGAAGGGTTCCATGCTGAAAGAATTATCCGACGGTCATCTGGATTATTTTTTATCTTCTCAATAACATCCAACAACTGGTCAAATCCTTGGCCAGTGTAGTCGGCATGCATGTCAGTATACCTATAGATAAAAATGTTATATAAGTGTTTATTACTTCTATAAGAAAAATATGTGCATTATTAACTTAATGTTCCAACCTGGCACCAAAGTGCCTCCACTGAAACCCATATACTGGTCCCAGGTCGCCTTCTTCTCTATCCACCAACCCAATACTGAAGTGCACAAAATATATAATAAAAACAAATAAGAAATAAAACACTAGATAAAAAGTCAAACACAATTGTGACTAAAGCAAGGGTGTGGGCCTGCCTGTCCAGGTAGTTTCTGGATGCATTATCATTCCATATATGAATGCCCTTATCTTGTAAGACCTGATAGACATAATTAAAAACTTAAAGTAAAAATAAAACCTACAGTTGTAGATGCAAAGAAAACCTATATCTATGCATAACATATTAGGTTTCACATTTTAATTATCTCGAGTCACAAGTGAAGGAAAGTCCAATTTGGTTTGTATACTAAATACACAACGGATGTTTTCTGGAACTCTAAGCCGATATAAATTGACTTGTATAAAGTTAATTTAATCACAGACAGAAAAAATGCTCCCACAAGTCAAACGGAGACCAAAAAACTACCATTACGAAATCTTAAAACATCCATATGAAAATGAAATAGCAAAACTCAAACTTCACTTCAGTCATAGATGCAGAAACTACTTTCATACTTACAAAATGATGTGAACAGCAGATAAACAAAAACATCAATTCATCAAATGTATATTTTCAATTCTAAAAATAACACTACACTATTTATGCGGCTATAAAAGCAGTTACCTAGTAACTGATACTGAAATTGACCCAACAATATTTATTGGAAAACAAATTACCTTGGCACTTGTTGATCCACTGATGAACCACAAAAGTTCTTCCACAACTCCACGCCAAAACACTTTCTGTTGAAAATAAAAACAAATAGTCAGAGAATAAAGCAGAATAAAGTTACATGTAATTGGTTTCTTGTGTCAAGCCATTGGTCATACATATCCCCAAGACAAGCTTGCAATCTGAATTGTTTGATTCATTAGTAGAAATATGATTAGAGAAATGTGCATGCCTTGGTGGTAAGCAGAGGAAACGACTTTCTTAGATTGAACCGCATCTGTTCCAAGTAACAATAACAATTATATGTATCACATAAAGAACTTGGATCATCCTGCTCATAAGTATATGTTCATTGAGCCTTTTACACAAAATGATCTTGAAAATACCTGACAACCAAATTTTGACAAAGTACCAGTCCCGGTACGGTCACCCTTTAAAGCACCATTAGAAATGATGTCTTCGACCAGCCTCAGGTAAAGGTACTCCTCATGACTCTCAAATATCTTTTTGGGCAGGAAAGAGAACAACTTTGTATCAAACTGAGTTGGGTCTGAGCTACCATCAGACAACAAGCCATTAGTCTTAACAGATTCTTCAACTGCGGAGTTCCTCACACGAACATATGTGGTATAACAATGGCGAATTCCATTCTCAACTTTCGGGAATGATGAATACCATGGCTGAAATTGTGAAGCATCAATAGCAGGGATGAAAGTGTCACAGTCAATGTCTGTTTCAATTTCAGTAATGTGTATAGCATCACATCCAGGACCATTGAGCGATTCCCTGTAATAAAGCAACTAGTTAACTACAGGCATCAAGAAACCTCAACATAAGCATATAACATTGTGTGTACAGACCTTAGGATCTCGCCACCACCTATAACAAACACCCTTTCAATAGATAAACAATAAGGAGATGATGCTAATAGTTCCAAAGCAGAAACCATGCTCCCACAAATTAAAACATTCTCTGCAGTAGCAATGTCGAAACTTCCTGAGCGAGTTAAAACAACACTGAGACGCCCAGTTAGCGGCCGATGCTCTAGAGGTATGCTTTCCCATGTTTTTCTTCCCATTATGATAGCATTTTTCTTTGCTGGATCTGTTGTAGTCATGGTGACATCCTTAAAAAACTTGAGGTCAGAAGGCAACTTCCACGGCAATTTCCCATCTTTACCAATACCCATAGCACGTGTGGCAGCAACAACAACTTGATAAGTCCTCTGAGGATCAGGAGGTATGCTGACAGTGCCATTGCATGAGCCCAAAATATTTTCACCAGCCATAAGTAGATTATGAGCCTACAAAAGACTTAGCAACAATCAGTGACAAGTTCTACACTGAATTCAAATAATTACTAAAGATTCTCAAATAAACATAATTAAGGTGAACTTCTTGATTAGTAATACGGAAACACTTAGCAGAACCGCAAGGTACCATCTCTGTCTTATGAATCATTACTATCCACCTTACCATGAAACAACCAGCGCAAAAACATGTATCAAAATATACTTGCATATGAATGATGAATCACTCCATCTAATTTTTTTGAAGTTCAGTAGATAAAATGTCGATCAATGAACAAAATTAATCCTCACTGGCACCATATAGTTACTTTTACAGAAAAATGTGAGTAGGTACTGATTTCCAACTTGAAAAATTCCCAGATAACCCAATAAGAAAAATAGTTTAGAATATTAAGAGGAATCGTATGCTACACAGCTTAAAAGGATAAAATGTCAACAAAAACCAAACCAGTTGAACTTATAAAAAAACAGCTAATCAAAACCCTAAATACAACACAAGTGAGAAAAACAATAAAATATACCTAACTACCATATTAAAATATAGACAACAAACACATCATCATCCAAATCAATCTATACTTCAAAATTACACGCAATAACTACTCAATCAAGTTCCAAATTAAAATAATCTTAAACCTTATCAACAACATTATAATAATCAACACATAAAAGTTACATCGAATCTCCACTGTTTTTCTAAAAACAACTAAAAACAGTCTAGCACATATCATAACTGATAAATCCTCTACATAGCAAACAAAAAAACAGCATTATGTTGCGATTGTAAGCAAAACGAAAGGATGATGCGATTAACGAGAGTTGAAATGAAGAAATTGAAGGAAGTAGATGAAGAAGGTTACCGATCGAAGAAGGAAGCGTGAAATGTACGAAATGGTGTTGAAATTGTGGCGAGAAGTGTGTGAGTGAGTTTGTTTGTTTGAGTAATTGATGAAGACGAAATAGGAAATAGAAAAAAAAAAAAAGGAAAAGTGTGAAAACAAGGAGCGGAAAAGAGGTATTTATTTATAAAGCAGAGAGGGAAAGAGGGGGAATTGGGCGGAAAAAACACTGAATTAACATACTAACTTTACTAAATACTCCTTCAAGTATTCTTCAATGTACACTTTCAGTCCTTGGAGTTTATTGTGTTTGGTTTCATGATAGACGTGTCACTCGTGTCTGGTTAGCGGGTTATTGAGTCACGGTCACGTGTTGACAGGCAGGTTGACGAGTTGACTTGTGCAACTTTAATATGACATTTCCGTGACAAAAATTTCAGCCTTAGACCCTAGCTAACTCTGATAACATAAAATTGTGTTATCCTAAATATAACTCGTTTAGTCATTTATCAAAATAAACTAAATAACTTGATAAGTTTATAGGTTGTAAGCGGGTTTTTGTGTAAGTCGATTAAGGTTAATGTTTTTAGTATGTGAGTTTGAGTTTGAGTTTGAGTTTGACAGCTACGTATCATATTTTTAGCTCAAAAATATGATTACAACTAACCATATAATTATTATAAAATATATAGCTTTAAAATATAAAAGTACAAAAATTAAGTAACAATTGAATTTATTTAATGTGAGTATTAAAAAAACGCAAAAGTAGTTTTATACTTACTTCTTAACAGGAAAAATATATAAAATAAAAAAATTGAAACCTAAATATGTTGACAGGTCAACTTGTTTTTAAAACAGTTCAACCCGAAAATGACTCATTTTTATATAGGTCAACCTGAAAACAACTCGTTTTTATACGGGTCAACCCAAACATGACCCATATCTTTATTTTGTTATCGTTGTCAACATAAAACCTAGTTACTATCGTGTCGTGTCATGAATTGTTACATTATTTGGGTATGATATTAGTTTTAAAAATATAAACGTAAACTCGACCCTCAAGCAAACACTCAAAATGAGGTATTTATATAAATGTAATTTTTTTTTTTTTTTTTTCTTACCACACTCACTAATTACTTATATTAGATTAAAAGAAACGACAATTTACAATATAGTGGCTGGTAAACGGGCAACAAGTTGCGCCGCAACCCCCTTTTGAATAGCAAAGCCAATCCTACTAAAAATAAATGTAATTTTTGCATATAGAAAACTCTAAAATATACTTACTTTTCAATTCAAAACTAAAAAATATAAATACTCACACTTTCACAAATTATACTAGTAACTCAGTATGAACATGTATAAAAGAAAACAATGACAAATACTCTGTGAGCATCTGGATACCATGATAAAGATTACATACATCTGTGACATGTCTCCATATTCCTCCCGATCTCTTCCACATCTCTTATTGCATGTCGTTTTCATTTTACGAAGAAACAAGTAGCAAGTTTGGATAGCTAGTGTTTTCACTTTTATGCCCCTGTCAAACTAGGGTCTTCAAACCCTAGCTTCACTTGGATGTACTACAAATACACACTGGCCCGAAAACATTCATACTCGTACTGATATTCATTTTAAAATATCTCTTCCCTTTCAATTAAAAAAAAAATGTTAAAAGCCTGATTATTAAAGTTTATATCAAAGCACTCACTAACATGTTGCATGTTTATTTCAATAATATCGAGTTGTCTTTATAAATCTTAAAGGCGGTGAAAAATGTGTTTGAACCGAACCATCACATGAATCGAAATTGGTATAATAGAAGCTAGAAACCATGTGTTGGTAATCGGTTTATAATCATCTGTATTATACCCAGTTCAGAATCTATTAAACCTAAATCAAATATGCCAAAGACGGACCAAAACTACTAAAAACAGTTGAAAACATGCCAATAAACCAGTAAAAATCTAGTTCACAAACCAAACCCGATCTAGCCTCACCTTAACTTGGCTTTGAATACACGTTAACCGATATAAATCGGTTAAAAAACCCGACTTGTGCACAATAATCAAAACATCTAACCCTAGCAAGTCCAAACCAGTAAAAATCTAGCTCACAAACCAAAGTCTACCCGATCCATTCTTGCCTTAACTTTACTTTGAATGCTCGTTAACCAATATAAATCGGTTAAAAAACTCGGCTTTATCACCTCTTGCACAATAATCAAAACCTAACAAGTCCAATATGCAAATTCTCATCACAAGACGAGCCAAATACAAAATCTTCAACATGTCTCCAAGCCCGTTATAACATCACAGTAGCTTTTTATCCACGCGTAAGACAATGATTCGTCATTCACTGTCAATCATACCACAAACCGTCACCAAGAAAAAAAGGGGTATTTTCGGAAGAGTATAAATAGCCCAAACCACACGTTCCAATATCTTCACCACATCTTCACAAGCGCCTCATATCCCCCAAATTGTTCTCAAATTCCCTCTCCATACAAAGCTATAAAATCATCATCTCTTCATATAAAAACATCCGATTTTCAAATTCTCACATCTTTTCATTCAATCCGCTTGCTAATTTTCACCAATTTCTTCTCTAATTTCACATCGATTCACTCATTTGCTCCGTCGAACAAACCCTAATCCAGATCTCGCTTTATAAAGGTTCAATCAGAACTCGTTTTTACTAGTTGATACTTGATACATACGATGTGTCGATTTTGAAGACATTATAACGATTTTCTGAAATTTAACAAAACCTAACTTTTAAGTTTTAATCAGTTTTGTAGATCTTTTGTTGGAAAATGTTGGAATTGATGTAATATTACTTTGGTTGAGTTGGGGTTTTCACCTTTTTCATGTTCTTATGTTGATTTTGTTTTTTATTTAAGATTTTAAGTGCCGGTTTCGGGTGTAATGGCCGATCAAATGTTGGAAGGCAATCAGCCAGTTGATCTCACCAAGCACCCATCTGGAATTGTTCCTACACTTCAGTAAATCCCTTTTCCCAATCGTCTTTGTGCGCGTTATTATTGTTATAGTTGTCTCTTTATGGTTGTATTATTTGGTATGGATTTTGCTTGTTTAGATGGAGTTTATGTGTGTGAATGTCTTTAAGTTTATATAAGTATGATGTCAGTGAAATTTGTGCGGATTTGCATGTTTTCGGGTGTTTAGTTTGTTAGCTGGTGCCAACCTTGGTTAGTTGCGCAATCATAATTAGCATGTATATGTTATGCTAGCCACAAAGAGTTGGTTCTTGTTTTCTTGAGCAATCATCCAGCTTTTACTATTGTTAGGGGTGACTGATTATCGAATGAGTGTATAAATGTTAACAGTTTGTTTAAGAACAAGTACTAGTTGTTAACAAACTAGATAAAAAAATCAGTGCAACGTTCTTTTTTTTTCTAGAAACAAAGATGAGATCTACTATCGAAGGCGAAAGGAAAGGCTTTTCATCCTTGAGTTGATAAAATTTAAGAGCCTCACTTATACATTATGTGTAGAAATGGACATTATATAGAGTTGATAGTTGGGTGGGTTTACGTTTACTAAAGGGCTTCTAGCCCAATGGTACCAAGATGTTGGTGGTGGCTCTCCCACACAAATGTAAAAAAGAAAAGAAATTTAAAATCAGTTTTGATAAACACGAAATGTTGTACGTTAGGATATTATACAATTTTACTTGTGGCTTTTTGCCTTTGACGAGCTCATCCCTTTAACACACCAGAGCATTTTTATACAGTTGTCAGTGCTTACAATTTTACTTGTGGCTTGTTACATACTATGTTTCTCTTATAATGTTAAAACTAACCCGGCGTTTCCTTTTGGCATTTAATAGCTAGAATGACTGAAATCCTTCTTGAGCTATCATATTTCTAATGATATTGTCGTTTCTCTGTACATATAGAAACATTGTGTCTACTGTCAATCTGGATTGCAAACTAGACCTTAAAGCAATTGCTCTGCAAGCACGTAACGCAGAATACAATCCCAAGGTATCCTTTGTTTTTCAAACATATGCAAAACTTGTGTAGTCAAATTTTAAAATCAGTGAAAAGCAAAGTATCATGTGGCTAAAATAAATGTATTTTTACTAATGGACAAGGATTTAATTATGGATTGAAACTTTACCATTTCAATGTTTCATCTGCTGCGTGTCACCAAAAACCAAGAGAGCTGCATTTGTGTGGGCCTATAAAGATCTTGATTTTAAAGTTGTTTAATTTCTGTTTATGTTTTGTTAATGTTCTCAGCGTTTCGCTGCTGTGATCATGAGGATAAGAGAACCAAAAACAACCGCTCTAATCTTTGCTTCTGGGAAGATGGTAAGTTTACTCCTCCTATAGACCCTGTGCCGCCCTTCTGGAACTGGAACCCATAGTTTCAATGGAAGTGTTTGGTGTAGTCAAGTTTTTTTGGAGACCTGTTTGGGACAAAACGGTTCAAAAAACTTGTTTGTTTGGCAAAATGGCTCTGGGTTCAAAAAATGTTTGGTTGAAGATGGGTAGTTTTTTGTACTGGTGGGGATCGATGGACCGATGGACACAACACTTTTTTTTGTAGAAAAGGTTTTAGAGGTTGGATGTATAAGAATTACAGTTTAAGTGACTTTCTACCTGTTGTTTCTTTTGTAGCTAGTTTTTTTTTTAAATTTACCTGTTTGGTCCATTTGAGATAAAAATAACACAAACTGACCAGCTCATAAGAAAGTAGGTTGAAATTCCCACCTCTAGCCAAGGGTCTCTATGCCAAATATCTGATATATATTCATTCATGACAAACAAAGAATCGTGATTGATGGCACACCAAACCTATTTGGCTTGTATAGTTATGTTTTGAAACTCTGGCAGTCTGGCACTCTGCCAAACAAATAAATTTTGCATTTATTTTGGCTCAAAACATTCTGTGGAATTTGATTTGCTTATATAATTTCATGCTGAATGTTGACTAGCAGACCATGAATTGTGTATTAAAAAGGTTTAAATGGCCATTGCTCCAGGTTTGTACAGGAGCAAAGAGTGAACAACAATCAAAACTGGCTGCAAGGAAGGTACTTAGAGAGTAAAATATATATCGTTTATCCCATGGGATAATAGTAGAAAATCAAAGATAACACAAACAATGCTGTTTTGGCTAGTTGAAGCCACTGAATTTAGAACTTGTTAGAAATAGTCATCTTTTGTAGTTTGTTGTTGTCTTATGAATTATGTAATTTCTTCAGTATGCTCGGATTATTCAAAAACTTGGTTTCCCGGCAAAATTTAAGGTATTCTCTTAATTTTCACAGTTTTGTATATTTGGGCTACCTATTTACTCTTGCTATTGTATTATCTATACATCTTCTGTTTTATATAAACGTCTTTCTTCTGCTTGTAGGACTTTAAAATACAAAACATTGTTGGCTCATGTGATGTCAAATTTCCCATAAGGCTTGAAGGCCTTGCATACTCTCATGGTGCCTTTTCAAGCGTAAGTTCTTTACAAACTGCTATGCAAACAACCTCTTAAATCATTTTTGTATAAACATTCAGATGGTCACTGTAACAATATTGTTTTCATATTTTAAATGCCGTTAAAAAGGTTTTGTTTTCATATCTTATAATTAATGCATTATATCTATAAGGAGTTAAAAAATGAATCAAAATTAGTATCCAGGTCAAGCCAACCAGTCTACACTAAAAGCGACGTACTTGATCCTTTACCCAACCTCCCTTTCCCATCTTGCCCACCTCTAGTGCAAACTAGGCATCTGCAATTATATTGAGATTGTATGACTTAACCACAATTATTTATGTGGCTGTTACAGTATGAACCCGAACTGTTTCCGGGGTTGATTTACAGGATGAAACAACCAAAAATCGTTTTGCTGATTTTTGTTTCTGGGAAAATTGTTCTTACAGGAGCAAAGGTATCACATACCCCATTTTAATGTGTGATTTGTTATTTGGTTCTTAGAAGTATGTTTTTGAACTTGGTTTATTATGTGATTTCAGGTTAGAGACGAGACTTACACTGCGTTTGAGAATATATATCCGGTTTTAACTGAATTCAGGAAGAATCAACAGTGGTATGCCACCTTAGTATTTTGAACTCGTTCCTGTTATTATTCTCGACCCAAAAGGGGATCTGTTTTTTAGTGGCATGATTATAGTTATATTCTATAAAGAGGTATTTGGATTTTTCTTTTGAAAAAGATTCATTGGTCATTGCAACCTTCAAAGTATTGGTCAGGGGTGTTCTTAGATTTTTATGGTTCGGTTTCTATTGTATTTATAAATTAGTTTTTAACATTTTTCAAGATTCAAAACTGGAGAGTTGGGAACTTGGAATCTGCCATTTAAACCTTTTTAACATCTTTTATTTATTTTTTAAAGTATGCAGTCATGTATATGTATTGTATATATAAACTAGTTTTTAAATGATAGATTTTGTATTGTATATAAAAAAAATCAGCTCAAGCGGCCAAAACTAAACTGTCAAGCTGCCAACCAATTGAACAGGCCGGGCCTGCAACCCACCCAACCCGGTTTGTTTAGTTTATTGTTTCATGAAACCGTAGTTTGCAGTTTTGATCATTGTTTTCGTCA
Source organism: Tagetes erecta (assembly GCA_030867185.1). Classification (NCBI taxonomy): domain Eukaryota; kingdom Viridiplantae; phylum Streptophyta; class Magnoliopsida; order Asterales; family Asteraceae; genus Tagetes; species Tagetes erecta. The sequence goes on along the minus strand of CM061492.1, from coordinate 10,430,576 downwards.
AAACCTGCTGAACGTTTCTCTGATTATTTTATTTATGAAGAGGCGATGAAGTACACAGTTGTATCAGAACTTATTTACCTAATTCGAGGGGATTCATGCTTGTATATTTGCTTGTACTCGCTCTTTGATAAATTTTTTTGATGTTTTGATGCAGATTCGGGACGTATGGTTTGATGATAATGGTATTGTTGAAACTTGAGAAAATGAATCAAGTTGACTTCTGAGAGTTTTGACAGACAATGGGATTTTGACTTTGACTGCTGGAAGGCATATGTAGCGTAAATATGCGATGGAAAGGGAAACAGACATCGTTGTAATCATCATAAAGAAATGTTGGCAAGTTTTTATGATCCAAAACAAAGCTCCTTTTTTTTTTTTTTTTTTTTTTTTATCTTGTGCATTTTGAAACATTTTGACTTCTGATTTGGTCTTTACTAAAGTTCACTAGTAGTAAAATCTGGATAAATGAACATCTTTAGTGATGTTATATATTTTTTATTGATAGTATTTAGCCTTTCTCTCCAAGTTGAGTCTGAAGAAAATTATTCATTTCAATGCATGGTTGTCAATAGCTACTACAGGTAAATATTGACAAGTCACGTGTACGTTACGTAGCGAATAATGATAAATAGTGTCTTCTAGTTGTGTTTAGTGATAACAAAGTAGAAAAATAAAAATAATTTTTATCTAATTATATATACTATTTACTATAATTTAATTTTTTTATACTTAATACTGACATGTTTTAAGTCAAATATGATACAAATTTAAACATTAAGAGTGTAGGGGAGGGTTCATTTGAGAAGAGCAAATATTGCGAGAAGAAAAAGAAATTGCTAAATTCTTCATTTTTTCAACAAAAAACCTTTTTAACTTACAAAACAATGATAGAAATACAACATTTATTCATTACCTTTGATATTCAATTAATAAAATTTAATAAATTTCGTTTATTTGTTAAACCTACACATGTGGAAGTCATGTGTAGGTTAGGTTACTTACACATAACCTATACGTGTGTAGGTAAATTTAAAACGCTAAAAATACATACGTAAAAAATATTTTAATGATTTTTTTTAGTTTATACCTTACACATTTGTATGTAGGAAGTGAATTTATTTAAAAAAAGTAAACAAATGAAAAGTTTTTTTAGTGATTTAGGTTTCTTCTTTTTCTTCTCGCAATATATGAGTCTTCTCAAATGAACCTCCACCTAAGAGTGTAATGTCATTTTGTACAAAAAATTAGTAATATATGTAATGCTAAATTCCTACACACATCTCCACTGGAATCAAATTTATTATCTCTACTGTGAAATTGAAGTCTTGCAAGTTAATCGTCATATCTATCAAGAAAGCTAAGATTTTTACTTATGTTTTATTATTTGACTTGATTTTTTCTCGATTTCATCTTCATCTCAGTCGCTATTGTCGCTAACGACCACCGCACCACTACGTAGCGCATTATAGCGTCCGCTACGATCGTCATTGACAACTGTGATTTGATGACATTATAAATAAATGGTTTTTAACATTTGGGGTGAAATTAGAAATTCTAGGTTAGAGCCTAAAGGTGTAGAACATTGTTAGTGTAGTTGGTGAGGTTAGAACATTTATATATCATTTCCCATCCCTTTTTCTACACTTAGGTTAGAATTCATTACCTTTTCCTTTCCAATTAAACTAGACGAATTACAAGCGCGCATTGCGCGCGCTATATATTTAAGTGTCTTACGCGCAAGCTATATATTTAAGTGTTGGTTTTATACATATATATATGAGTATTTGCGGAAAAATAAAATAAAAACATACACACCAAAAATCCCACTTAGGTTGGTTTTCCTAAGCTATGTAGCGCGAATTTGGTCGTCATCAGCTTGCCTTATCAGAAACCATAAAAGCGCGTACCAACACCGTGACCAATAATAACAATACCCACAATACCCACAATCATGATATTCATTCATAATTTATTCGGCTCGCCACGGTGCCTCAAATATTAAAAAACTGAAACTATAAAAACCAACACTAAAAAAATGTTTGTGGCAAAAGTTTGAAAAATAAAACGTGAAAAAACACGTCAAAAAAATACCCAAATTCACATGAAGGTAGCATTTGATTGGCTTGTGAGTCATCTACCAAGCATATTAACTTTTCGATTGTTTTACATTGTTTGAACTAGGTTTATACACGGCTCGCGCAACTGCGCGAGTCATTTATGTACTGTTTCATGTTACTTGTATGGTGCCGAACATACATTTGATTTTCATTTTTATAAATGTTCAAATACATGTTTACATGTTGTAGTATTTACATTTATGGCTATACATGTTTTAGTACAAAGTTTAAACGTTTATTAAAGGTTGATTATATCACCGTAAAAGACAAACAAAGCTTTGTTGGAAAGTAATCCAGTCAGCCAAGCTCTCTCTTTCCTTAAAACCCTAAGTCACAGAGGCGGTGACCGTGATCATTTCGTTGCGGTCTTCCCCTCCAACCCACTCCTTATTTCCTTCCTCTCTCTCTCTTTCTCTCTATCTATCTCTACTTCTGTCTCTATCTAGACCAAATGTACCCAAAGTTACATCACACAACAAACCCTTAATCTCCAAAAAGTAGTATCGTAGAGCTTTACCTCAGCTTTCGCAATGCATCCTCTAATCTCAGCTAGTAAATTATCAGTTTCACGGTTGTGAAAAAAGGAATGCGTGGTCGATCAACGTAGATCCAAAATTAGACATCGTTGAGAGTATTTTCAAGTGAAAACCACCATTGGTAAACCTTCCACTCTCCCCCTTTCATTTTCTTTCCAATCAAGAGACAAGTGGTTATACAAAAAACAACGGACAGTAGGACACCAATAAAACGATGCCAAAAAAAAACACAAACACAACCAATGAAAAATCAACATAAACAAAATCTAACACACAATAAATATGCAACTACTAAAAGGACCAAACTGAAAAACAAACAAATATTTGTGGTCAAAAAACAAAACACAAAGCTAAACTATTTATCAAGTTTGCTAATTATTAATGTATAATGTTAAAACTCTTGGCCAAATTGAAAACACACTCATTGTATTACTATCCATTTTCTTTGTACTTTCAATAGTGAGTCACCTACCAAACATATTAACTTTTCTATTGTTCAAAATTGCTTGAATATTAAAACTCTTATGGCCAAATTGAAAACACAAAAACCTTCATTGTATTACTATTCATTTTCTTTGTACTTTCAATATAATAATAATAATAGGCGTATTCATCGCTCGCGCGTTGCGCGAGCTTTTTGTTTTATAATTGCAGTTCATTTGTCGACAAATCCGATTACTGGATACATATCTAGTTCCAAATAACATATACTCTTTTTTTAACACAACGATTCATTTTTAAAAAACAAAACAAATGATTATGACTTTATGGTTTTATTAAAACCACTGACAATCGAAAACCATCAAATGTTTTACAGTAAACCAGTATCATCGCCACCATCACCGCCGTCACATACGACCACCAGAGGTGGTGGGGTTGCAGATTTGCACCGGTTAAAATGAGAAACCAAAGAGAGTAATTTCAACTTATAACACATAATCAAATGGACAGAAATGGCCTTCCACCACAACCAAAATTACAAAACTGCCATGCTACTATTTATGAAGTTTTACTTCAATATAGTATAATATAATAAAGGATAATAATTTTTATATATTTATCAATCTTCTTTTTTCTTCTTTACTCATAATCACTTTTAAAAAATATTAAAAAATTATGAAGTAAACATTAGATTCCCTAAATATAAAGTTGAATAGTGAATTTTTCAAACATATTATTTATTTCCTCTACTTAAAACCACTCATAACTATATTTGTGTTAGAGACGGGATTTCAATCTCGGTCTTTGCACATCTAAGTGCATCGGCTATAGACCGTTGTATCAACCGATGTTTTAAAAAACCTAAATTATGAGGAACACACTCACTTTTAACATAGGGAACGTGACGCAAGTGCTCTTGTAGCATTTTAGTTCTTTACTTTGTACCGGAACCTTTGAAATCAACCATTTGATTATGTAATTTGAAGTTTGTAACATATTGAGGTTGAAAGGATCAATAAAAGAACTGTTACATCGAGATGCTAAAGTTGTCTGTTTAGATATCGATTCAGAGCTCTTCGTTTAAAAAGAGGCTAAGTAACTATTTGCTCTGAACTTTTAACGACCTGAATCTAGTTAACTTCTTTTTGAATGACTGAATATTTCATTAAAAACAACTAGTAAGACGCTAGAGTACCAAACCCAGACTAAAATAAAAATATATAAAATGTTAAAATTACATAAAAAATGCTAAGTCATGTCGTCTACATTGGCCATGTTTACCAACGAATAATATTTATATGTATTTTTGTCACTTTATATAAATTTAAGAAAGTAGATCTCAACTATAAAATTGTACGCTACACACACATACGATGCTTTTAAATGATTTTTTTGTATTTAATGCTTTCTCTTACGAAATTCACGTGTATATTAAACTCGAAAATTATATGGTTATGCATGCATTACACGCATACGCGAGACCAACACAAGAGACTAGACACGGTTAAGCAAAAGGCCAATCAATTATCATACATTTACGCAGTTTTATAAATTGGTCCTTCAAGTATTGATGGATTTCCCTTTTGTTACAACTTACAACCCAAACGGTAGAACTCATCCCAAAAGACTAATCTGATGGGAGAGGGGACCATTTGGGTTATAAATCCCACATCAATTGCCCATACAACCGATGTGAGACAAGTCCCATACCTTGCAATAGTAAGGTCCATAACATTCGACCCCCCTTAAGGTCCAACGTCCTCGTTGGTCACGGCTGGCTCCCTCCAGGCCACCACTCCGTGGGCCACCACTCCGAACCTGGCTCTGATACCACTGTTACAACCCAAACGGTAGAACTCATCCCAAAAGGCTAATCTGATGGGAGAGGGGACCATTTGGGTTATAAATCCCACATCAATTACCCATTCAACCAATGTGGGACAAGTCCCATACCTTGCAATAGTAAGGTCCATAACACCTTTTTGCCCTTTCTTTTTAAACGTTGTGTATTAAACGCGATTTAGACAACTCTTTCAATAATTTTGTTTGCTTCCGTCCATCATTTAAGTCAATTTTGCCACTCTTTTGTATTTGTTTCACTGTTTCCAATATTCTTTTGGAGATGTAATAAATTGATGTTTCACTTATAGCATTTGTAATGTTTTCATAAAAGAGGCATGAAAAGTTGTCATGTCATATCACATTCATCTCGTTACATTTGTGGCTAGTGGGAGTGGTGTGATTTTCACATGTGAATTGCTAATGAGTTTTTTACACATGTCAATTGAAAATGAGTTTAATAATTATTCGGTAAGTGTTATTTTTAATATAGAACCAGTATAAGCCATTTGCAATATACTACTAGTCAATTCTTTTTACCCATATTGTAATTTTTTATGTCAACTGGATTAGTGATCCATTGATAACATTTTGTGTTTGGAGTATTAAATCAAAGTTTAAATAGCGCTGTAGAAAACTTGTAGTGAATTTATCCTAAAATATATAGAATTTATAGTTTAAGAAAAAAGAGAAACAATCTTTTTTTAACAGACAAACCGTCTCTCTATTTCTCAAACGTGATGGTCAATTCGGTCCAAAGAACAAGTTAAGGGAGTGCAAGTTTAAACAAATTTTAACATAGCACAATCAACTCATCACATCTTTAAATAGTCAAGGGACAAAAACTAAGAACATAATTAGTTTAAGGGCCATTCATGACGTTTATTTCACATATATGAACACAAAACGTATCCTTTAACGAGGCTTATCGAACAATTGATTCTCATTAGTTCATAAAAAGGTTTTCAATTATCAACATTTGCCGATTGCTTGATCCGTCATCTTATTGATTCGCTAAATCGTAAGTTTCAATCTCTCACTCGTTGTTCTTCACTTTATCTCTTAAATTGTATGTTCAAATGTTCCGATTTTGTTTTTGTTTTTGAATTTTAATTTTTCGTTTTGTTATCGGTTAACAATCCATGTTTATCATAGTGATCCATTTAAATCGTTTGAATACGTGTGTTTTGATGTAGTTCGTAGTTATTTTCAGTTTTCGATCGGTGAATTATTGTTCAGATCTTAATCCAATAATGTTGAAACTAGAGCTACATTTTGAATTTAAGAAGCTCAGATGTGCTAAATTTATCATGGACCTTTGATTCGTTCAGAATTTCGTTGAACTTTATGTTAATTACTACGTTTATTTCAGCTTTGAAGTTGTTAAGTACTGTGTTTTGGTTCAAAGTTTGTTTTTGATGGGATTATATGTTCTAGGGCATGCTGAGGGTTATACATACAGCATATTGTTGTTCCTTATGTAATTTAGAGATATGTTTTGCTATTCTGAAAATAAAACCAGAAATTATGCATACTCCCTTCAGTGTAGTAGAATAGATACTTGTTATACTTGAAGATGTAAATTTAAGTATGTCGGGATCATTTTTGTGTTAAAATTTTGGGATATGTTTGATAATTGGTATGAAACCTTTTGCTATAAAGTTAGCTTTTGGCGATTGAATCTATGGCTACTAGGTCCCTAAGGAGTTACCTCACTAGTTATTCAACGAGTTGAAATTTTAAATCCGAAAATTAGCAAAAAAGTTAAAGCATTATGTCAGTCAAGTTTTGGATGGATGAAGGGTCAAGAGTCTAAACAAGCAAACTTCAGAAATATATTTTTGGAAAACGAATAGTTTTGTGTTTGATTTTATTTTTTTTCTAATTATTTATGCTTCTTGCTGTAATGGGGTCTCTTTTGGTCTTTTACTAGTCATACAAGAATTGTGGTTGCTAAACTATGGTGAAGGAAACAGAATACTACGACATCTTGGGTGTTAGTACCGATGCATCTTCATCTGATATTAAAAAGGCCTACTATGTAAAAGTGAGTCTATTTCTGAATTCTGATTCATTCTTTAATGAAATTGTTAATTTTTATTATGTGGTGATTTGGATCTATATAATACTGCTTTCATTGGTATTTTTTATAGGCAAGGAAAGTTCACCCTGATAAAAATCCTGGGGATCCGAAAGCTGCCTACAATTTTCAGGTGGGAAGTCTTGACTTAATTATTATTTGGATTGTATACTTTAATTATTTGAAGTTCATCAGTTCAATTTGTTTATTTATGTATTTTTCATGCATGAAGGTTCTTGGAGAGGCTTATCAGGTTTTAAGTGATCCTGAGAAGCGTGAAGCATATGACAAAAATGGAAAATCAGGAGTAGCAGAGTATGTGTGATACATAATCTTTTAGCACCAAGGATTACCTTTTTCTTTTTTTGGTTAAAGTGGCACCTAGGATCACCACACCAACAATATAGTTTTATGTAGGAGTTTCTAGGATTTGGTGATTTATGAAGACTATGGAGACGTGGCCCGTGGGAGGTCATGTTGATTAAATCAACAGTGAACATACATACATTATACATATACATACATGCATATAATACATATGTGCATGTGTGTGTGTATAATGCCATGCTAGATTGGTTTTAGTTTAAAAGGATTTTGGTGGAATAATGGCGTATAATTGGATTTGTTTTTAAGACTGTGGTGTCATTTTCCATGAAACTATGCTAAATATTTTTAGTTGGCGAGCTTAATCTTGTAAATTTGGTAAGTGTATAAAGGTAACTTATTTTTTTTATAATCTCTTTCAGTGATTCAATGGTGGATCCTGCAGCTGTTTTTGGCATGCTGTTTGGTAGTGATTTGTTTGAGGATTATGTTGGACAACTTTATATGGCTGCCATACAGTCTGTAGAACTTGAAGAGGAGGGACAGGTTCCTGAAATTCGCAAGATGAAAGTCCAAGAGAGGATGAGGGTATGTATTCTTACTCCAATTCTCTAATGAAACAATGACAAGATTAATTTTGTTAACATAGCTATTAGAATCCTTGATCTATGCAACGTTATAAACATGATACAAATATAAACCTAGTCTAATAATAGCATCCTACTTTCACATTTTTCTCTTTATAGCAACATGTTTTCTTCAGCATTTATGACAACCCACTTCAGATTTTCTATTAATAATAGCAACCATGTGGTAAAAGACGGCATCACCAGAGCTTTTTTTAGTTTTTGCTATGTCATCTGCCATGTCATTGTTTCTACGTTTACAATAATGATGACATGTATTTATATTTATATTTTACTATTTTTGTATTAATTTTTGAAAGTATCTTTATGTATCAATAGTATATTATTCTTATGCACAGGTAAAGAAACTTATTGTTAATATGTCTAGTTGTCTACTTGACACACACAGAGACATGCATATGTATAAACAAGCAAGCATACTTAGTAATATCCATAAACATATATGTTTATTGAGGTTAACTGCTGTCTCAATTTATAGGAATTCCAAAAGGAGAGGGAAGTGAAGCTCATAACAAATCTGAAGAATCGTCTTCGTCCATTTGTTGAAGGTCAAACATCTGAATTTGTAAATTGGGCAACCTCGGAAGCTCGGCAGCTCTCAAACGCTGGTATGTTATCTTTAGATCCCCACAGAAAGCTTTTTACATCCATGCCAGACTTACAAATGTATTTTGACCAGTGCAGTATGGTCAAAATTAGTATCTTTTTTTCTAAACCTCTTACAGAAATTTGTGATGACCACAAATAATAACATGCCAATGTTTGCTTCGCTTTTTGAAACAACTAAGATGCTAAATATAAAGCAATTCATTATTTGGACTGCAAAATCACCACAACACTTTATTGATGAATAGATTACTATCCTTGCATCAGAATGTATTAAGATCGATTATTCTTAAATTGCACTTGATCTATCTTTGGGATAAAGCGTCATTTGGTAAACTTTCCTATTCAGGGTAAAATTGTTTTAACAGTGTAATCTTTATTCTCAAATCTCTTAACTTTGAAGTGTTTTATTTTTATTGAGCGTGGATGAATGTGATATTCAGAGACCATTTTGCTGCTCGAAACTTTTTTAACAACAACTTTTCAGCTTTTGGTGAGGCTATGCTACATACTATTGGCTATATTTACACAAGGCAAGCTGCAAGAGAACTTGGAAAGGATAAACGCTATATGAAGGTCCCATTTATAGCTGAATGGGTAAGGGATAAGGGGCACCAGATGAAATCACAAGTTTCAGCTGCTTCAGGTTTCATAATTTTTTAACCATCTAAAGTTGCTTAATTAGTACAAAAATAAAAATTAACCATAGCTAGTCTATTGCTTTTCTCTATATAGGTGCCGTGTCTTTAATACAAATACAAGAGGAACTGAAAAAGTTGAACAATTCAGAAGCTAAGGAAGAACAGATTATGAAAGCTATTGAAGAGAAAAAAGATCAGATGATTAATTCCCTGTGGCAGATCAATGTTGTAGATATTGAGACGACCTTATCCCGTGTCTGCCAAGCAGTAAGTTCATGTATCCTCTTGTAAAGAAAGTATTATAGATGGCTCTTTCGTTTCATCTACTTGTGAATAGTCATTTCGAGTTATGTTTTATCTCTAGCATGTCAAACAGGTAAAATAAAAAAAGATTTTTAAAAAGGAAACTAGTCAAATGGGTTGAACATGTCAAAAGTCTTCCAAATTCTAGTATATTCCTATTGAATAAAACCTTTTAAAAGATTTTGCTCAAAAAATTGGATTATCAGTGAAATAGATGATTTTTTTAACAATATATTACAGTCTAGTTAGTTTTTTAAAAACCGACCAAATGTGTTTTGTGTTGAATCACTGACCCAACCCATTTTGACCTATTACAAACCTGCCCATTTTCCACCTACAAAATGTGTCTGTGTGTGTGCTGGAAGACACACAAGATACTAACATAGCTACATTTTTTGGGACAATCTAAGTATCTTTGAAGTTTTCCCTGAATGTTTTATTGGTCAGAGTAGATTGACAAGCCAATAGAAAAATAGATCCTTGTCTTCCATTATTGTTAAGAGCACGTAGTTGTTGGCTTAGGTATAGGTTAACTCTGTGTATTTTGAATGTGGGTGTCAGTTTTTTTATGTATAGGGTGCTTGGATGTGAGTTTTGATAGTCATTGGATTATGTCTAATAATCAGAATAGGTTCATAAAACCACACACATGAGATGGTGTTTGAATGTGCTTTGGTTGGTTGAAGTTGCACTAATGCGTGAAAAGTTATGTTTATTTAAGCAATTAGTATATTACCTAACCAAAAAGGAGAATATTTTGAAAAAAGGAGGATCGTCTTAGCAGATGCAATAGGTTAAGCGTACGGGTTAGCTAATTTCGTTTTTCCATTTGATAATCAGTTTTCTTGCACCTGGATTTGACCTTTAGATAACCATCCAATGAGAATTTACCAGGGTGTTTGGCATTACAATTTGATGAAGTTCTAGTGTGCTAAGTTCATTTGCATTCTCTATGCTTGTGTTTCAGGTGCTGAAAGATCCCACTGTTTCAAAAGACGTGCTCAAAAGGCGTGCTATTGGAATGAAGAAGCTTGGAACAATATTCCAAGTAAGTTATATCGCGCTTCCTCTTTCATCTCAACTTAGTTGATAGGGAACAATATGAGATTGCATTAAAAGAGAAGAGAGTAGTATTATGGGTATTTTACTTCAACTAACTCTTTATCAACTGCATGTGTGACTTCTAGCATATGCATATGCCACTGACAAATGGCTTGAAAGATTTGAAGCATTATCTAAACATAATAATGTTTCTTAATTGAATGCACACATATGTGCATGTGTGTGTGGTATAATCTTATCTCAATCTAATTTCAGGGAGCCAAGGGTACTTACCGCAGAGATAACAGTTTACGACAAGAAGGCGCCGAGATAAATGTTGCTTCTTCATCCAAGTAACAGATTCGTGATTCCATGTCATGAAGTATACAATGTTCTATCCAACCACTGTATGCATTTAATTAATTAATATAGTAATGTTGTATGTTTTATTATTTGGATTTGTTCGTTTACTTGTGTAATAATTTAACAAAAAAAGTGAAATTCATAGTAGTGTTTAGTAAATGTGTTACAGTTTAGTGAACGTCAATGATTTATATAAGAAAGAATCAAATCCGTACAACGTGCTTCGTTCCAACCATCCACGTAACTAATGATTGTTAACTTATAAGCACACAAAAGAACTTCATTGCTAAAAACATTCATAACCACTACTTGAGTTGCACATACTGGTAGATTCATCTTTCAGGATGCCAATATTGATTGTGAACCGCATAGTGTCAGCTGTCACTGTGTATCTGTCTTGGTTCTTGTGCCAACCGTAGTATGCGTGCATTCGGTTTTTATTTCAAAAGTGGTATGTTACACTTTGCTTGTGGCAAAAGCAGATTTTCTGCAGCCATATCTTCTCTACTTGTTGTCCAGGTTAAGCCAAAAGATTTTGGCCGAAATCTCAAATTTTCTTCTGCCTCTTGTAATGTGAATTTGTCTGTGAGTGTGTTAGAACACCTCAAGCCTCAAGTTAAATAAAGAGACTCGCTAGCAATGGCGGAGCCAGCCTGAAAATTCAGGGGTAGCCTGAAAATTTTTTTTTCCGTACGTTCATATAGTAATAAAAATAACACCACAAAATTATAAAAATACCTAATAGATTTATCTTCTTTGCTCTTTCATAGCTTAAAATAAAAGATTCAGGGGTATCCTTTTAATTGTTTAGGGGTATCCTTATACATAAAACCGGAGAATATATATATTTTTACACGTCGCAACGAAATTTCAGCCGTAGCCCGGGCTACCCTTGGAATGGGCATACATCCGCCCCTGCTCGCTAGAGCAGCATTTGGACGTAAGTCACATACTTGCATTGACCAAACAACAATAATTCTTTAGTTTTTCTTTCCGTTTCTATTCGTGTGTATTTTTTATCCAGTCCAACCATTTAAGTAGCTGTTGTTGATGTTAATATCACTGGAGACCATTGCTACCACGTCAATGTCACCGTAAAAAATCGAAGGGGTGGTTCAACTGAACCACAATAAATTGTGTTCTCGATGCTTTAGTTTTTCTTCCTGTTTCTATTCGTGTGTATCTCGTATCCAGTTCAACCGTTTAAGCAAGTATTGTTGCTGTTAATATCACTGGCGGCCATTGCCACAATGTCATTGCCGCCATCAAATCAAATGGGTGATCTGACCTTCGTTTTATTACTGTTTGATTAGTTCCACAACCAGTCCAATAAATTCTGGACAACTCCTATAAACAGTCTTAACAAACTCTCATTGACGAAGAGTGTAGCCTACAATATCGTTGATGAGAAGACTACAGTTAGGATGCTAAAGGCTGTGTCAAACATGTGTGAAAGGTGTCTGCAGCAACTAACGTACTCCTTAAATGCCAGTTAGTAGTAACAACGATGCGGGAAGGTAAATCAGTTACTTATTGGCTTACTGCTCACATTAACGAGTTTTAACTCTATTATATCACGTTTGAACTTTGTTGGTATAATGTTTGATGATTAGAGATACAAGCATTAATTCTATTCTTTTTTAACGGATATGATAGTTCGGGCTTAGTGGCAATGTCTCAAACGGAATTTCCACTGTTAATTATTACATTGATGATCGAGGACTGTGCCAATTCGTTCCACAAGAAAACCGACTAATTCATAAAACCATGACTTGCATAGGCACTGAAAGCATAATGTAAACCACTGTTAATGACAGAAAGCTTTTAGCATTTGCACTAGTGATATTTAAGTTTGTGACTTCAAAGCTACAGGGCAACTCTTTACCGCACCACAGGCTCTATTTTCATGGCTAAGCTTACCTCTGATGGTATTAGGGATTTGATCGTCAGTGAAGACACAAGACAGGTACTTCATTTTGCTGGACGTAAAGAGCACAATTAAGAAGCAGAAGTGTCAACTTTAAAGGCGTTTAATTACCAGTTACTTTTATTTGACTTGAATAGATCGAACTTTATCTAAAATGTTTTTCTAATATACAACCTCCAAAAAAGAATTCAGATTATGATTGAAATAATATGATTTCGGAAAAATATTTAAAAAAACTCTAAATATAAACGAAGGTGTTTTGAGGGTTGAACCAACTTTTTTCAACTCGTATGAACCACTTTTCCGATGATAGCTAATATTCGACAAGTGCAAGTAACCTTTAAGCTTTGCTTCAACTATTTTTGCATCAATGAGTTTGGATACATGAGCTTCAAATAGCTATCCAATAGCCACATAAAAGGCTTAACAAAGAAATGAAAATCAATAAATAATCAGCAAACGCGTGTATTGACGGTGTTAATTGACTGCCGTGAAGAACTCTTTATTTTTCACTTTACTCAGATTAAACAATTGAAATCCGTAGCCAATGATAATCACTTTTGTGTAGTCAGTTGTCGAATAACATACGGAAGAATGCCACCATGGTTGAAATACGCCAGTTCCACCTGCATGGACCAAAACTAGGTCATGACCAAGCTACATCAACAAAAAAACAATTGCATTTTTTTGTAACTGTTCATCTGATTATTCAGAGTGTCATACCAGCTGTAATAAAATTTATTATATGAGGATCGTAATATCATCTAATTGCATTTTTAAAAACTGATTATTTGATTTTTTTTCCTGAGTGTTTCATACTTGTTGTAACTTGTAATATCATATGCATACCCAAGAAACTTGCATAGTATCAAATATGCATATTTTCAAATTTATACCCTTTCCCTTATAAATTGCACAGGATATGAGAGTTTGGAGCCTAGGAAGAAAGACAAGGCTATAATAGTCATATTATAAACTGTATTAACAAAATGGGTATATTTGATTCTAATCTTTTCCTGATTAGGTAAATATGATATCATGCAAGTTTTCAAGGGTATGCATGAATTTGCTGAAAATAAGATTACCTCTGTGTCAAAGCGAACGGTGCATGTGAACGACTTGCCAGTGTCAGTAGTGACAGTTACATCTTGACCAGGCCGAATCTCATTTATATTGTTTGGTAGGTCGATGTTATATCGTTCATGGCCAGTTAACCCAAGTCTGTCTGCATCTTCACCAGCCTTGAAACAAAGAGGTATGATGCCCATTCCCACCAAATTACTGCGGTGAATCCTCTCAAAGCTTTTAGCAATAACTGCTTTGACTCCCTGTTAAATATCCATAACCATTGTAACCATAAATATAAGAACTTAATTCAAATCTTGACAACAAAGAAAAGAGTAAAGGTCAGGTCGTTTCAGGTTATGTTTTATCTTTTATATAGCTGACAAAAAAGATAATTGTTAAAATAATAACTTTTGTAAGATCATATGCAACCCCTAACTAGTTATAATAAAAATTGGAGAAAGGTGATACGGCCATACAACTCCCCCAAACCCCCTGCGTATTTTTTTTTGCCGCCTCTAGTTTGATGACTCACCAACAACATAGGGCCCTTGGCAGCCCAATCTCTAGAGCTTCCGCTACCGTACTCAGATCCAGCCAAAACAATGGTATCCTGGCCAGCAGCCTTGTATCTCTGGTAAAAAGAGTGAATACAACATTCAGAAAATAAGGTTTGTATATTCACAAAAAATATTTAAAGAAAGTTAATAGATTGTGAACTAACTGATGCTGCATCAAACACAGATAGTTTCTCTCCAGTGGGAATATGCACGGTCTTTGGGCCAACTTCTCCATTTAAGAGCTTGTTAACGAGGCGAATATTGGCAAAAGTACCCCTAGCCATGATTTCATCATTACCTCTTCGACTTCCATAAGAGTTGAAGTCTTTGCGATCAACTCCATGTTCAAGAAGGTACTTTGCAGCTGGGCTTTCTTTGTGAATGCTTCCTGCAGGTGAGATGTGATCTGTCGTAATACTGTCACCAAAGTTTAGCAAGCAGTAGGCATCCTTCACACCATGGGCCCCTGGTGGGTCCATTGTCATGTTCTTGAAATATGGTGGCTCGTGAATGTAAGTAGATTTTGAGTCCCATGAGTATAGCTTGGATTCTTCGACTGACAGGTCATTCCACATGGGGTTTCCACTAGTAATAGCTTCATAAGTGTTCTTAAACATGTCTGGTAAAACACTTGATTGAACCGCCTGCAACATATTTTTCATGTTCAGATAATAAATATTCGGGACTAGAATATGTTCTAGAGCCAGTTTGTTTTCACTTGATGGCTTCTAAGACCATTATATTTTGACTTTACTATTGCATCAAAAGATTTCAACAGAATTGAAGGATGCTTACATCTGCAACTTCTTGAGTGCTTGGCCAGATATCCCTGAAATATACATTCTTCCCATCTTTTCCAACACCAATCGGTTCTTTCTCAAAATCAATATCAACCTACCAAACAAAATCAACACATTGAATAAAAATTAAAGGCAGATTTGAAGAATAACATGCAGAAATGAAGAATCTGGGAGGCCCTGAATTTGTTGATGCTATTAAAATCATGATCAAGATCTGCCAATGGGTCGTATCAATTAGGTATATGATCCAAGAATCTATGGATGATGATGATGATCCAGATCAATCCATCTATTTAACCTTTTCTGTTTCTCAACACAATCTTCTGCTGCCATTAATTCATTCTACACTATGTGCTGATTGGACAAGCCTTCAAGCATGTGGCAGCAGAGAGAAGCCCGTCATATATATATGTTTATGGTCTCAGAGGGTTATCCTCTCACCAAGTTATTTACAGGAAACAGTTTGTTCTAAAATATATATGTTTATGGTCTCAGAGGGTACATACAGCCAAATATGTTTCAAAATGCAATTAAAGTCTTACCGTGCCAGCAAGGGCATAAGCAACAACCAAAGGAGGTGATGCAAGGTAGTTTGCTCGTGTCAAGGCATGAACACGACCCTCAAAGTTACGGTTTCCAGAAAGAACAGCAGATGCAATGATATCTGCAAAAGAGTGCCAAAAGTAAAAGGATCAAAGATTAAGTGCTTAACTGGTCATAAAGGAGAGCTAGAAAAAAAAGGTAAAACTATTACCATTTTCAGATATGGCAGCACCAACTGTTTCATCCAGTTCCCCTGAATTACCAATACATGTTGTGCAACCATAACCAACAATGTTAAAGCCTTGATCATCTAAGTACTTCTGTAACCCACTGTATCAAGCAAAAAAGCACACCCTTGTTCGTTTTCTTTCAACAGGGAAAACCCATAAGTATATTGTTCTTCAAGAAATACAAGTGATACCTTTGGAGCAAATATTTTGTCACAACTCCAGAACCTGGAGCAAGACTTGTTTTGATCCATGGTTTGACCTGATTATTGAGCATAACATGAAGCAATTATTTAAAATATATGATACATATTAACAGTTAAAGAAGTGGAGTAGAAGGAGCATGGCCAACCTTTAAGCCCAATTCACAGGCCTTTTTCGCAACAAGACCAGCCCCAAGCATAACACTGGGGTTTGATGTATTTGTGCAACTAGTGATAGCAGCAATCACAACACTACCATGCCTGAGTTCTGCTGGCTGTCCATGAAATGAAAATTTTGCAACTTTGTCCTGTGCATCTTTTGGTACAGCAAAGCCCTGAAAGGAGTTTATTTTCCCAGAGGTGCAAGTTAATACAAAATGGGTAAGGAGGTTGGGTAACGGCCTAACGGGTAACTTTTTGGGGTTGAACCCGGACATTCTGTCCAAAATCGCTATTTTGTCTATAAACAATTAGTGTTCCATACAATTACAAATTGTATTATAAATAAAAATTAAAATAACTTTTAATCATATGATTAAGAGGTCTATGCATTATAAAATACACTCGAAGTGACTTTCAGTCATTCAACGCATTTCATTAGTTTCCTTGTTAGCTAACTTTTGATTTTACACGTTAGAAATGCAAATGTATTGGCCTTTACTTAAGTAAATGAGCCAAAATTGCCTTTGCCTCCTACAGTGAACTTTAGTAGATCATTTATTCCGTTACCCAAGAGGAGAGGGAGAAAAATCAAGAGTGTAAAAACAGATATTTGTATACTCAAACCAAACTTTGTCTGAAACTCACCTTAAACCCCACTTTGTTGTCAAGGCAAGAATGCCAGTCGGCTTTCATGTCTTTCAAAGGAACCCGATCATGAGGCCTAAAAAGAAAGCAAACAATTGATAAACTTAGACTAAAAGCATGATATATAATATATAAAACGTGGGACATTTTTAGTGGTAGAAGACACTAAAAACACACCTCTTTGGCCCGGATATACAAGGTTCCACGTCTGCAAGGTCTAGCTCCAAGTAGGATGAGTATACTCTTTCTACTTGTGGCTGAAATTATATTACATGTCATATTCACATCATAGAATGATATCCACCAGCTAATATTGCAGTTAAAAACCACAGGTAGAAAAGTTTACATCGTTATAGTCAACAAACATGTTGTTTGCCCTTAAATAAGCTTCTATCATTGCTACCTAAATTTCATCAAGAGAGGAGTGTCAATGAAAAGTATAGGATTAAATATTTAAGTTATATCCAAAATAAACTACATACGGTATCATCGCTTCGTCCTGTTAATCTGAGATATTGTAGGGTGACATGATCCACTGGGAAGAACCCCATTGTTGCACCATACTCAGGAGACATGTTGGCAATGGTTGCTCTGTCAGCAAGAGATATTTTACCAACACCATCACCTATCAGAATTCAGAAGTAAAATTGATATATTAGTAATTATATGTATTTGCTACCATGTGGCTGCTAACCACATCCATGTTTACCTACCATGGAATTCAACAAATTTTCCAACTACACCATGCTTCCTCAACATTTGGGTGACCGTTAAAACCAAATCAGTTGCTGTAACACCATCACGCAATTTTCCTGATAACTTGAAGCCAACGACCCCAGGCAAAACCATACTCATTGGCTGTCAATATCCATATACATTATTTTAGAAATAAATTACAATACAATATTTGGGCCTTGGAAAGATATTGATCTAAGTAGAGAAAGCTTTAAATCATTACCTGCCCAAGCATTGCTGCCTCAGCTTCAATTCCTCCAACACCCCAACCAGCAACACCTAACCCGTCAATCATTGTAGTGTGGGAATCAGTTCCCACAACACTATCGGGATAGAGTACTCCGTCATTGTTGAAAACAACCCGACCTAAGTATTCAAGATTAACCTGGAATTTTATCAAGTTATATGAATATCAGGTCTACTTTCTTCACTACTCACATCAAGACATTAAGTTAACATTTAAATACTTTACGATATATTAATCTAATGATTATTTATTTCCTTGATAATCTTGTTGATAAAGAAAATGTGCCCATGTGGGCAAAAGGTCGTTAAAAAGGGTGAATTGATTTTCTGACCTCTATAATAATCAGATAATCATAATAAAGATCACTTAATGCAAACACTAAAGCCTTAATATTGCAAGTTTAAGTCAGAATATTCAGATAAACAGCTGACATAATGCATCCAAACACGACTAGGTAAAAACTGAAGAGGCTCCCCAAAGTAATATAACATCTGTAACACTGATATAGGATTATTAACAATGTAAAAAGATGTTAGCACGTACTTCTATAAAATAAGCCCTATACCTGATGCACAATACCAGATCCTGGTGGAACAACAAGCATGTTTTGAAATGCTTTTGATCCCCACTTCAGAAAAGCAAATCTTTCCTTGTTTCTTTGAAATTCAAGTTCCATATTTGCTTGTACAGCATTTGCTGATCTAGCAACATCAACTTGAACTGAATGATCAATCACAAGATCCACTGGAACCTGAAGCAAAACATCATAATGAAATAAAGTTGTTTTTTCCTCATAGACACTATGTTAACAATGTCCATTAGCTCAAATTATTATATTATTCACCAACAACATGCCTACACATGGTTATTGAAGTATGAAGCTTTTATCAATGTTTGTAGAAAATCAAAGAATGCAACAGGGCATACCAAAGGATTGATCTTATTAGAGTCGCCACCTAGATTATTCATGGCATCACGCATACATGCAAGGTCAACCACAGCTGGTACACCTGTGAAATCCTGGAAAACAAGACAAGTTACAACATGATATCTGCATATGAAAAGTCAATGTGCTGAAACAAGTGAAAACATATACCTGCAAGAGAACACGGGCTGGCTTGAATGGAATCTCAACTTGCTTTGGGGCAGTCTTCTCCCAGTCAATAATCTTCTCGACATCTTCCTTGGTAACTTGAAAATTATCACAATTACGGATTGCAGATTCAAGAAGAATTCTGATAGAATACGGCAGCTTGTCTGCATTCCATAGTAAAAGAATTATTATTATTTTAAAGTGATGGGCAATAACAAGTTTTGTCAAATTACAAACTCTGTAAATGAAGACCACCAATGATCACAACATGAATACTGTAAGCATATAAGAGGATATTGGAATAAAAAGTAACGATTACTTAATCGTGTTACATACATTAGGAAATGCTGAAATCTAGAGCGCCTGATAAGAATATTACCGATCCTTGGATCATTAAGAGCAGGCAAACTGTAGAACTTCCCAAACTCACCACCACCAGGCTTGGGAAGACCAGTTAAAATTCCACTAAAAGCATTTTGAGAAGCTGCACATGCAAATAAATATATAGATCAGATAAGGTCCTAAACATTAGAGCACAACTTTAGGCAGTATATATTCAATCACAGATCTGGTAATCATCATATAGCATTTTCCTACAGTATTTGCAAACTTGTATTTATCACAAACAACTTTTATAATCCGAACTTTCCTTGTTTCTCTATCACAGCCAAAATATGTCAATAAAAAAAACTTACTATGGCATTCTAAATAACCTTGCAGAAGTTGAAATTAACAATAAACTTGATGCTCCCGTCACAAAATGCAAACACTTTGGTTTCTAATTTGGACAACAAATGCAAACACTTTGTTTCAATTCACAGTTACTCTTTTACCCATTACCAATGTTTTACTAGATACTGATAGCTTTTACAAAAGTTCCCTTCCGTTTTGTCTTTTATGATAGCAAAATAACTGTTTATTAACCCATGCGTCATGAGTCAAACAAGAGGTTAGTATCCTTCTATTATTTTATTGTTCAAATCTCTTTTAATAGTTCAAACAATTACAATAAAAAAGTGACAGGTAAGCAGACAATATGCTTGTAAACGGACAACAAGCTGAGCCGCAACCCCCTTAAACAACACTACCAGCTTGAATTTTACACACAAAGTTTGACACTCAACGAGTCAATGTCAACGATTCTGTTTGGAAGCAGTTCTATCTACGTGATGTGAAATTAAGCAAGGTATCCATAAGAGATTATCACTTTCGAATCAAATACCGCAGCGATAGGTATCCTAATAACATAAACCAAATCAATAACAATTCAGAAAAAGTGAGATCAATTACCCATAGTAGCTAAAGTACGGTGAAACCGATCGAGTACAGATGAACCAGCGGTTCTGATCTGCGACGTGAGAGTAGCCGGAGACTTCCAATCAAAACCGTGACTCCACCGTGGAACCGATGACCTAACTGACCGGAATGCAGACGAGACACCGGAGTAAGATCGGCACTGAGAAGCGACGACGGGAGAAGGATCGGACAACGGTTGATTTCTGGAGACGGTAGAATGATGCCTTGTGCGAGAAGATAACGTTGAAGCTCTTCGAAGGAGAAATGAAGAACGAGGACCTGTTATATGCATGGTGATGACGATTTGATTACACAAACGTACAAAAAACACGAAGGATTGTGATAAGGTTTGTTGAAATTAGATGATTGAGGTATGGAGATGAAGAAGATTGATTGATAATGGCGATTGATTGCAGGTTTGGGGAATAATTGAGAGTGTGGAAGATGAATGAAAAATGAAAAGGGCGTATGGGCGTGTGCTTGTGCCACTTTTCTAGGATTGAATATATTCCATATCATCTGTCATGTTCTCATTGTTTTACCTTTTTATATTTATATTTTTAATTTTTTTTAGAAACTTTTGGCCAAAGTTTCTAGATGACTTTAGGTGCCATCTTTTTTTCATCGAAAAAACACTTAAAATATTTGAGTTTTCTGAAATGTCAAATCGATTTCACGATTACGTATGGTTAGAGGAGGACACTATGGTTGTCATCTTAGACGTACAATTCACGTATCTATAGATTATGTGGTATGTTCATTTTTTATTGAATAAAACCGAGTGGTCATTATTGTAAAATTCATTGTTAAAATGATTTTTTTGATGATTTTCCATTTTTATATATGATGTTGTTAGGGCATACGTAATCGCTATATGGTAAATGAGTCATTGATTTTATTGATGGAAACAATGTCATGTTCCCTGTCTTGAAAACTTTTTAAACCAAATTCCACCGAGTTATATTTCTCTTTTGTTTATTGTTATGCAAAGGTCGCTAGATCGTTAAAGGAGTCGTTAGGTATTTTTCTAAATGCATTTTCTAACCCTACGCGTACTTAGTTTATATTTATTTTTTCTAATGAAAATCATTTTTGCATCTAAATTTCCAACTTCTACCATTCTTGTACGCCTCTAAATCTCCAAGGAAGAAAATACCAAGATGAGTAAGTGTATTTTTTTAATTTTTAACAACCGTGATTGTTTTATCGTTAGACAAAGTTTAAGAAACTTTTGTCATCAACTCATCATAAGACCTAGATGTATTCGTCGCCTTGCGCTTTGTGCTAGACTTTTTTGTTTCTTGATTAGACACTTTCAATTGTTTATGTTTAAAAGTGGTGGCAACAAAACTTTGTTATTAACCATTTTTTCTTAGCCCAAACTAGAAAACCAAGTCATCAAAGCAATGATGTCACACGGGTTGCAAGTAGGGAAACCTCAAAATACCATCCACGTGCACTCAACTAGAGGCCGGTTGTCCAAAAGATCATCATAGACACATATGTAATTCATTTGGAATCCACGCAAATTTGATAATCTAAGTTAGATGTACCAAATCTAACCCATTTGAACCAAAAGTATATCAAATCTCACTCATTTAGTCATTTGCGCTCAACTACTCAAAACTAATAACCTAAATCTTGTAACCCTATTTGGGAATTCATCGCATCCATTGAACATAACAAATCCATCAGCCAGATCCAAAATGTTTATATCGAACACTTTTTGAAACACTTCAAAGGAATTGCAAATGTTTGTATTGAACTTGTAATTTTCTAAAAAAATTACAAACAAAAATTAAAAGAAGTTGAAACAAACTCTTTTTGTAAGAGCATACACCGATCACTATACCCCATTAACACAAACATGAAACTGAAAATCAAAAAAAGCGACATAGTAAAAACCAGTTTTAATAACAAAAAAAAAAATTAAAGCTCATGGTTGTCAAAGAAGAAACCATCATGGCTGCAATGAATGTCACGCCATCAGAGACATTCACACCCCATCATCATCGCCATAAAAAACTCAAAATGACATCTGAAATAGATCTGTCAATAACTAGAACAACATCACATCAATCAAAAACCCAAAGGTTACGTAAACCATGAATGGAAATACAACCATCACAACCTGCAATCAATAATAATCACAAAACACATCACAACCATCAATCAAAAACCCACAGGTCCAAGGTAATAATCGTCGGCATCAACCACTAGAAACAACATGCAAGTATGCAGCACCAAATCACACAGCATCACAAATCATAGGACACACGGATCCAAGGACTGGCAACCATATAAGAAAAACCCTAGACACATAGATCCAAGGCCAATGACTGTCATCGGCAATAACATAAAAAACCGAAGGTCACTTTAGAACAGAGAGAGAAAGCAACCATCGCCTTAGAGAAAATTGTACCAAATCAAAACGTCGTTTGAGGCCTTAAAACAATCGACGATGAAACCGTTTCACACAAAACCACCAACGAAAACCCAAATGGTTTTTGTGATGATTTTGTTACACACCATTGCAAAAAAACATAACTACCAACAGGAACAGTGGCTACCGGCAAACTTAAAGCCACACAGATCCATAGATTTGCAGCCGACTGCAATCGCTTACACACCATCACAACACTCAGACAAAACCAGAATCACCACCATTGACAAACTGTGAAGGCAACGTTGAGAAAAACTTTGCATCATATATTTCTTTCTCACTCTAAAAAGATTGTTCATAGTAAACAATAAAGAAAATAATGGTTGTTGGTAAAACGTTCCTCGTAAAATGATCCCCTTATGTATATAACTATATGTTTCCACTCACAGTGTAATCAAATATGTTTTCACTCATAAGTTCACTTCATTTTTAGGTTTTATGTATTAATGGTCTGGTTCTCAACAAGACATCGTAGTCGTTAAGTGATGTGCCTATTAACCGAAGCGTTGAGATTTTAAATCTTATCAGATATGGGTTGCAAGATATTTATCCTAGAAACCCAAGAGTTACTGTTAAAAAAGTTGTTGATCGACTTACACATATGCGAGAACATACTCAAGGCAAAAAAAAATTTATCACTGTCTCACACATATATGCACAAGTTGCATTTCTTCCTTAAGGTTTATCATTGATATCATGACTAGCTTGCCTTACTACTAAAGGACAAAATGACTAATTATACATATTGTAGGGATTAAAACTTGACACAATATGTAGTAAAGAATATGATAATATTATATATTAACTATGTTCAACTTATTTTTAAATTTTAATTGATATGTTTTCAAAAAGTTTGCAATGAAATCAAAGATAAATAAAGTTTTCTTAAACCCTGTTATAAAATAAATGTTTAATGTTTGAATAAAGAGATGCTACACTAAAGTAAGTTAGAATTATAACTCCAATCATTCCATAATAAACAAAAAAAGAAAATATAAATATCTCAATTCAACTATGATTATACAACGCTCGCGCGTTGCGTGACCCATTGGTATAACGTGTTGGTATCAAACACGGGACATATGAAAAACCAAAGGTCATTCAACTTTAAACAGAAACAATGAAACACACATACACAACATCATCACAGTGAAACACATATAATCCGATGTTGGCAATGACGGATCAACATCTCTCTGTAGAATCTCTTAACAAAAGGACACCACCATCCGTCATCCCTCGTCACCATCCATTGTCGATTGAAGAAACAAAGAAGAAGACGAAGACGGCCGGAAAAGGCGCCCGAAACGGGATAACATAAATAGTCGAATGAGCAAGCAAAAGAGAAACAAAAATGAACATGGCTTATTCCAACAAGGCCAAAATGCAAACCTACAAAAGCTATGATGGCCAAAATGCAAAACCGAAAATAACATTATTCATGAAGTTTTCCTTTTAATAGTAAACTAAGTATATTTAAGCTGTCACTTGTTGTGTGACAATTGTTAAGCGCCTTATTACTTCTTGCATACTATACCAGCATCTAAAAAAAATGTAACACAACTCAAAAAATAAAATAAAATACAAAACCAAAAAAAATAAAAATAAATAGCCAACAAACAAAGCACTCATGATATCAACCAATAACAACATGTCAACACAACACCTCAAATCACCAACCAATAGCAACACAACACCTAAAGCCACACAAAACACTATTTCATAACATCAACCAATAGCAAAACAACACCTCAAGCCACACAAAACACTATTTCATAACATCAACAAATAGCAACACGACACTTCAAACCATCAACCTATTACCTCAAGCCACACACAAACATTATTTCATGACCTCAACCAATAGTAACACAACATATCAAACCATCAATCAATAACAACATAACACCTCAACCACACACAAAACATTATTCATGATTTTTTTTGTTTTAATATAGTTAAATAAATAAATAATAATTTTCAAGACTTTAATTGAAACCCTAAAAAGTAACATTATTATTAAATACCATGCCCACAAATATTTTCCATAATTTTGTGGGCTTAAATGGATTGTCTAGTTTAACTGAATGTCAAGTTAGAATAATCTTAGATTAAGAAAACTCTAAATTAGTGTTTAGTAGTATAAATAGGTGGTGTGGGTTCATTTTTAAACCACCTTCAAATCTGATCACAACTCATTGTAAATGCTTTAAAGCTCTCTTGTACTCATTTTTACTTTAATACAAGTTATACTTATTTACAAAACTTGCATTTTGATTCAATCGCTTCCGAATCACTGCATCGTTAGGACTAAGGGCTGATCTTAGAATACATCTAAGAGCCACATGTGAGTCAAACAAATAACTCCGTGACATTTTGTTTTGTTAAAAAAAGTTTAATTTTTTATTTTATTCTGGCATTTGTTTTTATTAAGAAAAAGTTGACGTTGCATTGTGTTTTTGTTTACTTATATCTAAACATTATTTTTAAAATGATTTTGTATTTTATTATTGTTTAAACGTTATTCTTTTTGTTAATATTTGTGTATGTTAGGCATGCTATAACGAAGCTCGCGGTCATATAAACTGACCTTGGATGTTGTTTTTCACCCACATCGACTTTAAATGGTTGTTTCTCACGAAATTAAAGGTTAATCTACCCACATCAACTTTTAATGATTGTTTTCACGTTAAGTAGTGTTTATCTTTAGTAATGCTTGAACATTTTCATATTGGTATCGTCGAAGGCGATGCTAGAATTGAAAGAGTAAACATGCGGCAATGCGTGGGTTCACGTCGTTAGTTTTAATAATTGTTTCTTTTTTAATTTTTCATTATCTTTCTTTATTGTAACAATCTAGCGTAATCGCATAATGATAACGTCCGCTTTAGCAGCTGGAACGTTCTCAGGCGTCCATCTCGGTTTTAAAACGATTCATGGAAAGGAAAGCTTCCACCCTCTTATAAGGAAAACTTTGTTCTTCTTCCCAACCGATGTGAGATGTTACATTCGACTCCCCTTAAGGAACACACGTCCTCACTCGCACATCAGTCTGATCCCTAGCTTTGATACCATATGTAACAGCCAAGTATAACCACACCCTGATATTGTCTGTTTTATCGGACATAACGCCCTCATGACGCACCACCCCTCACGGTTTTAAAATGCGCCATGGAATATAATGTTTTCACTCCCTTTTAAGGAAGACTTTCTTCTTCTTCCTAACCGATGTGGGGTGTACATTTATCTTCTTTTTGTTCATTTATTTTTATTTCTTTTTTATGCTATTCATCATATACATATATATTTAAAGTAAGACGTTTTTTGCTATTATACCCGACCGAGGGCTTGCTCGTTGCTTGGCTCGTTTATTAATCGAACCGATCATATCGACTCATTTACAAATCGAGTCAAAGGAACCGAGCTTAAATGAGCCAAAGTCGAACCAAGCATGTTTTGAGCGATTTATGAAAATTTCTTTTTTTTTCCCTTAATTTTTTTATAAGAAAACAAGTTTAAAGCTGAATATAATGTATACAAATTAAATTACTATATTTAAGAAAAATAAGTTTGGAATTGAGGGTTAATTTGAGAAGACCAAATATAGAAATAGCTAAATTTTTCATTTTTTTCAACAAAAAACGTTTTTAACATACAAAAAAATGATAGAAATGCAATATTTATTCCTTAACTTTGATATTCAAAAAATAAAATTGAATAAGTATTGTTTATTTGTTAAATCTACACATGTGGAAGTCATGTGTAGGTTATGTTACGAACACATAACCTACACCTGTGTAGGTAAATTTAAAACGCTAAAAATGCACACGTAAAAAATATTTTAATAACTTTTTTTTAGTTTATACTTTACACATTTGTATGTAGAAAGTGAATTTATTTAAAAATCTAAACCATTGATAAGTTTTTTTAGTGATTTAGGTTTCTCTTTTTTCTTCTCGTAATATATGAGTCTTTTCAAATGAACTTAATCATATATATATATATATATAACTAGGGGGTTCTTTTGAGAAGATCACATATTGCAAGAATAAAAAGAAACATTCTCAATCTGAAATTAATTGTAATCAATGGACATGATCAAATAGTGACACTCTTATAAATATATTGAAACGTTTATGCTGATTTAATAAATGCAAGGACATATTTGTTAAATTGTAAATATAGAGTTTTACTCAAATAAATTAAATTATCGTTACATTTTCTCTACATACATATGCATTTTAATTCAGAATAATTACTTAATTTTAAAGCCATCATTTTTCTACTTTTACGTAGCCTTAACACATATGTTGTTTTTATTTTATTTTATTTTATTGGTTTAGAATTTAAGGGAGAAACATCCTATGTACACATTAATAATTTGTTCCTACATACATATATATATATATATATATATAGATTGGGGATTTTTTAAAAAGGCTCAAAACTCTAAGAAGTGTAGGAAGCAATCAACAACAAGCACGTGGCCATGAGATAAAAAAACACGGAGGGGCATCTTCGTCATTTATACGCGCGATGCTGACTTCGAAATCCTGGTATCACTCGCGATGTTCAGTTATGGTGTTTTTTTGACGTTTATTAATTACGAACATCTGTTCAGGTATGGCGTGTTTTTGACGTTTTTCGTTTTAATTTTGAATCCATAATCATTCATCTATGACGAATACTGAAAGCGATGATGTTTTTGTTTGTTTTTGACGTTTTCGTTTACTAATTACGAACGTCCGATCAATGTTCAGTTCTTCTGAATCATTGTGTTTTTAACATTCTGAATCATGGTGTTTTTAATTAGTGATCAGTTCGAATGTTAAAAACACCATGATTCAGAAGACATAGATCCATTTGATAGTGCTAAGAAACACCATGAGAAAAGTTAGAATGTGTGAGAAATAAAACACCAAAAAAGTCAATTGTTTTTACTGTGATCAGTTCAAACATAAAAAACACCATGATTCAGAAGACACAGATCTAAGAAACACCATGGGAAAAGTTAGAATGTGTGAGAAATAAAACACCAAAAACGTCAACTATGTAAAAAACACCATGATTCAGAATACACAGATCTAAGAAACACCATGGCGTTTGAATTTTGTGTTAAAAACGCACGGATCTAAGAAACACCATGGCGTTTGAATTGTGGTGTTAAATACGCACAATGACAAATCTACCCTCAAATCCATCTCGCGTGTGACCAAAACATCAAAATAATTACAAAAATGCTACCGCGTCCATCTGGGCCGTAAAACACCATAATCCGACGTCTCAGATTACTTCTTAGGCTTTTTAGAGTTTTTTGCCTTTTTAGAAAATCCCTCCTATATATATATATATATATATATATATATATATATATATATATATATGATTGTAGACTTTTGGAATGGAGATTCACAATTATTCATAGAAGATTTCTCCTGCACATATCTATTTCCTCCTACACCTTAAATTTTAATAACCTCTTTTATAGTGTTGTCTATGTTCATGTGTCGGAATTCTATTGAGTTATGTAGAAGAGTTTTATATATAACAAATTAAGCATAACTAACATGATATTTTTCCAAAATATGTTATACTTTGTTATAAATTAAGTGTAGATATTTTTAAAGGTAAATACTAATATGTGTGGGTATAATTAACATGCTCTTGTAGTATATGTTTACATTTTAAGTTGGTGTGAACTAAGTGTAGGTATACAAGTATATTGTTGTGTAGATATAATTAATATGTGAATGTATAAATTAGATGTGTAAGTATATTTGTCATGAGTAATAAATTGTAAGATGATTTTGATATTTAGAAATTCAAAATAAAATAACTTTTATAATATATATAATAATAACTTCAACTTGATAAAAAAAATATCTGATCTTAAAAAAAAAGATGACCAATCTAATATATTAAAATGATCTTAATAAGAAGTTAAAATAAAAAATAGATGCTGGAAGAAACGTGTAATTTTTTAATTCAAGATTTTTTTGAAAAACATTGGTTAACTTCCTAAAATAGTTTAACGGTTTCAAATATAAAAATTAATATAATTACACATTTACAGTATTACCCTTTTAATAAAATTAATTAACAAATAAAATGAAACAATTTGATTGGTTGAATTATTTCTTTTTGTTCTTACACTATTTGTGTTTTTTTAATTAAACCTAATCCTATATAACTATATATGCATAAATATATAATCTACGTTTATAATTAAAGAAAACTACAAATTACGTCCTTTATGTTTATAGTAACCTGCAAATTGCGTCCTTTAGCAAAAGTATCTACAAATAACGTCCTTATTTTCATGTTTTTTTACCAATCTCGTCCTTTATACTAACAACCGTTAGAAAAGTCAGTTAAGTTCAACCCTATGCAGCTTTTATGGGGGTAAAATAGTCTTTTCAAAAATAAAAAAATATTTTAATAATATATATATATTGTCTCATTATTTACTGAATATATAATAACTATAAATAATATAACACACATAATATATATATATATATATATGTATGTATGTATATATATATTTACACATGCATACATACTAACAACAGGCTGTGCCACTATCGTTCACCAACCACCGCCATTTTGTTACCGCGTTCAGCCACCACCGCCATCAACAAAACTTCTCACCACCACCTCTCTATTCTACCAAAATCAGCCTAGCCCTAAAAGTCCAACCCCCCAATTTATTATCTGTTCATCATCTTCTCTTGGTTAAACCCCCAATTTGTGACACCCTAGAATCAGAAACACTCAGTGTGTTGCATGAACACCATCACAGTGATACAGTGCAAATAGGTGAAAGGGGATACTAATTTCAGATGATTTTAAGTTTCTCTACCTTTGTTGCTGCTGCGCGTAATTCTCTTCAGCAAACATGGATCCATCTGATCTCTATCTCCATTGATACTAAACCTGTTCTTTCTTTTATGTCCTAAATGATCAACCTGGTTGGATTTTGTGTGCAAGTGTAGTTTAGTTTTATAGGTTGAGAAAGGGAGGAGATAGTGGTAGTGGTGATTGAAATTGTTGCCGCCACCACAAGGGTGGGTCTTGAAATTGTCAACCACTACCAGGCGATGATGAACGAGAATGGTGGCGACAGAAATTGCTGATGGTGGTGATGGCGATGGTTGGCCGGTGATTTTGCGTAAAGTGGGGAAGAATTGAGGTTAAAGGTGAAGATAAATTTACACAAATAGTCCTTTATGTATAAAAAGACTATTATACCCTCATGTGAGATGCACATGATCTGAGTTAACTGACTTTTCTAACGGTTGTTAGTATAAAGGACGAGATTGGTAAAAAACCATGAAAATAAGGACGTTATTTGTAGATACTTTTGCTAAAGGACGCAACTTGCAGGTTACTATAAACATAAAGGACGTTATTTGTAGTTTTCTCTTATAATTACGTGGAATACTGAATTATAAATTGTATAAATAATTGTTTTTAATTATTAATTATAATCAAAGTACTTTGAAAATATTTAAGATTTTTTAAAAAGTGATAAATGAATATTACTTTCAAGTACTTCAAACATAATTAATAATTTAAAAAATATATTTAATATTAGCATAATTATAAATATAAAAAAATTAAAAATATTTGAATGGAATTGAACCGAGCGGACCTTCGCCCGCTGCTTGGCTCGTTTACAAACTGAACCGAGCGGAGTGATTCGTTTACAATCGAGCGAAAAACGAGTGAGCATTTCCGAGCGATGATGAGCGATTTGGACTGACTTAAACTGTAGACTGTAGTAGCACAACATGCTATAAAGAGATGCATTATTACAGTACACATGAATTAAATAATAATATTTTTTAAAAATATAATTTTTATATTAAATGATTCATAAATATTTAATATTTAAGAATTTATAATTTTTTTAAATGATAGTAATTATAAATTTTTGGCTCATAACGAAAATTTCAAATCAATTTTTCATCTCAAACTTTCATATAAATATTCTTTTTTCCTAAAAAAAACAAGCTCAAAACTCTTTTTTGTTAGAATCGTGACAAAATATGTTTTGGTGTAGTTGGCAAAAGTGCAATGACATGAGCACACACATCCGTTCGATGTCATACCGCTGCATTTAACTCGTTTTTTACTTTCTTTTTTTAGTATCAGTTTCATTAAAAAAGCTCCAGTTTTTCTTTTCTCCTGGCATTTGTTTTCATATTAAAAAAAGTTCATGTTCCGTTGTGTTTTTGTTTACTTGTATCTAAACATTACTTCTAAAATGATTTCATATTTTACCATCGTACGTTTAAATATTATCCTTTTTTTTGTTAATGTTTGTGTACGTTAGTCATTCTAAAACGAAGCTCGTGATCATAAAAAATATGAGCTTTTGTGTTGTAGTTAATTAGTGTGCGCGAAAGGGTTAAGCCACCCAAATCAACATTTAACGGTTTTCTTCACATTAATTGGTCTTTATTTTTAGTATTGTTTTAACATTTTTTACAAGTATTATCGAAGACGTCGCTAGGGAAAAGAACCTTTCATAATGTGTTGTTTTAACAATGGATTTCTATTAGTTTTCATCATCTTAATTTCTTTATCTTTTTTTACTCTCTATTTTTATTTCTGTCTATATGGTTGGTGGTGCCGACCTAGCTTGCGTATCACGTGACCCCCCAAGTTTAACATAATCGCATTTTTACCCCGGCCACTATATACATAAATACTTTTAACTTTCATCTTTCAATATATGACACAACTTATTTTTTTTAAATCACATATTTTTACGATTT
The DNA here is from genome assembly GCA_030867185.1 of Tagetes erecta. NCBI lineage: Eukaryota > Viridiplantae > Streptophyta > Magnoliopsida > Asterales > Asteraceae > Tagetes > Tagetes erecta. The sequence continues at coordinate 10,398,909 of CM061492.1, read as the reverse complement.
TACACCACAACGTAAGATACATAAGCTTTTTTAATATGTGCATAACTACGTCAAAACACGCTATCTTAAAGTCATCATCGTAGATGTGTAATAAAGTCACAAACGTGACGCTGATGTAACACTGCACAACACGTGTCAAAAAGAACAAAACACGTTATCTAAGACCCGGTCGCCGTATCACGTGTTACCTTTATGCTTAATTATGGATTTATGGGTTTAAACGAGCAAGCGTCTCATGACTATTTGATATCAACTTGTAAAAATAACAATGTTAGTTACATGTGTATTTCTACAAGCTGAAAACTTTATATGGTACGTCACAATAAATTATGATATTTTGATTATATTCAGTTGGTTTTTAAAAATTAATTAACATGTAGTATGCATTTAACACGAAGACTAATAGCGTTTTTAAATCATATTATAAAATAATTGTTTTAATGTTTGTATAAGGAGTTAATATTAAAAACCAATTAAAGTTATAATTCCAATTATTTAGAAAAAAAATTATAAATGTTCAATTAAATTTGCATGATTTTAGTTGAAATCTTAAAAAAAACATTATTATGATTTATTATGCGTATAAATACTTTCCATGATTTGTTAGGCTTAGATGAATGACATAGCTAAATGTCAAATGACAGATTTTTTACTCATCTCTAATCACTAGTATAATAAAGCAAAATCAATTTTGTTTATGTGACGTGATTTGAGAGCATTTTGTTTATACATGATTTGAGAGCTTCTTTCATAATAATAATTTTATATTTAATATAAATAAATAAATATATATAAAATAACACTAGTTACCTTTTGATCCCCTAATATTTAATAGAATCTTGAACAGTTTAAGAGTAATTATAGTTTCAACACTTTCATCCTAAGGGTTTGCATGAGTTGGTTTATTTTTTATAGGACAAAAAATGGAACTTTAAGACAAAGTTGATAATAACTTATAATTAAATACCTTAGTATTTTTTAGCATATACAACTGTTTTATACGAACTTTTAATTAAAAAAACCGCACCATCAAATCAAACGTTTAATTTTGTTAATTTGAGTATAACATTGTTATACTAAAAATATTTTTATAAATAGAACTTATTAATTTTATATTTAAAATTTGCTTTTATAATATTGTTTGAGAGCTTATTTCACAATAGTAGTTTTATATTTAATATATAATAATAATAATAGGATGATTTATCCTAGAAATAATATTAATCTAAGAAGAGTGAGAAAGATTTGTGACCTTTAAATGTCTTTTTAATGGTTGAGATCAAGTTGTAAAGAAAACAATTTAGTGGATGAGTGTTTTAGCCATTCACTTTTGTTGAATTTTTCTCTCCACATGCAAGACACATGTCAATTCCTCATTTTTTAAACGTTCATAACTTTTAGATACAATATAATATTTTATAAAAAGTTACCCTAAAAAACAAGTGCTTTATTATCTTTAAAACCCGCATGATATTGTTATATAAAAATCGGTTTTTTTCCACTAAAGGTGTGCATGAGTCGGTTTATATTTGATAGAGTATAAAAATAAAACTTGGAGATAAAATTGGTAATAACTTACAGTTAAGAGTAAACTACTATTTTGGTCCCTGGGGTTTGGTAGAAATCACGGTTTTAGTCCAATAGTTTGTTTTCTACTCTTTTAGTCCATTAGTTTCATACAAACTTGCTGTTTTAGTCCACACCACTAACTGTCATCCATTTGTCTAGTTAAGTTTGGGTGAAAAGACATTAATACCCTTGGACCAAAATAGTAATTTTGGTCAAACCACAAGGACCAAAACAGTAAGTTACCCTTATTATTATTATTATTGCTATTATTATTTTTAATATTATTGTTATTATTATTATTACTGTTATTATTTATTATTTATATACCATCTAGTTTTAAAGGTCGGTGGTCACTGTTAACCGGTCACGTGTCGCCACTCGACTAACCCACAAATAATTGTTTGATTTAATTATCATTTTAACCTCTAACTTAGATAAATTTATCCAACCTATGAATTTGACCCCCTGACTTTAACTTAATTGTAATTTTTACATGCTATATAATGTTGATCTTCTTGGACATATTCATATTTTTACCACATCTTTCGATATATATATATATATACTTTTAACCACCATCTGCTAATCATCGTAATGCAACGCGCATGTCGAAGTCGAAAACGTTGTTAATACGTGTAACGAAGTGGAAAAAAAACTATGTCGGTGCAACACACAACACGTGTGTTGCATTAATTTGAGCCGACATAGTTTTTTTCACTTCGTTACACGTATTAACAATGTTTTCGACTTCGACATACGCGTGGTATTACGACGATTAATAGATGGTGGTTAAAAGTATATATATCAAAAGATGGGATAAAAATATGAATATGTCCAAGAAGATCAACATGATATAACATGTAAAATTACAATTAAGTCAAAGTCAAGGGGTCAAATTCATAGGTTGGATAAATTTATCTAAGTTAGAGGTTAAAATGATAATTAAGTCAAACAATTATTGGTGGGTTAGTCGAGTGGTGACACGTGACCAGTCAACAGCGACCACCGACCTTTAAAACTAGATGGTATATAAATAATAATAATAATAAACATAATAACAATAACAATATTAAGAATAATAATAGCAATAATAATAATAATAATAATAATAATAACAATAATAATAATAATAAGGGTAACTTACTGTTTTAGTCCTTATGGTTTGGCTAAAATTACTATTTTGGTCCAAGGGTATTAATGTCTTTTCACACAAACTTAACTAGAAAAATAAATGGCAGTTAGTGATGTGGACTAAAATAGCAAGTTTGTATGAAACTAATGGACTAAAAGAGTAGAAAACAAACTATTGGACTAAAACCGTGATTTTTAACAAACCTCAAGGACCAAAATAGTAGTTTACTCTACAGTTAAATACCTCATTATTTTCTAAACATAGATAACTTTTTATATGACATTATTTAAAAAAAACTACACCACAAGCCTAACATTTAATTCTCTTTAATTTTAGTACAATAATGTTATACTAAAAAATAATTTTTTTAAAATAAATTTTGTGTTCTGGTTACCACGGTTTTGTCTACAAACTGATTGGAACCGCTTGTGTCTCTATGAATATCCTTAAAATCACAACCTGAGTGTTATGTTTCCGAGTGTAACACAGACACTAAACTAGGTTATTACTTATTAGTGTAGGAAGATTAAATAACTTTTGCATATACCTTTTTTTTCAAATCCACTCTTACTCATTAGGAAAAATGCTAACCCAAACCAACCCATCAGTTGCAATTTTTTCTAACTGTCATTATTTTCATCTCAAACAGATTATATCATTTTAATTTAGTGCATCTGCAATCAAACTACACATTGGTGGTTAAACATAATCTTAATCTTTTGAAATGGATGTCACGAGAATCACACACAAGCACACAACACACATATATGTATATTTTACTTTAACCACGTACCGTACGTAATACATACAACAGTTGTACATAAAACGTTTATTCGTCCAACAAAAATTCCTTAAAACCAGCTCTAATCTTGACTTATTCTTATTGACTCAACCGTTTACTACATATGCTATTTTGATACTTCAACTACACAAAGGACACATTATTAATTATTGAAATAAAACTAGCAACGTGCTAGAGCACACATTCATCACACATACTTCTAAACGCGTACGACGTACGCACGATACTATCACTTAATTTCTCGATCTTCAAAATTTTATCTTCAGCACGTATCATATCGGCTGATCAATCTGTCACTATAATATATTAAAAATTCCATAGAAACGATGAATCATTTGAGTAAACCTCGTCATAAACCACCTCTTCTTCGTAGTCAAGCGTATGGAGAGGCATAAAATAGTCATCAAACCCCGGAAAAATCCCAAAATCTTGGATAGTAGTTATATGATCACCAACTACATCCATAGAAGGAGATGACACAACAACATTATTATCCATGGAGGTGGAAGTATGAGAGCCTTGCAAGTCATCACGTGATGACGAGTAAGAATTTGCAAAGTTAGCAGCGACTGCTTGTATTTGGGACGGGGGAAGGTCAGTGCCACCAGGAATATTTGGAGGTTGATGTGGGAAGTTGAACTTAGCAGTGTTTCCTCTTAGACAAAAGAGTGCAGCATCAAATGCACGAGCCGCTTTTTCGGGTGAATCGTATGAGCCTAACCAGATTCTTTCACGACTCTTGGGTAGCCTGATCTCCGACACCCATTTCCCCCATTTCCTCTTCCGAACACCCCTATACTTTGTCCCATCAGCCTCCATATATAACAGACAATATATGTTGTATAATAACGTACGTTGTGTTTGAGTTTATAATATTGTTTCACTTGAGTATAAATAGTTTCCTATACAAGTCAACTGGACGTGTTAATTTACTTGTCAAGTCATGTAGCTAGCTAGTAAATGCCAGATCAGATGGCATTGGCATTGGCATGTATGCATTCGAATTAAATTTGTGTTTGAGTAACGCGGTGACATCATATATAGCATTACGACAATGAAAGAGTACCAACTTTATTTCTTTTGTTTTATTCAACTCATTTTGTGTCCTTTTTCCATCACTCACGTACTTTATTTCATACTTCACATCAAACTTAAAATTCTTTGAAACCCCCTAACTTAATTTCCAAAAATATAACATATATACTCACTCCATCCCATTATAAGTGTTTATATTGCCTTTTTTAGTTGTCCCATTTAAAGTGCCAACTTTTAAAATTTATTGGTAAACTTTCAAATTTGCACTTAATAACATAAAACAAACAATATGATGGACCCACAATAGTATTTATTGTCAAGGGTATTATTGTCAAATGACAAACAAAAATACCCATCATTTAATGTGCCTAAAACTTTTTATTTTTCAAACTAGGACACTTCTAATGGGACGGAGGGAGTATGTTATAGATCAATTATCATTAGCTAGGATTAAATAACAAGGTAGTAAATTAATTGGTAGCTTTATTTAAATAATGAAGCAACTTTTCATATTCTTTGGCTTGGGCTACATACGTTTTAGAGTAAATAAATTTTTGGCTTTTTAAAAGTACCAAATTATGGATCGTATTTTAAATTGCACTGGATGAGTTAAATAAAACTATTTTAGTTATTTTATCTGTAAAGGTCAAATTCTAAAAAATTATGATTGTTATAATTGTTATTGCTTTTGTTGTTCTTAATACTATCTATTAAAACTAAAACTTCGTTAATAGTGTTTTTTTATGTTTTTTATTTTGACAATCATAGTTTTTATAAGTTTTGGGACAATTAATTTGTACGTGGTTGTTTTATTATCATTGAATTCTGGAATAAAGGATGCTTATTTTTTTTGTTTTTTCTTACTAGCTCATTTGACTATTTTCGTTCTACCGCTTACGAAGAAGTCTTTTTCGGCCACCTCCATTGTCTTCTTTGTTTATTCAGTCGACGATAAATAGTGGCGGTGGATGGCAGATGGTGACGAATGATGTATGATAATGTTCTTTTGTTATGAAATTCTACAGAGAGAGACGTTAATCCGTTATAGCTAGCATTATATTAGATGTGTTTCAATGTGATGATGTTGTGTAAAATATTTTCAGTATGTATGTTTAAAGTTGAATGAGTTTTGATTTATGACTTTAATTAGCGCATGTACGGTTTAATGGATATCATGACGTAAACTTAAAACTATAAAAATGGTACGCGCAACCAAAACTTTTGTTGTCCGATAGTAAAATGCCACGTGCATGCATGTCTAAGGCCGGTGACACTAAAATCCATAACGATAAATAAGTTAGACCAACACCAATATTTGATTAGTATATATTAAGTTAATTGATTAAAAATTCTAAAAGAAGTTGATTTAGTATAGTAAGTAACCACAATGTGTAAATGTGAAAATAAGTATATTGATTATAAACAAGTATAACATCATACTACTAAACATGTATATATACTTTTTTAACTTTTTTAACAGCGCTAAACATGTATATATGTATGTGAGCATTTAATTATAAGTTTCTATATTGCAAATTATATTGGTGAATCTTGTAACATCATATGAATAATGAGATCGAGCGACAATGGCCTTCAACTTTCAACGTAGTTTTCCGAGTCCTAGCTCATTGTCTGGTTATTATAAATTTGGAAAGTAGTCGAGGAGTATTTGGTGGAGTGGTTAAGAATTGGGATGAGACTTGGGTTTTTAGACACGCATGTTCAAGTTCCTTTCTTTGCACATTTGTTTTGAGGCATTGGAGCTTAATGAAGGAAGACTATGATCTTTGTGAATTTCCCAGTGGGCCTTTAGGTAAGTGAATTTCCCCGAAACTGAAGATAAATTGGACGCGTAAGGCTCCATATGTTTGAGTCACGCTAGATGATAGTGACCTTTTTCCATTGGTTCACCTCGTATGGTGTATTTGGGCAATTTATAGTTTGTTGCTTCAGAAAATTGTTGGAAAATTTTGTAATACACAAATTATATTTTGTGAAAAATACAAAATAATAAATTAGTTGGTGGTATAGTTTGAATATTTTGTGGGTTTCAACTAGTTAATTGTGTTGAATATATATTTCAACTCATAATTAATTAGGTTGACTAAGTGTTTTACTCCATGTTTATGGACAATGAATGGGGTGTTTCAACTCATTCTTGTCCTATAAATACCAAGGTGAACCTTGGTTAAAGACACACCAAATACAACACCAAAGAACACCTAATAACTCCACTCTCTAAATCTCTCTCATTTTCTCTCTAAAGAACTTTCAACTTATTTTGATTATGTTCATGTTTTTTGGTATAGTTTGGGTTGTGAGTCAATCCCGGCAGTACATACTGTTTCGGCTGTTGTACCCTGGGAAACAAACGAGTTCTCTTGGGAGACTCGGAATTTGTTTTAAGGGACTCGTGTTGAACACGAATCCTCAGCCACGATTACAATTCTGCTTCTACTCATTTCTTGTATTTATAATTTTTTAGTTGTAATCATATTGTAATTTACTTCTTTTCTTTATTTTCTTTGTATTGTAATCGAATTTATAAAAGTATTATTAGTTTTTGTACGAACGGTTCCTACAATCTTAAAACAAATTTTTTAAATCACCGTTCGTATTTAAAAATATATATATAGTCATTGTTCGTATCTTAAAGTTGGACTTAGAGAACTTACATTTGACTTTTTTCTAGAACTGGATTTTATTTACAAAGAAAGTGGTTCAATTTTTACAATTTTTATCATTTGTTGGTTTTGATTGAGTGTGTAATTTTTACCATTTGTTGGTTTTACCATTTAAAAGCTTTTGTAGCTTTTCATAAAACTTGACTCAATTACTTTGAAAGTTTAATACTCTCATGAGTTTCTTTTGCATTCAAAAGTGGGTTTATTTTCATTACAACCATTTTGTTGAATGGTTCAATGTGTTAAAGCAAAAAGGTTGAAAATCCAATTTTGTTTTAAATCAAAGTTTTCGAAACCTTATGTGGTTTCAAGATTAAAACTTTGAATTAACCGTTTGTCGGTTCCAAGATTAGTTTTCATATGCGTCTTAAGAATGGTTATGCTTGTGTACGCATCTTATGAAAACCGGTATTTCTTATTTGCGAGTAAGAAATCTTTCTTATGTGAAACTTGTGTTTTAACATGTGTGTTAAAACCTAATGTTATTTTAATTAAGTATTAGAAGAGATTCTTTATAATATAATCAATTTTGTATTGATTTAGTATTAATCTTTTAAATTTAAAACCGTTTTTTTAAACAAATGAAGAAATCATTATTCACTCGAAAACGTTGACAAACATGATCATTAATTATGTGTGATTTACAAATGATTATTTTATAAAACAAAAAAAAAAAATCGCGTCAAAACATTTTGCAAACGTTTTGTTGGAACCTTTCATTACATGAAACCATATGCTTAGAACGTTTGATGTAGACTTTTTGTTGACCAATGTGCGTGTTAGAACACATTTACTTATCTAGCATGTGTGTTAGATATGACCTAAATTTTATGGTCTAAAAGCGTTTTATGTAGGCGTTTATTCTTAACATGTGTGTTAATGATGAATTTAAATAAGAGTGTTTTATGTAAACATCTTATCTCTAACGTGTGCGTTAGAAGTTATAAATTCAATAAAACTATTTACAATTTTGGGTATTGATTTTCAGTAATCAAAACATAAGATTAAAATAGTTTATTTCGAAACTGCTAAGTGCATGTTTTGGCAAAACTAAGATTTGGTTTAGAATGAAATAAACCAAAAGTTTCACATAAAGTGTTAATATAATTTGTTACTCTTGTGGAAAGTAACACGTCATATAGCAATAATAGACTCAAGTTGACTATTTGATGATAAGATAATTCATTGTTTCTATGAACATATATAATTGTTCAAATTCTAATTATACTTGAGAACAATTTACTATATAAACAACATGATGTTTATATCAATTTTGTGATTGTTCAAAGTGGGAGTACCACTATGGGAGATCAATTTTGTGATTGTTCAAAGTTCATATGAGTCAATGACTAAACCTTTTGAGAAAAAGAAAAAAAAAATTATGATCCTAGATTGAATGATGATATATGTATGTTTGTGTAACTTACATATTAGACTTTCTAAAATATTGAGATTTTGTGATATTGAACAACTCTCATTGTCTGTTTAAACTATGAAATGAATGTTGTGAATGAATATTAGGATATTCCTTAAAAGCTGTGAAGAATCAGAATGATGCATCTTCTGTTCACATGCTAGAGTATTGTAGTCTAAAGCATGCTAGACTAGTACTTGTTAATTATAGGGCTCTAAGGAGACTACTAATGTGAAACATTCAACTCATATACAACATAAAATTAAAGTTGTGTATAAGACAATGTGAGTGACGGTTGTCCTTAAATCTAAGGAAAGTCATATAGCTTATAGAGAGCTCATTTAATCTAGATGGTAACTTAAAATTATTTTAAGTTTAAGATGGTTGATAACAACCTATAACAAGGCATGTGTTGCTTTAGTCGGTAAACAAGTATTGACGACATCATTGATACAAAGACGTTGATCTTGTTCAAATCATGGATGTCTAATACTATATTTAAACATATTCTATCGAAGTGCAACAAATGTGGGGGGAGGCCATTTGAGAAATGGTATTTAAGAAGTTTTCTCAAACCCGTATCAAAAGAGAACCTTTTGTTGAGCCAAATATAATGCAACTATGTGACCGAATCTACAAGCTAGACTCGAAGGTCAATTGGTTAGATTTAACATCTAATTACTAATGGCATGGATATGCTAGGCTCGAAATGCATTTTAAAGACAAAAATGTACCTCAGTTCGAGTTGATAGTCGGGGTTATAGTCTTAAAAAATGACAAAAGGCAAGATTAACTTGTGAGTTAATAACACATCATAACAACTCATCTCAACTATAATTATCTATATTGACTCGACGGAGTCATAGATAATGGTTTTGGATCCAACAACATGAGAGACGGAGTTGTGGAATGAGACTAAAGCCCATGAAAGATGGTATATGAAGGAAAACCTAACTTAGTTGACTGGAGATCCCAAGATCTAAGTTCAATAGGACAACCTACTCATATATCTAAGGGTGGTCACTGTGGGGGCATAGCTAATATACAAGTCGATATATAAGCTAATATGTATAAACGTTTATATATGTCCTCCTAAATTATAAAGGGAGCTTAAATACTTCCTAGTCCATTCCTATAACAACAGTGACACGTTGTGAGGCTAAGCATACCGTATGGTTAATGATTTGCGTAATCATAGTAACCTTAATGCTTTTAATGATTTTTTAGATAAATCACCTATGTGAAAGAGAAGTGGGGTCGCTTCGAATGAAATTGGGGGGCGCGCAATTCCTAGAGCTTTCGCAGAACCAGGCTAGTGTTCCATGACCATAACGGACACGACAATGAGGGTTTGATCGAACCAGGGAGAGTGTTGTGTGAAGTGTATTGTCGTCTCCATAAGTGGTGGTTGGTTCAAGGACATCACGTCTACCGAACCACTAGGAGACTAAGTATGCATCACAACGGAAGGTTCAAAGGTAACACCTACCTATCCGGCAATACTCAACCGCTAAATTATATCTAAGGAACTAGTATGTAACGATCAATTTGGATTGTTGGAATAATATGTGAAAATGAGTTTTTCACGTGAGAAAATGGGTTTTTTCATTTGAGAAATGAGATTTTGTCTTTTTCCCATGTGGGGGATTGTTGGAAAATTTTGTAATACACAAATTATATTTTGTGAAAAATACAAAATAATAAATTAGTTGGTGGTATAGTTTGAATATTTTGTGGGTTTCAACTAGTTAATTGTGTTGAATATATATTTCAACTCATAATTAATTAGGTTGACTAAGTGTTTTACTCCATGTTTATGGACAATGAATGGGGTGTTTCAACTCATTCTTGTCCTATAAATACCAAGGTGAACCTTGGTTAAAGACACACCAAATACAACACCAAAGAACACCTAATAACTCCACTCTCTAAATCTCTCTCATTTTCTCTCTAAAGAACTTTCAACTTATTTTGATTATGTTCATGTTTTTTGGTATAGTTTGGGTTGTGAGTCAATCCCGGCAGTACATACTGTTTCGGCTGTTGTACCCTGGGAAACAAACGAGTTCTCTTGGGAGACTCGGAATTTGTTTTAAGGGACCCGTGTTGAACACGAATCCTCAGCCACGATTACAATTCTGCTTCTACTCATTTCTTGTATTTATAATTTTTTAGTTGTAATCATATTGTAATTTACTTCTTTTCTTTATTTTCTTTGTATTGTAATCGAATTTATAAAAGTATTATTAGTTTTTGTACGAACGGTTCCTACAAAAATAATAATTTAAAAAGTTAGGAATGATCTTATCTTTAAAAATATCCCCATTATTCATATAGCCGTAGGGGTGTTCACGGTTTGGTTTTGACGGTTTTTTGATCAAACCGTAAGCCAAACCGTTAGTACGGTTTTTGTATATCGAAAACCGAAGCCAAACCATTGAATACACAAACCAAACCAAACCAAGCCGTTACTAACGGTTTGGCTCCGGTTTGGTTTCACGGTTTGGGCCTATATTGGGCTTGTATACTATACATGTTCATCTTTGTGCTAATATAAGATGTCAAAAATATCAACACCTAATTAAATGCTGTTAAAAAACATACACACCAAATAAACACATAATAAGTACAAAATTATTCTAATACAAGCTTAGAATAAACTGCAAAAATACACAAAGAAGCTAAAAGTAATTAGGTGTTCATAACAAATCAGGTCAAAACAAACAATCTAATCACCTTTATCGCCTACTGTCCAAAAGTTCTAAGCTCCATATGTGCAATCCAAAAACATCATGAACCAGGCATGCTTCGGTCTAATATATAATATGAAATATTATAAATAATTATATATCTAATATAAAAAATGTATAATTTTAAAATACTTAAATCCTACGGTCCGGTTTTATCCGACCGGTTTTTGGTAAAAACCATAAGCCAAACCGTTCATTACGGTTTCAATTTTTTGAAGCCGACCGACCGAAAGTTAAAAATAAAACCGACCATGAAGCCAAACCGATGACCGATTTGGCCGGTTTCACGGTTTTAAACCGAACCATGAACACCCCTACATATAGGCTTCTTTAAAAGATCAGATCACACTCCTACCTTTCGTTAAAGTATATTAACATTTTAATCTATCTATCGGACTTTGGAGTATTAGTGTAACTTTTTATTTTAAGTAATCTTTTGCTAGTTTCTTGTTTTTAATAACAGGCATTGTTAAAGAATAACATAAGTGGGTGTTGCTATATACACCCTTCTTTTTAATTTTTATTTGTTACACCCTCTTCTTAAAGTTTAAAAAAAAATACAATTTTAACATATTACAAAATTATATTTTTCTCTTAAATTAATATTTCGAGTAAACTACAATTTTGGTCCTTGAGGTTTTACGAAAATCACAGTTTTAATTCAATAGTTTGTTTTCTACGCAACCTTTCTTTCGATTTCGGTCCACATCACTAACTCTGTTAATTTAGTTCTGTTAAATTAAGATAAAAGACTATAATACCCATATACATTTCTTCTTTCATTCTAACTTGCTCCGCTCACCTCAATACCACTGCCACCCCTTAAGACCATAAGCACCACCGTCGCTCACCACCGTAACCACCCACCAGCCATAACCGTTTTATTAAGATCTGGGTTTTGCAAAGGTCATGGTTAGCGACGAGAATAGGTTAGCGAAAATGATGTCGCCGGCCGTGACATCTTCTTGAATTTTGGCTTAGGCTTGAAAATGGATTGGGGTGCCGTTGATTATTAGTGTAAATATATTTGTGAGATGCGTATGTATATATGGTTAGATGATGTCGATGGCTCTCTTACAGTTCATCATCAGTCATCGATGATCGATCACCATCATCATCTATGATGGTAAACGTATGCTTCGTGCGATTTATCTTGGTCGGCGGAGGCGATAGGTTTCTATGGTGGCTGATGGCTAGTTAAAGGTATGGAGTGGTGCACATGAAGGATCAATGTGGTGACGGTGGTTGTTGATTTTTGTGGTGATCATATCCAGCGGTGGCGATGAGTTGTTGGTGGTGTAAAATCTGATGGTTGTTATATGATGTAATGGTGATTGGTGACGGATGGTGGTGGTTGTCATTATGACTGTGAAGGAAACGAAGAGAGAGGAGTTGGAGAGCAGAGAAGAAAGAGTGGTTGGGGGTGGGTGGGGTTGGGTTTTATTTAATTACTAGATTAGTACCGGTATACTACACGGATTTTAGTTTTATATGTTTTAACTCAATTTACATATCAAACTTATTTTTAACATATCTCTTATTAAATCGATTTGGATATTTACAAATATATTCATATAAAAAATCATATGTTACAATAAAGGATATGATTATAATAGTTGGTAAATTTTTATTGAAACATATCGAGTTAGGAGATAATTCATGATAAGTGTTAATTTTTTTATTTGAGCATATCGAGTTATGAGATAATTAATGATAATTGGTAAAACTTTAATTTGAACATATCGGGTTAGGATAAATCATAATAATTGATAAGTTTTTTATTTGAACATATCAGGTTAGGAGATAATTTATGATACTTGGTACATATCGTATTAATACGTATTAATATATAGATCATGATAATTGGTAAATTTTGTATTTGAACATATCGGGTTAGGAGATAATTGATGATAATATATGAATTTTTAATTTAAACATATCGGATTATTTCGAATATGGAGCATACCATGACCCGTCTAAAAATTCTCCATCAAATTAATTAGAACATGACACCTAAGCAAAATCCTATGTGGAGTAGTTAAAATTGTGACATGTGGACGTGTTACTCAATTATTAGAATAGGTAGATTTGTATTTATTGTTAAATTATTATTTGTATATATTTAGTGGGGGTATTATGGTATTTTTATCTTGATTTAACGGAACTATATTAACGGTGTTAGTGGGGTGGACTGAAACCGAAAGAAATACTGAAACTATTAGACTGTAAGCGTAGAAAATGAACTATTGGACTAAAACCGTAATTTTTGTCAAATCTCAAGGACCAAAATAGTAGTTTACTCTAATATTTCTCTTAAATTAATACCCTTTTCTTATAATGTTTGATTAAGCCACTGTAATTAGTTGGTGAGTATCGACTATGAGTGTCATTACTAACCAAAACCAAAAAGAGTCGAAATAAATCGTATCTATAACCGAAAAAATGAACCAAATTGCAAATTTGATTTTTGGTTCGGTTACTAACAGTATCCAAATTGTGAATTTGGTTTTTGGTAACAAAAAACGTGATTTATGTGGTTCGGTTATCTTAATAAACCGTATAATTATTGGTTTCATCGTATCACTGGATCGAATAATCATACTAAAGTGGATTATTACAGTTTGGTTAGGCAAAAAAAACTCCATAACCAAATAAACATACTAAAGCAGTTTAAATCGGTTAGGTTAGCCAAAAAAATGATTTCGCGACAGAATAAAAAGATTTTACAACCGATGAATTGGACCGGACAAAAAGTTAACCGCACCTTTAAACACCGACATAAAACATTTTTTTTATATACGCATATTATTAATTTCATTTAGGAACATAATTTTTTAAGGATTAAAGACAATAAAAATTTCAGGTTATATTTTAATAAGTTTTAAAAGTTTTTTTTAAAAAGAGATGTAACAAGTAAGAAGGGAATGCACACCATAACATAATGTATCCATTGACTAATATATTTGGTAAATAAAATAGTTGTCACTGATGACGTCACGCATTAAAACTAATCCCACAAATACAATACTTTCAGACATGTAAAATTAAGTTTGTGGGATTCTAGGCTTACCTATAAAATGGATTTTGGTTAAAGATTATAAAAAAATATATCTAGTCACATTAATATCGAATAAAATGAATACTAGTTGAACTTATTCTTATGACGTTAGAATCGTGACATCAAGCCATTTGTCCCACCCCACCCCCGAAAACCTATCAAACCCCCCTTCCCCCAGAAACTACCCACCCACCCACCCCAAAAACCTAAACCCCTTAACCCCATTCTTAAAAAAACGTAACATCTAAAGCTAAACCCTAATGCTAAACCATATGACAAAAACTAGATCCTAGATTCTAAGATGGTAAAGTTTGACGAGATGGTTCCAATACCGTTTGAATGAGCTCAATCGTAGTTCGTTTGACCCGGGTTTAGTTTGAGTTAAAGCATTTTACACGCTTTTTCGACAAAATCTAATTTTTAATTTAGTCATTCCTCTATGACGATAATTTTGTAAAAAAATGATCGAATTCTTGATCCATATGCTCATCTACCAATCGATAGTCTTGAACGGGTATATAATCGCCGCGTCCACCAAATTGTGAAAAGCTGAAATCGATGTTAGAGAATTGAGAAAACTCAACTTCGTTAGCGGTGTATTGAGAAAACCTGGCACATTGGGGTTGGTTGAGATGAGCTACCACGATTGCCTCGACCGTGTTGTGAAATACCGCCTCGGTTGACACGGTTGGCTCGGGTGGCACGAGTGTCTCGGGTTGACATGTTTCTTGATGAATCCATTCGTAAAAATAAAGAGAGATTTGATGTTTGTGGTTGTTTTTTTTTTTATAAAACGAGTGTGTGAGTTTAATTTGATTTGTATTATAGTATGAACTATGTTTAATACCCGTGTGATACACACGAGTTAAATAATAATATTTATAAAGAAATCATAACTATTATGTTTAAAGATTTGTAACTATTTAATACTTTAAATTTACTCCATCAACTCATGCATGGTGCAAAATTCCACTTAATTTTTTACCTCAAAAACTTTCTATTATAGAACAAAAAATTTCCCCCCAAAAAATTACCCCTTAAAAGTTAAAACCTTAATATAGTATATAGATAATTTAAAGGGTTATTGGATTTTAATAATCCGAACTTTTGTATATTGGCCGATATTAATCCCAACTTTAAAAATTGCATGTGTCGATCCCAACTTGTAACTTATTTTCCAACAATGATCCTCCGTTAAGATTAACTTAACACCGTTAAATTTTTTTCGTATTTTTGACCGAGGCTTTAGGGCTATTGATCGGGAGGACGATAGGAGTCTATTCATGTAAACATTACCTTGAGCCGACCCTCCAAATAACCAAACGACCTTCAATCGGGTCTATAAACTTAACGGTGCTTAAATCGCATGTTAAAATTTCTTCGTTTGGAGCATCGACTCAAGTTAAGTTTTACATGATTAGACTCGTATCGTCCTCCCGATCAAAATCCCTAAAGCCTCGGTCAAAAATTCGAAAAAAGTTTAACGGTGTTAAGTTAACTTTAATGGAGGATCATTGTAGGAAAATAAGTTACAAGTTGGGATTGACACAGGCAATTTTTGAAGTTAAGATTAATATCAGCCAATATACAAAAGTTCGGATTATTAAAATCCAATAACCCTAATTTAAAAAGCTAGTATCTTTTAAAAACTAGCTGTTTGAGAACCATTGAAGTGGCCCCACCATTCCAACATTAGAAATAATCGGGGATGTGGACGAGGAACCGAAACCAAATTGGACCTTAAATCTTAGATCTAACGGGGTGGACTGTGTGCCACGTGACACCACTCCGTTGGCTTTAAGTATCATGAGGAGCCACCAATATGTGGACGTTTCTTTAGTTTAGTTCTAGAATGAAATGGAGTTTGTGGGGTACACATATAAACACTCGGAACAAAATAATTGACTGGAAAATATATTCCAAACTCGATTCACATTTCTGTGAATATACTTGATTTGAATCTATAGTAATAATGATCAAAGTCTAGAATTAATCTATTTTCAATTTTCAGTCTCTATTTGTCCTCTTATATTATCAACACACTGCTAGTACGCGATTCCTACACCTGCTTCCACTTATATATATATACATAGAATATATATATATATATGGGAGGGATTTTCTAAAAAGGGCAAAAACTCTAAAAAGGCTAAGAAGGATTATGGGGCGTCGGATCTGGGTGTCAACGACCAAGATTAACGCGGTGGCGTTTTTGTAAATATTATGAAGTTTTGCTGACGCGCGTGATGGAACCAGGGGTAGATTTGTCATTGCGTGTTTCCAACACCATGTATATATAAAAAACACCACGCTTAACACTGACTCTGTAAAATAACACCACGCATATGAAAATAATAATTAATAAAAAACGCCATAGCTACCTGCTACAATGTAACACCGGAAATCGAATTGAAAACGTCATAACAATGACTAACACCATCATCACTGTAGAATGAAAAAACGCCATAATTTACCTGCAACAAAGTAGCACCGGAGTCGATATGAAAACGTCATAACAATAATTAACAGATCGATCATGGTAAATCATGGTGTTTTTAACATTCGAACTGATCACTAAAAACACCATGACTCAGAATGTTAAAACCACAAACGTCATAACAATGATTAACACTATCATCACTGTAGAATGAAAAAACGTTATAATTTACCTGCAACAAAGTAGCATCGGAGTCAATATGAAAACGTCATAACAGTAATTAACAGATCGATCATGGTGAATCATGGTGTTTTTAACATTCGAACTGATCAATAAAAACACCATGACTCAGAATGTTAAAACCACAGTGATTCAAAAGAACAGATGATTGATCGTACGTTCGTAATTAGTAAACGAAAACGTAAAAAACAAACAAAAAAACATCATCGCTTTCAGTATTCGTCATAGATAAATGATTATTGATTCAAAATTAATAAACGTCAAAAAAACACCATAACTGAACATCGAGAGTGATAACCAGGTAGTGCTAAAAAACACCATGAGAACAGATCTTGTATTGCAGCTTCAACGCGTAAAATGACGATAACGCCCCTCCGTGTTTTTTTCCCCCTCATGGACACGTGTTTGTTTGTGAATGCTTCATACACTTCTTAGAGTTTTGAGCCTTTTTAGAAAATCCCCAATCTATATATATATATATATATATATATATATTATGCTATGTATGATTGATTATGATCGTAGTTTATGAAACCTTAAATTAACCTCCTTAATTCTGTGGTGAAATATTGATATTTGTTTTATTATATAAAAGCTAACGCGGCCTTGCAAAAGCTAAAGGTTTCTCTCTCTGGACATGAGAAAGTTCAAAGCAATCTAGCTAATTAAGCAAAGTAAAACCGTGCTAGGTAAATATGAAATTGTTGGTGATTCTATTTCTTAATTCTGAATCGTAATATATACTGGTTTATACTTCTCGAGGTATAATGAGTTAATGACAGACCAAAAGGCTAGATTCTAAGGAATCGGCAGATTAAATTTGTGTTATATATGGTAACGTTATTTGAATTACATACTAAATTTTCTATTTGTGAAAATATAGAAGAATCACTTTTTAATGGGAGGGCATAATAAAACTGTTTTACATTCGCTAGTGTACATCAATTGTGAGAGTGAGCAACCGACAAAATTATTGATTTGTGACCTTGAGGGAATAGGTTTAAGTCGTATGATGTAGTGGGTTGGTGATAATCACATGTTCAGACTAGTTAATTTGTTTTTTTAATAGTCTAATCGGTTGAAAGTCGGTACAATCGTTTTTACAACTTGTAAAGTATCTTGTGACTTTTTATATGTTTTTTTATCATATCTTTCAGTTTCTTTAACAGAACATACTCAACTTCATACGCTTCTCTTTAACTATGCAATCACATTGATTTCACCATTGTGATTCGTGACTTAGTTCGCAGCAAAGTTTCAATGTTGATTTCGAATTTTACAAACACGCCTTTACCACGTTAATGTCTTCGTAGACCCCACCACAATTCACACGGGGTAAAAAACTCATTATGTAAAAGAAGCCAGAATGTTTGTAATAACAAGGGATATATACAACCTTTGTAATTTCAATGAGGTCGAAAAGTAGAAGTGTGAATGTCAACCATGTTATGATGGCTATGTTTTGATCAACCCTTTTATAAGAGGGGAACCTAGGGTAAACAATGAAATACATTTGAATAATTTTCATCCTTAGTTATAGCTGTTAAAAATCATAATTCATTAACGCATCTTACCTAAGAACTTACGGATAAGAACTTACGGATCAGTTCAAATAACCCCTCAAGTGTGGCCCAGTGATGTAACATATGATCAAATAACCCCTCAGTAGACACTTAGGTTCAATCCCTACTTGGTACACATTGACCGGGCCAACCCATGCATTAGGGCGTCCAAACAAGGGTTGGAGTTGATATGTGAATGTGGAGTAGAGATAGCAGTTCGAACCTCAATCCTTCTTGCCTTGGTCTTGGGTCACCTGATAAGCCGCCTTAACGTCTTCGGATTTATAGGATGGAGATGTCACATGACCAGTAAACCCCATTTATATACAAATGAGCCAGCTGGGTTTTGTTTTCTTCAACAAGTTAAAAACAATCTAAGCTAAAAGATTTAACTAACACGCATAGGGCTCGCCAAACAAGTATCCAACATGTTTTCAAACGCATAAAACATCTAAATTACATTTTTAAGATAGGTTTAGAGATTAATACACATTAACTGTTCATAAAAAACAATAGGTTTCAAATCAGCCCAATGTAAAATATATAGATGTATGTTCAAGTGTCTTGTTTTTATCTCGAATGCCAGTGTGATGAATATCAACAATGAGTGTATATATCATAAGCCACTTTAAACAAAGATCCAGATGCATATAACACAAATAATACACGAACGGATCGATACAGTACCTGATCACAGAACCAAACCTTTCATCAAGAATCACAACAAATCCTTGATGAAATCAAGGTTTAACGTGTCACGAATAATAAGAAAAACACCAAGAACGAACACGAGTGTGATCCCAGATGACATTATCCCCTGCTCTACTTCTAAAGGGAGCTTTCTCCCGCCCCTTATCGCCTCAACAAGAATCAAAGCCAAAGAACCACCGTCTAAAGCAGGCAAAGGAAGAAGATTAATCACCGCAAGATTAATATTCAAAATGGCTGCAAACTGATACAACCCATCGACATTTGATTTCGCAACTTCTGCACCGACAGCTATGATTGCAACAGGACCCGAAACCTTACTTGCAGTTTGTGAAAAGTTAACAAAAGTTTGTTTCAAACTGTCCAAAACATTACCCGTCAACCCCCAAAACTCACGCCCTGTGAAACTAAACGCTTCCAAAACATCTCTCGGTTTCTCCTTAAAAACCTTCACATTTGGAGCCAACTGCACCCCGATTCGACCACTACCATCAAGATTCTGATCCGGAGTAACCTTAACTATAAAATCCTTCCCCCCTCTATCAACCCTAAACACCACCATCGTTTTCGGTTTATTCTTAATAACATCAACAACTTTCGAGACAGAATTGGGAACCGTTTTCGGTAACACAACATCATCAACCGCAAGGATAACATCACCGGGGAGTAACCCGTCTCGTGAAGCAGCCGAAAAGGGTCGAACCTCGGGTACAACGACACCGGGGAACGATTCTTGAACAGGCATTCCAACAAACACTATCTGTGCAAAGATTATAACTAAAGCAAACACTATATTTGCAATCACACCAGCTGAAATTACAATAACCCTATCAAGTATAGGTCTATTTTTCAACAAATTAACATCATCTACAGGGATATCACTATCTGGATCATTATCAGGAAACCCTACAAAGCCACCTAAAGGAAACGCTCGTAATGAATACTCAACGTTATTAGCATTGAATTTAGCTAAAATCGGACCAAACCCAACTGCAAATTTACTTACATGGATGCCTTGAAGATACGCAGCTAAGAAATGACCAGTTTCATGAACGACAATGATCGCTGTTAATACAGAGATAGCTTCAAGTACAGATTGGGCACTTTCAAACCCACCAAAACCGAAGTCGGATAAGGCTAAAGGTGTGAAATTTTTCTTGTTTTGAGGTGGTTTGATGGTTTTGTGAAGTGGGAATTGGGTTTTGTGAAGGAAATTGAGATTTGAAGATGTGTAGAATGATGATGAGATTGGGGGACTTGGGAGGCGGGATTTGGGGAATTTGGTGATTGAAGATGATGATGAGGGTGTGAAGAGTGTTAACATGATGGGTTTTGAATATTGAGATTGAAGGTTGAGGTTTAATGGAAGAATGATAGAGGGAAGAAGAAGAAGAAAGATTTTGGATAATTGGTAATATTGGGTATGTGGATGGGATCATGGGAAGTGAGTGATACGTCTTAGTTAAAGGTTGATGGGCTTATCATTGAAAAAATGATTGTTACTTTTGGACCTAAACGTACTTCATTTAGCAAAGCCCAACTTTCAAGCTGAAAGATTAAAAAGTTTAAAAAGGACCGGTCTCACCAAACTAGTCTAATTTTGAAAACAAGAGTTTCAATACCACCAAATCATTCAACGTGATGAATGCTCGCTCTTTGATTGGTAATTCATCAAATTCATAAAGAATTTAAATAAAGATGTTTTTTGATAAGTGATTCACTAACCACTAGATCTAGCCATCTATGGATCTCACATTAAACTCAAACTTGGTGGCAATACGAATTAGATGAAAAAAGTAATTATGAAAATATCTAAAACGATAGGGTATAATTTGAAACAGATAAATTGGATTTTAATAAACCAAACAATTCATACTGAAAATTTGACTAATAACAATTCTAACTTTTGTATTTGTTTACGAGGGCAAGGACAATACAATAATCATGAAAGTAGGAATATATATTCATCTATAAGTAACAGCATGTATAATTTAAAAAAAGTTGTTAATTTTTCCCTCATAGTTAAGTGAGTAATAACCGGAACTAGTGACATGTGAAATACACCTTCTTTCAATTCGTAGAAGTTATTTTATGCACTAGTACTTTTTACTAACGGCCCTAACTACTCTATAATTACTCCTAGATCACACAATAGCCTAGGTTTAAACCTAGGACCTTAGGTTTAATAGGCTTGCACATCTATCACTTGGATTAATCCATAATGACTCATAATATATTTATTATATTTTTATTAACGGCATGACAATTCGAGTTCAGTAACATGCCTCTTCATAACTCAGATATGTCTTTGTGTCAGACGAGATTTCAACCGTCAATAGTTAGTTTGACACTCGAGGATGACGCCAACCCGTTTCATCTACTTCTTAAAATCTCATAACTTGTATACGCCTAGAGAGCTAAATGCAACCCTGCTAGCTTGATCTTAATTAATACTAGGTAAGATAGCTTGTGATCACATCACACACACATATATACCAGAGGTAAAATTATGGTAGTTTTACCTGAAACGCGAATGTATATCTATAGACCCCAAGAGAATGAACCGAGGGAGAGATATTGGCACGGCTCAATCAAAATCGTGAAGCTAACTAGTCATTAACCTTGTCTTTCGATTGAGACGCACCAATATCTCCGCATTTCTCAATAACTTCAAAATCAAACAACCGACCGTATGTTGTCATCCCCCGTGTGTTTGTGTAGTCTGGGAGAGAATTATGCGTAGATTGATCATATCAGAGGCTACAAGTCTGTTGTACCTATATTTTAACCACATAGCTTGTACACAAAGGATTGTAACTACTGAATGGATGTACCTACTTATCTAACTCTTAACTTATTTGTACCTAAAAGAGGTCCCACCAACATTAACCTAGATTGATCATGTTTTGTACGTGTTATCCTCTATGTGCTTATATGTTACTTGTATCTTTACCTTACATGCATATACCCTATTTCTATGAATAAGATATTACTAGATACTTTTAGTCAAGGCCTCGAGGGTCTCTCTAGGTGTAGCTTCTCTATCCCATGGAATAAAGAATAAAGGTACATAAATTGAAGTTTAAGACTTTTTACTTAATTAGCATAGCTAGTAATCATATATTAGCTTTTAGTTTTTATCCATTTTGATTGAATTCAAGTAGGTCAAATTTGGGTTTAAAAGCCACATTTTGAGTATGTTTGTTTGTTTCCATTGCTAAATATAGTAATATGTTTGTTTATTACCGGATGCGTTTGTTTGTTATTCAACCGTCAACAACACTGTAGATCCTTTTTGAACTAGATCGATTTAACCATATATAACCTGATTCATGCATTGAAAGATTGACACATTATGTTATTGTGTAGTGAAATTAAGTAAATGATATTGCATGCAAGAACCCATTGCAAGTTCAAGCAATTGATTTCTTCTTCAGTGGGCAACACCTTAAGGGGTAACACATCAAACCCATTGGGATCAAAAGTCACCCCAGTCTTCGCGACTCAGTTATCTGGGCTAAACACCTGTAGGCCGGCATCTCAGTGGTAGTTCGTTTAGACTATGCACCATGGGGACTCAATCCACCTCACACTCACCCACGAGCCACCGAGATCCTTACATTTATAGAAGGAATCCTACGAGTTGGGTTTGTCTCAGCTTCTAACCCCGACAACCGTTTGATCAGCAAGGTGTTGCAAAAGGGTGATGTTTTCGTGTTCTTGCAGGACTTGTTCATTACCCACTCAATATCTTAAACACGTATGCGGTGGCTATTGCTGCATTAAGCAGTCAAAACCCTGGAGCTATAACAATAGCAAACGCTGTTTTTGGGGCAAATCCTCCAATTGCGAGGGTTATTATAGCCAAGGCATTTCAAGCGGATAAAAGTGTGGACGGTGGATCTGTAACAATCACAATTCTGATGAGTACATTGTTGTGTGATTGTTTGGCTTCATAGGAGTACTGTTCTAAAGCTTCTATTCAGAATGTTTGTGTGTATTGTCTAATTAATTTTGGTGTTTGCAATGAAAGTTTGTGTATTTAATTTTCATCTAGACTAGCTTATAAAATCTGCTCTTTATATGATGGTTGAATATGAATTATAGATTCAAAATAGAAGTATTTTATAAAATATATAAAAATATTTTGGTGGTTTATTTCAGTTGTTTATAAGTTCAAAAAGTATCCAAATAACATTATTTTCATGATAGATCCAAAAGACAAATCACTTCATTATTAAAATATATATGTGATCATTTTTGTGTAGGAGGCGTCATATATGAAAACTGACACTTTGTTTAGACACTAATTATAATTAAGAACATTGTCACACATACTCTTTTATAAATGATCATGAACCTCAAATGATCAAACTACAGGCAATTCTTGAACCGTTCAAGATTTGAGTAATTAGATAATGAAATCATCAAGTAAACTAAACAGCCCTTAACTACCAAGATTTAAGAGCTTTTGCATGATCTTTCATCTTGCATGCTATATATATAAATATGCTTCATGTGGTTATCTGGATCTTCATCCTGCAAACCATGGCAACACTTGTTATATTGTTCACTTTATTAGCAGCATTCAGCCTCTCGATCCGCGGTGTATTCTCGTTTGAGCCCGCACCCCTTCAAGATTTTTGTGTCGCGGATCAATCTAACCAAGGTTTTGTTAGTTTTAGTCTCGACTCACTCCTAGCTAGAAAAAAGCTCATGTTTTCAACTAATTATATTTGTGGCAAATATTAGTGTTTCTAGTAATATATTTTTATAAGAACTTTATCATAATTTTCAAGAGTTGTTTCCGCAAATATTAGACTATTTATTTATTCATTCATTCAGGTACAGTTAGAGTGAACGGCATGGCTTGCAAAAACCCATTGTTCGTCCAAGCTGACGATTTCTTTTACAGTGGGCTGCATATCGCAGGAGACACTGGAAACTCTTACGGGTATCGTGTCAACCCAGTTACTGTATACCAAATACCTGGGCTGAACACACTCGGCCTCTCGATGATGCGAATCGACTACGCGCTTTGGGGATCTAATCCACCACACACGCACCCTCGAGCCACTGAAATATTCACAGTCTTGGAAGGAACTCTCCAAGTTGGATTCATTACTTCAGACCCACAAAACCGACTCATCACCAAAGTCCTTCAACGTGGTGATGTGTTTGTTTTCCCAGTTGGGCTCGTTCATTTTCAAAGGAATATGGGTCACTCAAACGCTACTGCTATCGCGGCGTTGAGTAGCCAGAATCCTGGAGTGATTAGCATCACGAACTCGATATTTGGGTCTACTCCACCGATTGCTACCGAGATACTTGCACAAGCATTTGGGGTTGATAACAAAACAGTGCATATGCTGAAAAAGAAGTCAATACATGTATGAAACTGATCATGAGGTGTGAGTTGTGTTAGTGTGTTCGTATCTAAATTGGCTTAAGCACTGTTTGATCTATGGATTATGATAATAAAGTTTGGAACGATTATTAAATTCTATGATCCATTGTTACATCCATGATGCATTTTCCTTGCAATTGTTCGCGTTACCCACCTTAGTTTTTAAATACGTATAATGTGGTACACATGTCAGTGTTTAAACTTTACATAATTAAACGTAATATACACTACATAGAATCACATAAATACAATCGACTTATAGATACATATATCATATTACAAATGGTACATAAATGAACAATGATCGAACGCAGGGCCGGCTCAACCATTTTTTAGGCCTAAAGCGAATATAAATCCGAGGCTTTTTTTTTAAATTCGGGTATTGAAACTTGGAATGCAACTAAAGTAATCAACCAATTCTTAGACACAATCATTACCTTAAGATCATGAAATACGTAGGTTTCACTGTCATTAAGTTTTAAAACTGTAAAATTTGTTGGAACTTTTATGAAACAATAAAACTTATCTAAACTTAAAAGTAAACAACAAAAACATGTTTATCTTTAATCGTAAGTATTTATAAAGAATTTCAAACAATTTAAGTTCTAAAAATCTATAAGAGTACTAAAAGTTATTTCCTAAAACTTTATTTAACGTTTAAAATTGTTAATTTAAATAAAATACCATCTATAAATTTTATAATAATGAGTCAAAAGAGTAAATTTTATATATTTGTTTAATAAGACTTTGATTAAGCTAAAATGGACGAGTTTACTGTTTCTTTCTGGTAAATCACGTACATTTAGATAAAAGATATAAGTGAGGTGATAAGACATGTAAATCCCAAAAGTATTTAAAAGTGAAAACTACAGGATCGAACTAGGGACTTTACTGTAGAAAAAACTAGCAAGAACCAATTGAACTAAACTAACTTTTGATTTTTAATTTGAAAGAAATATTATATATCTACTTGGAGAAAGCAAAATTTGAGGCCTAAAAATCTTTTGTGGCCTAAAGCGGAAGCTTATTTTATAACCATTACGAGCCGGCCCTGATCGAACGTAATATATAATAATAAGTATACACTTACAATACAATTTCTCTTCTACTCCATATCTCCATTTGACATGTTCATTCAAATCCAACAAAGCATGTTTGAGGTCTTCTAGCTATGTAGATCTAAATACAAACCGACATTAACATATGAAATTTATGAACCATCAACTCATACCTTTATTCGATTTGAAGTACCTTTCACGATTGGACCACTTTTTAGGAATTGAATCCTTTTCAAACAAACAAACCGGACAGCTAAAATGGAATTAACCACATATATTAATGTGATTTTTCTTTTGTACTTGTTGTATTTGTTTTTGGCGTCTTGTTAATTCAACAAATACGATGACCGTTAAAAAAAATAATTTGCTTTTATTTATCAGAACAAATACTACTCTTTCACATAAAGCGTGCTAAGTACGACAACAACGGTGTCAAAATCCACTATATAAATACAGGTTTTCCCGCGACCGCTCATAACCCCCTTTCCCACTCCTCCATTTCGCAGTCAAACGCGCACATAAACCCTAATAATTTCGATCGGTTCTTTCGTTACGCGTCAATGAAGCTTCGATCGCGATCGTCTGATCCTTCTAACAAAGGTAATAATGTTTGAAATAGTCACAATGTCTTGTTGTTCTTCTCGATTTGTGTGCTTTTTGCTTGTTGCTGTTGTTTGCGGTGAAATTGATAATTTTAGTTGTGTGGACTGAACTATAGGTTTGTTTTTTTAGGTTTTTACATGCTTTGAGAGATTTTATTAGAAAATAAAGGAGAAATGAAGCGGTTACTGAAAATATGTTTAGTTGAGGATGATTTGATTTATATTTGACATTTTATGTTGAATAACTGAAGTATGGTGTATTTTTTTAGTGATTGTGTGTTTTTAGAGTTTTATGAGGATTTACTGGAAAGGAAAAGAGAAGTGAAGTGATTACTGACTGTATTTAGTGTTTTGGAGTGAGTGTTTGGTTGTTTGTCTGAGGATAACTTGGTTTTGTTGATGGTTTTAGTTGATTGGACTGATGAATAGTAGGTTGTTTGTACTTTTAGTTGTAATTTGATAGTTTTACGAGTTTCCGTTGGTAATGAAATATAGAAATGCGAAATGAAGTGCTTATTGAAAACCGGCTTTCAGTGTTGTGTTATGGTTATGTATGTTTCTGCTGACAAAATTTTGATTCGGTTCCATTTGATGAAATTAGGTAAGGGTATTATGGAGCCCTCCGACAATGAAGACGACGATAGCGTGTTCTCAGATTCTGATTTCAGTGATTCGAGTCATGAAGGTACCTCTTGAATTCACTTTACAATCTAATATGCTAAGTTTATTGTGTTTTTCTTACACAGTTGGAGGTGGTCATATGTATTTAACTAGTGTTGTGTTCTTTGTAGGGCTATAAAAACATAGTAACTAAATATCATTATTTTGGAATCGTATTTAAATTTAAAAAGGATGTTTTGCATGCCTAAACTAGTTTAGTGTTCTTTTTTAGGGCGATAAAACTTAGTAACTAAATATTAAAATTTATCATAAGTTCATGGTAGATTGAGCAGTGTAAGGAATGATTTAAGCTGAGACAGTGCTCTTGTGTAAATACAGGTATTGACAATAGTGAAGAAGTGGCACTAACTGATGTATCAGATTCTGAAGTTGATGAACCAAAGAGAAAGAAAACTGGTTCATGGAGGACAAAGAGAAAAGTTCAGGAAAGGGAGGAACAGTCTGATGTAGATACGGTGGTTGAAGCTATTCCTGACGAGCTTGATGAAGCAGATGATGTTGTAATAAAGAAAAGAACAAAGAAGAAATCAAAGAAGGAAAAACCAACTTTAATGTGGGAAGTTTGGGAAGAAGAGACTGAAAAATGGCTCGACCAGCATATGACAGAGGATGTTGATTTGGATAATATGAATGCGACAGTGGCAGAAACTGTTGATCAACCACCAGATTTGATCATGCCACTTTTAAGGTACCAAAAAGAGTGGTTGGCATGGGGATTGAAGCAAGAAGAATCTGCTTCAAGAGGGGGTATTCTTGCAGATGAAATGGGAATGGGAAAGACTGTGCAAGCTATTGCTCTTGTACTTGCTAAACGGGCACTTTGCCGCGAGCTTGGTGAACATGCTGAGTCGTCAACTGGTTCTTTGACAGGGTTACCATGTGCTAAATCAACTCTGGTGATATGCCCCTTGATTGCGGTCATGCAATGGGTTAATGAGATTGATCGATTCACTACTAAAGGAAGCAACAAGGTGCTGGTATATCATGGGCCCAACAGGGGGAAATCAATATTTGAATTCTCAGAGTATGATTTTGTCATAACTACCTACTCTATTGTGGAGGCTGAATATCGTAAAAATGTCATGCGGCCAAAAGAGAGGTGCCAGTGGTGTGGGAAATTGTTTTATGAAAATAAAATGAAGATTCACCTTAGATATTTTTGTGGTCCTGATGCTGTTAAAACTCTAAGACAATCAAAGCAATCCAAAAAGAAAGGACAACTTGGAGAAAAGTTGTCTCTTACAAAGGAATTTGTACATGATGAGGAGGATGATAAAAAGAAGGCAAGTAAAAAGAACATAAATGTTAAGAAGAAGAAAGAAAACTTAGAAACCGATGCTTTTCCAGATATGCCATCAGGTTCAGGAAGTAAATCGTCTACGAAATCTATCTTGCACTCAGTAAAATGGGATCGCATTATTTTGGATGAGGTATGTTTCTTAGGGATATATTGTTTATTTGTTTTGACGCTTAATAGCAGCATTACATATCAGTTTGCCAGTGTTTATGAACATCCATTGGTTTTTCATCATTTTTCGTCACTTGCATAGATTGATAGGTATATGTGCTTGCAGGTATGCGTACACACAAAACACACAACCATCAATATCTATATTTATAACATGTAATATCTACTGCTTAGAAGCGAGAGTTGTACTTTTTAGCTTCTCCATAATATTGTTGTCGCATTTTTCAAGTTATAAGAAAAGTGTAGATATTGAGATCACAAGTGCACAACCATGTTCCGTGCCACCACAATCTTTATATATGTGGAAACTTGCAACTTCTGTATTACTCTCTCTCGCACTTTCAGTTATAGTTTGTTTAAGGGACCATTACTTATTGCTATACTATTTCATCTGATATGTATACAGGCTCATTACATAAAAGATAGACGTTGTAATACCACACGAGCTGTTTTTGCTTTAGAATCTTCTTATAAATGGGCTTTAAGTGGCACTCCTCTTCAAAATCGTGTTGGTGAACTCTACTCACTTGTAAGTTCCTTTCATACTAATTAATGTTATAGTTTGTCATCATTAATCTGGATTGTAAATATAGTCTTTTTTATATAGGCTCGTTTCTTTCAAATTATTTCGTTTTCTTAAAAATACATGTGTAAATGCCTGGATTGTAATATTGTTTTTCTTTTTATAGGTTCGCTTCTTACAAATAACTCCGTATTCTTATTACATGTGTAAAGACTGTGATTGTAAAGTGCTTGATTATAGGTAAGGTTGTTTTCATTTTCTGGCATTTCTATGGTTTATGCATGTTATTGAGTTAATTGTTTATAATGGCGTATGTTTTGGCAATTGCATTTTATTATATGTAATTCCAGTACTTAGTTGATCCTCGGTTTTTTGTAATTGCAGTTCAAATTCATCATGCCCAGGTTGTCCTCACAAATCCGTGAGGCACTTTTGTTGGTGGAACAAGGTGAGTTAGGCTTTGAGACTACTGCTCTTTGTTGGTATGGGGTCTAATGTGCTCTTTGTTCAAAACAGTATATTGCTAATCCCATTGCAAATAGAGGGCGTAGTGATGATGGTAGAAGAGCTATGGTTCTGTTGAAAGATAAGGTTTTGAAAAGCATATTGTTAAGGCGTACGAAGAAGAGCAGAGCTGCAGATCTTGCACTCCCTCCTAGAATAGTAAGTTTCTGCGTTATACTGCTGATTTGAAAATATAAAAGACATTTTTTTTGCACTCAATAGTTATTTTACTTTGGATGTCATATTCACAGATTTCTCTGAGGCGTGACTACCTTGATATTACAGAGCAGGATTATTACACATCACTCTATAGTGAAAGTCAAGCTCAATTCAATACGTAAGTTCTCTTTCCATCTCATTATACTTTGTGCTATAACATTTCCTACTCGCAACTACCAAAATTTTAATCTTCTACCAGTATTTGCATGTTTGTATTGGACCTTCTCACTTTTTATGTTCAAGTTAATCTTTTAATACCTACTTTCATGATGCTTCACATTTACATCAACATGTTCTCTAGTCTTTACTGTCTTCAAATACCGTATATCTGAACTTCAATAGACGTGCTTGAACTATTCTTGGTTGTGGTTATTTCAGTGTTTGAGAGTTGCTAGTGAGTATTCTTCACTAAATGATAAATATGGATCTGTTGTGGTACTGCATGATTATACTTGTATAATGTGTGATTAATAAGGATGTATGTGTACTCATCACTGATGTAGTTATGTATAGATTATGGAGTCCATAATATCAGTACACGAATTTTTAGGGACTCATGTATTGGATACAATGTTAATTGGGTTTATGCTGCTTTGGTAAATGTATGGGTCTTTTGTTTCAATATAAGCACAATGGGAAATTTCAATATAATTTTGTCATTGGATATTTTTTTGCCTTGGAATTGGTTTATTTACACTATATTATTGGTTGTTGTATTTTTTTTTCCGTATATTTCTGCGTTGACAACCAACGATTTTTTCTTATGATTTGCTCTGCAGATATATTGAACAAGGAACACTGATGAACAACTATGCTCATATTTTTGATCTCTTAACTCGCCTGCGACAGGTTATTAATTATTATCGACAGCTTTTGAATTTGCGCCATCTTCAGCTATGCAGTAGTATCAAGAGACTCTTAGTTCATTTTTTTTACTCTGCTTTGACTGCTTTTTTAAAAACGTTTTTGAATGATGCTGCAAATTACATCATGCTTTCTTCCTATTTTTTCTTTTGTAGATGATTTAAATATAGGATTTGCATATTTACGACCTATCTTGTAACTTTTTTTCCTAATATCTCACCTTTTCATGGGTCTCCACTAGAATACTTACTGGTGGGTCTTTATTCCCATTTCAATGATTGGCAGAAAGAGAAGGATAATTTTTATTTACTCAATTTATTATTGAAAATATGAAATATATATTTTCAAACTTTACACGAGCTGTTATGTTTTGTTATTAGACTGATAATTTGCTTGACGTATCTGTATGTTTAATAATAATCATTTTTTCAACACTGCAGGCTGTTGATCATCCTTATCTTGTGGTGTACTCCAAATCTGCTGTTGCTAAGAGAAGTGAGAACAAATCCAGCGATGAACAAATATGCGGTTTGTGTCATGATGTAGCAGAAGACCCTGTGGTACTTATTGACTTTTAATAGTTTTCTTTTAGGTTCACTTAAAAAAATACAGACACATAAAAACCGAATCTCAACTATAGTATGCAAAAGATTTATGGCAATAGTTTTTATGTCGTGCTGAAATATCATACTGAACAAATTTTTTTTCAGGTCACATCATGTGAGCATCTCTTCTGTAAGTCATGCCTGATTGAATTTTCCGCCAGCTTTGGTCAACCTGCGTGCCCTTCATGTTCAAAACCACTTACAGTGGACTTTAGTGCTAATAACAATGTTCAAGAAGCTCAGAAGCCTAAATCAAGTTTTAAAGGATTTAAATCATCTAGCATTATAAACAGAATCCGACTTGAAAACTTCCAGACAAGTACAAAAGTTGATGCTCTGGTATATGGTCGTTACTTTATCATTTATGCTTTCTTTTTTTGAATCTATAAGGTCGTTACATAAAAATAGCGGTGGGAGTTTCAACACTATTTATAAACGGGCTGATTTTGGTTCTTTTTAGAAGGGAAGTGGTTGAATGGGTCGAAAGTTGTTCATCATATATATTCTTAATGCACAAACTATTTATATCATTATAATAAAAATATGAGTTATTTAAAAATTATTTACTTTTGTAATTGTATTTGACACCTTAATTACTAACAAATATACAAAAGAACTTACACAGGTCAACCCAACTTACCCTTACAAACATTACAAGTTTATATCCCTGTTCAACTTGCTTGACTTGCCTAATTCTTTGCCGCTTATTTTACATATTTACTTAAATGATAAAATGTTGTTCAATATTTTTCAGAAGGAAGAAATTAGATTCATGGTTGAAAGGGATGGCTCTGCTAAAGGAATTGTATTCAGCCAGTTCACATCATTTCTGGATCTGATACACTATTCTTTGCAGAAGGTAAAGTAACCTATTAGCTTACTGGGCTACTGGATATTTATGCTCACAAAAGAGTTCTTTTTAATGTATGTAATCAGGGTTAGTAATATGTTTAAATTCAGTATGCAACAATGCTTTTGAAGTATATGACTTCCAAATCACATATTTACCTTTTTAATATCATCATCGAAATTCGAAACTGTAGTACATTTGTCACTTGAAAGTCAAGGGTTGACCTTTTTGGGGTTGGAGGGGTATTACTTTGACACACTTAACGAAACTGAGATCAAACTTAAATTGTATGAATTTGCAGAGTGGTGTGAAATGTGTTCAGTTAGATGGATCCATGACCATGGCTGCTAGAGAAGCTGCAATTGCCAGATTTACAGATGACCGAGACTGCAAAGTCTTCTTGATGAGCCTAAAAGCTGGAGGTGTTGCTTTAAATCTCACAGTTGCCTCACATGTAAGAACTTAACATTTTTCTTCAGTAGTCGTTAATTCATATATTACAATTCATTCAGTTTTAACTGTCATTCATTTGGCTCACTTTTAATACTAAGGTATTCTTGATGGACCCGTGGTGGAATCCTGCTGTGGAGCAGCAGGCACAAGATAGAATTCATCGAATAGGTCAATACAAACCAATCAGGTTGGTTCTTTACTTCTTTTGTGATTATATTTTATTTACATTTTGTAGAGGTGGCAAACAGTCAAGTCAGTATGGGCTAGATGTGTTTTAGATCTACGCCAGCTTGATCCACTAACATTCTTTTTGGTTTTTATAAACCATTATTGTATTGAATATGATTATAAAAGCTCTATTACAATAATGATTCAGTTTTTATCAACAATGTTAAATGTAACGGACTGTTGTCACTGTCTGGCCCATCAGCATTGAAACTAAAGCCCAAACCAACCCTTTGCGCATAAAAAGGCTGAAATTTCGACTTCTAACATCCTGTGTTATGCAGGGTTGTGAGGTTTGTAATTGAAAACACAATCGAGGAGAGAATTCTGAATCTACAAGAGAAGAAGAAGCTGGTGTTTGAGGGGTAAGTTTGGTTTTTCACTCTAGTTACATATGAGTTGCAGTTTATAGCTCAGTTTTAACTGTTGTTTACATCCAACAGGACTGTTGGCGGGTCAAATGAAGCTCTGGGAAGGCTAACTGAAGCTGATATGAGGTTTCTTTTTGCCACCTAGTTTGGTTGTGTGTTGTTGACAGTCAAATGTTAATATTATAAGTCCGCCTTTTTAAATGCACACCTTTTTAATGTATGGTTGCTCCATAGTGACCCATTTAGTCTGCAAGTATAGTTGAACTGAAGCAGTAACATTTTGGCCCTCTTTAAAAACTAATTTAGAAGTATTGGCAAGTCATTTGACCAGCTACTATTTGCACCTGTCACATGCATTGAAGTTCATTTTAATTTATTTTTTACTTGAAATTCTCTTGTATATTCAAGAATACGAAATAGTAACTGTGCTTCGGGTATGAAGTAAAATGTTTATTCGACGTCCGCTCACAACCGCCATGCTCTATAACTACTGTTTCTTTTACAAAGTTTAACAAGAACCGAACATGATTAAAGTACTTGTTTTTGGAAAGAAATCTATAAAATTGGTAGTGTTTGAGCCTCTTGTAAGTCATAGAGTTCGAGCTTTACAAGGCAAACTTGATCAAAATCGCAAAGTTATGAAGAAGATATAATTATAAACTGTTGTTTCTCATTAGGGTTATGAATGGGTAGTGTTAATACGTTTTAACTTATGTAGCAAGTATATGTAATAGGATAATAGAAGAGAGACACGACATAAAACGACAAACATGTACATATGTGTCAACATTGGAACTAAAAGCATATGTCCCGATCTTTTGGGTTAAAGTTTGTTAAATTTTCATTTCGATCTTTGGATTATAATTTGTTAAATTTTCATTTGATTTTGACAACTGAATTGCGTTACGTGGTTTGGTAGACCTAACAGATTGGTAAAATTGGTAAAATATCCATGATTGTTTCATATAACTGGTTTTTTTGCTAATGCTTTATTTATTAGATTATGCGGATCCCGTTTTTGTTTTTTTCTTTTATCATTAAAATAACTATGTAAGGTTTCACATGCATGAAGTGGTTCAAATTTTGTTTGAGTCATCATCATCCACGCCGCAATGACTAGCATACAATTAAGATGACGCGGAGCTTTTAATATGTATGTTCATGCCAACTTAACATGGGTTTATATTATGTACAAATAGACACAAACCTACATTTTTGTTTGATGAGCAATTGTAATTGAGTCACAAGTCTTTGTTTCGCTTATAACACTACCTCCGACGCTTCACACGTAGCTTATTATGGCTACTACATGCAATGCACCAAATGTAGCATTGGGTTAGAAACATTTAATAAAGTGTGTGATTTAAGACTACCCGCTCTTCCCATAATCATTTCAATTAGCAACTCACATCAATTTTTCATTCATTTTCACCATCCTTCTCAAAATCAATTTTTACCCCTAACGCAACCCTCTCAAAAGACGGCACAGATGGGGGTTAAGAAAGAGACCTCTATTAGGATCAATGCATTTAGTGAAACATCATATGTACAAAATAACAAAATGTGGGGATCATATGCCACATCAACAAGAATCGAAAGTCAACCTTTGTATGTCAAATAACATAAGCAAGACAGATATTTCTTGTAACTTTGAAATATTACAAACTAGGTTTAATACTCGTGTGTTACACACATGTTAAATAACAATATTTATAAAGAAATTATAATCGATCATTATTTTAAAAGATTTGTAATTTGTAAATATTTAATATTTAAAGATATTGCTTCATTAACTCATTACATGACACTTAAATTGCTCCACTTAGTTTTTTACCTCCAAAACATCCTATTAATAAATGATTATTAGTATCTTGTATCTGTACTGTTCCATTGGTCTAAATGGATCAAATAACACTACCCTCTGCCTGCTACAACCCCCCCCCCCCCCCCCCTAATCCAATCATTTTACCAACAACAACTCACCACCATTCAGTCATTCACCCTGCAATCATCAACCATTTCACTACTTCCTGATCGTCATCCAATTTTTCTCCTCTTCAACCCGCTTCCACTTTTCCAAATCGGAGTTGCACACCAGGTGTTCGACCCTTTGCCTCAAAGAGTATAATGAACATCTTGGTTGAATCAAATCACTACCCACTAACTGCAATTCATCACTAAAACTCCAAACATGTTGATCAAGTATACTTGTTGGCGAATCCATACACATATCTTGATCAATCTTATAACTAAACACTTCAATAAAAGGATGTTTCAAAAGCTCCTTAGCTCCCCACCTCTCTTTCGGATCACGAATCAAACACTTACCCATAAAATCCTTCGCTTGATCCGAAACCCCACCTGGGATATCAGGCGATTCACCCGAATACGCAATCTTGTAAAGAACCGACGTGGGGTCGTTCATGTTCAACCATGGGGAACCACCAGTGGCCATTTCAATCACCACGCATCCAAGTGCCCAAATATCAGCTGCAAACCCTTGTTCTTCACCTCGTGCCACTTCAGGTGCCATGAACATTGGCGTGCCACGAACTGGCACGCTCTCATTAGCCCATTTGGCGCAACCAAAATCCGCGATTTTGACATTGTTTTTCCCAACCAACAAGTTGGCACCCTTGATGTCACAATGCACTATACCATATGCATGAATGTACTCCAAACCTTGAATAATTTGCCTTGTGTAGCTTGAAATTTCTGACTCGTGTAACCGTGTGCATCTTCGGGCTTTTATCGCATCTATAATGGTACCTTTGGGCATGTATTGCATTTGTAAGTTGTACATGAAGTTGTTTTGTTCTTTAGTAACATCACATCCTTTGTAGGTTACTACATAAGGACTGCTTAAAATGGACAAAAACTGTTTTTCTCTTTGCAATGTTTCTGACTGTGATAGGGCTGCAGATTTGACTGCGAAAACCTCTCCACTGGCCGAGGTGGCGGCGGACACGGTAGCAGAGGAACCACGGCCAAGAACATGGCCTCTGATCCATACCATATTGGATTTGTTGTGAATTTAAGATATTTGTTTGGGGTTTAAATAAGGTTTTGTGTTATGTTGCTGAAAAGGGTGTATAACTGTATATATGCAGCTGTTAGTTATTTCACTTATTTGGTCTGGTGGGAAGTTTGTAGGTAGCCAATCTTTATCTCGTTGTAGAGTTGTTTACTTGTCCACGTGGAAAAACTTTGGCAGCTTTTTAGGTAGACCAAATGGGTGTTTGCCACGTGTCAGTATTAGGTCAAGGGTGTATGTGGAAAGGTCATTAAAATCTTATACTTGATAAAACTTGGATACCTGTTGTAACTTGTATAGTTGTATGTGAAAAAGGGTTCAAAATATTATTTTAGTTTATGAAATTTTAAGTGTCAGTCTTAACTTGTAAACTATTTTTTTTCATCACGTTCCTTTTAACCTTTTGTGTCTAAAAAGTAAAAACCATTTTATCCGGTTGGGTTTCCTCCTTTCAGGGGGTGCAACGGGGGCCTTTGTGGGTTAGCTCGTAATGGGGTGGTTGCCTTCGGATGGTCTAACCAGGGGTTTTTTTGGTGTTGTTATTAAAAAAAAAACAATATAGTTTGACTCATGTGGTATACATTTCTCTATCTAGTAAGCTCTTGACAATATTGGTTGATATTCAAAGCGGCATGAAACCGGTTACCAAAATATCTTTCATGGTGGTTACTACTTCCAATTTCCAAATCAAGATTCTTTTAACGATTATAAAGAAAGACCATTTCAAGAAATATATGGATGTGAAGGGTACAAGCTAGGTTTGGTCCAAGACTAATAGATAGGAAATGGTCGTTTTCGTCTTCATTAATTTGATGTCTTTACATTAACCATAAAGAGAAGATGATTGCTTATGTGATTACCATCAACACATGGTAGCTAGCACAAATATTCGATAGTTTATGAGGTTTGTTTTTATGGTTGACAATTGCTTATAATTTAGGGAACTGTATTGTTTTGGCACTAGTCTCTATCATGACCATAATTCTTTACTCATGACCTCTCAATTGTTTGGAGAAAATTTAAGATGTAAGTACTAGGTTTGGTACTTTGGTATATGAGTGTTAGAAAAAATAGGAAAGACGTACATTTGGTGGATCGTCGCAAAGAAGAAAAGATATTTGGTGGTTCGTGGCAAAGAATGATGCGTCACAAACTGTGATTGTGATGAATAGATGGTCATATCTCATTGTGATCTCAAATATCACTTGGTGAAGGTTATAGCAATGAAATGTAAGTTATATTGCTAAGTTGAGTGTTCAAAGGTTTGAGAGACCTTACTAAAATTTAAAAAAACTTTTACTTGAAGTTTACCCTTTATACTATCCTAATATATCGATATCTTTTCTTTGTTTGGATGCAAACACATATTTTCTTTGATATATATCAATGTTTTAATACCAGTTACATATTTTCTCTTTTTAAAAAATTACCCATTTATCCTTGTGTATTCTCTTTGATCGCGTGAGTTTTTTCGACACTCTATATTATTAGTATATACGCAAATTGGATTTTAATAGTTTCATCTTGCTGTAATTGGGCGATAATAATCTTAACTGAGAATATTCTTATTATCGGTCTCAACTTTTACCCTATTTTTTTCACTAAACCTTTGTTAAGTTTTATCCCAATTTCAAACGGATGTTTGGGGACTTTTAATCAAAAGGAGGATTAGTCATTTCAAGACCTCCGTTAAGATGAAATTCATGTAAAGCTTAGCTCGAGATGGTCTACTGAGTTGATTAATTGGAAGTGTAAACACTCATATTATGAAAAAGGTTCCACACTGATTCTAGTTGTATGCTTCTGCTTCACTGCTTGTTCGATTTTCTTGGTGCATATGGTTTAAATAGGTTTGTTCATAATTCGAACAAAAGCTAAATAAAATCTACTTCCCTGAAGCAGAAGCAACGAACAAGAAGTGTCGTGTAGGGTTTGCGAAAGGGAAGGAGCTTCAAACGTAGGGGTTGAAAAGGGGAAGGAAGTGTCGAACCAGATTCGTTGCCATCGTTGATGTATGTAATTGATTTAATTAAGGGGATTACAAACGGTAAATGGGTAATTATTTATGAATAAAAGAAAATATGTAATTGATTTTAGGACATAAAAAGAGGTATATGTATAATTAAGACTCTTATTAAGAGGATGCATGTAAAAATTATTTCACTATATAGAATAATATGGTCATCGAGCACTAAAGGACACTGAAAGATGATTCCAATATTTAGGATAGTACTTACATTTTTTATGATTGTATTATATGTGGATAAAATCACATGACAAATATTATCAACAAGTGTGAGAAAATAAGAAATTAATTAATTTATTTGAATCCTCCTAGGACTCTAGTCCAAAAAAAAACTTGGCATTAAAAAACCAATCCAATTGTTCTTTATCTAAGAAATTAATCTCTTGAAATGTAACAGGAGTTCAACTGCAAGTATCATGCATGAACTCAGATATAAAAAAAAAACAGTTTCTATTTCTAGTGCACTGCTACGCGATCTTAGAACCTACCGACAACATTTAGGCCAACCAAAACACCAACATTTTATTGGAACATGCACTTCTAAGTAAAACAACGTACTACAAGAAACATGCAGAAGTCATGATAGCTCAAAAAGCTAGCTAGGTTTTCTCTTAAGCGGCTTCAGCAAATCCGACTCGTAACTGGCCATAATCAAACACTGTGTGGTATTGACCCATGAAAACATCTCCAAGTATCCTGCAACAAATTAAACACCATTAGTTGCAAATATTAGAGCGTGTTGGTATCATTTTCATACAACTGACATTATAAATCAGAATCAGTAGCTTTCAACGAGTCAGAACCGAATACAAGTCCCTTTTTTCTAAATTTTCTAAATAATTAACACAAGTATGCTTTTTATAGGAATGAGTTTTGCAGCAATTAAGTACCAAAGAGGAGGGGTGATATCCAAAGCAGTGAACCCACTTATGCATTGTGCTTCTTCTCCCTCACTGATTTTGAGAACGTACTGATCATTCATTCATAAAAAAATATTAATTCAAATAATCGACATAACTTAGAAAAAGGATCTTAAAAGAGCTCAAGGAAACGAAGACGAGATTTTTTTTAACCTGTTCGGGGGTGAGCTCAAAAGATCTACCACCAATACTAAAGGCAATGTTGGGCATGGAGGAAAGACTTCCACAGTCAACTACAGATTCTCCCAGTGGATTTGGTAAACGACCACACAACTGCGGTTACATAAATAAATGCTCACAACCAATATAAAGTTGGCGTCTTTTGTATTTTAATTTTCAACGATGGAAATTAGTTCACCTCATTGGCATAGTTAATTATGTCAGATTCATTTCGATTTCGTTTGATTAGGTTTCTCATCCACCCAACTGTCATCTCACAGAACAGGCACATCTCATCATTTACGCCAGCAGAAGACCTCAAGTTATTCTTGTCCACCACGCTCTTGATCATTGAACTGTCAAAAGTAACAGTTAGCTAATGCCCACCTTACAAAAAAAACTTATGCAATGTATACTGTGAGACTGACCGAACATCTCCATCACCATCACCATCAAAAGTGCATAAATTGATTTCTGAACAGATTTTATCAGGTTCCGTCTGCAGGATATCAACAACAAATATCATGGTTAGATAGTGTCACATGTTCTAAACCATCAAAAGTTTTTGTTATTTAGTACAAGAGAAGTGGTACCTCGGATGAGAGCATCTCGATTATAGTCTTCCCGTATTGAGCAACCACTATCTTGCATTGCTGGCTCAATACCCCCTCAGCACCAATTGCATGATTGATTTGAGTAATAATGGCCTAGAAAAGTTTTACATTTTCAGGGATGTTACTCACACTTATTAACATAAAAAAACTGAAGATTATAATCTTTTAAACATACCGTTGGGCCCGCTAACAAAGATGTTCCAGAGTCAGCAATTGCTGCACAACCATTACTGCAAAATCCTGCAATAGTAACAATTAAAACCTAACAATCTTTTGAAGCTAAAAACACAAAACAATAACAACGTAAAATTACCAGTGGTTTTATCTCCAATAAGAACGTCACCCATATCAAACTAAGTATCAAAAAAAACCAAAAAAATTGTTCATCATGAATCAACGATGAATGAACGGATTAGATACATAACAACATATACAGAAATGTTACAAACAACTCACCTGCCAATAACCCTTTTTGGTCACGGGGACATATGTGTGCTCGCCCTTGAAATGATTAGGATCAGCCCCACCAAACACAAGTTCACCCCCTTGTTCCTCACCAATATGGCGGTTAAACCAAAAGGAAAACACAGGTTCTTTAACAAGACATTGATCAACCATGTTGTACCTAAAAGGTACGCAAGTATGACAATTCTGAAGTCGTTTGCTTTCTCAAAAACAAAAATGTTGTCAACAAAGTACGAAACATAAATCCTAGTTTGTTAACATGATAAGAGTAAACTACCAGACAGGCACAGCATTCTTAACCGATATCTCTTGAAAACCAAGCCCGAGTATGCCATCAAACTTGGTTGACAACAAACTGAAGCCAGGCTCTTTGGTTGCTTCTATAAAATCCTGAAGTAAGTTAACAACCACAAGTAAGCAAATCAATGAAAACATCGCACTCATTACATAAAAGCCGCCATCTCTCTATCTTTACCTGCTCTTTAACAACAAGATCACCGATTTTGACAGAGTCTTGACTAAAAAAACCAGAGATTGCTCCAGTTCCGTAGTGAATCGCAGCCAAGGTCCCTAAAAGAAATATGAAGAAAATTATCAATTACCAACACTGTAAATCACTCAAAAGCCAATACAAGCAACAAAAGCACCCATACCGTTTTCCTTGTAGGTACTTGAACTGCTCGCCTTATACTTTGAGTGGAAATATCAAGCAATCTGAATGTATAAGCATATCATGATACTAACAAATAACCCGAGTTAGAAAAAAACTTAAAAACTCACCGAAACGTGGCACTTTGAAGAAGGCACCCACAGATTAGAACTCCCCGTATCGAAAATCACAGTGAACTTTTGAGGCGGAGTTCCAACGCCAATCTCACCAAAATACTGAGCATCCATGTAATTCTTTAGCGCGATAACGTCACCATTTGAGTCCCTGGGAGTAGCACGCATACCAAACTTTCTTCTAACAGTTCCTTTTATGGGAAAATCATGTCCAGAAAGCTGGCAACATTGGTCCGCCTTCATCTTTTTAAGACCAACTCGAAGCAAACCGCCATTAGTGGCTGCAAATGCAGAGGGTGATACAACACACAGAAGAAAAAAGGCAAGCAAGCTTGTTTTGCTTGTGGTACACATGTTGCACACTGTAAACAAATAAAATGTTCTTATTATTAGATGTTGAGTGTGCTTAGTTATAAACCCCAGTCAACA
Source organism: Tagetes erecta (assembly GCA_030867185.1). NCBI lineage: Eukaryota > Viridiplantae > Streptophyta > Magnoliopsida > Asterales > Asteraceae > Tagetes > Tagetes erecta. The sequence goes on along the minus strand of CM061492.1, from coordinate 10,357,258 downwards.
TAAAAAATTGCAAAATGAGAGATCAACAAACAAACAGAACTTCTATAATACTTTCCATGCCAATGACACTTTTAACAAACTCCAAACTAGGGTCCACTGATCGACAATTTGACCAATGACACTTTTAACTTTCATTTTTCATAAGCTGTTAAAAACATAAAAGTTACAAAGTGAGACAATCTAACGGCCAATATATGATTATTAGTGGCCAATATATCATAACGTCATGTTTTAATTCAAAGACACCATTTGAACTCGTTTAACATTCAATTGATATGAAACAAGATCTAATGATCATGTTCAATTCCCCAACAAATCAAATCACAAATCACGTAAAATCTCCAAATATGTCACGAAACTCAGAATCAAATGATATAAATTGTTCCCTGCCAATATCAACAAAATCGTTTAGATTGCGATTTAAGACGTAAATTAAGTAACATGCAGCATATATCATTATGATCGTTTAATTAACTAACAGTCATTAATGTTAACGGAGTGATGGAGAACATAAAGCCTAGATCAAATGAAATGAAATATATACACGTGCAATTAAGTAGATGATCGATGAAACAGTAAGCGATTATATATATATAGTGATAAATAGAGAGAAAAAGCTAGTACGTTAATATATGTGATCGATCGGAGAAATAAGTGATGATCGAGTGTAATGTGAATGTGATGTTGTGGGAGATGAAGACACCGTTAAGCAGGGAATTAAGTAAGTGTAGCTTAATTTTGCACTTGGCTAATGCAACTTTCCTTATTATCCATTCCCAGTCCTTTAAGGTTTTTACTCCAATTTAGCATAAGCTAATTGTATTTTTTTTACGGCAATTCTTAGATTTTAATGACAAATTCACCACAACCTATCACGTAAGAATTTAAATATCATACCTAGTGCTTCAAACACAATCTTATTACAAATGGCCACCAACCACATTGGCAATAGCTTACCCTGTTTTTTTTAATAGCAAATCATAGATTTTCTTGAATAAATTCAACACAAACTAACACTGCAAGATTTAAACCCTAAATCTGGTAAATACAAAAGTGTTACCGGTTAGCAACCAATTTAATTGGTGATAGCTTAACCTATTGATCTATGTAATTTAACTAGTATAGTGTATGTGTTACGCTCTGGAACAACACCTAGGTAGTGGTTTTAAAAAACGGTTTCAATCATTTTCGAGACAAAACAGTGATAAAACCGGAACACATGATTTATTTTTAAAAATTTGTTTTTTTAGTATTGCAATATTATATTCAAATTAAAGAGAATTAAATGTTCGGTTTATGTTTTAGTTTTTTTATAAATAATGTCGTATAAAAAGTTATATGTTTAGAAAATACTGAGGTATTTAATTGTTTGTAGGTTATTACCAACTATATCTCTAAATTTTGATTTTATATCCTATCAAAAATAAATCGAGTCATATACATCCTTAGTAGGAGATGTTGGAAATTGTAAAAAGTCTTAAATTTTAAATATTCTCATAAATATTAGGGAACTAAAATTTAATTACTACTAGTATAATATATTATTAAATATAAACTATTAAATTGATTTTTAGTTATTATAAGAAAAACTATTAAATCATGACACATAAGCAAAATAACTATCAAATCATGTCAAATACGCAAAGTTGATTTTGCTTTATTATAGTAAAGATAAATATTAGGAAACATTATTTTTAAGTTTACCTATTATTTTTAAGTTTATCTATTATTTTTTAAAAACATTTCACATCATGTGTTTCATATTTAACTATGCTTAATGCCTTAAAATTATTTATAAAGAAATTATAATCATAATTTGACTAAATCAATTTATGCATACTGAAAAATTTTATTTATTTTTTTCCTTACTAACTTCTTATTATAGATTTATCTGTATTTTAGTTAAATTATATTTCTTTATTTTTTTTTGTTAATACTTCGAATAAATAATATTTCTTTATTTTATTTTACTTGTAAAAAGTTTAAAATGCTATTTTTTTGATTTTATTTTATTTTTCTAAAAAATGTTCTCTAACTGGGTTAATAATCAATGTTGTAAAAATCGGTATAGGTAGGTCGATTAATCGGTAATCGGTGAGTTACCTTGTCGATTTTACTAAAATCGGTCTATTAATCAATAGGTGGTTCTAGACGGTCCTAATCGTAGTAATCGGTCAACAAAAGTCAAAGCATTTTAATAGGTTTTAAACCTTCAGTTTATCGACCCGGTCCATAACCCATGGGTTATAGGCCTTAAATCGATAACCTTAGGCACTAATTTCACTTTCCACGATCAAAACTTAAAATTTTAATGTATTTTGAAGTATTACGTTCGCATTAGTGTGTGTGTATGTATGTATATAACTAAAATTTACATATAAAATTCAAAATCCACGAATGTTGAAGTGTCATATTCATATCAATGTGTGTGTATATATAAAAGTGAAATTTACATATAAAAACACCAAACCGATTAATTACGATTAATCCCGATTTCTAGCTTCCAAGATACCTCATCACCCAACTACCGTCTAACGAGTTCTACAACATTACTAAAAATATCCATTCCTCTATTACTTACAAAACTTAGTCAAATGACATACTAAATCTATGGATCTACTGCCTCGTTACGCTACTACGGGCGAGTATTTCAAAAATCAAACATTCGCATATTAAACAAATATGAAATAACTTAAACTCAATTCTGATTTGTAACTCAATTTTGGATATTTAACTCAATTCTGATATCTAATTCAATTTTGGATATTTAACCTAGTTTTTAAAAACGGAATATTAGATTTTTATAATTCAAAATTTTGTATAATGATCGATATTAATCCCAATTTAAAACCGTTAAATTTAATTTAACGCCGCTATTTTTTTTAATTTCACTTTTTATTAGGAGGAAGATACGATTTTATTGATGTGAAACTTACCTTGAGTCGGTGCTTTAAATGAATGGCATTAAACTTTACATCAATAGACTCGTATCGTCCTCCAATCAAAAGCCTAAAGCATCAGTCAGAAATTTGAATAAAAATTAATAGCGTTAAGTTAACTTTAACAGCGGATCAATGTAGAAAAATAAGTTACAAGTTGGGATTGTACTAGAATTTTTTTAAATTAGGATTAATATCAGTCAATATACAAAAATTTAAATTATTAAATCTATTATCCTTTTTAAACTGATTTATTTTTTATTTTTGCAAAAGCGTATTGTGTTAACAATCCTTTTAAATAACAAACTCAATCCTATTAAAAAATAAAAGCCGGAACAAAATTATTGAAGAAAGTAAATGAAAAGGGATGATGATATAAAATATAATGCTGACAAACATGGATTAATTAAGAAAAATTCAAACAACAAAAATCTTATCATGCATGCACCCAGTTTCTTCCGGAGACATCATCAGAAAGAAGGGTAAAAATTGAAATCTGTCATATGTGTAACATAAAGAATAAAAAATAATAATTATTAAACTAGTTTCCTCGGAAACAAAATTCGTTGTCTTTATTGTTGTTGTTGTTGCAATTGTTGTTTGTGTTCACATGTGAACCACCATCACCTCCACTAACAAAGGAAGTAAGCGCCTTGGCTACAACAAGAGCAAAATTTGGGTCAGCGGTGATAGCAGTTACCGCGTCGGTCAAATCAGCACGCGAAAGTTGTCCTAACTGCGAGATCGTTCCAGCCATTGTGTCCTGTGACAACTGAAGCCCTGAGAATTTCGACTGGTTGTATAAAGTCTGCCCGATTATCTGTGGTAGTAAGGCGTTGTTTTGGCCCGAAAAGATTTGTTGTTGTTGTTGTGGTAATGTGTTTTGGGATTGAGTGAGGTCTAAGGTGACGGTGGGGAATGGGGCGGATGCGGAGATGGTGGCCATGCTAGAGGAGCAAGGGAAGAGAGATCTTGCTAGTATGTTAGAGTTTATGATGCCGTCGGAGCTTGGCATGGATCCGGATAGTAGCATCCTGGCAGCGGAAGACGTGGCGGAGGACATTGCCATTGCTGCTGGTGGGAGAGGGTGGTTATGATTGCCTTCATAGGTGGTGATCAAAATGGTTCTGTCTTCTGCACATCTTTGTACCTAACAAATAAGTTACTCAATATCAGCATTTAATATCAGATTGTGTTCAGGTTAACATTAAAACCACATATTACAAGAAATATATATTTTTGTACAAGAAGCTTACTTGTTTTCTAACCGGGCAGCCGGCAGCCATGGTGCATCGATAGTACGCTCGAGGACAAGGATTTCCTTTCGCCATCTTTTGCCCGTACTTTCTCCATTGACACCCATCCGTGATCTATAAAAACAAGCTAATCACGTAACCACAGTAAAGAATTTGATTTGAAAATATTTCGATACAAAACACTTACTAAAACTTGTAATGAGTTGTAGTTTGAAATTAAGGTTATAACACTAAAAAGCTAAAAACTTTTACATCTATGTAAGGGCATGTTATTTGTAGCTCTTTTATCTAAACAAATCAGGCATGTCTATTATGAATTGTGTTCAACATTGCTAGGTTGACCCGTTTATTAAACGGATTATATTTATTTTCGTGTCGGGTTTGTATATACCTACCATAGGAGCTTCTGATTTGGCTCGAACAGATACTCGAGCTTTTCGAATAGTTGCTTCAGTAGCTTGATCAATGTTACTCCCACCATCGATCTTCGCATCGTTCAATCTAGGAACCTTACTAGGCAAAACCTGTTCCAATATCTCTTCTCTATGATCTTTACCATCGACATTATTGACCGGCAATCGTCGAAGTTCATCGTGACTCTTCCCATCGGACCGCGAATTCTCATCTTCGAGAGATGCTAAACCGAGATCTATAAATGGCATTGGCATCATCATCGTCTCCGATCCTTCGTTAACCGGTTTAGAATCTTCATCCGAATTGTCTTCATGTTTTTGTAGCTTCATCATCATCAGATGCAATTCCTGTTTTAACCGTTGATTTTCTATGCTCATTTTCTCCAGTTCTACTTCTAACTGTTTACAACACCAACAAATCTCAGATCTAATATTCAACAGTAAATTATTCAAAAGTAAATTTTATTTTCATCCTTAGGTTTTGATAGCATTAACAAATAACAGGTTCAATACAAGTATACAACCTAATACTTTAGAACGTTATCGTCCGAGTATTCATATATACCTTATCTTTAGAACGTTTATCGTCCGAGTCTGTAGACATTACATCATCGCGAACAATTGTGTTACGAGAAAGAAGATGCAGTCCGGTCTGTATAACAACAATAGCAAAATTAAAAACTAGAAAATTAGTCATCTATACCTACTACTGATTTCAGTATTTTACCTCTAAATAATCCTCCTGTTTCTGTGCAATTTGGACTGTGAATGTCAAAATCAAACAACACAGATTATAGGAGGAGCTCAATATCAATTTTAGCCTAAAAATTCAAATTACAGAAGCAATCAACATAGATAAAAACTAGGGATGAGATCCATAACTGACATTTATCAGTTTTGATTATTACCGGTACTTTTGATACTTTATTGTTTTGGTACCACTTTTGTGTTTTCATGTTTATTTTGATAAAATAATCCTAAAATCGCATCAAACTCATTCATTCGTGAGTTAAAAAAAAACTCCAAAATCGTTTATTTACGAATTCATAATACCAAAAAGTTAAAAAAAAAATCCAAAATCGTATATAAAATTTGAAACATGACACATTTAAATGTCACAAAACTTATATGATCTTAATGAATAACCTAATTCGGTATCGATAGTTGGTACCAAATTCTCATCCCTAGATGAACAAGATCAGATGAAAATCGATTAATCCTAATGATTTGTAAACTTACGTTGATATCATTATGCCGGTGATCGGAGTAATCATCGGTGAGTTTGGAGTGATTGTTTGAAGCAACAACGTCGTCGTTTTTGTCAGTGAAGAAATTGACTTCATTAGGTGGTTTATGATCGGCAGAAGTGGTGTAGATTTTGACAGGAAAATGTGAATGAGAGGAGTGTCCGCCGTCGATTCCGCCGGCGTCCATTTGTGGCTGAGAAACTAGTTCCGGCCAGTGTGGAAATGATGAAGTGAGTGATCGAAGATGAGATATGAATGATTGAGATCTGAATGAATCAAAGGAGAGTAGCTAGTATGTATAATATCTATGGATCAATTAATTATAACTCAATCAAACGCAATCGCATTAATCGCATGCATATATGCATGATGCATGATTTGATTTTATAAAGCATGTGAGAGATATGGATGAGAATGATTCGGCAACAAAAATGGAGATGAAGTTGTGACTCGCTATTGAGATTTGAGGCTGTTTGAATTGACTTTTCACAAACACTTATATTTTTGCGAAATATAAGCTTAATTTGTTGTGTTTTATGTGGTTAGTAAGTTGACTTGTTTGTGCAAAAAAATATATATGAATTATAACTCAAACACACTAGTGTGATCATTTTATTTGAATTTGTCAAATGAATGTTTTATGTTTTCACGGGTTGTAATTTATTATTTATATTGTTTTAGACCAACAAGTTAGATACATCATGTCATTATGAACCTCATTAATAAATCAATCCTGATTAAATAGGTGAGGACTAAATGATAACCTCAAAACTTAAAACATGTCTTATTTATGAATTTGAGTGTCTAATCTACCGAAAACTTTTATACAAACTCAAACACAACACAGATCTAACAATTATGCAAAATTGCAAACCATATGAACTCAAGCTAGACTCAGATAAACGAACATTTCCCACTTAACCTCTTTAGTTTCATGATACTACTTTATGAATTATATATAAATTTACATTTAAAAATCAAATTTATACAAAATAGTTGCATTTAAAGTTTTAAACTACAAAGCAAGATACTTATTTCTCTTTTTGACACTTATATTAACACAAAATATACATTTAGTTAAAGTTTCAACATAAAACACCCCTAAAAAACAAACGGTAAACACAATATTCATTGTGTTGAGTAGAAAACAAAAAGATTTCAAGGATAAGAGGATTTGTTTGTATAACCTAGTTTGTAAATATTAAATAATACCATAACTTCAACTACAAGAAATGTTTGTTAATCCAAGCCAAGATAATAAATTATATAAATTTTAAGTTAAACAGGATCAATCACCAAAACATAAATAACGAGTTTGTTATATTTTTGTTCGGACATGCGTACTTTTTCAAATAAAAAAAAGTCAAATATAAAAAACAAATAAAAGAGGATATGTAGGGATTGTGGTGTTACCGTTCCTGATCACGGATTATATATAGTGCACGTTTAAGATTTTCAAAATAACAATATTTCAATTAGCTAGGGTGAGAGTAGGGCTGACATATCATGTCAGACACGATACGATAAGACACGAGCACGATAAGCTCAAACACGAACATGATACGATAACTTATTGTGTGGTTTTTTTCTAAACACGAACAAGATAAAAAACAGGTTACACGATAACACGCGATAAAACTTATTTTTTAAATAAAATAAAATTTACAAAAAAATTTATAAGTCTTAAATAATAAATACGATTTACGCGATAATTCGTAAGCCAAAAAACAACAAAAGTCCATAAACATAGTTTTTAAACTTAATAATACTTGATAAATGAATGTGTAAAAAAGATTAAAAGTCCATAGGAGTATTTGATCTTTGTACTCATCTCCATCAAAGTTCATCTGCACCGTCATTATCCACCAACTTTTCCTTTAATTAAATATTAACATGTGACATATCGTGTTTACAGGTCTTTAACATGTTAAATCACGATAGTTAACCTGTCTTTATCGTGTTAACCTATTAACGACACGTACCTGTTAAGGTCAAACACGAAACCTGTCAATTCCGTGGTGTGCCGTGTTATCATGTCGGTGTTAGAAATTGTCAGTCCTAGGTGAGAGGGAACACATAGATCTCTCTTTTTCGCTTTAGCCCCATCTAAAGGTGAAAATAATAACCTGTCAATAAATGAAACCAGTTATTAACCAATTAAGAAATAACCGAGTATGGTTTTTTTAACCGTTTGGTTCCGGTTATAGTGTTTTTTTATGAATAAGTTTTTTTAACCAACTTTTAATTGATCTATAGCTTAACCAGGAAAACAATAGAAAAAATAATGAAATATTAGAACAAACCGGTTAATCAACAGAAAATAACCGGTTAGAGTGACTAGCCGATTTTAAAAAAAATAAAAAAACGGTTGTTAAAAATAAGCTGTGAACAAAAGTTAACCGATTTATGCACCTCTAGCCCCGTCTATCTTTTGATCCTAAAATCACACAATTTAGATTTTATGGGGTTGTTTGTTACTTCTGAATGTATAAGTGTTGAATCAGAACAATTAAATGTTGAACCAATAAGAGGTCTGAACCATTAAGAGATAGTATATTGCATAACTATTCAAAGACAAATGTTTGACCAATTCAGAGAAGAAGTCTTAACCATTTAGATTCAGTATAATGTTTAACCATTCAAAGACAAATGTCTGAATCATTCAGACATTTACTCGCGAAATAAACAATCTGTATCATTAAGTGTTAAACCATTCAGACATCTAAATTATTAAGAGGCTGAAACAAATAGCCCCTACGTAATTTAACATAGAGGTGCATAAACCAGGTTCCGGTTTTAGTAAAAAAAAAGTCAAGAACCGGGGAGGGTCGGGTCCGGGTATGAATGGGTATTTGACCGGTTTAACCGGTTTTCTTTCGATTCCAGGTCGGGTCCGGGTTTTGACCGTATTGAGGTAGAAGCGGTCTGGTCCCCGATGGCACATCGGTCCGGTCCGTAGTCTCGGATACCATCTTTAACAGCTCATCGTAACCGCACCATGATATTGTCCGCTTTGGCAGTCAACACGCCCTCAGACATCCGCCCCTCACGGTTTTAAAACGCATCATGGTAGGAAAGTTTTCCACCCCCTTAATTATAAGGCAGACTTTTTTGAGCGAAGTAGTTTTGGGTAAAAAGAGTTTGGTTACTTCAATGAATATCAGATGAAGTTAACCTATCAAAATGTTTGGGTTTTACATTTTTGTGGGTGTTGTTTTGGTGTGCGTATCACTTATGACGTAGTTGTATATGATGCTTTGTTACGGGTGCTATTTATGATGTGCCTATGATTTTTTAGTTTGGTTTTACACTTATTGTTCGTCTGTTCTTGGTGTGTGTAGTGGTACATGATGCTTTGTAATGGGTACTATTTATAATGCTAATGTGATTGTTGTTTAGTGAATGATGATGATCCACGGATTTGTTGTTTACTTGATGATTATGCCCGATGGGTGTAGCCCATAAGACCATAACTTTATATGAGGCTTTAAGACTATGTTGATATACATTTTTAACCCAAAGGCAATGGATGACATTAGAGGTGCACAAATCGGTTTTTTGAAGAACCGGTTCCGGTTCTAGAACCGGTTCCGGTTCTAGAACCGGTTCCGGTTCTTGTTGGCGTTAAAAGAACCGGTTCTTACAAGAACCGGTTCGGTTCTAGAACCGGTTTTTGGTGAAAAAACTAGAACCTAGTTTCCGGTTCCTAAAGAACTAGTTCCGGTTCTCAAAGAACCGGTTCCGGTTCCTAAAAAACCGGTTTAGGTTCTTAAAATATACATTTTTTTCTATGATATGGGCCGGAAGTAACATTAAAAATTTTAAATATTACAAGATATATAGCTTTTAAAACATTAAATAAATAGCAACACTAAAACATACCGGTTTTTCAAGAACCGGTTCTTCCAGGAACCGGTTTTTCCAAGAACCGGTTTTTTTAGGAACCGGTTCCGGTTCTTTTGGAACCTATAATTTGGAAAAAATAGTAGAACCTTTTCAGAACCTACGGTTCAGTTCCGGTTCCGGTTCGGTTCTTGTAGAACCGGTTCTTCGAAGAACCGGTTTTCGGTTATTTGATCGGTTCCGGTTCCGGTTTTTTGGTGCACCTCTAGATGACATTACATTTGCTTAGTTTGTTGTTTTGGCGTGGAAGTTTCATTAGTTGCAGCCAAAAAGGGTTACAATTTCTGAGCCTTTCGATTCCATAAATTAGGGGCGTGTATAGGTCGGTTTTTGACTTAATCCGAACCCAAACCTAAAACTTCGGTTTTTTGTGTTTTTAAAACCCATGGGTTTTGAGTTTTTCGGTTTTGGGTTTCCGGACTGGGTTTGGGTTTGGCTTTTTCAGTTTTTTCAACTTGGGCTTTAAATTTATTGTTTTTTAGTACTAAGTATAAGCTAAAAACACAACTCTTAATTATTCAAGAAACATGTTAAAATACTAAAATTTAAATTTATGTTTCCAGAAGTTTAAACATTAAAAACTAACGACAAATCTAGAGAAAACTTGCTCAAAAAAATAACAATAAACAAAATTTTAAATGTTCTCTTGCTTCAACAAAAAACCACCAATAAATCATAGATATATATTGCAATATGAGTCATATACTAATGTATTACAATATAGGCTTTTGCATATCATGAGTCATGGGCCTTACGTATATGATATTTAGCATACACATAAATATTATTGGGTCGGTTCGGTTTTTAGGATCGGTTTTTTTACAAAACACAAACCCAACCCGAAAGTTTGTTTTTATAAATTAAACCTAAAACCCACGGTTTCTATTTGGGTTCGGTTTTTTGGGTTTGATTTTGCGGGGATCGGTTTTTTCGGTTTCATGCTCACCCCTACCACAAATCAATCGTTTCCATGCTGGTATAAAACTCTTTGAACGCTAAACATATAATGTTGTCAAACATGTCTCGCGCAACTGGTATAAAACTAGTTTATTTTTTTTAAAACCTAAACGAAAATGAATAGTAATACGCTGACATCACGCTTATGTCAGTCTTACATCAACATTTCCTTTTTTTTAAATGTGATGATATTCTATTTTCCAGAGTTTAGCCATTAAAGTTTAGTATTTTAGAGTTTGTCCACCAAACTTCCCTTTTATGGGTTCATTTCTAAAAAGCCGAACTGATAACGATTAAAGTAATACAACGTTTTGCGTGAAAAAATGTCATTTTGGTGTTTAACTCGGCGTTAAATACGTAGTAATTTCACTAAATCCTCAAGCAGCACGCGCACACGTTGAAAAAAATAAACTACTTTACATCTATAAGTCAGCACATCAAATGAAACAACCCTTCGGTTTACATGCAACGCTCAAATATCATCCGGTACTACAACCAGCGGCCAATATCTAAAAAAAGGAAGTGGTACCATAGTTTATGCAAAAATGATTGTGTGACGTAATCTGTATAAAGTTTCACGCGTTGACGTTTTCGTAAATCATTAATAAGTAACGTTATAATGATTGCATGTTGACTACGGTACATCTTACTCCTTATACTTTTTGAGTTTTAGTTAATGCATCAGTGATCTTACTACACGTGTTAGTGATTATATCACATGCGTTAAATTAATGTTTTTTATGGGATGATAATATACTATTATCATGATGAACCAAAAAATTTAAAATAAGATAACAAGTATACTGACAAGAAGTTGTCTCGCAAGCTCTTTTAAATCTTCTCTTCTAATAAATTGCTAAGCTGTTGCTCCACGTTGCGCCACTTGTCAATCTCACAGCCATCTGTATTATCATACTTTGTTTTTTATGTTTTGTTATTACTCATTTCAATATAAAATTATACAAATAGTTTTTATCGTTCTACCCCGTGGGTACCCACGGATGCTAACCTAGTAACATAATAGAATATTACTTACTATACTTTAGTGTATTGAATTAAGTATTATGCTAATTGTGTTACTGATTATACCATAATTTTTCATCGGTGATTGCATCATGTACTTATGTTACTATCTTTTATAATTTATATAATATAGTAAAATTAATTTTGTTTATTTGACATGATTTGAGAACTTGTGACATGATTTGAGAACTTGTGACATGATCTGAGAGCTCTTTTAATATAATAATTTTTTTACAAATAAACATTAATAAATTTTTGTTTAAAAAAATATATATATTTATAATAATATGTTATAATATTACTAATTTTATTTTAGTCACTATTATTTAGAAGAATCTTAGAAAATTTAAGAATAGTTACATTTTCAACCATCTTCTACTAGGGTGTGCATAGGCCGATTTATATTTCATATGATATAAAAATGAAACTTACAGATAAAACTGATAATAACATATTATTAAATATTTCAGTATTTTCTAAACACACATAACTTTTTATGCGACATTATTTTTATTATAAAAAACTACACCACAGACTTATAAGCATTTAATTCTCTTTAATTTAGGTATAATATTGTTGTAGTAAAAAAAAATTTTAAAAAACAAATCTTGTTTTTTGGTTTTACCATGATTTTATCTTAAAACTAATTAAAACCGTATATGTTACATAAATATATTTAAAATCATTACTTCGGTGTTGTTTTCATAAACATAACGTGAAAACTAAAATAGTGTTATAGTATAGTGTATGCATTTCGCACATATATAATGCATATACGTGTTAATTACTAATGACATGTTCTCTTTCAATTTGTTCTCCTTCGAATTGTTCTCGGTCTTTTCGATGGTAATATTTTTTTTGGATATGTTTAGCCGCATGAAAGAAACGTAGAATCACAATTCCATTAATTTAATCAAAACTTATACATACAAAAATGATATATAACCATTAACTAGCTAGGTAGGTTAGTCATCCGTGTGTTACACAAATTAAAAAACTATATGTGCTATATATTAAATACGTTGGTAATTAATTTGATCCTATACACGAGTATATATACTAAGTGGTATATTTTTAAAAAAAATCTTTCTTGTCAAAAAAACGAATAATTATATATGCAAATTTTGGTTTTATGTTACGAAAAAAAAAGTTTACTTAATAGTTTGTAATTCGTAATTTTTTGTAACCCAAAAGACGAAGTTTAATTTGTAAGTTTCTTTATATATACCTCTAGTTTTGACATGTATATAGATTTAGATGGGGCTAAATATATAATTAACCGGTTTACATATAAAATGTTTTTAAATGAAAGATCCTATTTGGAGGAATATTATATGAATGAACTAATTAATTGAATCTAGCTACGTAACAATATATTTACTCGACTTTTATTATTAGTTTAATTAATTATTATAAATAGATTTTGAAATCAGAATTAAGTCGATCGTATCTTAGGTTTCACACCTATGAAGCATAGCAAGTCATGCAAAGGGTCATTGTAATAACGGTAATTATCAAATGTATATAGCGAATATGATCCAATTCAATTACAACACAAATAAACCTGCATGCATGATTGACACATATATGCATACGGTTTCAAACCTTGCTCCGGCCTTATATATATATAAGTACGTACGAACCACAGTCTCACACAACGTACAGCTAGCTAGGTAGCTAGCTTCTAGAGAGATCGAGATCGAGTGTGTTTGTTGGTTGAAAAATGGAAAACTTGCCGGAAAATCTTGATATAGATCCAATTGAGGTGTGGGGAGGTGGAGCAGATCAATCGAGTGAGCGTACAAGAATAGAGCAGTGCATAGAGTTGCTTAATCATCCTTCATGCAGAGAAGAAGCTTTGGCATTGCTAAACAAGGTATCTATCTATATATATATAAGTGCATGTGTATACATACATTTTTGTGCTTTTATTGATTATATGACTTCCTTGTTTAGAAAAGTCATTATGGGTTTTTAATTTCTTGATTAAAATTAAAATTATTTTTATTTTAAAACAGTTTACATGGAATCTGGACTGAAAATGAGTGATTAATTATGGTCACATGTAACAAGCATTAATTATGGTAAATATTTTTATTAAAGCTAACATATCTTATTAACAATATTAATTAATATTCTATTTTACCATATTTACATTATTATTATTTTCTTTAAAATTTTTCCTTCTACTAATTAAATATATTTTATTTAATTATAAAGCATAATTACGGAGTATTATTTTTTCCAATTGTTAATTAAAACCTCTTAATTATATAAAACTAAATATAGTTCAAATGCTAAATATTTTTCAAATTTGCAACTAACAATTAGTGGTCTTAATCTCTCTCTTTGTACGTATACGATACAATAAATGATATCTCAAATACAAAATATTATAATTTATAAGGCTGACATCTTTGTAAACGAACATGAATACACAACACAATAAATTAAACTAGTCATATTTAGTACATGATACATGTTAACACCATATCTGATACATGTTAGGGCCGTAAATGCTATGTTGTATGTTTCAAATTAATTTATATATCGATATTTTCTTGATTTAGGAACGAAGGTGTAAGGATATGCCGTTGCTGCTATGGAACGCTAAGAATTTATCTTACGTTTTACTACAGGTACGCACTTCCTCATAATGTTTTCTTTAGTGTATTTTTAACATGTATTCTTTGGTGTAGTTATTAATCTTCATGCTCCAATAAAAAAATATAATTGAGTCTTTTATCATATATCAAAATATTAATCCATTAGTAGAGGTTTAGATTAAATTTTTTTTGTCATATATCACAGGTTGTTAAAATCATAGACGGGCTAAAATCAACGAAAAAACAAATGTTATTCAACTTCAAACAAAATCAAACAAATAAATTGAAACATTTAAACTATAGAGACATCCAAAACGTTATTTCATCAAACACAGCATCTCAAATTAAAAATAAAAACTAACTGGCACCTTACAAAACCAAACCAATAGTCATGCACCACATCACAACACTCACAAAATAGTATTTATGATATCGTTCCAGTGTGTAACAGCCTAATATTGTTCGCTTTGGTGGCCAGAACACCTTCCGGTACCGCCCCTCACTGTTTTAAAACGCAGCATGGTAGGGAAGGTTTACCCCTTATAAGACACGCTTTGTTCTCATTCCCAACCGATGTAGGATATTACATCTCACCCCTTAGGGAGCCTAACGTCCCCGCTGGCACATCGGTCCGGTCCCTAGCTCTAATACCAACTGTAACAGCCCAGCGTAACCGCACCACGATATTGTCCGATTTGGCGGCCGGAACGCCCTCAGGCGCCGCCCCTCATGGTTTTAAAACACGTCATGGTAGGGAAGGTTTTCACTCCCTTATAAGACAGACTAGATTTGTTCTCTTTCCCAATCGATGTGATTTATTACACAGTGGTTCCAAATCCAACTTTTTTTTTTGTCTCCAGTGGTCCGCCATTAACTTTTTTTTTTCGACTTTTAAACCGATGTTTCATGAATATTGATCGGGAGGAGGATACGGGTCAATTGATGTAAACCTTGCCTCGATCCGGTGTTCCAATCGACGAAACGGTCTTCAATCGGGTGTTTAAATCTTAACAGTGCTTAAATTAGATGTTAAAATTAAATCATTTAGAGCACCAATTTGAAGTAAGGTTTACAATTGACTCGTATCCACCACCCGATCAAAATACCTAAAACATCGGTTTAAAATTCGCCAAAAAAATACATTAACGGCCGTTAAGTACATTTAACGGCAGACTAGTAGAGCCAAAAAAATTAGATTTGAGACCACTGAAGGGATTGAACCGAGTTGAGATTATTTTAGACAAATTAATATTGTTGTAACTTTTCTTGTTTGTATTAGTACGTATAATACTAATATTTTATTATACTACTTGGTTAGCACACATGGGTACCCACGGGATTGAATGTTAAAAGTATTATATACCTTTATATTGAAATGAGTAATAGCAAAACATCAAACAACGTATGATAATGCGGAAGACTGTGGGACTGGCAAGTGGTGCAACGTGGAGGCTGGAGCAATAACTTAACGATTTATTAGAAGAGAAGATAATAAATAACTATAATTTATATAGTTTTTAATTTTATACACGAGTTCTTACCTAGTTGTATTTTTTAAGTGGGTTGTTAGATGAAATATAATCTGTTTTTTTTTATTAAAGAAATAAGAATTAAGATTTTGTTCACAAATATAAGGAAAGCAATTATGAGAATACTTGCCGTTCAAAAAAATTATGAGAATATATTTTTGTAGTGTCCCATGTTTTAATTCAAATTTACTGCAATTTCTAGTTAAGTTTAATACTCATAGGGGTGTTAAATACAGGTTATATAATAATATTAAAAAAAAGTTATAATTATTGTATTTAAAGATTTATAAATAGTTTTTTTAAATATAATTTTTAATCATAAATATTCTTAACTTCATCAACTAATGAAGAAATATCTAACTTAATTTTCACTCCCAAACTTCAATTTATAGAACTAATGTTTTTTTCCATCCTAAAAGTGGAGCCTAAAAACCTTAACTTATTAGGTTAGATACACGTTTTAACCTACTTTAATATATTTAATTTTCTTCAATAATTTTGTTCGTTAACTTAAAAAAAAGACGGATTTATGATTGTGTTTATTCTTGACGTCTCGGAATAAATTTAGTCAAAACCGACGGATTTATGGCTATGTTTATTCTTGACGACTCAGAATAAACTGTTAAAAACCGACGGATTTCGGTTGTTTATATATTTGACGTCTCGACAAAAATTTTGTTAAAACGCTATCTTATTTAAGTTACATTTCCCTTATTCACTAGATTGGGCCAATTAACTTGGGTTTGTTATCCGCATCCTTAACTAGCATTTCAGCATGAGACTATTTCACGACTCGGTAAATCAAGATTATTACCGTTTAAAACAATAGCCAATAACAAAACAAATACTATTCATTCATTGCAGGAGATATCAAGGGCATACACAATGCTATCACCTCCAACATTAAACATGAAAGATGCCACCAGAGTGTGCAATGCATTGGCCTTACTACAGGTTATATATGGTTGCTTCATTTTTATTGAAACTTTTGCTTATCAAGCGTGTAACGTTTTAGATTTTACGACCCGCTTAGATTACCTTCCATTAATTAATGCATAATGATCGATATATGCTGATGGAACGTCGAATTTATGTGTTTGCATATCTTGCAGTCAATGGCTTCGCATCCGGATACAAGGATGAATGTTGTAAGAGGTATTTATTGTTTTAACACTTTAGTTACCTATCTATGCCAAAATTCTATGTATATCTAACTTAGTGTTGTATTAATATGTTGTGTTTCAAATTGGTTGAATTTACAGCCAAGATGCCAATTTACATATATCCATTTATGAACACCACTGAAAAGGGAGTGAAACATTTCGATTACTTACGCCTGACTAGCTTGGGAGTTATAGGTGCACTCGTCAAGGTACCAATGACTCTATTTTCCAAATTTTACGTTACGTTTTATTGGGTTGAAAACATTCATTTACACGTAAATGCAGGTGGAAGATACCAACAGCCCTGAAATCATTCATTTTCTTCTGGAATCAGAAATGTTTCCCTTGTGCCTTCGCTGCGTCGAAGTGGGTACTGAACTTGCAAAAACGGTATATATGACGACTATTCTTAACTATAGTTCTTCATTCAACCATTTTCTTGCGTGGCAAATAGATTTTGTTTGCTTACTATAATTAATCGAAGCTCATTCCCAAAACATGTTTACGTAGGTTGCTCTGTTTGTCATCAGCAAGATTCTTTCGACTGACCAGGGGAAGCAATACTGTGGCACGTTCCCTGAACGCTTTTTTGCAGTATCGCGTGTTTTAGGGAACACAATTGACGAGTTCCCTGGCAAACCATCATCTCACTTGCTAAAACACATATTGACATGCTTCATGCGCCTCAGTGAAGTGTCGAGGTTAGTCGGGTAATTAAATTTTGACCTCTTGAAACTTTTTAGTTATATGTTTGTTCATAGTTATAGGGTTGATGATGTAACTTTGTGGTTGTCAATTACACAGGCCACGTGAAGCGTTAACCAAATGTTACCCTGCTAAATTGAGAGATCCAACATACCTCAACTTTGCTTGTGTAAGCCATCTATTTGAATAAACTTCATAAAACACACACCCACAGTCCCACACACATACATTATATGCATATGCATAACCAATAACATGTTGAAAAAAAGTGTACATACCATTTCAAAACAATGGTTATTTTTCTCTCCTCAATCTTTTATTTTATATCCTGTAATGAATTTCTTTTAATAAAAGTATTAAGGTTTAATTTCATATATACCCCTACAAAGTTGCATAATATCATATTTACCCTTTGTACAAGTTTTTAATGCATAATGTACAATACTTTTTAAGCATGCAAAGGGTAAATATGATATTATGCAACTTTGTAGGGGTATATATGAAATTGCCCCAAGTATTAAAATATGCATATATGATAATGTATATGCATATATGAATTTAAATAAAAGACTCTCAATACCATATGTTTTTAAAACATGTGTTGCAATTTAGATGCATTTTAGTCAAGTTGTATAACAAAGAGTAAGTTTTTAAAAAAACTAATGGTTATGAAAAGAACATTTTTCACTGTATTTACATAAGAGCATGATACATTTTTACTATTTGTAGGATGATGCGGCAGTACGCAGCCTCGCTGATCGAGTGCTCCAGAATTTGAGTGAACAAAGTGCGGCTGGTTCATCAACATCTGCTTCATACTAGGATGTTTCTGTAGTCATAAGAACATATGGTTTTGTAATTTATTTCCTAAGAAGTTTTTAGATTCGTATGTCCGTTACTTGAATCAATTTCATGAACATTAGTAAATTCCTAAGAAGTTTGAAAACATGGTAAGTGGAATTTTAGTAACATGCATTTGAGGAGTTAAGATATGAAAAACAGCTTTCAGGTTAACATTGTCACCCATGGTTATGGCCTTTACATATTAAGATTATGCCAAAAAGTAATTTGATATTTCATATTTGAATATGCAGACTATTTCATTCAACTGACCTAACACTATATATCATTGGATCAAAAGTTTTTACTACTACTAGAAAACAAAAGCTGCACACAAAACAATTATTTCTAACCAAGTCAACTGTTAGACACTGCCCAGGTTAGATGGAAGATGAATGCTGAGGTCATCCAGGTTAGGAGAGCCATTGATAGTTAATCCGTGCTCGTTAGCCAAATGCAGTAAACATATGAAACAAAGGTGTGGGGAGATGTCTTCAGTCGAAGCAGCAGCTGGTCTTGTTTTTTCTGTTTGGAAAGATGCCAGCATGTTCTTGAAAGACAAAGATTCTTCCTGCATTGTTTCACAACCAACAAATGATTGTCAGGGGATTATTGTTAAAAAAACAACAGGTTTGGGTTAAAGATTTGATGCGAGTCTAAATTCGGATTGGGTTTATCTGCCAACATTTTTAGTTCAGTTTCCTTCAATTTCATAACTAATTACTTCACTAATTCATATAAGTTAAGATACTTTTTAATAAAACCTGTTTGACATTTTAGTTATGAAATTTAACCAGATCAACCCAAGTAAATGGGTTATGGGTATGATCAAACAAACAAATGTACCCAAGTGACATAAAGCATAAGTTTAGTAATAGAAGATAAAAGAGAGAGGACAGAAAAGGGAATCATGAATCACCAAGAAAGATGAGCTAAAATTATATGATCAAAGTTTACCAAAGCTTAGATAGATGAGCTAATTGAACAACTGGCATGGATGCATACATTATGAGTTTATGACAGAAACTTGAGAAATTGCAAATGTCATAAAACATTTGACTTGTTCTATACTTCTATCATGAAACAATATGGCATTAGTAGGAACAGGAAAAGAGAAATTACTTGGGCTGGTTTATGCATTTCTTGCATAGATGACCAAAGAGTCTCTTTCAGTATGTGAACATCAACTTGTTTAGATTTTCTGTCATACTGGACTTCAATCTTTTCTACCTGAGTAATGACATTTATGATGACAAAACATAGGTTAACACAATAACTGTTTAAAAAAAAACTAAAAGTTAGACATAAGTACTTGCGAGTAGAGCCCACTCACCCATCTTGCCACCTCTAATATTACTAGGACAAACAGTAGTTGTAATAAACAAACCTGCCGTGGTTGAGAGACAAGTGTGGTAGAGTCCTCCACATCACTATAAGCATTTCCATCATCAAATTGGCCACCAACCCCACAATCATCATCCCAACTTGAAAAATTTCCACTCACTTGTTCTTGATGGACGTCATCTGAAAACGAAATGTAATCACAGTAATGCTAAAATGCAGAGATTTCTGTTCTTTAAAATACAGCAATAAGATTTAAGATATTACTAATGTAATAAATCTTGCAAATAAACTACAATAACGATTTGGATATATGAAACTGACTGACCTGAATGCCTTCTTCCTCTCTTCCCCAGGCACTGAACATAAAACAGAAGAACCATTAATTGAGCACGAGGCCATAAAATAAATTATCCAAGGTGATAGAATAGAATATGGTAACCTTACAATTATGTTTGGCAAAACAAATAATTTGACAAGACCCTCTGGTTGGTAGTGGCAATCTTCTGGAAGTGTGGTGCTACAGGGTTCTCTATTTGCAGGCAAAAGCAGCGACCTAAGATTTTTAGGAGGAGCAAAGGGATCTTCCACCTCATAACCCAATGATTTTGTAAAATCTATATCGACTTCAGCTTGTTTCGTGTTCTTTGGTTTTTTGGTCAACAATGGTGATCCACATTCCTTTGTGGGATTTTCTGGACATATAAAGGATATAGAAAATGACATGACAAGCTGAAATCTGCAGTAAGGTGCAAACAAAAGGGGGCGTATGGATTTCTGTTTTGAAATCTGTAATCTGATTATCAAGACTAGAAATCATAATAACTAGTTTTTTTTGTTTGGTTAAAAAAACTTGGCCCTAGTTCTGGAAGAATCAGTTTCATACAATCTACAACAAAACGAAAAATCAAACTAATCACCAATGTACCCTTTCTTTTAACCGAATTTTTTAGACTCGTGTTGTAAGGTGTTTAGCTATTATCTGATTCTGTTTATATTATTTTTAATTTAAGTAATTGCTTTCAGAAGGCACATCGAACCACCCTCTGAGGAACATAAAGCTGATTTGGCTTGTCAAAATTACCTTTAGGCTTCTGATACTTCCAATGATCAGGGCCTGCCCATGCATTTTGTCTGGTAGTCAAACCCAGCTTTAGAAACACATAATCGTCAACTCTTACAAAAGTGTCATCTACATCAGCATCTCGAGAAACATATTCATCAGAATCCTGCAAACAGCAAACAGGGTATAATACCAAATATACATTACAAATAACGCAGATAACCAGAGGAGTAAAAATATGTGGGTTGGATAGCAGGTCAAAATCATTTCAGGTAAAAATATATCAATCTTGGTACATGTCAAGTTGGTTTGACCCAAAACACTTTTTCTCCAAAGTTATAAAAACGTTATGAACCATTAGTATGTCAAATATATCTACAAAAAGCATATTATTTCACTTAACAATCTAATACATACAATAAAATACAAATTGGACTTTGGCAACGTTCGTGCCATTTGACCTCTTAGAAAAAAAATGAACCTGAATTGATCTATTCATAGCTTCATAAGTACATGGGACGAAAATGCCACTTCTATAAATAACATAGACATGGGTAGAATGATCAAGCACCTCGTGATGATTAGGCATGAAGGGTTCTTCTCTTTCATAAGAGCCATAATCAGTTGGGCCGTTATTGTTGTCATTAACAAAATCCCAGTTTCCAGAGTCATCATGTTGGTCACCATAAAATTCATTATTATCATAAGCTTCATGATCAATTTCTGCAGTATTTTTGTCAAAAGTGTACGTATCCGGTGGTCTTCCAATATTTTCGTCAAACAGATTCACTATATCCTTGAGACTTGGTGAGATCTCATTGTTCTTTGAGATGTTGATTACCATTTGTTCAATACTATCTACAAATCAGTGATAAAAAATGGTTCAAGAAAGTGTCAAGTGCAAGAAATAACAATCTACATTTGTCAGATTTCTGTTTATAGCAATTAGCAACCTACTCTAAATATTACTCATAATTAAAACGTACATTCATTTATTGAACGTCTATAGCACCATTCAATCTGATAACAAGCAATAGTTGACGTGGCCCTTTTTTTGTGTGAAAATCACTTTACACATCATGTGCCATGTAATGTGTATATAGAAGACGACATGGAGTTTTCAAAAATTAATATTTTCAGAAATAATTCAAGTTTAACAATTAGGCTGATACTTTAAAATCTATAGCAGCTAAGCAATAAAACGTCAAATCAGATGCCGTGCCATCTTCATGGGGCACATCACTCCTCATCAAAAAGTAGCAGTTAAAGCATAAAAACAAACCTTTGGCATGAGAAATATCAATTGTTTCAGCTTTATCAATATTGGCTGAACAAGACATGCATTTTCCAGGTACTTCAAGTGAATCAAAAAGTACTCGGCACCCACCATAGACACCAAGATTATTCAGCAATAGCCCTTTTGCACCACCTTCATCAAACTGGGCAGATGTTTGATGATACAGAGGATCCACAGCAAATGCAACTAGAGAATGAAGATATTCAGTATTAACCTTTTAAACGAATTAGAAAATAACAGATACAATCAGTGCCATTACCGTCAAACTTCTTCACATTTAAAGTGTCGAAGGATGATTCCAATGTTGAAAGAGGAGACAGCTGCATATATAGGCTTTATTGGTTCAATCCTAGTATTCAAACATGAGGCGGAAATTTCTATCCATTCACTTGTGAATAAGTCGATTTGGTTATATTTTATCTGAGACGAATCATATTTATAAATTATAATAGAAATAGCTATAAACAAACAGGTCAAATTAGGCCGACGAATCAAACGGGTGGTCAAAAGTCGAAACATCCCAAAGTGAATTATAATGCATACAAGTATACAACCTACTAAATCATTTTATTAAAAAGTTTAGATCATCATTGTAATAGCATGACACATGAATTATGTAAAAGAACTTAAAAAGTGGACAAGCTGACCGGTTTTGACCACACTAAAAAAACACTTGATACGCCTGAATCCATTTTGACCTATTAACCGACTCGTCCACGTTTTCAACATATAATTCAATTGACACAAAATGAGAATATAGGACCTTTCGTTCTTGTTCCTTCTTAGAAGTTTGTTTCACTTGCGCACTGTTAGCACCGCCATTCTCCATGACCTCCACAGTCTCTGGTGTAAATGCACAACACAAAATGATTCCAGAGTAGTCATTATTTTAGTGAAGGCTTCTTAACCAGCAGGATAAAAGGGGATGAAATATCATAACATCCAAAGATCAAGTGTAAGACAAAAGCAAATAAAGTCTAAAATATTCCTACAATGCAAAAGCATTTTCATTTACTATTGAACCGATCAAATGGTAGCAAACAAAAATATAAGAAATAAAACCAGCTACAAGCATATACTAGGACTCGCATAATCACAGATGACAAGATAATTAAGATCTTTTTTATTATAACATATAAGTAAACTTCAATAGACCTAACCTTGTTCTGCATCTAGTCCAACTCGAATAATCCCACTAAGGACTTTATAAGCCTCAGCATGAACAGAGTCCACCCTCATCGAGTATATTTTAACTCCTGCTTCAAGAGTACAACTTGCCTGCACTCAAGAAACTGCAATGTTAACATTCATGACCACCTCAACTTAAAAATATTCAAATTTAACTCCGCACTCCAATAGTAACTATTCTTTTGTTAAACATGTTATATTTAACGAAACAAATAGGGAAACGATATTACTATAAATGAGAAACCTTTGAAATCACATAATCAAACCCTAAGTATGATCTTAAAGAATCAGCAAAGATTAAAAAAATGCATAATTTTCAACACTGAGGAAAATTCATAAATAATGCCTCATTCAGATAACATCATAACACTCATGATACCTTCTGAAAATTGGTCTCAACATCATTCGCTTCTTCAACGTCAATAATTTCAAAAATATGATCTATCAAATTCAGCTCCCAAGTATTCTTCTGATTAATTTTCTGCATCACACAAAAAAGGTACAAAAACCTCAACGAAACTGTAAAACACATCGATTCGAACTTCAAACGACATTACATACGTTTTCACTAGCCAATTTGATACAATTCTGGAACAACTCCATGATCTGCTGTTGACCTAGAATTTTATCAGCAGCATTAGCATCCGTTTTGTTATTAAAATTGACTGTTTTCCGGCGAATAGCAGCAGCACGAGCGGCACGCGCCTGTGCACGTTCGAGCTTATCATTGTTGGAGCCGAGGAAGAAAGAGTTGACCGGAGATAAGATCGTGGTTCTGGGTTTTTGTAGCAGTGTAGGGTTAGGAGTTAGGGTTTCTGGCATTTGAAAAACTTGGATTTTGCAGAAAAATGTGTAGGTTTTGATTGGTAAATGTTGTTGATTTTGGTGTTGATGTTACGAAAACTGTTTAGAGAGTAGAAGTGTAGGAGCGTAGAAGAACTGGGATATTATTTTTCCCTCCCCTAATTTGAAATCTATGAGAGCAGTTCGACTTGTTTCTACCGTTGATCTTAATTGATAACATAAATTACAGCCGTCAAGATTAAAAATAATAAATGAACTCTAAACAAAGTAGAGTTAACCTAAGTACAGCTAATTATGATTCGAGATAGTTTTGACTTATTAAAATTTAAAATGTTTAAATCAGTTAACTGTGTATAACCAGTTAATATTACTTTTTAAAACACTAGACTTGTGTTTTAAGCCATCAAAAATAGGGGTGTAAACGAGCCGAGCTACTCGCGAGCTACTCGAGATCGATTCGATAAAAAACTCGAACGAGCCGAGCTTTTTCGAGCCCGAGCCTAAAAAAGAAGCTCATTAAGTTATCGAGCTCGAGCTCGAGCTTTACACATCGAGCTCGAGCCGGCTCGCGAGCCTTATCGAGCTTTTCATTTATATGTTTTTTATTTATTTTATAAATATATATTATTACTATTATTAGTTAAAATATATATAAATTATGATTAAAAATATTTAATATGTATTTTATTATATATAAAATACATATAATTAAAAGTTTATGTAATATTAAATATAAATAATTAAAAATATATAAAAGATTAAATATAAATAATTAAAAATAAAAAACCAGACGAGTCGAGCCCGAGCCGAGCTCGAGCTTGAGAAATTTGTGACGAGCTCGAGCTCGAGCTTTGAAATTAAAGCTTGAAACAAGCCGAGCTCGAGCTCGAGCCTGGTAAAGCTGAAACGAGCCGAGCTCGAGCCTAGACGAGCTCGGGCTCAGCTCGGCTCGTTTTCACCCCTAATCAAAAAGATTAAAACACAATGAGACTCAAGATAAAGTCGGCTCTTGGGGGCAAGGCCAACGACCGTTGAGCGTTTAGTCTCTCAAAGGGCCTAAATCTTTCAAACTTATTTTTAAATATATTATAAACCAAAATAAACATCTATACAAAAGCCCAATTTACAACACCATTTTAATCCAATTACCCACAACCCAATAATTAAAAAAATTATTTGTGATATATTAGAGGGTATAAACTATAAAGACTTGATCGATAATTTTGCCTCAAAAAACATTAAGAAAGTAGTCTCATTTGGTTTAGTAAGTAACTAGAACGTTTGCTACAATACTTTTGTTTATTTATTACTAGTTTAATGCCCGTGTGTTACACAGGTAAGGACATGAAAAACAGATAAATTTAAATAATTGTGAAAAGGGGTATATTTATAGAAAAATAACTATTTTTCACTTTTGTTCTAGTCTGGTCACTCAATTACATAATTTAAATTTAAAAAGGTGTTTCAATCCTAAATAATTAACTTGTACAATAGGTAAACATTAACTTTTCAAGGGACAACTTCAAGAAGCAATTGTTTCAACTTTCTCACCACTAACTGCCATGAGAACTAACGAAACCTTTTAACATTCTATGTAAAATAAAATAAATATTCACAAAACTTTTTAAAAATTGAAAAATAAAAGTTGTGAAAATTTTCCTAAATTTGTAAAAAATCTTAAAGAGCGACAATCTCTTTTTAGTATTTGCAAAAAAAAAAAAAAATTTAAAGTGGGAGAAAAGAACTGGGAAATTTTTAAACAAATATGATGACAGAAAAAATAGGTCCCAAATTCAAAAAACATGTCCCAAAATATTTAATGACAGAAAAAGCAGGTAAAAAACTTTGAAATATAGTTGATGGCAGAAAAAAAACTCAAAACGCGTCCCAAATTCACCTAAAAATCAATGTTATGTATTATACAAGTTAATACCTAGAAGTAGAACACATTCTGAACTTAAGTTATCTAATTAAAACAAAACAAAGCTTAGGTTCTAATAAGAACAAAATATAAAATTCATTATGTTTTTATAACATTTTCTATCTTAAAAAATAAGCATTTGAAAATAAGTTAGATGTTATTAAGTTAAATAAATGTTTGTTAGAGCTCATAAACAAATTACATACAACATTAATCATCATCTTCTATGGACAAGAAAAATGTTTATATTTGACGATGATCTTGTCAATACTTTGGTTTAGCAATGTAAATTCATTGATCAATAACATTACATTTTGCAATGTGGAAAATTTTTGGAACAACTGAAATACGTTATGGAAAAATAATAATTAAGGAAGTAAATGAAAATTAAAAGTTAATATGATTTTTATACTTTCAAAATAATTAATTTAAAATCGTAACATATTTTTGGAAAAAAAATTCATTTGATTACCTTGTTAAGTTTAAATTAATTAAAAGTTAATTTACTTATGGTATGTAAATCTTCACCTAATAAAAACGTTATAAAAAATTTGAGCGGGAAAAATATTTTCTAAATGCCTCTATGATTGACAAGTGTCCTCCAAAACCCTCTTTTATTAGAAGGTATAGATATAGATTATGGCATTTATCATTGTCTTATATATTTTATAAATTATCATATTTTGTTACGAATTAATAGCTTTAAACTCTAGGGGTCTATATTTTTTACTTGCTCAGAGCCCAACAGAGTTTAATGATACTTAAGACCAACCCTTGTTCAAGTTCACCAGGGACAAAAAAAATGAAGTTTCTAGGTTGGCTAAGATGTTTCTTACTTAAGGTGGGTTTTGTCCTTATACAAAAAAAAATATGATTGTATGAGTCAGTGACCCGTCAGTGATTCACGTTGTTAATAAAATAGTACTTGTAATAAAAGCTTGTTAGATTATCTACTAGATTTTGATAATTTCTAAACTACTCAAAGTTGAACCCGGGTCATTTTCAAAAGTTTTTAACTCTTGTCACTAGACTACAAGGAGTTTTAAGAATTTGGTTATGCTTAATGTTTCAAGCTAATGGCATTCATTATACACTAAAAAAAGGTGACCACTTCTTTTGTAAAGTGAAACATTTGTACAAGGTGATCGCTACCTTTATTTAATGATGCGTATGTGTATCGCTTGTCCTTATGTTTAGTAGATCAAGAAGAGGTTGTAGTGTGAATTTGCTAACTATAAGCACAACTTATTATCCACAAACAAAAAAGTCAAACAGAGGTGGTCAAATGTTTCCTTTAAAAGTGTACTTAAGGTGTTCCACCCTAACCAACAAAACCTATGCAACTCTCACCAGTTAAGAAGTTTCCACTGGCACAACTAAGGGGCTGTTTGGTAGCATCTGAATAACCTCTGAATAACCAGTAAGAGTCTACCTCTTAATGTTTCAAAAATCTATTATAAGGTAAGTTTTAAAAATATGATAAATTGGGTGAGGTTTTACCATTCAGAGGTTACATCTTAACCATCCAGCATCTTTTTATCACTTAATGGTTCAGAAGTTTTGAACCGTTAAGAAATAAGCCTTCGAATGACTATTAAGAGGCTACCAAACACCCCTTAAGGCAGTTTATGGGAAAGAACTGCCACCACTTCACCCATTTCTCCCTGCTTAAACACAAGGAAAAGAGTTGGCCAAACACACAACACCCTGCATCATCAAACAATAATTATATACAAGACTTGTCACATTACATAACACTTGCATTTTTAAGAGAATTACAAAAATTACATACATATAAGTAAACAACAAGGAAAACAATGACGGTCGTTTCCGTGACATGAGTCATAAAAGAAGCCAACATCTTAATCTTTCGTGGATGACGAAAGAGTCATTAGTGCAACCACAATAGATCTCATGCTTGGCCTTTGCCTGGGATCCTCGTGTGTGCAAGCATTTGCGAGTTGAGCCATCTGCAACAGAATAAAAAAATATTGTAACTTTGCACTGAGAACAAAAACAGTATATTAATATGTTCATCACAATAGACTTACCTTATGCACCGAATCCAATGGGTAGTTATCCCCCAGCCGAGGGCCAATCATTTTGACCAGGTCATCTTTAGAGTATGCCTGACTAAGAACTTCATCAAACTATAAAGTATCAAGACTGAACTCATTAGTTGCTATATAGTATATACTATAACTAATTATTAGCATCTTACGAAAAAATAAACAACTAAGAAGCCGAAGGTATGTATACATTTAAAAACTCACCAACGCAATAAGGCTCTTCGGTTCATCATCA
Source organism: Tagetes erecta (assembly GCA_030867185.1). Lineage (NCBI taxonomy): Eukaryota > Viridiplantae > Streptophyta > Magnoliopsida > Asterales > Asteraceae > Tagetes > Tagetes erecta. The sequence goes on along the minus strand of CM061492.1, from coordinate 10,328,759 downwards.
GGGTCATTTGCTCTGATTATAGCTTCCTTAGCTGAAATAAGTTCATAAAGTACAACCCCAAATGCATACACATCAACCTTTGGAGAAATTTCCCCATACTGTACATACCTGCATCCAATAATTAGAAAACTTGATCCATAATCTTAATCTCTCCATGAGGCCCAAAAGAAGATATAAACCACCTATGGGTAATGGGTCAGAAAAGGCTGAGTTGACTAGCGACCCATCTTTTTGTCCATTCATTAGACTTTTTCTATAAACTATATATTGTGTGAAGTTTGTCCCATTGTCTCTTTAGTTAAACATTACTCTAATTGACCCATTTGCCCGATAAAAGATTTTATGAGTCAACATGCAACTACTGGCATCAGGTTGTTTCGGTAAAAGGACATGCTAGCTGAGTAAATGTATTAAAAGAAGAAGATTTACTCTGGTGGCATATATCCAAATGTACCCCCAAAACGTGACGTAATTCCAGCTCCAGTCAACTTTGTTAAACCGAAATCTGCAACCTAAGTTAAATCACATCCCACCAATGAGAGAGGATCATAACAACTCTATAAAAAACAAAAAATAATGACACAAATATACACAAACCTTCCCATGAAAGTTCTTGTCAATCAATATATTTGTTGATTTAATATCACAATGTATATGTACAGGGACAGAATGTTCATGGATATTGTGACACCCCGCCCGGCGGCGGAAAACACCGGGCTGTCATAGAATTGGATATCCATAGTAAACAAAGCACATGGTGTTACCTTTATTAAAGTCTAATAATTATTGTCATAAGTTTGGCAAAACCCAAGTCTTAAATGCGAAACGACAAATTCATAATAGCAGTAAATGAAATAGTCATGTTTAGTATTATTTCTAGGTCCAAGTCCCTATGTCCTGAATAGCAATAAAACAAGCCAAAATCACGCGCCACCTGAAATACGCGAAAATAAAGTTAGCTACACAAGCTAGTGAGTAAAACCCAATTGAATAGTAATAGTATTGAAATCCGAGATCAACAAGATATGCTGCGCAATCCCATATGTATAGTAATTTTGTAATATTACTCGACCAGGACCCCTAGAATAGAATAGCACACCAACCACAATAGAAACCATAGTATCTCGTCTTGCCATTTGTCATGAGAACCACTCATGTAGTAAATAATGATAACTTTTAATAACCGTCGTTTACCGTCTCGATATATAAGTCATCATTTAGCAATTTAGGGACATGGCATAGTATAGCATCATAGCATAGCAACATAGTATAGCAACATAGCATCTCGACATAGTAAACATGGAATTAGAAAGGCCGGGTTTAAATCACCTATCGATGTTGTACAAGCAGGTGGGTTTGTCAAACCATTAGCGCTAACATTGTACCGGTGGGATTACAAAGCAATAAAACTACTTTTAACTAACACATAAGATTGCATCCAGCGGCCAAACTAGACTAACATATTTGTATGATCTCTTTTAGAAAACGAATAGAAAACGCAATATAGTAAAAGACGTATTTCAGCCCCAAAATAGTAAAATGGAAAAAGGGGAGTGAGTTTACTCACCTGACCAATATAGATAATAGCAAACGCAAGAAAGTAACTAAATAGAATCGAGGATCGCCCAGATATTAGAATCACCTAATTAACCGGGAAACCTAATTTAGAAACGAGACAAATAATATAGTAACTAGAATCAAGAACTTAGAAATTCTAGGGTTTTGGATTTGGGGTTTTAGGGTTTTAAATTATAAATTGAAAATTAGGGTTTCAAAATATAATTTGGGAATTTAGGGTTTTAAAGTCCAATTTGGGGATTTAGGGTTTCAAAATCCAATTTAGGGTTTTAAAGTCCAATTTGGGGATTTAGGTACGAGATATAAATATATATTTTTATAATAACCAAATTTCTAGTTTTTATAATTGATATATTATTTGTAAACAATTTGGAGAAATAGATATATATGACTTAGAAGTAGGGGGGGTTAAAAGATAAAATTAACTAAAAAGCGGTCACTGTGGGACTCGAACCCACGACCCTACGCGTCTATTACAGCGGCTTCACCACTGAACCAGGCGCGCTTTTGTTTCTTTAAACGGACAGAAATAGTTTTAATCCTTATTACACAAGTATACCCATTTCCATATAAACCCTAGTTTTGAAAACCAACCAATTCGTGTAATCTTGTTAATCAAATCCAAATCAGTGATAGGGATTTTAATCCCTATGAACACACAATCATTTTGACATAACAAACATACCTGGATTGGAAAGATTTGGAATAAAATAGAATGATGACCCGAATGATCAAAACGACGGGTGGTGGAATCAAAACGATGTGCAGAGGTGATTAGAGCTCGATTCCTCTTGCAGAAACAACCTTCTTGACATGAACAACGAAAGCCCTAACGTAATTTCAGATTATATAAGTGATTTGATAGTCTTTAGATGATGAACAAGTTCGTATGAAATGAGAATCACTTACTGAGTTATGTGTGCTTTTGAGTGGAATTGAAACAATAGTGAGCAAATTCGAGTAGTGAGGAGTATGTATGCCGATTGAATTATGTTTTGGTTAAACGGAAGTAGTCGTTTGGGTCACGAGTTGTTTACGAACGGAATTGATGAATTAAGTGTTAATGTGTTATGTTTTTGTTCGATTGATCGTTACAAACGATTCCATAGTGCAGCATTGATGATTTCAGTCTATCACATTCACTGTTTTGATGCGTTAAAAACGATTCAAGTAAGTGGGTATTGTAAACGATTGTAGTTTCGATCTAGTTCATAGATACAGCCGATTAAACGACAAATTGAATGTGGTAGGGTGTTCGAATCATGTACACGGTCATTCCCATGTTTTTAATTTGATTTTGTGTGTTAAAATCGTGCAAAAATAGCCTCGCCGGAGCTCGGTGTTTTCCGGCCAAAGTGGCCGGAATTAACCTGGTCGGAAATACGGGTCACGCAAGGGGGGGGGGGGTTGGGTTAGAACTGTAACTTAATCATTTACAAAACGGCCCTTGTAGTTTGTGTTGTTCTAAATTCGTTATTATAAGTTTAGTATTAGTTTGTAAATTGACAGTTTTGGCCCAAAGTTAATTATATATTTATTTCAACTAACTAACTTAACTAAATTGAAACGTAACAATTATGTAAGTGACGTTTTTATGGTTTTAGCTCGTTTAAGCCGTTACGAGATCATTTCGAGATTTGGAGGCGTTTTGGTTTAACGTTTTCCATAATTTTATTTTACGAGCTATATATATATTTATTTATATATATATATTTTGAGTTTTATTGCCATGGATAGTATTTATTAGATACGCGTGAATATTTTGCGAGGTAAATACGGTTATTGAATTAAGACGGGAATAACGTAACGTTCGACACATTTATATATATGTCTTTAATAATAAAGCGTTACACTGAAAGAAAATAAATACAGATACGTTAAGATAGATAATCTCCGGGTTCGAGTCGGGCATTTCGGGTTCGGGTTTGGGGCAGATGTCACGGATATACTCAAGACCTCTTGCTGAGTCAAGGGCAACTTGAACTCGCGTAGACCATGGTAGTGGGTCCCTTCCTGGAATCAAACATCAAAAGAAAGAACATATAGACTTTGTCTGAAATCATTTTTTATCATAAATGAATTTTTTATTGATGTGACCTAATCCATGTAAATGTTGACTCAAGTTGCCATTTTCCATGTACTCATAGACCAAGAAAAGGGAATGCTCGACACAGTATCCTATTAAAGGCACCTGCATCACATATTGTAAAAATAGATGACTTCCAATACCATTTTGAAGACACTAGAGGTGGTAATGATCAACCCAGAAATGAGATGATCAGGGTTGGCTTTTATCTCTAACTAATGGGTCAAAAGAATAAATGTTTAAAACTTGATCAAGATGGACCAGATCAAAGTCACCCAGATCACTTTAAATTACTAATTTGAAAAACCACATTATTACTAATTTAACAATCTAGTTTTCGTAATTTTTTTAAGATAAAAATGATTTAGGAAATACAAGAAAGGTTTTAATACTTTGTAGGTCAACCTAGCCCGCTCCATACAAAAATAACCCATTCAGGGTTCAAACCCAACCAATCTGACCCACCCATTTTGCCACCTCTAGACAACATATACTCAGAAGTTCAAACTAAACACCTCTTACCAAGTTTAGGTGATGAGTGCGAGTTAAAACTTTCAGCTCAGCTAGAAATTGTCGTGAGGCTTGCATATCCATCTTCTTGATAGCAGCTCTCTACATGAGTTTGACAAATTTGAAAACCAAGATAAAATGGCAGACATAAACAAAATCATATCGTATTATAATACACACTCATAGGTGCAGTCTTTGAGTTAAAACATAACAATAATTGTAGAGGAGGCATAGTGGGTCAAGATGGGTGGCTTTTTCTAGAGTTTGAAAAACTATATATCCAAATTTCACAAGTTTACATAATTATTATGACCCAAACTATTGAAAAACTAAGAATTTGAATAACTATCTAATCTGGGCAGTTAGATAAAACATAAGGATAGAAGCTGAGTTCTGATCCAAATATAAACGAGAACAAACAAGATAGTCAACCCGATTCAAGAGAGGCCAGTCTCCATATTCTGATCACAATACAAATAATACTATTCAAGCCAGATAGATCTAAAACAATATCAGTTATATAAATCATTAAATCCTAATCGGCAGTTTTGCCCCACTCTCCCCTCTCCTAAACTTTTGAATCAATCCACCAATTCCCACCTTCTTAAGCATCACATAACTAAAGCATCAGAAAAAATATATATAAAGCCGTAGTTCCAAACCTTGCCTCTGAGCTCTGCATAGTAAACAGCACCAAAACCGCCTTGACCAATCTTATTAGCAAGACTGAACTCAAGAGTAGCTCTTGAAAGCTCTTCATATGAAAACTCCACTGATTTGTCACTTATTGTACCTGTAAAGCCAGCAGCAGGAACCATTGGAGGTTAAGTTTCAAAGAAGACAGGTCAATACATGATTGCCGCTAAAGATGCACAAAATGTGTAAAATATCAACAAACATGATCAGCATGACCTTACGTCATTACCTAACAATACTGTGAACATACTGTTTTGAATTTGCGCAAAATGAAAGTGGCTGTGGAACTACATTTAAACTAAACAATCAGAAACAAGAAGTAAAAAAGATGTCCAGTACAGCTGAAACGGGAATGTGTAAAATATGTTGAAAGTCGCCCAAAGTTTAGTTTTTATGCATATAAGTTATAACCTTTGAACTCACTAACTATATATTTATAAATAAACTAATAAAGAAGAACAAAGAAGTATTTGAGGTCAACCAACAAGACCTGTCAAGTTTCAACATGTACTAAAAAGCAAATGAAGAATAGAAATACCTTGAGCCTGTGCATTTAACAACAACGGATTTGTTTCAGCATTTTTGTTTCTATAAACTCCACTATACAAGCATGCTGCAAGGAACAGCACCGCAGCTACTACTCCTGCAGTTATCCCTACTATGGACCCATGTGATAATCCTGGTTCTGTGAAAGCAGATGCTAACTTAAAAACTAAACATTTTTATTCAAGAAAATATCATGGAATAAGGCCATTTTGTACAAATGTAAACAGGAAGACAGCGTCACCTGAGCTGCAAATTATAACAAGAAAGATAACGGTTACCACTTACCAGTTACAACAAATAACATACCAATCAAGTGACAGAATATACCTGGTTTTTAAGGGTGGATAATTTCCATTTTCATCTGCCAATAACATCCACTTTCATGAGAATGTTTTACATAAAGGGAAAAACAAACCATAATTAAATAATATTTCTAAACTGTTCTCTACTTAGCATTTAAATGAAAAAAAAAATTGAAGACAAGACCTATGGGCTATGGCCTCATTTGTTAACACTAGCAATTTTAGGTCTTTTTTGTAACAGGAAAATGCTTGTGATTTTCATTTGTTCATAACACAGCTGCACCCTCCCCTAAGAGTCCCTAACCTTAATCCTACATCTCCATGAACTCTTATCCTAGACCATGTCGTCACCGAAGTGCAACTCTATCAAGTCACTTTTAACTTTTATTTTATAACCTTGTCTCTTTTCAACCATTTGATTATCAGATCTGAAACACTATTCTTGACTTTATAAAGTGAATAACAATAATCTGCAAGCAGCATTAGTTATCTCATCTGCCTGCATCTATGTCACATAAGTCAATTAATCTTACTAGGTTGTTAAAATATATGCATGTAAACTTATATATATGACTTATTAATATACTCAGCTTTATCACAAGTTATATAACCTAGCATCCAAAACTGGATCTAGTTATGATGTTTTAATTTGTCACACCAATCCTATTAAAAGTTAAAACAGTGATCAAGTCGACACTAACCTCGCCCCGGAATGTATATCAAACCACTTCCTTGGCTGAAATTAACATCTGGATTATACCTCCGAATCAACTCGGAACTCAGATTCGCAGCTGACGAAACCGAATCCAAAGTCTCCCCGGGACGAAGAGGGTATGTTATGAACAAACCATAGTCCTTTGAAATGGAACTATTCCCACACGAACACTTCACCGTGACGTTAAGGTTACCACCATCGGGTAAACTACTTGGATCATAAGAATTAAACCTCTGAATCCAGTCTGCAGTTGTCAAATTAGCATACAACTCTTGTGCAATCTTTGGATACGTATCGTCAGACCCAAGTTGGTAGCTGAACAAATGGCCTAAAAACTCACCGTTGATACAATCGCAAGAAAATGGCACGTTAATTCTCGAAAGAGAGGGGAGATTATCTTGGTTAGGGATAGTGTTTGAGTTATACATGATAATATCGCTGGGATCAGTGTTTATTAAGTGCGAAATCGAAAACATATTAACTCCGTTTTCAACTTAGTACGAAGCGAGCGCTAAATTACAAGCATCGGTACAGATGGAGTGAACTAGTGAAGTGAAGCAGGAGGTTGAAGTCATGAACAAAAAGGCTACGAATTGGAACTGGAACCTTAAGTTGAGCTTCAACATTATTAATTTGTCAGAAAGATGTTGATAGTCGCCAACAACATATATTGGCGCCACTTTGGACATACATATACAAGCATTTAAAACAAGTATATACCATGAACCGTTAACTAGTTGCTTTTCCAATCAGGCTTTTTAATTTTTTTAATACAACGTTGTTTAACCTAACCAAAAAAAATTTATTTATGCTTTTAAGTCTTGATGTATTGATGTAGATTGAATAACTGACTAGAATAGTTTTTATTAGAGCTAATATGTAATTCATGTATGGCTGTTAACTTTTAAGTCCATCACCTCAACCTCCCCTGATTCTGAGTTATTGATAATATGAAAATTAGGGTTGATGTAAATTAAGGTCAAACGTCATATCCCTTGAAATTGTGACGCTAATTGATTAATGCGGATGCGTAAGTGTTAAATTACTCTAGTACAAGTATTGTGTATGTTCATAAATGGTTGACAAATAGTAGAAATTCGACACCTACCAATTGTTTGTGAAAATGCCTGTATCAAACACTATGCGGTTATTAGGCACTTTTTTGGTTATTTTTAATATAGCATGAACTTCACTATCCATAATTGATGTTGAGTTTACATTCCTTGTTGATTAGTAACCATATATGATGATATGAGGCGCAAGGAGATCAGTCGTAAAACTACATATTAAAATGAGGAAAACATGTTGAGTATTCATCGGATACGAGGCTCATGAGAATCATTAAAGGAGACAACATCCTGATCTTCAATTCATGATGAAAGAGCCATCAATGCAACCACAATAGATCTCATACTTGGTCTTTGTTTAGGATCCACAATAGATCTCATACTGCGCGCATCCGAGTAGTCCGAATTGATGAATGTAGTTTAGGTTGCCAATATGCATCCGTAAACGCATGCAAGGTAGAGCCAGACTCGTGTTTAATAAGCAGCCCCATGTGATGCGACGTCCCTTTTAAATATCTCAAGATCCCTTTTACTACAACCCAATGATTGTCTGTGAGGGAATGCATATATAACAAAGGTGATACCAATCCTCGAGAGAGTAATGTATTGAAGCGAGCTCCAACCAGTTGACAAAATATATTTATGGTTTTAAGTCATGATGTAGATTGAATAACTAATTATAACAGTTTTCATTAGGGTTAATTATATTGATGGTCCTTGTGTATTTCATGTATGGTCATTAACTTAAAAAACATACATTGTTGGACGTTATACTGTTTGACTAAACATAAGATGCTCTTGTCACTAACTTTCGTTCAATTTGGGTATATCCTAACCATTTTTATTTTTAATATTTTCAATAAAAGAAATTATTTATTTACCTCTCAATTTACTATGAATGAGTTCAATTTGGGTTTCATACTCTATGATTGACACCCATATCCTAATTAAGGTTCATTACAATAGATTTACATTATGCACCGAAGGGTATGAGTCAAACATATTATAAGTCATCGGAAATTTAGTTTTAATGTCTATAACCCGGCCTTAACTCGTTTTATTTAAAGAGTTAGTTAATAAGTACAAAAATACGTATTGTTGTATTTTCAACTTACACATTAAATATTTATCTATACAAAAGCTCATAAAATGAACAAAGAAGTAACTGGGATTGGTTTTACTGTTTTAGTATTATTTTTCTTTCTATAATTACTCCAATATATGTATAAGCATCATCATGCAAGGAACAGTCCCACAGCTAGCTAGTATCCCTGCGGTTATTTACCTGAGCTGCAAAAACATGACAACAATAGGAAAAAAAACTCGATAAATCATCATAACGTACATATGGTTATCTTTCTTTACAACAACTAACATCTCGATCATTCAAGTGAAAAAAGATTGAGCTAATGAAGTGAACTGCAAGTTGAGATGAAGAGCAAAAATGCTAGTACTAAGTTGAGCTTCAAAATGTGTGAAATTAATCAGTAGTGGCCATAGTTGAGTATTACAAGACTTTGCTCTATTTTTCTTCCCACTTGTTTTTGTGGTGTTTATTTTCAAGGATGCTGACTAGTGTGACAAATTTGATTGTTGTCCACTTGTCATCATGAATAGGACATCCTACGGTAAGTGTTCAAATTCACGATTAAAAATTTATGAATTCAAGTCTTGCAAGGTTACTAGAAGCATCGTACAGGTACACTACCTCAGGTAAACGGTTTTGACATTTATTTTAGACTTTGGTGCGATCGATCTTGTGGAACATAATGCAAGTCTACCAAATTTGAACGGTCGAGTAATAAATTTAATATTCTATGTTTTTTTATCATTAATGTTTTTAGTACTAATTATGTCCCTTTTAATGAATTATGACCATTGATCCATGTATGTAGGGGTGTTCATTCGAATTGAATGTGAATTGGACGAATTAAGCTAATCGAATTGGTCGAATTGAGACTTTTAAAAACTGTATTCGTATTCGATCCATATTCGAATACAAATTTATGTATTCGATTCAAATATATTCGAATGTATTCGTTTTAAAAAATATAAATAAACAAACACATCAAGTAACAATACAAATGTAGCACCAACATAACATAAGTCTAAACCATCACCCAAACGTGCTTCACCTAAACAATATGCAAAATACTGGTACATCAAAAAGTCTAAAACATGTTAAAAAAATGTCTAAAACTGCATAATGAACAAAAAAAGACTATAAACAAGTTTAAAACATATAGAAACAACAATTAACCAGCTCCCACAACACCAAATCATATATGTTCATATGCAGAAACAACAATTAAGATTGGGTAATGGGTTGGGTTCGGGTATTTTTAATTCAAGTCCGTTAAATCATATTCATATATAGATAACTAATTAGATATACTAAAAATATATATTAAAAAATATATATATTTCTTATTCGAATTGGGCGAATCGAATGCGAATACTGAAAATCATATTCGTATTCGATCCACATTCGACAAAATTATTCGAATCGAATGCGAATCGAATTCGAATGACCAAAAGTCAATTTCGAATGGCCTTAATCGAATTCGATTCTAATCAAATTTCGTAACAAAACAATTAGAAAAAAAAATAAAGTTGAAAAAGAAAAAAAGTTAAAGTTAAAAAGAAACAAAAAAATCAAAGACAATGTTGGGTATGAGATTCAAACTCACATAAGCACTCATTTCCATTAAACCATCTGCTAGAATTGATTTAGTGTACGTTTGGTATGAAGGAATGATAGGTGGAATGGAATGGATCATTACGAGTGAATGGAAAAAAACGTGTTTGGTTGCTCAATGGAATGGAATGAACCATTACGAAGGAATGAAAAAACCCTCATTTTCATTCCATCCATCCCCCTTGTTTTTTTTTCATTCCCTTAAGGAATGAAATAATTTTTTAATTCATGACAAGAACCATGACCCGACACATGACCCAAACCTTGACCCTACACACAAGTACCCATGAACCGACCCATGTCCTAACCCATAGCTTGAACCATGACCCAACCCATGAACCGAACTAGGGTCTAACCCATAAACTGAGTCATGACCCGAGTCATCAATTGACCCGTGACCCGACCCATGTCGATCCATGCCCTGAACCATGACCCCAACCATAAATCCGACTCATGGCCGAACCCGTGTCTCGTACCATGACCGACCCATGTCCCGATCTAAGACCCAACACATGAACCAATTCATGAATCAACTAATGACTTGGTCCATGAACTGACTCATGACCCGACCCATAACCCGAACCATGAACCGACCAATATGGCGACCAATTCCTCAAACCATGACTCGAACCATGGCCCGACCCATGTCTTGATCCATGTCCTAATTAATGTACTTATCCATGTATCGAACCATGCGCGATTCATGGCCCGAACTAAGACCCGACCCATAACCATGACAAGATATTTTTGTTACTTTTAGAGATTTGTATTTTTTTCGTTTTTTTTCCTTCCTACTAAACAACAAGTACTGATTCATTTCATTCTTGTAAGGTAACCAAACATGATAATGGAATGGAATAGTCCATTTCATTCCTTTGTTTATTCCTTTCCATCATTCATTCCATTCCCTCGTCCATTCCATTACCCCATACCAAACAGACCCTTAGTATTGAAACCCATACTATATAACATAAAACAATATTAAAAAGGTAAAAAAAAATTATTGGATTTTAATTAGAACTAGGATTATATGCCAGGGCTGCGCGTTGCGGCAGCCGTGACTCTAACTTGTTCTACACTGCATGCTGGAGTAAGTGATTTATAATTGGTGCATCATAACTCATAAGTACTACATTACATGGCTTCATATTTTTGTTTCTATATTGCAGTAAACATGTTCCTGGATGATAAGAGAGTGTTTGTTAATATATCTCTACCAGCACTACAAAAACCTCAATATGTTCCAAGGAATTCTTGAACTGTGAAGTCTGGTTGACCTGTGTTGAAGTGGATAGTGGACTATTTAGTATTTACACATGCCCAGATACTATGTTCGTCTTGACAAGTATGTTGTAGAGCTGCAGCCACCATATTAAATGAAACATACACCTATTTGTCATTTGCTCCTACGAATACTTTTAGTTCCTAAGACAAAGAAGATCGGATGACAAGTATGCTATAGATTTGCAGCCCCCATATTACCTTAACTACAAGAGTTTCATATATTGTAGCATAGCAATTCAAACCTGGTCAACATTCTAATATCATGTGAGAGGCCACCATACAAACATAATACCTGTCAACCAAAGTCAAAATTTTATTAATAAGTGTGTGTTGCGTGTAATAACAGATAAAGTGGGACATACGGTTCAAATATATTACTCCATTTTCAAAACACAAATAAAATAAGGATATTCACAGTCATAAACCCAAGTTACACAAGCAACACTTCTGCAAAGTAATACGCATACTAAACAAACACATAAAATATTGTGTTGCATTTTACCTGTGTTCATTGCCTGCTTTCATGGTTTCCACGCAGAAGAGTACTGTTTTCAGGGCATCTGCAAGCACATGTAATTATGTAAGCCAAGAAATTATATGAAATCGTAAATAACAAAAAAGGACTTCAAAACTTACTTAGTACGCACATATAAACATGAACAATACAGTGGTTCAGAAACTTACTACTGAATTAATCGGCATGAATGGATACAACTTTAAATGCCAAGTTTTATATCATTAGAAGGTTCCATAAACTTTGAAGTTTGAACCCTTAAAATGAACCTTGTTTTCTGCTGCTAGTGCACATAAGTTGCATGTGAGTAATTACTAAATCACTTGTCTATGCAATGCCATTGAGTAGAAAGGATGGTGCAGAGTCATCAAAAAGTAGCCCCGCAATGATAACAAACACAACTACAATCACCGGTGTGGCGGTGTCTATGTAAAGCAATTGAGTATAAGCAAAAGAATTAGACCATCAACGCTTTCTAGTCATTAACACAACACACAAACAACACTAAAGTGTAGTGTAGTTAGCAAACAACTAACAACCACAAACCAACACTTAGAGCACCCAATTTGCTACAACTTGAAGGTCTACAACCAACTAAAAATCATCATATGCCAGTACACAAAAAAGCATTCAGCATATATAGCCCAAAACAGTTTACAACTACCTGCCACATACCAAACCTTAAAACACCCAATATGCTAAAGTTGTGACACTCCAACCAAATACAATATATAAACTATACAACATAGATTAAAACAACTACAAACCCAACAATTATAAAAACACAATTAGAACCATTGCAAGTCAACCAATTACAATTAGATATTCTCGCTCTATAACAAACTACAAACCAAGTAAAATACCAGCAAAATTAGCAATCATTTAACAGCAATAAAACGTATGAAGAACCGAAACACTAAACCCAGTCAGACATCCCGATGATGCTTGATAGTTGTTGCCTTGCCAGAAACACAAAACGACGGAGACAAAAAAGTATAATCACAGCGGAAAACTTGTAAATGAGCAAATAGCACAAACAAACTGAAGTACACAAAAGGAAAAACGGACGATCGGAAGACATGCAAAATAGATTTGGTTGAAAAGAAAGCACCACTACCCGTAACGGAGAAGACGAGAAAGGAAATAAGGCAGTTAGGTTTCAGATTTGTGTGAAGACGATTGATGAAGATGAGGTGGTGCTTGGGGCAAACAAAAAACAACAATCTCCAACATCACCAGAGAGCACCACAATTAGAAGAAACCATTGATAATATAGAAGAAGAAGACGACGGCGACGACGTGAGAAGATCACGAGAAAAAAACGTGCCTCCACCACCGACCTTACCTTTTAGTAGGTAAGGTAATTTTTTGTTGATATTAATCATAACTTAAAAAAATTCAATGTGACAATTCCAATTTGTAACTTATTTTCTTACAATGATCCACCGTTAAAGTTAACTTAACACCGTTAATTTTTTTTTGAATTTTTGACCCACGCTTTAGGATTTTTGACCTGGAGGACGATACGAGTTTATTCATGTAAAACTTACCTTAAGCCGATGCTCTAAACCACCTTCAATCGGGTCTTTAAACCTAATGAGCCTTAAATCGGATGCTAAAATTTCTTTGTTTGAAGCATCGGCTCAAGGTAAGTTTTACCTCAATAGAATCGTATCGTCCTCCCGATCAGAAGTCCTAAAACATCGGTCAGAAATTCGAGAAAAAATTAGCGGCGTTAAGTTAACTTTAACGGCGGATCATTGTAGAAAAAAAGTTACAAGTTGGGATTGACACGAAGAATTTTTTAAGTAAAAATTAATATCAGTCAATATACAAAAATTTAAATTATTAAAATTCAATAACTAAAAAAACTCAGGCCATGTGGATCAGTTGACATTGGCATAGGTGGGTCTAGCCCCCGATCCCCGAACCAGGGAATATTTTTTTTTCATTTATGCAAAGAAGTGTTTAGTTATTTTTATTTTTAGTGTTTTTAATAAAGAAATTTGTTTTGTTATTATCATTTTAATTTTTCATTGAGAGAGGTTTATATAAAATTGATTTTTTGATACAAAGTGTGAGAATGAGATAATGGTAAAAAAAGACACAATGACACAATTAAAGAAATTATAACTCATAATATAAATCAAATTTTGAAAAAATGATCCGGAGACCTTGTTCCCCACGTCGTCTTCTTTCATAAAATAATAAGCAAAAAATAAAAAAGTTATCGTTTTCATTGTCTTTTTTGTTTACTTTCATTGTCTCTTTTGTTGTATCTAAAATTAAAAAAAAACACAATGAAAGTAGAAAATAAAAGACACAATGAAAACGATGACATTCATTTTTTTCCGTTTGTTTTTTTACGAAGAAGGACGACGTGCAGAATAAGGTCTCCGAAGCACATATTTGAAATTCGATTTAATTTATGAGTTATGAATTTTTTAATCCTCTATTATGTCTTTTTTATAGCATTGTCTTCTTCTCACACTTTATAATATTTTTACACTTTATACGATATATAACTTGATCGATTATTCCATTTTCATTTGAAGATATACTATTTAGTTGCCTTTCAATTCACTATGAATGAATTCAAGTCAAAAATATTAAAAGTCACCCGAAATTTAGGTTTACTCTATACTTGTATATAGCCCTTGGCTCGTTTTATTTAAAAGTTAACCAAAAATTAAACAAAGGTTAACCAGAAATGACTTGAATTGGTTAATTTTTAGTGATACGGACATCAAAGTGTTTAGTTAGAAGTTATATTGGTCAGAGTGATACTTGAAGGTGACAGCGGCCAATAACCAATAGTTGAAAGTGATTAAATCCAATTACTCTAAATTTAATGACTCATTCAGTTTGTTGAAATGAGGTACTTAACCCTTTATAATATAAAAAGGTTTTGAGTTTGCGTAAAAGATGAATTTCTTAACTAAAGTAAATTTCTTCCTAATAAAAGGATGATTAGATGGACCAATAGAAAAATAAACTTTTAGAAATGTTTATTTTGTTTTGACAAGTAGAATTGATTCTAATTCAACTATTAAAATGAGTAAAAAGATAATTAAATGGAACAATAAAAGATTAACTTTAAGAAATGTTTATTTATTCTGACAAGTAGAATTGATTCTCATTCAGTTGGTTAAATAAGGTCTTAATCCTTTATAAAATAAAAAAAGGTTTTGAAAGATGAATTTCTCATCTAAAGAATTTCTTTCAAATAAAAAGATGATTGGATGAACAAATAGTTTGTAGCAATTTAAACAAGTTTTATATTCGTTCAGAGAACGAGTTTGAAATGTTTATCAACAAACGATAATGGTCTCATATGCATAGTTTTTTTTCAATTCTGAGTATTCATATACATTATTATAAAAAATAAATAAATAAAGTTAATCACGCAACCACAAATATAAACATAATAAATGTTATGTGAGAATCATATCACATTTGAACACAATTTCATTGTATATAGACCACGTGCATTATCTTTTTTAGCATTAGTATATAAAATAAAAAGTAATTTGTAATAGTTTCTATGCTATTTAGTTTTGGGTTTCTTGACCCGTATAGCAGCTTATAGCTCAGATAATTTAGTAAGTTGTTCGAGTGGTAGAAATCAATACATCAAAACTTGTAGTGGTCAATGGACTCCAAGCCTACATGAAATTAATCACGATTTTAAAGCAAGGTTTTTATAAATCAACATTTAAGAAACATAATTTAACTATATTGAAACACAAATGCTATAAATAGTGTTTTTTGTGTTAGATGAAGTGTAGAACTGTTATTAGTTGGTGGCTTGATTTTTTGTTTTTTATTAGTCGTATTTTTATTTGTTGTGTTGTAATTGGATGTCATGATGTGATTTGGGTGTGTGTCTAAATTTATTGGTGTTTTGTTATTGCTATTTTATTTAGATTTTCTTGCTTAACTGATTATTTGAGTGGCTCTGAGAGAGTTAACGGAAAATTGAATGAAATTAGTATTTTGAATCATTGCTGTTAAAATATATAATCACAATAACTAAAATTATTAAGATGAAACTAAACTATTAATAGTATGAGAACATAAAGAGTAAAGCTATACTTTACTCTTAATATTTTAAAGAACGGTCGTGATGGGTTTGAAAAAAATGGAAAGAAAAAGTAAAGCAAAGACTTCCAACTTCCAAGGGTAAAAAATAACTTGTCAATGGGTGCTCGATCTTTATTATAATAAGAGTAAATTACAATTCTAATCTATCATTTGGACGATGCTAAATCATGTTGGATCTCACCTCCGATTAGTAGCGTTTTTGCTCTTAATCTCAACTTATTTCACTTCATTAGTTCAATCTATCTGCAACAGCGGTTGTGATTTAGCTCTCGGTTCCTACTACATTGAACAAGGAACTAATCTCACTGCAATTTCCCGGTACATGAACACTGAAATCAACAATATAGTCAAGTATAACTTATATACTACTCCAGATAGCATCCCCTGTTTTGAAAGAATTAACGTGCCGTTTTCTTGCGATTGTATCAACGGTGAGTTTTTGGGCCATGTGTTCACCTACGAACTTGGAGCTTGGGATACATATGAATTGGTTGCAAAAGTGTTGCATGCTAACTTGACAACTGCAGACTGGATTAGGAGATTTAATTCTTATGATCCGCATCGCTTACCTGACGGTGGTAATATTAATGTGACGGTGAATTGTTCGTGTGGGGATGGTTCCATTTCAAAGGATTATGGCTTGTTTTTAACGTACCCTCTTCGTCCTGGGGAGACTTTGGATTCAGTTTCGTCATCTGTTAATCTAAGTTCAGACTTAATTAGGAGTTATAATCCAGATTTCAATTTCAACCAAGGAAGTGGTTTGATATACATTCCGGGGCGAGGTTTGTATCTGGAACTAACTGTTTTGATATATACATATATTTTTAGTCAAGTGATGCTAGATTAGATTATAACAATGTGTCACACAACCAAATCCAAAAGATTAGTGTTTACACGCGTGTAAACAGGCCTGATACCCAAGTTTGAGTATGTTACATAAATAATCCTTACATCTAAAAGGTCATACGTCACAAGTTTAGAAAGGCAAATAGAAATTTTGAAAAGTTTAGATGCAAAACGTTTTATTGTCAAATCATAGAAGATTAGAAGTTAATTATGATGTTTTTCTTAGTTTAACCCCTCTGATGTTATAATTCTGATGAATGTGGACGTGTTCTAATGTTTTGTTTATTGGCAGATGAAAATGGAAATTATCCACCCTTTAAACCCAGGTATATTCTTACACTTGAATTACATGTAATTTGTTGTAATCGCTAACCAATATTGGTATCGTTTTAGTAAGTCTTACAATTTTTGTTATCATATGCAGCTCAGGTGACCCAAGTTTTCCTTTTCATTAGTACAAAATCGCTTTATTCCACATGATTTTCTGTGAGTTACTAAGTTAGCATCTACTTTCACATAACCGGTATTAAACTAGTCATGTAATTACGGAGTATCATATTTAGAAGGTATCCAAGGATAGTATTATTCTCGACATATAGGGCTGCATAGCCTCCATGCATCCCAATTATACACAATTCTATGCACAATCACCTTTCTGGTTCAATCATCAGGATTATCTGGCGGGGTCATAGGCGGAATAACGATAGGAGTGGTAGCTGTGGTGCTGGTTCTTGCAGGATTCTCATATAATGGAGTTTATATAACGAAATCAAAATTGTTAAAGAACGCACAAGCTCAACTTATGCCTATTCGAGGTATTTCTCATTTTTTTCATTTGCTATTTTCTTTATGTTTTTAATAAATAATTATTGCGTTAGTTATGAATATATATGCATATTATAGTGATAATCTAGATCTTTGAATAAAAGGAGTTAGGAGATTATATACATTAAAAGTAGACTTTGGTTGACTTTCAATATGTTTGACCTATTCCCTTTTTAGTTGAATTTTTTTTAAACTATTTATTTGACCCGTTTGAGACAAACAATTTGACCCGTTTGAGACAAACAATGTAAATCAACCTATTCATAAGCAAATGCGTTGACATGGCCACCTCTAGTTTTGACGTATAACTATTGCTTACGATGTGCTTATGCTTAAGGGGTCAATACCTTAATCCAGTTTAACAAGGACAGAAGGCAACCGGTTACATTGGTTATGTGCAAAACTTGTTTATTTTTTTTAATTGTATTTTGAATTGTGGCTGTTATGGATAAAGTTAATTGCATACGGTCCATTGAGTTTTTCTTGATTATGTGTTAATAAAACATTTTTGTTCTTTTGCAGTAAAAGTTTTAGTTTAGTCACAATTTTGGTCTGATAAAGACTTAATTTTAGAATACCTTGTTTCTGATTATTTAGTTAAAGAAAGTTGTCCATTGATGTAAACCCAAAGCCACTTATCTCATAGTATTGTCTGGTAAGGTGATGTTAATGTTTATATTTCAGACTTTGTGTGTATTTAGTGGTAATGATGTATTGACTTGTGACTTGTCTTCTCTTTCAAACTTAGCCCCCACTGGTTCTTCGATCAGAAGTTCAGAGTCTGGTGGTGTTTCTGCTGATGGGCTAACAGGTATAACAATTGACAAATCTTTGGAGTTTACGTATGAAGACCTTTCAATAGCTACAGACGACTTCAGTCTTGCTAATAAGATTGGTCAAGGTGGTTTTGGTGTTGTTTACTCTGCAGAGCTCAGAGGCGAGGTTTGAAACTAGCGTTTAATTTATATGTTTGTCTGTCATTTCATCTTGTTTTTCTAATTTATCAAACTCATGCAGAAAGCTGCTATCAAGAAGATGGATATGCAAGCATTAGAGCAATTTCTAACTGAACTAAAAGTTTTAACTCATGTTCATCACCTAAACCTGGTAAGAGGTTGTTAGCTAGTTTGAACTTCTAACTTGATATATGCATGGTGTCTGGAGGTGACAAACTGGGCAGGTAAGGCCGGTTGGGAAACGGGTCAAATCAGTTTGAACTTCTAAGTTGATCCATTTCATTTTAACCAAGTTATTACCGTTTGTCCCTTTTAACCCAATAGTCAGAGAACATACAACTATTATCAACTTATTTCTAGGCAAATTGGTTACTTGTTTCCACCTGTTTGTTGCCTTCAAAATGATATACGAAGTCTTTACATTTTGACCATATGTGCTGCAGGTGCGCCTAATAGGATATTGTGTCAAGGGTTCCCTTTTCCTGGTCTACGAGTACATTGAAAATGGAAACTTAAATCAACATTTACATGGATTAGGTCAGGTCAACTAAATTTGAAACCAAAACTCATTTCTGATTCTAAATATTTTCAAGCAAAGACAATTTATGTTCTTTTGATGTTCAATTCCAGAAAGGGATGCACTACCATGGTCTATCCGAGTCCAGGTTGCCCTTGATTCAGCAAGGGGTCTTGAGTATATCCATGAAGATAGTGTCCCTGTATATGTACACTGTGATATTAAATCAGAAAATATACTGATCGACAAGAACTTTCATGGGAAGGTTTGCTACTTAGTTACATACTTTTGTTAAGATATGAAGACCTCATGGTCATATCTTACTGGTGGTTCTGATTTGTCAGTGCCACGTGTTTGCTATTAGGTCGCAGATTTTGGTATAACTAGGCTTACTCGTGTAGTTGGAAGGAAATCACGTCTTGCGGGTACATTCGGTTATATGCCACCAGAGTAAATATCCTTCTTTTAGTCTGCTAGTATATGTTTATCTTTACCAAAAAGGTGCTGATGCCAATAGTTGTATGTGGGTTCATTAAATCCTACATCGTAGTCATGGTGATTGGCCCCAATAGTGATGGCAAATTCGACCTTTTGCTTATAATGATACTCTATTTCGAACTAGCTAGATAAAAGTATCCAAGTTAAGAGAAAACGGGTGAAACTTCCAACACATTATTCGTTTAAAAATGAGTTTAAAGAATAGACAAAAAGGTGGGTTGTGAGTCCCACCCTCCAACCCTGCTTGGTTTGACCGACACAAAATTTACGCGCTCCTACTGTTACCCATTTTTCAAAATAATTATATCATCTTTTGAAAGTCATGCGCAGATCAGGGTGGTTGATCAAGCTCTCTAATTATTGGATGCAGGTATGTACAGTATGGGGAGGTTTCTCCAAAAGTAGATGTGTATGCATTTGGGGTTGTACTTTATGAACTCATCTCAGCCAAGCAAGCCATAATCAGAACAGATGATCCTGATGATGAACCAAAGGGCCTTGTTGCCATGGTGAGTTTAAAATGTACTTTATAGACTTATAGTTGGTTATTGTATCTTAAGATGTTGATTGTTAGTTTACTAGATAATAGCTAACTTAAGAATTGACAGTTTGATGAAGTTCTTAGTCAGCCAGATCGAAATGATGACCTGGTTAAAATGATTGACCCTAGGCTGGGGGATAACTACCCTTTGGATTCGGTGCAAAAGGTAAGTATATGGTGAAAAACAACCTAATATAATGGTTTTGTTTACGGTTCACCCAAAATGATAATACTTTTTATATTTGGTTTCAGGTGGCTCAACTAGCAAAAGCTTGTACACATGAGGATCCCCGACTAAGGCCAAACATGAGATCTATTGTGCTTGAATTGATGACTCTTTCTTCATCCACGAACCAGAACCTGGACACTTAATCAATTTAAGGTGGTGAGTTTGTGAAGGGCCCTATAGTCAACACACACACAAACCATGTTTCATCTTCTCTCTTCAGTCTTAACTAAGAGCACTAGAATGGCAAACTAGAACAAGGAAGGATGTAAGTATGTAACCCATCTAAGTTACCTTTACAAAGTAGGTAGTTTCAAATCTTGTCTTTATAGTTGAAATAAATTAGGAATTACTATAGAATAAACGAAATCGCATGGTAGTGCTACGATAGTGATGACAAATTTGTTGGTTCACCAAGAATAGCTACAAAATCCTAATAAAACGACACCAAATCCATGATTTCGTGTTTGTACTAAGATGGAAACTGTTTTGTACTGTTGTCATTGCCAAAACATTACGAGCAGGTGGTTTTTGGATTTGAAGATATTTGTTTGCACAACCTTTCTCGTTCATGAGTTATATGAATGGGAATGTTTACCCCAATATGGTGTAACAATCGAAATCAGATACTTAAAATAAAATTTATTTTTAGTTAAACGAAAAAGGTGATCACTTCCACTGTAAAGTGAGACGTTTGTACAAGGTGATGATTAAATTTGTTTAGTGCGGCGTTCGTGTATCGGTGATCCCTACTGCTTTAAGAAAACGTTTGGTGGAGCAAACTCACCATTTGTCACATTACATACCACTTGCATATTTAAGAGAATAAAATATACATAAAAAATAAGGAAAATGATGATGACTATTTGCTTGACATGAAGCTCACGAGACTAACAGAAGGAGCCAACATCATAATCTTCTATAGACGATGAAAGAGTCATCAACGCAATCACGATAGATCTCATGCTTGGCCTTTGCCTTGGATCCTCATGTGTGCAAGCTTTTGCGAGTTGACCCATCTGCAGCCGATTTCAAAATATTATTATTTTGGGTCAACCGAAAACAAAATGATTATATTAATATGTTCATCACAATAGACTTACCTTATGCACTGAATCTAGAGGATAGTTATCCCCCAGCCGAGGGTCAATCATTTTGACCAGGTCATCTTTAGAATATGCCTGACTAAGAACTTCATCAAACTATACAGTATCAAGACTGAACGCATTAGTCGCTATTTAGCAGAAACAATAATCAGCATCTTACGTAAGAAAAAATAATCAAGAAGCCCAAGGTATTTATACATTTAAAACTCACCAAGGCAACAAGGCTCTTCGGTTCATCATCAGGGTCATTTGCTCTGATTATGGCTTTCTTAGCTGAAATAAGTTCATAAAGTACAACCCCAAATGCATACACATCAACCTTTGGAGAAACTTCCCCATACTGCACATACCTACATCCAATAATCAGAGAACTTGATAAATCATCTTAATCTCCCCATGAGGCCCAAAAGAAGATATAAACCACCAATGGTTAATGGGTCAAAACGGGCTGGGTTGACCTGCAACCCATCTTTTTGTTCATTCTGTACACTTTTTATTCATAAATAATGTGTTGAAGTTTGTCCTATTCTACTTTAGTTAAACATTACCCTCATTAACTTGACTTATTCATAACCAAATATGTCAAAATCACCACCATATATATAATTAGGTACCATTTATGACTTTGATGATGGATTTTTTGAGCCCACATGCAACTATTGGCATTTGGCATCAAGGATGTTTTGGTAAAAGGGCATGCTAGCTGAGTAAATGCACTAAAAGAAGAAGGCTTACTCTGGTGGCATGTATCCAAATGTACCCCCAAGACGAGATGTACTTCCAACTCCAGTCAACTTAGTTAGACCGAAATCTGCAACCTAATAGTTAAAAGACATGGCACATATAAATCAGAAGCATCAATGAGATAGCACCATAAGAAGTTTATAAAATAACTAATTATGATGATATAAATGTATCCAAACCTTAGCATGGAAGTTCTTGTCAATCAATATATTTGCTGATTTAATATCACAATGTATAAATATGGAGACAGTATATTCATGGATATACTCAATGGCCCTTGCTGAATCAACGGCAATTTGAACCCGGATAGACCATGGTAGTGGGTCCCTTCCTGGAGAAGAGCATAAAGTGTTTATGTTTAAATTCAGTTAGTATCAGAAGTGAGCTTTTGTTTTCAACTTTGATTTTCCTGACCTGATCCATGTAAATGTTGGCTTAAGTTTCCATTTTCGATGTACTCATTCACCAAGAAAAGAGAACCCTCAACACAGTATCCTATTAAACGTACCTGCATAGCATACGATCAAAATGTAAGACTTCATATTGCATTTTGAAGGCCTTGTAGGTGCCAATGATTAACCCAGTTACACAAAAATTAGTTGGTTAGTTTCTATTTCTAATGGGTCAAATAAATAAATGTAAAAACTTTGGTTAGAATGAAATGGATCAAAAGGGACCCAAATCTAATTAAATCTCTGTTTTGAAATTTAATTTAGTATCTAATTAACCTAGATTTGGCAATAATAGTTAATAGGACCTCCAGACCATACATCAACTCGGAGATATAAATTTAAAACCTTCATACCAGGTTTATGTGATGAGCATGAGTTAAAACCTTTAGTTCAGCTAGAAATTCTTTTGATGCTCGCATATCCATCTTCTTGATAGCGACTTTCTGTATGATGTTTAATAGATAGAGAAATAAGACATAATGCTAAGATTGATAAAAACCACATTATGATACACAAACAAAGATGCAATCTTTGAGTTAAAACAACATGTCAACATTATTTTATGATACATGATAACTCAGATGAAGGGCGGGACCCATATACAAATGAATGTGCTATTTGAACATGTGAAAGCCTCGGCGAGCAAAGTAACATGTGAGGTTTTGGCTTCCTCATCTACGGTGGTTTTTTGTGGTGTTCTGTTTGATCCGGGCTGAAGGTCTATGTTATTAACCTTTGTTACTTTTTTTTTCCAACAGTTTTTCACTTTTGGGGTTTTAGCTTCTTGTTAGCCCCCGTTTTAATCTATCTATTTCACCTTTCAAAAAAAATACAAATAACTGTGCTGCAATGAAACATTAAAGTTTGTAGACTAAAACGGGTCAATAAGCGTTTCTACTTGTTTTACTTGAGTTGGTATAAATATAGTAGAGCCATAGAGGTGACCCAAAACGCTTTTTGTCCAGACTTGACAAATTCCAATATGATTTTAAAAACCAACAATTTTAATAATAAGACAAAATAAATCTAAACTACATATGTATCACTTAATTAATTCAAGCAGCATAAAAATATAAAACCATAGTTCCGAACCTCGCCTCTGAGCTCTGCATAGTAAACAGCACCAGAACCACCCTGACCAACCTTATTATGAAGACAGAAGTCATATGTAGCCTTTGAAAGCTCTTCATATGAAAACTCCATCGATTTATCAACTGATATACATGCAAACCTGCCTGCAAGAGCACCGCTAGATTCTGAACTTCAAATCTAAGAACCATAGGGGGCTAAGTATGAAAGAGAAGACAGGTCAACACATGATATATTACTGATAAAGATGCATAAAATGTGTTATGTATCAACATCAACACCACCTTAGCCGTCTCAATCCATACTAAAAAGCAAACAAAGAATGAGAATACCTTGAGGCATAAGTTGAACCTCAGAATTTTTAGCAATGTTGAACTTATCTCAGCATTATTGTTTCTATAAACTCTATTATATAAGCACCTTGCAAGCAATAGTGCCACAGCTACTACTCCTACAGTTATTCCAACTGTGGCTCCATGTGATAATCCTGGTTATGTAAAAGCAGACGCTAACATAGTAACTAACGTTTTTATTCAAGTAATCATCATGGAATAAGGCCATCTTGTACTAACGTAAAGGGAAGCCCGGTTACCTGAGCTGCAAACAAGAAACGGAAAAAAACTTGTTTAAATGATAATAACAGTTCCCAGTAGCTCTGAGAATGACATGGCATTCAAGTAAAAAATACCAGGTTTCTAAGGGTGGTTGATTTCTATTAGCTACATCTACAAATAAACAGAACATTAAAACGCATCCACTTTAATGAGATTGCTAGCATTAATGGAAAAAACAAGCCACAATCGAAAAATGTTCTTGTAAATTTGTTAGCAGCTCACTCTTTTTACAACAAAAAGATTCAAATCACTGAAATTCAACTGTTATACCTTTATACTTTGCACGAAAAGAAGTTTCTGACGTTGAATATCTGCTCGAAAAACCAACTGATGCTGTATTTGAAATAGAAGACAAGTCAATACAATGTTACCCAAAAAGAGACACGAAATGTGTGAATTGTGAAATATTAACGCAAGCATCACCTTAACTCCTTTTTTTAAATAAACTAATTGCATAACCATTAATTTAATCAATCAAAATCGAGTTTATGATGAACTCAAATCACTAAATTGAACTTTATACCTTTAAAACTAGCATTAAAAAGAATAACTGGCGATGAATATCTGCTTGAAGAATCAATTGGCGCTGTATTTAAAACATGCAAGAGACAAGTCAATACATTGTTACCCATAAAGATAAACAAAATGTGTTAAGTATCAGCATAAGCATCACCTTTACTTCCTTTTTTTAAATAAACTAATTGCATAACCATTATTTTAATCAATCAAAATGGATTTTGTGACCAACTCAATCACATAAGTTCAACTATTATACCTTTAAAATATATGCTCGAAGAATTAATTGGCGTTGTATTTGAAATAGAAGACGAGTCAATACAATGTTACCCATAAAGATACACAGTAAATAAACTAATTGCATAACCATTAATTTAACCAATCAAAATAAACTAATTGCATGACCATTAAGCATCACCTTAAATTCCTTTTCTTATTTAAATAAACTAATTGCATAACCATTAATTTAACCAATCAAAATAAAACCAACTCATATATATAAGGGAGTACAAATCCTTTCTTCTAACAAATATTTAAGCCTTCTCTAGTTTGTTCTAACAATCAAGTAATGGTGCCAATGATTGACAACCATCAAGATCGCTAACAGTTGTTTGCCATACGCAAATATTTCTTGTTGTCTTGATATACCCTTACTTAAGAAGGCCAATGGATGCCCATCCTGCATTAAAACTGCCCCCAACCTTTTGAGGAGGCATCTGTTTAAGTTTCAATGATGAAAACCTTTGAAAGATCAGGTAAAGCTAAAACAGGAGCTGCAGATAAGGCAGACTTCAATTGGTCAAAAGCCAATTGTGGTTCATTGGCCATGTAAATGCATCTTTCTTCAAAAGCTTAGTCAATGGCCCAGCTATGTTTCCAAGTGACTTGATGAACCTCCAATAATAACCAGCAAGGCCCAAGCAACCTCTTGATTGTTTGAGAGTAGTTAGAATAACCAGTCAGTGATGGCCTCATTCTTACAAGGATCAGTATGCACCACTTCTTTAGTGATGACATGGCCTAAGTCCCAAAGTACTTGTTACCCAGCAAACATGCACTTAGACTTCTTTGCGAATAGAGAGACCTTACGATTTGCAACACAGTTTCTAAATCAACCAAATATTGATGCATAGAGCCACTGTAAACTAGGACGTCATAAAAAATGACCGATGCACATTTCCAAAGTAGACTTTTGAAGGTATTGTTCATCAAAGACTAAAATGTGGTTGTCGCATTGGTGAGGCCAAATGGTAAAATTAGGAACTCATAATGGCCTTGGTGGGTTCTGAAAGTTGTTTTATAGATATCATTTGCATGCATTCTCACTTGATGATATCCTGATCTTAGATCTAGTTTACAGAAGCTCACAGACCCATGAACTTGATAGTTGCATAACCAGCGATAATTCACACACGTTCTCCATGTTCCATATTTTTTCTTTACTAACACTATTGGAGAAGCATATGAACTTGTACTCTCCCTTATTGTACCCATATCTAACAATTCCTGTGTCATTTTCTGAATAACATCTTTCTGACCTGCAGGGTATCTATATAGTTTTTGAGAGATAGACCGCACCTTCTTTTAGTATGATATGGTGGTCACAAGATTTTTTAGGAGGTAACTGAGTAGGTAACTCAAACACACCTTCATACTGTTGCAACAGATTGTCAAGTTCATGAGTGGATGCAACATCTTGAATATGCATATAATTGTTCCCATCACTTGATTGCAAACTAAACATTTGGTGATTTGCCCCCATGCAATCTGAGTGGGTTTGGTTAGAAGTGTGTTCACCGTTTCATTGGAACACAGACTTACACCTAGTTCTTTGGTTCCGTCAACTCAAAGAGTGTGTCATCCACATAGAATTTCATAGTTAAATCTTTGAAATTCCAAGTAATCTCATCCAAACTTAGTAACCATTGAATACCTAACACCATGTCATAGTTGGTTAAAGGTATTAGTAGTGCATCAGCCCTAAACCAATTTCCCTGCATAACCCATTGTAAATTTTCACATAACTGACTACAACTCATCAAATTCCCATCAGCAACTACAATTTTCATGGGGTAATTGACTTAGCAGGGTATCTCATCTTGTAGGCAATCTTTTCATCTACGAAATTATGAGTTGATCCTGAATATATCAATATGTGCAGTGGTTTAGTGCCTATAGTCAGTGGCGAACCTTGAAAAAATTTTCATGGGCAAAAAAATTTACTGATCGTTATGCAATTCCATTTAACAACTTATTTCGCTCAAGTTCATGTCGAATTAAATCGAGTCATGTAAAAAAAAATCTTGTGAGTTAATGGTAGTGTTACTTTTCTCACACATCTTGAAATCATTGTAAAAACACAACTATTAACACTTATAAAAGCATTAATATATTAATTTATCTTATCACATATATTTTACAAAAATAATCAAATAAACTAATAAACCTTAAAATCTTTATATTATTATTCTAGTAATTGAATTAAAACAGAAGATTATATATGTACGTAAATATTGGCACTATTATAAAACACGCTTGCACTAAAAAAACTATTCTATTCTATAAATTTAAATATAAATTAAAATGAAATGTATAAATTTACTTTTTATCCTTACAGTAAATGAAAAAGTAATGTATTAAGTTGATTTGCTATTTCTTTTCAAGTTTCAATGCACTGTAAAAAGAAAAATAATAATCTCTCTTGTAATAAATTGCTAACTCAACTCCTCACATTAAGCCACTTGTCACCACCATATTCATCATCATTTTTGGAAACATGGAAATTTTTGGAAACATGTAGTTCAGTAATTTTAACGTAATAATACTTTTAATTATAGGTATATTTTCATCATTGTCAATTTTTTCATGTTAATATATTTTTGTTAACTTTTTTTTATTCCTATAATATACGTCCAATTATGTATCTTTATTATATTTTATATATTAAAACATATAAATAAATTATATCGTTAAACCCCGTGGGTACCCACGGGTTCTAACCTAGTAAATAATACAAAAGCTATCCACATCCTTCTTCTTCCTTTAACCCTCTCTGCAACTCAAAGCCACCACCAACCACCGCAAGTAAGAAAAAGAAATACAAAGATTGTCAAATTAACTCTTTCTCTTTCACTTTAAAGCTTTGAGGGGGACGATCACAAAATTTTATGGGGTGCACTCGAGATTTTCACATCGTTGAATCCCTCGAGACTTTAGGGGGTGCGGCCGCCCCCCATCGCTACTAACTGGGTCCGCCCCTGCCTATAGTTGATCCTGAATCTATCAATATGAGTACTTTCATAGTTGAGTAAGAAGACAACCCCATAATGAAATTTAGAAAGATATAAGGATCCAACCCAACTGACCCATTATCTTCATACTCATATTCCAGTTCAATATCCCCATTTTTCTAGGGATGAGCTTTTGGTACCGAGTACCGGTACCGGTACCGGTCCCGTCCCGGTACTGTCTCGGTACCGTACCGACTTAGCAATATCGGTACCGGTACTGGTACCCACTTTTCCTGAAATTCGGTACCGGTACTAGGCGGTACCGGTACTGGTACTTTACCGGTTAGTACCACGTTGGTACCGGTTAAGTAAAAACTAGTTTTTTTATATGTTAAACAATTTGAGATGTTATAAATGTTGTGTATTACATGCTTAATGTTATAAAGTGTTTTCTTTACAACTTTGAGTCATTTTATAATATTTTTTAGATTATCAACTTTTAAATTTAATGAAGTTGATATGATTTTTAATTAATTTTGTACCATATTTCATTTCTTTTTCTTATATTCAAGTATATTATAGTATAGTTATATTAAAAAGTATAAAATTAAACCAAAATAAGCGAATAAATTTTATTAAAAAAAGATAAAACATGAAACCGGTACCAACGTGGTACCCGTACCGAAATACCGGTACCGGTCCCGTCCTGGTACCGTCCCGCTAAATTTGGTACCGGTACCCACTTTTCTTAAAACTCGATACCAGTACTAGGCGGTACCGGTACCCGTCCCAATCTCATCCCTACATTTTCCCATACTTCAATAGAGAACAATTGTTTGTTCTTGCATTGATGTGTGAAAGAATACTTCTCATTACAACCAAAACACTCGCCCCTTGCCCTTTCGTCTTCAATTTCTTTAGTTGACAACTTCCTTATATATATGAGATTGGTTTTATTTAGGGGTGGTAATGGTAAATTTACAGCAGTTGACTTATAACCAAGTGGCTGAAATCCATTAGACCTACTATTATTATCCCCCCCAACCCGACATTAGATCTATATGTCTTATTGTAACCACTTACTTGACCTCTTTTCAAAATATCATCCTGAATTCTAGCCTTCATGTATGCTTCAAGTATGTTATTAAGTGTTAACAACCCAAGAGGATCACCAATTTCAGGATTAACAGCCCATAAGGATAGACTAACAACATATGCATCACATATAGTCACTTTTGTTAATGTAAGGGATCAAATTCATCTCAAAGTTCTTGTAACGTACTTGTTTGTTTAAATGATGCCAATGCACCCATAGCATACATACCAAGCAGGCAAGCACAATTGCAAATCTATTTACTATACACCCTTTGTACTCAGGACACAACATTCCTTCGAATGTTCCCCCTCTAGCCTTTACGAATGATTAATGCCATAGTGAAGCTTTATCATCTATGAACAACAACCATTCTTACCTTCTCATCTTTTGTGGTAGCATCAATTGAAAAGAAATGTTCCACCAGCCTTCAATATTTGTGCCCAAAAACTTTGTAAACTCAATTTTTGTTAACCTATTAATTGTTGCTTCAATACTTTTCATTCTTGTTACCGCCAGTGTTGACAATAAGATCACTGTCATCTCGATTGGTCAACAAATACCGAGTTTTCAAAACCACCGCCATTTGTGTTGAGTTTTCCCCCAACTGCTTCTTCATTTTTTCCATATCGGTTGAGTGTTTGGCAGCAGATGCTTTGATTGCTTCCACTTCAACCAAATTTTGACATGTAACCGACTCTAATCGAGTTAAAGCCGCATCATGTTCCTAGATCGTTTGCCCTACGTTATGATGTAATTATATACGCGTCGTTCGTTGCTGTTGAACTTGGATTAGCTCCAATGATCGCCAATCAAGAGTTGTTCCGAGTATGAACAAGCTCGGATACCACTTGATAGAAGAGAAACATAATCTAAAAGAAATGAAAAGTTTTCACTCAAATCAAGCATAGATCATTACATTCGATCTCCTAACCACCTAACAACCTTGAGTTAGTTATGTGATTACCGTAATTACACTTTACATCCCTTATTTCTATTTATTGACTTATCCTACCCTTATTACAGCATGCCACAACTTGTCACAACTAGTAACTCTGTAACTCTATTTTAATATGCAGGGGCGGATGTAAGAAGGCGGCAGGGGTAGCCCGGGCTACGGCTGAAATTTTGTTGCGAGGTGTAAAAAATATATATATTCTCCGGTTTTATGTATAAGGATACCCCTAAACAATTAAAAGGATACCCCTGAATCCTTGATTTAAAGCTATGAGAGAACATAGAGGATAAATCTATTAGGTATTTTTTAATTTTGTGGTGTTATTTTTATTATTGTATGAACGTCCGTGAATTTTTTTTTTTAAGGATACCCCTGAAATTCTCGGCTGGCTCCGCCACTGTTAATATGTAACGTACACCTTAGAATTAATTGAAGTTGTATTTGAGATAAATGACAAGTCAATACACGCTACCAAAAAAACACAAAAGTTGTTAATTAATATCAACGTAAAGATATCATCAATAAAAAAACAAAACATCTAGCACAGTACCAAAAGTACTAGGCATTTGAATAAATTACTAGCTAGAGAACTATGAAATAAATAAATAAAATATCAACAATAGTTACGTATATGTGTTACAGTAAAACAATGACATAAATACTTAAAAACCCTATAAAATAAATTATGCATAAAGTCAAAGAGTATAATATATTACCACTTCTACGTCTCAGTCTCACTGTCAAATTCCATCCAGGTTCAAGACATGATCCTATTGTTCCCAAGCTGACATGATCCCTGTTAGAGTCGAATCAAACTCAAGCTTCAATATTTGTGACGAAAATGGATACAATACATAAAAGATAAACCATAAAGGTTTACTGGGTGCACATATTCATAGGGTTTCGGTTGTAATATGTGGTTTGTCCGAAATTACTATTTCAATTTAACTAACGATATCTGTTATCCTCTGTAATTTTTTGTAAGTGACTATAATAACGATATCCGTTATACTTTGTAATTTTTGTAACAAATGGAAGCCACTGGTGACGATAGTTGTTGCCGGTGGTGGCCGGATGGAAGTCGACAGGGTGGTGTAGGGGAATTTTGCGTTACTGCTACTTGTGCTTGGTAGGGAAGATGGTGGTGGTTTGATTTGATGATGATGGTAATTTAGTATGATTATCTACCCACAACCACCACCATCTTCAGTCGTCAGAGGCAAGGCTCATGGCCGGAAAACACCAAAACAATAGTATGTTCGAGAGACAAACTGAATTGCACGTGTTGCCGGAAACTTGCTCATGGCGCGAAAACAACCTAGCCGGCATCGCCAGAGAGGCAGCTAGTTCTTATGTTCTCATATCTTATAATAACAAAATTTGTCATATCTTATAACTTGTTTTCACTATTTACATAATTATATGTCATAACATAACATTTCGTATCTATTTAGTGTACTTAGTTTTATTAATTTGATAACAAATTGTGTAAAGAAAGTTTCATCATATCAATTTCGATTGTATGTTTTAATATGCATCTTATGAGATCATTGTGATCTAGTGTGTGGTTCAATAAGGATCATTGTGTCAAAGTTGTATTATATGTTTGAACACTTGATGGATAAAGAACATTGTGTCAAAGTTGTATTGTTTGTTTTAATATGCAAACTACGTACTAATGTGTATCTTAGGAAATCATTGAGTTACATTATTTGGTTCACTTAGAATTATTGGGTCAAAGTTGTATTGTGTGTTTGACTGGATGTAAATGCAAAATATTAATATATATCTTAGAGATCATTTTATTTTCTTGTGTTGTTTATTAGGTATCTGAAAACTCTTTCATTAGTATAAAATAACACAGATCATTTTGTTATATTGTGTTGTTCATTAAGTATCTGAAAACTCTTTCATTAGTATAACAAAACACATAATTTCATTGTGTTATATATGCATACTTCTATTTGTTTTACTCGTGTACATTGTGTAATCTTTTAGTTCAAAAGATTACACAATGACTTGACGAAATAACACAATGAGCTGAAAAACGTGAAAAAGTTTGTTTTTAGATATCAGCATTATACGCGTTTTAAATATAAGAAAATACTCGTTTTATGATGCAATATTTTTAAAAAATAATGTCGTATGTAAAAGTTATAACCGTTTAAAAAAATGAAACTTGAAATATGAAGATATTACCAATAATATATACTCTTTTTTCTAATTTTAAGAAAATTGTCATATGTCATCATCTCATGACTTATTATGCTTTTTATATTTTATATATGAACCTCATTCTAACACACGAACCTTAAAAATGGAATTTTGTTAAGTTCAATGAGCGGCTGTTCTGCACTAAGATTCGAATCCGAAGTTTCTTTTGGCGTTAGATGGTCCGAGAAGAACAAAGGAAGATCCTTTGAAGTTGATTTACCTACACATGAACAAACTCACCGTCACGTTAATATACTACATGTATCGTGTAAACGGTTGATAGTAGAATATATACAGCGTGGAATCCATTCTGCAGTTGTGATATCAGTGTGCCTCTCTTGTGCAACCTTTTCATACGTCTCATGACATGGGATATTGCCGGAATCGGTCTTTATGTACTTCCAAATTGAAACGGGAACAATTCTTTGTTCCTTGTATAACAAACCAAGTGTTGTGTCTGGGCCTCTGGTATGTCCGGTAGGTTGAACTAAGGAAATGAAACAAGTTGATGTCAAGAACAAAACTGCCGCTGATCTGAATCCTAAGTTGAGCTCCCACATGGTTTCTTAGCGGTGGCCGAATGTGTTTGGAGTAAATTGATTGACGATTAGCTAAATGGTTGAATATATGCAAGTTTGCTAGGCGACTATAGTCGATGGTTGAATGCTTCCACCATTGGAAGCTAGTCTACTATATGCTGTTGTTTTCATCTCCTTTAATTTGCAATATTATTCTAGCTGTTGTTTTCATCTCCTTTGACTTGTTCATTTTAAACAAGTATGTATTCAGGGCCGGTCCCGAGGAATCGAGTGCCCTGTGCGAGACAAGAAAAAAATGCCCCCTAACCCGAAACATCAACGCACTAAATTATATAAACTAATTTTTTAACCAAAAAACAAACGTTTGATAATTAAACATAAGAAAATCAAAGGGGCTGTTTGGCAATGCTGAATGATTAAGTGCTGAATGGTTAAGATGTCTGAATGGTTAAGTGCTGAATGGTTAAGAGGTTCTGTTTGTTTGGACATCTGAATGAGATTTCTAAAAGTTTTGTGTTATTTACTTTGTCCCACATTGGAGTGGAGAAACAAAAATTCTTAGTTTATATATTCAAGCATTCATGGCATGTTAAGTTCCTTTGTCATGTTTTACTCTAGCACCTACCCGCGCGCAGGGGGGGGGTGCAATCTGGTTCGAATTCCTTCCTAAAATGCGACGCCCGCGCGACCTGTATGTATTATATAATTATCGACTAGAGGCCGGGTTGAACCGGCATGTTCTTTTGTGACGTGTATCCTTGCATGAACCATAAACAATTTCTAAGATATACACACTAAGGAGTAAGGACCCTTTGACAGTTTGACTTACAAATATTAGATACTAGATACTAATTATTACTAAATATTAGACATGCATGATGATATTAGATTTCATTATGGTTCATTAATTCTCATTGGGTGGTTCGATGGAGAATTAACTAATAAAAATTCATTTTTTGTTAGGATCTATCAAGTATTAATTAATTAACTAGGTTTATTATCCGTGTGTTACACACGGGTTAAATAATAATATTTATAAATAAATTATAACCATTATGTTTAAAGATTTTTGTAAATATTTCATATTTACGAATTTGGCTCTATCAACTTATACATGATGCAAAATTCCATTTAATTTTTCCTTCTTAACTTTCTATTATTGAAAAAAAAAATTGTCACTTAAAATCTTGAATTTTTATTAGATAGATTAACTATTTGAGTTGGATTCTAACTAGTATAGGTATGGTTGTTTTAATACAAATTACTGGTTGACCCCCGAGTTGTCCCGAATGATGACTTTTAGGAACACCAACAATATTGTTGACATCCTTTGCATTGTGTATGAAAAAAAACAAATTAATTAGTATATTGTATGTTTACACTAATACATGTATATATCGATAGCATTACCTTCACAGAACTGAGACACCTCTTTAATTGGAAGTATACATTTTATCTCACTTTTTGAATATTCTATCTCATGTGTATACATTTCACATATTAAATATCTAAGAAAAAATCGGCAGCATTTCCCCTTAACTCCTCAAGTATGCGTATAAAACACAAACCCGAAGGAGTATAAGAGAAAATGTTATCAATTTTTCTTTAATAGTCAACACGCTAAAATGTATACACGTCCTAATAAGATATAATATTAAAATATTAAAAATGTAGTATTAAAATGGGAACAATCCAAAATTAATCTTTATTATATAATTAAATAGTTATATCACTTTTTAAATTTTGGTGCCGAACCGTTCTTATTTTGCAAATTTAGGTGCACATTGCACCACTAGTCACAACGGGTTTAAAACAGGGAAGGAATTTGATGCGATACTGCACCATTTTTATCTTAAAACAAATGAGGTGCGGTTTTAATTGCCAACCGCAATTGATTTTTAAAATCTTTGCACCTTTTGATCAAATGTGTACTAGTGCTAGTTTATTGGTATTAGTTTTCTAGTATTATTAGGATATCTTGCCTATTTAATTTTCATTGTATTAGGGTTTAATAAGTTGAATAAAAGATTTGTTCAACCACTACAGTTTGTTTACTTTTAAGTTCAACACTAAACACTAAAATAAACGTTATACCGTTGACACTTTTGACCCACTAACTTTTCATTCAAACTTGTTTAACAATTAATTAGACTAGCTAACAAGTAACAACTACTACTATATAAATATCATTGAATGTGTAAATTGTAATAGCTTACAAGACTATTATAAAAGATTAGAAGGAGCCAACTTCCTAATCTTCTGTGGATGATGAAAGAGTCATCAATGCACCCACAGCAGATCTCATGCTTGGCCTTTGCCTGGGATCCTCACGTGTGCAGGCTTTTGCTAGTTGAGCCATCTGCAGCCGAATTCAAAGACATTGTAATTGAGGGCCAGCTGAAAACAAAATCTTTGCAAAAGATTACCTTAAGCACCGAATCCAGAGGGTAGTTATCACCAAGCCTAGGGTCAATCATTTTTACCAACTCATCTTTTGGATTTGCCTGACTAACAACTTCATCAAACTGTAAATTATCAAGACTCAACTCATAATTAGTTGCTATCTAGTAGAACTAATAATTAGCATCTAACATAGAAAATAACCAACTAAGAAGCTGAAGGTATGTATACGTTTAAAACTCACCAAGGCAACAAGGCCCTTTGGTTCATCATCAGAGTCATTTGCTCTTATTACGGCTTGTTTAGCTGAAATAAGTTCATAGAGTACAACACCAAATGCATACACATCAACCTTTGGAGAAACTTCTCCATACTGCACATACCTACATCCAATAATCAGAGAACTTGATAAATCAATCTTAATCTCCCCATGAGGCCCAGAGGATGATATAAACCATCAAGGCATCAATGGCTAATGGGTCAAAACAGGCTGGGTTGACATGCAACCCATCTTTTTGTTCATTCTGTACACTTTTTATTCACAAATAATGTGTTGAAGTTTGTCCTATTCTACTTTAGTTAAACATTACCCTCATTGACTCATTCATAAGCAAATATGTCAAAATCACCACCATATATTAATTAGGTACCATTTATGACTTTGATGAAGGATTTTATGAGCCCATACTATTGGCATCAGGGATGTTTTGGTAAAAGGGCATGCTAGCTGAGTTAATTGTACCAAAAAGAAGAAAATTTACTCTGGTGGCATATATCCGAAAGTACCCCCAAGACGTGATGTGCTTCCAACGCCGGTCAGCTTAGTTAAACCGAAATCTGCAACCTAATAGTTATGACATGGCACATATATATCAGAAGCATCAATGAGATAGCACCATAAGAACTTTATAAAATAACTAATTATGAGGATATAAATGTATGCAAACCTTCGCATGGAAGTTCTTGTCAATCAATATATTTGCTGATTTAATATCACAATGTATAAATATGGAGACAGTATATTCATGGATATACTCAAGAGCCCTTGCTGAATCAAGTGCAATTTGGACTCGGACAGACCATGGTAACGGGTCTCTTCCTGGAAAAGTACAATAAAAACAACACAAATTGTCTTTTGTTTGAATTCATGTTGTATCAGAACTACTGAGGTTTGTTTTTAAATTTTATGGATCGACCTGACCTGATCCATGTAAATGTTGACTCAAGTTTCCATTTTCAATGTACTCATAGACCAAGAAAAGGGAACGCTTGACACAGTATCCTATTAAACGCACCTGCATCACTTATAATTAAAATGTAAGACTTCATATTTGAATACATAGACACACCATACATCAACTCAGAAGTTTAACTTCAAAACCTTCGTACCAGGTTTATGTGATGAACATTAGTTAAAACCTTTAGTTCAGCTAGAAATTCTTTTGATGCTTGCATATCCATCCTCTTGATAGCAACGTTCTGCATGATGTTTAACAAATTAAAGAAACAAGACAAAACGCCAGACATGGTTAGAACCACCTTATAATACACACTTAAAGATGCAGTGTCTGAATTTAAAGAAAACATACATGTGAATGTGTTACAGCGTACCAAAAAAGTTTTTATATAAGAAAGATCAATAAGCATTTCTACTTGTTTTCTTGAGTTTGTAATACTAGAACCGCGTAGGTGGCATAGTGGGCGGGTTGAGTATCATCCCAAGACTGGTAACTTTTTTATAGGTTGAAACAGATAGGATAGCGACCCAAAACATTTGTTCAAATTTTATAAACATCAATTAGTGCGTACAGTATATTAGTGAGCCCTCTTAAGTTATCCAAACAGCACACAAATGTAAAATCCTAGTTCCAAACCTCGCCTCTGAGTTGTGCGTAGTAAACAGCACCAAAACCGCCTTGACCAATCTTATTACGAAGACTGAATTCATGTGTAGCTTTTGAAAGTTCTTGATATGAAAACTTCATTGATTTGTCTACGGATATACCTGCAAGCCCACCAACAAAAACCCCACTAGATTATTGTTTAGGCTTCATAAATCTTAACACAGTATTTAATTTAGTTATGGATCAATAAAAAGAATGAAAAAAACAGTATAACATAGGTAAATCCAACCTTGCACACCTTGAGTAGGCGTAAGTTGAACCTGTGCATTCTGTATCAATGCTGAACTTATTTCAGCATTTTTGTTTCTATAAACTCCGTTATATATGCATCTTCCAAGGAGCAGCACCACAACTACAACTACCACAGTAACTCCAACTATGATCCCATGGGATAATCCTGGTTATATGAAAGCGGACGCAAACTCAGTAACTCATATTTTTATTCAAGAAAAACTCATGATGCTAATGTAAAGAGATGACCGGGTCACCTGAGCTGCAAGAGATTGTATGTATCAGAAAAAAAACTTTGTTACAATCATAATAATGGTTGTGAATTACAAAATAAATATGTCATTTGAGTGAAAGAATATACCAGGTTTTTGAGGGTGGATTATTTGCATTTGCATCTGCCAATAAACAAAACATTAGATCAAGTCTAATTTTATAAGAAAAAAAAAACAAGCCATAACTGAACGAGTCTAATTTTCTTTGACAAATGAAGCTCAACCATTTCCCTCCAAGGTATCCCTTGCCAACTTACTTTACTTTAAACAAAATGGGATACAAAAAAGAGTAAGTTACAATTTCTTTAGTTTAACCCAAAAAAATGAAATTTTCTGTATATAAATTTAGAGTGAGTGAGCAAAAACTCATTTTAAAACACTACCAAATACTAACCTCGCCCCGGAATATTATATATCAAGCTTCCTAGGCTGAAACTGATTTCTCTATTAGAACTCCAAATTAAGCCGTAACGCTTCTTGGGCATTCCAACCAAGGGCAAACTTTCCGTTATGGCACTAGTGAAATCAACATACCTTGAACGATTCCTAAGCGTACAATTCACTGTCTCAATAATATCACCAGCATTAGTTAGATGATTTATATGATCATAACGATTTAAGTTCTGAATCCACTTTGCCTCAGTCATAGTACTGTCTGAGTCATGCTTCCAAATATTGCTGGCGTTGGTGTTTATGTACCGGTAAACTGAAGCCAGATCCTTTATTTCCTCCACATGCGCTAAGTCGCAGCCTTTGTTACATACAGATTGAGCTAAACAAGTTGAGCTCAACAACAAAAACGTTAAACTTAAGTTGAGCACCAACATGATTTCTTAGAGTTGATCTGAAATGTGTTTGGTTCAACTGAAATTATTTGGGTCCGGCAGATTGAATTGTTTCATGATTATGAAAATATATAATTGAATTGAACAACACCATATATTATATAATATATATACTCCATAGTTGAATGCTCCGCCATGGGAAGTCTATGCAACTTCTTTTGTCACACACACACATATATATATATATAAATTGAGGATTTTCTAAAAAGGCTTAAAACTCTAAAAAGTGTAGGAAGCAATCAGGTACCATCATACACGCGCGCGTCCATGTGGGTAAAAACAGGCGGAGGGGCATATTCGTCCTTTTAACGTATGGTGTTGATTTGGAAGCGATGATGTTTTTGTTGGGATTTGACGTTTTCGTTTGAAAGTTGGATGTTTTATGAATATCTGATCGACACCTCGATCTGTTATCCATAATCATTCATCATTCGAACTGGGGCGTCGATCATTGATTCGATCTGTTAATTATTGATTCGATCAAAAACGGCTAAGAAAAAATCTAGGGCGTCGATTTGTTATCTATAATCATTCGATCTGTTAATTCTTGTTATGACGTTTTCATATCGACTCTGGTGTTACTTTGTTGCAGATAAGTTATGGCGTTTTTTCATTCTACAGTGATGATAGTGTTAATCATTGTTATGACGTTTTCAATTTGATTCCGGTGTTACTTTGTAGCAGGTAAGTTATGGTGTTTTTTATGTATTAATATTTTCATATGCATGGTGTTATTTTTACAGAGTCAGTTTTAAGCATGGTGTTTTTATATACATGGTGTTGGAAAAACGCAATGACAAATCTACCCCTGGTTCCATCGCGCGCGTCAGCAAAACATCAAAATAATTACAACCGCGTCCATCTGGGCCGTAAACACCATAATCCGACGCCCCAGATTTATTCTTAGCCTTTTTAGAGTTTTTGGCCTTTGTAGAAAATCCCTCCTCTATATATATATATATATATACATGGGAGGGATCAAGAGAGAACTCATATTAAGTTGAGAACTAGAGAACTATCAAAAATACAAGAGATGAAATTTTTAAGTGAAAGGGTAAAATTGGAACTTTACATATATAAATCTTTAAACATTTCTATCTTTTGCATACTTTAGTTTTTTTGCACCATTAGGTAAGAAATTTCATTATCTTTCATTTGAGTATAAACAACGTTATAAAAAAATAAAATGTTCCCGTATTTTTTACTTTCAATACTACATATATGTAGTATTGCGATATTGTATGTTTTTAAATTGGGGAAAGTGAATACGGTGTTGTCATGCACCTAAATTAACTGAAAACCATCAAAACTACGTACTTTGATAAAATAACAAAAGTTCTCCGGCATTGATTTCGTTGATGTCATCACAAAAAAAACAACATTGTCATGCCTTAATTCCAATTATTTGGTCCACTTTATGTGATGTGGTTGAATATGTGCATCATGAGCATACCACAATACCATTTATATAAGTCATGTTATATTAATCTATTAGTTAAAATTGATAAGCCAAATTGAGGTACGGTCGATTTTAAAGGTTGATAATCTTTTACTAAAATGAATGACGATTATTTAGAAAATGAGAAAGAGAAAACTACGATCTAAGAGGAGAAGACCGAGTCGTCCATTAAAATTGAATAAAGATCAATGAGTTAAGTTTTCTAATAAAAAATAATTTAAGTTAATTTATCAAAGCTACGTAGTTTTAATGGTTTTACGTGTAACTTAGGTGCATAACATCACTTTATTCACTATCCCTTTTTAAATTTTATAGTATTGCATATATGCAGTATCGTACAGGGACGGATATAGCTTACAAGGAGGGGTAGCTCAAATTTTCAGACGAAGAGTAAAAATAGTGTAAAAATTCAATTTCCCTCTTCGTTTTATATATCGGTATACCTTTAGGTCCAAAAATTCAATTTTCCGCTACCCCTAAACCTTTTATCTAGATCCGTCACTGGTATCGTATACTACATATATGTAGTATCATACTACTACATATATGCAATATTGATGCATTGTTATCTTATAGTTTGAATTTCAAGTTTATTTTATATTTTTATGATACTTATCGTTGGTTTATTAGTTTATGAAATATTATGAACTTTGTTATTGGTTATTTGAGATAGTATGTACACTATAAATAATTATTAGACTCTTAAGTCAGGCCGCTTAAAAAATGCATTAAGTACATTGATACTACATATATATAATATCAAAAAAACCAAAATGTGATTTTTAAATTTTTTTAATATAAATAACGTAAGAATAAGTTAGTAACGTTTAAAGAAAATATCATCAAATAAAATATCGCAATACTACATATATGCAGTATGAAAATTAAAAAAACGAGAAAAAAAATATTTTTATAACGTTATTTATACTCAAATGAAAGATAAAAAAATTCTTGATCTTATGGTGCAATTTTTTTAAAATAATATTAACGTATGCAAAAGATAGAAATATTTAAAGATTTATATATTTAAGGTTCCAATTTTACCATTTCTCTTTAAAATTACATCACTTGTCTTTTTGATAGTTCTCAACTTAAAATGAGTTCTCTCTTGAACCCTACCATATATATATATATGATGACTTATCTAGGTTTATGAACTACGTAATTAAACAAAACCTCATAATAAATTAATTAGTTCATAGTTGGCCAAGATAATAAATATCTTTGCCACATCTAGAGCGGACAGGCAAGGCGATATCGTGGCCTTGCGACATATTAACTTATGAACCCACAAGATGATAAGATGATAGAACGTGGGAGTTGATAAGAAGAACATTATGAAAGATTCATATGTTCAGAAGTCCATTGGAAAGAGCATCAATGCCTTAAAACACTAAAATGGAAAGTCTACATTAAAGCAAGGAGCACTGACAGTGAACAATATCGCAAGACAGTGCTTTACACTAATCAGGAAATGTTCATGCCTTCGAAAAAAAACATTCAGCATCATAAAGGTTTCAACCCATAAATGGAAGTGAACGTTTCTCCATCTCCCTATATAAACCAAGCCATTACAACAGATTTGTCAAATCCATCTCTCACCATCTCTCTAACTCATTCCTCTTTGCTATCATTCTTACTTCACACTTAGTGTTTTACTTCGGAGATACTGATTATCGCGCCGGAGGTGGATTGTAGGAGACCCTCCCCCTGCAGTGAGCCTAACGGTTGTTCTTATCTTAGCAGATCTCAGGCAAGGAATATAACGTCTTTGGCGATATCAAAATCACAGTGGCAGATCCGACCTCAGAAAGCAAGAAAGAAGAACCTTTGGTCCAGGCTAATCTTCCTAACACCTTTGGAAGATTATGATAGTCAAATTCAAGAATACTCTCAACTAATCTCCAGTGTTGTCTTAAGGGCTGATTTTTGTTGTAGCAACAAGTGGCGCCTACCGTTGCTACAGTGAAAAGCAAGAACCATTGGGGAGTTTACAATCACAAATACATGTTATTTAAGATTTTATTGACTGATCATTTGGCTTATTAGTTTCTTATTTGATAATTTGATACTTTATTAATTGTTTAGTTGATTTCATTATTATTTGTCGATCAAAAGACCGAAATTTAGAAAACTACGACAAATTTTTCTTTGCCTTAGTCTTCAAAATGGTTAGGTCGTCTTTGGTTATGAGGAGAATAAAGAAGAAGACAAAAGGGATATATGAAGATGATGACTAAACTACAATACGTTAACTTAAGTTATATATTTTATTGTTCTTTATAATGGACTCCATCTTTCTTTTTATCATTGTATTAAATAGTCAAAATTTCTATTTACAGTTGGACCCACTCTTTCTTTTCAAATTGTATTTTGTAAATTAATTAATGACACAATTTCTTTTAAGGGGTGTTTGGTTGAAGTATTATATGTTTTAGATTTTAACCTTAATTACTAAGTGAGATATGGTGTAATTTTTTAAAGTGATGTATATACAATTATTATTTTAAAAAAAAGATGAACGTTTCTTTACGGTTATAGTTTTAAAAGGACACAATATGCTTTTGAAATGATTGAAAATGTAACAAATTTACTACTATTTCAATCTATATGCCCTATATTAATTGATTAATAAATAACATTTTTTATACGTTAACGAAT
Organism: Tagetes erecta; assembly: GCA_030867185.1. Classification (NCBI taxonomy): domain Eukaryota; kingdom Viridiplantae; phylum Streptophyta; class Magnoliopsida; order Asterales; family Asteraceae; genus Tagetes; species Tagetes erecta. Next base: position 10,285,920 of record CM061492.1, on the reverse strand, counting down.
ATAAAAATACTTTGATATCACCATATGGTTGAAAAATCTTGGTCCAGTCATTTGTATGTATCTCGCTAAGTTTATTGTGTGTTTTTAATGACTTTTATTTCCTGACCCGACCTGACATTAGGCCGACCCGAAAAATTATGAGTTCTAGCTACATAGATTGTTAGAGTTTAATAACCAAAGAATTCCGACACCATCACCCTAATACAACCAACATGGTTACTAAAACCAATACATACTATTTTCCCATGTCACAACATGTTCAACAACAACCCTAGCCCAGTTAACAACTTTCTTCACAGGAGTCCGGTTTGACTTTCGAGTGACGAAGAAAGAAGTCGACGTGTATCTTATCTTAAAAAGACCACCGTGCCTATGTCGGGCCGATGTTGGAAGTGGTTTTAATTTACAACTAAAGAAGGAAAGGACACAACGTGAGATGAAAAAAATCTAATGTGATGTTTGTTGGAACTATTTTGTGTAAAAACAAAATATTATTTATTTTGTGAAAAAACAAAATAATAAATTGAATTGTTTGTTGTTTAAATTTGAATTCAAGGCTAGGATGTTACATCTTTGACTTAAATTCATTTGATTATTCAACATATCATTCAATTGTATGTTACATCTTTTGAGTAAAGATGACAATTATGTTTCAACTTCATGGCTTATTATAAATACTAGGGTAAACCTAGTTGTGAGACATACTTGAACTCACTAAAAAACATTCACTTGTTATCTCTCATTCTTCTAAAGTTCTTATTACACTCTCTTCTTCTCAAAGTGCATTTTCGGGTGCTAGAGTCCTCCCCGGCTGTACATACAGCTTCGGCCGTTGTACCCTGGGAAACATTCGAGTTCTCTTGGGAGACTCGGAATTTGTTTTAAGGGACCCGTGTCAATACACGAAGCCTCGGCCACCTTGTTCTTTATCTTATTTTGTACTTATTATTTCTTTATTTCAGTTGTAATTCTCGTATTGTAATTTACTGTTTTATTTGATTTTTGTATTGTAATGGAATCAATATAAGTATCTTTAATTTTTTATGCGAACGGTTCCTACAATCTTAAAACAAATTTTTTTAAACACCGTTCGTATTTAAAAAAAATATATATATATAGTCATTGTTCGTCTCAAAGTTGGACTTAGAGAACTTACACGTGACTTCTTTCTTATTCTGATTTTTATTTTCAAATAAAGTGAATCATATTTTTCTTACCTTTTGTTGTTGTTGATCGTATGTTCATATGACTTGAACTTAATCACTTTGAAAAATAATATTTGACTTCGTAACCTTGTGTAGGTTTGAAATATATATTTTTCTTCCAACATTATGGGAGAAGGGGATGTGATCTTAAAGATGACTTCCGGAAAGGAACTCACTTTGAGCAACACTTTGTATGTTCCCGAGATTTGCAAGAATCTTGTTTCGGGATGGTTGCTCAACAAGTTTGGTTTTAAACTAGTGTGACCAAATGTGGTTTTATAAGTCAAAAGTAGGTTTCAAGAATATTTTCTTGTTAGTTGACTCATAACTCATTTAATAAATCAAAAAGAGTTTTAGTTTCTCTTAAGTTCATAATTAATTGTGATTAATACAACTTTAAATATGGAGTTGTGTCATATTAGTTATGACTAATAAAAATTAAGTTATGAAGTTGTATCTTCTTTTCTTACGAATGAAATATGGACTTTAAGATTCATTATTATTAAGTTGTATATATAGATCACACATTGGAAAAGAGAAGAAACGGTTTTTGTAATCGTTTATGTCGAGAATCAATTGGCAAATGTTTAGTTTATATAAACAAACAAAACATTAAAATGATTTTTGTAATCATTTATGTCTAACAAATGTGTTAGAAACATGTTTATTTATATATTATAAAAAGAAACTTTAAAATGATATTGTAATCATTTATGTGTTTTGGAAATTTGGAAGGAAATTGATTATTTTATAATCAAATAAAATTTCATTAAGTATGAAATTAAATTAAAACTCATTAAGTATGAGATTAACTTGGGTGTTTTATAAACACATAAGGCTTAAAAATGGTTTTTGTAACCATTTCTATCTAACCATCATGTTAGAAATAATTTATTGCCTAACAATATGAAGCTCTAAACACGATTTTAAGCAATCGCTTAATTTCTAACAAGCGTGTTAGACCCGATTTAATTTACATAAATCATTCGGATGTTATCCGATAACTCGAAAATGTGAGGGGAGGTCATACTTGTGGCCATTTATCTTTTAAATAAGATACCATATAAGAAAAGGGATACCCTTATGAGATATGGATGGAAAGAAAAACCATCATAAAAAACTTGAAAGTGTAGGGGTGTCTAGCAAAGGTATGTATACCGGAGCCCAAGGTTCAAAAGATAGGACCTAAAAATTGTTACGTACACACTTTAAGGTACGACAACTACTCTCAACGGGGGGTTATCACAATTGACAAAAGTGAAGTCAAAAGATAACATTGTGAACCCACCTAACAAAAGGCTTAAGCAGAGAGTGAGTATTCAAGTCGTCAATTGGAATGTGGCTAAAGCCCATGAGATAAGTGAATGCGAAGGAAAACCTAACCTATGTGACTGGAGATCCCAAGATCTAGGTTCAATAGGACAACCTAATTGCATAAACTACGGTCACTGTGGGGGTTCCCCAAACACAATAAAGGGAGTTAACCTTAAGACTTCCTAGCCCATTCCAATAATGACCAGTGACAAGATTTGAGGATAAGTATAACAAATGGTTATTGATCTAGTGAAATCATCATAACCTTAATGCTTTTAATGATTTTTTTATAATCACCTATGTGAGAGAGAAGTGGGGTCGCTTCGAATGGATTTGTGGGGAGCGCAAATCCTAGAGCTCTCGCAGAACCAGGCTAGTGATCCACGACCATAATGGACACGACAATGAGGGGTTGACCAGACCAGGAATAGTATTGTGTAATGTGTATTGTCGTCTACATAAATGGTGGTTGGTTCAAAGACATCGTGTCTACCAAACCACTAGGAGGCTAAGTATGCATCACAACGGAAGGTTCAAAGTTAACCACTACCTATCCGGCAATATTAAACCGCTGAAATTGTATGTTGATATTGAGAGAGTATGAATCGAGATACATTGTATCTTTCTATTGAGAAAATATGAAGTATTGGAAAAATGTGTGAAAATGTGGTTTCACTTGAGAGAATTGAAATTTGTTTTTTCATGTGGGGGATTGTTGGAACTATTTTGTGTAAAAACAAAATATTATTTATTTTGTGAAAAAACAAAATAATAAATTGAATTGTTTGTTGTTTAAATTTGAATTCAAGGCTAGGATGTTACATCTTTGACTTAAATTCATTTGATTATTCAACATATCATTCAATTGTATGTTACATCTTTTGAGTAAAGATGACAATTATGTTTCAACTTCATGGCTTATTATAAATACTAGGGTAAACCTAGTTGTGAGACATACTTGAACTCACTAAAAAACATTCACTTGTTATCTCTCATTCTTCTAAAGTTCTTATTACACTCTCTTCTTCTCAAAGTGCATTTTCGGGTGCTAGAGTCCTCCCCGGCTGTACATACAGCTTCGGCCGTTGTACCCTGGGAAACATTCGAGTTCTCTTGGGAGACTCGGAATTTGTTTTAAGGGACCCGTGTCAATACACGAAGCCTCGGCCACCTTGTTCTTTATCTTATTTTGTACTTATTATTTCTTTATTTCAGTTGTAATTCTCGTATTGTAATTTACTGTTTTATTTGATTTTTGTATTGTAATGGAATCAATATAAGTATCTTTAATTTTTTATGCGAACGGTTCCTACAATGTTGATGCGGCAGCAACCCAAGACGTACCTTATGCCCTTAGTCATGTATTCCAGTGTTAAAAAGCTTAGTTTTAGTCCCGTAAAATGTAGATTGTAATAACTTTATTCAATAAAATAATCTTGTGGCTATTTAGAAAATAAAGTGTGATATCAATGTGCATTTAGCAAATAAAGTGTGTTATATTACCGCTACTATGTTTAAAAACTGTGCGATATACGGGACGAATTCAATAATATTAACATTAGATTAAATATTTAGTTATATTATACATTCGTCTGTATTCATATGTAGTCAAAATTTAAATTAAGAATCAAATATAACTCAAGAAAGAATGATTTTAAAAAAATATGAAAGAAGGGAATGATTGATTGTGAATTCAGTGTTTCCATAAATTTAGTTTCGAAAAAGAGAGCGAAATATTTAATAGAAAAAGGGGGAAGAACAAAACACGTTTCAAGATGCGGAATGACGTTCAATTACTTACCCTTTATTTTCCACCCAAAAGAGGAATTGATGACCCTCTAAAACCTTGATTTATTATATAGATTATTATTTTGATGTTGGGATATCCCTAGGGCTGTTCATGAGCCGAACCGAACCGAGCGAGCCTCTGCTCGTACTCGGCTCGAATTGAAAGCGAGCCGCTCGGTTCGGTTCGAATGTAAGGAAACGAGCACAAAACTGCTGCTCGCACTTGCTTGGTTTACAACCGAGCAGCTCGGTTCTGCTCGAATTGACCCATAACATAAAACTTAATATGTAGATTTGAAATTTAAAGGTCACTTGAGATACATAATAAGTTTAACAAACATAACAAACGCAAATCCAAAGAAGTCTCCATACTATTTGATTCTTTCTGAGAAGACATCCTACAAAAATCCAAAGAAACGACAATCGATTTAAGACATCGAACTTGAAAGACAGTCAATTGTTAACTTATCTGTAAATAAAACGACATCAACTGTTCACATACGGTACATGCTATTCGAGAAGGACGACTGACGAGCAGAGGAGGAGGCGACGAGCAGAGGAGTAGGCCGACGAGCAGGACTACAGAAGGAGGCGACCAGAATGTTTGTTCGACTGTTTGTGTTGTTGTGAGCAGTTGAGTACCGAGTTGTGACTTGTGAGTCTCATAGGGTTAGGGTTTTGAGACTTTGAGTTAATTGGGTTATGGACCTATGGAGTTATGAACTTATGGTATTAAGTATTAATATAAAAACTTGGGCCAAAATAAATTACATTGGACTTATGGATCAAAGTTGGCAAAAATAAATTAATATATTACATATATAATAAATTAAAAAAATTCGAGCCGAACCGAACGGACCTTTGCTCGTTGCTTGGCTCGTTTACAAACCGAACCGAGCGGAGCGGCTCATTTACAATCGAGCGAACAAACGAGCGAGCATTTTCCGAGCAACTTACGAGCGAGCGGCGAGCGATTTGAACAGCCCTAGATATCCCTTTGGTTGGTCTAAGAGACAATGGGTTTGTTGCAGGTCAAACTATTTAAAATGGAAAATCAACATGTGTTTTATCTCGTTGGCCCGCAATACATTTGGGTTCTTAGCCACCGTGAACTTCTTGAACAGGGTTTAACGTGTCATTAATTGTAATATTTCAGACCTAAAGGGTACAGTTTTGTTTTAGTAGACTTGGCTTCGTTATTTAAAATGGCCTTGTCTATTCACACACCCTAAAATTCTATCCACACACCTGTTTTAAAACCAGGCGTCACGGATATGCCTTGATGCGGCGCCTGAGTCACTTTTCTGTCAACGTCAACCGAGGAATGTCGTAAACGAGGTGGAATTCGGTCAAACCTGGACATATGCGCCGCATATATGACCTAGGCGCCGATGATGTTGTTGGCCGCATATATGACTCAGGCGCCACGCCGAGGGCCATGCGCGACGCATAAGGGTGTTGAAGCGTGATTGACTACCTTCGAAGATGTGTCTGGGATAAGAAGTAACCCAGGTGCGACGCCGATGTTTATGTGCGACACCTAGGGGTGTGGGAAATAAAAGCATGGGGTGTGTGAATAGGATATGGGGTGTGTGAATAGGATGACCCTTTAAAATGGGACAACTTCTTGGCCATTTATGTGTGAACTTATTGTAAACTTTGTTAGTTAAACTTGTTGGAAAAAAATGGAGTAATAATTCGGTCATTTGGAAGGGATGTATCAATCAAGAACTTGTTTCATTTCTTTCTAATGCCGTCAATAATATTAATGGCAATAGTGAGCAGCCTTAATTTGAATATGACCACAAAAAAACTAGTGGGAAGAAAAACAGAGCAAAGTCTTCCTCCCAATAGCGGCAATATTCAACTATCCACTACTACTACTACTAGCTTCATCTCATCAACCAAAACTTGTTTTAATTTAATTTCACATGAAATCATCATCATGTTGAAGCTCAACTTAGTAGTAGCATTATTTTTGTTCTTCATCTTAACTTGCAGTTTCACTTCATTAGTTCAATCTTTATGTAACAGAGGTTGTGATTTAGCGCTCGGTTCATACTACGTTGAACAAGGTGTTGATATAGAGTTAATTTCGCAGTACATGAACACCAACACCAACAATATTCTCAAGTATAACTCAAACATTTTCATTTATCAAGATAACACCCTCCCCTCTTTTGTGAGAATTAACGTCCCGTTTTCTTGCGATTGTATGAACAATGAGTTGTTGGGTCATGTGTTCACCTACCAAATTATGTCTCAAGATACGTATCCAATGATTGCACAAAAGTGGTACGCTAATTTGACAACTGAAGACTGGATTCGGAGGTTTAATTCTTATTATCCAAGTAGTTTACCCGATGGTGGTAACCTTAACGTCACGGTGAATTGTTCCTGTGGGGATACTTCCATTTCAAAGGACTATGGTTTGTTCATAACGTACCCTCTTCATCCCGGGGAGACTTTGGATTCTGTTTCATCTGCTGTTAATCTGAGCTCCGAGTTGATTCGGAGTTATAATCCAGATGTCAATTTCAGCCAAGGAAGTGGTTTGATATATATTCCGGGGCGAGGTTAGTATTTGGCCCTGTTTGGTTGCATAGACTCATGAAAAATAAAAATTATTTCGTTTTCGGATCATTGCAGACTAATGTTTTGTTTATTGGCAGATGAAAATGGAGGTTACCCACCTCTTAAAACCAGGTATATTCTTTCAATTGTTATTTTTTGTAATGGATCATAACCATTACGATCCCCTATTATTCTACGGACACTCTGAATTCAAGCGAGAAGCTAAGGTGTCCAAATAAAATCTCTCTAACCATTATTATCATTATCTAATATAGCTCGGATGGAAGGATTATTAAAGTAATAGTAATAATTGGAGTATTAGCTGTGGTGGTGGTGGTGATGTTCCTTGCAGGATGCTTATATTGTAGAGTTTATAGAACTAAAAATGCTGAAACAAATCCAGCAATAGTGTTACAGAATACACATGTTCAACTTATTCCTGCTCGAGGTATTTCTCGCTCTACATTCGCTCTTTAGTATAGGTTGAATTGGGGCATGTCGGGTTGGTTGACTTCAGATACTCTTTTCTTAAGTTTTTTATAAATAGTTAATGTGATTACAAAAAACTATATAATTAAAATGATAATGCAGATCTTTAGATACTATTGATTTGGGAGGTTATATGCATTAAGACTTGACTTGGGGTGACCCATTAGTTCTCTTTTTATTTGACTCATTTGAGCTAAACAAATTGAAAGGCCAAATAAACCTATTCATAAGTAAACGTCTTCTCTTTCAAAATTAGCCACTAATGGTTCTACGATTAGAGGCGCAGAGTGTAGAGTGTAATTCCTGTTGGACTTACAGGTGTAATTGTTGATAAAACAGTGGAGTTTCCATATGAAGAGCTTTGGTTAGCTACGCATGCCTTCAGTCTTGCTAATAAGATTGGCCAAGGGGGTTTCGGTGCTGTTTACTATGCAGAACTCAGAGGCGAGGTTAGGAGCTTTGGTCCTGTACTTTTTCTTTTCTTTTGTGTAATTATGCAATATGGTGGGCTCAGTTCTATAAACTAGAGGTGAAAGTTTAAGTAATTCAGGTTACTATTTTTTGTAATCGTATAGACGCAAGATATTTTTATAAAAAGTTTTATAGTATGGACAAAACTGTTTTGGCACATTGTTGCCCCCAAATATCCATATCCTTCCACCTTTCATCTTTGTCAATGTTCTTTAGCTAAAACCCGGCCTACTACACGTTTGATTGTGCATTACAATGCGATTTTACATGTGTCTGCCTTTCATATTGTTTGTATAATTAGTCAAACTCATGCAGAAAGCTGCTATCAAGAAGATGAATATGCAAGCATCAAAGCAATTTCTAGCCGAACTAAAGGTTTTAAATCATGTCCATCACCTAAACCTGGTAAGTGGTGCTGAATTTGAACTTCTGAGTTGATATATGTTGTCTAGAGGTGGCAAATGAGCAGGTTAGGCGGGTTGGGGACAGGTCAAATCTGGTTTTAACCCCAAATAAAGTATACGTTATGTATGGGTCGGGTTGGATTGACCTACGGAGTTTTTTGCCCCCTTTAAAATGGTTTGGGTTACTACTGTTATCAACACATTTATGGGTTGATTATTGTCTTACAATTTGACTATATGTGATGCAGGTGCGTTTGATAGGATATTGCGTTGAGCATTCCCTTTTCTTGGTCTTTGAGTATGTTGAAAATGGAAACTTGAGTCAACATTTACATGGATTAGGTCAGGTCAATTAAATTTGAAAACAAAAACTCGTATTTGATTATGAATTTATGAAGGAACTCAAACAAAGACAACTTATGTTATTTTTTTGTGCTTGGTTGCAGGAAGGGAACCACTATCGTGGTCTATCCGACTCCAAGTTGCCCTTGATTCAGCAAGGGGTCTTGAGTATATCCATGAACATACTGTCCCAATATATGTACACTGTGATATTAAATCAGAAAATATACTGATCGACAAGAACTTTCATGGGAAGGTTTGCGTACAATTATGTCAGTCGTTTGTTTTCTTTTGTTATTATATAAAGACGAGGTATTATCTTATTGATGGTTCTGGTTTATTGGTTCCATGCATTAATCTACTATTAGGTTGCAGATTTCGGTATAACAAGGCTGACTCGTGTAGTTGGAAGTAAATCACGTCTTGTGGGTACATTCGGATATATGCCACCAGAGTAAATCTTCTTCTTTTAGCACACTTGGTCAGCTAGAAAGTCATTTTCTAATAAAAAAAGGCATCAATGCCAATAGTTGTATGTGGGTTTATAAAATTCTACTTCATAGTCATGGTTGGAACCTAACAGTCATGGCTAATTCAACCCATTTGCTTATGAATGGATGAATTTGGATAATTTTAATATCAAACCAAGCAATTCAAACATTTAAATAAAGATAGAATGGGTCAAGCATCAACACATTATTTGGTCAACCCACACTGATTTGACCCAGGCTGAATTTACCTGTTGCCCATGTTTTTAAATTATTATACCATCCTTTCGACGTCATGGGGAGATCAATGGTGCTTAATCAAGTTCTCTAATTACTGGACACAGGTATATACAGTATGGGGATGTTTCTCCAAAGGTAGATGTGTATGCCTTTGGGGTCGTACTTTATGAACTCATCTCAGCCAAACAAGCCATTATTAGAGCAGACAACTCAGACGATGAACCAAAGGGCCTCGTTGCCTTGGTGAGTTCAAAATGTACTTTATAGTTGGTTACTGTTTTTTAAGATGTTGATTGTTACTTGACTAGATAACAACTATTCAACTAATTTGATAATTTACAGTTTGATGAAGTTCTTAGCCAGCCAGATGGAAATGATGGGCTGGTAAAAATGATTGACCCTAGGATGGGGGATAACTACCCTCTCGATTCAGTGCATAAGGTAAACCTTTGGTAAAGAACAAATAAATAAATAGATTGATTGGTTTTCTTATCTAGTTGACCCGAAATAATCATATACATGAACTTGGTTACAGATGGCTCAACTCGCAAAAGCTTGCACACATGAAGATCCCCGACTAAGGCCAAGCATGAGACATGTTGTTGTTGCATTGATGACTCTTTCATCATCCACCTAAGTTTGGGATGTTAGCTCCTTTTACGGAAACCAGACTCTTACAAACCTCATGTCTGGCAGATAGTCATCATCATTCCCTTATTTTTGTTTGTTTTAAATGTATTTTACATAAAGTGTGTGTTATGTAATGTGACAAATTATGTATACAATGTTATGACCTCAATATATATGAATGTAGTTTTTAAAAGACGTAGTTTTGATATCAAAAAAGGGCTAGCATGCAACTTGTTGCTTGTTCGCCTTCTATTTCAATGTATGAAACTTGAAAATCTACATGACACACAAATATATAGGAAATGCAAGTACGTAAATTTGTGTCCTCAGAGATACAAGTTTAACAATCATTTTAACAATAGTAGTCACATTGCATCATAAAACGATAAGTAAATACAAAAGTAGTCACATTGCATAACACTTGCACATTTAACGGAACTAGTATCAAATACATACATATAACAGAACAAACAGAGAAACCCTGGCTGCATATCGTAACGCTTGCACATTAAGCAGAATTAGAAACAAATACATGCATATAAAAGAATAAAGAAAGAAACCATGGTGACTATTTGTCAGACATGAGGCTCATAAAAGTTTGGTTTTCATAATTGGAGCTAACATCCCAAACTTCGTTGGATGATGAAACAGTCGTAAATGCAACCACAACATGTCTCATGCTTGGCCTTAGTCGAGGATCCTCATGTGTGCAAGCTTTTGCGAGTTTGGCCATCTGCAACCAAGTTCTCATATATGATTATTTCGGGTTAACTAGATAAGAAAATTTTCTATTTACATGTTCTTCAAAAAAGGTCTACCATATGAACGGAATCAAGAGGATAGTTATCCCCGAGCTGAGCCTAGGGTCAATAGTTTTGATCAGGTCATTAGTTTGATCTGCCTGACTAAGAACTTCATCAAACTGTAAAGAAGACTAAACTCGTTAGTTGCTATCTAACAAAAAAATAATAATAACCACCTAAAAACGTATGTATACATTTAAAACTCACCAGGGCAACAAGGCCATTCGGTTCATTTTCAGAGTCATGATTTGTTCTGATTATGGCTTGCTTAGCTGAAATAAGTTCATAAAGTACAACTCTAAATGCATACACATCAACCTTTGGAGAAACTTCTTACTTCCCTATACTGTAGATACCTGCATCCAGTAATTATAGCACTTGATCAAGATTGATATGGACCTCCAAAAATGATATTATCCCTTAAAAGAATACATAACATGTAAGGAAAGTCAAAATTTTAGTCCGAGTCAAAATGGGTTGGGTTGACCAGCAAACAATCTTTTTTCCCTTCACATGCTAGGCACACAAAATGATATCTTTTTTTAAACGGCGACTTTCATGAATTGTGACGGACGCAACCACATACGTTGTCTTAACTGGGCTCGCGTGATGCAACTTAGCAGGGCTCACCAGCATTAACTGGATCATTGACTGGTATCGCTAGAAAATAGGGCTTGTGAGAATTGAACTTGAGACCTTAAGGGTACATCAAGTAACAACTTTACCACTCCATCCAAATTTATTTGATACACAAAATGATATCTAAACGATGGTTTTGATTTATTGGTGCTATGTGTTTACTATCAGGTTGTAGATTTCAGGATAATAAGGCTGAGTCATGTGGTCTTTCCGGTTGAGTTAAGTATCAATAATATTCATTCGAATTATACCAAAACAATTAATTTTTTCTTGCTTCTTGAACATCCTCAAAATTTAAAAAAAATTAACAACAAAAATTTATAATTTTACAAAAAATTAATTTACACCCTCGAAATGAGGCTGGAGCATTAGTTAACTCGTAATGGCCATGGTGATTTCGAAGTATAGTCATGTTATCAAGGATTGAACTCATGAGTCATGACTTTCATATCTAAGAAGCATGGCCGGCCCTAGGGGTGTGCGGGGTAGTCGACCGCACAGGACACTCGCGTGACGAGGGGCACCAAATTTAAAAAAAATATATATATATAGAATTTTAATTTTCACTCATTCAAATACTTTGATTTTCTTATGTTTAATTATCAAACGTTTGTTTATTGGTTAAAAATTTAGTTTATATAATTTAGTGCGTTGATGCTTCGGGTTAGGGGGCCTTTTTTTCTTGTCTCGCACAGGGCACCCGATTCCTCGGGACCGGCCCTGCTAAGAAGTAAAACCTTTACCGGATGGGCTAGTCCAACGTCAAAACAATTAGTTGAGTGTATTTGTTATAAGTAAATATTAAGAGTTAGGGTATATTTATCCTACAAAGTGTAAAAATGATACACGAGTGTGAGAAGGATATTACAATGGTTCAATAAAGACACAACGGAAAAAAATCATAACTCACAAATTAAATCGAATTTTAAAATAGTGTGATTCGGAGACCTTCTTCCCTATGTCGTCATCGTTCATAAAAAAATAAACAAAAAAATAATAAATAAATAAAAGTTTTCATTGTGTCATTTGTAATTTTTTTACACAACAAAAGACACAATGAAAGTAAAAAAAAAAATGAGACACAATGAAAACGCAATTTTTTTTATTTTTCCGTTTATATTTTTTAAGAAGGAGGGCGGAGTGTGGAACAAGGTTTCCGAAGCACTTTTTTAAAATTCAACTTATATTGTGAGTTATAATTTTTTTTAATCTGTCATTGTGTATTTTTGTCATAGAAACATAAGCAACTTTCAATTTTGTTCTAATTAGGTCACTCAAGCATATTTTACTCAAATTAAGTGACTAAACCTTCAAATCTAGCAATTGTTGGTATTTGTTTGTGCCAATAAAGGAATTGAGGAGAGTATGTGAGGGTCAGAATCTTCTATATAATAAAGGAAAATAAGTTTTGCTTATGTGTCAACCATTTAAGTTGTTTTGCTTACTTGGCATTATTTGAGACTTTCTGTCATAATAATTTTATAATTAAAATATGTATACTTAATTTATAATAATATATTATAATTAAGCAAATTACATTTTGAACCCCTAATAATTAGGAGAAACTAGAAAAACTTAATAATAGTTACATTTTCATCTATTTTTACTAGGGTGTGCATGAGTCGGTTTATATTTAATAAGGTATATAAATAAAACTTAAGAATAAATTACTAATATGCTATTATTAAATACCTTAGTGTCTTTTAACCATCCATAACTTTTTATACGATATTTTTTTTTCAAAATTTACATCATAAAACTGAGACATTTAATTCTCTTTAATTTGAGTATAATATTGATATATTAAAATATTAGTTTTTAAATAAATCTTGTGTTTCGGTTTTATAACGGTTTTGTCTAAAAAAATGATTGGAACCTTCCACGCCCCATGTGGTTATTATCTTCTCGAGCATAGCGCGGGCACTAAACTAGTATTTAATATATGTACTTATATTTAAAAATTTAGAAAAATGTTAATCATATTAAAAAATAAATCTACAATTTACATCACCGCTTCATATTATCATAAAAGAAGTGAAAAATAATTCATAACTAAAAACGTAAAAAGAACATGCGAAAACAACATGTTAAAATGTATAATTTGAATAAAATATGTAAGTGAGTGACTTAATTTGAACAAGTTTTAAACTTAAGTGATTTAATTAGAACAAAACTGAAACTTTGTTATGTTTTTACAAAGTTACCTCATTTTTTACTATTATGTTTTTCTTATACTTTATATCAAAAAATAAGTTTGTATATGAAACTCTCCCTAAAAGAATAAGAGTTATTTTATTTTGTGTGGTTCTCGATAGGAGTTGTGACGTGTTAGTCATGTTCTTGATCGGTTGATCCAAAAGTCCAAGATACCTACGATGCTACGAGTGAGCTTACCGTGTCAAAGCGGTCAACTTGGAAGACGAGCAAGTCAAATATTCCATGGGATTGGCATGTTGACCAACTGGTCTACACTAAAGAAGATGAGTTGTGGGTCGTGCAGAAGCCAAAAGGTAGTGAGAGACATGGGTTAAGTGGCCATATCTTTATTATATAGCCACGAGATGAGATTCATGAATCTAAATTAACCATTTTTCTTAGACTATCCTCGTTCATAACTCAACTCAACCCAATTTTTTAATAAAAAACTAATTTATTTCTCTTTCACCTACACAACTCAAATCTACCAAACTTTTCAATCACATTAACAACCTAATCTTCACTAAATTTATTAAATAAAAAATATATATATAATTTATGATTTTTGGTTTTATTAAAATTTATTTACCGAACCAATAAAAAAACGTCAAGTGTAAGATACAATGTATATTTTAAACAGATAATGTTATATTTTTTTAGATAATAATATTTATTTTGTATTAAAAATATTTTTTTTAAATGTAATCCGTTTTTAATAAAATTTATATCGGCACGTTCGTAATAAAAAATCAATCAAGAGTCAAGATGGTGTTATTAGATTTTTTTAAATGTTAATTATTAAATGTTATTAACAAAAAACAAGATTATAGTTAAAACTAATTAGAGTGGAATATAAATGAAAAATGGCTAGAAAAAGTGGCTAATACCATAGTGACAAGTGTCATCTAATCCATCCCCCAATCTTGGTTACAAGCATGAAGCCAAAATATTAATTTTTTCCTTTTTTTTTTTTCCAAATAGTGTAACAACCGAACTTAAAATCATCAATGATACCGGTCTAAAACGTGCTTCACCTTCGTGACTAAATAACTCCAGCACATTCGGTCACGTCTCTACTTTCACTCGCCTAAATACTAAATATATATATATAGTATTGCATATGGATAAATAATTTATTTCTAAGATGACTATTCCAGTATAACACACTCAGTAAAATGACAATTTTGTAAATTCCTCATGTATTTTGTGCCTGAAAACCATAGAGCAAGAACATGTAATAAAACATGAAAAAGCATCAAAATTGTGCACCATTCTCCTTTTATTGAAAGACAAAGTTTTTAAACAGTACAACAATAAAAAGGTATTTTCGTAATCTTGCTGGTATTTGTTTCTCCTTTTATTGAAAGACAAAGTTTTTAAACAGTAAAACAATAAAAAGGTATTTTCGTAATCTTGCTGGTATTTGTTTCTCCTTTTATTGAAAGACAAAGTTTTTAAACAGTAAAACAATAAAAAGGTATTTTCGTAATCTTGCTGGTATTTGTTTGTGTACAGCTGTTTTGCTGTGTTATCTGTCAGGGGAGAGAAAAACACCCACTGCCTTCCCTCCGATTCTTTGATGTCGCCGGTGACCAAAAGTTATTTATACACGTCGTCAGTGAGATACAGAAACAAAGCAAAGCAAATTAGGTCCGGAGAAGAGAGAGATGGCGACTTCGACGAGAACGATGACCCGTGGCAAGGCCATCGGTATCTTCCACGCTTTCACCGGCAACGTATACCGGAAATCGTCGTTGTTGCTGCGGTGGTCGCGATACATGATTGCTACCATTGAAAGCCTAGGAAACATACAACCAGCAACGATAATGACTACCGCACCAACAGCAAATAACATTACCCAAACACCAAGGAGATCGTCAGATGTTGATACTTGACAGATACTAAAGACGTTGGATCAAACAAGATGAAGTGCTCAGAAGGAGCCAACTTGCTGGTATAAACAGCTGAAAATGCCATAAACTGTGTCTACAAATTACCCCAATATACACCAATTTTTTTGCAAAGCATTTGGTGTAATATAGTTGTACTCAATTGAATGTATCTATGTATACAGCTTTTGTATGAACGTTTGTAGTTAAACTAAGGGTCATCCTATTCACACACCCCATATCCTATTCGCACACCCCATGTTTTTATTTCCCACACCCTCAGGCGCCGCACATAAACCTCGGCGTCGCGCCTAGGTTACTTCTTATCCCAGACAAATCCTCGAACGTAGTCAATCACGCTTCAACACCCTTATGCACCGCGCATGGCCCTCGGCGTGGCGCCTGGGTCATATATGCGGCCAACAACATCATCGGCGCCTAGGTCATATATGCGGCGCATATGTCCAGGTTTGACCGAATCCCACCTCGTTTACGACATTCCTCGGTTGACGTTGACAGAAAAGTGACTCAGACGCCGCATCAAGGCCTATCCGTGACGCCTGGTTTTAAAACAGGTGTGTGGATAGAATTTTAGGGTGTGTGAATAGACAAGGCCTAAACTAATACACGACCACACATCATACCAAGTTTCCAAGATCTCATAACCAACTAACAAAACGCGAGTTACATCTATATAACATTATGGGGGTACAAATTCAAGAAACATTTCCTCTTTTGAACTGGTTGTTTATATTACAAACAAATCCATGGCTGATGATACAAACAAGCAATACAAACAAAAAACAAAAAGAACAAGACATACAAAAGGGTAACCTTCATTTCTATCCACAAAAACTGCAGCTTTCACCCTTTCCATGATCTCCAAAATAATCACCTAAACTCAAAATGAACACGGCCCCATCAAATAAACCGGAACACACGTCATTCAGGTCAAACCCGGAAGTCAAACACACAGCATATCAGCTTGTGAGGGCAATGGAAGCAAATTTAGAGACCACCTCGGATTCATTGCCTTTGGAGGCTGCTTCATTTTCCAAACGGACCCAAGTCGATTCACGCTTTTTGTGATTTTCCTTCTCTTTGAGTTCATCTTCTTGGTATTTCATCAAGCATTCATCTAACAGTAACTGATCAGCATCTGAAAACACTTTCCTCACGTTTAGGGTTAGGCTTTGAACAGCTTGGTTCCAGTGACCGCGAGTGTTTTTCTCCAAAGCAGGGAAGATTATGGGCAGGATCACCTTGCGGTTTTGAATTATCAGATTCCTTATGTGGTCGTTATTCCATAAAAATAATGCACGTTCAGCCACCTGCAACGAGCCACAATACGATACGTACATTTACAACTTTGTGGTCAAATTTTGTATGAAGCAGTTATGATAAACTATACTCACAAGACAGTATAACTATTAGAGGTGACCCTAAAAGAACATTGTATGAACCAAACGTCACCTAAAAGAATACGAAAACTAAAACTGAATAACAATAATACCTGAAAATGTGAACTGTTAAGGCATCGGCCAATTTGTTGAAACAAAGGCACCATGCATTTTTGAAATTCCGCAGCCTGAGTAGACTCAAGAATCTCCTCCAATTCACTAAGATACATCACCTCTTTTGAACTATTGGTTACGGGCCAATACTTCAATAATCCCCTAATCACCATGTCCGCCAGCTGAAAATCTTTTTCCACAAATTGTGTGACACAATAAGATAATTGCTGATGATACATAGACAAACATTTGGGTTTATGAAGGGGAATTAAAGCCCGCATAAGAAAATTTTTATGCTCTTCTTTCAGAGGCAATGCAAACCCGTTAATTATGCTACCCAATATCTCAAGCAATTCAGCAATCCCATTATGCTTCTCTGTTTCATGTATGAAACGATAAAATACATTATTGATTGCTTTTCTAATGAAGGGGCGATGCACCATGAATTTTCCATAGATTCGATGAAGAATTGTTTTCAAATACTCTCGCTCCCTTTGATCTTCTGAATCAAAAAGATCAAGCAATTTTAAAACAAAGGAATGATTGATGTATCGTTTTGCAAGTTTAGCATCGGTTTCTGGTGCAGCTACAAACCGTAGAAGAAACTCATACACGATTTGAAGATGAGGCCATGATGGGTCCATGCTTAGTTCATCATCTTCGGGATCAATAACATCTGGAAGTTTGTTATCATGGTTACATGGAGGTAAAGATCTGAAAAGATTTACGGATAACATTTTTGTGATTTCCTGCAACGTACCCTCGTTGAATTTCGAAGGAGCCGAGGTCACATAATCAACAAGCTCAAGTAAAGTTTGTCTCTTCACATCTTTTTCCTTCAAACTCTTTGATGGGTCACTAAAATCAAACACCACACAACACATGTTCAACTTCTTGATGAAAAGATTGTGCTTTTCGGACGTTGGAACATCACGAAAACTAGGCAACTGTTCATAAGCAGCCTGATTCAATTGGGTTGACCCAAGTTGACCTGATTTCTTCCCCTGGTTTGACTTACTATTTGGAGTATGAGTCCCATTACTTGAACCCGAATTCGAACTCTTAACCCCCGAATTCACCGAACTAAAAGCCGAATCATTCTTCCCCAATTCATTCTGTGAGGATTTTGATGATGACTTTTTAGGAAGTTTATTCAGTATTTGCTTAATCATATCCACCAACAAAACCCTACTTCCCCAAATTGCCAAAACCCTTTTTATCCAAACCAATTATTGTCACAATATCCAATTATCCCAAACCACACACATTTCTAAAATCTTGAAAATAATGACAGATAAGCCATGGATGGTTGAAATTTAAAACCCTAATTAGAAAAAGCTCATACCTTGGACCCACAACCCTAAAATCTTCAACAGTCAAAATGAGACTTGATCATCTTCAATTGCATCATGCTGAGCTTCAATTAGCTGATAGATGAGTCAGTTATAGAAGCTGATTGGATTAAAGATGATGAATTTGTTGATGATGATGAAGATGATGCATTTGGAGTTGAGAATTTTTTTGATTTAAAAAGAAACCCTAGAACTATATAAGAACAGAACAGGGTTTCTTTGAGTCATGAGCATTTGAATACTTCAATTTATTCTTTAGATTCAATACAATTTTGTTGTTAGTTGAGAATTTACAGTTTGACCATCCATAGCCTTACTCTTTACAAAATGGCCCCTAAGAATTTGGTTTTGTAGTGATTGTGAAACAAGCTTCAAATGACTCAATCACCTGAGTGAATCTTTTTAAGATTGAATGTAAATTATTTTTATTTATTTTTTCGTTTTGAATCTAACTCATTCAGAAATACCGTCATGTCTTAGTTGTGACTTAAACCAAAACTCTCGGATTTTAAAGAAATCTTTAATATTTTATCTCAATTATAGGGTTGAGATTGTTGGTCTCAAAAAGATTGTTGATAGAGAAAAACTCTATATTCATTGTTTCATGTCACAGCGTGTAAAATTTTAAATCAAAGAAACTAAACTAGAAGAATTATTTATTTGTGTTAAACATATAAATTTTTTTTTTTTTTGAACGGATATAAAAATTTTATTTTAATAAATAGCTCTTTTATTTGTTTTAATAATTATTTTCAAGATTAACTATTCATCCATAAAGACTCATTTATTTTTTCTAATTATTATTTTCAAGATTAACTATTTATAAAAAGGTGCAACATTGTCGCATCATTGACATAAATGCCACATGGTATCGTTGAGCATACATCATGAATATTGTAATATCTATTTTCAGAAGTTAACTCTTAAATATGTTTATAAAAATTGTTTTTAAAAACTGTGGTTTCGTATATTCTACGTCTACTCATGAAAAATATTAATAGATCGTATGTATCTATGGCTAAAATGTATATGAAAACCGAAAAAACATTAGATATAACGATAAAAATAGTATAATGAAGATTAATATATAATAAATATGATACAAATGCATTTCATAGTGTTCTTCTAACATGTCAACTAACAAAGGCAAAAGAAAAGGTAAAGACAAATCATAATAGTTAAAACTCAATTCACTTGCAACTTAAACTCGATAATAATTGCTTTTAGTTAGATGCACACTAGACAGATATTCTAGTGGTTAAGATTTCATAATTAAACAACAAATACCACTAATTATAGAAAGTGTTATACTGATACATGTTATCTCAAGACACTATCAATATGTAGATTAAGAGTTTGTACTTAAAATGATAGTTGTAAGATTTTATTATTTGCATTGGAGGATGACTGTTATTTATCAAAATAAGTTAAAAATGTATGGTATATATATAACAAGAAGGAGATTTTGTATGTAATATTAAAGTGTAGGGAGGATAACAGTAATTTGTTTAGCCTTTGTTTGTGTCAATTTCAGTTAAACGTGTTGACTAGGTAAACTAGATTAGATGACATGGGTCTTGTTTCCACTCGCATTCATCGGTAAAATATCTCCCTTGCTTGATATTATTTGTGTAAGGTGTTCAAAAGAAATAAAATATAAAACTTTATATAAAAATATTATATGGCAGATCTTTTAAGAGATAATAAGAAGCCGTATCTTTCTATTCACAAATTTTTAGGCCTGATAAATTAAAATGATCCAATTATTTAAAAAATGATATATTTAGACATTTAGTGGCATCGGTCCTTATATTTTAATTCTTTACGGTGCAAGCTGTAATTTGCTGATTACATTTACGGTGCAAGTGAATCAAACCTCTATAATCTGCAAGAAAACTGTTTGTTTTTTACGTCTGTATATTGTTAAAATAAACTTGTGATGTTGTACGGACGGTGGTGGTGGACAGTGGGTGGTGGTCTTGGTGATTGTAGATAGTTGGTGGTGGATAGTGACTGGTAATGGTGTCTAACCCTCTACAGACCTTGAAAAATCATAGAAGTTGTGCATTCTAGTCTGCACCAACAAGAGCTTGTGCGAACATTTTTTAATTAAACGTTTTCAAAAAACAAACAGTCTGCAGATGACAATGTATGCACGACGCAGACAGAAGAACTTATGAATACCATTTTTAGAAAAACAAACACCATATAAGATTTTCATGCCTCTATTTGAATATTAAAGTTCGTCACTTAGCATAAACATGAATTGATGAATAAAACAATTTTTTAAAGGGCATAGAAAGAATTTATATGATAGTTCATAGTATGTGTCTCCTTTACAATATACAATTAAAACTAGTTAACGTGGATATTCATTATAACTGTTTGTTTGTTTTTCTTAGCTTTTTGTTTTGTGTAAAACATATTGAACACAAATCCCTAGTGTCTAATGGTTAATGTTACCTATGATCGTATTTGAGACGCTTTCAATTATACATGTTTTTTTTTAATTTGTGCAGGTCATGACTTTATATTGTTTATCTTTTTGTTATACCAACCCACAACATTGAGCGGGAGATAACGTACTCATTACAACATACATGAACCGGTACAATGGTTGCACGTACTTATTACACGTGTCATTATAACTTATTACAACAAACAATAAATTAAACCAATAAAGTTGAGCGCACCTCTTAAATGGTTTAGACACGTTAGAGTCAATATGGGTAAATCAAACCTACTTGACTCACCTTTGTAATAAGCCTAATAGGTTAGCCTCCTTACCCTTTTATAAGCGTCCAAATCTATTGAGCACATCATCAAATATTTTTTAACGGGATATTTACCTAAATGCTATTTGTAAGCTTCGTGTGTCGGCCTTGCAAATTACCTTAACTTTTTTATTTTTATAACTTTATTCTTTACTTAACGTTGATATATTTATGATTTTCACTCTTGGCATTGACTTATTATTACTTTTACTCCATATGATTTTGTCAATTTAGGGTGTCACATACTGTATTTTGACATATTTATAACTTTGATAATTCTCCTCCGGTCTTTGACTTAGTTATCACTCTAACCTCTATGTGTGAATATATATCTATCTTTTAATATATGATGTATTACGACTTTAAATCTTAACGCGCGAGACATGACACTTTTTTTTATCAAAACTTGTGACTATATGAGACTTAAATGCCGTATAACATAGGCTGATTACATATCCAGTTGTGATAAAATACCATAACTTTCTATAATTAAATTAAATACGCACTACAAGTATGAACATTATGAATCATATGATGACTTTTTAAAATAAATATATATAACTAAAACTTTTTCAAAGAAAAGCAAAAATGACCAACCCCACTTTACGTGATGAATTTACCAAACCCGAAAAAAGAAAGTGTAGTGCTTTTATGCATAAACTTAAAGTGAGTGCCGTTTTAAATGCACTTACAAGTTGCCATCAAGCCAAAACAATTGATTAACAAGTGATCAACTAGCCCAAAGTTATTGGAGTTATTGGGGATGCTTATCTTAAGATTAAGTGTTCGAGTCTCGTCTATGATGAACTGATGTAAATTAGTTGTGTAGATTTAAGAGTCGAATTGAATAACATGTGAGTTTGACGTTCAAAAAAGAACATGACTAACAAGAGAAGACTTTGGTAGCTTGTTAGGAGGGTTGGGTTGAATGACAAAAGCATTGGGTTCAAGCCTTATCCGTGTCGGATTTGAGAGTAGATTTATAGTGTGTTAGTTCGCGTGGATGTGACGTGGAGTTTAAATTGTAATTGATATACACTTTGCTAATGCCATACTATTCTTTTACATTAGTATCGAGGTTTTTAATAAGAAACTAATTTATCAGGATGTGTTTATCCCGTTAGCCTTTGATACATAGTCTCTTAGCCCCGGAGGGCATGAATGTTCTAAACAGGGTGCGACGCAATATGATGCACATTTACTTGTCAATTTATTGTCAAATTGTCTATTTGGTTAAATATAGTAAAAATTCAACCAAAAAATAATAATAATGTGTTGGTGTTGGACACTGGGACCACACCAAAACACTACACGACTCAGCCAGCCACTTTGGTCTAATTATGTGAATTGATATGGTCAAATTGTACAATATATAGAAACCGAGAAACATCAAGCTACTACATGTAGATATTTTCTTTTGAGCTTTTAAAAACAATGACAATAAAAAGCTACGGGTTGAAATCATGTTAATTGTTAATTGGTGGGCTTTCAGTTGAGAAAGAGAATTGTTTAACCCATTCAACAACTCTTATATCTATGACTATACACATCAAGCATCAACTTACATTTAAAATATTGTAACCTGAAATTGATATGTTAAATCTATTTATCTAAACGGGTTGACATTATAAAAAAACTATAAACATAATAAATGGGTTAATAAAATGACATTTCCATAATTTGATCTAAAATTGACCTTAAGATGACTCACACATTATGTATAGATAGATGTGTAACGCATGTGCATGTCTGTATAGATAGATGAAAACAAAACAAATACCCAAAAGGTAACTGAAAATAGCAATGAATTGCAATTCTGATTTCAAGATTAATTATGTTTAATTTTTTGTCTATACTACACTACTCAAGTCATGGCAGCAATTGTACCAGAGTCTTATAACACTAGTCTAGCACTAAACAAGGCAAAGATAGACAAGTACTATACCTCGCACAATAAATAACATGATTGTGCAAGCAAACTCTCTTCTTTGCACTATACAATGATCCCCACAACAACAAGGCTGAAGCTTAACTTAACTTAACTTTGCAAAATGATACCATATCTGTCACCGGTCATCGTTTTCTGCGCTTTGGCTCCACCTGCATCGCTCACATCCACTGTTTCGATTAGCAAAATCTTATGTATAATGTTACAAACTATAAACTAAACGCCTAAAAATTATGCAGTTCATCATAGTAACGGTATTTTGGGATACACTTAATTTGTTTGTTGTAAAATATTTCAGAGTTGGTAAATTTAGTATCTTATTATGGAAGAAAGTAGGATGAAATGGGTTGTAACCTTGACATCAGAAGATGGTGATACTGGGAATGAGTTTGATTGTCTTTTGGCATCATCATCATCAAAGGAGCAATCCGAGCACAAAAACTGTTCCAACTTCTTCGCCTCTTCAATTGTCATACCCATGCAATTAGGATGAAACCTGCATGATAGTTATGTGTATGATGAAATATTGCTTGCTTGTCACTACTCACTAGAAACGCGTATATGAATGTTATTCTAATGAAAACCATTCCTCAAAAAATGCAGAATTAAATGGTAATGTCTAACATAGCTATTATGGCAATGAGATAGTTGATTTACCAGCTAACTAGGAACCAATATCTGTATATGTTATTGTGTATATGTCAGTTTGGATGTGTAAATTTACCTAAGATAAACCTATATTCTGTTTTTTACTCTGTTTTGAACGCCTCTATTTATCGAATGGGATTGGAGCACAAAATTTGTTGAGTAGCATATAAACAGGCAATAAGTAGTTCATAAAACTCTTGACCATGACCTTAACCTGATGATCAATGATCTAATTTCGAAGATTTCTAGGGAACTCAATGTATCTGTTCTCATTATAACCGTTCACATGATACACAAGTACTTCAAATCGTATTAAAGTGAGAAAATATAAAGCATAACTCTGTTGGGAGATGAAGGAGAGACGGAAGGAATATCAAACTAAAAACAGAATATAAATGAAAGAAATGGGTGACATGTAACCGCCCACATGTAATAGTAACATTTTGAGACAATGAACGGGTCAAAATACCAATAGTGTGTAAATTTAGAGTCAAGTGAGCAATGTCACAAGAAACTTTGGGCAGTAGCAGAAATGCAGGATACTTGCAGACACAACCATGATTAAAAAACATATACCATCATGAAAATTTCAAGATATTTTTAGAGTAGAAAAACATATACCAGTCCTTGCATCCTTCACACTGAACCATCAAGTCATCCGGATTGTATGGCATTTCACATTTGCAGTAGCTTCATGTCAAAAGAAAACAACATTAGTTTTCAAAAATACTCAAATTTGCACAAACCAGCAACAAATCACATAGTACTCACACTGCAACACGATCAGGGGTGAAACCACCAGTAGCAGCCTTATACTCAAACCGACAAAAGTAATCTTCAGTACCTACATTATCAAGCTTCGTATAGTTCTTAAACGAGTGAACTATACACTTCCCTTCAATCGTATTCGCACTCTGCATATCATAATGATCAGACAAAAACAACTCTTTTACTCCATGAAACTGTCTCCTACCACCCAACGATTCCTCAGGCCGATAATACCATCTCACCCTTACTTTCACATTGTTCCTGTGATCAGCCTCCAGTTTCTCCACTCGAGCCACATACGGTGGCTTATCAGAATCCGAAGGCCTCATCAACACACAATCTCCAGCTGCAAAATCAGGTCAATACACCATCAAAACTAAAAAATGAGCTCCTTTTAACCCTAGAAATTATGTGTTTGTTAAGTTAAATGAACAAACATGAACACATAAAAATTCAAAAGCAATTCGTCTTCTAGTCCAATGGAATAATGGTAAGAGCTTGAGATATTATTTAATGTCATATGTTCTAACCCTGACCCATGTTGTAATCCTAACCCAGTTCTCGTTTACATGTCACTTTGTTTGTTTACCTGACCCCACTTTATTGTAAAGCGTTCGTTTACCAAAGAGTTTGTTTTTCAATGAAATCATTTGTAAGCCCAAATAAAATCCTAACTACAGCTCGTTTTCCTACTTTTTTTAACGGCTTTTGAAACTAAACCAATACTTGAGTGAGCTTTCCTGAGCGTCCATACCGATTTTGAGGCTCCAGACATCACTCGTGAACACCAAAATGAGTCAGGACTTAGAACCTGAAACCTATGAGATATCAAACTCTTATAGTCTTATACATGTCACTGGACCAAAAGGCCAATTGCAAGCTGGTTTTCATACTTGATGGTGTTACTAAATGAGTACGTGAAGCGTTAAAATATGAAGACTCACTCGAGTATTAATGGATACGGGGTGGTTCTAAACGCGGTTAAAAAAACATAAAAGTTGAAAAGCAATTGTTTAAAATATTCCTAACAATAGTTGATGAAAAGTACAGCGTGCATCGTAACAAGTGTATAGTAGAGATATAAAGAAGAAAAAGATTATTATAGATGTAGGGATGGGATGGTATACGTCTAACAACTTTGTTAGTGGCTTTGATAGTGTATGAATCCAAATCTTTCTTGCCAGGTTTGGTCTTGGCCATTGAAACTCAGCTGATGCAAAAGTAAGTAAGTAAGTAAGTGGGAAAATGTTGTTGAATCGGAGATGGAAGATGAGGAATTAAATTGGGGTTAATAATAATAATAATGATGGAAATTATTTTGAATTGCTGAGTGTGTGAGTGGAGCGTTAGAAGCCCTAGATTTTAGGTGGTGGTGTTGTGTGGAGTGGGGTTGCTTTGATTGGGTGGGGGGTGCGTATGATAACCATGCAAAATAACATCGATCTTCACAATTTCAAATTCACATTCACGGCCTTTCTTTTTTAGTTTTTTTTTAAAGGCATCTTTCTTTTTTAGTTCAAGGACACACAAACCTTTTGTTTTTTTGGTTGAAAATTAGTAATACCGCCTATAAGCCCTAGACTAATTAGTTTGGAAGAAAACATTCTATCCTATGACTTTTCATTTTAATGTGGACTTTATGCGTTTGAGGGACTGTTTGTTTCAGCTTCTTAATGATTCAGATGTTTGAATGATTCAGCATTTAATAATTCAAATTGTTTGTTTCGCGAGCAGATGTCTGAATGGTTCAGACATTTGCCTCTGAATAGTTAAACATTATACTGAGTTTAAATGGTTAAGAGCTATTATCTGAATTGGTTAGACATTTGTCTTTGAATAATTAAACAGTATACTAGCTCTTAATGGTTCAAACATCTTACTGATTCAATACTTAATTTTTCAGACCTCTTATTGTTAAGCACTTATCCATTCAGAAGCTGTCAAACAACCCCAGAGACTCATATGGATCAAATATACCTTAAGTGGGTATGGTGTTTTATCACAGTGAGTCTTTGATTGATGAGTTTCTTTGATCGCAAGCGTGGGTGGCCTTTTGTCAATACATTTACCCAGGTGGTCGTACTTACAAGTATTTTGTTTACCGCTCAAATAAATAGGAAAATACCCAAATGTCATTTTTTAACTTTTATTTTGCTCATGTCTCTTGATCGTTTTATTTTTAAATCGTCCATTAAAAAAGAAGCCAACATCCCGACAACAATCTTGAAGAATCAGATGACATTTTAGCCTTTCGGTGACTGTATATTATAGTAGACGCATGCACAATTTTTTTTAAAGGTGGTTGCCCCTACAATGGAGTCAGACGCCCATAAAATAGAGTTGGTTACCTCTACACCTTTTCCAACAAAAGTGTAAAAGTTTTTTTAGTGTTGAATTTTTATTAGTTGTTAGTGTGGTCGACGCTCATACCTATATAGTAAGAGGCGTTTCATCTGAATAGAACGTTTAAGGATTGAAGTTTGGTGGAGATTTTTTGAAAAACTTATATGTGAAAATGAACATTTTGAGATTCACCAAAATGTAGGATGTAGCAAATTATTTTTATTTTTTTTTTACCAACATCGCTATTTATATTTTGCCTATACATGTTCTTCAAGAAGATTGATACCATTCAAGACTTCACTCTTATATTATGTCTTAATTATTATCCGGTTAGCCCCTATCCATCTAAGTATTATGTCTTAGCCAGTTAGCCCTACACGTCAAATAAAGTGCTGGAATTCAATATTACATGCACCAAATGAACGAAAAAAGAAACAATCAATCCACTGATCTAACCCGGCCAATTCTTTGACTCCACAAGCAACACCATTTGGACCATTTCATTGATTTAAGACTAGCTTTATTTTGCCTGTTATCTACCCATGTACTTAGTGACCATTGAAATACTTATCATTTTTTTCCTTTCAAATACAACACGAAATGAGAATGATGGCATTTGTCACTTTTCACTTGTGTTATTTGTCATCAAATCCAAGTTAGCCTAATGAAAAGGTTAGAGCCTCTCACTCAAGAACCGTTTATAGACAAAAAGTCACAAGAACCAGGGGCGGACGTATGGCTTGGGCAGGGGTAGCCCGGGCTACGGCTCAAATTCTCGCGCCAAAGGTAAAAAAAAAATTTTTTCCCGTTTTACGTTTAGGCTACCTCTGAAAAATTAGAAGGATACCCCTGAATCTTTGATTTTAAGCTATGAAAGAACAAAAGAGATAAATCTATTAGGTATTTTTATAATTTTGTGGTGTTATTTTTATTACTGTATGAACGTCCGGGAAATTTTTTTTTCAGGCTACGGCTGAATTTCTGAGCTGGCTCCGCCACTGACAAGAACCACATATAGATATTATTTTCGAATACATAAGCATTTCAATCTTTCATTTCACGTATAGAGATGGATGGATAGTGTGTTTTGTGGTTTGTTTTAAAAAATTCGGATATTTGATTCAAGAAAAAACAAAAATGTTTTTTTTTATCATCAAAAAGTGTTTCATAAACATACACAAAAATGATCATTTAATTTGGGAATTCAATTTTTCAACTACCGACTTGAATTCATCTGAAAAAAGTGCAACTCCATCGTCAATCCATTGACAATCCATCTATAACAAACTTTGAGTAAAAAAAAATTATCATTACATCATATATATCATATGCTACTTAAACACTTTAGTTGCTAGTCTAGTAATAAGAGTTATAGTTTTTTTATAAACCATCAACGTTCAAACTTGGTAAAAAGTAGTATAGGGGCCCTCAAAACAGGCATTGTTGTTAAAAAAACATTTGTGTTTCAAGCATTTAAAGAGAATGATTTCTCGAATATTTTTAACCATTTGTTGCTTCAAAGTTATTTAACCCTCAAGAGTCCTTCCATGGACACAACTCTTAGTGATCATTCATTCGTCTCAAACGTGTTTTAAGATTTGGATTAAATATTCTTTCAAAAAGCTTGCTTATCGCATATTAGAAAAAATTATATCTAGGATCGATAGTTCAAACTTCTAAGCTGAGGCTATCTCTATCTCTACTAAAAATGACTTCGTTCTAGTTATAAAACTTTGTTATGAATTAATAAGTGTGTAAAATAACCTATGCTTGGGATCCAAGTTCCAATCTTAAGGTGTGGTTGATAACATCAGATGCTGGACCGGTAAACTGAACGGGACCTGCAAAAGAGTAAATGTTTCAAAAATGAAAATCAACGTCATCTACAGGTGTCAAAATGGCAATAAAGGTGTGTGAGCCTAAACAGGTTCCGGTCAAAACAACTATACTTTTTACATTTCTACATGGAATGTTGCATTGACTTGAATCATTCTTTTTTTTAAAGCATGTAAGTAGCCACTTTTACTAAACATGTTACTCAGATATTCATTTTCTTTTTCACTTCTAAAATTATCACTTTAACCTCTACAAATGATTACATCCAATCAAAATACACCATCTATATTAAAAATAGCCATTTTTTATCACCCCCTCGCGTATCATGTGTTATTGGTTGTCAGTCTAATCGGCACAACACTGAGTTATACTTGACAATGGTGCACGCATCCATTATTGTATGGGAACCCAATCCTTTGATTGATAAATGTTGTAATGACAGTAAAGAGTGTTGGGTTAATTAATCAGTTTGTTTATGAGTTACATCAGATAGGGGTCGAGCTGAAAACTTATTTGAAAATGTATTTAGTCACATGCAACTTGATGAATACTTTGTACGTTGAATATTAGCCCATTTAAATTTTAAAGGCATGCTTTGATATAGAATAGTAACCTGCAATTTTCATCTTTTTTCTGCAAATTGTTAGGTCTCCTCTCTAATATTACTTGGGTGTTTTTTGTTTACTATGTCTAAGATGAGGCTTTATAACCAAATCCAAATGAGTACCAATGATTTAAGTTTAATGGATGTACCTGGATTGATGTACCGGTTCTTTACAGACCATTCATCCCGCATAGAAGCAAATTTTTTGAAAGGAGCACCTAATATAACCGAAAGGCAGATAATAATGTCATGCAAACTATAATTAAAAATATTGTCATCACGGTTTTACCTTCAAGTTCCACCATTGCCTTCTTGATCACAGGCTTGAACTTTCCTGCAAAAGTTTATGGCTCTACTTTATATATAAATTTCATATGCATTTATATACAGGACTGGAAGCATGAAACATGACGGAGTGGTTGAGATAGATTGATACCGTGTCTCCTTTCTACATCCATTAAAGATGTCAATGCTGTTCCACCTACTGTCCAATCTTTGACAGGAGCTCCTAAATTTCCCACCTAAATTTGACAAAATAACCATGCAACCATGCAACCATGCAGAATTAGGAAGATCAGCATGTGATATGTTAATTAGTTTATGTTATCAGAGAGGAATCATGATGATCAAAATGGAATTTTTTTAAAAGATGAGAGTTTAGAAGTTAACTGATGAAATTAATCCTGTCTTCCCAGAATGAAGCAGAGCTGCAGCACCATAACCCAAAGCATAACAGTAGTTCGAGTCGAAATTGGAAGGTAAACCACATCTGCCTTCATAACTGTGCTAAGAGACTCTTTTCATGAGAAATGAATTTGGTGGCATGGAAAGAAAACAAGCAGAACTCATATAGGTATGCCAATGGGCTTGGAATTGGTAATCTCAGTCCCATGCCCGATTGTAAAACTATTTCCCATACTCGTCAGGTTTCCAGCGTTTGCAGGTTTCTCCGCGTGTATCAAGTATACCATTTAGGATCTTATGTGGTAAAAGAATCACATGTTGGGATTCACGTTTCCCAAGACTTGATCTTAAACTCCCCCTCCAAACTGGCTTGAAATATCAGATACTCAACTATCTCTAACATTTCTTTGTGATAACTTCAAGTTTCTAACAAATTCTAAATACTATGTTTTATATTGTTTAAGATTATATAATATATTTATAAATTTCCGATGAGGATAAACGTGTATGGAACAGGTTTTGGTAATGAGACGGGTATCACCTAATACAATGCACATCCCAAACCATAAATTAAAGTAACATTAATTAGCAGAATAAAGAATATTACTTACCCAAAAAAGTGTGGCTGCCCTTTGAAATCCTTCTTGTATTTACCCTCATTCTTCCTCTTCTCTAGTTTTGTTTCCACCATTTGAATGAGCATCTTTTCGGTTTCGATTTTGGAGACCTATATGCCAAAAAAAATAATTAACCAAATTTTAGACATATTCTTTAATAATCACATTTTGAAACATTAGAACACTATAACTACCTGCACATTTCCATGAGGATCTCTTTCTAGCAGCAATTGTTCCTGAATTGCTTTTGGTAATGATTCAAAGAGCTCATGAGACTGACTCCTAAGTTTCTTCTTCCATGCTCCTTGTTGATCAATAACATCATGGGCTAGAATTTCATTAAGCTCTGAAATAAGTTGTTGTATCTGCATATCACAATGTACGATAACACCATTACTGAGAAATGTCATTGGAGGTGAGATTTATGTCGCATGATGTGTTCTTTAGTTGAGATAAATATACCTCTGGAATGAAATCAATCAAGCCTTCTGGTATGAGGATAATACCATAGTTGTAACCAACATCTGCACGTTTGCAGATTATATTTGTTATATAATCTGTGAGACTCTTCAGAGTTTGCTTTTGGGCAGCAACCTGCAACAAAATGAATCAATCGTGAACTGTTTTTATTACAAATTTAAATAACTGAGTAAAGTTATAAAAATCTATTGGATAAAGGATACCTCTTCTCCAATGATTGTTATGTTTGGATGAGTCTGCAGAGCGCATTCCAGAGTTATGTGTGATGCAGCACGGCCCATTAACCTTACAACTGCAGGAGAAATTGCAATTAGGAACAAGATTACAACAAAACATAACAAATGTAATGCATCAAGAAAAAGATGTAAAACTATTAAATAACTTCCAAAGATGATAAGTTTAGACGAGTAACGAGGACGGTATAAACCTTCTTTTAAGCTTCTGAGTGTTCGTTTCATAAACAGGCATTAAATAGTTGCTTTGTATGTAATCCAAATACTCATAAAAACTCATACTACTAAGAATGATGTAGAATAGTACAAAAAAGTTATTCGGTTCAACATTTTGGATAACGATGTTTAAGGGAGACAATCTTCTGGATCAGTAAATATTTAATGCATATAAACACAATAAACCTAGAATGACCGAATTGAAACATGTATACTTACAGTGATAATATTTTCCAGTAGAACGTGCATCGACCATCAAATTTCCAATCATCTCTGAATATATCTGTACATGAAAGGAAATTTTTTAATGAAAACCTTGCATAAATGAAACTACAGCATGTTGCCTTGATGCAGTAAATATTGATCAAGTCACATAATATTCATTCCATGAGTGGATTACCTTGCATGCAGTGTCAAACCCAAAACTTGTTGGAACTTCTTTGCACTTCAAGTCACCATCAATGGTCTTTGGGCATCCAATAACCCGAGTTTTCAAGCCATTATCCCTTCAACAAGTTAAAGAGACCATAAATCCTAATGTAAAAATATCTGCCTGTTTACGTATATGACTTGGTATTTTAAGCAGAAACAGAATACAACAGACCTAAAGTTTTCTGCTAGCAAGCAAGCATTTGTATTCGAGTCATCCCCGCCAATGACTACAATTCCATCCAAATCAAGCTTCTTGGCTGTTTCCTGAGCTTTTTGAAACTAAAAGAAAATACAATCACATTAACAAACCTAAGGTAAAGTCATTGCAAATTGAAAAAGTATATACCTGCTCAGGTGTCTCAATCTTGTCTCTTCCACTACAAATCATATCAAAACCACCCTGCAAATTACAATTATGGCAACCAATCTAAACTCAAATTTAAGGTAAAAGCATATCATTCACAATATACTGCATAAAAAACATATTCTTCAATATCTAAGCTAAACAAAATTGTAACAGTTACAACATACCAAAACAGTAAGCGAAACATTACCTGATTTCTGTAAGGATAGACGAATTCATCCGTCAACTGAACACATTTACACTTCATTATCCCAGCAGGGCCACCTTTAAACCCATACATTGTGCTACCTTTGGCTCTATTCTGTAAATAGTCTTTAGTCCAGCCAAGAGCACAACAGGACGTAAAACCGTAGGATAGTTACCATCAGGTTATTGAAGAATGAAACAAGTTACATCTCACA
This sequence comes from Tagetes erecta, assembly GCA_030867185.1. Classification (NCBI taxonomy): domain Eukaryota; kingdom Viridiplantae; phylum Streptophyta; class Magnoliopsida; order Asterales; family Asteraceae; genus Tagetes; species Tagetes erecta. The sequence continues at coordinate 10,253,234 of CM061492.1, read as the reverse complement.
TGAACATATAGTAATAAACATACTCAATTCAATGATTTGCTCACCAAAAATTCCAGAAATCACATTGTGTCCACCAGGAGCCTGTCCTCCAGATAGAACAATACCAACCTTTATACTCTTTCCTGGTAACGAGCCTCCTGGTTTCAAGGACACTGATGGCTGCCCAAACAGCTTTGGAAAGAGCTTGGCAATTTCACCTGCATCAATAAAATCCAATCATAAATAACAATAATTAGATGTATTTAACATGAAATATGCCACAATTGTGTCTTCACATATAAGACAACAAAAACACAGATATGATTTTAACCTATTTGTACCAGTTCACCATCCGTTTTTCAGGCCCCTAAACCATTTCTGTTCAATCTAAACTCACGTACATCTCAATTACAATTACCGTTTAGAGCATGCGTTATACACGCACACAAATCAATGCATGATTCGTTACACTACACTTACTAGCTAGTGTAATTGATTCCTACTTGAATATAAAACCATTCATCGTTTAAAATACAAGTATTGATAAGTTTGAGCCAAAAATGTGTCTTCGGTGTTTGATCATTTTAACGTTGTCATACTAATACTAAATAACTCGAATATACCTAACAGCATAAATCGTACATTAGACGAATGCAAAAGGTGAACAAACGCAGAGTGTGAAGACTGAAAATAACCTGGATTGCCGGCGGCTGAGGTTTTAGGGCCATCGATGACGTGAAATGAAGACTTGAGTACTGATGGAAGAGGAATGAGGACTTTAAGGCGGCTAGTTTCGAGGTCACTGTAGACAGAGGCGGAGCGGCCAGGTTTCACGTTTCCGTTGACGGTGGACATGATGACCGGAGAAAACAGGGATCAGTTGCCGGCCGGAAAGTGGACTGTGATTGGTGTGAGATGATTGGTGTACATGAAGAAGGTGAGTTGGTTGAAGAAGAGGGTAAAAGGGTAATTATGATTTGCATGAGACTCGTTCGTGGATCTGTAGCATTGGAGCTATATCAAGGTTAATTAGCACACCTTTATGATTTGATTAGAAGACTTTAACGTCAATTTTTTATTATTTTATAGAGCTTGTATGTTGTTTGCTTGAGTCTATCTATGCTCATTTCATATGATTGTCAATAACCTTCACACATGTCATTTTTATATGATTCATATCATTCATTATACTCATCTTATAATTATATGAGTGAGTTTGGTAAAATTTTATGGAATGGTTTCGAGTGGTTATGAGTGAAGGAGAGAGAAAATATATGAATGGATGAGAGAGAAATAATAAATTTAAGGAAATATATATGAGTAGTAGAGAGAGAAACGGTAAAATGTAATATTAATGTATAAAAAATATTATTTAATTGGAAGGAAAGAGGAAATGTAGTATAAATGTAGTATTTTTAGTGTAATTTTAAAGATAAGGAAAAAAAACCCACTGTAAATACTCTTATGTTGATTAAAATCAAGATGAATTAGCAAATGTGAGTGGAAAGAATAAGAGAGAATGTAATTTTTAAGAATGTATAAAGAGAGAGTGTGTGGGTGTGTGTAACAAATGGGCCAAGAGAGTAAATGGTGTCAACGTCTATGCCATGTTGATATATTCTCTTCTCTTTAACTATACGTTATATCTAAGTAAGAGTTGTTAAGTGTTGAATTATTAAGATGTTTGAACTATTAAAATGCTATATCAATAAAAGGGATGTTGGAATAGAACTACAGATAAATGTAAAGTTATATATGCTTCATTTAGTTTTTTAACCATTTAGAAACTCTTTTCATAAATAAAAAAAAATCAAACATACCATAAATGTAACCTAAAAAAATATTTACTTGTGTAGTCACGCACTCACGCTTACGCTTGAATATCCTCTAACCCGACCCGTTTGAAGATGAATTTGATTTTGGAGGTGATGTTAATGGTGATGAGGAAATCGGTTGTACAGGAGAATTTGCTTGTATGTCCACGTGTCGTATATAATCTTCCAATTCATCAAATCTAAACACACACAAACAAAGTATTGAATCTCCTTTATTCATCATCCATTCATGAAGGTATACGATTTGCTTGCGTACTTCCTTTCACGCTTTAATCAATGGTGCCTGCTTCTGTACGTATAATCTAATCTCTCTCCTCTTTATCATGTTCCACCTTGTATCTGTCGTTTATTCTGCGCAATGTCATTCAGGTTTGAATTTGTTGCACGCTTATCACGTAATATCGTATCTGCGTGCATTCATTTTGTGTAATTGTTAGCATGCTTGTAACATGTTCATTGAATTTGTATATAATTGAATTGATCAGGTCGTTGCTTCGTATTTGTTATGTATTCAGGGGGCTAGAGCGTGGTTTACATGGGGAGATGCAACATCGATCAGCATTTTTTTCGTTTAAACGGATTTCAGATTGGGTATGTACAGCTTTGCATATGAAATATTACTTGATTTGAAGATTTGAGTTTTTGATAGGGTTTTGCTTTTGTGTTTTGAAGATTTTAATATATTGCTTTTTCAAAACGTTTTGTTGCTAATTTGATGCAAATAATGTTTAGTTTGCCTTAATGCTAGAAGCTTCAATGCAAATAATGGTTCTTTCATCCCCTGCTTTTTGTTGTGCATAAATTAGGGGTTTAGGTTTACCAGATATTGTTAAACAGTTCTAGTTAAAATTGAGTGTTTTGATTAAGCACTCGAGGCCTGATTGTGAAAGGCATTTTCAGTATTGATGCAGTTGATACTTGATATTGCTGACAACTTGTTAATGTAGTATATTGTTATGATGTATTTCTATTATAAAAGATCAATTGAAGGGGGTATAGTGGAAAACACGTAATTACCTCTGGAAGAGGTCTTTAAGTTCAAATCCTACTTGCCACGTAACCTCTCGAAGGCCACCGCCCCAGCACAACCTGCGATTTAAATGATCCCGTTGTTAGCATTTAGCAAAGTATTGGCGGTCTCATGAGTTTACTTGTAACATGGACACCATAAAAAAGATCAATTTCCATAGGTTTTACACTTGCGTGTGGTAGATAGCAAATTCCATATGTTTTACCATCTATGTAACCCATTCTAATGCTAGTAATTTTAGATTCGGGTAAAGTTATGTTTGCTACATGAAGTCATATCATTGGCATATTGCTTGCAGGGATTTGAAGTCGTATCTTTCTGATCTTAGCCTTTTCTTGGCACCTGAGAGCAAGACATTTTATATATTGGTGGATAATAGACCATGGCTGGAAGACTTGGTCTCAGGGCCTGCACACCTGTGGCAGTTAATGATTACTAAGGTTGAAGAGAATTTCCAAAACATCCAAACTTTTCTGTAATATTAATTAGGTAAGTTTTAAGTAGTCCAAATCTTTATGATACGTTCTTCATTTTGTTCAGTCCAGGCTGTCCCCCTTTGCAATCACAAGAAGCCAAAAGGGAAATAAAGAGAATACGGAGTTAAGTGAGCTCAACTATCTTCCCAAAACTTCAAGACATTCCCAAAAGTTGAAAAGATGGCTGTCAACGGTAACACTTTCAAGAAAGAGGGTGTTGTTACCCGTAGAGAAACTAAGGACTTCCTTGCTTGCAAATGGTAAATTGCATAGAACTCTATATGGGTTTATCGTTTTTGAAGTTGCGTGGAAAGATGTCCGTGGTATCAATTATGTGAATTTGCTTCAGGTATATTTTGTCTTAATTTTGTATACCTTTGGTGTGAGGAAATTGTAAAATTGTTTTTTTTAATTCCAAAAATAGTGTTGCTTTGTAATGGTTTGTAAAATGATGTTTCTTTTTATTAATTATTTTTAAGAAAATTTACCTAATAGTACAATACTTCAGGTAAATTTGTGTTTTGGGTAACTAACTTTGTTTGCAACAATAAAAATAACCTACTTTCAGAAAAGTTTTAATTTAGGATAATCTTACACGGTTACCTGGTCAAAATGAGGATGTGGCAACTTACATATTAGTAACTTTGCAATGTTAGTTTGTTCATGCGTTGCTGATATTGCTGATTGCATATTAAATAGTAACACCCTATATTAAAACTGGAGGAGTCCGTTCCTCGAAACAAAGTAGACTAAAGTATGTAGCTCTTTTATGCAATTTGCAGTAATTTTTTAACTAATTTGTAGGGGAGAGATGTCTTAGTGTGTTTATCTTATGAGCAGGCTGATACATCTCTTGCTTTAGAGACCAAAGACATGAGAAGATGGGAATTCGATAGTATAGCTCAGGCTGCTGAAGGCATAAGTTCTTGGTTTGAAGGGACTCCATACGAGCATGTTCTTCTGGAACATCATCTCAATTCTATGATGGGTATATGTCAATTACATTTTCATCAAATCTCTAGACATGATCGTTTTAACAGTACGAACATGTAGATTAAATGATAGCTTATCATTTGTTTGACATCTCTTCAGGAGAAGCGTTTCATGAAGCTGGTATGGATTCTCCAAGCACCTGCAAATCATCAATTGAGGATGATATTGATAAAATCTTAAAGAATTGTGTGTTATCAGAACACGAGTCTCCATGCAGTCTTAATGACCAATTAGAAACTTTACAAGATCCAGACCAAACAACTATACCAGATACAAGTTTAATAAATTCTCCAGATAATTATGATGTTGAGCATGATTTCAATACTGAAATATGTGACAGTGGAACTCCCAGCTGTCATATACCCTCTCCATGTCCAAGTGAATGTGTAGAAGCAACTGAAGCAACCCAATACACAGATGTATTGCTCTTATTCCGGTTCAATGATCCTGACCTTCCATTCAGATTACAACAGATAGTAATGTCTGATTTGCGGTTACTTACTTTATTAGAGGCTGGGCTTCCATCATGGGTTATTTTCTTTCAATCTTATCCAGTTTTTTGTCACATGTATCGTCCATGGATGTGCCCTTTAGCAAGAACTCTATATGTGGCAATATCATTTGTTACAGTCTTGATTGGTTTCTATGACTTGTACAAAAACATCCCTGTTCTTAAAGCAGCTGCTTCGCGTTTATTTGGACCTTTGTTTGACTGGATAGAAACATGGGAGATGGTGTCAAGGATTAAATACTTGGGTACAATGTTGTTTCTGCATAATGCTGAGAAGGCGGTCATGTGGTTGTTGATGGTGACACGCACTATTAAATCGCTTATTTCGGTTCTCACGCAGCCATTAGTTGCACCGTTTATGGTAGTTGTGGATGGGCTTTTTCCGTTTTGGAATGTGTTTATGCAGATAGGAGAGAGTTTATACTCATCTATTTGTATACTTCTGGGAATTTTCTGGGATCTATTGGACAACTTTATGGACATTCTTCTCCTCCCAGTGTGGTACATCTCGTCAGCTATTTACAGTTTTGGTAATTTAATTTATGTATTAGATCTTATTAATCAGTTTATTAGAGGTGGCAATTTTAGCCAACATTTAAAACTAAGAGGATCAGTTTAGATTATGTTTTATCTCAAGTGGATAATGGGTTAAATAAAGAAAATTAGCTAAAAGGGAAACCGTTAAGCGGGCAAGTGCTCAAGTGGGTTGAGATTAGTGTAATGCATCTGTTCTCTTTCACTCAATCCGACCTTTTAGCCAACTACCCGACCCGTCCATGCTGCCACCTAAGGTACGGTCTAGTTTGGTGCATGATGCTAATAATCTTGATTTTTGCAAACTTGAGCTGGTTGCAGCGACAGGTGTCATGAGCCCAATAATCCTGTGCCTATGGAACGCACTTTGTGTTCCAATACAACTCATTCTTGGGCTATCCAAGTTTTTGGGATTTTTATACAAGTACATATATGAGTCAATTGGAGGTATATGGGTGTTTGTGAGCAGCATATTAAAGGTAGCTTCAAATGCTAATGTGGCAACCGTGCACACTTACGAGGTTTCAATGTGGCGTGCTCTTTGGAGCGACCTTTTCTCTAAGGTGGTTAAATTTTAAACTTATTGCTTTCTGTGTTTTTGTTTATTAAGATTGCATTCACAGTTGCTGTACTAATAGAACAATCTTTGTTGTAGGTTTTCCGGGCAATCAAGAGCATTTTATATGGTGTTGTTGCATTCTTTGCAGCTTGCAATAGACACCGATTAAGGTTAGGTTCGTTGCTATTTGGTGTTCCTAAATTTTCAAATAGCAGCTAGTATTTATTTTATATCTAATAATAAGTTATAATTATAATAAACTAAATAATTATAGCGCTAAAAAATGCTAATACTAAGACCAAATCCATTTTTGCAGTATATACAATCATCTGCGGGAGTTCATTCAAAGACTTCATCAGCCAACCCAAAGATCAGAACCCTTGAATTCGAGCAATAGAGGGCAGAAACATGGAAATAAGACACCCCCAGTAAGTTTCTCATTCAAATAATATAATCAGGTTGGTAATGGGTTATTGGTCAGGACATATAGTTTTCCAGTGTGGACTGAAAGGGGCTGGATTGGGATGTGCCGCACAGGTCTTTTTGCATAATTTTTATTCATTTATAAATGATTGTGTTTGCAAAAACAATATTGTTACAAAAATAATCCAAATCTTTGAATAAAGAGAATTTTTCATAGTTAGCAAGCAACCAAGAGGTGATACAGATGAGAGTCAAACCTGGGACAACTCCTTTGGAGTGCTTTATTGCACTCAGATACCCGAATGCATAAAATTTACAGCTTGGGTGAAGTTAGACAATTTGACCTGTTCATTTTTAGCTACGTTTTTATTTGACCGGTTAAAAATAAAACACATCATTCAAATCGGCCCATTATAAGGAAACACGGTCAAAATTGCCACATATAGGACCTATAGGAATTTGTTTTTCGCTGAACTTTCAATGTATATTCATGGAAACTTTTCTGTAACCCTGATACTGATAGTTTAGTTAACATTCTGTTTTTTTCTTGATTTTATACAGCAGGAATCCAGGGAACTTAAGTCATTGCCTACTAAAAGCACTAAACAGAGTTGACGGCAACATCTATGTTCATCAACAAAGTACATCCACCATTCTTTACATTCTAAGCCTGTGCTGTTGTTATTGAAGGACCGCTTGATTGACCTGTACTGTTGATAGAAGGATAATTGGATAAAAACAGAGGCAGTGGTTCTTTCTTTGGCTAGTATAGAGGCAGCATATTAAAAATATATTCGTGTGCCTATGGAGCACACTTTTTTTTTTAGAGTTAGATGTAAATAGATCTTGATTTCTTTGGCTAGTATAGTTTAAACAATGAGTGAAAAAACTTTACAGTACATACACTGTTGACACATAGTATAGCATGTTTTCACTGTACATAGAAAAGATACTGGTTATTTGATCTAACAAAAATCATGTCTCAAGTATTTGTTGCATTTAGCTTTTAGTTACTCCATCAATTGCCAGTTAAAACCATGCAAAAAATTAACATGAACCTAAAAGCCGGTTTTATCAAACTGTTAGGTTCTTCAGTTTATAATCCATAACAAAATTGCAAAAGTCAAAAAACTTGATAACATCCAAAATTTTCTGGTACATACTTCTTTGGTTGGAAAAAAATAAACAAGGTTACCTTAATGACAAAATCCAAACAATCTAGTAGATTCAAAAGACAAATCTTGTGACCAACCAATATTCTAATTCATTCGCCTAATGAGCTCGTTGATGTAATCTTCACGGTTACCTGCATCTCCTCCTTCTACATAGTGGTTTCTCTTTTTCTTTAGGCCTCCCAATGGAGCCTTCAACTTGAATGGCCAGAGAAAGTTATTGGCTTCCTTAAAATGAGGGCCGGCGGTTAGGATCTCGTGAATAAGGTCTTCAACACAGATGATCCCATGTTTCCCAAGAGCCTATCATTATTACAAAATAAATTATACATGTTATGACTATAGTGGTGCCTACACACACACACGCATACATATATAGAGGGTAGTTTAATGCTAAACCAAATGAGTAGAGGATTATTACAATACCTACATAAACTTATGTACTTATTGTTTAAACTGTATGATCTATTCCCGTTCTCTTTCACATTGTATTTGACCAGTACTACGTACAAGTGTTTTGGTTTAAGCATAATGCGTCAAACATGACCTTGACATTTCCTGGACTTATACATGGAAGTTGTAAAAAACAAAAGATAACAGACCTGTTCCACAATGGCATTGTCTGTCAGAGGAATTCTCTGTTTGTTTAACTTCCCATAACCTCTCTTGTATATCAACTCCTTGACACTCTTCAAGTTGGGATACCTGAGTATAAATATATATTAAACAAAGCTGTAAAACATAATGCTTAAAAAAGAAGAAACCACTTGCAAAGACAAATACCCATAAGTAACATATGGTTCCACCCTGTGCAGCATATTAAGTGTTGCCTTGTTGACTTTCAGGAACACCCCATTGAATATCTGGATTATAAGAACGATGCAACTAAGCAGTGAGCACACATAAGAACATAAGATGGATCATTGATTAAATAATCCAACTTAGCAGCAGGGATCACAAGAGCAAGTAGGCTAGACTAAAAATGCAAAAATGTGCATAACAGCTGCTAAAATGGAAATTTAAATTTGACAAATCTAGAAAAAACTTGTGCATCAAACGCCAAGCATTTTATTCCATGCCTGACATATCATCTAGCAATAGTGACATCAAATATGACATTAAAAAAATAATGTCCTTTAATGGGCAAATGGGAATCACCTGTCTCAAACGCAAGAGCTGCAAAATCTTCTTTGATTTGGGGTCCATGGCATTAATACTAAGCACTCAAAAAACAAATACAAATAAAGAATCTGAAGCCGTTCAAATTATCAAAATGAAAGATTGCAACCATCTTCAACAAAAAAGACATGACAAACAATGAAAGCAAAGATGCATACCCACGAATCCTAATGATAAACAGCATCTTTGGCTCGGGATTCACGTAAAATCCACCTTTCAACCTCGCTTCTCGTTTTAGCTGAATCAATTCCCTTTGCTGCATTTACATACATCCAAATCAGTCCAATACAATCCCATATACAAAAACTCTAAAACACATAAACAAGCATACAAATTAAATTGACACACATAATCATACCTGAGCTTCATACTCCTCACTGTACTGCTTAGCCCTCTTAAATATCAACTTCCTGTTGGCAGCATTCTTCGTTTTCAAAGCCGCGGTCTCTTGCTTCTTAGCAAGAGCCCATTCCTCATTTCTCTTCTGCTTTTTCAACACCGACTCCGGAACCACAGGTCCTGCCTTCGCAACTTCGGCCATTTCTATAAATCACATCAACAATTTCATAACCAGATCCTAAATACACCTTCATTATAACACTCAAGCCCTAGATACAAGCTACAACACAAACGATCATCTTCTTCATATAATAGTCCAATCCAGACATATCATCAGCTAACATGAACTGAATTAGGTATCATTTAGCTACGTTATTTACGTTATTGATGGTGAAAATGAACAATAAACACAACAATTTCTAGTTCAAATGAAAAATAAGGATACCGAAACACCTAAATCGATAAATATTGTATGAGAAACAGAAAATATAAACCGAATTAGGTATCAATTAGCTACGTTATCTACAAATTTACAACGAATACATTAATTTCTAGCTCGAAACTCAAAATGAAGATACCGAAACACCTAAATCGAGTAAATGTAAACAGCAGATCAATGACGATGATTGTTTATCAATTAGGAATGACGTAATCAAACAACAGATATAGTGATTGAAGAAGAATGAAGGATCTGCAAAAACTTACCGACTGAAAGCAGGTAACAGGTCAATCAAAGAAGGTGTTTGTTTGTTTTGTTTGAATGGAGAAATTAGGGTTTTGAAGGATATAGTTCTGTTTTAAGACGAAGCCCATCAAAGGTTTGGATAATTGGATCTAGAACTGGAAACAAGGAACTAAAGCCTTCAAGTTTATGGGCTTTTTGTTTATACTTTTTTCTAATCATCCTCAACTCCTCAAGTCACGTTTTGCTTAGTTTTTTAAACGCGGTTAATGCAACGTCGGATGATATTGTTTTATGTTCATACTGCAAATTAGATTTTGAGAAGTTAAATAAGTGCCTCTTACTATTTATGAAAACGTAGTATCAAATGACATTTGAATGGATGACGGATAAACTTTTTAGTTAGGGTCTTATAGATGTAAAGACCATTTTAAATTTTCAGAGAATGATGTTAGGCTTTCTAAATTTATGAAATATCATATATATACTCTTTATAATTGAATTTTTAGTTAGAGTTTGTTTTGTTTTCTTGTGATTTGATCAAAATAACTCTTTGAATCCAAACGTTTCAAAATTTTGGTTTGTCTCATTGTACTTGACAACTTGTCTCTCTTAACTCTAGCTCACTAACTTCATCAAATATTATGCTAAAAATAAAAGCATTTTTTTCTTTATTTTACATACAAGGACAAAACGTATCATTAATTTTTGTGTAATTTCCTTATCCGGTATAAATGTATTACATTATTGATCCAAGAAGCTCAATAAGAGAAATTGTGGTTGGATTACTGCAAAGATTAAAAGAGTGATTAACGGAAACGCGACCTTACCTATTATTACCTGATAACATGGTTCTATCTCATAACTTAAAGACCATTTTGCGGTGAAACCTGTTTCTGTTTCTTGTGCACATTTCGTTGTCCAACAAAACTGATGGATAGTTAGTGCCTATCCAAAAACCTTTTGTTATATGTGTCATGATGTTCCGGTCTTCCAATGTCTATGAGAAAATTTTACTCAGTTAAGTCGGGTCATCAAAGGAAACAAAGCATCTTTATGGTCAAAATCCTTCACGTTGTTTTTCCTTTTCGGCGTACACTTACAACGTCATCTTATAGTAATATATACATTGTCATAATCTAAAAACATATTGTGTCGTATGAATGCCAGATAGTACAAATCAGTTTGGTGATTCCCTAAAAAGACATGTACATAACAGAACACAAAGTTGACTGAAACATGTAACATTATGCTAGCAATCTCCATGTATACATTTATCACATAGTTGAAGACATACAAAAACATATATATTATATAACCTTCAATGTTGTTTGCAGTTGCGTTTTAGATTCATGGGTGTAATTGGTGTACAGTTGAGATCAGATCATGAAGAGGAAGTTGCAGATGAGGATAATGAATGTTTCAGGGTGATTCAAAATCAAAGGGATGAATCAAGATCAGTAAAAGCGTGTGTTACAAACTAATGCAAATTGCAAAACAGAGGGATGATCAGCATAGAAACTGTGATCATACGTAGGAAATGAGGCGTAGTAACGAGGTAACCTAATGTTGGGAGCCGGCCACCAGGATACAGAAACATCTTACTTCCATCAGCATATTACTTGCAGCACCATTTCAATCTCAGTTTTGAAGATTTTATTTACTAATAAGAGAAAACTGGATCAAAATACAAGAATGTTTCCAATATCATAATAGCAGAAACACAAAGGATTATACATCTCCTGTTAGTAAAAGATGATATTAACAAAGGATTATCCATCTACTGTTAGTAAAGGATGAGAACTTTACAACTTCTAATTTCATTTCATATATTGCCACACAAAAAACACCCATTGATCAAGTCATTGCACAGTCCCTAGGCTTTCTGAAACAAGCAGTTTCAATCTTCGTTACAGTTTTGAATCCTCTCGAAGGTCAAAGATCGCTTAACCGTTTGATTTCTATTACATGTGGCAGTCCCCGGTTGAGTTTGATATCCATCCTGCATTCTAAAAGATCCAATTTCTCCATTCATTATGTTGCAATCCTCATTTTCATCATCATAACAACATCTCTCAGTAGATTCACGCATAATCTGTTCGTCTTCTTCCACCATATCCGCCCAACTTTTCTTGATCTTTCTTTCTTCACTCGAGGGTATCACCGACACTTCACTACACTTTCCTGACTGTTCAATCTTAACCTCCGCGGGTTTTTCAAAATGTAATTTCCTAAGACACCCTCCACCCATATCCCCTCTTTCCCATTCTCGTCTTCTAGGCTGAGTGAACGGGACCCGTGGAGTGCCATCGACTGGAGATGGTGAAACAGTTGACCTTTTATATCCGGGATCTGAATCGCTTCGTTGTTTTGAAAATCTGTCAGCGCTATCAGTTTCTTTGTTTCTACTAAGAAATGACGAGAAAGATAACTGATTCCCAGTGTGAGACCTGTCCTGCACTTCAAATTCTTCCATCACCTGAATTGCACGCTCATAAGACTTTGCATATGATTCTTCATCCATGTCACGCGTCCTGTTTGACTCTTTCACTGTACTCAGTAGAAACTTGGCTTCTGTCATTTTGTTCATATACATCAAACAAATTGCAAGATTGCACCTCTTGTTCTTATCTGGTTCCAAAGAAAGTGCTTTTCTGCATCATAAAGATTCAAATTTCACATTAACCAAAGTTTTTCGATACAATTTTCTAAACAAAATATCAAAAACCCACCTATAGATTTCTTCAGCTACTTTATAAAGGTCTTGCTGCAAGTAAGCCCATGCCAAATTCCCTAATAACCTGCTTATAGCAACATATTCAACCCAAAAAGAACGAGATTATGATTTATTAACATAAACAAAACAAAAATAAGATATAATTTTATAAAAATCAATGTACCTTGAGTACTCTTGTCCAACTGTGATTTGAATTTTCTTCCCTTGTGATCTAGCAAACTTTGTTTGGTTTCCATCTATGGACGTGTTCTCCTCGATATGCTTGATTCTCACTTGAAGCAATTCAATTTGCTCTTCAACCCGCCCTGATCGCTGGTAACAGATGCAAAAAATAAAGTACAATTAATTTTGAACAACTTCCACAAAGTGATTCCAGAAAGAAATGACTTACACTTACCTTGTATAATTCAAGAAGAATGTTGTCAAGTGACTCTTGTGAATCGGGTGGACATAGATGTCGAAAAGATTTGATTGCTTCAATCGCCTCATCGGATCTATTCAACTGTTTCATTACAACAGCCATGTCTTTCAAAGCACTATCAACTCGATCACCAGAATTTATTGCAGCCCAAAACAGTGATACAGCTTTGCTTGGATTGTTGTCTACTAACTACAAGAAAAACATTACAAGATTAAACAAGAAACCCAGTTGGCCCAAATTAGCACTCACTTCACTTGGGCATTTCAACAACAGTTGGTGATCATTAAACTGTTTCGTAATTTCAAAGATGAGTTACTTGTGATTATGGACGAAACTTTCACTTGGGCATTTTAACAAACAGATGGTGATCATTAAACTGTTTCGTAACTTTAATAATGGGTTATTTATGATTATGGATAAAACTTTCCCTTGGGCATTTTAACAAACAGTTGGTGATCATTGAACTGTTTCGTAATTTCAAACATGGGTTACTTATGATTATGAACAAAACTTTCAATTTTACACCAAATTAACCACCATTCACCGTCAATTTCACAACAACAAGAATTTTAATCCAAATTGAACAGAAAAACGAAAACAGCGATTGAAAATGTATGAGACCTGAACATGTTTGGCCCTGACGTATGGAGAATCACCAGGGGGAACTTTGTGGATGACATGAAAGAGATTATTCGATTTCTTCTCGGACAATGGTGTTGGCCGGTAGCGATTTGCGTACGAAGAACAACTCCGTTTCTTCTCCGGTTGAGGTGTGGAGAACGGAAATCCTCTCGTCGATGAATCTTTGTTCGACCACATTTCTTCTTCTTCTTCAAGTGTCAAGAATGTGATGAGTGTATCGTGATCGAAATTTAAGAAATATGATCAAATCCCTCTCACAGTATTGTATTGAATTTGAAGCTTTTTGTTACGATTGATTGCTTGTTTGAAAGATTATTTAATCGATATAAATAAACTAGTTATATTTGTTGTATATACTAAACAAGAATATACATAATCACGCATGTTTTTTGAATCGGATTGATACTGAATTAGTCGTAATTCATCGTCTTACTGGTTCACTGGTCAGATCGGCCGCCGGCCGGAGAGGTTGGATCGGTTTTGAACGATATAAATAATAAATATATATTTTTCAAAGTATTAGAACTTAAAATATAAGTCAGACTCTCAAACACAATTATTTTAAGTTCTAAACCATAACACAAACATATTAATCATGTTAAACAAATATTTAAGTTTAATATTATTAGTTTAAACAAAGATAATATAATTTTATAGAAAAGACCAACTTAAAAAAATAAAAAAACAATTTCCGATCTGATCCAACCGGCCGAATCCTGGTTCGACCGGTTTGAACCGACCGATTCTTTGTGCTAAAAACAAACATATTTGGACCGGTTCGGTGCCATCTACAAGTCCTGGTTCGACCGGTTCAACCGACCGAACCAAACCGAACCGAGTCTGAAAACATTGATAATCACTAAAACTGAAAAGAACGACTTAATTCATAGTCGCAACTCGCAAGTTGACTCGAGCTGGAAAGAGCGGAATGTATGTTCCTCTTGTAGCTCGGTTACCTTGTTACAAGTATAAAGTTGAGTTGGCTCGACCCATGTTGTTGTATGTTCACGTATAGATTTATGTTGTCTCGTCATGAAATGCTCATTGAATGTAACTGTTATATGATGTGCACGATAGGAAAACAATAAATGTACACGATGATAAAGCATAGTTCGGTTTTAGTGTCACAGTTACATCAACTAATGCAACTAGGATTTATCTTTATTAAATCTAACTGCTAAGAAGATTGCAATTACATTGTAATGCCTTTTTAAGATCTAGATTATGGTTTACAACTAACTAGCCAACTAGGTAGACAAGAAACATTAAATATGGGTTCTAACCACTTACACAAGGTTGGCCCCATATTCTTCTAATTATACGACATCCATTGACCTGAGCTAAAACCCAAAAGTCTTCAGATTTAATTTAACAATCTCACACTTGAAAGTTGATGCGCAATAAAAATATTGTCACCTAAACTAACCGTGTATCCCAATAACTTTAATAATATTCAAAACAAGTCTTGCAAACCTTCAATTTCAAAGAACAAAGTAAGGGACGTTCGGTTCGTAAAGTTTTCAATAATTAGAATTGGAATTGAGGGGTGAAAGGATATAAACATTTATGAGTATTAGAATTTAATAGATTTTTCTCCTTAAAATGTGCCAATCAAACAAGAACTTCATTAAATTCATAAACCAATCAACTCTCCTAGTTGTTGCAAGCTTGTAGCAACCCCTCTTGTCAAGTACTAGAAAGGTAATTCAAAGCTCTCCTAACCTCCAACCTAACATTCATAGTAGACGCTGTTGTGACTAACCCCGCCAGGCGCCAACAACTTGTCCTCTGTCTCAACCAAGTTGAATAATCCAGTAGATCCAGATACACCGAGGACTATTAACACTCTCCAAACTCAACAAGTAATCCCATGATAGTCCATCGGATCAAAATATATACAGTCTCGTCACCTAAAAACATAGAGTGTCATATAAATGTCGACACATATACAATATATCAAAAAAGACTCGACCAATTTAAGTGACATCAATGCTATAAACACATTGAACAAGGACTCATATTCACATTCACTCGGGAGTTTGCACAAACAAATCTTGTCAAATAGGCTAGGCCTTTTTATGTATATCTTTTAAGATTTTTACAACTAATGTGGTCTGGTATGTCACTCACCTATTTTAGGATCTAGCAACTTTTGATATGTGGGTGTTTTTTAAGTATCATAGTCATGTGGCCGGGTACTTGAAACTAGTCATAGCTTAAGCCTTAAATGTAGCATGGTCCTTTTGGACTCGATTTAAGTGCACTTCTTTTGTGTTGCACCTACTTATTTAATATAAATTTATAAACTAAACACACGTAGACGTGACAATTGCAATTCATGTATTTTGAAATATATCGGTTTTGTTTGCGTTGTACATTTAACTGATTGACAGAATAAGTTGAACTATTTAGCTAACTAAGTATAGATTATCTAATCATATTTATATCTAAGATTATTAACTTTTTAAATCTTACAACATATAATAATTCATATAACTCTAAAATGCAATGTCGGTTGCATTTTTCTTTTTCTTTTTACTTTTTTTTTCCTTGTCTTTTTATTTGTTATTTTGATATTTTCTTTGTTATTTTCTTTTTAAATTTTTTACCCGTTACACACGTTAAGAACGTTTTTTAACTTCGACATAGGTGATGTGTTAGTTTGATATGTGACGTGCATTGCGTCGGTAGAGTTTTTACCTACGTGCGCATGTGCTATGTTTGAAACATAAACATGCCGACTTTGTTACTTTCTTTACATTTAGATAACAAAAAGTATTATGTGTAAGACGTTATGGTATAAACATGTCTTAACATTATATAACTTCTATAATGTAAGGTCGGTGGTGGCATTCGGCCAACCACCGAATGCCACATGTCACCACCCGATTGGTTGATTTTTTTTAGTTTCTCGAAACTATTGGTGTATAACTAATATATGTTAAAAAAAAACTAGGTAACTAAAGCATGGCATGGTCTAATGGTTTGTGCGTGTGTTTCTGCTACTTGACTTCGTAGGTTCGAAATATGTGTTTTTTTATCTCTTCTACTTTAACAAATTTTTACTTTGACCTCATAGCTTAACTTTAAAATGTTTACTATTTTAATACCTTACTAAATTATGACATATTTCTGGCTTTGACTTATAGTTTCTAATAAGTGACACATTAAGTTTTTACACCGTAATGTGCGACACATAAAACTTTTTTTTATCAACGCGTATGACGAAGTCACATATGAGAGATTTGGCCGTCGCATCACGCGGCCTGAATCTAATATCTAGTTCTTTGTAAATTGTAACCAACACACATGCCATGTTTACACACATATACAAAAGGGTTACATGTAGTGTTTCTCAACAAGAAGTCTATGTTCATCACAACTCATAAAAATGTTTGTAGCCTAATGATGTTTCTTTTGTAAAGATTTTACTAGATATAGAACTATGCTTTTATTAATGGTATATATGATTAAAAAAATATAATTTTCATTTAACTTTAAAAGTTCTAAACAATTATTTTCACACAGAATATATTTTAATAATGAAAACAATCGTCTACTGATTGGTAAAATGCAGAGTAGACGAGTAATTAATCACCTCTAGTTTACAAATTTATAAATGGTCATTTGCAATGAGGGTGGTGTACTTATTAAAACACATGAACCATAATCGTCTTCACAACTCCATTGATGAAAGCGGGCTTCGCATTGAATACGAAATCATTTCTTGCACGTCAAATGAACCACACCAAAGCCATGATAACAACCGTTGTTGTTCCCCTACTCTTATCCGATCCAATCAAGTCACTATATGAGTCGATTCGTTCCCTAACTGACGCCCTCATGTTATCACTCCACCCTCATGTTGGAGAAGTGACAATTAAGAAGTAAATGGTATGGGGATTTGGATTCGTTAAAACATAACGAGCAATCCACCGATCCCACCTCAACTCATGTGTGTTAATTAGAGCCTTTTTACAGGGGATTCGACCAAGTCTCGTCTGCCAAATAAAACAACTTACTTTCAATGGCACCTAATTCAAGCACTGAATTGGGATAAGATCGACCGGGTTCCTGTTGAGTTCAATTATATGACACAGGCTCTTGATAGAGAACACATCTTCATCCACGACTTCCCAACACGTTTAATACATCAGCCCTTTGAAGCAATCTAAAGCATTGTTGCAACTGCTCGATGTGCTTTAATCACTTGGAGGCCCTGGATCATGCCATACTTAAGTGTTTGTTTGCCACAAAGGTTTGGGATATAACTTTTGTAATGGTGCGGCTAAGATGGCTTCATGGGGGACACGATCAGAGATAGAAGAGATAGCCATACAAATATGATCGGAGCGAAGAAGTCTAAAGAGAAAGCGAAGACTATTCTTATGGCAACAGCGTGGTTCATTCGCGAGAAATGATTTCATTTTCAACTCTATTCTATTAAACGTGGATGGGTGGTGGAGAAGATTAGAGTGCAATTTTTTTTATGGCTTAAATATAAGGAAAATAGGTTGAATGTAATGTGAGTATGTGACACATGTGGTTTGAGGGTTCTATGTTGTAGTTTATTAGGTGTTTTGTTTGTGCTTTTTGGTCTTAGTGTCTTGCTAATGATTTTTGGTTCCTTTAATAAAATCGTCGTTAAAAAAAACCTCCTTCCCATCTATTCAATTAATATAATAATAAAATATATTACGGTATAATTAAATTATGTTATTTCAAGTTATATAGTAAAAAACACATTTTGGAATTTTTAGAAAAAGCTCACTTTAAGTTATATATTAAAAAAAAACAATTGATGATTCATAGCCTCTTAATGATTAAAAATGCATTTATCTGAATGGTTAAGAGACTACCTCTTAATGTTACCTTTTAACCATTAAGAGGAAGCCTCTTAATAACATTAAGAGGCTTATCAAACAACCCCTTATTTTGATAAAAAAAAAAAACTTTTTAAAAGCAATTTTTAGAACCTTTTTTTTAGTTTTCAACATATATTTTTTTAATTTGTATAATGGAAAATATTTTTGCAAATTAAAGAAAACACTTTTCAAACCTATGGTTTTACCTTTAAATTCTTCAAGCGGCAAAATCAGTTGTGGGTGTAACTCCTCCTTCATGACCCTGATCCCAAAGATCGATGATCCTCAAGAGATGTCTGATTATCGATCGATCAATCTTATTGGATCTATTAACAAAGTTGTCTCAAAAGTTTTAGATAATCGTTTAACAAATGTATTGGATTTGGTTGTTTCAAGTACTTAATCTGCCTACATCAAAGGGCGAAGCATTCTGGATGGTCCCTTGGTAATCAATGAAGTCATGGCCTGGATAAAGAAAATGAAATTGAAGACTCTAATATTAAAAGTGGATCTAGAAAAGGCTTTTTGACTCATTGAATTGTAATTTCTTGGATATGATCATGAGTCATATGCACTTCCCTCTACTTTGGAGGAAATGGATCAAGGGCACGCTCACGAATGCTATATCTTTTATCTTGATGAATGGCTCCTCGACTAAAGAATTTTGCATCAAAAGAGGGGTTAGGCAAAGTGACCCTCTATCCCCTTCTTGTTCATCTTAGCTATGGAAGCTTTGCACGTCGTTATGACAAGAGCTATCTCTTTGGGAACTTTTTACGGCATCACCATACCACAAAACAGTCATATCCTCTCTCATCTATTTTTTTTTTTGATGACGCTATCTTCATGGGCGAATGGTCGGTAAGGAACATGCAAAACCTTTCTCCCATTCTTAGATGTTTTTATCTTGCTTCAGGTTTGAACGTAAATTACAAAAAATCTAGAACTGTTGGGTTGGGGGTTAATGACAATGAAACTAATGTCATGGCGGGCTTGCTTAAATGTCAATTGGGTAATTTTCCTTTTAAGTATCCAAGCATTACAATGGGAGCTAATATGAATCATATAAAAAACTGGAAAGATGTTTTAGATATTTTTGAAAAAAGATTATCATCTTGGAAAGCCAATTCACTTTCTTTTGGAGGTCGCATCACCTTTTTAAAAACGATTCTCAAGAACCTCCTCATTTATTACTTTTCTCTTTTCAAAGCTCATCATATTCATGTCATTAATAGCCTAGAGAAGGTAAGAAAAAGATTTTATGGTCCGGAACAAATCCGTCAGCGAAAAATCATTGGCTTAAATGAGACAGAATCATGGCTCCAAAAGATCTTAGCGGTCTTGGTATTGGTTCTGTGACACCCGTCATTTTTAGATTAACACCGTTAACCCGACTTTCTTAAATCTTGTTAAGCCGCTAATTAAGTAATACTTTATACGTGCTACACACTGATTGAAATTATTAATTATAAAAAAATTTATACAAATTAATAATTCGGGGAATTATTTGAATGATAACGAGTAACGCTAAACGGATAGTAATTCGGGGAATTACTAGTTTACATGACTCGCAAAAAGTACCGAGTGTTAACGTAATGTTTTCTGTAAATTAAATTTGTTATTTAAAAGTTATGGTTTAAATTGTAATTAGTTAAATATTCAATTAATTAACTTTAGGAACAAGTTAAAAGAGTAACAAACTTCAAGGACCATGGAGTAAATATGAGCTAATTATGATTATATATCGCAGCCCTCCGCATATACCTTACGCATCTTCTTCTTCTTCTAACACAACAGCCGCAACCCTAATCACTTAAACTCATCGCCGTCCGTACTCTCCGGAATCACCATCAACGTCCTACGCCATCCCAGAACCACCGTTGCAATCATTGTCAACTATTGTTGTTGTTCGGAGTCGCCGCCAACAACCATCGCTAGTGCTGTTTCGGGACACCATCATCATCTCCGACGAGCCTGCAACCTCTAGTGAACTCTACAAACACCGGCGAACCACCGCGTAAACTCTCCTGTAAGTTTTGGTGACGCGTTATGGTATTGGTTCGTTGCGATTTCGGTTTCGGTTGCGGTTTGGGTTCAAATATAATAAGGTCGGTATTAGTATGCGGGAAAAGTTGTATGTATATGTATAAAAATACAGCATCAGCTAGTTCAATGTATATATGCGCATGTATGTATATAGAAAGGCAAACAAAATGTGTGTATTGTGTGCGGTTGTATATATCTATATACATGCATTAGGGTGGGAAGTATATATGATTATATGCATAGCCAATATGTATGTGTGTGATGTACGTAACAGTTGTAAATTTATATATATATACATATGAGTTTGGAAGTGCAACCACACAAATTAATATATATACTTATGTACCAGATTTTTGTGAGTATGTATATAATGCGAGTATGTATGTAGGTGAAACAGTCATGTGCGCGTATGTGAAATATATATATGTGTGCAAGGTATATATATATGTGTTTAAGAGCAGTTGAATGTATGTGGTGATCGTATGTATAGAAGCTATAGTCATAGTATGTATGTGTATGTATGATGATAATGAGTTTTCAATATGTCAGTTTGTATTAGGTAATATATTGAATCATATGTGTGCATGTGTAATGTCATAAGGTTTAGGTGTGTATGATAGATGATACATGAATGTGCATGATATGTATACAAGATTTTGATGAATGTGGGTATAGGTGTAATTTTGGATGTATATATAGATGAGGAACTAACGTGTTAAACGATGGTTAATGATAAACGTAAAGAGGTAATTAATAACATCGTGTTGATTTAATGATAGTAACATTGGTTGGATGGTAATCGTTTGATGATTAGATAAGAATGATGATATGATAACATATGTGTTTATAACTTCATAGTGTGTGTTAGCGCCTGTACTAATACATGTAAATATGTGTGAATTTTATGTTAATTGTATGTATGAGTGTAGGTCTTGTGTCAAAAATCTGAATTATAAGATGACATTTTTATATATTGTTTATAATTGGGTTTGGGTACGAAACCGAATCAGAGACGAGAAACCATCTTAGTTTTATTTTAATTGCAAGTAGCTAATTCGTGAACGTGATTAGGTAGTGGGACTACCTAGGCCTCTTACTTGTAAATTGACTGTAGCCGCGTAACAAAAGGTGAGTTTCACGGCCCCTTTTACTATTTTCCTGTTGGGGGAGAAAGCACGCATGAAAACACTTTTGATTTTGTATTTACTTATATATCATCATGGATTACTAAACGTCAAACTTAACATACGAAAGTCCTTTCAATTCTCTCGAACCGTTAATATACGGGGTATAGCGAGGAAGTTCGGGTAGTACTACTGGGTTTGACAAACCCCACCCTCGGCTGGGAGCCGGGCAGGTGTGAATTGTCCTAATCTCATGGGCCATTGAATGTTAACAATGGTAACAAGGCACAACATAAACTGTCAGCTCGGATTCGAAACGTTTGAGTAACATGAAAACTTGGGTTAGCTACCTACTGATATATTTGTGATTTACATTATCTGGAAAACTTGTTTATGAACTGTTATTTAAACCTGTGAACTCACCAACCTAGCGTTGACACTTTTTAGCGTGTTTTTCTCAGGTGGCCAATGTTAGCTGAACATCACAATAGGACATGCATCATCGGTCTGCTCAGTTTTCAAACATTTTATATATTATTAACTTGCATTTTAAACCTATACTTTGGGCGCGTGTTTGCGCATATGTTTTGGTTACTTTACTTTACGCTTCCGCAATTTTAAACGGTAAAACTCTAACGTTTGGTTTTTCTCATTTATTGAGACACGTTACTTTTAAACTCATTTAGAGTCGTTTGTGTAATTAATGCCTTGGATCCTGGTTTGTCACTCTCCTAACGGTAAAACTCCGTTAGTGGAATTTGGGGGTATGACAGATTGGTATCAGAGCCATTAGTTATAGCGAACTAGGTTGCATTGCATTGCATTCTAGACTATAACTGCACATAGCATTAGTTACACATATGCATTCACATAATTGACACTCATTCTAATAAATTGCATTGCTGATATGCCTTCATCTTTGGGTCAATTTTTTTTTTTTTTACAATAACTATAGATAATGAAATAATCTTCCATTTATTCACTCACTTAGTTATAACATACAAACATATACTAGCATTGTAGGCCAACGTGACTCGATTTGGTGGCTTGTGTAGTTAAGTTGGATTAAGTAAAACTTTAAAGAACACTAGAAGAATCTTCCCTGTTAGTGTGACTTGAACTAAGTATGCACTTCCTAGTTTTACACCTTAATCACTGAAGTATACATAAGGTATGCTTGATCACAACACAACTGATTCATTATGCTGTTGAAAACTTAAAACTGTTTGAGAAACCTCTTTAACTGGATTACAAGTTAAAACTCACATCATGATGACAACAAGCTAGTATAGACTAGAGACTAATAAACACACTTTTATAGTGACCTACCCCGATATGGCAACCAATCGGCGGGGCCGACGCCTAATGAGTAGAAGTACACAAACTACAAAGAGAGTTATGTCTATAAACTCTTTCATATCAAGGTCTTGACTTGATAGCTGTGTGACCTACTATGTGCTATCACACATTACTTATTACGTGACAAATATATGCTATAGCATATTACCATCTGTGAACTATTATGTGTAATAAATATGTTACCTACATGCTTTAATACTATCATTACTTATGCTTAGTAATATTCACATTTGTGTTCATAATAGCTGTTTTTTTTCCCGTATACTTATCAGAAACTCATACTATGCTTGACATATTGATTCCCTATAAGTACAACACACCAGACATCTATTGGTATCTTAAACATGTAGTGTAGTTGTTTTATAGTTATAAGCATATCCTTCTTTCCTTATACATATCATGTACTTGAAATGGAATAAAATACTGTATGGGTACGAACACAAAAAAAAAAAAAACATGTCGAAACATAAGAGTAAACATGTGATGGGAAACAAGTTAGGATGTTTGTGTGATGTAAATTGACGATTGCGGTGCGCAACGTAATGGTGAATTTACATGTACACTGGGATCCTGGCAAAAACTCGTCTTGTGGGTAATACCCAAAAGAAAATAAATAAATAAAGTCAACTTAGATACATCTAAAGTAAAAGTCAATCTCTAACAGTGGATAAAAAATCATTGGCTTAAATGAGACAGAATCATGGCTCCAAAAGATCTTAGCGGTCTTGGTATTGGTTCTGTGACACCCGTCATTTTTAGATTAACACCGTTAACCCGACTTTCTTAAATCTTGTTAAGCCGCTAATTAAGTAATACTTTATACGTGCTACACACTGATTGAAATTATTAATTATAAAAAAATTTATACAAATTAATAATTCGGGGAATTATTTGAATGATAACGAGTAACGCTAAACGGATAGTAATTCGGGGAATTACTAGTTTACATGACTCGCAAAAAGTACCGAGTGTTAACGTAATGTTTTCTGTAAATTAAATTTGTTATTTAAAAGTTATGGTTTAAATTGTAATTAGTTAAATATTCAATTAATTAACTTTAGGAACAAGTTAAAAGAGTAACAAACTTCAAGGACCATGGAGTAAATATGAGCTAATTATGATTATATATCGCAGCCCTCCGCATATACCTTACGCATCTTCTTCTTCTTCTAACACAACAGCCGCAACCCTAATCACTTAAACTCATCGCCGTCCGTACTCTCCGGAATCACCATCAACGTCCTACGCCATCCCAGAACCACCGTTGCAATCATTGTCAACTATTGTTGTTGTTCGGAGTCGCCGCCAACAACCATCGCTAGTGCTGTTTCGGGACACCATCATCATCTCCGACGAGCCTGCAACCTCTAGTGAACTCTACAAACACCGGCGAACCACCGCGTAAACTCTCCTGTAAGTTTTGGTGACGCGTTATGGTATTGGTTCGTTGCGATTTCGGTTTCGGTTGCGGTTTGGGTTCAAATATAATAAGGTCGGTATTAGTATGCGGGAAAAGTTGTATGTATATGTATAAAAATACAGCATCAGCTAGTTCAATGTATATATGCGCATGTATGTATATAGAAAGGCAAACAAAATGTGTGTATTGTGTGCGGTTGTATATATCTATATACATGCATTAGGGTGGGAAGTATATATGAT
This sequence comes from Tagetes erecta, assembly GCA_030867185.1. NCBI lineage: Eukaryota > Viridiplantae > Streptophyta > Magnoliopsida > Asterales > Asteraceae > Tagetes > Tagetes erecta. Next base: position 10,228,666 of record CM061492.1, on the reverse strand, counting down.
TATATGCATAGCCAATATGTATGTGTGTGATGTACGTAACAGTTGTAAATTTATATATATATACATATGAGTTTGGAAGTGCAACCACACAAATTAATATATATACTTATGTACCAGATTTTTGTGAGTATGTATATAATGCGAGTATGTATGTAGGTGAAACAGTCATGTGCGCGTATGTGAAATATATATATGTGTGCAAGGTATATATATATGTGTTTAAGAGCAGTTGAATGTATGTGGTGATCGTATGTATAGAAGCTATAGTCATAGTATGTATGTGTATGTATGATGATAATGAGTTTTCAATATGTCAGTTTGTATTAGGTAATATATTGAATCATATGTGTGCATGTGTAATGTCATAAGGTTTAGGTGTGTATGATAGATGATACATGAATGTGCATGATATGTATACAAGATTTTGATGAATGTGGGTATAGGTGTAATTTTGGATGTATATATAGATGAGGAACTAACGTGTTAAACGATGGTTAATGATAAACGTAAAGAGGTAATTAATAACATCGTGTTGATTTAATGATAGTAACATTGGTTGGATGGTAATCGTTTGATGATTAGATAAGAATGATGATATGATAACATATGTGTTTATAACTTCATAGTGTGTGTTAGCGCCTGTACTAATACATGTAAATATGTGTGAATTTTATGTTAATTGTATGTATGAGTGTAGGTCTTGTGTCAAAAATCTGAATTATAAGATGACATTTTTATATATTGTTTATAATTGGGTTTGGGTACGAAACCGAATCAGAGACGAGAAACCATCTTAGTTTTATTTTAATTGCAAGTAGCTAATTCGTGAACGTGATTAGGTAGTGGGACTACCTAGGCCTCTTACTTGTAAATTGACTGTAGCCGCGTAACAAAAGGTGAGTTTCACGGCCCCTTTTACTATTTTCCTGTTGGGGGAGAAAGCACGCATGAAAACACTTTTGATTTTGTATTTACTTATATATCATCATGGATTACTAAACGTCAAACTTAACATACGAAAGTCCTTTCAATTCTCTCGAACCGTTAATATACGGGGTATAGCGAGGAAGTTCGGGTAGTACTACTGGGTTTGACAAACCCCACCCTCGGCTGGGAGCCGGGCAGGTGTGAATTGTCCTAATCTCATGGGCCATTGAATGTTAACAATGGTAACAAGGCACAACATAAACTGTCAGCTCGGATTCGAAACGTTTGAGTAACATGAAAACTTGGGTTAGCTACCTACTGATATATTTGTGATTTACATTATCTGGAAAACTTGTTTATGAACTGTTATTTAAACCTGTGAACTCACCAACCTAGCGTTGACACTTTTTAGCGTGTTTTTCTCAGGTGGCCAATGTTAGCTGAACATCACAATAGGACATGCATCATCGGTCTGCTCAGTTTTCAAACATTTTATATATTATTAACTTGCATTTTAAACCTATACTTTGGGCGCGTGTTTGCGCATATGTTTTGGTTACTTTACTTTACGCTTCCGCAATTTTAAACGGTAAAACTCTAACGTTTGGTTTTTCTCATTTATTGAGACACGTTACTTTTAAACTCATTTAGAGTCGTTTGTGTAATTAATGCCTTGGATCCTGGTTTGTCACTCTCCTAACGGTAAAACTCCGTTAGTGGAATTTGGGGGTATGACAGGTTCCCTTAGAGTGATGAACCATGCCCTCTTAGGTAAGTGGTGGAGAGCGAAAACTGAGTCCAACTCTCTTTGGTTCAAGGCTATCAAATCTCTGCACTACAACTAGTTTTTCTTTCATATGCCTCTCAAGCCCTCAATTTGTGTCATAATATTAGTGGAGCTCTATAAACAAGGATCTACTTAATTTATCTCTTGATTTGTGTCATAATATTAATTGAGCTCTTGGAAAAGGGGACAAGTTGATGTTTTGGAGTGACATTTGGATTGGTAATACCATGCTTGGTGATCAATTCCTTGTCATTACCAAGGTAGTAAGCTCGTCGGATAGCAACATCGATGAATATTACATCTTCAATAATGGGTCTATTGAGTGGAAAGTCTCTTGGAAGAGACCGTTTAACTCTATTGAAGAGCATAACCAATGGAACATTTGTAAAATGCTGTTGGACACTATGACGATCACAAATGGTTCAGATTTTTGGAAATGGGACACAACAATGATTATTCTTTCTCATCACGTTCTCTTCGTAAATCTATTAAGCAACAAATGTTCTCTAATTACAATTTACAATGATCATTATGAAGAGAATAAATGGCTTCCCATAAAGTATAACTTTCTACATTAGAGAGCTATTCTCAATCGCTTTCCTACTCGTCATGCTTTGATTGGTAGAAGCATGCAAATAAATAATGTGAGGTGCCCTCTTTGTCAACAAAACGATGAAAATGTTGACCACATTTTTGCCTTTTGTTCCCTTGCTCGAATGGTGTGGGCTCATGTAGGACTAGGGGTGTTCATTCGAATCGAATGCGAATTGGTCGAATTGAGACTTTTAAAAACTGTATTCGTATTCGATCCACATTCAAATAAAAATCTATGTATTCGATTAGATTAAGTTATTCGAATTCGAATAGATTCGAATGTATTCGCTTTAAAAAAATATAAATAAACAAACACATCAAGTAACAATACAAATGTAGCACCAACATAACATAAGTGTACAACATTACCCAAACAATGTGCAAAACATCACCCAAACAATAGGCAAAATACTAGCACATCAACAAGTCTAAAACATGTTAATAAAAGGTCTAAAACTGCATAATCAAACACAAAAAAGACTATAAAAAAGTTTAAAACCTGTAGAAACAACAATTAAGCAGTTGCCATAACACAAAATCATGTTCATATGCAGAAACAACAATTAAGATTGGGTAATGGGTTGGATTTGAGTATTTTAACTTTACTTCAAGCCCACTAAATCATATTCATATATAGATAATTAATGAGATATATAAAAAATATATATTAAAAAATATATAAATTTCTTATTCGAATTGGGCGAATCGAATGCGAATACAGAAAATCATATTCGTATTCGATCCACATTTGACAAAATTATTCGAATCGAATGCGAATCGAATTCGAATGACTGAAAGTCGATTTCGAATGGCCTTAATCGAATTCGATTCAAATCGAATTTCGAATAATTCGAATGACATTCGAATAATGCACACCCCTATGTAGGACGTTGGATCCGACTTCCCATATTGCAATCACAGTCGTTAATGTAGACGATGGACACTTCGAATTACAACTTAAAGAAAGGCTCTATCCATCAAAGGGTGGTTGACTTTATTTTTAAAGCTACACTCTGGTGCATTTGGAAGTCTAGAAATGAAAGAATATTTCGTGGCACTACCCCCTCTTTGATTATGGTTATGGAAGACATAAAGATTTTAAGTTATCAATTGGTCAAGTTCAGAGCCAAACTGGGTAATTTAGATTGAGAAATAGTCTTCTTTTAATATTTTGGATGTCATGTAATTTATGCTGTTTTCTTCTGTTATTTCTCTAGCTTCTTGCTAGCTTTTGTTTCTAAATATCCCCGTCGTTAAAAAAAACTATAAATCTTTGTATGTTATAATATAATAAAACCGTTTTTAGAAGGAAAAGAACATGACTTAGTAACAAAGGATGTGGGTATAGTTTAAAGTATTTAGTGAAATAAAAAGGTGTACATGACTTTTTAGTATAGGATTTTAAGAAAGAAGCATGTAATGAATTTTCCTTAGTTTTGTACTCTTTTTAGACAATAATAATGAAATAAAATATTGCAAACTTATTTGATGCGATTTATGTGGAGTGACTACCCACGTGCCATGATCTAACTGGATGGAAGCTTGACTAAATCTAATGGTGGAACCAACTTCCACCGACTTATCTTTTGTTGTGCGTTGAAAGAAACTGAGTAAATCTGAACAAGAGACTTTGTTTGGTGACTTGGTCCATACTACACACATACCACCATACCTCTTTCCGGTATCCTTCTTTATTCCATTTTCAACTTTATTTTTTTTTAACACAATTCAACCGCTTATCCAATCATCTTTACCATTTTATCCGAAAGAAATTTACATTAAGTGAAAAAACATCATAATCAATTTGAAAGCTTTATTCTTTTTTGGGAAAATGTTACAAAAACATAATCTACTTTCAATTTTGTTTCAATTAAATCACTCAAAGTTTATTTTGTTTTAATTTAATAATTTAACTTTAAAAAGTGTTTTAATCATAAGTAATTGACTTGTATAATAGGTAAAGATTGATTTTTATTTTTCAATATTCAATTCAAATAAAAATAATTCACAACCAACTTTTCATTAAATGAAAAAAATTCATATTAAATAAAAGAAAATCACAAAACTAATCATTTTGGGTTTTACGAATTCATTCACTTGAATTCACTGTATCATTCACTATACATATACACATGATTCCTTTTTCATTCATTATTAACGATTTTATTTTTAACTTTTTTTTCAATTTCTTAAACATTTCGTCATTTTTCTTAGATTTCAACAAGTTTAAAAAAATTTGCAATTTTTTTCGATTCTTAATGTTTTTTCATGAATATTTTTTTATTTTAAGTTGAATATTAAAAAATTAATAGAAATCAATGCTTACCTATTAATCAAGTTAAATATCTAAGATTAAAACACTTTTTAAAGTTAAGTTATCAAATTGGAACAAAATAAACTTTGAGTGATTTAATTGGAACAAAATTGAAACTTGTTATGTTTTTACAAACTTATCCCTTTATTTTATGTGAAACTTGAACCTAAAACTTCTTTGTTTTTACAAAGTCTTAAGTACTTTTTCTCAATCGTTCCATTTTAGGAGATCTTGACCTCCTTTTAAGTTTGTGACATGCAAGTTATGCATATTTGACTTGTTTGTCACAATGCAAATTAAGAGTACGTTTGATTCATGTGTTCTTGTTGCTATCTTATAAGTGTGTGATTGTGCCTAATTTCATTTGAGACCCCAACACTTTAACAATCATAACGGTTGTTGACCATTGGATAAGCAAATTAGTGATGATGCTAAATTAATAATACAAAAATTGTTACTCTTATATTTATCAAGGATAAAAGTCTAGTCTCGTCTTAAACACTTTTTTATATTTAAACGACAACTAACGACCCTATTTCAGATGACACGTGTTATATTAATTGGGTTCATCTAACAGTTTCTCAGTTGAAACCGCACTCCTAATCCTTAAAAAGCCCACCTTATGTGTACGTAAAAACCCATTGACCCAACCCGAAACATTATTTTCTTGGCCTCAAGTGAGACTTCACATCTCTTTATTTATATGAAAACCCCTTAACCCATCCTGTTTCGTCTTAACTCTTAAGCACTCAAGCGTATGGTATAAAATTGTTAAATTGTATAAAGGAAAGTTATATTTTTTGGCCCGCGACTCGATTGTTAACAAGTTTCAGTGGGCTAAAAAAGAAAACTGTGAAATAGTATAGCATGATTAAGCTTGCGCAACACATAACCTAAGCCTTTAGCTTCCTTGATCTACTGACACCTGTCCCTCAAAATTATCAACGACCAGGATCACTAAACTTCTCTACCACGCCACCCACTTTCCCGCCATTTCAACGACAACGATTTTCAACTAGGATTTTTTATTAAGTATTTAAAAATAAATATTCACAATCAAGTTTTACCATAAACTAAGCCACCCTCTTTCATATTAAAATAACTTAAAGTTTTAATATTATCATATTATAATTTAACAGATGTAAAAATTATTATAAAACAAATAAAGTTCACTAAAACGATCAAACTAATCTATCGTTGCCCTCTCTTCTAGATCATGAGATTTTAGTGAACTTCCGGTCTAACAATATATTGCATTACACGAGTCGCAAAACAATAACAATAATATACATAAAAATAAAAAATAATAAAATAAAAATGATGCTCGAGATCGAGGAGATCCAAAATTAAAAATCAAGATTTGTAGAGAGAGAAAAAGAGAGACGAGGAAGTTGAGGGAAATTACCGAAATGGAAAAAGTGAATAATAAATTAATAATAAAAATATTTTGATCACATTTTTCATTCATTCATTCATCACATTCATTCATATCATCAATCAATACATACATTACATACATACATACATACATCAATTCCTTTAGGGTTTCAGATTCTCCTCGATCTTCAATTCATCCAAATCATCTTCTAACAAACACTTCATCATCATCAACAACAACAAGTTTTCATTTTTAACCTTTTAGTTCGGTAAATTAGGTCGTAATCAATTAATCATCATCATCCTCCTTTTGCAATTCCATTTTCAATTTCGTTTGTGTTTTGATAAAAAAAACGGACGTTTGAACGTTGATTTTGCAATTTGTTGATCTTGTTACTTTAATTTAAGAAGACAGGACGTAGTTAGAGAGCACCTGAGAGACACTAATTTTGTTATATAAATTGTGAATTTGAATCGGTTTCGTGTTTGTGAAATTGTTTATTGGTATGCCGGATAATCGGCGTGCTCAGACCAATGGTAGCGTCGTTGATGCTTCTTCGAATCCGTCTGTTGATAACATTGAAGGTAAAATTGTTCATGATCACTTTTGTTTTGATAAGCTTTGATTTCTGTTTGTGATTCATTGATTGCTTGATGCTTAGTTTTGAAGCAACCTTTTTAGTTTTGAAAACGCGATCAGCTTCGTTTGTTTAGTTTTTGTATCTATGATGTTACTCTGTTACAGTTTGATTCATTAGTTGTAACTTGTTAATTTCCCTAATTTTTTCTCTGTTTATTTGCCCTATTTCTTAATTTTGTGTTTCCGTACAGTGATTTTGATTGTTATATTGCTTCCATAGTTCATGAACTGTTTGAAATTTTGTGAATTTTTAGTGTTTGTTATTTGATTTTTGATTAAAACGCTTGAATTTTAGAAGCTGTAAGGCGGTTGAGGATTCAGACAGATGGGAAAGAAGACGGGACTGCTGCGATTAGTTATCCGGATAGACCCAGTGAACCCGATTGTATATTTTATATAAGGACTGGCACGTGTGGTTATGGAAATAATTGTAGGTTTAACCATCCAACCCACACTGGGCAGGTAAAAAATAGAATCCTCTTCTGTAATCATTTTGTTTTTCTTAGATCACTGATTATTTTTGGACCAGAAGGTCGATCAGTCAAGTCACTAAAGATCATTTCTGCACCATAGTTGTGTATTTTTGTTAAAAAATTTGTGGGTGTTGTTTAGCCTAATTTAAACTACTTAAAGGCTCATTGTTCTTTGTGCGCGTAATGTTTGTAAGTTGTTTTGTAGGCTAATCAACATGGAAGTGAGTTTCCAGAAAGAGTTGGAGAGCCAGACTGTGTAGTAAGTTTTTTTAAGTTTGCTTCTTCAATGCTATATATGCCTTTGAGTTTGATTGCAAACATGAAATGCTTGTTTAGGGGGAGTTTGTAGTGACGTTTCGTAGTGATTATTTTGATGTTCAAGAATCATAGTAACATAGACTGTGTTGTTGATGTGGTGAAAATCGTGAAATTATTAATGCTATACTAATGATAGTTGAGCTTTGACTTCTATTGATCATCTAGTGAGTTCTTTGATTCGAATGAAAAAAAAAACAAAAGGGGAAGAAATTGAAAAGCTGAGTCTTTTAGGGTTATTTTAGCATTCTTTTTACCTCCATCTAACATGATTTAGTTTAACCAATCAGTTGTTATACTTTGAAGTGCCAAACCATGTTTGTTGCTAAGAAATTAGCAAATGATAAACAAACACGGAGCATCAGTTTTCCGTTTGCATTCCCTATATTGTTTTATTACTTCATTTCAAAATATGCTGTTATATTTTATTAAACAGCTACTTGCATTGCATATTAATTCATTGAACACTAATAAAGATAGATTTACATGGAAATAGAAGGTAAACGGGCAACAAGCTGTGCCGCTAACCCTTTTTGGATAGCAAAACCAAGTCTTTTAAACACTACATTCATAGACCTCGGGGTCATAACAAAGCTATGCATAACCCGTTGGACTCGATTAAGTACCTCCACAGCCTCAGGTGCATAACCCGTTACTTCATATCAAATAATTTGTTTTCTTCTGTCTGTGCTTAATTTGTTGGGACTTTGAAGGACATGTATATGTCTTAAATAAATATGATTTAGGTGGTGATTGGTTGCTACAAAATTTAGAATTAGGTAATCATGATTTTAACGTTGTGATTTATCCTCAATTTAGTTGCAAGCTTTGACAAGTCTGATTGGTTTTGACCAAAAACTAGATCAGAAACTCAGAATTAGTTTTGCCAAAGCGATACAATGCTATCACTTTCGCAGAACACCAAACCACCCGCTTAAATGAACTTCTGTTATTGGTAATTGCTAAGACATATCTTTTGTTACCCACGCGAATCGGAAAGCATAATAACTTCTTTTTTTTCACTTTCAGTATTTTCTAAAGACGGGCACTTGCAAATATGGATCTACCTGCAAATACAATCATCCTCATGATAGGCGTGGGGCTGGACCACTTGTGTTGAACATGGTTGGACTTCCTATGAGACAGGTATGCATCATAATTACCTAATATCAAATGATGTTTAGTAATGCTAATTAGTAAGTTAATAGGAAGAGAAGGCATGCTCTCATTACATACGAACTGGATCATGTAAATTTGGAGTTTCATGCAAGTTCAATCATCCACAGCCATCAGTGGATGGAGGACATGTACCTTATGCATCAACACTTGTACCCTCTTCTGGTATTTCTGCATGGTCATCACCGAGACCAGCATATGTTTCTGATCCTCAAACTTACTTACCAGTTCTTCTTCCTCCTTCTCAAGGCATCGGCCACGCACAAGGTTGGAGCACTTACATGGTAAGCTTACTTGTATATTTTACACTTATATTTACACATTAGGCCAAACAAGTATTTAAAGTCTGCCCGGCTTGAATGTGTTTTTTGTGACGCTGAGTAATCAGAATAAAAAAAACTAGTTGTTAGAAATAGGCTCCAGAAAATAGTGTACGGATGTGCTTTTGATATTTGAAGTTTTAGTAATGGCATAATAAAATGATTTAGTGTTAGACAAAATCTAGTTATCTAGAAACTAATAGCTAAAATGACATTTTTCATAAAAAGCATTCGCACATTTTGTGAAATGAAAATAAACGTATCTCAAGCCGCACAAATAGTTCCGTGGCACAAATTTCAACACCCGCTTAATAATCTGAGTTGTTAGCAGTTAAGCATACAGCTTGTTGTTCAGTTAATTTTATTTTTTTTGAGTTCATTGTTAATATTTCTGTTGTAAAGATAGACATGAAGGGTTTTCAAGATCCTTTTCACTATCAATATCTAAAAACTGCTATTGTTTGCTGTCCTACTTCAAATTGCTTTATTTTGGCGATAACAAAGCATGGAATGGGCAATAGTTATTTTGAATTATGCGTTCCAAGTTTTGGATCTCATGCTGGTTTAGCTCTTTTTTGCATTATAATGAACGATATCCATAGTTATATGGTGTGATGGTGTTCATTTCTCAGGGAAGTTTGAGCCCTGTAACCTCGGCCAACTTCTTTGGTGGTTCGGGCTCCGTTGACCAGCCCTATACTTTAGCATCTGCTTCCAATCTTCCTGAGCGACCTGGTGAACCCGACTGTCGTTATTTCATGAACACCGGAGACTGCAAATATGGATCAGACTGCAAGTACCACCATCCAAAAGAGAAGACTGCTCAAATGGGTGCTGGTTCTATGGGCCCACTCGGCCTCCCTTTGAGACCAGTAAGTTATGCTAAATAAAAGTTGCTGAGAACATTCATTTGAGAACCACAAAAAAGGTAGAACAAAAGATCAGTCCTAGCACTTGGATCAGAAAAGTAAAACGTTTTTTCTCATACGAAGAAATCCCTAGGACATAGGTGGCATCGGTTCACATGTGAATAGATTTAATCTTGACCCTTGTTTTAATCTAAGGGTCTGGAAGTGTTACTTTGTTCTCAGGTTCCTTGTGGTTCACAAAAGAACATGCCCCCACATGGTGCTGGTTAAAAAGGGAACGGGGTAATTGGGTCAATCAAGTCAAATGTGTTGAAAGTCACACAGAGACAGAGTCGATTTATATACATACATCCTAAATTCTTTTTATTTACAGACTTGGATATGTTTTTGTAATTAACATCAGTAGTTATTGATAGAAAGAAGTTCAAAAAGGAGAAAAAGTGTTGGCGTGTGCTCTTCTGACCTGCCCATCTTACCACCTCTATTGTTTATTTACCCGAATGTTAACACGCTATGGGGTTGAAAATGCAGGGTCATGCGGTGTGTTCGTATTATAGTCTTTATGGAATCTGCAAGTTCGGGCCAACTTGTAAATATGATCACCCTTTAATGGGATATTCATACAACTATGGCATGAGTCTGCCTAGCATGCCAATCATTGATCCATCCTTGTTCCCCTATGGTGGGACCCACACACGCCATTCTTCTGCGTTGCCCCCTTCCAAGTCATCTCAAAATGCAGGTGGTGCTAAAACACCAGGAGGAGATTCACATTCACATTCACGTTCACGTTCACCTTCACCACAACATGAACATGAAAATGAAAATGGTGCCTCCCCTTCACATTTAGAATCAAATTGATTTTGTCATTTAGTGGTATTTTTGAGAGATGAATTTGAGGAGGGTTTTGTTGTTGGTCCTGAATAAGATGCAGGTGCGGAAAAATGTTTTGAACTTGTACTGATGTGAACTGTTGTTATGTGTTATGCTCTCTATGTTTTTTTTTGCTAATTTTATGACTGGGGTGATGCCCCAGCCCATTATAGCTCTCATCATTTGTATGTTATTGGGTACGTTGTAAGATTGTTGGAAACATTTTTGTAAGACACTTTGGATGTACCACCATGTCATGCTTTGGGAATTTCTTTGTACAAATGTTATGTTGCTATTTTCTTTTGTGTTTATCTTTACAATTTTCGTCCTGTTTATAACTTTAATTTACTAGCGACAATGAAGGCTAGAAAAATTATCTTAAACATTTTATTCTAAGGTTTGAGATTGATAAATCGGTGATAAATTATAGCCATTGATTTATATAATGTGGCATACCATAATTGTATCCTCTAGTTCGATACCTGATGACAAGAATTTAAGATTGTTCCATAACTCTTTGGAATTGAAACAATGATAGTACATTGGAAGTTAGCTAGCCATAGTAAATTAAACTTTCATTTGGAAGTGGTCTATTTGGAGTTGTTTTATGCTTTGGAAGGAGTGTTTATTGAAAGTACAAAAACTCTTATAAACGCACAATATATTGACAGTGAGCTGTGTCTTCGACAGTTAAACTAGAATTGAAAGCAAATCAGTAGCCATCTATATCTAGATCAAGTATGCTTTGATTTGTCCAACAACTTTAATAATCGAACGAAAAACAAACAAACATGAATGAACGTAAATTAACGGACATATTATTATTGAATGTTCACGTACCAAATGCTCATGAATGAACATATAATGAATATATTACCGAACATTTGTTCAAACGAACATAGAACAAATGTATTATCAAACATTCACGTACACAATTTTGGAAACACGATCTCTATTCAATTAATTAATCGAGCAATATTTCTCATTCGTGTTCATTCACATAAGACAACTTCCCGCTAAACAATTCCTCAAAACATTCGGTTTCTATCCTATCTATCCTAGCTAACATTTCATAAAGGATAAGTGCAAGGGCTTGTTTGGCCAATATCCAAAAACATGAAATATGTAAGAACCCTTCGGAATGCAAAAGGACAAGAGTAAGGATTACGATACTATCCCAAACCACAAAATCGAAAAGAAAAAAAATACAAAACTCTTGAGGGCATTTTAGTCTATTCACAATTCATATCAAAACAAATATAAAAAAAAGCAATCCACCCCAATTGATACCACCCTTCTTTTCTCCATTGCGGAGATTTAGAATGAACAAATTTCTAGAGAGAGAAACGAAAAGATAAAGAGAGAGAAACAAACAAAAAAAACCCAGATCGAGATCGGAAAATCAAGAAACCTTGAAAAACCGATGGTCTGTAACACAAACTAAATCCAATTCATCTCCCATATCCGATTGTATCTAACCCACCGGAAAAAATGGCGATGCGACGAGTTTTCAAGCCAAAAACCACCACCGGAGAACCAATCGTAGCCACACCGGAACAACTCAACAACGACAACGAGCAACGCTACCGTGGTGTACGAAAGAGACCATGGGGTCGATTCGCCGCTGAAATTCGTGACCCATATAAAAAAGCTAGGGTTTGGTTAGGTACCTTCGATTCCGCCGTTGATGCCGCACGTGCCTACGACACCGCCGCACGTGCTCTCCGTGGCTCAAAAGCCAAAACCAATTTTCCGATTTTACCCTCGCCGGAGATTCAAAACCGATTTTCCGATTGTTCGAAACCCCGGCCGACGGTGAGTGGTATGAGCAGCACCGTTGAGTCCACTAGCGGCCCACGGCCGCCGGTGACTCAGATGATGAAAAAACTTAAACCGGCGCCCGTGAATCCGGTTGTTTATGATGACGATGATTGTCATAGTAATTGTGACTCGTCGTCAACTGTCGTTGATGGTGGCTGTTACGACGGTGATCTGACGTCATGTTCCCGGAGACCCTTGCCGTTTGATCTTAACCTTCCTCCGCCGGTTGATGAGTTTGGATCCTGTTCTACTTCTAACCCTAATGATGACGATCTGTACGTAACTGCACTGTGCTTATGAATTTACTAGATCTGGATCTGAAATACGGTTATTGATGATGATTGATGTACCGATCTACAGGTTTGCTCGATCAATATCGTGATGTGTTTAGATTGTTGTTGTCGATGAGGATAATGATATTGTAGATTAGTGTAATTTGAGAATCATGAAGTTGTTATGTGTAATTCATGAAAAAAAAATACTCAATTTGGATGATGATCTTGATCTTGAGTTTTGTTTTTTTATCTCCTGATCTGATTATCTTAATGTTTTTAAGTTTTTGTATAAACTTATAAATTGAGATTTACATGGTCATTGTTGTTGAAATGTTTTTTTTTTTGTTTCTTGCATTGGATAAGTCTTCTTTGTATTTGATATTGTATGAAAATAGGGATAAAAACTCAAATTCGATGGTGATAATTGAAACAATGGAATTGCATTGATAAGAGTATATGGTATGTATGTGATTGGGTATGAAATTAATTAAAGATATATTTTGTTTTTGATCATATTGTAGACAAACTGGATAACTAAAACTTGTGAATGAATTTAGCTTACATTACACCGCCTCAACATTTAAACACACCACCCTTAGACTCAAATGGCATGAGGCTAGAATGTGGGTATAGTTCTTCCCTTTTAGAATGATGAAACATTTGATGGTTATTGAGGTTTTCATTTACATCAAATGGCACATCATTAGAATAAACAGATCTGTTAGATGGTAACAAAAATGAAAGCTATTAACCGCATGGTGTCAGCCCAGCTGCCAGCCTCACGCCCTCACCCATTCCAAACGGGAGGACGTGGTTTCGAGTGCTTCTCATCCCAAAAAATTCTACTGGGTACTAACTGTCAAGCAGTCATGGGGCTAAGCTAGCTTGGGGAGGGAGAAACCTCTTATGGTTAGGGGGACCGTGTAATTGCCTTTTTTTTAAATGAAAGCTATTAATATAACATATGCATAAATAAAGGTTTAACTAGCAGCATCAAGGGTTAAAAAGCAGGTTAAAGTGACAATTGCAATATGGTTTGATTTAAATGGTTTCAAAGATAAAGGTGCAAAGGCTAAAAAGCGGGTTGAACCTTTCAAGTAAAATTATAGGGTTTGATTTAAACATTTTTGGATGTCAATTAAAATGGTTCAATCAGTTTAAAATGTTCATTGTACAGAAGTTTGGTTAGGGATCTAATGTGATGGGAATAAAGGCATGTTGGTGGGTGGGTTTGTGCAGAGCAGCATTTAGTGTGGTTTGGCTATAACTCACATCTTGTCTCTTTTAATAATGTTGCTGTTTTTTATTTCTAAATGATCTACTAATTTTTTTTTGGTCATTCCGCGTGCTTTTACTTTGTCAAAATGTAGGATTTAAATTTTGTTTATCAAGTGCAGACACAAAACGTGTTAAACTGGATACATTGGTGTTCACACTCATAAAGTGATTGACTCACGTTTCAAAACACATCTACATTACAACTAGTTATTTTGTAGAATGGGTTTTGTTAATTACATACACTATGCTATTGCCTTGCGTAACATACGAGTTTGAGTAAAAAACACTTTAAATTAATTTTATACAAAACACGTGTAATATAGATTTAATATACAATTTGAATTCCACAGGGAATATAATTATTACGTAATTCACTGGTTAATATGGATGATTTAGTATTTTAAAACTTAAGTTAGAGATAAATATAATTAGTTATAAACTAAGTACATAAATATAAAAAAATATAAATATTATTAGCACTTATATGATTAGTTATAAAAAAACTAAGTAGATAGATATAAAATAATAAATTTAATTATTAGAAAAAAACTATGCAGGTAAAATTTGATACGAATACAATCTGTGAATCATTTAGTGTTAATTAAATGAGAGTTTGTCACATAGCCACATAAGATGTTTCCTATGTGGCATATATAAAATGTTGTCTAGTAAACGAGTTACTCAATTATTAGAATAGACAAATATTTTATAGCGCCTTGTGGTTTGATTTTAAGAGTAAATTTCTATTTTGCTCTTTGGGGTTTGATTAAAATAGCGTTTTCTAATAGGTTAAAAAAGTCATTTTTTATGTCTTTCTGCAAGAAGTTACCATGTGCTTTTCATTTTGCTCCCTATTCTTATCATCGAACTAGTAACTGGCCATCGAACAAACCTAAAAACAATCTCATCATCCTCATCAACCATAATCGCTCAAACATATGCAAATCGTTCATTTCTAGTGCAATGGCACTTTGAAACATTCGTTCTTCATGACTTAAAGTTGATGTTAACAAACTTATGGTGAGTTTGAAGTCAAAAGCTTATATATTTTGATTAGTTACAACGTTATTTGACCGATCTAAAAATTATTATATGCTTTTAGTTTAAACTTATGTATGTAGAAGCCCTTGTCAGTGAAGATTCATTATGGGGGAAACTTAACAAATAGAAGGTATGTGATGAACATGTTGACAAATATATGATGAAAACAAGTAGGTCATCCAAACAAGGTTTTGGAACGTTTTGTCACTTCAAGGTAATCAATCAAGATTTAAACTTTTGGTTTGAGGGCAAAACAACCCTGATGCGTTAAGTTTCGTGACATATGTTGGTGACAATAAGATTATGGAAAGAATAGTGGAACCTAGTCAAGATGAATGTGGTGTGGATCCTAGCCAAGGTGTAGCTGATGTTGATGTTAAGGGTGACAAATTTTCTTACATGATTTAGTGAAATATGAAGAAGCCGACTCAAATTTTCTCACATGAAATATTAAAGAAAAACTGATATCATCAGCAAAACCGAGCATACAAAAGACAACTAAACACCCCTTAAATGTCTAGTAGCGGTAACAAACTAACAACAATTAGAGGATGAACTTTTAAGAAAGACAATTCCAAATCCCCTTTGTCTACGAACAAGGAAGCTATAAGTAACGCAACTATGAATCTCATGGAGAGTTCGATACTGGCTCAGGATGAATGCTGGTGGCATGCTTAACACATGCAAGTCGGACGAGAAGTGGTGTTTCCAGTGGCAGATGAGTGAGTAACGCGTAAGAACTTGCCCTTGGGAGGGGAATAACAACTGGAAATGACTGCTACCCGTAGGCTGAGGAGCAAAAGGAGGAATCCGCCCGAGGGGCTCGCGTCTGATTAGGTAGTTGGTGTGGTAATAGCTTAAGAAGGTGATGATCGATAGCTGGTTCGAGAGGATGATCAGCCACACTGGGATTGAGACATAGCCCAGACTCCTACGGGAGGCAGCGTTGGGGAATTTTCCGCAATGAGTGATAGCTTGACGGAGCATTGCAGTACCTTTAATCGACTATTCTAAATCGCCTGTAGACGCGTATAAAAAGTATCTTTATATTCAGCAGTTTCAGCAAATCTCGTCCGTCCACGTTTCAAATCCTCCTCAATTCACATGATAAGATGACGTGTATCAATCTCATTGGCTAAACCACGTTTCTCCCGTCCACCGTATCACATGAAGCGAGTTTTTCTGCAAGTTTTCATTCATCACTACTTCTCACTCTGTGTTTGTGTGTGTGTAAGAACAATGAATCACTCGTCAAAAGTATTAATCTTAATTTCATTCTTCTTGCTATCAGCCTGTTCAAATTTGAATCTCGTTGATGCATTTTACAGTCCATCATCACCTGTGATTCAGCTCACTGCTTCTAATTTCAAGTCTAAGGTAACCGAACTGATGTCGATTTACAATTTTACACACACTATGAATTTAAATTTCGAACAATTTGATCGAGTTGCTGTGATTCACACGTTCTGAACCTTCATTTATGTGTTTACTGTTTGATCATGTCTGATTGAGTTTTTATTTGGTAATGTCACTGTATACATTTTGTTGTTATCCTTGTTGCTGTAACGATAATTTCCTGACTGTTGGTGAAAGTAAATTGAGATCTTCTCATGTTTATTATTTGATCATGCCTGATTGAGGGTTTTTGTAATGGTCCGTACCGTATACAATTTATTATTATCCTTGCTGCTGTAATAATAATTGCTGACTATAGGTGAAAGTAAATTGAGATCTGCGCATGTTTATTATTTGATCATATCTGATTGAGTGTTTTTGAAATGGTACAGTATACAGTTTGTTGTTATCACGGTTGCAGCCACGATAATTTCTGACTATTGGTGAAAGTAAATTGAGATCTGATCATGTTTATTGTGATATTGTTGGTAGATTGAAAAGGCGAATGGTGTTGTTCTGGTTGAGTTTTTTGCACCATGGTGTGGCCATTGTCAAGCTTTGACACCGACATGGGAGAAGGTTGCGACGGTCTTGAAAGGTGTAGCATCTGTGGCAGCTATTGATGCTGATGCAGACAAGTCCATTGCCCAGGTTTGCATTTGTTGATACATGTTTTGAGATGTTCATTTGATCACTCTGCTAGATTGATTTATGGGAGTTATATTTGGATAGTGCTTATGCAAACACTAATAAGCAATACACAATTGACAATATAATGTGGCATCCTTAGCTTTTGCTGAATATTTACCCTTAGGAAGATGCATCGGGTTGATGTCCTGTTCATGTAAAAGAGTGATGAATGTGGATATGATTATAAGAAGTGTATCATAAAAGCTAAACGGTTAAGATAATCAGACTCCCAATGACATTAACACAAGTGCTGGAAACAACGAGGGTGGAATAATGAGCATTGGTCAATGTGGTGGTGCATGATGAGTATTAAGCTTAGTTATTCACCTTGATGAACCTATAGATATTGCAGCTATTAACTAAATGCAGTACTTAAGCACTGATATCTCAACTTTCTATCCACATTAAAATATTGCTTATAATTATAAACTGTAGTGAATAGTGATACTTCCCTGATAAGAGAGGCTTGATGACATGTACTTTAGGCTGCTTGATTTTGGTTGGTAGAAACAAAAGGGGTGGGCAATAAGGGTTTGGTTATGGCTAATTCATAGCCTTAAGTCAATATCTAGTTTTTACTTTTTAACATTACTAATGTTTTATGTTTGGTTCTTTTTTCCAACAAGAAACTTCTTTGTTTCAAAATTCTTTTGCTTGATTATATATATGTATGGCAATCCATAAATGTATAACTTCTTTCTCGTCTGCTTTCTCCAGGAATATGGCATCCAAGGATTTCCAACCATTAAGGTGTTTGTACCTGGAAAACCTCCTGTTGATTACCAAGGAGCAAGGGAAGCAAAACCAATAGCAGAATTTGCATTTAAACAGGTCAATTATATTGAAATGAAAGTTTGATATTTTTCAGCTTTTAATCTTTTTCTATTTCCCGTACAAAGATGTGTTGTCATGGAAAGAAACAGTAATCTAACTTTTAACAAGATTTGGAGTAAAAATGTTGGTGGATCGTTATAAGTCTTCACCATTATTCACAAGTATATTCATTACAACTCAAACGTGAGTCTTGACCAGGGCTGTTAAAAAAGCTTGGGGCCTGCAGTGCGCTTGAAGCTTATTCGAAATCAGCTCGGTTTATAAAGAAGCCGAGCCTGAATCAAAGTCAGTTGGGCTTGTGGATCGCTTAAATTAAAGTCTTAAAAATAATTTATATAAATCATATACAAGATAATGATAGTCCTTGAATGCAAATATCGTATCATTGTTTCAACGATTTAAGATAAAAAGTATAAAATATATATTTTTTGTTTTTATATATATGAATATGTGTAAAAAGTAACAAAGCCCCTAGTCCTGGCACAGTTAAACTTGAAATGAAGAAATTAATTATTGTATCCAGATAACAGGTCCTTCAGTCATTTAGACTAATCTCCTGCGTGTTATCAGCAATTCATTTATGCAAGCTATAACATGTAGGCGTTTTCAATAATGGTTGTAAACAGGTCAAGGCACTCCTCAAGGACAGGTTAAGTGGAAAAACAACTACAACAGGCAGATCAAGTGAAAAATCAGAACCAAGTGCATCGGTTGAATTGAATTCACATAATTTTGATGAATTGGTTGTTAAAAGCAAAGATCTCTGGATAGTGGAATTCTATGCACCCTGGTAACTGTTATGCTCTTGAGTTACTTCTTTACCACTGTGTTTGTTAATGCTTGTATGATCTCAACATTGCACGCATAACATGTTTGTATAAATGTGGCAGGCTGCTACACTTTTTGTGTACGTTAGAGTGTTACAATATTATATAGTTTGAAAAACATTTTTTTATCTTTTAGTGATTTTTTTTTTTCAAATGTTGTCATTTCTTTAGGTGTGGGCACTGTAAGAAGCTTGCCCCTGAATGGAAAAAGGCTGCAAAGAACCTGCAGGGAAAGGTGAAGCTTGGTCATGTTAACTGTGATGATGAGAAGGTAATGTTGAATTTGGATTCGTATGGTTCAATTAGTATTGTTTCTTTCATCACCAATTAAAAAACTGATCTATTATGGTTTTCAGTCTTTGATGAGCAGATATAAGGTGCAAGGTTTCCCCACTATTTTGGTGTTTGGTGCAGACAAAGATAGTCCAATCAGTTATGAAGGAGCAAGAACTGCTTCAGCTATTGAATCATTTGCCCTTGTTCAGCTAGAAACTAATGTTGCCCCACCTGAAGTGACTGAGTTGACCAGCGCAGTAAGTTGGTCAAATCTTATAATTTGACATTTTAACTTGGTTATAAACTTTAATTAAAATTTATATTCCCATTTCAGGATGTAATGGAAGAGAAATGTGGCTCAGCAGCCATCTGCTTTGTCGCCTTCCTCCCTGACATTTTGGACTCCAAGGCAGAGGGAAGGAACAAGTATCTAGAGACGCTTTTATCGATAGCAGAAAAGTTTAAAAGGAATCCATACAGGTAGATTATCAAATAAGCCATTTCTTTTCTGTTAAAGGATATTTGATGTAATTTTATGAATAACTATCAATTCTGGTTGGGTGAATTTTGGTGCAGCTATGTGTGGGCTTCTGCAGGTAAACAGGCAGAACTTGAGAAGAATGTGGGTGTTGGCGGTTACGGGTATCCAGCTTTGGTAGCTTTGAACATAAAAAAAGGCGCATACGCCCCGCTTAAGAGTGCATTTGAAAGAGACCAGATCATGTATGTTTCCTACGCCTTTCTCTGTGCAAACAATCTTTTTCTTTTAAGTTACATTTTTAAATACGATAATAAACTAACTTAGGAGGTTTTATGTATTTTGAATACTATCGTACACAGGCAACATTCCTATTCCTTTTATCTATGTTTTAAAACTTTATCCATTTGACCCGTTAGTCACAAAGTCAAACCGGACTTGATTTGTTTACTTTGCACAAAAACATGCACTGACTGAGTTTGTGACCCGTGTTTGAACTGGCAGAGAGTTTGTGAAAGCGGCTGGACTCGGAGGGAAGGGCACACTACCATTAGAAGGGACGGCAACAATAGTGAAAACGGAACCATGGGATGGTAAGGACGGAGAGATCATAGAAGAGGATGAATTCTCCCTAGAAGAACTTTTGGGTGATTCAACTTCAGACAAAGATGCTGCGGAGCTGTGAGTTAGAGAGTTACCTTTTTTTTCCTTAACTAGAGTTTATGATTCAATTGTTGAAGCAATATCACCCTTGTAACGTGTGGTGTAAGTACTAACTCATAATTTAAGAGGTATGTCAGGTGAAACTTTTTTTTTGTTAATTTGGGTTATTCTTTTAAGCAACCAAAAAGTTATTAATACTTGTCAAAACAACGGTATGTCAAGTTAGTCTTGTTTGCTGCGTTTGCGTTTGATTGACGCTTCCAGAGCTTGGATCAAAGCTACATGTAAAGCAATTTTGTAAAAGGTGGTTCATTTTAGAGGTGAATTTGATAGTGTGTATCTCAAGTTTATTATTGAGCGGATCATGTTTTAGTCACGATACACACCATGTAAATTGTTGTTTGAAGCAATGACTATTAGGTTGCTTGTGAATGCAACCTGTTCAAAGTTATTTTACCTAGCTATATTTAATTAGTATGTTGAAAATATTCAGAACAATCTTAGCAATCAAATTATCATTTAACTCCCCCCATCACCAATGAATATTGAGGTTGAAGTATTCATTATCAGAAGTAGAGTCTTCAACAAGTATTCATTATCAAATGAGCCTGTGTCGTCTAACAAACACTTTATTATTATTTTGTACCTTTTGTAGATAACTAATATAGTATTAAAAAAGTTATGTACTGAGAGATAATATTTGAACTATTTAGTTTTACTTCTTTAGTAGTTGGGGTTTAATAACTGTCTTTTGTTTAATTAACAACGAAGTCGTTGTAGTATAGTGGTAAGTATTCCCGCCTGTCACGCGGGTGACCCGGGTTCGATCCCCGGCAACGGCGACTTTTTTCTTTTTGAAGAGTTGTCAGTTTACACTTGTGGTCCTTGTAGTTTCTTTATCTGTGGAAAGTTATTTTATCAATCCTTATTACACAAAAGAATGGAAGAGAGAAGACTGAGGCTATATATGTTTCATGCATATGTTCAAAGTCATTTTATCAGTCCTATTGCTTTATTTTTTTAGCTTAATGGACACTAGATAGAAAAAAATAATAGGATTTACTAAGTTACAACAAATATATTTCTTGCTATTGCTAGTTTTCTCACAAACACGATCTGTATACAAATCATACCTAAATAATTATTTAATACCGATCATGTTTTCTCCCATCTCACTAAAGTTACTGATGGTGCAACAAAATGAAAAAAACGACCATTCTTGTAATTTTTAGAAGTTAGAAGCCATACATAAAATAAGGTTAAACCATAAAAGTCATTCATGTAATTAACTCTTATAAGTAATATTTTCATAAATAGTGTAAAACATCTATTTTATAGATTACGTAGAAAATTAAACACGTTACAAAGATAAGTTTACATTCAACCTAAAAACATCTTAAATAAAAAATGGTAATTTTGTAAAAATATAACTAAGATTCAATTTTATTTTAGTTAACTCACTCAAGTTTAAAAATTGCTTCAAGTATGTCACTCACCTTCATATTTTATTCAAACTAAAGGTTTAAACATGTTTTCACATGTTTTTCTTTGTGTTTCAGTTTAGAATTATTTTTTATATTTTTTGATGCTAATGTGAAACAGTGATGCGAATTGTAGGCTTATTTTATTTTATTTTTTTACTATAATTAACATATTTAAAATTTTTTTTAATATAATTACATACTAAATATTCCGACGCACACATTCTATCCTCAATTCCTTTCTGGACACAAATAAAATTCAGTAATTGCTCGATTTGGAGGTTTAGTCATCTAAATGAAGCAAAATGCTTGAATGACATAATTATACTATGTATAATTTAATAACTTGATGAATAATAGACTTTTTATTTTTTTGATTTTTGACAAAAAAATTTGTTAGTTTTCAACTCCATCCCCTATTAGCACATCTATCAAATTATATGGAATGTCGGTTTAAAAATATGCAATCCCATTGCGACCACAACATGATCACGCTATGGTCGTTGATTCTAAGTCACTTATAAATGTTGTCGCTTTGTGTTTTTCTATTTGTTTACGTTTTTTTGTTGTTGTGGCTACTATGTATAATTTAGTAACTTGACGAATAGTAGTTTTTTACTTTTTTTATTATTGACACAAATTTTTGTTACTTTTAATCTCCATCTCCTATTAGCACATCTATCAAATTATATGGAATGTCGGTTTATAAATCCCAATCCCGTTGCAGCAACAACAGGATCACGCTATGGTAGTTGAATTCAAAGGCACTTATAAATGTTGTCGCTTTGTTTTTTCGATTTGTTGACGTTTTTTGTTGTTGTAGGGGCTAAGAAGTGTGATATCGAGTTGTGACATAGTGTAGTCGTTAATTCTAAGCCCTTATGATTGTTTTTCTATATGCATTTGTAAAACCGTCAAATAAAATGCTCGCGCAACACGCGAGCGAGTGTATATGACTAGTTATAACAAAATTAAAACTTGATTATGTTTCTAAGACATTTACCCAATAAAAAAATGTAAGTTATCAACCGACTGGGATCATGAAAAACGGCTGCAGTCCCCGGCCGGATTAATTTTGACTTTTCTCCGGCGGACTTAACATTCCAAGAACCCATATATGATATATGTCACACATTCATTGCTCTAAATAAATATATTTATTTTATCACTTAATCCTTATTCTACGTGTAAAATATTATAACTTCATGCTTATATTTTTTAAACAACTAGAACAAGTTTAGAAGATATTTTGCCTTTACCAAGATCATAACCCACAACTTCATGGTTATATATATACGGATCTAGAAGAAAAGTTCAGGGGTAGTAGAAAATTAGATTTTTGAATCTAAAGATATACCAATACATAAAACGAAGAAGAAAATTGAATTTCTACACTAGTTTTAAACTTCGCTGGAAAAGTTGAGGGGTAGCGGCCGCCACCCCTGCTCCTACACTAGATCCATCCCTGATATATAGTTACGAGAAATTGTATATTTTTTTTTATGAACGATGGGTTACTAGTTAGAAGTTAGTAACACCAAAGTAGTCTCTCACCTCACCCTTGACTACTATACCAAGAAATCATTAGCAATATCTTTTTTTCTTAACCTTAAATATTTCCATTCTATACGCAAATAAGGATAGTTACAGAAGTAATAAAAGTAGACACACTACTTTAAAACTAGCGATTTATTAGTTTAGTGGTCAAAGAAAGAGATAAGAGACTCTTTTTTTAAGGTCATGTGTGCTAGTAATTTGATATTTATTTATCTATTTGATGTAACTAACTTTTAACATATAAATTGTTGTCTAAAAAAGGATACATTTGCTCAAAAACATAAAACATGTAGCTCATGAAATGGAGTTGTTCATCTGAAATCTATTCTTCTACTACAAATGAAGAATGGAGTTGTTCACTTTTGGGGTTTAGTAATGGTTTCGAATATGACATTTTATCCAAACCACATCACATGTGAAAAGAAAACTTAAGGAAAATAGCGTGTATGTATTTATTTACTTATTAGTTAAAATGAGGTCGTTTTTGTGAAATTTGTAAAAAGACTTTGATATAGCATTACATCTAGTTGAGACGTACCGTAATATTTACTAGTACATCACAATTAAAAAATAGCCACTTTGTATAAATATAGTAAATTGATTTAAAAGTAAGGAAAAGAAAATCCTGAAGTTTATGATATACTATGTTTAACACCCGTGTGTTACACATGGATTAAATAATAATATTTATAAAAAAATTATAATCATTATGTTTAAAGATTTGTAATTTGTAAATATTTAATATTTAAAAATATTGCCCCATCAACTCATTACATGACATTTAATATTTTTCCCTTTCAAACTTCCTATTATGGATTAAAAAATTTTCCCCCCAAAAGTTACCCTCCTAAAACTTGATTTATTAGATAGAATATACTTAAAAAGTTTATTGAAATTTAATAATCTAAACTTTAGTGTAATGACCAATATGAATCCTAACTTAAAAATTTTATGTGACAGTCCTAACTCGTAAACTATTTTTCTTCATCAAGCTAGTTCTACCTGATCGTTTTTGTATCTCCAAAAAACCAGTCTAACCATTTTTGTGTTTAAAAACAAACCTAGCTGCCTATTTATGTGTCACGATAAGAAAAAGCTCGATTCAGGAAAATAAATTACAAGCTGGGACGTCATATAGAACTTTTTAAGTTGAGATTAATATCGAAAAATACTCTAAAGTTCAGATTATTCAAATCCGATAAGCCTTTACGAAATGACTAAATATATAAACTTATCTTTTTTTTCTTAACACATATAAACTTATTCGATTTAAAAGATTAGGCGACCTCACTTAAACCATTACAGTTTTAACGTGGATCATTGTTTTTTACCAACAATTCCTACTATTAGGAAAATAGTTATCATCAAATGACCGGTGGTGGTCATTTGGACCAGTCATTTGGTCTGCTAGTGTATAGAAAAGCTTTGTGATCTTTATGGTCACATGCTCAAATCTTACTAGCATAAAAATCTTGTACCTATTAATGTGTTGATTGTCATATTCAAACATATGCAAGACAAGAGTTTTACGAGTCCTAAGGATTAGGAGCCCTGTGCGAGACGAGAAAAAAAGGCCAACACGAAGCACCAACACACTAAAAAATATAAACTAAATTTTTAACCAAAAAACAAACGTTTCATTAATAAACATAAAAAATCAAAGTATTCAAATTAGTGAATTACCTACCAATAACTCGTGAGGCTCTCCGAGCATTCTTCATAGCAAATTGGTTTATCACAAATTCAATATATTTGTATGAGTCTTCACAAATGAGTCATTTCAATTAATTAAAGATCATATACTTATGGACCTACTTCTGTTGCATTCACGTTTTATAAAGAAAAATTACATATAAATTTTTTTTAAAAAAAAATTTAATGCCCTCATCAAATGAGTGCTATGTGCCCGATCAACTAAGTCGCACACCCTTTGAGCCTCCCATGCTGATACGGCTCCTCTAGGATAATAGAGTCATTGTTGACCAAGTAAATAATGAAAACAAATAACCACACTATATCCCAAGCTCAGCCAAGAATATGATTACTCCTATGAGTTTTTTGTTTGTTTATTGCATAAACAAATGATAGTAGAGACTTGGTGGAGCGTATTTTTTGTTTATATATATTATTTTAATACAAATTTGGCTTTTTGTCTCTTGTTTATGCTTGCCACTATCTAACATTATGTCTAGTCTTTTCTTAGTTTCAAATTCAAGTTTTCTCAAGCATGAAGAAGAAGCACCCATTTGGATAACCGTTGAAGCATTTCAAAGTTCATCTACAAATACGACTTTTCTTATATATATTTTCTTTGAAGTTATATCCAAACACCACATTTGTTTCAATTTCTTAATGTTTCAAGATTGATTACAACCATCAATCCACCTACAATTGGTATTTTCATAGTTTCATTTCAACCAAAAGATGTACAACACTCATAAAAAGACGGATTTACCCTTGGAAATCCAACCAGTTTTGAGACCAAGTATTCATTCAAGAAGAGCAAACATTGTTGTAAAGTTTCAAGATCTTTATGGGTTTACAGTGGAAGGAAATGTTGATGATGTGAATATATTGAATGATGTGAGGGAGAAGGTGAGGGAACAGGGTAAGGTTTGGTGGTCAATGGAAGCTAACAAAGGGGCAAATTGGTATTTACAGAGTTATGCAACTTCAACTGCAATTAAATCATCCCTTAAGTTTTCTGTTTTGGTGAATGCAATGACCTTAAAGAAGTTGGTGAGGAAGGGTATCCCTCCAGCTTTAAGGCATAAAGTATGGTTCTCTTTATCTGGGGCTGCTAAGAAAAAGTCTACAGTGCCTGATAGCTATTATCATGATCTCATATTTGCTGTTCAAGATAAGGTCACCCCTGCCACAAAGCAGATTGATCAGGTGAGTTTGTGTTATTAGTTTATGTGATGTTTAACAGGTGGTGTGTTCACGATTAGGTGTTCAAATCATGTAAGGTGCAGGAGTCGTGTATTTATTCTTGAAACTTTGAAAATATGGGATGTTTGATGGAATTGTTGATGTAATGATTGTCTTGTGAACTGAATGTGCAGGACCTACCACGGACGTTCCCTGGTCATCCGTGGCTAGACACGACGGAAGGGCATGCTGCTGTAAGACGCGTTCTAGTGGGGTACTCTTTCCGTGATTCTGATGTTGGTTATTGTCAGGTTAACTTCTTATGACACTAACATCATATGATCATACATTTATCCATATACTTTACACGAATCAAAAGTGTAAGAGGAAAATGATTGCCTGTCAAGATGGATGATGAATATGTTGTTTATGCAGGGTTTAAATTATGTGGCAGCATTGTTGTTGCTAGTGATGAAAACTGAAGAAGAAGCTTTTTGGATGTTAGCAGTTCTCCTAGAAGACGTCTTGGTCAACGACTGTTACACGCATAATTTATCAGGCTGCCATGTCGAACAAAGAGTGTTTAAAGATCTAATGACCAAAAAATGTCCAAGGTAGTCATTCGTTCTTGCTTTGTTTCCTTCTCGTATAGATTAATCTATCAGCTTAAGGTTTTGAAAAAACGCAGGTTATCTGCGCATTTAGAAGCTTTAGGATTCGATGTTTCCCTTGTAGCTACCGAGTGGTTTCTTTGCTTATTTTCTAAGAGCTTACCTTCAGAGGTGATTGTGGAAATCTACACTAATAACATGACCCACAAGCCAAAATCATACACGTTTAATTCGTTTATACTTATGCAGACAACTATGAGAGTGTGGGATGTTCTCTTCTATGGAGGGGCAGAAGTGTTGTTTAACGTAGCTCTAGCAATTTTCAAGGTATTGTTCTCGGCTGTTTAAAGAGATTTTTCATGCTGCATTATGTGTAACAGGGTTATGTCGATGTTACAGATGAAGGAAGAAGAGTTGTTGCTGACGCATCATATCGGGGATGCAATCAAAATAATACAGAATACCACTCATCATCTTTTTGATCCTGATGACTTGTTAACCGTAAGTCTCGATGTGCATTCATATACATATACACGGACGTACACACACGTCCACACACTTGTTTTCTCCTTGTTAACCTTCACTTATGCCTGCAGGTTGCCTTTGATAAAATAAGCTTTATGACAACCAATATATCAAAGCAAAGGAAAAAACAAGAAACAGTGGTAATGGCAGAACTTGATCAGAGATTAAGGCGACTAAACACAAGTAAACTAAGCATAGCTACTTGATAAATGTGGTATAAGCAGTACGCTACAATCTGTATTAAATAGGAAAACACTGTCTTACATATGAGGGCTAGAAAAGGCCCCGTGTGTCGTTTTGTGTGTTCCTGGGAGAGCATCAGGTGCTCCGACCCGTAAAAAGATGTTCCAAAACTTGCAAGTTAAATACAACTAAATTTCCAACTTTAAACTTCAGAATCAGTGGTAAAATAGATCAACTTCAATCATGCAGGATGAATGCTTAGCCTGTTAGATCAGAGGGCAGTTTCAAGTACTATTTACGATAAAAAAAACTAAATCTAATTAAACCACTTGGTGCCATCATCTGTTAAATCGGGTTGACCATAGGTAGTACAAGCTGAACCCTGTGATTTAAATGAGCTGTTGGGTGGATATGTAGTGTAACCATAGTTAGGTTGATCATAGTTGAATCTGCTACCAAGGTAACCATGGTTTGCATACTGACCTGATTGAGTGTACCCAACACCTGGCCCGTAATCCACATGTGAAACACTTGTATATGCATCATGTTGTTGAGCAATGCCTGGAAGGTGTCCCAAATAGTTTGGCTGGGTGCATAGAGGATTAGTTAGACGTCCCAAATAGTCCAGTTGGGTGCACAAAGGGTTAGTTGGATGTTGTCCCAAATAGTTCGGCTGGGTGCACAATAGGTTAGTTGAGTGAATTACTGGCCTTGACAGCTCCATATCAACCACGTCATCAAGAGTATGTGATGACCTATATATGTTTCCGCATTCAGGTAAAGTAGCCCCTAAGTTGGAGATATCAGGATGGTTGGTCATAATATTGGAGAAATCACCAAAACAGGCAAGTTGGTGTGGTTTGTTTTGTTTTTTGTCTATATGTCTACGTTTTTTGGCTTCTTGTATGTGCCTGGCAGTCCAGTCAGGACGACTCCAGAGTGAGAGTGGTGGCGGTTTGACATTCCAATCTTCTAATGGTTGACCACTAATGCCAACTATTCCAGGTAGGTAAAATGACTATATATAGACCAAGAAGAAGTAAATGAGGCGTAAGTAATTAATTAACTTAATATACACCAATGTTGACAAGAGTAATATAAGACCTTGCCAGAGAGCATGCCACGGTCCTCCCAAATTAAATCATACAGGGGGCTTTTACGATCGAGTCTGGAATAGAAACACAAATGAAAGTTCGATATAAAATATAGGCAGATTGAGTTTTATAATCCAAACTATGACCCATAATCCACACTAACAGTTTGACCAATTACACTCAAATTTCAATTTTGTTACCAAGTGCCATTTCAGTAGAATAATCGTCCTATATAAACGCACTTGATTGATACTCGATTTCACTCAATGATGATTGCAAACGAAATGGGAAAACGTACTAGAGAAATCAAGGGGAAATCAAGTGTAAATTTATTATGATTATTGTACTAGGATTGCCTTTGGTAACAAAAGCAAAAGTTAGGGAGTATCATTGGTTAAACTGTTGGTGTGGATTATTTTCGGTTAAATTGTTGGTGTGGATTATATCGGTTAAGGGGTCATAGTTTGGTTAATTATTCAAAAATTTTAAATTATAATATAAGTTATATATACATAAACCTCAAGCAAGCAAAAGACTAATGTGGTACCTTCTAGTTTCTTGTGGGACAATAAGGATAATGAGCTTTGGTTTAAACTTGAGAGCATGATTGATAAATTTGTTTGCTAGAGATGCTTGAACTCCAAACGGAGGATTTAGTCCAATTACCTTTTAATGAAGCAACTGTTAGAAACATTTTTGCTCTAACTAGAGCCTAGGTGAGTAGGTGCTAATTACGACCCCCATTTACTTACGAATGAGATTGATAAGGTTTTTAATTCAAATAAGTAAAAACGGACAATAGCCAAATGATTAAAAAAAAGTAGCCCGAAATTTTTTTTAATATGTAGAACCTTCTGATTGGTTTTATTAAATCATTTTGTAATCATACTTGACATGAACTTTTAATTACATGACTGAACTTTTTGGACAAGTGTTATGCGTCAATCCGACCCAACCCATACCCTATCACACACAAAAATATTCATTGTGACCCATTACCTAACCCACTCGTTATGCGACCTCTAGCTCTATCAGTCTATCCTTTTAAGAGAAAATTTAAAAGCAAGCAAGGCAAGTTTTTTAGTACAGTACCAGACGAGAACCATCAGGATGTGCTTCTACAGGAACGCTAAACCAATCTCTCTTTTCAAAATTAAATGAGTTCTGAACGTAAAGGAAAATAAACTTGAGATAAGTACACAAATCTAAGCTTATTTTGGAAGACAACATGAAGGAGAAGAAGACAGAATTATAATAATAATTTAAAAACTAAGAAAACACTACACAATATGCAAAATGGAATTTGTAAATAAGTTAACTTTCTTTAGTAATCATACTTTTTATAGTGTAAATTAGGTACTCATTTTGTTATAAATTAGGTACCTTTGGGGTGATGATATCATAATTCTTGAATTTACACCTCTTTCCCATGGTGTCTAGCTTTTCCTTCATAAGGCAACTGAAATCATTTGAACCACAGCAAAAGTCCACTATCTGATAGCAAAAGAATGAGAAGTTCATAAGTTTAGGTGTAAGTGTAACAACTAGAAAACTGCAAAGTATGATTGTAGAGATTAAAAAATGAGCAAGATAAAACCAGGACAACATGAGACAATAAAATGTAAAACTAACCACAGAATCAGCTTTCAATAATTTTGAAGTCAACACCTACTGGCTACAGCAATTTACATAGATATTCCTTAAATCTACCACATAGTATATTCTACCTTGAAAAAGTACGTGTGTTTTTTTACAAGCATGATCTCGCAGTTGTTTAAATTTAGTCTTGATTCAGTCAACTACTTCAGTTACACTACTTATCTAAATAATAGAATCCCTACACTGTGATTTTGGCAATATCAGGACATTCTTCTTATCTGCAGTGACACAACAGCAAGATTTTTAAGGTACACAGATTCTGATCACTTAACGCCGCCATGTCCCAACATGTTTTCCATCATGCTCGTGCATGTATTACAAAGTATAGTGGGTAGTGGGACTATTGCATTCAATGCACTGATACTTTCTTTTGGAGCCAGAAAAAAAATATTGGTTGACTAAAGGTAACTAAGAATACTACGTGTGCTAACAAAGCTTAGAAGTGATCATGTCCTACAATCTACCCGCTTTTAAATAAATAAATGAAAAGGACACAAATACTCAGAGATATCCCATCATGATCAGGTAAACCAAATGCCAGATTTGAACAAGTATGTGGTTTCTGATTAATGCCAAAACGATTTTCTTCTCTCTTGACCAAAAAAAACATTAAAGAGAAAACTGCATAATAGCTTAGCAAAATTCAGTCATGTTTCCTGTGAGGTAACAAACATCAATACATTTTTAACTTTTTCTATTTCAGTTAAGTCATAAACTTGAAACAAGTAACTAAATAATCTGAAATTTAGTTACGCAATACTGAAATTACAGATTGTTTAAAGTTCTTTGCCTTTTTTTGTATCTATTGGAAAATTTGCTCCTTTGTATGTGGTAAATACGTTTGATTCCTCAAATGGAAACCAGACCAAAGCTAGTCATATTTTCGTGTAATTTCCTCTTTTCCTAAAGTTTAACCCAAACTGAGAACGACAAGTATAACTAACACGTATAGATCCTAATTCAAGTGTGATCTTATTTGAAATAAAATGTCACCCAAGCAAATCTAATAATTGGTTTTGGCACAATAAATCTCATGGCTGTAAACAACAAATATGGACCTGATACGTTCAACATAAATACTCCTTAACTGCTTTCAAGAGGCAACCGTGTAATAATGCCTAATTTAATCGTAGAGTATCATATGAATCAAGCAACATTACTATTAAACTTTAACTCCTGTGTAGCGCTAATTAACAATGGGAATACTGTTGTTGCCTATTTTAATTCAAATAATTTTAAATGTAATCATGCATACTTCAAAAACCTCCTATGCATGTCTAACCATTTCAAAAGTAAAGGGTAAACACTTATATACATCCACTCTAACTCTCTAAGTACTTGTGTATATATCTCTATAAATTTTTGTACAATCAAACTGGAGAATGTGAGCCCAACTTAGTAAAATGACTTGCTCTGCAACCATAGTATAAAAAAAAACAACGGAAATTCTTACCGTATCACCGTCTTCCACATACCAATGTAGTCTATCAACTATCTGCACAATAAAAGCAAAGCCATAAGCTTCATGCTATGTTAGATGCTTCAAAATCTATTGTCAGCTAAATTTTCCAAACATAAATTACAAATGTAACAGTTCTGGTTATGCAAATGAAATCGGTTTTATCCCCCATAGAACATTGACAATTGCCATAATCAAATTGCTCAAACAGAAGAGCAAGTGGAGCCGAGCCGTAGAAGATTATCCTATCAAAGTAAATTCAATAAAAAGCTATTCGCTTTTGCATGAGGCGTATCCTTCCACAAGGATTAAAGAATTTAGATGTTTCATTTTGTCCTACAAATGATAACTACACCTCTGATCAAGGGATCATGAATTCATGAGCATTTCATTGTTCTTCTGAAAGGTATTCAGTTTCCATCAATATCTGGGAATAAAGTAGGAATATATAAAGTATAACGATTTTTTTATGTCTACTGATCATCAATAAAAAGATATAAAGAGCACAGAAATCACACCTCTTTAAGCTTGCCTACATCTGTGAAATGACGTCCAAAGGAGGTATAACGCGCTCCATGGAGAAAGGGGGCGAGAAAGACACTTAGTTTTTTCTGCACATTAACAGCATACATGAAACCTAAGCTCCAAACCATTCTGCAGCTTAGAGACAGACCCTTTAAACAAGGAAGTCATGATGTCTTCCATCAAGATCTTTATAAATTATATAAATTGATTGCACAACCATAGTTACTAGGTGTCCATAGTATTACTGGCAAAAAGAAATACTATTTAAGTGATTTTCAAGGGATTATAATCATAGAAATGCATGTCATGAATAGAATTTGCTTACATCATGACATAGGATATTAATACTCCATCTATCTTATACTAAATGTGAAAAGGTTGTCTTGGATGTCCAATAGAAGTGCAACTAATCCCTCTTTGGCAAAGTTTTAATCCAAAATTACCCCAATTTCACTAAAAAATTACCGATAATACTGTATTGGATCTACTACTATTAAGTCATTATTGAGGGATTTGAGGGAAATTTAAGTATTATCTTGGAGCATGGTTGACTGACTAATATTATCTTGGATCATACAAGATTAATTCTCTTATTTTGCAAGGGAATATATACATACCTATATAAAACAAAAGAAAACAAATACAATGAAACAAATACAAAACAACATAGAAACTAACATATAAATCATCTTTCACCGTACCTTCCATCTGAAGAGCTGATTAAGAACATTTGGCTCACAAACAGCTTTTGCATCTTCAACACTACCCCCATCCTCTAATTTTTTCAAGGCTTCTTTTACCGCCTGTGAAAGTAAAAACAAAAGGACACAAGAATCCACCTTGTGAGTTTAAACATATTTAACTTAATAAATTTGTCATGTAGACAGGTAGGTTTACCACCTTTACAGAAGCCTCCACCTTTCCCATGGTAATGCTCTTATCCAATCCATACTGTGAGGTGTATATTCCATTAGTGCATCTCCGTTTCTTCTCCTTAATAAATTCTTCAAAATCTAACGAGGATGTAGAATCTTCCATTAACTTCAAAACCCTATACACCACAATATTATGTTATATAGACTAATGTTGTCACTTGAATGGTGAAAAGACAGAAAACATTACAACATAAGAAATCAGACATAAGCACCTTGTTTTCATGTCAGTGTCCGATTTAGGAGATGCACTCACTACAGTCTTCACTGGTTTAAAAATATAACATTGTTCACTCTGTATACCTTTGTATGGTGACTTGCTTCTCACCATGTTAGAAGGCTGCTCCAAATTTCCAGAAATGGATTTGTTGTTGTGCAAGGAAGATATCTCTTTGCTAATGGCTGGAGACTTGTCTTTTACCAGTGCAGTATCACCATAAGCAACTGTGTTATATCGTCTTTCAATCACCTTTGGCACATCTTCGGTGTCATGTTCTTTAAAATTTCCAAAAGCCTTGCTCCTCCTTTCTACCATCATATCCATTCTACTTCCTTCTCGATTTTTCCGCTCAACAGAAGGAAATAATAGATGATCTCTTTTTGGTGTCTCTAGATTTGGAATGATCTTGTGCTTCCTGGAAACTGTAATAATTAGTATATTATACCATATGTGATATGCATATTAAATTATGCAGTAAGAGAACTTACATGCAATACATTAAGATGCGCTTAGGCAAGAGATTATCCCATGCTCTTTGCTCGATAGTTCCATCAGCACTATTGTTGAAAGCAATTTTCCTGAACAATAATCATTAACCAGTTAATTCAGGTTCTTTGTTGGAGACATAAAACTCAAGAGCAAAACTGTAATTACTTAGGCAAGCATTTCCGATGATATGCCTTGGGGCATCGCCTACAGATAGCAAATTGCAATTCATGTTCATCTTTATTTTCTCCTTGTTGACAGCGACGACATTTATGGATGGGACACGTGAATGATTCTCCTGCAGCAATTTGACTTTTTAGTTGCTTTGCCATGGTTTCATCAGATGGGTAGAGCAGATTTGCAACACATTCAGGATGATAAAAATGCCCACAAGTTGCAGAAACACAAGGGAAGACCTAAAATGAGAATACAATGAGCAATATATTAATGAGAATCAACGTACTCATATGTTATGTATCCAAATTCCACATGAATTCCATATAAAAAGGTTTAAGAAAGTAAGGATGCTTTCGGTTTTAGCTGAATTCCATATAACCAAACTGCAGATTATTGAACACGTCACAATGTTCAATTGTTCAAGTGAGTACTTCCATTAGATAAGATCAAAGTATGCCCTCATATAGGGAGTTATATATATACTCAGCGGATATCAAAAGTAGCAGGCGTATCTTTAGTGCAATGTTCTATACCATTAACAATCAATCAATTGCAATAGATAAGAGCCTATATAAAATATTCTATTTGTTTCTAGGGATTGATAATAGCAGAACCTCAACATCAGAAGACTTATCAGAGGAGCCCAACATTCCACAAACAAAGCATTGATGCCTCTGATGTTTACAGTTATCACAAAGAAAAGTTGCAATTGCCTGCACACAGAATTCATAGACGATTAGGCTCAAGCCAAGAGCGTGATAAGAATGGAAAGATAGACATAATACAGAGAGATTCATACATCGTATTCAGCTGCATTTTTAAACCCAAGGGACTCACAACAAGTGTCAACTCCCGCAGCTACGGTGGGATGGAAAGATCGTATACATTGTCCTTCACAGCTGCCATATGTAAAGAAGTGGAGTAAGGCAAAACACTCACAGATTGTAAATTTAGTAGCAAAACACTCACTGTTTTAAATGTGAATGTCTAGTCAACAAATAGCATTTTACGAATGTTAAATGATACAGAAAATTCAATGCTCCTGCTAATGCTATATAGACATCCTTCCTACTTTATCAAACTTTAAAAACCCTTGCACTACAGATATAAGTGTTCTATTAAATGTCTCAATTAAGTCAGCATACAAAGGATTTAGATCCATACAGGAGAACATGCCCGCCATTGTCGCAGAATGCACAAACAGAATCAAAGAGTTCTTCAGGTTCATCATCAAAGTCATCGTCAAAGTCATCATCATCATCACAAGCTATGAAGTCGGGCTTGCTTGAGGTTCCGTTGTCCTTCAACGCAAAAGAAAGAAAAAATCATTTTATATAGATAAACTCTAAAGAACAAGAATGAATTGGGTACAACTAAATTACAAAAAATGGAAAAGAAAATATTGCTATTGAGTATTGACCTCGTGAATAATCTCTGTTGTCCCAGGATTCTCTATCTCCATAAGAAACGCTTCAAGATACTGCCAAGGTTTCAGGTGTCAATACATGCTTGAGTATTAATCATATTCTTCAATATATAGTTTTGTACAAGTAATTTCAACTCTCTAATACACCATGGAACACAAAAAATTAAGCAGCAAGTACGATGCCTCCCTTAAATAAACTATTGAGGTTTTCTTTTAATGTAGCATGACACAGACCGAAGATAAATCGTATTTTTCACAAAAACACTAATTATGATCCAAAATGACCAGCATATTTGAATGTACAGTGTAGATCAAACCTTTGATTTCGCCAAATCCTTATCGTGCGCCACAGCACTTCGAATCATAGACAAGTGAGCTGATAAACAGTTCTCCAGAGGTTCAACCAAATCATACGAGCTGCGTGATAAAACAGAGTTAATTTCCCAAACAAAATAAGCTAACTACAAATCAGATTAAACTACTCCAACTTAATATAAACACAAACACCTGAAACTTTTCAGCAAATGACTCCAGATATCATCTCTAGTTGCATGAACATTCCTCTTCGCAAAATGGAGACAATGAATCACGATCAAAACACTCTTAACAACATCTCCGTAACTGTTCCTCGGTTTGTGAAGCTTGATCCACGTTTTCGTTTTCCCCTTGCAAAGCGTGTACACTTCCGGCACAGCGTAAGACAGCTCCAGTTTCCACCCGATCACTTCCTTGTAGACTGATTGAAGACCTCCGTCCGTTGTTCCGCGTAATGCAATAGATGAATCTCCGTTTCCGAACACGTCATGGTGATTACTGTTACTCCAATGAAGCGGTAAAGTTGAAAATGAAACAGGTGCATTGTGAGAGTTGAGGAAATGATAGTTTGTTACATGATCGAGAACAGTTTCCGGTTCATCGTCGGAGGATGCCATGAAAGTTGAAACCCTAGAAATTGAAGCAACTGAATTTGAAAGTTTTGGTGTGGAAGTGAAGGTGAAAGTGGTGGGAATGAAGCGTTGCAGCTATAACGTGTTGCGTGGTAAACTGTGAAAGTGTGAAGGGGATTTGTTCATTTTATTATATTGTTATTCTATTTCTTTTATATTTAAATTAAATGATTATCTATCTATTGAAAGTACAACGAAATGAATAGTGGATAATAGTAGCTTACAATTGATTCAAGCAATAAGGTGCAAGTGATTTATACATAACTAATGTGTGTACAGCTTTATAAGCACGTTGTTCAATTGATTGTTGCGTCGTTTCTTTCCTTCTAAACAAGTGTCATGGCTAAGGTATAGTAAATAGGGGTAGGGTATACGTGTCTTCCCTTTTGAACACGTATTATCAGTTAAGCATACCAGATATACACCTCAACTTTAATTTAGATTTAGGAAAAATTTCTTTCCGTCAGAACGGGTTTTGGTTTCTTCATCTTCGCCGGAAAGTGGTGCATGTTAGGTAGCCACCCGTATTGACAGCCACGTTTGGAGCCCATCGGTCCACCGTCGCTTCTTCGTTGACGCCACAACACTGGGGACGAAGCCACAAAACAAAACACGAAGATGGAGATGACGATGAACATCTCTGAAACCTTCCTCCCAAATGAAGCTAAATAATCGAGGTTGATAAGTTTAACGTTTCTATTTCGCCTACACGAATTGTAGAGAACCATTCAACGAATTCAAACTTCCAGTATTTTTTTTGTAATTTATTGAGGTATTCAAAATATTGATTTTCTATTTTGTTGTACGATACACGTACACTTGATTTTTGTTGTTATATATATATATAGATATATAGATATTGCATTTGATTATACAGAGTGGACCAGGGATTATCTATTCCACTGGTATATAATGATTGAAGATGGTGTTTGTTCACAATCGAGGTAAGCAGATGCAGATGCAGAGGTGTTATTTGTGTGTGTGTTCTACATTTAATTTGTTAAAACAAGGAGCAACTAAATATGTTTTTCCCCTTCATTATCCCTTATCTACAATTCGCTTCACATCTTTACGTAACTTTGTATTTTTCCAGTTTATGTTTTCATTTGTATGAATTGTTGGGGTAAACAATGTGGAGTCACCGCACATGACAATATCCCAAGGCTTACGGGAACGACATCAAGCATCCCAAGGAAGCACCGTGCGGTAAAAATTTTATACCATATGTAGATTACGAATGTCCACATGGTTCATTTGTTAAGGTTCTATTTATGTGAAAAACGGATGTGTAAGTTTGAGTCAACCATTAGTTACAAATATCAGTTTTACGCATGCTTCATATGATTGACATTTATTTCATATAATTTTTTTAGATGTTCATTACACAAAAACCAAGTGGTTTGATGACTCATTAGCTTTACATCCTTCTATATATGGTTGGCAATCATTTAAGGATGCTAAAAACCAAGTGATATCAGGAGACAGGAGTTGCTACTACAAGATTGTCCGAAAAGTCGACTGAATTATTTATTTTGAATATAGACGACACTAAGTCTTCTGAATATACAACAACTCACCCAAACCTCTTGCATATTTTGTATAATCAACTACCGTTTACTTTTGAACACTTTATATAACCAGGTTATATACATTTCTCTTAACTACTCGCAATCATGAACATTTACGCACAATATATGGCTCGCGCAACGCGCGAACCGTGCATAATCCTAGTTTGATTGATACATGATTTATTTATTTTTACGGCGAAACGGATAAAGTCCGGCTACCCGGGGTAACCCAATGGTGAAAGGTAATCCCAAACGCTCTGCGAACACAGACAGAGCTGGGTAGCCGAAACCCACCTATTAACCCGACTCCAACTCAGGGGAAACACGTAGGCATGACGACAAGCTAGTGGTAAAACCCGTTTGGCTCAGAGATCGAACTTGTGTTGCCACAAGTCTCACTTCATTGCCCTCATTTGCCCCTTCCAAAGTGATGGTAGTGGGACTAGAACTTGGGTCTCTTTTGGAGAATCCAAGTCTTTTACCACTACACCACATTGGAAGTTGCGATTGATACATGATTTATGAATACACACTTTAAATATAATATAATGTTATAAATTAGAAACGCGAATTTGTTTAAACGTAATACTAACGTGTGCTATATGTGATTGAAAATAGTATTGGTCTCACACGTCATGATGTAACATTAGAGCCACAAACTCATTAAATAGGTTAGTCACGTCCGTATAACGATCCCACACGTGTTACACCAGAAACGTTGAAAATATTAAAAATTAACATGATGTTACGACCTGCTGATTTAGGAAAAGTATTATAAGCTTAGTTAAAAAATAGAACGTATTACATTTAACAAAAATGAAAAAAAAGAAAATAACTAAAAAATTGTAATAAGAGGAAGTGGTGTTGCCCTTGCCCTAGCTCAAACCTGGGCGGCAACAACAAGATCCGCATCACCCTTCAACCAAACTATATGGCCTTCTTGTCAAGAAACTCCACTAAAAAAGGGTGTTGCACTAGCTCGAACATGGGTGGCAACAATGAGATTCACATCGCCTTAAACCAATCTATCTAACCTAGTCTGTAAACTTCACTTAAAAATACCAACATAAAAATTAAAACGAAAGAGTAAATAAATAAATGATAGTTTACAAAAACCAACCAGTAAATAAATGAAATGTGACCACAAGTAACTAGATCAAGTGACCATGGAACCATGGTCCATTGGTCCCTGCCATATTAAGGGAGCGCGAGTTTTTTTTTCATCAATCAGAAAACCTCTTATAACTTGTGATCAAACCCTATAATTAACACACCAATTTTACTTATCTTCATCTGTCAAACCTCCGTCTACGTGACAGCTACATGACATGTGGTTAAATCCCGCCAAGCCATTCCTAAATGATGATAACACATAACCGAGTCCTACTTCTAAATCTTTATTTGTCGACCATGCTCCTAAATTTAAACTTAAAAGTTCTTTAAGAGTTTTAAGACTCTAATCTAAAAAGTAAGAACTATTTCCAGGTAAGCTAGATATGTTGGTCGATGATATTTTATTTGTTAAAAATTTCTACACAAATACAAAATAAAGCTAAGTTATTTGAAATAAAGGAAAACATTAGAAAATAAAGAGAAGTGTTAAAAAAAAGTATATTACATAGTTTGTAAGAGTAATTTCTAAAATAAGAAAGTCAACTATTAGTCTCCTTTCTGGTCCAAAAACTTCCATCTATTCTTGCCATTGAAATCCAAAATAAGGCTTCTTTCTAAAACAAATTCACTTCACAAATATCAAATAAAACATGTTTCGTATATCTAATCGATCATTGAATCAAACCCAAATCTAGCCATGACCGGCTCCAAATCAATGTTAGTTTTCGCGGTTTTTATGTTCATCGTCGTATCCAAGGCTCATATTTTCGATGTCACAAAGTTTGGCGCAAGGCCTGGTGCAGAAATCAGTAAGGTACGTAAAACCTTAAAAACATCATGAATTAACTCGATCATGCTAAAATGTTAACAATAATTGCAATGTATCTTAGGCTTTGGAGGCCGCATGGAAGGCCACATGTTGTGCACCAAAACACGGCAAATTGATCATCCCAAGAGGCCACTTTTGCTTGAACGCGTTCGAGTTTCGGGGACCATGCAAAGGCACGGTTGAGATTAGAATCGACGCATTATTGACTGGTCCTAGAGACCCCGCAGTCATCCCGAAAGGAAAGCAGTGGATTACATTTAGTTACATAAATGGCATGACATTAACGGGTATAAAGTCGATCGCTAGACTCTAAATAATTCAACAATTGATTCGGATGTATAATGATCATGATTATGATTATTGGTGTGATGTTGTATCAGGATTTGGTACGTTAGATGGTGTTGGAGGAGCCATGGCATGGCCATCGAACAACCCGAAGAAGCATGCTCATAGCAAAAAATCATGTGGCCTTCAGTATGTATGTGATCTATCAGGTAAAAACCTTACAGATAGACGGAACGTGAAAACCATTATAAAAATGCACGATAAAAAGACGTCCCATTTCATGTGTTTTATCGTGCATTATTTATTACTGATCGATTATCACGTTCCGACTAAATCAAGGTTTTTACATGATCTTATTCTAAACTTGTATATACAATCCCATGAACTTAGCTTCAAATGTACTCATGACGTTATAATATGTTTTCATGACGCAGAACCTTAGCTTTAACTTCATCCAAAATTCTTTGATCACGGGTATAACGTCGAAGGATAGCAAAAATTTCCACTCAAACGTGATGTCGTGTACAAATGTAACGTTCGACAACTTCCAAATTCTCGCACCTCCTGATAGCCCAAACACGGATGGAATCCACCTCGGGTGGTCAAAACACATCACAATCAGGAACTCGGTAATCAGAACTGGTGATGATTGTATCTCAATCGGCGATGGATGTGAAAACTTGCGCATTGAGGGTGTGAAATGTGGCCCGGGCCACGGTATTAGTGTTGGAAGTTTGGGTAGAAACCCAGGGGAGAAACCCGTGAGGGGGGTTTTCGTTAAGAACTGCTTGTTTTCGTGCACACAAAACGGTGTTCGGATCAAAACATGGCCTGATTCCCTTCCAGGAGAGGTTGCTGATATGCATTTTGAAGATCTTACAATGGATAAAGTAGAAAACCCTATTATCATTGAGCAAGATTATTGCCCACATGGTGCATGCAACAAACATGTATGTATTTTATTATGATTCACTACTACAAAACAGATTATTTGCACTATTATTTCGATCACAAAGCCTCTTATGACCGAAATAATAGTCACAAAACCCTTGTCGCCCAAAAGCGACTGGTTAGTGATTGTGACAGATGAGTTACTAATCTAGTTTATTTCCGAATTATTGTACAGAAACCTTCATTGGTTAAGGTACACAAAGTGTTCATCAAGAACATCAAGGGGTCCGCAACTACGCCTGCAGTAGTGAAGCTTAGGTGTAGCAAAGCAAACAAGGGTTGCGAGAATGTGCATATTTCCAACATTAACTTGAGATACGAAGGTCACCGTGGGCATGCACATCAAGAATGCTGCAATGTGAGGCCGATTTACGCCGGACAAATAATGCCTCCCCCCTGCCGGGTTTGATTTGGTTATATGTATGTGTTGTAAGTTAGATCACAATTCATAGTCTCCATTTTGGTGATTGTGTACGTAGCTCTAATTGAGTAATGGAGATTGATTGTTTGTTAGTTTTGAGTTATAGGATATGATCGTTAGCCATTATGGTCTGAATCATTGGAAAATAAATGTTCATGTTCGAAATCATGTTCTGAAATTGTGAAATATTATTGTAGATCATGAAATATGTTGTAATGGACAAGTTTGTTAAGGTTTGAAAAATTAGTGAAATTTTTTACTCACTTAATTTGAAGATAAATAATTACATGTATATATTGTTCGATATTGCGAACAATATATAGTTAATATAAGTGGTTTGCGTTAATTAAGTTCTTTCGTGTGAGAGTTTCAAAACGAACCAAATCTTACTCAACAAAACATAATCAAGAAACATGTGTTGTTGCTTTTAAGATGGTAAATGTAAACATGTGTATAAATAATAAATATATGTATTTAAAACAAAAAATAATAACCCGGCCACGCCTGCAAATACAAATGAGAATAAAGAATATAACTCCTAACCATAATCAACCTCAACAAAAACATAATCAATAAAAACAAACCTACGAAAATATTAGATCAGAAAGCCTCAAAACTGGAAGCAACCACCACCGGTTCTTGTAGCGGATCTATGCTGCCTGGCTATGACCGTTGTGGTGACCATAACCATTTGATCCATAAGCACTGGTCCCTACGAGTCCTTGTTCTTTCTCTACCTTCTTTCGCTTCAAAACAATGAACCATGTAAAAGCTTCCAAGATGGCTGCAATGACGCCTAAAGTTATAATGACACCCGTGTATGCATGCTTCCATTTCTTCTCTGGGTCCAAGATATCGAGCCCTTTGTACACATTAGCAATGCTAAGCGAGATCACAGTGTAACCTACACTGATGTGGTACATGTTCCAGTATATCCTGTATTTGTGATCGGGCTTCGGCCTCAAAAGCAATGCAAATACCTAATCATAACGATGATCAAAACTCGTCAAAATCTATTTTTAAAGCATACAACCTCTAAAAATTTCACATTATGTAAAAGGTAAAAGTTATGTTGCCAAACTAATTTTTATATACTAAAGCTAGTCTTTAAACCGTAAAGTAGTATATAATTCTGATTTTTAACTTTAAACTTCAACGGCTAAGTGGTCGATGTGATGTACCTGTAGGGTTCCAAGGGTGAAAAGGGCGATTCCAATGTTGCGATGAGTAGTATATTTGATGCCCACGGAGTCACTCCCGAGCTTGAGTCCAGTGGCCCATCCTGCAACACCGACACCATATGCAGTGACTTGGCACACGACATGGATGTAAAACCAAGCAGGATGAGCCACTTTAAACACCTTCAAGTATCTTGCAATCATGGCTCCCATCGGCATCAATACGCCCCAACTCACCGCGTTTAACACTCCATGAGTCTGTCAAGTTAACCAAATATATATAAGTTCACTGCAATGAAGATCACAACCCATATGCACAAAACTGCCGTGTGTGAATATATTATAAAATTTTAATTTAATTAAAAAATATGATTTTTAATGTAATTATAAGAGCAGGACGACGAATGAGAAATTAAAGGCCAAAAGTGCTTACATTTCTACGGTGAAGCAACGACCCACCAACACCACCACCAGCACCCGCTTGAC
The DNA here is from genome assembly GCA_030867185.1 of Tagetes erecta. NCBI lineage: Eukaryota > Viridiplantae > Streptophyta > Magnoliopsida > Asterales > Asteraceae > Tagetes > Tagetes erecta. Next base: position 10,185,439 of record CM061492.1, on the reverse strand, counting down.
CGGTAACAAAGTCCACAGTTCCGACCGAATTCCGATTCTCCGAACCCATATTATGAGCACCCGGAGCACCATTCGAAACCGGACCCATCTGCCAAACATGATTAAAACTCGTTCTGCCACCAGGCAAAACCAAAGTCCCATAAACCACAACATCACCATTAACTCTCTCGGCTCTAAGCCCCAACACATCAAAGCTCAACGCACTTTGTTGCAACGAGGTTCCATAATCGGCAACCGAGGAGGTGTACGCTTGTACGGTCCCGTTTGAGTTGGGTGAAGCTACAAGAGCTTGTGCCCCAACCATACCCGCACCGTCGACGTTAAGAGCCCATGCGACCCACTGGGATGTTGAAACACCAGTGTGTCGGTAGGCTAAGTCGACGGTGCGGTTGGTGGGGTGGTAGTTCCAGTGGAGATGAGAGTTTTGAACAGGTAAAGAGACGCATGTGGCGTATATTGCGTTGTTTGTGAAGGTATATGAAGTGCAATCTTGAGCGAATGATGTGATTAAGTTGGAGATTAGGATTAGTGAAACAAGGTTTAAGAGTTTTCCCATTGGGAAGATTAATTTTGAGCAAATTAAATAAATAAAAGTGTTTTTAGTAGATTGGATGATGAGGAGGAGGATTTTGATTGAATTGAGTGTTTTGATGAAGAAATGGAAGAAGAAAGGTTTATATAAAGCAGATTTGGAGTTGAATGGTTCTTTATTGGTGGAGGTGATGGAAGATGGGAGGAATGGTTGATTTAGCGTTAATACATTAGGAGTATGTTTTTATATCATTTCATTTCATATGATCAAATGGGAATAGTAAGTAGTATGATAGAGGTGCGACCGTTTTAGATTTAAGATTTTAACTAAAAAGCGTGAAATGGATTTTTATATATTGTTTTTTGCCTAAAAAGTGTGAAATGGATTTTTAGAAACATAAAAATTAGTTCAAATGAATTCTGTTTGAACTTATTCCTGTGATGTTAAAACAGTGTCGTGAAACCCTTCGACCTCACCCGCCCCCTAAAAAAAACCATAAAACACCCACCCCTAAAAATGACTAAATTATAAAAGCTAAACCGTAGAAGTAAAAATGGTAAAGTTCGACAAGACGGTTTGAACGTCAAAACCGTTTGATTAAGTTTGATGTGATTTAAGACATTTTTAGAGTTGTAGTTGATCCTTTCTGATGAGATAATATTTTATTTTGGTAAATTGGTAGTATTTAAAAAAGTCGTGAGGGTCATTAATAAAAATCTAAAGTAAGAGTATTGACAAGAATTGAAATTTAAAGATAAAAAGGTAAGAAACACCAATTTAAAAAAACATAGACCAAGTTCGGTTTGAAAAAATAAATGATATCGAATCTTAAATAAAAGATGGACTTAATTATATTTGAAATTTTATAAAACATTATACAATCATCATTAATAAACATTCGTAATACATTTGTATTAGAAACACTAGGTCAGGAGTTTTAGTTTTGCTGTCAGTGAATAATAATATATTTTTTTATTGAAAATCAAGATGTTCCTTTAAAAAAATAAAAATATTAAATATCTATTGAACACAATTGATTTAAAATAAACACATACTAAAATAAGTACGTACATACGGTACATTGAAAAAAAACATTAAATTAATGGTTATTGGATTTTAATAATCCGAACTTTAATGAATTGGCCGATATTAATCCGAACTTTAAAAATTCCTTGTGGCAGTCCCAACTTGTAAATTATTTTCCTCCATCGAACCTTTTATAAATGTGACACAAAAATGGTCGGGTAAGGTTTTAATGAGACACAAAAATAGTCTGGTAAGTTTTTTGAGTATCCGTTATAAAAGGCTCGATGGAGGAAAATAAATTACAAGTTGGGACTGTCAGAGGGAATTTTTAAAGTTGGGATTAATATCGGTCAATTCTTTGAAGTTCGGATTATTAAAATCCAATAACCCTTAAATTAAACACAAAATTAGTTAAGTTTTTTTCTGTTTTCTAGAATATTTTCTATTTAAGCTAATTCTTCATGTGCTAGAATTTGATTCAGATGCGCATAGTTACCATTTACGCTGATTGCTTTCTAACATGTGAGATAATTGACTATTTGTTTAGACGTACTATTTTTTTTTCGTCTTAAGTTATATCACCATTTTTATACATTTTTTACATAAAAGTAGACGTGTATTATAATTTAATGAACCTATATATATAAGTGGTAGCAATTCGATCCCATTTGTTAGAGTGAATAAGCCAACAACTCCATTTGACGCAGCCACCAGCAGCTTTATTACCAAATCTTCCATATTATTATAATTGAATCAAGATTACACGTATTAATTATTTCAGTTTTAGTCTTTTTTTTAACCCCGTACGAAAACGTGTATGGACTGATTATATTAGCAAAAAAATTGTACTAATTAATTCGAGAAGGTTGATGATAAATATTCAAAGGTACGTTAATCTGAAATTTAAATAATTAATGTAAGTTATTTGACTTCGACAAATAGGTTTGACCTTTGAATGTGTTTTTGTACGTACGTATAGTTCTAAAATAATAAATAAATTTATAAGTTATATAAGTAATAATAAGACGATTAATTTACAATATGATAAACACTCATGATGCTTATCAAAATATCACTAAGACAATTTGCAATGGTAGACATGAAAAATATTTTTTGTGTGATATTATAAAAGTTATAAACTTATAATTATAGTAATTAAACATGAAAAAGATCTGCAAGCATGCATACGTTGTTAAAAAATTAAAAGAATATGACCGTTGCTCCATATCAAAAGAATCTCCAGCAGTGATTGATAGAGAGTTTCCTTTTCTTAAACATATGTATCCTCTTATTTATTGTATTCCCTTCTCCTTATCAAAGGAGAATAACAACAACAGTACAACTTAATCTTTCAATTGAAAACATGGTATCAGAGCAGTGTTTTTGGTTCTAGACCAGCCTGCTCATTCCACTCATCATTTACACAACACCTATTCACTATCCATTTGAGTCTCCATGTCCGAAAACGCTGGCTTGGGACCGAGAATCGGAAACAATGACCCGAATATTCGGACAACAAATCTCATAAAAAACAGTCCCAATTCTCTACCTCGAAATCAAAATCAGAACTTGTTTGATGCTTTAAAAATCAAGAAGCAATTCTTGAAAAACGTCGAACACCCAGATTGGAGTAATAACGGTCAAAAGAAAGGGATGAAAAGCTTTGAACAAGAGGAAAGAAACTTTGCCGCTGTTGTAGGCAACATCAAAGTCACCGTCAATCATCAAGATAGTGCGAGCAGTGAAGATAGTGTTAGCATCCATGACGGTGGCGGCTTTGGCAGTGGAGGCTATGAAGGTGATAGCTTTAGAGGTAGGGTCACAACAAGGCAATGTGATGAAGGGCCAACATCGTTTCCAGGTAACGGGTTTGGGGAAAGTACCTCAAGCCCTTTATTTTTTAACCCTAGTTGCCATATTTCCAAATCTAACTATGAGGAAACAAAATTTTCAAATATAAATTCATTTAATTATTATATGGATGAAAGTTTTACAAATTTAAAACCAACCTCTAAACATGATGCTATGGCACATATGGCTCAAGTTTTTACTGAAACACAAAATAAGTCGTGGATATTTGACTGCGGGGCAACCGACACCATGACTAATGAACTATCAGACCTTATATCATTAACTAAACCCAAAAAAAGTTGTATACAAACAGCAAACGGTGAGGTGATGGATGTAAAAAGGGGGGTACCATTGAAATTTCGTCAACATTAAAACTTCCTAATTGTCTTTATGTCCCTGCCCTATCCCATAAACTTTTATCAGTAAGTCACGTGACAAAAGAACTCAATTGCAAAGTTGTTATGCACCCGACCTTTTGCATTCTACAGGATACTAGGACAGGAGTGATCATTGGACGTGGCACTGAACGCCAAGGATTGTATTTTGTGGATGAAGTAACTCAACATGGTACTGTGATGTTGGCTCACGGGACGACAACCAGAGAAGCTTGGCTATGGCATAGAAGGTTGGGACACCCATCCATTGGTTATATGCATCTATTATTTCCAAAATTATTTTCTTCCAATAAACCGTTAAATTGTGAAACTTGTGTTTTGGCTAAAAGTCACCGGCACACCTATAAACCAAATAACACAAGAGTTAATGTGCCATTTTCTCTTATTCATTCGGATGTTTGGGGACCAGCGGAGGTTATTGGGGGGCAAAATTTTCGGTTTTTTGTTTTATTGATGATTGCACTCGTATGACATGGATCTATTTTCTAAAACACAAATCAGAAGTTTTTGACAAATTTACTATGTTTTACACAATGATACAAACCCAGTTTAAAACCAACATCCAAACTCTTCGTTCCGATAATGGGGGGGAGTTTATAAATAACTCAATGAAACAATTTTGTCAAACAAAAGGGATAATCCACCAAACATCTTGTGTTCATACACCCGAACAAAACGGAGTAGCCGAACGCAAAAATAGAATTCTCTTAGAAATAACACGAGCTCTTCTAATTGAATCCCAAGTTCCTAAGTTTTTTTGGCCCGAAGCCCTCGCCACAGCCACTTATCTCATTAATCGTCTACCAACTAAAATTCTTGATTTAAAAACCCCTCTCCAAACTCTATCCGAATTTACCAAACTCCCACCTACCCTTACGCTAGAACCTCGGATATTTGGATGCTCAGTATATGTCCACATACCCAAAGTTGACCGAAACAAACTCGATCCATGTGCAGAAAAATGTGTGTTTGTAGGCTACGGTGTTAACCAAAAAGGATATCGGTGCTATAGTCCAAAAAGACGTCATATGTACACCACCATGAACTGTGACTTCCTTGAAACTGAATTTTTTTACACCTCCCAAATCAGTGGTCAGAGGGAGAAAGAATATAACGACACACTGACTTGGTTGAAATGGGTTCCTTCCTCAGAAGAAGTTAATCACAGTAATTACCAAGAAGAGGTCAATCACAGTACCCAAGATGAGTCACTTGCTTCCGAACAATCCGAAGAGCCAACAATAAGTGTCATGGATCATGATCCTCCTAGTCCGACACCTGAGGTTAGTACTCCACAGACACATGAGAACATACTAAATACTAAATCTCATATTGATATATCTACTAACAACGAAATAGTAGAAGAGCAAACAGTTCAGGAAATACAAAACGAGCCAATTCAAGACGAAGTAATACAAACGACCGAAAAATATGTTCTTCCACCAAGAACAAATAGAGGAATCCCACCAAAACGATACTCTCCTGAAAGACAAACAGGTTCCTCAAGGTATCCCATTGCGAATATTGCCAAAGGGAACTTATCCAAGGAAGTTAAGGCTTTTGCCAATGCTGTATATGATGAACAAATTCCAAACTCCGTTGAACAAGCATTAAAATCAAAAAACTGGAAGAACGCAATGGAAACAGAAATGGGGGCATTAATGAGGAATGATACATGGGAAAAGTGTGCTCTCCCTTTAGGAAAGAAGCCAGTGGGATGTCGTTGGCTCTTCTCAATTAAACACAAACCAGATGGAACCATTGGAAGATATAAAGCTCGATTAGTGGCTAAAGGATATTCTCAAACATATGGAATTGACTACTCAGAAACATTCTCCCCGGTAGCCAAAATGGACACAATCCGGGTTCTTTTCTCTATCGCAGCTAATAAAGGATGGCCTTTACATCAACTTGATGTTACAAATGCTTTCCTACGCGGAGAGTTAAAAGAAGAGGTTTATATGGAAGCTCCACCCGGGGTTGTAGAAAACTTCAAACCAGGGGAAGTATGCCGATTAAAAAAAACTCTTTATGGGCTTAAACAATCCCCTCGAGCCTGGTTCGGTAAATTTACTCTAGCGATGAAAGGATATGGATTTCAACAAAGCAACTCCGATCACACATTATTCCTTAAACGAAGAGGTAAACTTATAACTTGTTTGATTATATATGTTGATGACATGATTATTACAGGTAACGATGAGGAAGAAATGAAAAAATTGAAAGCAAGTTTGTCCAAAGAGTTTGAAATGAAAGACTTAGGAAGGCTTAAATACTTTCTTGGAATTGAAGTACTAAGGTCCAAAAAAGGGATCTTCATATGTCAACAGAAATATATTCTTGACCTTCTAGCTGAGACAGGAATGATCGATTGCAAGCCAGCCACCACCCCGATGATGGTCAACCATAAATTGTGTATGGTTGAAAATGCAGAATTGGCAGACAAAGAAAGATATCAGCGCCTAGTGGGTAAACTAATATACTTGTCACACACTCGCCCAGACATTGCATATGCAGTTGGAGTTGTCAGTCAATTCATGCATCAACCTCAAGTATCTCACATGGAAGCAGTATTGAGGATTATAAGATATCTTAAAGGAACAACAAGTCATGGAGTTCTATTTCAACCAAACAAACATCTAAAGATTCAGGCATATACTGACGCAGATTGGGCCGGAGATAAAGGCGACCGAAGATCAACATCAGGATATTTTACCCTCGTTGGGGGGAATCTAGTTACATGGAGAAGTAAAAAACAAAAAGTAGTAGCTTTATCAAGTGCCGAAGCTGAATTTCAAGGGATCGCACGAGGCTTGGCGGAAGTTCTATGGATACGTAAACTTTTAACTGAGATTGGGTTCCCTCAAACCGAAGCAATCAAGATTATGTGTGATAACAAAGCTGCAATACAAATTTCAGAAAACCCCGTTCAACATGATCGTACAAAGCACGTGGAGGTTGATAGGCACTTCATCAAAGAAAAAATTGAAGCAAAAATTATTGAGTTACCATTTGTTCGATCAGAAGATCAATTAGCAGATATACTAACAAAAGCCGTCAACGAAAGAATTTTCAGTGTTTGTCTGGACAAGTTGAGAATCGGAAATCCCACTACTCAACTTGAGGGGGAGTGTTAAAAAATTAAAAGAATATGACCGTTGCTCCATATCAAAAGAATCTCCAGCAGTGATTGATAGAGAGTTTCCTTTTCTTAAACATATGTATCCTCTTATTTATTGTATTCCCTTCTCCTTATCAAAGGAGAATAACAACAACAGTACAACTTAATCTTTCAATTGAAAACATACGTACGATCGATGATGCTTTTAATTTGTTGTCCAAGTTTTAGTATTTTAACCTTGAAAATATTTATTTACATTTTTCGCTTGAATAATATATTCTTTCACAAACTTTTCCTTTATGGCTTTATCCCTATACCACCAACCGACTTTTATATTTATCTTCTATATATAGCCTAGAAATTATTTTTAAGAATTATCTTTTTATATTTTGAATTATTTACAATTATAGAAAGCTATAAGATATATTAAACTAGTTTAGTGCTCGTGCTATACTCGGGAAATAAAACACAAAAAATGATCTTAAGGATATTCATTGGACATGGATAATTTCAATCAGGTTTGAGATATAACACATTGGTAAAGGTGTAACACAAGATTTTATTTTAAATTTTTAAAGATTTTACTAAATATTAAGAGACCAAAATGCAATTAACGTTATTATAATATATAATATTATAGATATATACATATTTCAAAACAAAATTATTATTACGAGACAAACTCTCATATAATGTTAACTAAGCAAAACTCATCTCTAATAATGACAACTAAGCAAAATAGATTTTGCTATATTATATAAGAATACTTAATTATTTATAACTAAAAGTTACATAAACTTCAAAATATAAATAAATCATACATCAACGGAAAAGAAAACGACATAATGATTGATGTCATAACAAAATATACTACAAATTAAACATAAGCATAATGTCATTATAACATCTATATATATAACTAGGGTTCGTATGACATATGTCCTCCATGCTTGTTTTTTCGTAGCCTGGTATTGCATAGTTTCAAGTGTTGTTTGGGTTGCAGCACTCCTTGTAGGGTCTTTGTCACACCCGGAGCCAGAGGGCTAGACGTAACGACTGGTATTTAATAATCAAAGCAGCGGAAACATTATTATTCATTAAGGATTAAATCTAATACATGCATTTGTTTGACTAAATAATGGGATTTACATAAATATTTATCCCAAAAATAAAACTTAGATGTTGAATCTAACTTCTCTTGTACCGTTCGATGTTTACGACTTCTAGGTTCCACTCAAGTCTTCTAGAATGTACCGTCAAAGAAATAGCAAGCTATATTCCGATTATTACTTCTTACGTATCAAAACTGCATCTGAAAAGCATACTAAAAATGTCAACTATAAAGTTGGTGAGTTCGCAAGTTTAAAAATATGTGTGAGTTTAACAAGTATGATGCAAATTAAATAAGTCCACAACCAAACCTGTACCCGGTCACCCAATCCCCATCTAATATGAATTGAGTTCCCGAATATTAACACCCAATAACTGTCACAAAAGTATTCATGTGCGTGATAATATGCACGCAACAACCACGTGCAGGTAAGTGGTATCAGAGCAACTCCTGTGCCGTTCGGGATGGTGGAGCAAACCTCATCGAGGATGGTGAGTCCCCGGGGGTGTTCAGAGGGACACCTTAGGCAAATCCCACATCCAAGAATGGGATGGTGGGGCAAACCTCATAGAGGATGATGAGTCCAAAAGGGGGGGTGTTTGTAACACCCTAGGCAAATCTCACATCGACCGTGGGCAGGAGAGATCTGGGATTTATAAGAAATTTCCGACCTCAAATACCAACAACGCGTTTTGGGGCTTAACGTTAGTGGATAAGTGGAAAACTCCACAGTTAAGCGTGCTCGAATGAAATCCGTGAGCTCTGATGTAGCAAAGCGGACAATATTGGTGGTATGAGGGGCCGGATGTTCCAGTCTTGAAGGAAACGAAGTGGCTGGGTTCGTTTATGGTTTGCAAGTGGATTCACGAATAGCTAGACTAAGGGTAGCATACAAATAGTTGTGTCGTTTATTTTTAATTATCAGGAAGCAGTATTGGAGCTTGTTGTAGTACTAACGTGTGTGCCACCTATTGATCAAGCTAGCATATTCATGGTCGATCCCAAACTAACTATCTAAGCATGCAATATATCGAACCATAAATGTTAATGTGTCAGTATATATATAAGTAAGCATTTATAAATGTAAAACATATCATCATTGTTTCAAGAGGCCATAAATTTAAACCAAAAGTTTAAGCAATTGAACTTTCTGTTTTACCAACTTTTTGATATGGATGTTTGATGTACGTGTATCCTCACACCCAAATGAGATTGATTTCTCATACATTAATTAATAACAAATTAAAGATTAGTCGTATTCTATAAATATTAAGATTTTTCAGTCTAATAGTTAATTTTATAAATATTATATAGTTGAAGTAGTCACAAGCGTAATGACAAAAACACCCCTGGCCATGGTCCATTCTTCCAAAAGTTCTACAAGTTGAAGAGTATCTTAATATTTAAGTAGTGTTCATATGTTAATTAAGGAACCCTTTTTGACTGGTTTTAGGTCATAAAGACTTATACGTTTAGCTTGATTAATTGCACATCTTTTAAATAAACATTTCCTTCATATAAGTTAATTGAGCCGGTAAATCGTGAGATTGAGCCAATGATCTATTGTTTTAATGGTTAAAAGAGAGGTGGAAGGTTTTGCCTCTCTTAGAGGTCATGGGTGTTTAAATACCGGCAGTAATATTTAAATACTAACCGTTAATATGTAGTTTAACAAAATCATGAAATTGAGCTTGCAAGAAGTAACGCTAATATGCAAGAGGTAGTAAGAGAGTGGAAGAGAGAAGTAACGTTAATTTTCAAGAAGTAGTAAGTCCGTCTTTTATTTATGGAAGAGAATGAATGTAAATCAACCGAGTCGACTCAGACCATTAACGGGCACGCACACAACATTCTGACCCGAAGATCAATTTCCTAACCAGTGATGGATTTTTTTTAATTACCTAAACACTTGGTCAATGAAAACAAGATGGCTAGCCAACAGAGACAGGATCATTTGTTCCTCAAATAAGCAGATGATAGATGTATGTGTTTTACCTTATGACTTTTCACGTGTACTCAGCGATCATTAATGTACGTTTGATCAGAACAGTAGAACTCATGTGAGATCATATGATGAACGTTAACAACGTTTTAGAAAGTACGCGCATTAGCATGTATGCGACATAAACGATGATCCACCACGACCAAAGCGGTCTAAATGATGGATGTCTAGCACACGCACTAGCTTGTTACATGAAGTGAGGTAGCCTATCTGTTTTGGTCATAAAAAGCAAATCTTTACATCCTGTCTCTCTCTCTCTGTCTGTCATAAAGTAAGTAGATTTGTGATGATAGGAATGGTGTGGTTATCCCATTTTGGTCCTTTTTTAGGTAACCAAAATAGTAAAATATGAATGCTAGCTGCTTTTATGGACAATAATCTTTGCTTTTACTCCTTTAAGCTTTCTACTCGCATGTCTTCCCTAAAGTAATAACTCAAGGTGTGCTCAACGGTGGGCACGTAAAAGAGCCATAACGAATACGTCTTATTTCATAATCAAACCTAGTTATATTGTTTCAAATAGATAGCTAATGATTCTTACTTATGATGTGTTGTTGAGCTAGATTGGCTACGAATAAGATATTTAATGAGTATAAGAGTCACTCCACACGAGTTTCGACTCGATAAATCTTTGGTACCACGCATGATTCAAGTAACCAACTAATCTTGTTGGTGCCTGGTGGCCAGTTAGACAGACATCTTTGACTATTTTGTTTGACATCTAGTAAAGGGAAATGTGGCCCGAGTAATGATGTTGACCTTGCATGGTCAAATTGACTTTTATGTGATTCCAACACTTTTCACAAATTTATTAAACTATTTTATTTCTAATCTCTATAAAAGCAAAATCAATCTATTAAAAAGATGAAATCAAACCAAGCAAAACAATTATTATAGTTTCACCAGTTACAGAAAAAGTTCGTCCATGTAGTAAGTTATATTGTGTTGACTCTATTAAAGTCAAAACACGATTAGTTCATACAGATGTGCATAGACAAATCAGATCCAAACATGAAACAACTTCACTCAATAACCAAGATTTAAGGTAATTAACAACACCCTAAATCAAACCAACCAAACCAAACAAATTAAACCAAGATAGTTCAAGTACCTTATTAACTGGGAGCCCTAGATGGGTATCCTTCAAATGTTTCACACCAGTAAAACTAACAAGAATCTTGATCAAATTCTGAGCAGAAACAACAATGCCCGATCAAATACGAAAAGAAAAAAAAAACTAGACATGAAGACGAGCGATAATCAGCTACAAGTTTTTGCAGTTTTTTGTCCGTCTACGAAAATCATCATCTATCCTTTTTTAAGCATCACCCGTCTCACTAGAGATGCATGATGACACATGTTTTGACTATAAGCCGCAAACTGATATTACATCTCACTCAAAAAGACCAAAAATGTAAGTCAAAATCATATTATCAATCCTTAAAAGAACACAAAAACAACTCGCTTATAAGCCTAATATCTCTATTGAAGCAATCTACTTAGCCCGACCCGTTTTCATTTTTTTTTTTAAAGTTTTTTCGACTTACAGACATGAAGTTTTGAAGAATTTGAACTCTAGATTATCCAGTAATTCCTGAAACAAGCAACATGAATAAATTAGTGAATATTAATTTGGGGCAAATTGGATTTTAATAATCTAAAATGGCCCTTTGGCAATTTGACTAATGGCACTCCTAACTTTCACTTACATGACCAAGGGCAACCAAAGTAGCGTGCGTAATCATCAAAGATTTACACTCTATTTACGCTTGATAAGACTGCTACTAGGACCCCCCACCCCCCTCCGCAAAGAAAGTGAAATTTAGCAGTGACATTGGTCAAATTACCAGTATTGATTACTATCAACAAATGCGTCATAATTTGCCTAAACTAGGGGTGTTTATAATTGCTTATGAAGTTGTTTCAACAAGCAATAAGCGGATAAGCAGTTTTAAAAAAGCAATCTAAAACACCCAATAATCTCAAGTATAAAGTGTTTAACTTGAATGATATCAGACAAGAAGGATCAAATTTTTGATCTTGCAAGTTCAACAGCATCATCTCAACCATCAAAGGAGATGATGTCACATTATTCAAGAACATTTAAGCTGAAAGGTGACATTACATGCAACAGTTATAACAAGTTTAAAGATTAATAATACCTCTATGTGGGTGTCGTTTGGCAACGCTATAACCGCCAACATAACCAGGAGGATTTTTAGTCTGGGCATCAGAGCCACCAGCATCATCACCACCACTTATCCCATACCCACCAAATGAACCAGGTCCCTCTTGTTCACTATTTCCTGACCGCCAAGTCGGGTCTCCACCATATACAGAGCCGCCACCACCACCTACGCCACTTCCACCGCCATAAAAATCTGAAAAAGGTCCTTCAAAGTCACCATTAGCAGTGCCATAGGATGATGTCTGGACCGCATTGGTAGTAACATTTCTACCATACCCACTACCACCTAAACCATAACCATTATCACCTCCATAATCAAGATTCCCACTTTGAGCGGAAGAAATCCCGCCACCTTGATTTGTAACCGGATTAGAGCCCCAGTTGAGGCCTGTGTTTCCAAATATACCCCCACCAAAAGCACTCGACCCGGTCGAGTTTGATCCATAATTAAACCCACCATTACCCCACAAATTTCGGGGATTCGAGCTGAAAAAAGAAGCATTCCCTCCACTCCCACCATTGTTCCCTGCGTCAAATCCGATTGGACCCACAAACCGATTTGAATTCCCAACAAAATAAGGATTCGGGCTCATTCCCCGTCCATAATTCAAACTCCTATTATAGTTCGGGCTTGTCAAGCCGGGTTCAAAGTTTAATCCCATTCCATACCCGGAATCAAATGGACCAAACCCACTTCTACCAGCCATCCTAACACCATAACCCCCAACCCCACCAGGAGAGTAAGGCCCTTGAGTGTAGCCATTAAGAAAGCTACTGGCTCGACCCAAACCATATGGATACGCACCGAGCATGGTTCGGTTAGGACTAGGTGAAAGCTCTTTTGGGACCGCGCGTTTCACTTCAACCATTTTACCATTGAGTTCATGGAAAGTTTTCAACAGTACTTTATCTACCACTTCCTCTGAATCATAAGTTATAAATCCAAATCCTCTAGGCCTTTGTGTATTGTGATCATACATAACTACCACATCTGTAATTGTACCAAATTGTTCAAAATAAGTTTTGAAATCATTTTCAGTGACTGTTGAAGCTAAACCTCCTACAAATATCTTTCTTGTTCGGGTTGGACCAGGAGAACTTTGAAGGCTACTACTGTTTCTACTGATTGAACTCTGATCATCCCTTGGAACAGCCTTCTTGGCCTCAACCTAACACAAGTTTAAATCTTTCAAGATTTAGTTGGCAAATCAGACTCAATTTCAAGAATTTATGATTGCAATTCTTAATCTAACCCATCAACCTACATTCAAGATTTAATTTGATGATCATGAAATCAATCTCAATTTTAAGATCCATTATTGAAATTTTTAAGCAAAACCCACCAATGTTAATGATTGCTACTTTTAATCAAAATCCACACAATTACATTCAAGATTTAGTTTTATGATCATGAAATTAAACCTATTTTCATGTAAATTTATGATTGCACTCCTTAATCAAATCCCACCAAATTACTTTAAAGTTTTAGTTTTGAATTTTGAAGATCATGAAACTAAATTCAATTTCAAGATTTAATTTTTTAATCAAAACCCACCAAATTACATTCAAGATTTAGCTAGATGATCATGAAATGAAACTCAATTTCAAAAATTTACAACTGCAACTTCTAATCCAAACCCACGAAATAAGTTGCAAGATTTAGCTTGATGATCATGACATGAAACTGAATTAGATTAGATATCTTACCATTCTACCATCAATATTATGTTTCTCCTTAGTGACTCTATCTGCAACAGCAGGATCAGAGAAAACAACAAAGCCGAAGCCACGGGCACGTCCGGTGGTGTGATCTTTCATAATCACAGCCTCCAAAACCTCACCAAAACTAGTAAAATACTCTTGTAAACGTTCTTCATTTGTATCCCATGATATCCCACCAATAAATAGCTTTCCAAGATCCGATTGCATTTTCTAAAAACCAAATTGGATCGATCAACAACAACAAAAATTAAGTTGAAAAAGTGAAAATGCAGATGAAATTAAAAGCAACAATAAATATACCTTTGTTTTTTATGTTACACGCAGATTAATACGCTTCTAATATTAAACGGGTATAATTGGATTGAATCAAGAAAACATCGGATCCAAAAATTGAGATCCTCCTGACTCAAAAAACAAGAAAATGAAGAAGATGAATTGATTGATTAAGAAAATTAATACCCAAATGAAATGATGAATCTTGAAAGAAACGTTTTTTTTTAAGATCTGAGAGGATGATGATGAAGATGAGGAGGAATAAGAACCGAGGGCATGTTCATCCTCCTCGATTCTGCCCCCTTTTGATTTCAATTTCCGTTTCAATCAAAGGAAGAATAAGGTGGGTTGATTTGATTTGATTTGATTGAGAAATGAAGTTGTTGTTGTTGTTGTTGTTGTATGTATAAAATGGGGGATGTAGAAAAAGATGAAATTTTTATAATCGATTGGAATTGGAATGATGAATGAAAATATGCGGTAGAAGAGTGTGTGTGAGAGAAATAGATGATCAAGCTCAGGGAGAGGAAATTATTAAATATAAATAAATTTTCAGGAATTTTTAGCTTTTTATTTTATTTAGGGTTATGATTATATCTTAACACCAATTATAATTTGATTATATCATTTAACTGTTAATAGTTAGTTTGACGTTTGAGGATTACGTCAATTCGTTTTAGAAGGAAATTGATTATCTCGAAAATCTCTTTTTTATGTCTTGAAAGCTCACTTGCAACCCTTCTTAATAGCTGCATATTTTTGTTGTTAGTGAGATTTGAGCGTATAACTACAATGTTAGAGCTTTTCATAAATAGAAATTAACTTGAGAAATTTTTATTTTTTTTATTAAGAGTTACAGCTAATTACACGGATGATCGGGAAACTATTAAAGTTTATGGACTTATTCTTGTTTGTTTGTGAACTCATAACATTTATTTTATTAAAACGCATGGTCATTAATATTCTCTGTTAAGTTTGTGTAAAATGACTATCATGTGACTTTTTTTAAAACAAATAATATATTTTTATGATTAAAATAAACGTTAAATATATGATTGAAGAAACAAGACCTAAAGCTAATATTGAGTTCTAGACATTCCCAATTAACCATCATCGTCACCCAGAACAAGATTTCAACACCACCCTAGGGTTTCACCAAATCGTGAATGAGAGAGATATAAATGTAGACAAATCTATAAAAGATCTCATCATTCAATGGTTAGCCATGACCTAAATTATAAGAAAGAGATATAACATCAAATTGTAGTTAAACACATACGTTTTCATCAAGCACAAACCTTTATTATAAAAAAATCATGATAATCCTAAGTTTACATTACTAAAATATATCAGCCATAAACCATTTGAATTTGAAACAAGCAATCTGTAAATTTACTTCTCTCCACCTAGTGATGTTTTTTGAACAAGCCTAGGCAATAACATAAAAACTACCACCCTAGAATTTCTAACAATATGAGGCCGCACGCTTTCACAACAATTAGGCAGGCTTCAAGATAAATGAATCATCATAGGTATTTGGACAACATTTATATGCAAGTAATATGAGAAGTTCTAGGGTCGTCATACAAACCTAAAAATGTATCCAGTTTCATCGTAATTAGATAACGATGCATATACCTAAAAATATAGTTAAATATTATGGTTTTATAAAAAAAAAATAATAATAACAACACACTTTATTGTATCAACCCTTCCACAAAAGAGGATATAGTTTGCCCGCCCCATCACAATATTAGTCGGCACCACATGATCCCTCACATATTTGGTCAAACTCGGACAAGAGAATAGACCAACACGCCAACTCCTCATTTCTTCGTATCTCATTTAATCGCCAGCTCATAAGTTTGTTTGTCCAAGCCCTAACATGTTGTAAAACAAAATAACATCTATTACAATTTCAAAAAACATTAATATCACTTCAATATTCTTTAAAATTGTACAATTGACCATATACAACAGTTCCCACGAGACCCCAAAAGAATGCCCTAAAAATCTTGGTCAAGTGTCGTAGCACGTAGGGCCCATGAGACCCTACACCAATGGTCATCTTAGATGTACAAGAAACATACGACATTTTGAGACCACTGCCAATCATTTGCCAAGCATGATCCTCCACTAGTGACGGGATGTCATTAATATTAGGAGATGAATGCATTCGATTATGGTTCCTTTTGTTAGAGGACCTCTTAAAATTACTTGTTGGAACATCGATGGTGTGTAGCAAATGAATTTAAGTAATGAGAATGTGAAATGAGTTAAGGTACGATCATTTGTACAGTAGTATTTTTATGGAATTTTTTGTCGCGTTAAACAATTAGAAAGTATATCAACAGATCTTAATGTCACATTGGATAATTTAGAGAAAAACTAATTCTAGTAAAAACCTCGTATATATATATAGGATTTAGTTCATTTGAGAAAACTTATATATTGCGAGAAGAAAAAAAAGAAGAAACCTAAATCATTAAAAAAACTTATAAAGATTTAATTTTTTAAATATACTCACTTACTACATACAAATGTGTAAGATATAAACTAAAAAAATCATTAAAATATTTTTTACGTATGTAATTTTAGCGTTTTAAATTTACCTACAAATGTGTAGGTTATGTATAAGTAACATTACCTAAACATGACTTCCACATATGTAGGTTTAACAAATAAACAAAATTTATTCAATTTTATTTTTTGAATATCAAAGTTAATGAATAAATATTGAATTTTTATAATTTTTTTATAATTTAAAAATCTTTTTGGTTAAAAAATGAAGAATTTAGCTAATTTTGTTTCTTCTCACACTATTTGGTCTTCTCAAATGAACCCTCATATATAATTTGTGTATGTGTTGTTAGACTCTGTGTAATGGGCGTTAAGCCCACAATATAATGCCCATAACGCCCCTTACACCATTACGCGGGGACGTTTTGTGGCAAAAAAAAATTTGGCCGTTTTAATTATAACGCCTATGCCCCCATCATTACTCACAAATACCCATAAATTTCTCCTCACTTCTCTCACACTTTCTCTCCCACTTCTCTTTCTTTATATGATTAAGGGTTTTATGTGGGCATTATCCCACTACACCAATTTTTTGCATAACGCCTCATATCTAGTCATCGTACACATGACAGATAATGCCCATCAGGGCATAACCATTACACATAGTCTTATTTGGATGTATACGAGTCGTTGGGGCATGTCTGGCTAACTTGACATCATTAAGATCAATATTCAATAAGACTCTACTCTTATAACCCTACGTTATTAGGACATTGACCTCCACTTTGGATTGAACTTATGAGATGCCTTCGATTTTCAACAATTCTGGTAAAATGACAAAGACACAGTCAGCAAGTTACTTGCCAACGTATCATGACAACTCATTTTAGTATGATAACGTGTGTGATTAAGTGCCAGTTTATAACCAGCTAATTTTTATATTCACTTTTTATGTCTTTTAACCTTTTTTCATGTAATACCTCATTTTGAAGCCTCTTAAACTGCTCCTAATCATGTTTCAACTTAAGTTATCTTTAAAGAGTTTTTGACATTTGTTGGTATGCTACCAACCCAAGTGGTATCTAATATTTACTTGTAACTCTTTAATTTGTTTAATTTAAATATTAAAAACTTGGATGAGGGTCATATTTGTTTACCACTGTGGTAAATTAATTGCTACATGTAGTAACCTGTGAGAAGAGTTTGTCATTAAATATATGTTATCTGTCTAGACAGAGTGGTCGGTGTAAGCATCAATGCAACGTCTATGTCCAATGCATACGAAGCACATATCTAAAAAAGATATCTCTTCACATCGCTTCATCCAGACGTTTCGCCACAGAGTAAGCAGCAATGCGAAACACGCAGGTCAACTAATCAAGAAAATTGGCATTGGCATGAAAACGTATCATTGACTAGAGAAACGAATCTACACAAAATACAATACAATTTAAATCTCCGTATTATGCTATTATATAAAACGTCCACAACTTTACACAAAAAAAGCAACTAAAATAAGATTGACATATACGATACAATATAACACTGCTTTTGTGCACGCTTGGTGACTAGCCATCAGAAAACGTACTATTTGCTACTTTGATTTCTAAAAAAAAAACGAAACATGTGAGGAGGATATTGTAGGTGGTTGGCTGGGATGTAAACTAACATCTTGTATCCTGATCAACCATGGATTGATTAGGATTAAAGATGCGAGATACGTCCTGTCGTCCTTCCACGTGAACAATCAAGGTTGTTCCAGTTTCATGGAAACAACCCGTGATTGCCTGTTACGCTTTGCCACCCTCACAAATACTATCGATAGGCAAGATGGTGCCCACCATGGCCGTCGGACTTTTTGTTCCCCCTTCAAGCAAGCAACTGTAAACGACAAGCAATAAACCCCATCAGGTTATACTTTATACTGAATCACAAAAAGATTAGGCACAAAACTGCAAATCAACATTTTAGCGTTACTTAAATGGATCATAAGACGGAAACAAGTTCAATTCAGTTATATTTTTTATCATTCAATCCGCAGACTAGACTATGGGATATAGGATGTTTGACCTCGTATATTAGCAACACGTTTTAACACATAGGTTGTGTAGAACTCATGGTGAGAGTTGAAATCCCAATCTTTGTTTCATAATGATCACAAAACAACTACTTGTTCTTGGGGAATGGGGGTCAATTACTTGAGCATGGATATGAAGTACATCAATGAATGAAAGAAAAAAAAAAGCTTCTTTTGAACTATAAAAGAAAACCCTCAGTCGCCTCACGGCTCACCCCATTAACATCACTATGACTCTGATTTATTATAAGAGACAAAGATAAACTAATGATAACTTTAAAGAAAATAAAAAAGTTTGAAAAAATATAACCTTTGATCCTTCTGAGTTCCTTGCATAGTGTTATAAAATCTCCCCATTTCATGTGACAACGACGAATAAACCGAAGAATTTGTTCGGTTGTAAACATGGACATACCTTCCAGATACTCCCCATTAACACCATTTTCTTTAAAAGTTTGGCGATAACCGCCCAGATTTATTTCCTCCAACCAAAGGCCAACATCCTGCGAAACAATATTTGACCACACAGTGTCAAACACTCTGCAATACCCTTTCGCATACATTCATAGTGCAGTATAATTCATATAACAATAATCACAACTCACATTTCACACAAAAACATACATGCTGAGGTGGGATTTACACTTTGACACTTTGTTCTATAAAATTACAAAACTATATGACCATGGTATTGTTTAGTATATTGGTATGCACAGGGTACAAAAATAATTACTCATACATCACCAAAAGCCACAATTTAAAACAGATACTAAAACAACCCAACAAGATAAAGCAATTTGATGACTGAAACAAATTGAATCAAAATTTTCACATAACATAACAAAGACGTGATCCCAAATAAAGCCTAACACCTTCAATTTCCAATCACATTTCTCGATTATAACAACAAAAGCACAATTGAAACACAAGATCTACAGATATGAACACAATAAGTAGTGAATCATACCTCAACCGTCCAAATAAAAAAATCAAGCGGCTCCGGTGGCCGTTCTTTGCTCATCGCAGGAAACAGAACAAACCCTAAAACAGAAAAACCGAAATTGGATCAAGAAACAGAGAAAAAAACACGAATTGATTGAATATTGAATCGATTAGATGTACCGAGAAACAAGTGTTGTAATTGATTTCAGTTCATAGAGGGAACGTAAAATTTCCCCTTTTTTGAGTGTGTGTGTGTATGTGAGAGAGAGTGTGTGTTGATAAAAAAGCAAGTTGAAACCTGAAATTAGGTTAGAGTGGTTCTTTGTAGTTTGTACCCAACATTGTAGTGTGTGACCCAAAGTCTCTTTTGTCTCTCAATTTCGACATGTGGACCCTCTCATTCTTTGCCTTGCTACTTGCTTTTAGTATTTTCCATTTTTGTCCCTCTTAGGTGTCTTTTGCGAAAACCGAAACGCTCACTCTAGTAAGCAAATAGCTAATGAAATGGGTGAACGTAAACGGGCCGGCTCAAGGGATTTAAAGATCTAGATAAATTAACTTGAAATAATCTGATATATGTTATAAGATGTGGTCTGTTGTCAAAAGAACTAAAGTTAATTTTGAATCTTGTGTGCTCATGAGTCGATATAAACAAATGTTGTTAAACAAGAACACTTGTAGGGTTATACAGATACAGCGTACAACATGTCATAATAAATATGATTGAATTGTTTGTTGTAGTTGTAGTTTTAAGAAGTAAGAACTAACTATTTATGTAACTGGTCCGCGTGATGTGAAAGCTTGGTTTCACATATGTGACTTTATCACCAACGTTGATTAATAAAAGTTATATCTCACACGTTATGTTGTAAACAGGGGCGCAACTTAGTACATGTTGGAGGTGCCCCAGCCCTGTTGGTTGTATTTTAAAATTTGGCCCTTGATAAAACATCTCAGGTTTTTGGAGCTGCATACGTGTCTGAAGGTCGCGCGGTAGCAATGTTTCAAAGAATTTTCCAACCCCGAACGCCTAAAGTTCTTTAATGTATAGTTACTTGTTTTTTTTAATATTTATATTTTTCAGTTACCAAAAGACATACATGTTTTTTAACCTTGATTCGTAAGCTATAGTTATTAGTAATTTCGTAATATAAATAAGAATTTGTAAATGTTTATTATTTATATGTTATTATATTTTATATCAAAATGTTTTTAGGAGCTAAGACATTTTTTCAAATCCTCTGCAACTTACTTTTGTGAAAAAAAAACATGTTTAAAACTAGCCATGCATAAAAAACTGGTTTCAGAACCAACCTGGTATATTCAAACCGGAACCAGAACCGGTGTATCCGAACCGTCGGATACACATGAGTCCCAGTTCCTCTAAGAAAATGAAACCGTATCCGAAACCAATTCCACTTCAACCCGGACCCGTCCCGGTTCCTACCCGAAACCGGTTCTTAAAAAACCCGATTTGTGCATGGCTATTCAAAACTAATGGTAAATGGCAAAACCCTAGTAAAACCCGACCTGACCTGTAACCCGGTTATATCTCAAGAAGCAGTCCGAGAACTGGCCCATTATATAATAACGGGCTTCAGGTTTTTAGCAATAATGGGCTCGAGCTTAGGTAAAAAAACCTATAACCCCTGGTTTTATCATCACTTTCATATCTTCAATTTAGATTGAAGGTTTTTTTCACTCCAGTTATCCACACAACTATGGTTTCATCCCAAGAACCATCTGTGAAGATAGTGATCCTATGAATGTGTTGATATTGATGCAAGTATACTTACAATAAGATTTGATATCATGAAACTTAGTTAACTACATCTTGAATTCAACCCAATCAATAGTTTATACATACATTAGGTTTAATACCGTGTGTTACACACGGTTTAATTAATAATATTTATAAAAAAATTATAACCAATATGTTTAACAATATGTAAATATTTAATATTTAAGGATTTGACTCCATCAACTTATGCATGATGAAAATTCCAATTAATTTTCCCTCCAAAATTTCCTATTATAGAATAAAAAAATTTCCATCCAAAATATTGCATCCCCTAAAACTTTAATTTATTAGATAAAATTTTATTGCACTTTTCCGTGTACAGGAACCTTAATTTTTTTTGATAATCCTTATATAATATACCAAAACAAAAAAAATCTTATGTGGCATCTTTTCATAGCTTTTAGCTTATGTGACATTATTTGAGAGATTATCTCACAATAATGATTTTTTTTAAATATGCATATAAAATTTATTATAATAAAACTAATTACATTTTTGGTCCCCTAATATTTTGGAGAATTCTTAAAAGTTTAAGAGTATTTATATTTTTAACCCTTTACTACAAGGGGTGTACGTGAGTCGGTTTATATTTGATAGGGTTTAAAAATGAAACTTATGGATAAAGTTAATAATAAGGGGAAATGTAATTCCTAACTAAAACGTAAAGAAAAACATGTGAAAACAACATATTAAAACCTCTAATTTTAATAAAATATGAAAGTGAGTGACCTCATTGTTTTATAAATATACATAACATTTTTATATGATTTAGAAAAAAATAAACTACACCATAAAACTAAACACTTTATTCTCTTTAATTTGAGTATAATATTGCTATACTAAAAATCTAATTTTTAAAAATATATCATGTGTTCCGTTTTACCATGATTTTGTCTCAAAACTAAATGGAATATTCATGAACATCCTTAAAAGCTTCACTTGAATTGTGTTCCCGAACGTAGCGCGAACACTAAACTAGTATATTATATATAAGCATCTTAAGTAATATATGATTGCAAATACCAAATATACATTACATATATCGAGCTTGCATATGATAATACAAGTATTTAAGACCAAATCAAAGTATCAAACATTCAAATAGAATAAAAAGCAGGAACCGCAGCAAATACAATTTCTTGTTATGAGTTTTTAAAATTTTTATTTAACCCGGTTTGGGCCCGGCCCGAAACCGAATTTTGGATAAAACTTAGTACCGAAGCCCAATACAATACATAAAATACATCACGGGCTTTTTGCAATTTGCGGGTCGGAATAAGTCGGATAACGGGTTTTCGAGTCCAACCTGAATAATGCCCACTGATAAAGACATAAAATAGCTTTCTAAACATGGTTAATTAACCATGTTATTTTAAAAGACTCGATCTTAAAGTTACAATTTTTTTACACATTGAGGATCCTTTATCGTTATTATTTACCTTATATTTAATATTTATATAAAAGTCATAAGAGTTCCGTTGTGTTATTAAGCTTATTAGAAATAATGTAACAACTGATCATAGCTAATAACAAAAATTGTTCGCATAATCAAGAGTAGGTAGCCATTGATGAATTCTATCTCAATTTGTATCTGAGGTAACTGTATAGAAACATAACCAATTTTTTATTTTGTTTTAATTAATTTACTCAAGTTAAAAATTATTTCAATTAGATTATTCACCTTTATATTTCATTAAAATTATAGGTTTTAACATTTTTTTCTCATGTTTTTATTTACATTTCAGTTAGGAATTATTTTTTACATTTTTTAATGCTAATGTGAAGCGATGATGTAAATTATAGGTTTATTTATTTATTTTTTAATATTATTAACATATTTTGTAAATTTTTTAATATAATTATATATATTAAATATTTCGACTTCACATCTTCTCCTAAATTTCTTTCTTGACAAAAACAAAATCCAACTATTGCTCGATTTGAAGGTTTAGTCACATAATTTGAGCTAAATATGCTTGAGTGACATAATTATAATAAAATTGAAACTTGATTATGTTTCTATACATTTTCCCTTGTATGTATTGTTATTTATAGGTTACATAGAATATCGTGTAAATAACAACACCATTTACACACTAATGTAATAACTTATGAATATAGTTTTTTTCTTATTTTTAGACGCATAAACACACAGTTTATTATATTGCTTGCAAGATTAAGTTTTAAAGCGCTTCAACCATGACCCATGATTCAGCGTACCGTCAAACGACTAACCATGTTTCAACCAGTGTATGTTTTATTGTTTAAGGATTTTTCAAAACACTATTTCGTTGTTTGAAACACCAGTTCGAGGTAAGATTTACATAAATAAACTCGTATTCTCCTCTTAATAAAAAGTTATAATACATCAGCTTGAAATTCGAAAAAAATTAACGACGTTATGCGTTTTATTAATTTTGTAAGTAAAATAAATAAAATTTGAACCACCTTATAAAAAACACAGTTGTGATCTTCAGCAAAATAGAGAAAAACACAGATTGTATAACGAGTTATTTTAGAAAAATTTACCTTAAAAAAAACACAAAAAAATCCTTTAAGATCCTCGTATAAGTTACTGACATTTTCAAATTCTTTTTGAACCAGTAAAAACAGTCGAAAGTTGAATATTCAAAGCTCTCCTGATTTTGTATGCGGCTAAAACCCATTTAATTTAATATCAATTTGCCTGTCTTTTTCATCAATTTCTTGTTTTTAATGATCATCAATTTTATAAAAATCAACTATTGAACCAAAAACAAAATGCTGTCCTTCTCAACATTCTTTTAACACTTATGTCGTTTGTGTGGAGCATTGAGGACATAGTTTATATATAGATTCATTATATATATATATTAGCAACAACAAGAGCAAGAAAGAAAATGATATATATATACATATATATATATATATAGAGAGAGGATATTAATAAATCATGGAGGAAATTTTGAGGCCATGAGGAGGATGTTGTTCTGACTTGTTCTTCATTCATAAGCCTAAAAGATTTGGTGGGTATCTTAAATCTTTGTTTTAAAATGTTTTTTTTCACCATAATTTTCATAAATTTTTCAATTTGTGTTTTACATTTCTTTACGAATCAAAAGGGTTTGAATTTTGAAATTTATGTTTAGAGTTTACAATTTCCATGACAGATGAAATTTGTGTGAAATTTAAAGTCATACCCAACTTGTGTACTTCAGTTTTCATGGTTGAGCATAAATTGCACACCAGTTGTTTGTTGAAAAGCCCAAAAGAGCAGACGCTAGCTATCTTGAACAAGACCCTTTTTTTACCCTCCAATTCTTTCATTTCTTCAGTTGTTTGTTTAATTTTGGTGATGCAAAATGTCTTCTTTCTTGTAGCCAATTCAGGTAACTTCTTTTCCCAGAGGTGAAACTCTCAAATCCACAAAAATTATGGTACAAAGACTTGTACATCATGCTGTCAAAGCTGTACACTTTTCTGGATTTGAGAGTTCCCACACTTTCCACTAAGCAAAAGCAGTTAGAAGAACATATTTGGTAATTAGGATAGACTATAGAGTTCAGTTTATAGTATTGTCAACTGTCAATCATGTTTTTTCATGAAGAGAATAATAATTCATGTTTTAGTGTTTTTTGACACTTTTTTCCTTGTATGAGATGCAACTAACATTAAATTCAATCATTCATTCATATACAGATTAGAGCCTGAAATGGATTTCCCAGAATCTACAAAAATTGTATATGACAGGATTCAGAAACTCGAACCCGAAAAGGTTTCCAAGATTATTGGTTACCTTCTGTTGCAAGATGACGGCGAAAGAGAAATGATTAGACTTGCCTTTGGTCCTGATACTTTAATCCACTCTTTGATCAATAAAGCCAAATCCCACCTCAATTTACCTTCAAATTCAACCGTTTCGAATCCAATTTCACCACCCGGGGTCAGTCCTGTGTCGAGTATGCCCATAAAGTTCACACCTTTCTCTCCTTGTGATCCTCATGTTCAATCTTTATCAGTTTATCCACCTTCATTTTCTGAAGATCACCACTTACACAACCAACTTCAGTTCTTGTCATTAGACAATCAGATTGAGCCTATAAACAGGTCAAATTTCAGTTATTATTATAACTCTGAAACTGTATCAAGTCCTAGGATCAAGATTTGCCATTACTTCATGAAAGGCTGCTGCAGGCATGGAAACAATTGTAGGTACTCTCATGGTAATCTTGTTCCGGAGATTTTCAGCCCGGGCTCAAACGATGACAATAACGTCTTTTCACCCGGGTCTCTAAAGAAACTAGAGATGGAACTCGTTGAACTTTTGAAATCAAGAAAAGGGTTTCCAGTTTCTATAGCTTCTTTACCAATGTTGTATTATGAAAAGTTTGGTAAGACACTTCAAGCTGAAGGGTATCTTACTGAGAGCCAGAGGCATGGGAAACCTGGTTATAGTTTGACCAAGCTTCTTGCACGTCTCAGACGAATAACTCTCATCGATAGGTTGTATTACATACTGCAATTCTTATTTATTGACAAATTGGATTTTAATAATCCAAACGATGGGCTGATAATAATCCATGCTGGTTCACAGTCATCACTGTGAGCTAGCGAAATCGAATGAAAATGAAGTGTAAATCTATTGCCTTGGCAGACGTTGAGAGTGGTTAAACTGCCAATATGGATTATTATTGCCCAACCTATCATAGTTTAAATCCAACTTGTCACCTTTGTTTTGCTATTTATTGATTTCCTATTGTGAATTTGATCGTGTAAGTAGGCCACATGGGCAACATTCGGTTATTTTAGCTGACGAGGTTGCTAAATACATGGATTATACTGGGGAAAGAAATGAACAAGGTGGTATAGTGGCAGGTTCTAGGCAAATATATCTAACGTTTCCAGCGGAAAGTTCTTTTACAGTGCAAGATGTTTCAAACTATTTCAAGTAAAAAAAAATTTCTCTCTTTATGTATATTACAGATATAACATGTGGATTGAAATGATTTGATTGACATTTTCTTATATTTACGTAGAAAATTTGGACCCGTTCATGATGTGAGGATTCCCTGTCAGCAAAAGAGAATGTTTGGTTTCGTGACCTTTGTGTTTGGGGAGACAGTCAAGGTGATTTTGAATAAAGGCAACCCGCATTTTGTGTGTGGTTCACGGGTTTTGGTCAAACCATACCGTGAAAAGTCAAGGGATGATAGGTAAGTACATAGTTGAGCAATTTGTGATTTTTTATACTAACAAAGTAACAATTGTTATTTCATAACTACATATTAGACATTAACCAAATACTTATGCTTTTTTTTCTGCAGGAAAATTGGGGACAAATTTCGCCCTGCTATGTACTATGGTGCTCACAATCTTGATGCTGAGTCTGAGCTTCAGTCAAGTAAGACATACGCAGTGATGTTGACATTTTTTCCATACAAACATGCTAGCTATATAACTAACTCAATGCAATATGACTTTAATTTTCATGCAGTGTCCAGAATTTGTGACAATTCAACTTCCTTAAATAACCACCTGCTTATCGAAGAACAGTTAGCAGCAAAACCCATGGACCAATTAGAATGCTTCGGGTATTCACTTGAAGAGTTGCAGCTATCTGAAGGTTAGAATTTAGAAGCTGTAAATTATCAAATTTAAATTTTTCAATTTTTAAACTTTTTTTTTTCTTATTATGTTTGTAGGTCATAGAGGACACATGAATTTATCTTCTGCAGACCAATTGGGTCATCTGTTTGGTGTTTTAAACAATGGTTCGGCTAGTGTCGATAGAATTAAGCAAATAAATACAAAATACAATGATCAGGAGAAGTAAGTTCACACCATAGGGTTATAGACTTATAGTTCAATTTTCTTCAAATGTTTTTTAACTTTTTTTATAATTTTTTTTATAATCGTTTTTATTAAATTGCAGCACTCAGGGACTAAATCTTCCGGATAGTCCGTTTGCATCTCCACTAGGGAATGGAATATCAACAGCTGCATAACATCAAAGTCAGTTTCAATATGCAGACAGTAAGATAATACAACAACAAAGTTTATAACAAAAAAGTTGAGGTTTTTTAGCGGTTTTAGGGGCAAAAAAAGAATATTGCACCGAGTTACCGTTGACATATTTAGTTTTTCTGATCATAAATATTAGGAAGAAAAAGAATGCAAGTGTAGTGAGTTAGGCTCAGTTGAGTTGAAAGCGCGCTGCAAGTAAAGAAAGAGATCTCTGCATTTCTTGATCAATATTATATACATATGCTACTTATAAAAGGTTAGTTTATACAATGTTTCTCGTGTTAAACGCTTTGTTTACCGTGTGCATGTATAGTACATGTATAGTTGTACTCTGTATCAAACCGACGAAAGCATAAATGAGATTGGACGGTATTTGTATATGTTTTTTCTGTTCGTTTTAACTGTTTAAACTTGTTTGGTCGGGTCGGGTCGGGTCATGATCATTGGAATAAAGGTTATATGTAGTATTGTATTGTTTGATTTAAAATTAACCAACATATCATTAGCTGTGAAGCATGAATAATCAGTGATTATGTAACTTAGACACAATTATGATCTCCTTGTACAAAATTTTAATGGGTCCCTTTTAAAAGCATTGCCAAAGTGTTGTTCTTTAAAAGAGGATTTCAATTTGAAAGTTTTGGTATGTGGGGAGTTTGTGTCATCATTTTGTTGCTTATACTTATCTTCTTGATTATTTTTTCCCATTCGTTTAATTCGATCTTGTAATGATAAGGTTATGTTTTTTTACGACGAGCAAGCGACGACAAACGGTTTGATCGAGCCCGTGCCAAGAAAAGAATACAATATCAACATTTAAGTTTTTAGAATTTCTTTTAAAAAAGTTTTAGGAAACTACTCACTATAAGAGAGAGACTATAGTGGGCGTGTTAGCACAACCCGAAGGCGCTATCACGTATCAACACATTACACCACCCTCTCTTTTGTTATAGGGACGTCATCCTTCCTTCCATGATCAACGTCTCAGTTTGAGCATTTTGGTATATTTTATAGTTCTTTAAATTTACTAACCTATTACATTTATATACTTCATCAAATTTAATAATTTCAAACTCTACCGTTATCATAATTTTTCATCATGACACCACTAACGTTAGTTATGTGACAATCTATATGATAATATTTTTTTCTCTATCACACTCAGCACTACGGATAGTTATGTGAGTCCAAATTTTTTTCTCTTTTTGCTACGTTTAGCTACGTTTCTATTTTCTTATGTAAGAAAAAAAAGTAATTTCTACAATATATTATCTCAAAATATCATTTTATAATTTTTAATTTTCATTAACAACAATTTAGCATTTCTTTTATTCACTTCAAAATATGAAACGTCAATTGTGGTTCCATTTGAATCATTTTACCGAAGTAAATACGGAGTACTTAGAAATATTTTCTTAAACTTTGGTTATATAATATTAAACCACTTTATTAAATTATTTATTTATCACCATATACGTATACTATATTTACAAAAGATAACAAAAAATGTTTCGACATTATAATATCTTCTTATTTATCAGGGAGTGAGGTACCATGCATGAGGGAATATTGGGAGCCAATCAGAGAATTGAGTTTTGGATAATCGGGCATGAAAATCCATGTATATCAGCCAGCTTGATACCAATATTTTAAATTTATTTTTAATGTTGCATATTTACATCCAACATAAACACAAACCAGTGTTTTATTTATAGTAGCGGTTGAAATAAGACATGAGTGACCAATGTTTAAATTTGTCCGTTTATTCATTCGTCATGTGGCATTGGGGTTCAATGAAGAAAAAGTGTGATTTTTGTGATCTCTGGTTCGATTCTAATTATGACTAGGTTTTACCACCATTGGGTCTTAAGACACGCGGCTTTCCTAACTTTTTAAACTTATTTAACAACATTATATTATTGATAATAATATCAATAGTAAGAATAATAATTTATTATTATAATTATAATATAGTCCATAATGTTTGGTATTATGTTTATAACAAATTCTCAGTCAGCATGTCACATTATATTTTCACTCACTTTTACTAATTTTTTCAACTAACACATTTTATCTTTATCACCATCATTCCTACGATCATCTCTAGATTAACTTTTTAAATTAAAAGAATGAAAGTTTGGGTTGATAACAACAGTGATGTGAGCTCTACTTCAACCCTCTTTCTCATCCGTCCCCATAAACACCTCACCGTCCTTCACCACACCAAACGCTAACCACTCTATTTTAGTATCCACTACTTATAGCTAGACAACTCTCAGAGACTTATGTTATGGATGGTCTTATTAATTAATGTTGTAATTATTATTTAATTTATTTATTTATTTAGATGGGTGGTGGGCTTTGCGAATCTTTCTTTAATATTTGTGGATCCCGTAATTGACCACTTGTTAAATTCTTAGAAACTTCAGAAATTATGATGCAACAAGTATACCATTGAAATGGCATTCACATCAACTAGGCCACAATTGGGATTTTTGTTATGTGTTAACATTTTCATCTTTGAATGGACCATGATTATAACTTTGATCTTAAATTTCATCAAATTTATTAAAAGACAAATGTTTATTGCTATTCATTTCTTAAATAAGATGGTGTTTATCATTTTGACCTATCTTTAGAGTATGGAATGTCTTAGAAATATTCTTTGTAGTACAATAACTCATAATTATTATTCATAATACAAATATATCAAAATCATTCATTCATAATTTCATAGAATATTCTTTGTAGTACAATAACTCATAATTATTATTCATAATACCAACAGCAAACTGAATGACAATCGCATAACCAATGGTAGTTTTATTCATAATACAAATATATCAAAATCATTCATTCATAATTTCATAGGGGATCCTTATTATGTTTTTCAAAAGAAAGAAAGTAAAAAAGGTTAACTTTAGAAGGAGATTTAACCTATTTAAGTTGAGAAGAGTAAATAATACTCCATCGGTCTCATATTAATTGTTATAGAACCCAGAACATAAAGTTACATAAAGTTTAAGAAAATATTAAATTATTATATTTTTTAACTATAAAATGACAAAATTGTCCTTACTTAAAGTTAATGACATATTTTGTGTCAATAATAGTTAGGATAAAACTGGAAATCACATTTATATTTTCAAAATTGACAATTAAACTGAGATAAGTAAAAATAAAAAGATAGACATTTCAAATGAGACGAAGGAAGATATATATATAATTCATACATAGGGAATCTTTCTGTGTTTCAAAATAAAAAGTAAAAAAGGTTAACTTTTAAGGAGATTTAAACTATTTATGTTTTACCTTTTAAGTTGACAAGAATGATTTTTTTTTGGAATGGCAGTTGCACCACCAGCTAACCGGTGGCTCAGGGGAGTGCAATGACCGAGCCTAGAAGCCCACGGTGTATCCCCTGTAAGAGGGATTATTTGCGGCAGAGTGTGACAGCTCCCCTAAAAGAAGAATACTCTTCTCGGGGCCCGACCAACCCTTCAAAAGAGCAGGGTTCTGCGAGGTTGAATTTTGTGAACTTACCATATTTACGAAGTATTAATTATACCTTTATGATATTTTCTTTCTTTTGAATATGCCTTGTCGAAAGTTTGAGAAAACTAAATTTATAAAAAATTTAAAAAGCGTAGCTCACTTAATAGAATGTCTTGTAATATTTTCAAAAATATGATTTCTATCGTTTTTTTTAATACATAAATGTACTCACAATATTATTTTTTAAAGGCAAATTGGCTAAAAATAATCCTAACTAACACCTATTGGCCGAGAATAATCCCAACTCAGTTTATTCCCTCCAGTGGTCCCAAATCAAACTTTTTTGGCCTCTAGTGGTCCGTCGTTAAGTGCACTTAACGGCCGCTAACTTTTTTTTGATTTTTTTTGAATTTCATAACAAGGTTTTATGGAAATTGATCGGGAAGAGTATACGATTCAATTGATGTAAACCTTACTTCGAACTGGTGTTCCAAACGACAAAACGGTCTTCAATCGGGTGTTTAAAACCTAACGGTGCTTTAACCGGATATCAAAATTAAACCATTTGGAGCAACAATTGGAAGTAAGGTTTACATCAATAGACTCGTATTCTCCTCCCGATCAAAATCCCTAAAATATCGGTTTGAAATTCGAAAAAAATAGAAAAAAAGTTAACGGGCGTTAAGTGCACTTAACGGCGGACCACTGTAGGCCAAAAAAGTTGGATTTGGGACCACTGGAGGGAATAAACTGAGTTGGGATTATTTTCGGCCAATGGGTGTTAGTTGGGATTATTTTAGGCCAATTTACCTTTTTTAAAATATGCTCATCTTTTAGTTAAAAAGACCGAGGAGATTGAGATGGATTTTCCCAGAACTAAAGATAATTTGAGGCGTTTAAAAGTTCTGTACAGTTGGGTTATGCCGGCCTTTTGCTATTGGTTCATTTCATTTGAAGGTCTAGATAACTGTCTGTTTGTTGACCATTAAAAATAATCAATGTCAAACACATTCATATTAAATAAATAAAATATTGGTGGGCGTCTCATAATTTAAACTCGTCTCTATGGGGAACTTGGAGTTGAAAGTCTAATGTATGTATTACTTTTATTTATTTACTTTTTTTCTCTTTGTGTAGCATCTTGTGGTACGTTTTCTATAACAAATTGCGCGTGACATGTATATTGTTAAAAAAGAGTTGCATTAATCATATGATAAATTGATAATTTTGAAAACCAATAACAAATTAAGCACATCACTTGATGGTTTTTCTTGGAACCACAATTGACGTTTCATCATCCCATGCAACCACAATCATTAACACAAACACGTACTCGATCTTATTGGAGTATAAATAACCTCGAGGCCTATCTACAATCACCATGCATCCTCATTCTTAATTACCTCGATCATATAATTAAACTTCAGATCAAGATCAATGGGCAACTGGTGTTCAATGGTCCATCAAAAGATGATTGATAAAGTGTCACATGCTGTGAAAAATGCCTCAGAGGTGGTTGCTTCTATTGCCAACGGCATTGATATGAATGTTGTTTGGATGGTTTGTCACATAGTTGGTATTTTTGCAGCTCCATTTGTTCCTACTGTTGTAAGCCTACCTGTTTCGTTAGTAGTTCAGGTGGCTATGGTTGCGGTTGCCATTGGATTTAGTATGCCCGCAGCTGATACGCAGTCGTCGAAACGTAAACCTGAATGATGAAACTAGTTTGTTTTAGAATGTAGTAATGTTGTCTTAATTGCTTGGTTTAAATGAAACTAGTTGTACTCTTGTATTGTTTAATTTGCTGTACGTTAAGTTTATGTTATGCTTATGTAATTCTACTTCTAGCTTTTGCAACAAACCCCTTGTAAGATTAAGTTTATGTTATGCTAATATGAGTTGTGATCTTAAGTATCATAACCTAGAGGGGAGATTATAGCTTATGAGTTGTGATCTTAAATATCATAACCTAGTGGAACCTGACATTGTTACTATCAACTAACTGAGTCATTCTCATTACTTCTAACTTAATACTTAGTTTCTTATGTCAATCAACTTTTATCCACATGATTTTTTTTAAGGTTATTGGATTTAATTACCTTTAACTATTGGTTATTGGCCGCTGTCACCCTTAAGTATCACTTTGGCCAATATAACTTCCAACTAAACACTTTGGTGTCTGTATCACCAAAATTTAACAAAAATTAACCAAAAGTGACTTGAATTGGTTAACTTTTGGTGATACAGTGTTCGTAACACCAAAAGCTAACCAAAAAATAATCAAAAGTTAACCAAAAGTGACTTGAATTGGTTGACTTTTGGTGATACAGAAACCAAAGTGTTTAGTTGGGAGTTATATTGGCCAAAGTGATACTTGAGGGTGACAACGGCCAATAACCAATAGTTGAAGGTGATTAAATCCAACAACCCTTTTTTTTATCCTACGTATCAAACTTATGTTGCATAAAAACTAAATGACATTGTAATTTTTAAGGTTGGTAAGTCTTACCTTTAGAATTACAAATATGCCCCTCAACTTTCTAATTTAGTCTTTTAAGTTAGCTAGTTTTACATTTTTAAACTCTCAACTCAATTTTAACATATTTATGACTCTGACCTCTTATTTTACTTTGACTCTTTATTTTATTTACACATCTTTACGACTTTGACTCTTTGACTTTGACTTATTCATAATTTTTATTTAACTTTAAAATATTTACGACTTTGAAACTCTCCTTATATTTTATTTTGACAAAATTTACTACTTTGGCTTTCCGACTTTGACATATAAGTTAAGATGTATCACCTCTTTTACATGTAAAGTGAGACCTGACTATCACAACTTTACAATTTTAACACTTAAACCTAGTTAAATGTTAAAATTAAAAATGATGAAACTGAATGTGTTACGGAAAGCAACGACTATCAATATTTAAGTCAATATTTAATAATTAGAAATAACAAAATCCAGTATCCCTATTATGAAATATATCATCAAATATGTGAGATAAATACTAGTTACAACCTTTGATGCATAATGCACTAGAGACATTATTTTATTTGTTTGTTTATGTATCATATATATTTTGTGGCTCAGAGTTAACAAACCAAAAATATCTAATATCCAAATGTCAAAAGAAGGACCTCTACCTCACTCACCCACCCAGAATCACAAAACTAAATCCATTAAACCAATCAGAGTTTTTGCAACTCATCCACAAAGATTTTTTATATTTTATAATACAAATCCTAATCCATAATAAATCTATATAAATTCCATAAACACTCCACCATCAACACACCCTTTCTTAAAACAAACACTCATCTCTTCACAACTCCTAATGGCAACCTCTGCAATCCAACAGTCAGCATTCGCCAACCAGCCGGCACTAAAGCCGCAAAATGAGCTCGTGAAGAAGACAGGCAGCTTTAATGGCGGTCGCTTCACGATGCGTAGAACGGTTAAAAGCACACCACAAAGCATTTGGTAAGTAAAACTCACATACCCTCTTGTTTTTTGTTTCTAAATTTACACTAATGTAAACTGACTAAAATCATAATTGGTTTGACAGGTATGGACCCGACCGCCCCAAGTACTTGGGCCCGTTCTCTGAACAAACCCCGTCATACCTAACCGGTGAATTTCCAGGTGACTACGGTTGGGACACTGCTGGATTATCAGCCGACCCTGAGACATTCGCTAAGAACCGTGAGCTTGAGGTGATCCACTCTCGGTGGGCCATGCTGGGGGCACTCGGGTGCGTGTTCCCCGAGGTTCTTGCAAAGAACGGTGTTAAATTCGGTGAAGCAGTCTGGTTCAAGGCGGGTTCCCAAATTTTCTCGGAAGGTGGGCTTGACTACCTTGGGAACCCGAACTTGATCCATGCCCAGAGCATTTTAGCCATCTGGGCATCACAAGTTGTTTTGATGGGACTCATTGAAGGATACCGAGTTGGTGGTGGCCCACTCGGTGAAGGGCTCGACAAGATTTACCCAGGTGGGTCATTTGACCCACTTGGGTTGGCAGATGACCCAGATGCGTTTGCTGAGTTGAAAGTTAAGGAACTTAAGAACGGTCGATTGGCTATGTTTTCCATGTTTGGGTTTTTTGTTCAAGCCATTGTAACTGGAAAGGGCCCAATCGAAAACTTGTCTGACCATCTTAGTGACCCAGTGGCTAATAACGCATGGGCGTATGCCACCAACTTTGTACCTGGAAAATGAGTTGAACTAGTGTAGTGTTGATAATGGTTGTGCAATAATATTACAAGCTTCTGGTTTTGTCAAAAACTTTTATGCATACATCTACCTCCCATAAAATGATTTGTTAAAATAACATACTTATTTTATCATACAGTAAGCTGGACATATAATTCTTACATATACATGTAAAGTTACGGAAACTATTTACAACTATAAAAAAGAGTATATAAATGATCTGTCAATTGTCACTTAAAGCATTTTACTTGTTTTAACTAAATAAGTTACTTGATACATATCAACAAGCAAACATATGACTAAAAGATAGGTTATGTTCATATAACAATAAGCGAGACAATTAATTACCAATCTCATGTGTCTTTGATTCTGATTTAGTCATCAGATCATTCACTGACTAATTATGTTTTTGCTAATATTATTGTTTAGTGACATTCTATTTCATAGATTCAGATTTAGTCAAGTGATTAATCAACGGCAATTTTTATACTGTCATGCAAGGGTTTTTGTTAGTGTCAAATTTTATAGGAGAGTTCCATGTGATTTATAGGATATTTTTTTTTGTAACAAATGATTCTTATTAATCTTATCATTTATAGGTTATTTGTGAATAGTAACAACACTTAAAATAGTCATACACCGACACCAAAACTTAAAATAATCATACACCGACACCAAAGTATCACAATGGTTTGTTGATATATTATATTTGAACCATCATGTCCCTTCAAAGTTCAAACACACAACTCTATGAAAAGTGAAGATGGTTTATTGGTAACACTAATTGAAGTTCACAAGTTTTTGAACCATAAACATTTGACAAACACAACTCTCCATGAAACCAATCAAAGTACCAAACTCTTGTGAATCAATATGTTTCTTCTTTCCTATTAGTCCTAAGACTTAAACCCAAAAATGCACATTTATTTTGTCATTTTGAAAATACTTCCAACCCCCTGTGTTTTATCAGTTATTATGTTAGAGGCCCGTGTGGCGTGTCAGAGCATTTAATGTGTTGACTCGACTCTTTTCATGATCGTGTTCAACCTAATATGAAGTAAATGACCTATTACCACTAGAGGCGTACAAAGGGGCATTATGGTGGTTAGGTGGTATATCTCACAACCAAACTATTGGATTTTCAAAACTTCAAATCCAGCAAAGTAAGGTTGTGCCGTTGTGGTGTATTAATCCTAGAAAATCTAATGTTAAAAAAACCTTTTAGAGGCGATTACCTAATAAGACCCCTATCAATGGACCAAATACAGAAGATATTGACACAAACCCTCAGAAGCCAGCACTCTGTCCCAATGTTTTGGAAGTTTATCATCAAATTGGTTCGTACTTTTCATTTTCAATCGCTCATTTGAACTGACATACCAAACATAAGATCGATGTTTTTGTCAAGAACTCAAGAGATCTCAGATCTATAACCCAAACTAAAGCTTTGTTAAAGAAAATGATTAAATAAAAAGTAAATCTCCAAGTTCAAAAGGTATGGAGCTATATCAAATCATAATGATTTGTTGCAAAAGAAAATAAAAGAAAGATAAACCAAATCAAATGATTGTAATGGTGAGAGAGTGAGTTTTGTGTCTTTTTCTCATGCCCTAGCACATGAATTATAGGAAGCTTGATAACCCTAATGTCTTTAAATCATTCGGTTTCTAAATTCAAGTCCACAAGACTGCAGCCCAAACTCTAAACTCTTTTATAGGACGCCTGCAATTTAAACGTAAACATTATAAGTAAAATCCTACAAGTATTTGACATATGAATTGTAATAAAAGGATGTGTATATTTTTAACAGTTTTGCAATGACCTTCGCACTTAATAATCGCTGTTGGTGATTGCATTCAATATTCGCTCCAAAGTGTTCCAGTATCGTTTCTTGGATGATATATGATTCATTATTTCCTCTGCTGGTTACATCTGTTCATGGATAAATTAATGAAGAATCTGCAGATCAAGAAATGGCAGCCTCTGCAATCCAACAGTCGGCATTCGCAGGCCAGGCAGCATTGAAGCCACAAAACGAGCTCGTTAGAAAGACTGGCAGCTTCAATGGCGGTCGATTCACCATGCGCCGCACGGTTAAAAGTGCACCACAGAGTATTTGGTAAAAAAAACTAGCAGATTCATGTTTCACTCTTCATTTTCCAAACTATGCAAATGAAAACTAACTAAATCTATAACTGGTTAAACAGGTATGGACCAGACCGTCCCAAGTACTTGGGCCCGTTCTCTGAACAAACCCCATCATACCTAACCGGTGAATTCCCTGGTGACTATGGTTGGGACACAGCCGGATTATCAGCTGACCCCGAGACATTCGCCAAGAACCGTGAGCTTGAGGTGATCCACTCTCGGTGGGCCATGCTCGGTGCACTCGGGTGCGTGTTCCCCGAGCTACTTGAAAAGAACGGTGTTAAATTCGGTGAAGTGGTTTGGTTCAAAGCAGGTTCCCAAATTTTCTCAGAAGGTGGACTTGACTACCTTGGGAACCCAAACTTGATCCATGCCCAGAGCATTTTAGCCATCTGGGCTTCTCAAGTTGTTCTCATGGGACTCATTGAAGGATACCGGGTTGGTGGGGGCCCACTTGGTGAAGGGCTTGACAAGATCTATCCAGGAGGGTCATTTGACCCACTTGGATTGGCGGATGACCCCGATGCCTTTGCTGAGTTGAAGGTTAAGGAGCTTAAGAACGGTCGATTGGCTATGTTTTCCATGTTTGGGTTTTTCGTTCAAGCCATTGTAACAGGAAAGGGCCCAATCGAGAACTTGTTTGACCATGTTAGTGACCCAGTTGCTAACAACGCATGGGCTTATGCCACCAACTTTGTACCTGGAAAATGAGTTAAATTAGTGTAAATCTAATGATTTTTATGCAATATTACAACCCATCATTCATATATCAAGATTTGATCTATATTCTTATGTGTTTGGTCTTAAGAACTATTGTGCCTTTGCGTTGCTAGCTACCATTCATTATATGAAAATCCTAAAATCAACACCATAGTCCAGGAATTAGGTGTTTTGGGCATACTGTGGGAATGTTACAGGAGAAAAAAACATTTTAATTGGTATCTTTTGTCACAACCGCTTAACAGAAGACTACAATCATAAAGTTCAAATATCTAGGAAGGTAATAATCAATTTGCATCAGCACTGGTTTTGAGCAAGATTTATTGCTAATTAAACCACATAAAAAAGAAAAAACTTTGGAACTAAAGAAACTAAGATCAACCTCTAAGGCTTTGGTGATATACTACTTTAACTTCTTACAATTTTAAGCTGATTTGGAGGTTATTTGGCCATTATAAGAGGATGAAAAATGAGCGTGTCAGGTCGGTTAGGTTGAACCCAAAACACTTTGTGTCCAAAAAGTTGTTATTTCCATATTTTATTGCTAATATGATTACAAAAAGTAAGGCACTTCAACACTTTGGGTGTGGCGGGTTACATACAACATTCAGAAATTTAAGGATTTAAGTTTAACATTACCATGCCATAGCCTGTTGATAGCATATTCATGTAGAAGTAAGATCTGAAACTGCACTAAGATGAGATTGTGATGCTTATCACATCACCAATAATCCATGCAAGAACAAGATCCATTTTTGAAATGGTGAAAACGGCTATTGTCCCTAACAATAATTTCACGATCATAAATCTTGGACAGAATTTTTGTAACCGAGTGACAATCATTGCAGACACGGAGATTCTTCACTATCCGTATTGGGATCCCAGGTTTCAAATTAATCAAGCCAAAAGCAATAGCTAATCTCTCACTATGGTTTTCCAATTCAGTTTCTTTCTCGTCATCCCCTTCAATATGCAGCAAAACTTGAGTTTTATCAGGTACATGCCCTACAGATTTAAGTCGGTCCCTAATCTCGCTCAACTTATTGTAAATCTCATCAGACTGAGGATGTGATTTGTCACCCACAGTGAACTCATGAACCTCGTCTTTATACTCTATCAAACTGCATCCCGGATCCTTTTTAACCCCTGTTTTCCTCATTGTATCCCTAACAAGTGACATTTTGTCCCAATTCCCAGTGGCAGCATACATGTTCGACAAAAGCACATAACTTTCAACAAATTTTGGATCGATTTCCGTTACATTTTTAGCAGCATATTCCCCTATTTCCACCTTCTTATAGATTCTTGAAGCACTAAGCAAACTCATCCAAATAATCTTGTTTGGTTTCATAGGCATCTTTTCTATCATGCACTTTGCTTCCTCAAGATGACCTGCTCGGCAAAGAATGTCAATAAGACAACCATAATGCTCAACTGTTGATTCAATTTTATAATCATTTATCATCATATCAAAATATCTTCTTCCCTCTTCAACTAAACCTCCGTGATTACAAGCATTCAACACACCAATGAAGGTTATCGCATTTGGGACGATGTTAGTTCTAAGCATTTCAAGAAACAAATCAAGTGCAAGTTTAGCCTGTCCATGCATCCCCAATCCTACTACTATCGCGGTCCAATGACCCAACTTTTTATTGGGGATGACTTCAAAAACCTTTAAAGCAGAGTCGATGCTTCCACACTTGCAATACATTTCAATTACTGAAGTTCCGAGCACGCTATCTAACTTATATCCATTTTTAACCATGTAAGAATGAACCCACCTTCCTTTACTAAGAAGAGCTAACCATGAAACGGCTGATAGTGTACTAACCAAAGTACTATGAGTCGGCACATATCCCAAATTTAGCAACTCAGCAAACAACTTGAGAGCTTCCGAACACCTTCCATTGATTTCATACCCTGCTATCATCGAATTCCAAGTAATTATATCTTTATCTTCCATTACATCAAACAACCTACACGCAGAAACAATATCACCCGCTTTCATATACCCATTAATCATCGCGTTCCATGACGCTAAGTTTCTGCTAGGCATTTCATCAAACACCTTCCGTGCATCATCAACTTTCCCACATTTCGACAATCCATCAACCATCGCCGTCCACGAAACAACATCCCGCTCCGTCATTTCATCAAACAACTCCTTTGCAAGCTGAATCTCACCAGCCTTCACATAACCATCCATCAACGAGTTCCACGAAACCAAATCTCTTTCAGACATTTCATCAAACACCTTACGTGCAGAACCAATATCTCTAAATTTCGCATACATACTCACCAAACTGCTCTGAACAAACACATCTGTTCGAAACCCTAGCTTCAAAACCAACCCATGAATCTGTTCCCCTTCTTTCAGCGCCATTAATCTCGAACACGCTTTGATCACACAAGGCAAAGTAAACACATCAGGAACTAAACAAGAGCGTGTCATGAACTCAAGAAACAGAAAGAGGGATTCTTGTGACCGTTGATTTTGAACGTAGGATTTGATAAGGGTGTTCCATGAAAACAATGTTGGTTGTTGAAATTGATCGAACACTGATCTGATATGGTCAAGAGTTGTGGTTTTGGAGTGGGTGTAGAGAGATATAAGGCGGGAAGAGATTAATGGGTCGTTAAAAGTTTGGGTTTTGAGTGATACTGCGTGTAACTGAGTGGGTTCAATGGGGTTTCGATAGATTTGGAAAGGATACAGGTTTGGTTTTGGTGGAAGAGAAGAAGCTGCTGCTGCTGCTGTAACTTGAAGCATTTTGAATGATGAATTTTTAACACTCGTAAAGCAATTTTGTATCGATCGTTGGAAAGGAATTGTTTTCACCCATCAATAATGTTACATATTTCTTACGGATATGTCTTAACGTGTTAAATAGTTAAGAGACGTGAAAGTAAAAATGTGAAACAAACGGCTTCTTAATCGCTCTTAAAGTAACATAAGCATTAAGATCATATTTTTAAGAAATATATAGCTTCATATCAAAATATAACTAGTATAGTAGTATTATTCCGGTTGTTGTCCTGGTATCACAATGAAATAACATGAAAGTTGAACTTTTTTTTCTATCTATATGTTCGTTGTCACGGTGTCCTAAAACAACATCTTTTTAAATGTAGACAAAACCAAATTTGATAAATTACTAAAACGTGGATTCAATATAAGAAAAATTGTAGTTGACATGAAATATAAAAATTTGTGATTTGAACTTATAAATGAACGAAATCTGGTAAAATAAAAATAGTAAATAAATCAAAGAGATTTTTAATTTATATTGTTTTTCAAGTTATTTTACTCGTCTAATTAGAGAAGTAAGTCATTGTAATTATAAGAAAATCGTATGTGCCGAAATGGACGATAACATCAAAATATCCTTGTACTCTTATGATGTTATGAATACAAAGTTTGGTTCCACTAAAGACATAGTTGTTGTTAAGTTATTCGATTCTTTTAT
The DNA here is from genome assembly GCA_030867185.1 of Tagetes erecta. Classification (NCBI taxonomy): domain Eukaryota; kingdom Viridiplantae; phylum Streptophyta; class Magnoliopsida; order Asterales; family Asteraceae; genus Tagetes; species Tagetes erecta. The sequence goes on along the minus strand of CM061492.1, from coordinate 10,143,824 downwards.
GATTTCAAGAGCTATTCTTAAAGGCATAATTTGTATCGCTCTTAATGTTGAATATGTTTTAAATGTGTTAAGGTCATATAACTTTACAAAACCACACACAACAATTTTAGCCTTTAACAACTTAAAAAACCTTATTTAACAATTATGCATGTAGACATTTTAATACTAACAGGCCAGCCAACATGTACATACAAAAAGCCAATGTTGGGTCACCATGTTAATTTGTTAATTTTTTCAACATCAAGAGCATTAGCATCTTATTGCATTTGTTAAAAAAAAAATACTTGAGTTGACGAAAAATGGAAGCCTTCATGAAGGAGTTTAAACATCTTGTAATCCAACTCACAGAGATAAAATCATCTACCAACAACTTTGATGAGAACAAAGTTATTGGAATAGGTGGTTTTGGCAAGGTGTATAAAGGAGAACTGTCTCACTATAAGGGACGAAGCATGGTTGCTATTAAACGTCTGGATCGTATACATGGGCAAGGAGATCCTGAATTTTGGAAGGAGATCATGATGCTTTCCCGTTATAAGCATAAAAATATAATCTCTCTCCTCGGGTTTTGTGATGAGGATGGTGAGAAGATCCTTGTGTATGAATATGCATATAATGGAAGCCTCGATCGTCATTTGAACTCCAGAGTTCTCACTTGGACACAACGCATCCAGATATGCATTACGCTGCAAGGGGACTAAGTTACCTTCATGATCACAATGGCGGTCAACAAAGAGTTCTCCATAGAGATATAAAAAGTTCTAACATGTTACTAGATGAAAATTGGAATGCTAAAGTTTCTGACATGGGACTATCAAGAATAGGATCCGCTAACCAGCAACACACATTTCAAGTTACTAGGGCCGTAGGTACCGTTGGGTATGTAGATCCCCAGTATATGGAAAAAGGCATCCTAACGAAAGAGTCAGATGTTTACTCATTCGGTGTTGTCCTATTTGAAGTATTATTCGGAAGGCTATGCTATGAGATCAGCGATGGTAAACTCTCGAATATTTTAGTGCACAAGTGGAAAGATTGCTACAAGCAGAAGAAGTTAGACAAAATCGTCTTTCAAGCTCGGAAACAATTGATTTTGGATTCTTTGCAAGCATTTTCAGACATTTCATTTCAATGTTTGAAGAGATCTTGCAAAAAACGACCAACAATGGCACATGTCGTGGAAAAACTCGAGATTGCACTTCAGTTTCAGGTAGATCATGATTTAAATCTGCCAAGGGAGGTAATAGAGTTCCTTAGGGCTGCGGCGTCTCCTCTCGCCTGCAAATCCATAGAGGAACTAAAACTGCCTCTCTCCAAAGGGGTCCTCTTCAATGAGAGAAAAAAAGTAACTAACTATGCCTCAAGCATATAGATATATGTCACAATGATTAACTAACTAACAATTCAATTAATTTCTTGAATGGACAGTGGCTATCATTAAGTGAAAATGGAGAACTATGTGAAATGGTGGCTGCTGCAGATTGTGTTATTCCAGATAGAAGTGGCCATAACGTCTCTTCTGATGATTATAAATCGCGCCTTTATAGGTCAAGGTGATTTTCCTCCCCTTCCTTTTGCTTCTACGGTAAGACTGTATATTATACGCATACTACAATAGTAATTAATATATGATCATTCTTTTGCTTTTTCTTCTTATTTTTAATGTTTGTGCAGATTTGTTGGACCTAACTTGTATGAATCGAATTCGGGAATATTCAAAACACATATCAGAGCTCAGTTTTTGTCGCCACTAGTGACATACACTGTGAACCTTGTGTTCAAATTTTCCCAAACGGATAACACCTTAAGCGAACTAAGATTCATAGGCCTTGTATACAAGCTGGAACATGAGAGACGGATTCAATCTTCAATAAGTTACTTGGCACACGAGAGAGACGATGGATGGGTGATGATTGAACTGTATGAGTTTACTAGCGATGGTAGCACGATTGATCTTAAGATTCAGTTTGAGGGCTGGGGATATGTGAATTATGGTCCCATATTAATAGAAGGAATCGAGTTTAGGCCACTGGAGAAAGTAAGATTTATGACAAATAGTGGTTTATTCGTCTACATTAAGTTTTTTTTTTTTTTTTTTAATAAATTTCGTGTTGAGTTCCAAAGGTTGCAATCCATATAACAACAGTTTTAACACAACAAGTGTGCTTTTTATAGGTGGAAGTTGAAGTGTTAGATGATAAGAATGTGGATATGCAACCCATATCAGATGTAGACTTAGATTGGGAACAAAGGTTGCCAAATGATTATGAAGAAATAGTCAATTGGTCAGAAGATGGTGTTAGATGGACAACAAAGAAGGAACTATATTATCTTCTTTGCAAAGGGTTCCAAATTAACAACTTTAATGAGGTAGAGTTAATCAAATTAATTTCTCTCCAATTCTTCACTAACAAATGTATGTATATATAGCCTATGAATAATATATAACAAAGTAATTAAGGCCTATACTAACTTAATAAGACTCATGTTGAGCATTCAAGTCCTAATACTCACTGAAAACTGTCATCACTCTTATATATGACCATATATGATTCATTAAGAAATTATTAGCATGTGTTTATTGATGATTATTTCAGGAACCAAAGATTAAATGGGGTCTTCATCATATCACGGTATATATATTTTCACTTGTTATGACAAAGATTTATGTAGCATATATATATTCAATTCATGTTTTGTTTCAGAATCGAGCATTCAATTCAAATATTGACATGAAGATTCATGGACATGTACGCCATCGCGATGTTGTTAGATGGGGTCCTCATACTATCATGAAATTTCCCCCGGTAACTAATCATCATTGATCTCCTTATATTTTTACTTGTTAGACCATGTGTAGACAGTGTAGTGGGGCATTATACCACTCGTAAAGCCCTTAGAACGTCCCCTACACCACCCCCTTGAAATGGATATAATTCTTGTGTTTTAAAGTCTGATTTGTAAATATGAAAAACTAATATTCTTTTTTAAAACTAATGGGTAAGTTTTCAAAAAATTATTTCTTATATATTAAAACTATTTGCTAAAGAAGTATGATATAATAAGCAAAAAGTATGCATGGTCACAAAATCAGTAACTTGACAGGTTGCAAGCTACTTAAATCAGAACCAACTCTGCGAACGAATTTCGGTTGCTAAAAATATTGATCGTCAGCCACAAAATTAAGTTATGCTTTGGTTTAAGCCATCTACTAAAGTAGGCACAAATGATCGTTAGTAACGTAGACATAAGACACGATTATGTATTTATACTAGATGAGATTATAAACGCCAACCAACTAACTAATTACCAAACTCAACTAACTATTACGATATTATCTATACCCTTAAGTCCTTAATCCTTAAATTCATGATTATTATTGATTGACAGTGGTTTTTTCTAGCCGAAAACGGGAAGAAATGTTATATGCTACCTGCAGGAGCTGCTTTGATAGAAACACAATGGAGTTGGCAACGTTTACATGAATCAAGGTTATTTCTTTATCAAGCTCCTAGTGTATTTTCCTTTTCTGAGTAGTGTGTCAACGAGCTTGTTAACATGGATATTTATAATATTTTCGTGCAGATTTAAATGGGTGGCTGTTGATCCAGTTAAAAAATGTTTCCGTATTGAATGCAACATCAAAACCAGGATATTATCATCTCAAGAAACATATGCATGTTACCTTGTCTACAAATTATTAGAAGATCACTTTGATTTATTGGCTCCACTAAAAGTGATGGATAAAGATTGTGAAAATCGTTGGGAAAGAACTGATTATCGGTTTATTTTTTTAGTTGGCTCTCAGACACCAGTTATCGGGCCAAAGATTGATAAAAATCACTCAAATGACTCGTTGAAGAGACGAAAGTTTAAAGGCTCTCCACGACTGAGAGACAATGGTTGGATGGAAGTTCAAGTATGGGAGTTTATAATTGGTATTGGTCGCGAACATATTAAGATGCGTGTTGACTTGGCCAGTTCCATTAACATCCGCTTGAAAGGGCTTATTGTGCAAGGAGTTGAGTTTAGACCCATATCCTCTTAATAACTATAAAAGTTACACAACTTGCAACAAATTTCTATTCAAACAGTTTTATTTCTACACTTGTTACTGTGTTGATTTTGGGGAATATTTTAAAATGATGTTAGCTTATCAACTGGCATGCACAAAATGAAAGAAAAAACACACACACACATATATATAAGGGTGAGATCTTGCATAAAATGATTTTTATGTGTGAAGTGTGCTTAGGACGTGACATGTGTGCTTTAAAACAAGTATTTATGCGTTTAGTCAAATTTAAACCAGTTTAAGATGTCAATATGAATCAAGGTGGCTATAGACCCCTACGGTCTTGTCACTGATGTGGTTACAACCTCTCTCTTTCACGGAGAAACACAAGGGTTCAAGTCCTTTCAGGAGTGTATCAAGACTTAAGAGTCAAGACTACACGAGTGAAATTTTTATCAAGATATTCATATTTGTGAAGTCTTTCTAATAATATACTTAGTGGAACTTTGTATTTTAGATGAGTGATGTGTATTTGTCAAATCTGGTTTGGAGACAAAAGGAAAAAAAATATGGTTGACAAGTTTAATTCAAGAAAATTTTTGAATTACATAGTGCTATTTTAAAATATAATCGACATTTTTCATAATAGTCTAACGAGTTAGTTTGCTTTTCCATGCTTCATTTGACTTGCTTTGCTTTTCTAGATAAATACATCTTAAACAAAAGTGTTCGTAACTAAACTTTTTAATTAGTAAGAGAATATATAGTATGAAGCATCGTTATATTAACCATTTGGTTCAAGTCACTTCCAAAATATAATTAGGTTTCAAGTTGTGTAATAATATGGTTTTCTTTCGGGTGTAGACTTTCTTATTAATAATTATTCAAGGGTTAGTTATTTTTGAAATGTTAAAATCAATATACACGATTAAAAAAATATTTTTAGACAGTCAAATAATGGACGCTTTCAAACACTACTGAAAATACCAAAAAATAGAAGTCACTCGGGTAGGATTTACATTTTACACCGGTATCTCCAGAAGCTTCCTTAAACCCCTATATCCCTTCAAACCCTACCAAAACCCTTCAATACCACTTTCGCAGTTCCCGTGATCGATCACTCTCGCTCGTCTTTGTTACATCGATCACTCAAATATGCACAGGCTATCAAGACGTTCTGTTAACTCGCTTCTCCGTTACGGTGGCCATCGCCGCCGTGACGCCATCGCTGCGCTGTCCGTTGGTTCTTCCAGTTTTGACGAATCGGTATGATTCTACTTAATATGTTTACATTTTGTAATATCTACTATAATGTGTATGTACGTGTTGCTAGTAATCATTTCTAGCTCGCTGAGTTATCATCATTTCCTCAAACGACATCGTATCACGTTGAAAAGTGAATTGAATTGATGTTGAATTGATTGATTTTTAGGTAAAAGTTTGTCTTAATCTAAACTATTGAATGAAAAGGTAGTGAGATAGAAAGGTGCAAATAGATACATGTGACTATGTGAGTTTAAATTTGCAGACTCAATTTGTATTGATTTAGCATCCGAAATGCATTAGTTAGTATGACGTCAGAAACCAAGGTGTGCTATTTTGTTTAAAAAAATTCTGGTTGTGAAAGTATTGTTTTTTTTATTGAGTGATCTTGTTAGCACTTAGCAGGATAATTGGTATCTAGTTTCCTTAAAGTTTGTAACTAGTCATTATCCTTGGTGTTTTCTAACACGGGATGTTGATAGCAGCGGTGGTGATTTGTTGGAATTTTAGAAACAGTGAGAGGACAAGCATTATAATTCCAACATGCTATCTCTCTTGTAGTTCCAAGAGTTTTTTTTGGATTAATATAGTTGAACGGGTAATGAAAAGGCTGTCTGGTGGTTTATGGTAGCAGCACAATTACACTGTTAATGATTTAGCGAATGAGTTTGTTACAATTGTCGTTTGTGTTTTTGATGTGATTGACATGAACAGGGTAGAGAGAGGGATGGAAATGTCAGATGGTATTCAGTTTTAAAGACTGCAACAAGCTGTCGGCTTGCTTCTTCAAACCCTTTGAAATTGGGAAACATGATTCCTTCTGGAAAGAGGTACGAGTCAACCGCTTCTGACTTATGGACATCCGATACACCTGTGGAGAAGTACGAGTATCAAGCAGAGGTGTGCAAATAGAGACTCCATGCTCTTACCCTTTTCTTTTGATAGAACACGTGTATTTGTTTTGCTGCCATTAGTATTTATTATCATGTTGTTCATGTTTTGCTGCAGGTAAGTCGGCTTATGGACCTTATTGTTAACAGCCTATATAGCAACAAAGAGGTGTTTCTTCGTGAACTTATCAGGCAAGTTTTAAACATCTTGAGCAAAATTTCAATGTGGTTGCTTTTTTTTTGTGTCATTTTTTAAACCTTCAAAGTATTTTAATGTTGAATTAGTGGAAACAAGCTATAGGCATGTGTGTAGACTAGTTATTATACAGATATAATGCGTGTTTGTTGACCCTTTGTAGATATTCTAAGTTTCTTATAAAGCTCAAACTATTGAATATTTCAATATTTCAGCAATGCAAGTGATGCCTTGGACAAGCTGCGATTCCTTAGTGTTACTGAGCCACAGCTTTTGGAGGGTGCTCCTGAACTTGACATACGTATTCAAACTGATCAAGAAAATGGAATTATTACTCTAACGTAAGATTTGCAGATGCTAAGAATTTTAATGTTACATGATTTTTTCTAACATGCAAACTATATTCAGTGACTCTGGTATCGGTATGACCCATCAAGAACTTGTTGATTCTCTGGGAACAATTGCCCACAGTGGAACTGCTAAGTTTCTGAAAGCTTTGAAGGTGAAGTATATTTTTTTGTGGTTTGACTAGATGAGCATCAAATATTTATGTGAACTATTGCATTTGTCAGGATAGCAAAGATTCTGGTTCAGACAGCAATTTAATCGGTCAATTTGGTGTGGGGTTTTATTCAGCCTTTTTGGTTGCTGATAAGGTATGTTGTGTTTGAAATCTCATAAATTTTGTAATAATTTATCGTCATTATTTGTCTCATTGTTTATGTTTTAACAGGTGGTGGTCTCAACAAAGAGTCCCAAGTCTGATAAGCAATATGTTTGGGAAGGAGAGGCCAATTCTAGCTCATATATTATCCGGGAAGAGACTGACCCTGAAAAGTTACTTCCTAGAGGAACTTCCATCAAATTGCATCTCAAGGTTGAATGTCCCAACCATTTTCCTCTTTTTGTTACTTTTATTATTAGACTTGGTGACAAACTGACAATACCAGTATATATTTTGTATACTCAGCGTGATGAAAAAGGTTTTGCTCATCCCGAGAGAATAGAGAGGCTCGTTAAAAATTATTCACAGTTTGTGTCGTTCCCTATTTACACATGGCAAGAAAAGGGCTACACGAAAGAGGTATTTTCTGATGCATTTTCTAGATGAGTAAATGTAATGTTTGTGCTTCAAAATTACTTGTTTGTTTATTTGATGTTTCTCTTGTAACAGGTCGAGGTGGATGAGGATCCAGCTGAGGCCAAGAAAGACGGGGTTGATGACACCGCTGAGGTGAGCAGTTATTCTTCATTAGTTTTGTTGCACATAATAAATCTAACCAACATTGCATGGTGTATCTTTTATTCCAACAGAAAAAGAAGAAAACTAAAAAGATTGTTGAAAAATACTGGGATTGGGAACTCACAAATGAGACACAACCTATATGGGTGAGTTTTATTTCTCAACATGATGTTCATTTTAGTTTCATGCCAGTATATGTGAAGACATGCATCTCAATATAAATTTTATTTTTATTTTTGCAGCTTCGGAACCCTAAGGAAGTTACTACAGAGCAATATAATGAATTCTACAAGAAGACCTTTAATGAGTACTTGGAACCTTTAGCATCTTCCCACTTTACAACAGAGGTGAACTGCAATATTTCGGTTTCCATTGTTTTAGTTCATATACCTAATACATGCATTGAAGATCTTAGAAGACTACTTGTTTTGATTATGCAACATTTTTACTTTTTGGGCCTTATTTATATTTCTGTATGGTGTCAGCATAAATATTGTCGTTATGGGTCCATGTGACTTGTTTAGAATTTAGACAAATTTATTTAACGTGTAGGGCGAGGTTGAGTTCAGATCAATTCTCTACGTGCCTGCGATTACTCCAATGGGGAAAGAAGACATTGTCAGTCCAAAAACTAAGAATATAAGGCTCTATGTTAAACGTGTCTTCATTTCAGACGACTTTGATGGAGAATTGGTAAAAGATTAACCCTTATGTATTTTGTTGGAGAAAGCCTATTGGTTTTGAGCTAGATTCTGAACCTGTTCTGTTATTTTGAGTAGTTTCCACGGTACCTAAGCTTTGTTAAAGGTGTTGTTGACTCCAACGACCTTCCCCTGAATGTGTCACGTGAAATTCTTCAAGAAAGTCGCATTGTAAGTATATTTGGCAATTTTGCATATCACAATTTGTTTTAAGCTGAAGTGAGTATTGATTTTATTTTTTCTGCTAAATAGGTGCGGATAATGAGGAAACGACTGGTTCGGAAGGCATTTGACATGATTCTTGGCATATCCGTGAGTGAGAACCAAGAAGTAAGCCACCTTCTTTTCTATTTTCTATATCTCCCAGAATACTGATTTAAGAATACTTGATATACTCATATACCCACAATATAGAGGTGGCCGAGCAGGACGGTTGGGTGGCGGGCTGAATGGGTTACTGGTTCTGGGTAAATTCAGTATTATTTTGGTGGTCTGCAGGAGGTTGGCTGCCTGAACACTTTTTGTCCATAATTGCTGTTTCAGTAAAATTGTTTTTACATAGAAAGATTTGGAAAGTTTTTTGGAAAAACACGCGCGCGACTCTACTTATTTGACCCGTTAGAGATTAAACATGACCCAAATTGACTTCTTGGTACTTAAATAGTTAAATGGATTGAAATTGCTATCTCTAAACCTGATACTATAACTAAGGAATAATAATTCTCTTTTGCTCACCTTTTTACTCGCTTAATTTTTGTTCTTTGATTTAGGATTATGAGAAGTTTTGGGAGAACTTTGGGAAGCATTTGAAGTTGGGATGCATTGAAGATCGCGAAAATCACAAGCGCCTTGCTCCATTGCTTCGGTTTTTTTCTTCGCAAAGTGAAGAAGTTATGATCAGTTTGGATGATTACATTGAGAACATGAAACCTGACCAAAAAGATATATATTATATTGCTGCTGACAGTGTCTCAAGTGCAAAGAACACACCATTCCTTGAGAGATTATATGAGAAGGATCTCGAAGTACAATTTTTCTTTCCTATTTATGCATTTTCATGAAAGACTGCTACTTAATATGTATGGTGTTCTCTACAGGTGTTATTCCTAGTTGATCCAATCGATGAAGTTGCTGTCACAAATCTCAAATCGTACAAGGAAAAGAACTTTGTTGACATCAGCAAGGAAGACTTGGATATCGGTTAGTGTTCTGAATCTTCTGATTTTTGTATCTTCCTTTCCCAATAGTTTTTATCAAAGACCTACCACAATTCTATTCATTTGACATTAAGCTAATAAAAAAATCTACTCTTATAATTTTTATTTTGCATAAATTACCAAAGTACTTCCACTTTTGTTTGATTTTCTCTTGGACTTTCAGCATCATTTGTGTCACTAAAAGATTTTTTTGTTAAAATACTAGGTGACAAGAATGAAGAGAAGGAAAAAGAGATGAAGCAGGAATTTGGACATATTTGTGACTGGATGAAGAAACGATTGGGTGACAGAGTTGCTAGTGTCCAAATTTCAAATCGCTTAAAAACATCCCCTTGTGTTCTTGTATCTGGAAAGTTTGGTTGGTCTGCAAACATGGAGAGGTGAATTTTCTTCTACTCAGGGCTTAAAAATTATGGCTTTCTTTCTTTTATTCTTTTGTTAGTTTAATTTATTTATTTTAATTTTTCAGACTGATGAAGTCACAAACTGTTGGCGACTCTTCAAGCCTGGATTTCATGAGAAGCAGGAGAGTGTTTGAGATCAATCCTGAACATCCAATTATTCAGACATTGAACGTATGATTTCTTGTTCACTACCACGAGTTTACTTTCAGGAATGTTGATATGGTATTTTTCTAATGTCTTAATTATCCGTGCATGCATGATGCAGGTGGCTTGCAAGAGCAGTGGTGATGATGAAGAAGCCCTCAAAGCTATTGATCTGCTCTATGATACTGCATTGATTTCTAGTGGTTTCACAGTGAGTCTTCTATCCCTCACATGTATAATGCATCTTTGTTCTGTGTTGAGATGGAACTGGGTACAAGTCAAAACAAGTGGTCATTAGTGCTGCTCAAGATGGGTAGGGAAGGTTTGGCCTGACCTGTAGGAATATTTTCGTCTGTTTTTTTGAGTTTTACAAATAATTAACGAGTCAAACCATCTGACCTGTTTCCTTCACAATAATGCATTAGTCTATTCTTAAAGGTTAATTATGTTTTGTTTCGATGCAGCCTGAGAGTCCATCACAGCTTGGTGGGAAAATATATGAAATGATGAGTGTGGCTTTGTCAAACAAATGGACAACTCAACATGAAGCTTTCGACATGCACAACTCACAAATACACGAGGCGGAGATAGTAACTGAACCTCCACAGACCCTCGAAGCAGAGGTTGTTGAGCCTGTTGAAACCACTTCTCAGAAATGATGCCTGAATGTTCAGTTGGGTCCTCGGAAATAACGCTCAGAGAGTTTTAGTGTTATTAATGCTTCTATTTTTAACAGTCTGAGGAAAAGAACACATGGGTAGAGTTATAACTGATATTCTGGGTTTTAGATTTGATCGTTTTTTAGTTAATACATCTAATCAAGTTTTGGGAAGTTAATACATATATTTTAGTTAAACCAAATCAATTACAATTTTGGCAGAAGTAGACTGATTGTCGCAACTTTTTTTTTGATAGCAAACTCGATCCTAAAGAGTACAAAAACAAAGTGTTGGGTGTTGGAGATGAATTAACAAATTAGTTGACTAATTTCTATAGACAACAGTTTATGTTCAGTTAGTGCTCGTTAACTAAACACTATTTTTCTTCAATAAAATTCAAAGTAAAATTTTTTTAACGGCCAAAGTGATGTTCGATATCAGCCGTATGACATAGTCAAAGATAGTACAATGTATTTGAACAAGTGTTAGTCAACATTATTTTACGTATCTTCCAAGTAGAGGACTTTTATAACTTTATCAGCTATAAAACATACACCACAAAAGCTATATCACACAACCAGCAACACCACTAAACCAAAAATTAGCAACTCTTTTGTTCCATCAATGGAGGACTTACCATCACCCATCATGGTTGATATTCTCTCACGCCTTCCGGTCAAGACCATCATCCACTGCAAGTGCGTATGCACGACTTGGCGTGATCTACTTTCTGACTCTCACTTTGCCAACATCCACCTTTCTAGATCACCTGCAGGAATCATGATTCATCACGACTCCGAGAAAGATATAATGAGAGATTACCATAAACCAGGCTTTTTGAAATGGGTCGAGATCAAAGCCGAGCCTGATCACCAAAGTTTACACCACGACCCTGTCATGAGCCTTGACCTCAGCCTTGCACCCATTCTACAAGACGTTAAACTACTCCAAGTGGGCTCGGTTAATGGTTTGATATGCTTGTGGGAGTATGGTAAAAAATGTGACAACACTTACATATGCAATCCAATCACCAGAGAGTATATGATCCTCCCTAGGCAAAAATACTATAGAGATCAAGGTTATGCGATAATCGTTTACTGTTTTGGAGTCGGTTTACAAACAAACGAATACAAAGTGATACGAACTTTCCAAGGAGATATTCCACCTAAACCTGATCAAACATCTAGACCAAGTCTATTAGAAGCCGAGGTTTACACCCTTGGCACACGCCAATGGAGGAGTCTTGGCCATGTCCCATATTGGCTTAACGGATTCCACGGGCCGTTTCTAAATGGCAATGCTCATTGGATAGTTTTTGACGAGGATTCCCCGGAAAAGCTTTGTACTTTTGATTTCGACAATGAGACGTTTCAGTTATTTCCATCTCCTCCTTGTGAAGGTATAGAAGATAGTGCGTATTGTTTCCAAAGTTTGGCGGTTATAAATGGTTGTTTGGGTCAATCTTATACGTACGAATCCGAATTCAGTATTTGGGTGATGAAGGAATATGGTGTCAAAAGGTCTTGGCATAAAGAGGTTGTGATCAAGGAGAGTATTAGCCCTGATTTAGACTGGGTAATGTGGGAGCCTATGTATTTAGTAGAGGGTTTAAAAGATGGGAGTATTTTGATGGTGTTTTATGAAGACAAATTGTTGAAATACTGTCCTAAGAGGAAAACAATACAAGATATAGGCATTTTTGAACGGTATTTCAGCGGGATCGCCTATCGCCCTAGCTTTGTTAAACTGCAAAGATTTGAATCAGAGAGTGTTCATGTGTTGTAGAGGTTGACAACTATTCTACCATTGTTGCATGATTAAACATATTTGGTATTGTGTTGTTGGGATTGAAGATCAAGAATATTATCAAACATATGATATGTTAATGTATTTTATTTTTATGTGGATATTCAACCAATGTGCTAATTGTTCTGTGATGTGAAGAATAGAAATTTCAGTTTGAATCAAACCATCATGATGATTTATGTAACTTGTAGTGTGTTAGTCAAAGTATACTTATGGTTTAGACATGGAAAAAAAGTTCTGATGTTATCAAGTTACGCAATTGTTTTGTTAAAGTTGCAAAGTTTTAACAAGTTATAAATAATTTCTTATTCTTATTAATAGTAGAACATGCCAAATAACTAAAATACATTTAAGTTTTTGAAAAGATAATAGTTTGAACATATATCATTTCCACACATTATGGAAGGTAGATTTGAAGTTTTTAACAACTTATAATCATTTTCATTAAGTCACACGTATCTATGTATGCGGTTAATGTTTTACCGATGTCATATATTACATACTCAGGTTGACGATAAAGTTTACCAATATTATATTATGATACATACTTAGGTTAGTGTTTTCATTTATTGAACCCAAGTACAATTCATCTATTTATTCATTTTAAACAAGTTAAGTCTAACTCATATATGTATAATAAGACTATATTATAACTTACTCATCCAATAGGGTCCAATAGGTTGATATGATGTAAATGTACGTGTAGACAGTATTACAAGTCTATTTTAATCAAGTTGTAAACATGTTAAACAACACTTAATTTGTAGTAAGTATACTTAACAGGTCAACTAAACACATCTCATTTGATTAAACAAGTTATTTATATTTACCTGACACACTACATGTTTATTATACGACTTATATAGTATAGTAAAATTATTTTTATAACATATTAAAATTTACCATGTACATTATCTCAAAAAAAAAAATTATACAAAGTACTATGTTTTGTAAATTGTAAACTATCTACTTTAATATGTAAATTAGAAAAACTAAACTATATGCACAACTTTAATTTAATTATATATATGTATCCCAATTACATAATGTATTATTATTCACGTATTTACACAACCATAGTTTTAATTTTTTTTCTTTTTATCTCAACAGTGTATGTGATCGGCATCTCGTCGGAAAATTCAATCCATCCCGCCGGCTGCCGGAATTTAGCAATCGCATTTATTTTAGGGTTTTAAATCATCAAATCTACCCTAATTATATTTTAGTATAAATAATTACAACCTGTATTTATTTATGTAAAGGTTAAGTTTTTTATCTTTTATTTTTCACTTTTTCTAAATTCACAAAAGTTAAATTCCTTCAGTTGATCGTAGATCTGAAGCAAAGCTACACGAATCGATTAACGAATTTGAGATCTAGTTGCTGTTGGATTTGATTTCAAGTAAGTTTTACTTCAATTTTGTGATTAAACGATGTAAAAATGTCGAAATGAATTGATAATCTTTTAGGGTTTTTGATGTTTTAGTTGATCGGAGATGAGATCTTAGTCTCTTACTGTTTGCGTTGATGTGTTGACTTGTGTTAGTTGTTTTGATTATCAATTTGAGTTTGATTTGATAGCTTGTTGACCTAGATGGAGTTTCCTGATTTGGTAATTGATTTAATTTGGGAAATTAATTGGGGGTTTTGTAATTAAGGCTATAATTAATCTGTTTTCAAAGTGTTTTTGTTGATTAACATAACCATAAGTAGGTTTTGATCTGGATTTGGTAATTTGTTTAAATTCTTAATGATGATATTGAAGCTATATGTGACTGAAATGTATGAATTGTTACTGTTTTCTTTGCTAAATTATTCTGTATTTGTAGTTTTATCATTTATGCTATGAAGAATTGCGAAATTTTAAATTTTTGTTCCTATATATTTGAAAGTTAACAGTTTTGGATGTTTCTTGTATTTGAATACGCGAAATGGTATAAAGGTTATCGATTTTGTTGTAGGGTTGAAAATTAGAGATGGATCCAAACGTAGAAGAAGCTCTTAGAGCTAAAGCGAACGCAGAGAAGCTTTTTTTAGTGAAAGATTTTCCGGGTGCAAAGCAGTATGCTTTAAGGGCTCAAACATTATGCCCTCAACTGGAGGGTATTTCTCAAATGGTGGCTACGTTTGAGATACATGCGACTACGGGGACAAATATGAGTCAAGAAATTGATTTCTATTCGGTTCTTGGATTAGATCCATCTGCAGACAAATCAATACTGAAAAAGCGTTACAAAAAGATGGCTGTTCTTCTTCACCCAGACAAAAACAAAACCGTTGGAGCTGATGAAGCTTTCAAACTTGTCTCTGAAGCATGGGCTGTGTTATCTGATAATGTGAGAAGAATCTCGTATGATGCAAAGAGAAATAAACACATCTCGGCTGCAGCTTATAATACTTCTGGTGTTGCTAGTTCGGAGACTTCTTCAAGACTCGACACGTTTTGGACTGTATGCACCTCGTGTCGGGTTCAATATGAATATCTTAGAAAATATGTGAATAAAAGACTCTCGTGTAAAAACTGCCGAGGGGTTTTTGTAGCTGTTGAAACTGGAACAGCTCCGGTTACTTATACCCCATGGTCATATACATCTGAAAATGGTTATGCTAATCATACATATAACACGGGTCCTTATACAGGCAACGGGTCATCAGTTATTCATCCTACACAAGGATACGAGTATGGAGGGACCGTATCATTTCAGTGGAATACGTATCCCAATTCATCTACTTTAGATCATAATGGTTTACCTTCTAAATCTGTCAACTTGAGTAGGCAAAAAGTGAATGGGAGACACAAGAAGAGATTGAACGCGGGCCTTGGTGAGACCCTGGCTCCTAGGATGGGTAGGCCTCCCAAGAAAAGAAACATAGAAAATGGGGAAACGGGTTTAAGAACTGAACCGGATTCAATGGTACATAATTTCAATGGAAATGGCGGAAGTGACATTTTAGCCAGACAGTACTCTGTTGTTCCAGCTTTTGATGCAAGAAAGTTGTTAATTGATAAAGCTAGATCAGTCATCCGTAACAAGTTGAAAGAAATGAAAATGGCTTCTGTTCTGAAGCCTGAAAAGAACGAAAAAAAGATCAAGAAAAGTAGCTCAATGGCAATAACAGTACCTGATCCTGATTTTCATGACTTTGACATGGACCGATCTGAGGAAGTCTTTAAGTCGAGACAGATATGGGCTATATATGATGAAGAAGACGGGATGCCCCGTCTTTATTGTCTGATTCGGCAGGTCATCTCTGTGAAACCGTTTCAGCTTCATATCACTTACTTAAACTCGTTAGCAGATACTGAATTTGGATTTAATAAATCTTGTGGAAGTTTCAAGGCTTCCCATTCTGTCTTTGTTGACCAAGTCAACATTTTTTCTCATTATTTGGGCCGAGAGAACGCTGGCAAAGGAGGGTGTATTAAGATCTACCCGAAAGGAGGTGATGTATGGGCGATTTATCGAAACTGGTCAGAGAATTGGAATAAAAAAACATCAAAAAAAGTGAGGCAACAATATGAAATGGTGGAAATTGTTGATGATTATTGTGAAAATGTTGGAGTGTCTGTGACACCTTTGATCAAACTAGAAGGATACAAGACTGTGTATCAAAGAAACCCTAACAAGAACGCGGTTCGGTTGATTCCCAGAAAAGAGATGGTTCGGTTTTCACACCAGGTTCCAGCTTGTATCCTAAAAGGTCAAGGCCTGAACTTGCCAGATGGGTGTTGGGACCTTGACCCTGCTGCTACACCAGAACAACTTCTTCAGGCAGATGCAGATGAGAAAGAAGGTTAAACTGAAAGGTCATTTTGATCATTTACTATATATGATAAAATTGTGAGATTGATAGTGTATAGATCCATACACTTAGTAATGAATGAGTGAGAAATTAAGGTAGCTAGAAGTGAAAGGGATCATAAGGCGATCCTAGCGGCTGGAGTTCAAATTTGGTTTAAAGATAGCTGGTTGAGAAAGTTGCACTAATTAGTTCTTATGAAGTAGTTAGCTTTTAGATGTACTGATTAAGTTTATACCACTTAGACATTGATGGGTTGTACTATCGAGCGTTCACATTGTAGGAAAAGGGATCGTGGTCGAGCTTGGATGACTGATTCTCAGATGCATTGTTTGGTTGCGTACTCTCAACAGCCGTTGGTCTTTATAGATTGTTATGAATTTTGATTAGTGGTTGTAGTCAGAACTCACTTAACCTTCAAACAAATTTCCTATATTTATGTTCCAAGAGTGATAGGGTGTTTTAAGTGTTCATATATATTAGCTTTGCTTTGTTTTGACATTCCAAAGTGTCTGGGTTCGCTCGTAAATAGGTCACATTTAACCTCGGCTTAGCCCGGGCAAAGGTAACCTTGGCTTAGCGACTTGCTTGTTAGCTAGCTCGTTGACTTGTTTGGATTTTTAAACCTATGTAAACTATGGCACAATTTAATCATATTCTCTAAACTTATCTTTCATTATTAACTCAACATTTTTACCATATCCTAACAATAGAACTGTTTTGATATTTTTTAAAGTAAAAAATATAATTCAAAGTCATACGCCAGAAAAAAAAAAGGATTTATGGTGTCTAGATTTTACTCTTGACAGTTGAGTTATTGAGTTTACATTACAGCTTCCTTTTATTAATCTTGTCACAAGCCCAAAAATTGCCGAGGATTATAGTGACTGCCCTCCACGGCTCCACTTGCTATATTCTAAAGTTAACACATAAAGGTGGAGGGATTATTTTTATGACCTCTTCACATCTTCTATCAGGGATGATAATGGGGCGGGTCTGGGACGAGTTTGAGTAATCTCAGCCTCAAATCCGATTATAAATGAGTATCTTAAACCCAGCCTAAAACCCGTTGAGTCTACGCCAGGTATTTACCCGTTAAGTTTCGGGCTTACCCATGGGTAATTGGGTATACCCGTTTATGACATAAAACTTATCTGTAGGGTTTGCTCGTCGGGTAGTTTTACAAATTACATCATAATATAAAATTAAAAGGATACTTCAAATTCACAACTTCATAATGTCTGAATTTGTTTGAACCTTCACAAAATCCTACTAAAAAAAGATCCAGAGAGTTTGTTTACAATAAAACGTGAATGGATAGTTTGATACTTGAATATTGTGTAAAATAAAACTAAGCCGATATACAACATATATTATTTTAATTAACATATACTATTTGGTAAGTCTTGTTGATTGAGAATCATATATAGGTCGTAACCTAAATTGTTTTTTTGGTTCTCTAATAGTCTTAAGATAAGGCCGCATGATGTGATGGTTTAGTCTTTTGTATGTGACATTGTCAAATTTGTAAGTTAACAAACATTTGGTTTATGATTATATTTTTATTTTATAACATAGGGCCTTATTTTTATAGCTTGATTGGGGCCTTACTTAAACGTTAAGACGATGAAAATTCACCTCCTTAGTTTAATATGATTGTTTAAACTTTTCTTAAGTTCCTACATTTTAAGTTGATACGTGTTATGAATCCAATAGAACTTACCAATTAATCAAGTAGCTCAGTTCAAGAGCGTATTAATTTAAAGAAAGCATTGCATGTTATCGAGTTTAAAATTGAATTATATTTCCATCATCTCTACACTAAATTTCTTGTAATCTTTTCATTAATATCAAGAGAGAAATTACATCAATACAGGTTTGTGCTATAAAATTTCGAATGTTATTGATTTTACGCTCGCATTGTAACTCAAGCTGTTACTAACAGTTGAAGGGTTTACTCTTAACAATTGACTCATTCCACAACTAAAATCATTGTGTTCTAGTAGGCGAAAGGTGTCTACAGTTTTTTAACTTAGTTGACTCTTAAAAGACTGACTTTAACAATAGAAGAATTATTTAAATCCCTTTTTCTCAAACAAATGATTTTTGTATTTTATTTATTTATTTTATGTTAGAGAATGATTAAAAAAAGTAATGAAACTCGTGAAAGTGAGTCCCCTTGCTTCATTAAATGAGAAGTTTAACTCTTTTGATTGTTCCTCTTTAGATTTAAGCTAACATCGTTGATAAGAATTTTCCTCATCAGCATCTTTTTAATAAAAAAAACTGAAAAACTCATAAATATGAGTAGATATTTTATACTCCCAGTTTATTATGTATCTATCAATCAAAATTAAATTAAATTATATGGACCCATCACACATTCACACTTGACTCACGACCAAGGGTAAATAAGGGAAATCACCCTCTTTCAAACTTATAAATACACATCAATTCATCGATCCACACTAACCACCCATCATCTTCATCTTCATCTTCATCTCCCTCACTGCCCTGCAACAACAATGGCTGAATCAACATTCAAAATCAATAACCCGACGCAGCAACCCAAACCCCATAACAGTGTATTCTCGATCTTTATCTTCATCTTCATGTTCTCATCTACTATAACTCTTTATTCTTACACTCACAACTTATCAATTTACACCGATTACAACGACAGAAACTTCATCTTCCTCATCTTTAACGGTATCCTAGTTTTCTTGTTCATGAACTCGACACGTGTTTCTTCACTTAAAGAGAGTTATTCAGTGAGCGCAAGTGAAATCAAGCATCAAACTCTGTTTACTTCATCCCCCATTCAACCAAAAAAGAATCAATCAGTGATCACATGTGAAATCAAGCATCAAAATCTTCCAATTGCATCCTCCATTGAACGAAAAGAGGATCAATCAGTGATCACATGTGAAACCAAGCATCATACTCTTCCAATTTCATCTGCCATTGAACAACAAGAAGAAGAAATTGAACAAGATAGTGATGTGCTTTGGATTGTTGAAGATAAATTTGTAGAAACAGAGGAAGTAAAAGATGATGATGAAGAAACAGAGGAATTTAACAAGAAATGTGCAGAGTTTATAAGAAAAGTGAAAGAAACAATGAAATCTGAGTCATTGCATGGCTTAAGTTGAGTCACTCTGACCTAAAGTTATTAAGTAATTTAGTGTGAAACATTCAATTTCGATTGTAAACGAGTCAAGCTCAAGCTTTTAAGGGGTGTTTGTACCAGGCTCGCGATACTAAGACATCACTGTGTATGTATGAAAGATGTTAAATTTGATTTTTTCTTGTGAGTTGATTTAATTATGATGAAATTGTACTAGTTGGAATGAGGTAGTATGATAACAAAGCAGTGTCGTTAGTTGATGACGTTGGTGGTTTATAGGTACCACTTTTATGTTTTGGAAGTATTAGATTTTGGGTTCGAATCTTATGGTGAACAAATTATGATGTATTTGTCATACAAAATCTAGAAGTTGAAAAAAGTTAGTGTTTAGTTGTACATGTAAGGTAATATGGTAATGAATATGTTGGATGCATTATGGCACATATGAAGATTTATGTTAAAATGGTATTATTACACTATTTAAATTAAATGTTAGTGTTTTGATATGTAAGTTTTTTATGTATACTAAATCTTGGAAGTCGACGGGTCGATGGAAGGACTCAATATTCCTGAATGTGAGTTTGATACATTGGAAGATATAATTTAATGTGTTATATACCATAGGTGTAAAACCCGGTTCTAAACTTTAACCGGATTCGATTATGGATAATCGCTATCTGGAACCCGTCTTTGAAAAAACGTGGTTTGTGCATCTCTATGTTATACAATTAATTTGGTTATTATATAGCATTGTTTATGAATTTGATTATGCCATAAGGCTTGACTTGAACACGTAGTTCATAAAGATGAATGTTTAATCGCTTATAGTGCGTGACTATAAAGTAAATTAATGAAAATGTAAAAAATATATGATTAACTAGAAGAATATTCAACTTAGTTAAAATCATCCAAAACCTATGCGTGTTGAAGATTTATGGATGTTAGAGTACCATACACTAGAGGCAAAGCACTATACACCAAAAAGGTGTGTCTTAATGTTAGTTTAGGCGTATTATATGCCCATAAGCGTACAATACGTCACGTGCATCAGATTTCAGACAAGTTTTATTGTTGTGTGACTGTGTCTCTATCGTGTCTTATTGGGTTATAACCAATCACTTAGTATTTTTAATTGTTGTATTGCATATATCTCCAGGTTTAGGTCTAAAAATCGTGAAGGACAGTGACGTTATAACGTTTGAAAATGTGCACAAAGCACCTTCAAGGTAGGTTCTTGTAAATAATCAAATACCACAAAATATTGTCTCAATGTCCCACTGGGTCCATGGTGTATGCAATTCTTTATTTATATAACTTGACTCTAAGTTGACTTTGATTTCGACAAACCATTGGAAGGTATGTATACTCTTCACAAAATTATTTTTTTTTAAAATCTTTTAAAGAATATTAAGAGAAAGTGTTAAAGAAACATAGCTAAGGTTTGGTTTTATTCAAATTAAGCCACTTAAATTTTATTTTGTTTTAATTAGCTAACATATCTGTAAGTTTGTTTCAATTAAGTCACTAAAATTTTGCTTTGTTTCAACTAGGTAACTTAACTTTAGGAAGATGTTTGGAAGATGTTTTAATACTAAATAATGAACTTGGATAACATGTAAACATATTCTTTATATTCAAAATATAATTAAAAATAATATTTTGGAGATTCTATATTTTTAAAATTTAAAAATGTAATCGCTATTTTTTTTTCACTTATATTGGGTTGAACTTTTAAGTAAGTTATTTAATTGAAACAAAACAAAGTTTGAGTGATTTAATTTGAACAAACTTAAAGATAAGTTATCAAATTGAAACAAATGAAGTTTGAAGTAAAGTAATAAAAACTAATGTGTAATTTAGACTACTTAAACTAGAAAATGAAAACTGACTTTGTCAGTGTAAATTATACTATGCTACTCTTAAACTATTTCAGACTAATAAACAACATGTCCGGATATAAACCTGAGACCTCCACATTTAAAAAAGCTCAAGTTTTACAAACGAAATCAAGCACGCTCACAAGTCTAAACAAGCCTTTTACATATGTAAGTTTTACTGTGTGGTTATAGTAAAAAGTCTTTTAAATCTACAAAATATAAGAAGTTGGGTCAAATAAATTCAGATTGAACTCATTATGGCGACTTTCGAATCGGCTTGTCAAATCCTCCAAAATCCTCATTTGGATTACAAAAAACATGTAAATAAAATAATTAAATAATTAATATATATGTAAATAACTCCTCACGAGCTAAGCTTGAAAAACTACAAATACGTCATGTTTGAAAACTTTTCTAAACTTGAGCTTGAGCCTTTTTAAGTTAAACGAGTAGAACTCAAGTTAAGCTTTGTTACATACCAATCAATGAATTTGATTAGGTTACATAAAATAATTATCTTAAAACGACATGTGAATACAAATAACACATGATCAAATAAGAAAAAATAATAAAATTATGACACGTGTGATAATCACATGTTACGAATTCAACGATTGCGAAAGTTACCTAAGTATGATACCTTAACATGTCATATCGTGTATGCATTTACAATATACACACTATGATACCTTAATATGTTATATTGTTTGCACTATCGTTTTCTTAATAAATATGTATTTTTGTTTAGTATAAACTTTTGACCATTCATATATCTATGATCTATCCAATTATCAACACCATGATCATCATATTTAAGTGATCGCCAAAACTAGTCGCGTATGATCCGCTAAATGTTTGTTTTCTTTTTTAAAAATAATATATAGGCTAAATTAATATTAAAAACAAAAAAGAGCATTTACTTCTTTGTTTGTCATATGTTGAATACTTTCTTGTTTTTCATATATACTGTGGCCAAATCTAACATCTTAATAATTAATTTCTTTGTAATTTTCTCTAGACATAACAGCAACAGTTAGTAGGAAATTACATAATTGACTTGGAATATTTATAAAGTCTTGCATAAAATGACAATTTTGACCATATACATGTTGAACCCTTTTAGACCAAATCTTTCAAAAGTCTTTCATCACTATTATGTGGACAAACTTGAATTACTATTATCCATTAATTGTGTTTTTTTCTAGATACTTGAGACTATATTATGTATGCTCAACTTAATGGTTTAACACCTTAAATAAAACATGTTTAAAAATATATATGAATCATACGATTTAGCACGCATAAAAAATAACATTGGTCGATCATTAAAAAATTACAAATCATGCATAATCCACTTATTAACAAACAAGAAAATGTGATGTTTTAGCTAACTGAAGCAGGTACCGCGAGGGACATCTTAGGCAGTAGAATCGAGCGATTATGACAACGATGGAAATTTAAATTGAAGTTTTTGCCATATTCATAATATTTATCAGATAAGTTAACCCAAAATTAAATTATTACATTGGAAATACAAAATTAATGTCACATTTGTAGACTTTCAATTGTATAGAAACTAAATTGTACTAGTCTCTATTTCGATTAACTAACGGCCAATCGTTTCTCCAAGTCAACTGAATGAAACGAGATCAAAAGCTGAGTTTTGTTGAAATCTCCCTTCTGTACGTATTTCTTTCTAAAGATGTCGATTAACTAACGGCCAATCGTAATAGTACGTAGTATCAGACCCAAACCACGTACTCCCCAGCATGGTTGTAACCAACAAGCATGATGGACCCTTAAGAAGAGTCAAGTGTACGTTGCGGATGAAACCATTGCAGCAAGGTATGAGACATCGAGACGATTAACAAATGTGAGCTTAAACCAAATAGGCTCGCACCCACTACATAATTAGTCTTTTGGACGAGTTCACCTATTTGGTCTGTAACAATTAATAATTCATATGAAATCAGACGTTTTAAAATGTAGTCAAATTTAATTTAGATATTTTACAGAAAATTATTAAGAGTTAACTCTGTCATTTTAACTCACCTTTTAATAGAGATAAAGTTCACCTTAAAAAGTCTGCATCAATGACACCGTACGTTCACGTAATGTACTACAATTAATTAAGTCGATTTTCATAGGGGTATATATTCGGGTAAAATGAAAATGCAAATGAACCTAATCAACTTGAACTAGAACCGAATTAAATAACAAAAGGTGCAAATGAAAGAGTAGGAACCAGAATGGTCTGATCAGTATTTAGAATCAGTCCCAAACAAGCTAGCTAGATCAAGGACCACGTGCAACTCTAGTACGTTCTTTTTATTTGAAAAAGAGATATATGCAAAGTTTGGGTCGAATGAAAATTTCAAAGATGAGCATTTACTAGAAGCTAGGGGCTAGCTCTATATATATGACATGCATGCAACCTAAAATCAACGCACAAGAATTGAAGCTGTTAATCCTAGTACGTCCTACAGGTGGCAGTTTCGACCCATCACCAAATCTGTCTGTCTGGCCTGCCCATCTTGACGAAAAAACATACATATATATATATATATATATATCACACCTTCTTGCCAGCCAACTCTCTGTGCCACTCGAATTTATAATGAAAGTGTGTTGCTTAAGAGTACGCAGATGAATTAATTAATGATAAACATGATCATGAGTGAACAAAGCTAGCTAGGCACAATTGCACAAACCAGCTGTGGAAGGGGATCGTCATGCAATGCATGCTTAAACAATTAATTAATCTCATGCTAAGCCAATATATACATCAATTACAAGTACTAGGAGTGTCAAAGGCTTATTATACATATATAGCTGCATGCATCAGACACATTAATTTTTGGAGATATTAGCAACATAGACTTTGTTACCATATTCACCAAGATGGAAAAACAAATAAAAAGGCAACCAATAAATTAAATATAGATGTAATTAGGTAAACAAAATCAAATATATATAGCAATATTTACTTCATGTTTTATAAACAAATTTTAAGATATATATATATATATATATGTTTCCTGTTTTTCTACTGATAACCTGTCAGCATCTTAGTTAAACACCAATTTGAAGAAACCCGGCCTATAATTATACCAAAACAGAAACACATTCTAAAATTAAGTATAGTAATGGCCTGGGTCAGGTGTAAGAAGAAATGCAATTTCAACACTCAAGCCTGTCATTTTGTATTGCAGAGCGTTATTGGAATGAGCTAGGAAATAGCTAGCTAGCGTTGATATTACTGCAGTATATATATATATATAGAGAGAGAGAGGAAACCAACAAAGAAAGTAGAGCCAAATACAAAGAATATATAATCCTCCCCGGCCGGTAAATTCTCTCATTGACAGTAATTACGAACTGTGAAATCGTTCGCATGTCTTAATAACAAAAAATACATCAATCTGCCCACAGCCCACTTAATTTGTAAAGAAACTGTGCGCGTTCAATAACATTGAAAATGAACAAACTTACCAAATGCATGCATGTGTAAGTATGCAACGACTCCGGCCATATATCAGTTTAAAAATAAATGCAATGTTAACTCGATCTTTATAATATACTGATTCTGACCTCGCCTGTTTTCTCATCGAACTGCCCTTTCTATGTTCAACCAACAATCACATCTCTCGTAAACTATGTGCATATTCAAAAATATATAGCATTGTACCAGCAACCATGCATATCTCCATATTTATATATGAAAATCGAACAAACTAATTATATTAATTATGATGTTAAGCAAAAAAACCTACACATCCAGCAGCAATAAACTCAAAACAAAACTTGTTGATTTTGTAATTGAGCAACATTAATAACATGTATGTAAATTCAACAGATATATCATGTGGTTATCAAATTGCTGCCAATTAGAAAAAATAAATACCACGTTAATCTTTTCATGAATATTCTTTCATTTCAACACATACGCATTACAACTATCAACTCTCAAGTCAAAGAAATATATATCTTTAATCAAGTATCAACTCCATCAATAAATAAACTTAATTAGAAATGAAACTGGAAACTGAAGAATGAAGATCGAACATTTTATACAGGTCGGCGTTGAAGTTGTAACTAGGTTTAAACGATTTACACAGCGTGATCGATGAAGCAACTAGTGTTCAAGTCAACTTCGGGTCAAATCCACGAACATGATTAACTAAACGGGCTGTGTTAATTTGCGTCAAACCCCTCAGGTTAACCCATTTATTTAAAAAGAGGCTACCCACTAAGAAAGGTTCTAAGGAATGGGTTAGTAGGTATTTTACCCTGCTGCTGATGTAGCAAGTATGAAACTTTAAAACTGATTATTGCTATTTTAAGTTCCAAGACTTGAGTCTATGAACATGTCATTCACTAGAGTAGCTTTTTAAGTTTTCACTTGTCACAATAAATGGTTTTAGGAACATATATGGTTATGTGTTTGTTTCTTTAAACTGAAAACTATCCTATTTGTGATGTGGTTTACTCACTGAATAACTTTTTCCATTAATTTATAGTGTAAGAGTATGGTAATATTGAACTGTATGGCAGGTGATGGAGTGCTGTTGCAAGACTTGCGGTTGTTGTTGTCTGGGTTTTAGGTGTTGGATGGTGAGAATTTTACCTATTTCTGTTTTATTGTCTTTATTATTATTTTCTTGATAATACCATTATTTGGTGGTGCTTTAACATTTTTTCTTAAATAAGTACTTGTCATCGGGGCGGCCTTGCGCTTGTGCTATTGAAGGTGTATATTGATCGATCAAAATGATTATAGCTGAAAAGATTGTGCCCATCATCAGGTAATTATATCACTACACCTGTCCCTGGTGATACATCAACTGAGACGGGTGTACAAACAGATGGATCCAGTGATCAGTTGAGGCTGAAAAACAGTGTGATAATGAAGACATGAAGTAATTAGTGAGGTGCCAGGTCACCAAGTGAGGGCTTAGTTTAAGAAATCGCATGCTGCATTTTATTAATTTGCATATCAATATAGTTAATAGTTAATTGTTTTGTGGATTTAAGTTCATCTTTAGTTTTACTTGGATATTTGAGAGAGATTGCTTAATTTATCATTGCATTCTCTTCTAACATTGTTCTCTTAATAGATATATTTTTAGAAGTTAAATATCAATTTCAAGAAGGGAGGGCTCTTTAAGATGGCTAGGCATCAAATTTCTACAAATGGTGATGCTGTTCTCCTTAAGAACCTTTTATTGATAGTTCTTGATCTATTGATGATGTAAAACACTTATGTGTGGTAACAACACCATTTAACAATAATTAACTTTAACATTTAAAGTTTTCAATGCTTTATATAAGTATTTTCTAATTCGGCATTTTACATCAATTGGTTGTATGTTGCGCGATTTTGAAGGGAACATGGAGTTGGATGCCGTATTGACGCGTTATATTTTCCTTGAAAGTACGAACCAGATTGACTTTCTCATCAGTTTAATGGGCAACTGACACAAGTAACGCCCAAGTTTTTAACTTGAAAAGCATAAGGAACCCCGCATTGATGAATCTAGATTTGGTTTGCTTTCTTAAATTTTAGTGTAGATGAATTTTAATGTAAAGAATATTTTAGTTTGTGTAATTGGGTTTCTCTATTTCTTTTTGATGGAATGGAGGTTGTTATTTTAACACAAATTAGATGTTTGCTTAGAGATTTAGTTTTTTCTTCTATTTTTTTGGTCTTCATAGTTAACAATGACGTCGAAGCTGCTGTGCACCAAAATCCGAAGATAGACAGGCGGTAAAGATCTCTTAATTAACAATTATCATGAATGTGTTGTTAGTTATTACTATTGACAACTAAAAGTTTTTTTTCTTATGAATCCGGCCAGTGGTTGTGGTCTTTTTGATGTTCGTAACTGCCTAGGCATTCATTAGATATTTTTAGGAGGTAATCTATGTTCTTAATCACTTAGGCATTAGGCCGGTTTGTCTTTTTGTTGATATTTTTTTTTCTGTATTTGCTACTACAAGAGGATGCATGTAGCCCTAATAGGTGAACCATTATATCTTTGTTGTAGAGAGGCATGGCCCTAGTTGAGTAACAGACTTAGGTCAATTGTTAACATGGGTGAACTTTTTGTAATGGTTAAAATGAGTCTGGTTGACTTTGAACACTTTGTGTTCCAAGTCCAAAAAGTATTGTCTTGTAAACACCGGGTATGTTACATATGATTGTCAAACAATATATCGTTTCAATAGTAAGGCTTCGATTAGAAGTGAAATATAACCCAAATCAACCCACTTATAAGTTAATTGGTTGAAGTTGTCACCTCTAATCGTATCAATTTATCATTGACCTATAGTGTATATGTGGTATTCGCTTAGGTGAGCCTCGATCAACACCTTAAAGAAAACAATTAGAAATATATATAGTATAAATCACCCTTTTCATATCCAAAGTATAAGGCCACGAACCCGCCAAGTCGAGCATATATTTCATAGTGTAAGACATTTGACGTCGCTTAATTGATAAGATCAAGATTGATTTTGTGAACTTACTTGAATATCAAGTGTACGTAAGAAGAAGACAAAAACTAGGTAAAATTAATCAAGATTAAAAAAAAAATACTTAAATTAATAAAATTAGTGTAGTGGCGCGGGTTGGTGGCTAACAAAACGAAAATAAAAAACATAAAAAATTAATACATATATACAAAACAAACAAAAGAGAAAGAAGTAAAGAAAAAAGAGATTAAAAGACAATATTATTAAGAAATAAAATAGAAAGGGTTGTCGGGGCTGGACCTGTTTCATTGCTTCAAGAATGATGCCACTTGCCAACTCTTGTAGTTTTGTTTTTTCTGTAGTGTTGTGGCAGTTTTTTTCACCATAAACCTTATGGTTCGATGGATTGTTATTTGTTTATATTGTTACACCTTACACGTTGGCCGTTGCAACAAGATCGAGTGCATGATGTATGGTTACGTTTAATTTTGAACATCAGCACTTGCTGAGAGAGTCAAGAAAATACTTAGACTACCCACTATGGTGAACTTGTGGGTAATTAGGTTGTAATTGTTATTTAAAAAAAAAGAAAAAATGGCATCAATGAAACAAACCTGGTTGTTTTGAAGAAGTAGTTCACAACCCAAAAATATGTGGGTCCCATGTTACATGTTAACCAACTATTGGTTGACTTTAAATTTTATTTTTCTAATAATTAGATACATAATTATTTTAGTTTTTCTCTACTAAATAATAATATTTAACTTTATAAAAAAATTTAAATACACCATCTTGTTTAGTTTTATCTTACGGAGATGCCGATATAACTTTTATTAAAAACTGAGTTGTTTCGAAAAAAAATATTTTAATACAATATTTAGAATAAAAAGATATTTAATTATCTTATTAGCTATGTGTTGTTATACTATTGTTTCGGCTGATTTTTTAACAAAACTTATCACATAGTATTATAAAAATAATAATAAAACACATTTATTTATTAAAAGGTTGGGTTGAGTTAGGTTGTGATAGTGTGTGAAAAATTAAGTTAGGTTGTGATGTGTAGGTTGAAGAGAGAGAAATTATTTATTTAATGTTGGGTTGGGTTGTGGAGTTCACCACAGTGGGTAGTCTAGAAGGTCATATATACACTATAAGAAAAAAAGGCTATTAAGGACTAAAAAATCAGTCCTTAATACTTAGAAGTTTAGTCTCGAATGGTTATCGGAGACTGATTCTTCCAGTCACAAGCCAGTCAACTATTTCTAGTCACAGATAGTGTTTTCCAGGTAAGGGGG
Source organism: Tagetes erecta (assembly GCA_030867185.1). NCBI lineage: Eukaryota > Viridiplantae > Streptophyta > Magnoliopsida > Asterales > Asteraceae > Tagetes > Tagetes erecta. Next base: position 10,114,709 of record CM061492.1, on the reverse strand, counting down.
ACGCATGTAGTGGTGAGACCTCAGACCGTCTAAGAAAAGTAATAAAAAAAAGTCGCGTAAAAGATCGGCGAGATGGTATAAGAGGGTGTGATCAACTGGAATTGGGGATGTTTTTGGCTGTGTCCGGCAACTTGCTGGCCTAGCAGCTGTTTTATAATGGAGACTGTCTTTTGCCGTACGAAATAAAAACCAAAATATAGATCCACTTTACCTTATATTTTCCAACAAACATGAAAAACATTCAACAACTTGTGCATTTCGGTTCAACAAAGGTTATAGCTATCTAGCTAGCTAGGGACCATATCTAAGTGTTGATGAATGTTCTCGGTTTCATGCAATAATATAAATATACTAGATATACACTTTATTAACCTACCTATGCTTTGAGTTTTGAGATACATAAACAATTTAAGTGGCTGGTATGCTTGTTTTTATGAAGAAAACAACGTACGGGGCTTAAATTTACTAAATCCACTGAAAAACGGTTACGATATATATGTGAGCCTATATATATTATTTGAGAATATTCATATTGTTTTCATACAAATTAGGTTTGTGGCTGGGTCGTTTGATGTGGCGGTCAAGTTTGTTTTAGTATGTGACTTTGTTACACACGTTAATTAAAAAAAAGTTACAGTGAAAAGTTGTAATATGTTACGCATTAAAAGAAGATGTATAAATTAAAAAAAAATAGATGTAAAAATGATAACTAACTCAAATCCGAGGTGTTAAAGTTGAAAATATGTTAAAGTATATGATGAGGTCAAAATTGTAAGTTGAGTGATACTATGTCAAAGTAAAGTATGGATTAAAGTTGTAAATTGACAAATTTATGAGGAGTCAATAAGTCAATATGATAAAAAGTCAAAGTTATAAATTAATATGTCAAAGTTGATTATGGGGGTTAAAGTCACTAAATGTGAAACTAATATGTGAAATATGTCAAAGTAGAGAGTGAAGGGGTCAAAGTTGGAAGTTAAGTAGCTCATCAAAAATCAAAATGATAATAAGTCAAAGTTAAGGGATCAAAACCATAAATATGTCAAAGTTGAGTCTTCCTCATCAAAAATCGGCCTTGACACCGTAGCCATCAATCTTATATTTTAATATTATATGGAATAATCTAGCTATTGCTTTAGTGGCCACAATCAAAATTATGGTAATTTATTCTTGATATGTATTTGTAAAAGTTCATAGATTTTACTTTTAACTTTCAAAATTACAAAGTTCATTGTAGAATCATGTATTATGATTATAGAATCTGTAAATTGAACATTAAACCCTATTGTAAATTAGTTATTGTAATAATTTCACTTCATCTCTAGCTACCTCAAGAGATAAACTATCCTTTACAAAGTCAGTGTATACAATATATGTTTTAACTGATCGAGTTTAAAATACTAACCGTGTTTTATTTAAAAGTGGATGAATTAAGTTTTTACAGAAGAAGTAATTAAGGAATGGAATTATCAGGTATACATGCAATTTTTACACGAGAAGAAAAGGTGAAAGATGAAATTATCATGCAAACAAAATATGTAATGACTTGTGTATTTTTATTAAAAAGTTTGCGTGATAAAAATATTTAACTTGTGATTTTGAAAATTATCACCCTACCGTGTTTCAAACCACACAACTGATTTAAATAGGAATGAAATTTAGACGCAAGATACTCCACGTACTTTATCTAAAAATAGACGGCTTAGACACACACTTTCAACGTTTGAGAGGCTTTGTATAATAACCGGCGCGCCTCTATATTTATAATATTATACAAGGCTCTTAATAATAACGGTTTTCGGATGGCTCAGGCCTATAGCAGACCACCACCCAGACCATAATTTATAAAGACTAGCCAAAGAGCGGCATCTAGCGAAGTGGCTCACAAACCCTAGCTCGGTAGCTAAAAGGTTACAAAGTTGTTGAATTGTAAGTTGTGGATAATCTGAAGTATAGCAGACATTAATCCACTAGTTATTTGAACTTTGAAGATCAAAAGTAACTATATATTTGTAGTATCTTCATCTTCTTTTATTAAGTACGTACGTACACCTTTTCGCTAATTCTAGCATTTAGATCATGTTGTGGGCATCTCGATCAGATGGTTTCGTGACATAATATTTACCTAAATCTCATTTATTAAACGGGTCGTGAATCTCTAGTATGCTACTAGCTATATATATATATATCTTTGCAAGTTTACCTATCATATATATATATCTTCTTTGTTAGTTAGTTATTGTTCATTGCTAGCTCTTAACTTCTTCTTATTTTGCTTTGTTGCCGGCCAATTGTGTTAATAAAAGTGTGCATGTGGTCTACACATGGCTTCCCACACTCCAAAGCTAGCTTTAAACCATCAATTGGTTTTCACTACGTACATTCATCAGCTTCTGCAGAGGAAACAGCACACATCATTCACTTCTCATTGGTGTAGCTTTTTTAAAAAAATGAAGTCAATTACACTCATCAAAAGTTTGAATGATGGGGACCTGCAGTGTGTGTGTTAATCTTTATCATAACCAAAAAGATTTTAATATCAAATCTTTGACTTCAACTCTATTTATATATATATATATATATATATATGTACATCTCTTCACAGCCAGCATAATCATATCATATCCCACCTTTTAGTATAGCTAGCATACCCGCCGCCATAGTTAATAATTAATTTGTTGATCATCATCACATGGATTCATCTGGCTGTTTTTACCTCAGGCTTGTTGATCTTTTAATCCTCATCTTCACTTTTTCATGTGAAAATCTTACTCTAGTGTTCATCGTCACATGTTTAATCTTGGGTTCTTCTGCATTTCTGTTCTTCACACACTCAAACCACAACCTACCTGTCAGTTTAGATCAAAATGATCCAAACCAAATGTCAAATGTTGTCACTAAAGATTGTTTGAATATGGGTTCACTGGGCTCTTGTTCTGAGAGCAAACTCATTGATCCATTTTCATGTACCATTGAAGAACATTCAGACTTTGATGAGTTTCCCTGCCGAATACCCAATGGCTATATATCAGATGAAGAAAGCTTGATAGAAATTGAGCTCTCGTCAGGAAAAGTCATCAGACACAATGTTATGGTGGCCGGAGATGAATGATGAAGAAAATATGATTGATAAGGTTTGATTTGTTAAATATTAGTTAATTTGGGTAAGTATGTACGTACGTAAATGTTAGTAAGTTAATATTTGGAGTCTACTATGTAAATGTATAAGCGTCAAATGCGTGTTAGATAGAAACCTAGCTAATGGTTGTGTCGTCGTTTCTTAAACGACGTTTCTAGGGTTATATAAATCTAATGTATGTATGTATGTATGTATGTATGTATGAATGTAATGACCAAATTGTATGATCGAATGCAGGTTTCTTCATTATTTCATCTTGTTCATTCAAGTTAATTAGCGTCTGATTTACCAACATGTTTAATAAAGCATGAGTAATCAAGACTCATGATGTTGTTGTGCATTGCTTTAGTGTTTCGAGTATTTTTTTTTTGTCTTACATGAATTTTGTATATATAAAGGAAAAAGATTTAATTAGTATATGTGAAATTAGAGTTGTACAAGAGTTGTGATATATGTTTTCTTTTAAGTTATAAAACTAGGGCAGGTATCATCTCTCTGTGTTTTCTTTTAAGACATTGTCCGCTTTGTTCCTGGGTGGTTGGTTGCCCATCCAGAAACTAACGGTTTAGTGATCACGTCAATTTAATGAGTTACTCTTGCTTAACCGCCGTAGGATTTACATGCTTATGGAGGAGAGTACGTTTTAATTTATATAAATAGAAAGTTGTTAGGCCTTAACCCTTGTGGGTCGGTCTTACCTTTGACTTTCTAAAACTTGACCCGGCCACTAGCTTGGGTCGAACCTAAGTCGTTTGGTTTTGGTCCAACTTGTATCTCACACCATATATATATGGATTCGAAAGACGAATGTATAAATCGAAGCCGGTCGACACGCATAACATACGGAGCCCGGGATCATATCAGAAAATGGTTTGGACTTTGGGCAGTATAATCGTCGAACTGAATCTCGATCACTACTTGAATTATAAGAGGGGATCGAGAGAGAAGTTATCATGCTTACATATTTAACTTACTATTCAACTCCATGTTTTTAGCCAACAAACACAAAGTCCTCGTAGGTCTCTAACAGTTAACTGATATTTCCATTCTTAATACACCTCAAATCGGTTTTAACATCACATGTCAATATGGGAACTTGCCTATTAGTCATCTCCTACTTTATCATATTTACATATTTGACCCCCGGTCTTTGATATGTTTACAACTTTAACCCCCGACTTTGACTTATTATAATACTAGGTTTAACACCCGTGTGTTACACACGGGTTAAATAATAATATTTATAAAGAAATTAGAATTATTATGTTTAAAAATTTGTAATTTGTAAATCTATCTAATAATTCTAACTTTTAGGGGGCTACTTTTGGGGGGATTTTTTTTTTGTATTAGGAAATTTGGGTGTGAAATTAAATGGAATTTTAACCATGCATGCATAAGTTGATAGAGTAAAATTTCTTAAATATAAAATATTTACAAATTGTTAAACATAATGATTATAATTTCTTTACAAATATTATTATTTAACCCGTGTGTAACACACGGGTATTAAACCTAGTATTTAGTATTTAAGGAGCTCCATCAACTAATTGCATGAAACTTAATATTTTCCCTCTTAAACTTCCTATTATGGATTAAAACAATTTTCCTCCAAAAATTGCCCCCTAAAAGTTTGATTTATTAGATAGATTTACCTTTGATGACTTAACCGATTTACAGTTTTGACCCCTACTTTGCTTTAACATATTAACGACTTTCACCCCGATTTTGACTTAGCTATCAATTTGACCTTTAAGTTTGGATATATCTCCTTTTTTAGTGAGTGACACATTACGACTTTACACTTTAACGTGCGAGACATGAAACTTTTTTTTAACAACACGTGTGACAAGTCATAAGCATTATACAATATAAGCATAGTCTTAGTCAGCACAATTAAGATTTACTATGTAAGCCTCACATCAGTAATTAAAAAAGAAAACGAAGTGTTGTTGTACACCTACTATGTGAGGTAGACATCACCTCTTTCTAGACAGTTTACACCAGACAGCTGTAAAGTGAAGTTTACAGATATACTTTACTATTATAAAATGTTCTGCTCAAAATCAAACATTTTTTTAAGTAAAAGTATTTCAATTATTACCCGATTTACCTCCCAGTAGTTTATTTTTTTAAAATGAACTTCACTCTTACTACCTACACAATTAAGTATATTTAAATTAAAAAAATAAAGATATTGTAAAATTCTAAAAACTATGATCATGACGGACCGTTATAAATAGTCAATCTTACCATAAGAGTAAATTGTCACGGGTTGTAATTTTCTCTCTTTTATAAATAATCTCTTTTACATCTTTTTATAATGTGTAAACAAGAAGGGTAAATTGCCAAGGATCGGCTAGTGGAAACCGCAGTAGTTTACTATTTTGAACGGTAAAAAAGTAGCAGAGTGAGGTCCTGTTTGTTTTTGCCTCTTTTCTCTGAATAGAGAAAAACGTCTGATTCGGTCAGACGTAATCAGACGTGGGGCTGTTTGTTTTTTTTCTGGCATTAAGAGGTTCAGCGTCTTAATAACATCTGAACCAGTAAGAGCTTTTAGTGGGTCTGAAAACCTCTTAACCCAAAAAAACATATGTTTGTCTCCGGCCTCCATTAACTTCTAACCCGGAGACTAGGCTCCATCTCCGACGACTAGAGGTTCGTCTCTAGCCTCCACCTCTTAATGATTCAGATTTCAGACATTTGAACCACCTCTTAACATTCAGATATGGTATTCAGATTCAGACTTAAATCTCTTAAAAAAACAAACAGGGTCTGAGTCTGTCATATAAAAAAGCTGTCTGGCCACCGACGACTAAGATCAAACGCATATCATCATGTTGTTGTCGGCCATTAGCTATGATCGTAACAAATTCATAGTCAGTTCAAAACGAAGGTATGTCTTATTTTGATCACATCTCGTTACTTTTACCCGCAGATTAGGTGTTTAATAAAATGCTTGAATGAGATCATGCATCTTTTTCTTGCATACACAACTTATACTTTTCGTTGGAGACGCATAAATTAGGTTAATAAATTTCTATTTTCTACCATTTTTAATTGATTGATTTACAGCCCTGCATCTTTTTTTAATAGGATAGACTCAAACGTGAAGAAACTACTATTCAACTTTCTAAATTCTAATTAATGTGATGATGCTGTGATTTGGTGTTGTATCAAGTTAAAAAAAGTTGCAAAAATGTTACATGTTAATGGATGATTTAAAAAGATTACATGTTAATTATATCCAATGCTGCTGCTATGTCCAAGTTATAATCTGATATATGACACAAACAAGTTATAATCTCTCTCTGAATCTCTAAGTATGGTATCCAATGCTGCTGCTGCTATATCAAACTATGATCTTATGTTACACAACTAAAAAAGTGTTTCGAGTACTCGACTTTGGCCACTTAGGTACAATAGGCTGATTGTGTTTATGTGTTGGACATTTTTAAACTCATCGCCTCGCAACTTTTCAACCAACTCTGCTGGCATTTCTTCCAAGTGTAACTTCTGAAGACTAGTAAGGTGCTGGATGCCTTGTAACGTTGATCTCATCTCTTGACATCGAACTAGATTCAATTCCTTTATACTCGGCAACGTGCCCTTCTCCAATCTCAAACCAACGAGCTCCGTGAGCTCCAACAACTGTATTTTGTTGAGCTTTAAAAAGCCACCTGCTGAGAAATTCAAGAACCTGCATTTGCAAGCTTTTTTGAGTTCTAAATATGCTAAAATGGGTAATTTCTGGATGGATGAAAGCATATCCGTATCTTCGCCTAAACTTGAGCAAGACAAGTAAAGATGAGTTAAATTTGATAACGACTCAATCCATGGAGGCAACCTACTCAACTTCCCAACTAGTTCCAGCTTCTGGAGAAACAAAGGAGGGTAAGATAATCCTTCAAGAACAAGTTCTTCACTTTCTGCAGTGGCGGTGATGCTTAGACGACGAAGATCTGTCATTTTTTCAACTGAACTGCACAGTCTCGGCCCATCAATGGTTTTCAGGTTTGTTATATCCAATCTTTTGAGTTCGGTCAAGTTTCGAAGTTTTTCAATCAGTTCTTCATCGGCTTCAATCAATGCTAAAGTTTGTAAAGTTCCTACTTTTGTTATTTCTGCAGGTATCCGCAAGCCAAAAGAGGCTTTGGAGCGACCTATAAGCAGGTGGCGTAGTCTTGGTATAATTGATATTCCACTTGGTAACTTGTCTAGATTGGTGTTTTGGACATCAAGTGTTTGGAGATTTTTTAGCCTCTGGATAGATCGTGGAAGCTCGTTAATGTTGGTTCCTCGAAGGTTCAAATACCTCAAGTTGAATAAGCCACCAACAGAATTTGGGATCGATCCAACAGACACGGCTTCCAGATCTAGGATTTTAATAAGCTTAAATCTAGACAAGATTCCATTCATGGAAAAAGAAGAATTTGTCTCTACTTGAAAGACAAAGAAAGCACGGAGATGGCGTGACAACCAGCTGCATAAACGAATATTTTCACCTCTGTTATAAACTGAAAGCCGTTGTACCTTACTTAATGTTCTGGCCTCTGTTGCATCATATGTTGAACAAAAGTTGTCTTTTTTAGATGTCGTCATTGCAAGCTCTCGCATAACATCATGGACCCGAAATGTCTTCAACCTGCCGGCATCATTAGTTTCGGTGACTTGAATCATGCTTCGGAGACTAAGTTCCATAAGGTACTCTTCTGCTACTTCCTCCATTGTTATCCCCTTTCTTTCCAAGATAAACCCCTCGGCAACCCATAGTCTTATAAGCTTTTTCCTCTTAATCGGATATCCATCACGAAAAACACAACAATACAAGAAACAATGTTTTAGGTAGAATGGAAGATCATTGAAGCTCAACGACAAGATCCCTTTAACACTCTTGAGCACAGGATTGTTGCTCAACTCCCAGTTAAGGCTATCATATATTTTCTTCCACTCCACAGCGATTTGGTTTCTCAAGCGCATAAGTCCTCCGATTGCCACTATGGCAAGTGGCAATCCTTCACACTTCCTGGTAATCGCCTGAGCTAACTCGTCTAGCTCTACCGGACAACTATGACCTGAATCACTCCAAAAAGCCTTTCTGCAAAAGAGAGCCCATGAATCATCCTCTCCCAAAGGGTCCAAGTGAAGAATATGCTTTCCAGGTCCTACTGATTTTGCTATGTTATCATTTCTAGTTGTGAATATAATTCTACTTCCAAGACCATTTTCAGGAAATGCAATTCTTATCCTACTCCAAAGAAGTATATTCCAAACATCATCTAAGATAATAACATACCTTTTCGTTTGTAGATACTCAATAAGCATCTCTACTAACTCTCTGTAAGTCATCAATCCCAAATCGCTACGAACCATTTCATGTTTCACCCCCAACAACCTCTTGATCATAGATCTTAGCAACTCTTCAACCCCATTAGTTTGAGACACAGATACCCAAGCCCAACAATCGAAGTACCGCTGAATCGTCTGGTCATTGTACACTTTGGTAACCAAGGTTGTCTTCCCTAACCCACCCATGCCCACAACGGATATAACCATACGTCTAGGATCGTCCTCCATCAACCATTCCATAAGTTTTTCTTTGTTATCACCCATTCCCACTATTTCATCCTCATCCACAAACATCGATAGCTCTTCTTGACGTTGCCACCAGTCTATAGAAGCATTCCTAGCACTTCTGTTTTCATCTTCTTTTTTCTCTTCAAAGGTGTATGTTTTTCGTCTTTCACAAACCTCTTGAACCTGTGCTTTAAGCTTTTGAAGCTTCAAAGAGATTTTACGCCTTCGGCTCATGTGCAAAGGAACCTTGATCATTTCTTGAACCAAATTCTTTAACCCCTTGCTGCCATCTGCTTCCATATCTTTATAGTAAACATACTCATCTAATACATCTTCTACTTTCTGGGCCACTTCTCTCACTTGTCTTACCCATGTTTCCACCATTTCACTCTTCAACCTACTTCTTTCTGCATCCCTTATGCAGGATCTCATTATTTCTAACTCCAGTTTTATTGCTTCAACATCACTTTGTGAATCTCCCAGTAACGATGCTTCTTGCATCAGGATTGCTGTCACTTTTTCCAGTAAGAAATTCACAGCACCATCTGCCATTTTTGTGTCTAAAGGACGTGTGTGCGAGATAGCAATGTTGCAGGACTGCTGTTGGTGCAGTGGGTGGATGTATGATCATGTATGTGTGTGAAATCAAGAAATGAACAGGGAGCATAGAGGAAGCTGATCAAGGGAAAAAAATAAACCACGTTGACCTGGCCATTGAAAGTAGACTTTTAGACTTTGGCATGGATGGAACTGTCCATATTTATGGCACCACACTTGTAAGAAGACTTGGTCAACAGTAGAGTTTTAGTGAAAAATGTCTTTTGAAGATAGTATCTGATGTATACTTATGTTAACCTCTCTGGACAAGAGAACAAAGGTTGACTCATGTCATATTTGGGAGATACTGTGAACCGAACATCAAACCGTCCACTTTAAAGGTCCACAGGTTGGTTCAGATATAAGAACCGAATATCGTTATAAATATTACTCCTATAAAAACTAAAACTATTTATATGTACAGATGTGTGTGTATTGTTGGTGACCTGTTTGAAGTTTTGCTGAAAAATGATCAAAGTCTAGTGATATAGTCTTTGTTCATAGCAAACCCATCTGAATAATTATATACCATTTGATTTTCATAATTAAGTCTTATTAAAAGTAAAGGCTGATGTTAATATTTCATAGAAAATTTGATTTAAATAATCCCAATTTTTTTTACTACGGTAATAATCTTAACTTTAAAAATTCTTGTAATTGGTCTCAACTTTTTTACTATTTTTTAACAATGATTTCGTCGTAACTTTGTTAAAAAAATTAGCGTAGCTGCTGATAACCTAAGGTCATAAGCCCTGAACATAAATTTTAACATGACTACGTAAAGGACATGGAAGAACACTCGGCCTCACTTATTTTCAGAATCTGATGTTCTTCTTGATCACTCCTTGCACAAGCGGTGCATGTTTGAGGCACTGATGTAGAAGTCGCAAAACTAGGGTTTAAATTTTGTTATGGCATGTTTAATGATAGTGTGACTTTGTGAGAGTAATAAAATAAAATGTTGTCATATAAACGTAACATGAACAAGCCTTGTTGTTACACTTGCAAAAAAATAAGTGTAATGGTAGATTGGTGGTGTAAGTATGATTAGTGTAATATTTTTTATTAAGTTTTTAATGATTAGCATTATAAATTTTTTTAAATACAATAATTAAAACAAAATACATCAAAACAACGTTACATAAACGTTACATAAATAAACAAAAAATAAATAAATAAATAAATAAATAGAAAAATTAAAAAAACACATTAAAAACGAAAAAAAATATACAAAGCCCGTTTTGGTAATGTCTTATTTCACCTTCTCAACAATTTCTCGCTGACAACCGTCAAATGAGAAATGTCCGCAAGTCTTGTGGCAAAACTAGAGTTTCAAATTGGTCACCGGATCACAAATGAGGTAAGATACCTAAAAATTTGTTAAAGTGGGTTGAATTCAAATCTTGTGGCAAAACTAGAGTTTCAAATTGGTCAGAATGTTTTCTCACCATACTCGTGAAATGTAGATGATCAGGTAAACTATTATTCCGTTAAAGATTCAATTAACATTCGGAAAATAAAGCAAGTGTTAATCTATTATGCATCATTACTATTGGTCCTCCTTAGTAAAGGTGAAGCTGGTAGAAAACTATTATACCTTAGAAAGATTTTTTTTCAAAAATTGTCATTAATAGACATTTAAAAAAAACCCCGCTTTACTAGAAAGTTATAAATAGTAGTCCAAAGCGCATTATGTTTAAAACTACAAAACATATTATGTCAACCAGTCAAAGTCGCCATTTGTTTGGAGCACATTTTTTTATTTTTTTCCCATGTCTCGTGCACATAGGTTATTCTTTGTTATATCCTATGTTCATTGCACATCATTAGAGCCACGCGTGTCTACAAGAGAACAAATATTAGGTACACAACTATGTATGCTCACAAAATTAATGTCTCCCTTTGTGGCGCGCGACTCACGGTTCACGCTTGAGTAGTGGAGTAGATTGACCAAGAATGACGTCAAACACAATGCATGCTTGAGTATATAGACCAAGAACAACGTTAAATTAGAAAAGAAACATCTATTCAGCTATTCATATTGGTTGCAATAGTAATCAAAATAGTTAAAGAGGCATTTTGTAATTTAGACAAAATAGCAGGAGAGCGTGGATGTGCACAATGTGAGAGTGTCAGTTTGTCACGGTGATACGGTTGATTTTATATAATAACTAGTTTTGATACCCGCGCTTCGCTGCGGAAAAGTGTGGTTCTTTTTTTTGTAACGATATTTTGAATAGAACATTGCTACGTAACTAAACATATACAGGGTGCAAGTGCTAATTACATTATGAGGCTAATTGCATGCTTAACAAATGACATTAGATCTGGTTTTAGTGTTGCACCGGCATTCCTACACTGTTGTCTATTGGATTTAGCAATCCAAAAAGTTCCAGTCTTGTTGGTTGATGTTTTCAATAGGTGTTAGCCTTGGCTGCTTCCCTTTTTACTTGGTTTCCAAAAGCATGTTCCCAAAACTGTTAGCATCAGTTGCTTCCCTTGTTACTTGGATGACTTTTTGGTGGAGGTGGTACCTAAAATGTTTGTGGGTGTTTAGTATTTTTAAGTGGGCGTGTTTGTATGTAATACAACATTTGTAGCGTTTTTTTGCATACCTTCATTGATGGTAAGCTTCCTTTTTGCATGTGGGTGAATTGTTGGTGTTATTGGTTGCTCATTGTCGGATTTTGAGGGCTGGTGTTTTTTCGCCGGTTGTTTTGGAAGTTTTGGTTGCTGGCTGTTGCTGGCTTTCTACAATGTTGATATAATCTTGTAACAATCCAAAACCCAACATAGAAAAACGTATACCATACCTTCTTCTTTCTTTTGTAGATGTCAAAAAGGTACAATAAGGTGAAATTTCATGACTCATAAGTAACTTACAGCCTAACCTCTCAAGATTTACCGTCAGATTACAAAATAGGTACAGTAAGATAAAATTTCATGACTCATAAGTAACTTACAACCTAACCTCTCAAGATTTACCACTAGATTACAAAATAATCCACCATATTAAAAAATAGTCTGTTAACAATTATATTCTAGAACAAATATGTAAAAAGAGGTTGCAAAGAGCTTAATGCCCAAATAAGAAACAATCGGATAAGTCTATAACTTTATTTGAAATTGAGGGCCTGCATTCGGGTAATAAACAAACTCTGAAAACCAAATACCTTTTATCAGTCACAAGAGAAAATAATATATGACTTTAAACTTAAATGCTAGATGTAAAGAAAAAATAACAAATTGCAAGACCTTATTGCAGAGCAAACCCTGATGCTTTCAACTCTGGATAGAGGCTGGACATCACAAAACAAAACATGAGGAGATTCCGTAGAAACCTACAGCAACAACGCCCATAACCAAATTTGTAGCGGCGATTAGGTTAATCGTAAAGACGATCTAAAAAGGAGGGAAAATGAAGATACAAACCGGTGATCTATGCAAAATGTGATTAAGATATTTTGATGTTCGCCGCCACTACCTGAATCAAGCTAAAATTAACAACCCTAAACTAAAGAGAGGAAGGATGATGCGAAAGAAACAGAGATGAAGTGGGAGATAAGGGCGTTTGCGGTGGTCACGCCATCGCCGTCTCCAGCAACCGAAGACTGGAGAGAGAAAATGAGGGGCGTTAGAGATGGTGTTTGGAAGATAAGGCTGGCAATGTGTTCCAGTTACACGTGTTCCTAAACGTGTCAACATAAGACACAACATCACAAAAAAGAGTACCATATGCTTTAGTATAAGTACCATGTGCTTCGAAATAGTAACAATATGCATCATGAGCGGGACAATCCTGTTAACACCAATCCAAAATGTATATATATAAAATCTTATGTATTATTTCACTGAAAATTTTTATATATATACATGAATTTAAATCCAACAATTTATTTAGCATTGATGGTGATGGGCACATCAAATAATTTCATCGACAGTCTGGAACTAACTCGCATTCCATTGTAATTTATTGCTCTCCTGGTTCTCAAATATTGATATCAGGGCCACCATTGTTTTTTTTTGAACGGCAACTTTTATTAGAACAAGGCTAGCACTAGGCTAGATATATACAAGAACTAGAAATCAAAATTACACCATTCCGACCAAGAAATAGAGCTAAAAGATGACCTATTTTTTATCCAAAGATAAGCGGAGGACTTGATATCTTGGAAAAGTTTCTGCATATTTATAGGAGTGTTGTTGAAAACAAGGTCGTTGCGAGCTAACCAGATACGTCGTTGCGAGCTAATCAGGGCCACCATTGTAAGTCTATTAAAAATGAGTGACTTATTATTATATAAGGTGTAAAAAGATAATCAAACGAACTCCGTTGACCTTACTCCAACGATGATATAGTTCTAACGCAACCGGAATAAGGTCAATCGGAGTTCGTTTGATTGTCTTCTCACCTATTATATCGAAAAAACACTTTGTATTTCAATCTCTCTTTTAAAATTTGGAGAAAGGGGAGGGTCACGATCCCCTCACTTTTTTCTGTATGAAGTGTTGGTTTGCCCCTCTAAAACAAAGTGTTTTAAAATTTGGCCTCCCTTAGCCTCCAAATCCTGATTTAGTTATTTGAAAATTAAACCGTATGCTAAGCGGATAACCGTACTAAAATGGTTGAATTAAGTTTGGTTTGATAAAAAAAATCATAACCGAATAAACTTACTAAAACGGTTGAATTTGATTCAATTAAACCCAAATTAATTTAATAACGTAATAAACCGAATCATCGTTGATCATCTATATAAAAAAACACGTTTGATAGCATATTATTAACTTTGTTAAAAAAACACCCAATTCAAAACATGTAACATTTCTGAAAATCTATTGGGTTAATCTTTCTTTCTACATTTAGCAAAATCTTACACTATATCTTAAACAAAATCGTTAAAAAGCAATAACATAATATTCCCCATTAATTTCTACAAGGATATATATATAACCACACTTTAAAACACACTAGCAACTCACTCCACTCACTCATATCTCATCATCACCATCACCACCACCTCTTCGGCAATGACGACGGTGTCGGCACCGGCAATTATCTTCTTCTTCTTCCTCCTCTCACTCTCCACCACCGTAAACTCCCACAACATCACTCGCATCCTCGCCAAACACCCCGATTTTTCCACCTTCAACCACTACCTCACCATCACTCACCTCGCCAATGAAATCAACCGCCGCCAAACCATCACCGTCTGCGCCGTCGACAATGCCGCAATGTCATCGTTAATCTCCAAACACCTCTCCTTACAAACAATCAAAAACGTCCTATCTCTCCACGTCTTCGCCGATTACTTCGGATCCAAAAAGCTTCATCAAGTCACCAAAGGCTCAACCTCCACCGCCACCATGTACCAAGCCACCGGTGAAGCACCAGGAACCGCCGGTTACGTCCATATCACCGATGCCAAAGGCGGTAAAGTCCGATTCACTCCTGAAGACAATCCATCACAAACCGACACCGTTTACGTCAAATCGATCCTCGAAATGCCGTACAACATCTCCGTTATTCAGATCAGCTCGATTTTACAGTCGCCGGAAGCTGAAGCTCCGACGGCAGCTCCAGATCTGAACTTAACGAACCTGTTACAACGAGACGGTTGTCAATCGTTTTACGATCTGTTAATGAGTTCAGGAGCAATTGGAACGTTTTTAAGCAACGTTGAAAGTGGAGTGACTGTGTTTTGTCCTGGAGACGATGCAATTGCTAAATTCACGCCTAAGTATAAAAACCTAACGGCACCGGAAAAAACGTCGTTGTTGCTTTACCACGGTGTACCGGTGTATAATTCAATGGGAATGTTGAGATCTAGTAATGGCTTGATGAACACGCTAGCGACTGAAGGAGCTAAGAAGAAGTATGATTTTACCGTACAAAATGATGGAAACGATGTGACGTTGAAGACGAAGGTTGTTACAGCGACGATTAGTGGAACTGTTGTTGATGAAGAGCCGATTGCGGTTTATACGATTGATAAGGTGTTGTTGCCTAAGGAGTTGTTTAAAGGTACGGTGGTGGAGGCGGATGAGCCGGCGCCGGCGCCGAAGGCGGGGAAGAAGAAGAAGAAGGCGGCGAAGAAGGGAGAGACGACGGATGATGATGCAGAGGCGCCGGGACCAGATAGTTCCAATGATTATAGTGATGATGATGTGGCGGATTCGACGGCCAGTGGTGGTGGAAGGGTTGTGGTGACGACGGTAGTGATGGTGGTGGTGGTTGGTTTTTCGTGGTTGGTTTTAGTTTGATTGATTTATTATTTTTGTCGGTGTGATAAAAGTGACAGTGGGTATCATGAGTTTCCACATGCAAGATGTGATTGTTCTCTCTCTTTTTTTCTTTTTTTTTTTTTGTTGTAATTTATGATTGATAAAGATATTTATTATTTGGGTTTATTTATGAAAAAGGAAAATAATGAGGTTTTTTTTAAATCTTCTGGGGATTGTAAGTAGTAGTTTTGTGAATAAATTTGTATGATATAGCCGATCGTAAGACTCAACGTAATGGGCGTTATGCCCACAAAATAAAGCCCCATAACGCCCCTTCACGCCCCCCACACCATTACGTGGGGGCGTTATGGGCTAAAAAAAATCTTGAGCGTTATTTAAATAACGCCTGTGCCCAATTTCTTGTCCAATAATTGCTTTGATTTGTTATTTAAATAATAATTATATAATGATTATGGGGCATTATAGGAGCACTAACCATTACACCACTTTTTGGTATAATGCCCCTTGCCTAGTCATCGTCCACATGGCGAAAAACGCCCCTAAGGGGCATTAACCATTACATATAGTCTAACTAGATAGTGTGATTTTTTATCTGTCATTTTTAGAAACTTATATCCTGATTTATGGTTGCCACCGTGGGTTACAGAATGTGTGGTTTTTATTGATTTATAAATTTACTAAGTCTTTATAACCGGGTCAAAGTTTAAAATACAAATAATATCTCTTCCCCGCAATTGTAAATTAGATGATAGAATTAGCACGTAATTTATAATCTGAAGATAAAATTATTACGCAAGAACACTCCTAGCGTTAAATTCTAACTCTATGTGATTATTCCATCAACGCATAAAAATTATCACACAAGTGTAAATTACACTTGCATGTTTTTAAAAATTTCATGCAAGCATGTTTAATTTTTATGCATGTGATTTAATTAACAAGGGATAAAATTCTCACGCAAACGTTTTTGATAATGAATGAATTTCTCACGCAATGTGATGAATGGTTCATATATAATGTTTCGCTGACAAACAATTCATATAATAATCAGCCTCTAACCGTTGAACACTACTTGGACTGTTGGACAGTTGGACCCTAGCTTGTTACGTTAAGAATTAAAGAATCGGTCAAGCGCCAACTGGTTGTGGACATGTGCCTAGTTGGTCCCTTTTTCTTTTATCCTTATAAACAAAATTTAATGTCCCCATAAATAATATATGTTGTTTTGTTTTATTTTGTTAGTGTAACGCTTAGCAATCATATTTTTTTCTTATTTCAATAGGCCTTGTCTATTCACACACCCTAAAATTTTATCCACGTACATGTTTTAAAACCAGGCGTCACGGATAAGCCTTGATACGGCGCCTGAGTCACTTTTCTGTCAACGTCAACCGAGGAATGTCGTAAACGAGGTGGAATTCGGTCAAACCTGGACATATGCGCCGCATATATGACCTAGGCGCCGATGATGTTGTTGGTCGCATATATGACCCAGGCGCCACGCCGAGGGCCATGCGCGGCGCATAAGGGTGTTGAAGCGTGATTGACTACGTTTGAGGATGTGTCTGGGATAAGAAGTAACCCAGACGCGACGCCGAGGTTTATGTGCGGCGCCTGAGGGTGTGGGAAATAAAAGCATGGGGTGTGTGAATAGGATATGGGATGTGTGAATAGGATGACCCTTTCAATATTATACTACCGAATAATATTGGTTTGTTAAAACCTAAAAAATACAAAGACAACCTTACGTCTCGGTTATTGACTTATTTCACGTTTGAGTTTTATTGTTAATCGTTAAGTAAACTAGGGGCAAACCATCATGAAGCTCCATAAACGGTTTGAAATTACGTTGTTTTTTTTTCGATCATTGTCATCGGCATTTGATTTCAATTTATTTTGTTTCCAACACCTTTTTGTCGGATACTTTGTTTTTCTTCTTTTTTTTTGTTTCAAGTTCGTATATTTGGCCACAATATCGACCAAAATTTCTTTGCTCTATGACTCGTTCATTTTCTTTCCTTTCGATGAGGCCTTGTAGGTGTGGTATCATTTGAACTCGTGTAGTTGTCAATCTCTAAGGTTTTTTTTTTTTCCGTGAGTGTTCTTCTAACTCGTCACCTCATCAATGAAACGTCTTTTTATTTCACATGGGGTGACGAGTCCTTCTCTCGAGCATTAACTTTTAAAAAATACCAAAACTAATGCTTTATGTGAAGATTATTATTTATTTCACATGTTATTTTTTTAAAATAAATAATAATCTTCAAATGCATAAAGCATAAATAATTTTTTGTCAAATGCATGTCATTCTCTCGAGCATAACACATCATTACAACTTTACTTTATTTTATGTCATGCTCACGTTAATCACCTCATTTAAATTTAAAAAACTTGGTTATTGATTGAATCAGTTTTGCATAGTTATTTATTAGAATTGTTATCCTTTAATATAATCAAGCTTGAATATAAAAATTCAAATACAATTTTTGTGACCTGTTTTAAACAACCTTAAGGGGTTTTGTATCTTTTACGATTGAAATTGAATGGTTTAACGAAGCATTTTTACAATTTCGTCGTCATAGTAGTGAATTTAAAACAACGAATTCATACAGTTTTGTCATTATAATAGTGAATTTAAATTTTGTTACGTCATATTAAATTTAAAATTTAATTTAAATTCGAAAAGCTACACAGTTTAACACCAAGTTATTCATAAGAAAAGTTCACGATTATTTATATATTTATTTTAATATATTTTTAGTCAACTCGTATGTTACACAAATATCTAACCTAGTAACATAAAAAGACAATAAATTTAAATAGTACTTCATAGTTTTTTACTTTTGGTTCAAAGCTTTAGTAATTGACACATTCACCCCCAGCTTTTAGTAATTGACGTATTAACCCTCAAATATGAAGGAAATATGTTTTGGATTATGTTATAACAATAGTTTTGCATAAAATATTAACACAGTTTGTTTTAAAGAAAAAAATAATAATCTCTAACAACTTTGTGTTGTTGTTATATATTTTGTATTGTTCGAATACTGTTACTTGAGATTAGTAAAGAGTTACATAACATATTGTTATCCGGACAGTTGAGTGACTGTTCAAGAGTATAGTTTCAAAAATGAAACGAGGATATGACGGCATGAGATTTTACTGAGGGAGTACCACTTGAAAATCAAATAATTATGCCATTGGATTTATTCCAAGAATGTATTAAATGACACGGATCATTGCGTGTCATGGATAATTATTATTTCAACAGCTCTCGTGGTATTGGAATCATAGTCGATGGGATTAAAATCGACTAAATATAATGGGGTATATGTCACTAAAGTTGATCGTCATATAAGATGATGAAAGTGTTGAAGATTGCAACACAATATGATTTTATTTGTTAGAAATCATTTATATATTCAATTAAATTATGATGAATAAATTCTTGTTTGGTCGGATTAATTTGTTCGATATTGTATAATTGATGTGTTCAATATCTTAGAATAACACATGCAGTTAATACAATGAAGTAAATCGAAACACGTGTGACATGCATAATAAATTGATGTCTATTTAAAGGTGATAGGCTACTTTGAAGTTTGACCCCATATTTTTCTACTTTAATTTCACATCTTATTTTTTCAACATTTTAACTTGACCTATAAACTTGGTAAACTCTCAAGTTTAACCAACAAAGTTTCAACTTAAACCCTTAACTTTTTTAATATTTCAACTTGACTCCTCGTAATGTCAGCAACATAACAATGTGTACCTAAGTCACAAACGTGTAACACCATGCATGGACACCACAGTTAATGTAACAAGCCTAACACTTGCAACTAAGTCACGAACGTGTTACTCCACAAGTGGACAACATGCGTTAATATCATAAACAAAACAAGTGTGATGATGTCTTAAACATGCACACCCACATTGTGCGCGGCTAGGTATAATATCTAGTTTAAATTAATATTCATAAAAATACGTCAATTGGATGTAGTTCTCGTTATTTAAACTTGTTAACTTTCTCATTCAAGTCCTTCCACTTTGTATTGAGTTTGTGTATCAAACTGGTTAATCAACAGATATTTCTTTTCTCTTAAAGTGTTTAAAAATTCGAGCCCAAAAGGAATCAAACTTTTGTTGATTTATAATGCTCTTGTCTACGTAAGTTTGGACCTAACTTTTTCACAATGTTACCTCCCCATCATTAGTCTAAGCCTTTTAAAACGCCATATTCACAAATTTTCATTTAACTCTATCCGAGACCTCGTTGTCCTCCTTGTTTTCTCTTTCTTCATTTACCGATTCCTCATCATAAATTTCAAATTCAACAGAGCCAAGAATGTGACAGCTTAGGTCACAAAACTATTAGTTTCAGTTGAGGGGGTGTTCAAGATAGTCATGGGGGGTCAAAATAAGAATGTGTTTTGTATTGCATATGTATACCTTACAAACTTCGATATTTCATAGTATTGTGTTTATTGGTATTGATAGCTAGAACTAACCTTCTGTTCAGTTAACTTTTAGGTCGACATTAGTTTCTTTTTAAGATTCATTTTATGTGAGGAAGTTTAAAAATTTAAGCTGAATGAATTGTGAATATAAGAAATTTTTTTGTGTAGAAATTAGTTAGAAATTATATAATACATATAATCCAAGTTTAAGAGCGGGTTCATAAGGCCAACCTTCAACCCGATGACCTACCCAAAGAACCCAGAATACCAGAACAGCGTATCCGCGTAGCTCAAACAACCTAAAGCCTCTACCCGAGCGGACACTCCGGGTGCCAGCAAGGAAAAAAAAACGGCGTTTAGAGGCCGTTTACTTTAAACCACGACTCCCTAAAAAGCCAGCTGTATGTATGTATCTTCTCTCAAAAAGGTAGGTATCGGGTTCTTCTTCAAAATTACCAAAACGCTTTCAATCAAATCAAATCGATTCGAGCTCAAAGCCCTAACACTCACATCAACTTCTCAATCAGCTCAGATCATGGCGGTATGCTTCAATCTCTCTCTCTCTCTCTTTTCCTTAACCGAATCTGCATCTCACTTTATAAACAACTTGTTTAGATTCGTTCGTTTTCATTGTTGAACTCGCGTTGCTTGTTGTTTATGTCTAATTTCGATTAATATGTTGTTTGATGATCATTTTTGTTTTAGTTTTTGGATGATTTTAATGCGTAAGATCGGTGAGTAAGTGAAATTGATTACAGATGTAGGATGTATCTATATTACTTGTTGCCTTTTTCAGCTTTACATTTGTTGTGGTTTAATGTGCTTTTGTGTTAATTGTTGATCCTATCTGTTAACTTTTGTGTCTTGAGTGCTGAATTATTGTATGGCTTATTTTGTAGCCTTGCAAAGAGCATAATATATGATGTAGTAACAATATTTTGGCTATTTACTAAGCATATCTCAAGAGTTTCATATGAAGAAAATGTAAAGAGTTTTACTAGATAGAAATTAATGATTAGGATAATAGTGTTATCTTATATGGTTTTGTAAATGGGGTCTTCTGATTTATAGCTCACAATACAGCTTTTCTTTTTCCATTTTGGTGAATATATGTAGATGACATGCTTTTTCTCATTCGAAAATAGACTGCCTGAGGATATTAGGTCGTTTGTTGACGTGTTTACGTGGTATTTTCACCTCCTACGCCAAATAATTTTTCTTTATGGTAAAATAAATTCCGTGGTGCAAAAGCTTGGTCCAGTCATGATCTTCAGTCCTACTGCATTTGTGTCACGTTTCTATTGATATTATCATATTAGGTTGGGAGGGGACAAAGTTTGGGAATATTAATAAGACGGGACCAAGTAGGGTTTATAGAAACCTCATCGGCCCTCTCCCACCACAAACACAATAACAGAACCCCCACAAAGAAAAAAGTACCGGTGAAACTGTTAAGATGTCATGTCATTATTTTGTCATTGCATGTGACGATCAGCAGCATGAACCATGTCCTGTTATCACCTTAATTATCTAAACAACATATAATTTTCAAATTATTTTTACTTTATTAGATATTTAATCCTCAATTTGTTTTTTCTAATCTCGAGCAAGCTGATTGCTACAAGTTCTTCTCTTTTATATGTGCATCAGTACATATGCACAAACTTGAACATGTTGCGTTTATCGACTCCTATTGTACCAGTGGCTACATTTGGAATTCCCACACTTACTGTAGATAGGATCATAGGAAGTAGGAACAATAATTTTTTCTAAGTTAATATATCCAATATGAAGTTACAAGGGTATACCAGATTTCATGACTTCTTAGAGATTAAAACCAGCATGATTGCTTTTGTATCTGCATGATAGTATTCAAATGCATAGCTTGTTTACATTAGGGTTGTTCACGAGCCGAACCAAGGGAGCCTTTGCTCACAGCCTCACACTTGGCTTGAATTGAAGCGAGCCGCTCGGTTCGGTTCGAATTTAAGGAAACGAGCGAAAAAGTTCTGCTTGAACTCACTTGGTTTAACAATGCTCTGATATACTATTATCCCTTCATGTTTGGAATACGTCAACTAAATGTTCAATCTTTATAGGAAAAAGGTCCACCATTGCCAAAGTTTGGTGACTGGGATGTGAACGACCCTGCATCAGCAGAGGGATTCACAGTTATTTTCAACAAGGCTAGGAATGAGAAAAAGACAGGTGGCACAGCAGACTCTCCGCCTAAAAACGATCCCACTTATAATAAGCCTGGGACGGCTACTCTTGGGAAGCCTCAATCTGTAAGCTATTGTGCCTTTTCTTTACTTTCTTTGCATACACTCTTGCTCACCAACTCTTTTGAATAAATGGTTTTGGGTTCTATAACTATGCGTGTTTCTCAACTTTCCTAACACATATTTGTCCCTTCATTTGTTGATAGTTTTCAGTTGTGGACATTTTGACAATTCTATCCAAAACTTGAGTTTTTTAAAAAGAAAATTAGCATGTCAAATATGATTCACCCATTTTGTTATAAATGGATTGATTTGGGTTATGCTTTATGACTAATGTGATCAAATGTGTGAAATCAGAAATGTATGTGTGTAGGAGTGAGTTCAAATGACAAACATGAAAAGTTATCAACCAAAGGATCCACTTTTAGCACTTGGATCACATAAAGAAAATTATATTATGCATTAAACATAATCTATTTTTTAAATAAAAATGAATTGGGAGGTTTTAGGCATTAAAAGTATGCTTTGAGCGACTTATGAGCCGTTTCCTCTTTAGCTAATTTCTTTATGATTTTGCCTTGTTAGAGATAAAACATAACCCAAATCAACCCGTTAGTGGAAGTTGCTACCTCTATATAGTACCAATATGATCTCTTAATTAGGCGTCTATGCATTTTCATAGAAGCAAGTCAATAATGTTCTTAGCTTTTGAAGATTTGTTCGGTTGATACGTTGATACTGATATGACCTTTTCATTTTTCAGAAGAAATGGTTCTGCTGCATGGCATAGAAGTGACGAGTGACTACTTGTATGTTATTACTGTCTTTGATTTTTATGACGATAATGTAACCTGAACAAACAAGTATATGTTATGATTGCCTTTGTGCACTTTCTTTTAAAAAGTCCTTTTTATTTATTTATTTATTATTGTAGTTTTTTTATAACCAAATATTTTTAATTTTGGTTAGACTAAATTACATTTTTCGGCCTTGATGTTTGTACCAAGTTTCAGGTTTCGTTCTTTAAGTAAAAAAATTACAAATGTCATCTGTCATGTTTGTTTTACATCCTTTTCGCCGATAGACGTTAGATTTTGAGGTTAAACTTAGTTATGTGCAAGAGGAATATGGCCATGTTATATCTTTTAATGATACTTTAACATTAAAAAAGACTAATAATGCAATTTATTAATATGTTTCGGCCTCCACTGAGGCAGATTGCTGCCGCCACGACAACCACCGAACACCAGTTCCAGTCTGCCACAACAACCGAACACCACCATCGAAGCCCTGCAAAATCACCAATCTATGAGACCACCACTCCCTTCACCTTCATTTAGAATTTCAGATCATCCGACCTGCACCAACATACCTTCTATCACCACCATAACCACAGCATAAGATAATCCAACACCACCATACCGTTCTTCAACCCTTCTCAGCCATGTTACCTGATGTTGTGTCAATCATTCAAGTGTCAAACTTCAGTGTTTAATAATTCATATACATGTGAATGGTGATCATCGTTCATCCTACGTGGCACCTTCTCACCGTCTAGGTTGCACTACTTTTCACCATTACATCATGTCAAGCTGCTTCATGCAAAGTAACCAAACACGAGAAAATGTTTGAGCTACTTAGTCGCCGGGTTGAACGGGTGATGCATGGTAATGTTATGACCCAAAGATCTAGTTTTTAAAAACTAGGTCCAAAATGGGCTAAAGAATACCTCAATCATCCATAAACACCATCGTATTATAGCATAAGTCACTATTGATCAACGTAAAGAAACCAAACTAATTGTTGGAGTTAAAAAAGGAATGAGTACCATGATGAGAAGTTTGACGAACATTGGCATGCTGGCTGTATTAATCCATGATACCGATTCCAGAATCTCCGCAAACAATCGGTTGTTCCTCCGTTGTTGATACTTCTCTGAAAACATGCCCGTACATTAATCCGTCGTCCACAAATATGAATCTTACACCAAAAACCTCCTCATTTTAGTAAGTCTTAGGTACCTTGTGTCGGTCTAGACATGTGCTATCAACTTATTTTAAGAAACAAAAACATAAATCTGCGAGTAACATTCTTAAAACATATTTCGTGAAGTCGTAACAATATCAAAATGAATCATATTAAAAGCATTCTTATCGATGAAAACCCAAACCTTAGACGGTGTTCACATCAGCAGATAGATTTAGTGCCGCTCGTGATAAGAAGCGGAAGCGAGAGATTGTGTGGTTCCATGTCTTTCGAGCTCCTACATTTTATGTCTAAATATTCTTTTTTGTTTTCATCTTCAATCACATGGTTTTACAACGGTAGAAGAAGTGTTTGTGGTACCTAGACGGTGGGGGCAATGTCTCTGCCTGTACCACGCCAACCATGTCGATTATCGTCCCACGCCATGTTTGATTATTCATCGTTGATAGGTTTCATTCAACTATGCAAGCAAGGATTCAAAGCCTAGACATCAAACTATCGTTTTAATCATGTTAACTCACACACTCTTTAATCTTACTTTTTTTAATGTATCCTAAAACTTGAACTTAGCCACATTATTAACACATTTTCTATATATCTTGGTAGCGTTAGAAAATATGTCTTTGTGTTAACGTGTAACTGAACAAAACTAGACGTATGTTTGATTTTCATTATGAACGGTCAGTAAAACTCAATTCTCAAGTACCTTAGCAAAACAATTATAAAAAAAATCATTTTGTCGATAATAGTAACGAATAAACAAACATCTTACATTGATAAAATAATCCCATACAGAAATTACACATCCACAAATCCTTCTATTTCACCCAAGCTAAAAGAACAGCCTCTGGACATATTTCTTAACTTCCACGGCTGCCTTTAACAAGGTGTGTCTACCTGCCATAAGGATGATAACGACTGCCACCACCGCCAGCACCACCACCACCAGGGCCGCCATAACCACCCCTGCTTCCATACGGTCCACCTGCTCCACCATAACCAGAACCAGCACCAGGCTCATAACCACCACCTCCTGGACCACCATAACCACCGCCATACCCACCACTGCCTCCACGACCATACCCACCAAGCCCACCACCTCCATACCCACCACCATACCCTCCACTGCCAAAAGAACTGAAACGACTAGAGTACCCACCAAGTGGTGGCTCACCGCCTCTGTAACCACCGTACTCACCTCCAAAATCACTGTAACGACTGCTGAATTCACCGCCACCAGGTCCATACCCACCATAATCACTGTATCTACTTGAAAGTCCACCGAATGACCTGTAAGGAGGACCATAACCACCACCGCCGCCGCCGCCACCACCTCCACTGCCATAACCACCATAAGAATCACCACCATACCCACCGTAACTATCACCACCATACCCACGTCCCCTAGGTTCACCACCATATGACATAGGACCCGGATTTGATGATTTCTTTGGTTCTGCCTTCTTGATCTCAACCTACAACCATGAAGACCAATTATAGCAAAAAACCATAAACACACACACACACACGGTATAATCCCACTTTTAGCATAGCTATTGGCGAGTCTGAAGAAGTGTGATGAGAGCAAGCCTTAAGGGATAGAGAGGTTGCTCCTGTTAAGACCCCCGGCTCCAAAAAACATTTTTTGTTTTTCCGTCTACAATATAAATGGTAAAAAAAACCTAAACGGGGTTATAAACTGATCAAACCCCTGAATTAAACTCACCTTTGTACCATTCATGTCGATCATGTTTCCATCAACAAGAAGAGTATCAACAACTTGTTCATTATCAAAAACAATAAATCCAAAACCTCGAGAACGCTTAGTCGCATGATCTCTGATTATCTCGTGCTCAACCACCGTCCCATACTTTGAGAAGAAATCTTTGAACTCATCTATGTGTGCACAAAAAAATAAAAGAATAGAGAGGTTCATTAACTGATAAAAGTAATGTAAAAGAATCGCAACTTTTTGGATATTTAAATTAACAAAGGCTAACCTTCAGTAACTGAAGTTGGAATCCCACCAACAAAAACCTTTTTTGTTTTGAAATCCTTTGAATCACCAGAACCTTTTGGAATGGTTCTCTTGATCTCAACCTGCAGATCGTATATTAAAAGTCAAGGACAAACACATTAATGTATCAAAAGTCAAATGCGAAACACACGATTGCTAGCAAAACCAAGATTAAAGCACAATAGAGGGTGAGCATAGGTGGTCATATTTTAAACTAAATCCAGACATTTTAACTAAAATGGTACTTTTATGCCCTTAGAAAGATCAACACATTGGAATACGCAAAGTTAAATGTTAGAAACAAGTGCTTGGCTGCAAACGAGTGTTGCCGATGAAGTGAAATGCTACATAACAGCTAATACTAAGCCCTTGCATCAACTAGTGCAATAGTTTGTTCTTTGACAGCAGTGCAACACATCCAAAGGAGGTACATGGAAGTATGGGATGATATCATATGAATGCCAGAAATTTGGGCCAAATGCCATTAAATATGTGAAGGGATTTGGCTAAAAAATGAACTATAAGTAATAATAAAAGAGAACATCAGCAATGAGACAGCTTTTCAAAAAGCATGAAACCCCATCAACCATGATAGAACAAAGGATGTATAAATCTACACACGCTTCACTAAAAAAATTAGGAGTTGGAGCTAAAGTATGTTCCATCAAAGTAACACTCAACAGACATACAAAGACCTTGTCAAAAGAAAACTTTAAAGAGCTAAGGTCTAGGCTTAGCTATGGAGTGTGGAAAAATCAGTTATTAGTCAAGCCAAAGTGGTCCTTAAAAGTTTGTTTAGATAATTTGTTTTGTCATTTTTTTCCTAAAATAAAGGTCAATAAGTTGTTAATATACTTCTCTTTCAAAACTCTAGACATTTCTACAGGAGTACCATTGAAATCTAAATTCTCACATAAGACATGGTACATATGGCATCTAACTAATCACATGAATAGTTGGCTAGTCTGATAATCTAAAACTAACGAAAGATATGCATGATAAAAGAAATAAAACAGTTACATAAGCATAAACTCACACAGACTGAAGTGCTTCAACTTTCAGAGTGAAATGAACTGTAGCCAACAGTTCAAGCCACATAACTATTGTAAGAATATATATTCATAATATGTTAAATTCAAATCATATGCATCAAAGATTGAAGATTGAGCATTCACAGCACTATGATAGTATAATGTATCATATTCTGTCTATATAAAGGATCAAAAATCCATAAAACTGTTCGCATACATTCGATAGATCTTTTACACAACTCAAAACAAAATCAACCCTTCGTAAAACCATCAAAACATAAAAAATATCACTCAAAAAGCTCATGATATGACTGGTTAAAACATATAGAATATATGTGACCACGTGTATGTGCAAAGACAATAACACAAAATGTTTTCAATGCAGTTATAGTAAAAAAAATAGGTGATAGAAACATTTGTAACGCATAAATATCTAGAACTTTGCATCATACGTACCTGTACAAAAAGTTGTTTCACTATTGTGCAAGGCATTATCATACTGAATAAGTGCGGTTAACAAAAAATTTTAATATCTATAATTGAACTTTGGAAGTGACGTCTAACAAACAAACATAACCAACAGCATCCCACTCATAGGGTGGAATCTGGGGAGAGCAAAATAGTGGCAGACCTTACCTTTAGGCTTTAACCCATGGGATAGAGAGGTTACTCCCAATAAGACCCCCAACTTGAAAAAACGAAAAAATGCGTAGCAAAATACAGTACTACATAACACGAGAGAAAAAACGATAGATAGAACACGTAAACGAAAAGAAGGCATAAACTAGCTAAGAGTAAAATCGCACATAAGACTCATGTGTACACCTAAAACAAAAGCACGCCTAATACTTAAAGCAAAACTAGCTAAGACTAAAGATCCACCTGAGACTAGAGGTGCGTTTAAGCCTAAACTCACCCCAAAAACCAAGAGCAATTTCCTAAAATCCCTAACATCTATCCTATGCATCCACGTATAATCATAATCACTAATTTAAAGCACCGACAGCCTTAAACAACCCAAAATGTCAAATTAAATGACTAAACTAACAACAGCCTAAACGTAGTAGATTTGTAAACCATGATAAATTGATAATAAATGATGCTTCTCACCAAAAAGTTGGGTTTCCTCCTGTGGGGGTTGGGGTTGCGATCCCGGCAGGAAAATTGATAGGTGGGCCCGATTAAGATAACACCTATCCTCCGAAGCAGGGTCGTACATTTTCCGTTAAAAAATGATGCTTCTCTTAACATATATTTTAGACTCCACTAAATCTAAGATTTCAGTTCCAGATGTCAATTACATGCCCACAATAACAAAGCTTATGATATGATTGTTCATGAAAATTAATGCACTTTCTCCCTACGACCCTACCAAAATTCACATACAGACTCACGGTGTTTCTCTTGAAATCAACTGGATCATAACAACAACCAAAACCAAGTGATCAAACAAAAACAGAACAAAATGGAAAAGAATTAGTCCGACAGTTTACTCCTTAGGCCCCAAAAAATATTGCAGAAAGTACAAAGATATATATTGATATGTTATCCCTAATTACAATACTTTAACTTAACCCTCCATCTAAATCAAATAAGGAATAACCAAAAGTCCAAAACTAGGAAACAATCTTATAGCATATTATTCTAAAGTATAAAGCCACTTGCCTAAATAAACCCCAAACTGTAAACTAATTGCAAGATTAACCCAATAGCTCTTTACCGGTGCCGCCTTGAGGGTGTGTAAGGTGTATACAAAGCATAAAAAAACACAACAAATTGGGGTTTCTTAAGTTACTAACAATATAGACTATTAAAAGTTATAACTCAGAGATGTCCTGATCTTTACAATGTAGTTCAAGTACCCAACAAACATGTATTCAGTTTACAGATATGTCATTCAGTCAATGCATTCAGCTTTGTTTGAAAATGCAACAAGCCTAAAGTCCATAAACTAACACTCAAATACTTTATCACTCAAAAACAAAAAATAACATAAAGAAACTAAATTTGACTCACTTGTTTCCCATTGATGACATGCGTCTCCGAAATAACAGTGTCAACGACAGAAGGATCTGCATATGTAACAAACCCGAAACCCCTGGGCCGACCGGTTTGTCGATCTTTCATAATAACCGAGTCCGTAAGCTCACCATACTTTCCAAAGTACTTAATAAACGTATCTACACACACAAATACATCAAATCAAATACCAACAATCGCATTTTCATAACTTAGAAAAACAAACACAATTAGCAACTAACCTATGGTGGTATCTTTGGCTAAACCACCGATGAAAATCTTCCTGTTGTAACAATTTAAGAAACAAATTTGAAGTTTATATCATCAATTATATGGAAATATAAAAAAGATTGAAAGTAAGTGATGGTGAGGGAGACGTACCCGGGACTAGCACCGTCTCCAAATTCAGGTCGCTTGGAACCCATTGGAGATGAATTGAAGATTGTGTAGCAATTTGAGGGTTTAAAGCGATGTTCTTGATGGGGTTTAAAAGGAACGATACGACTGTGAAGAGCTAGCTAGCTAGCTAGGTAGCTAGGGTTAGGGCTTTACCAATAAAAATAAGACAATAAAGATGCGGAATTGAGGGTGCACAAAATTAGTAAAAGGGGAATATGAAAGCTAAAACACTCTCATTTATATACTTACCCGTATATTACACGTGTTAAAAGCTATTATATGTTAAACTGTATTTTGTATCTATATGTTTTGGCACTTTTAATATGTTTAGTCTTATCTTTATAATTTTGTCCATGTGATTGTTATTATTAACACACACGGTCATGAACCTTAACTCCATATACGTTTCTATTAGACTTTTCATACGTGCCTCACGGCTCACACATAGGGGCAAAAAAGCAAAGGGAAATGTCTTTTTCCCCTCACGTGCAGAATGTTTAACGGAAAAGTAAACGAAGTTAGGGCTCGGAACTATTTGTGTTAGTAAAAAAAATCATATAAACATATTATATTTATATATTAGTTAAAATATACTTATTTATCTGTTTATAAAGAAGGTTATTTTTGTTGGTTCTTAAAAATTTAAAAGAAAATTTAAATGATGTTAGTAGACCGAACTAAATTGTGACTAATTTCAACAATCAATGATTTAAGTGGGCATTTTTAAATTATTGAATGAAAATAAGTGTGATCACCAAATCACAAGGAGGAAAATGGTAGGGAAAATGAAAAGACATATCAAAGTGCTTGCAACTAATATGATTAAAATGCTCTACACAAACTAGCTCTATTAATTTTTCTGCCCACGAACAAAAGCAAACGAAAGCAAAATAGAAGATTATAAACTAGAGTGCCTTGCTCTAAATAAGTTATCAAACATGTTACATGTGTCCATTACACCTATCCTTTGCTAAAATATAATAATTTTTTGAGTTAAGTGCAAAATGCAACCCTGTAATTTACATTCAATGGCTTTTTGCAACCCCGTATGAATATTTAGACCTTTTGCAACTCTAGGGTTTTTAAAATGAGTCATTTGCACCCCTATGTTAGTTTATGTGTTACTTGACCGTTAGTTGACCGTCAGTTGAAAGGGTAAATTAGACTTTTTAAATAAAAAAACACAAATCATTTACAACCATGTTTTTAATCAACCATAAATGAGCGGCAACCCAAAGTTCCAACACCATACCACGATTTTCACAAATAATAATTCATGATCATCATCTTTAAAGATCGAACCACCATTTTTAAACAATTCCATCACGAAGAGCAAATCTGGAAACGAACGATTTCTCCACCTCTTTAAGAACATTACTGTAGACTTTTATTTGCTCCAAAAACGAATTACATCTTGAAAATGTTGTAAATTCCCTGATTGTCAGCTGGAGAGCGGTTTATTTGATGGAAAGAACCATATTGTGGCCTTTTAATTGGACCCGAATATAAGTTTGAAACTGGGTTTCCTAGTTTTCAATCCAAAGAAAACAGAGATGACAAAGATCAATGAATATGCAGAGGATTGAAAATTAGTTCCTCTGAATCTGGAATTAAGTGAAAGCATTTGGGGTAATGATTAGATAATCAGATTGAACAAGTCGGATCTATTGTGAGTGTACCCTTTTTAGCTTTGAAAAAAAAGAGTAATTGGGTGGAACAAAAGAGCCGAATCTTCATCACTATTAGAAGTTTGACTTAGTAGAAACCATATTCAACAGAAGAGTCATGTTATTTGGCTCATTTCCTAAACCGGTTGGTAAATGATTGATGGGGTTACAGACTTACGGAAGATGGGGAAAAAGCATTAGGAATTGAGGGTTTTATTAAGGTGGTTTATTCTTAATATAAATAGTTAAATAATTAAGATGGGTAATTAGGTAATTTAATCATTTTTTGGATGGTCAACTAACAGTCAAACTAACCAAGGGATGCAAATGACCTACTTTAAAAAATCTAGGGTTGCAAAGGGTCTAAATATTCAAACGGGGTTTCAAAGCGCTATTGAATGTAAACCACAGGGGTGCATTTTGCACTTAACTCTAACTTTTTAATATGAAACTATTCATCCGCTCAATTTTGTACAACTGCTAAAAAATTCACTTCATTTCTAAGATGTTTCTTGATTCTGGTTTAATAAGCAACAACCTGAAAATATAATGTTATAATTAAGTCATTAGTTTTATTAGTTTTTTATTATAGCTTTATTAGTATTATATTATATATTACACCTTCGAACCACTACATCTATAAATAACTCCACAAACATAAACATATCAACAAAAGTTAATCTAAAAAATTCTCAAAACATCTTTTCAAGCATCAATTCATCACTCAATGTGTAACAAAACATGCCATTTAAACATTATATATTCTATTATTATTATTATTATTATTATTATTCTAACAAAAAAGGCACCAGTATAACGCCAAATGTACACTTAGTCGTCAACATTGTTAAACGTACCAAATTCATCAGCTAGCGTTTGTAATTATGTGTAATCGTATCAATCTACAGAATTGAATTGAATTGAAGTTGAATCATATCACAAAACCAAATCAATTTTGGTAAAAATCGATGGGCGATGAAGAGGAGAGATGGAACCAGAAGAAACAAACAGTAATCGATCAAATTGTTGATCGATTGATTAATGGAGATGTTGCGACTAAGATTCAAGCTGCTAGAGAGATTAGGAGTATGATTCGTAATCGTAAATCGTCTGCTAAGATACGTGTAAAGTTTGCTGATGCTGGTGTGATTCAGCCGCTTGTGGTTTTGCTCTGTTCTCAACTTCATGATGCTCGTGAAGTTTCGCTTCTTGCGCTTCTTAATCTCGCATCGAGAAATGAAAGGTTAGTTGTTTGATTCTTATGTTTGTTGTGTGTTGATGTAGTTAAGTTAGGGTTTGTGAATTTTGTAGCTGAAAGGATGAATTGAAGATTGGAAATTGTGGTTGTTGTTGTTCAAGTTATAGAATTGAGAGTAACAGGTGAATCATTTAGGGTTTTAGGTCAGTATTGATGCTAGAGATTATATAAAACCTTTGATGACACGAGATGGATCAATATTGATGTGAAAATGATCGAAACATCAATATTTTGGGGTAAGTGTTTGTGAGATGGGACCTGTGATGGTTTAGTAGCCACTTGGCTTTGATACCAAATTTGAACCAAGAAGGTGACTGTATTCTGACTACTTTGGTTTCAAAAAGCGTGAGGCGGCGAGGCATAAGGCATGAGGTGAGAGCCTCATGAGCACGAGGCGTTGCTCTATGCCTCTATGTACAACCAAAAGCTGCATCTATCTCATCTTTTTAGATATTGGCCTTTATCATGTAAACATTTCATACTATCATCGTCCCTTTTGTTGTTTCTACATATCACCTGCTTATGGACCTCAAATTTGACCCAGATGTGAATGAAGAGCCGCCTCATGCATGCATTTTTAAAAGTTAAAACACAAGATTGGTGATATGTATAGTTGGGTTACATAGCTGCTTTGTATATTACGCGTATATACCTTCTAGACTATGGTAATTACATAACTAGTCTAATATCTAATAGGTTCATTCATGTTAAATTTACAGCAACAAGGAACAAATAGTTACGTGTGGGGCCATTCCACCTTTGGTAAAGCTTTTGCAGTTCCAAAACACAAGCAACCTAAGAGAATTAGCCACTGCTGCAATTTTAACATTATCAGCAGCATCAAAAAACAAGCAAACAATATCCGATTCAGGAGCAATCCCGCTTTTAATTCAAATCCTCAGTTGTGGCAGTACTCAAGGACGAGTAGATGCAGTCACCGCCCTCCACAACCTAACCACCTCCAAAGAACCACCAACCATTGTTCTTGATGCAACTGCGGCCCCACCGCTCATCAACCTCCTCAAAGAATGCAAAAAATACTCCAAATTTGCTGAAAAAACCACCGCGTTAATTGAAATCGTATCCAAATCTCATGAAGGGATACTTGCCATCACAAAAGCTGAAGACGGGATACTAACACTAGTAGAAACAGTTGAAGATGGATCTTTGTTCAGCAAACAACATGCAGTTGGTGCTCTGCTTGAATTGTGTATGAGCTCAAGAATTAAATACAGGGAACTTATTCTTAACGAGGGTGCGATCCCGGGTCTGTTACGGTTAACTGTGGATGGAACCTATGAAGCCCGGAACAAGGCTAGATTGCTATTGGACCTACTTAGGGATTCCACTCCTGAAAAGACACTTAGTTTGGAAAATATGGTTCATGAAATTGCAGCACGAGTTGACGGGTCAGAGAAAACAGTGGAAACCGCAAAGATATTGCTGCATGATATGGCTGAAAGAAGCATGAACATGGCTTCATCTTGCACGCCCTGAAAATGAGGTGATTTTAACTAACCTTATAGGGGTTGTAAAGTGAAACGAATGGAAATGTTGACATGTTGTAATTGGGTTTATGGTCTAGATCTGCCATTGATGGGTATATGATAAATGCAAGCATGGCACCCATTTTGACCCATCCACCCTTTTAAGAGATCAAGGGTTTCTTTTTTTTCTTTTTTGTATTGCTTTTGGTTATAAAAGTGATCGTGAGAGGGTGATGATTGTACTAATTTAAATGAGACTTGACTTGTATGTTGTTGTAAACTATGTCTTATCTTGAGGAATTGTAAATTGAAAAACTGGATGGACCATTATGTAATTTACTTATTAGTTATTAGTACAACTATGGCCAAATGAGGTAAATGATCTCCTTTGGTAGGGATTGGCAAACGAGTGCCCGACGGGAATAATATCCGAAACATTCGTGACAGATATAGGACCGAGTATGGACTTAGTTTAAAAAAATTATGGATATGAGATCATCTGAAACAATATACCCTTTTACTCGAAACTATATGCCCTTTTACCTGAATGATATACTTCAAAATTTTGACTTTTTTTTACCTTTACCACTAATGATTCAGTGGAGTAACTTTATTATATGAGACTTTAGTTTTCCGTTTGAAATATTTTATAATTTATCTGTTGAGATTTACATAATCCTAAAATTCCCTTTATATAATAAAGCAATGGATTTTTATGAAATTCTATAGTGAATTTTTTTTTTAACTTTTTTCACAATATTTTTATTAGTTTACACTTTTAGCCCATCTAAAGAATTGTTATTTGCACAATCAAAGGAGATTGGTAATATTGTTTGGGATGGAACAAGGAGAAGAGAAGAGATACAACAAAATCCGATGGGGGAGTGGTTCAACGAAGGTGGTGGTTCGGTCGGGTATATTAGATGGTTGTAGGCGGCGACGATAGTTTGTGTTGATGCGGTGTCGTGGGTAGACGACGTCAACAGATGTCCAACTCGAATGGTATCTATTGAAAAATCATATAAGCAGTCTGTATTCTGTATTTTAGATAACAATTGATTTGACTGTCGGGGTCTATGTTTAACAAATGTGAAACCGGACATGAAGAGTTAAGTAGAAACATAAAAGGCTCGCGCAACGTGTGAGCCTGCGACTACATCTAATTTATATAATATCAATATTGACGTGGGATTTTTTAGCACGGGGGACTGAAAATCACTTGGGGCGAGCTTAATATATATAATACATATACTTTTTTTACATGGAGGGGAGATCAATATATATATATATATATAAATTTAAGATATCTGATAAAAATCGAAACTTTTGGCAGAAAACATGTATGGACCGGCGCCTATCCCGACCCTGTAAAGGTTCTGCCCCTGACCAAAGGTGCCTATGATTCAGGGATTTAAACCATAGATTGAGCATTTTCACGATAGTGGGATAAAAATAGCAATTCAAACTTCACGATTTTGATCTAGAGTCACCGGACAAGCCACATTAATGCTTGTGAATTTTGGAGCAAGGATGTCATAACTCGATAATGAGATGAAACCACTAAACCTCATTATTTTTATGTGTACAAAATGAAAATAAAGTAAAAAACAAAATCATGTAAATGATAATTATAATTTTATTTATCTTTTTTTCCTTTAAATGTATGGAATTATAATTGACTTTTAATATACTAACTTTTTTATACAAACATTAAAACAATTATTCAATAATATTATGTAAGTAAATGTTATTATTTTTCAATTAAAATAGAGTGAAATGAAGAATCAAATATAATCAAAATAACATATTATCATATTTTTATATTACATATCGTGACAAATTTCCAACCGTATAATACACAGGTAACAAACCTAGTTTTTTTATATGAATGTAGTACATTCAATTACTCATGTAAAACCCAAGACATTTACAATAAGGTAAGTGCTACAACAATAACAAAATCTAACATATTAAAAACAAAACATTATTAACCTTTAGGAGTTATAACCTGCTA
The DNA here is from genome assembly GCA_030867185.1 of Tagetes erecta. Taxonomy (NCBI): domain Eukaryota; kingdom Viridiplantae; phylum Streptophyta; class Magnoliopsida; order Asterales; family Asteraceae; genus Tagetes; species Tagetes erecta. Next base: position 10,078,596 of record CM061492.1, on the reverse strand, counting down.
ATGAACTGCTGAATCTTAGGGAGAAGAGAGTGGAAGACGAGGACGACGACGAGGATGGTCCTCGTCACCACCTCGCCGGAGACGGTATCGTCCTCGTCACCACCTCGTCTCCTCGTCACATATCCCCCTCATATCACCGCCTCGTCAACAAGCTTCCTCATGTCCCTCCTCCTCGTCTCTTTCCTCGCTCACCACTCTCACCTTAGCATTATTATTACTCGTAAAAGTCAAAAGAAACAACGATTACCGTGTGGGGACCTCTTCATAATCTTTCTGTGTCGGTGGATCTATCTAGTAGCTAATCACACCACTAAATTAGCTACCAACATATCATTCATAAATTCTAACCTACGCCGTATGCACTATCACCAATATTCAACACCGTCTTCCTTCTGCAATTGACTTCGTCACTCACTAAAAATCACAACAAAATGCAGATCTGAACAACATATTTTCATAAGGTTAGTCCAATTCTTAGATCCAGATTGTTTGTTGTATATCTAGCTTATAGCTTAGGTTTATACATTTTCAGATCCGTAAAAACCCTAGCTATTCATCCTCCTCTTTGTTTGAATAAAGAGGATACGATACGATGCTTGGCCGTGGTTTACAGTCGCGATCTGGTGGTTTTCGGCCGGAGAATTTAGGTCAAAACGCATTAGCTATAATCGGAAACTTGTTCTTCACGTTTTTTGTTATCGGTGTTTTAGTATTTACAATTATCGCTGCTACTTATGAGCCTGAAGATCCTTTGTTTCATCCTTCCACTAAAATCACAAATTTCCTTACTTCAACTTCCAATGCTACGTTTGTTTCTGATAGCACTGTTGTGAAAACCGGTGAGGATTTCATGACTGCGAATGAAACTGTGTTTGGTAGCGCTATAAACGCTTCTGATGTTATCTCGATTGAGACGCTTGGAGGAGATGTTGAAGAAAAAGTGGCGCGTGATTGTAGTGGTGAGATTGATAAAGCTGTGGATTGTACTGATCCTGAGGTTTTTCATCTCATGATGTCTGCTGCTATTGAGCAGTTTAAGGATATACATTTCTATAGGTTTGGGAAACCGGTTCGTGGGATGAATGATAGTTCGTGTCACATGGCGTGGCGGTTTAGGCCTAAGGAAGGGAAAACTGCAGCGCTTTATAAGGATTATCGTAGCTTTGTGATCTCTAGGTCGCAGAATTGTACGCTTAGTGTTGTTAGTATTGGTGATTATCATTCGGGTGGGAATGCTAGGAAGAGGAAGAAGCACCAGAGGCCCGGGTTTGAGAAAACACCAACGGGTGAAGATGATAAGAATAGTGGGATTCAAGTGGTTGGTGAAAGCGTGAACGATTCTCTCCCGGTTGTTGAATCAGAAAAGTCATTTGATCAAGGGAGATATTTGTTGTACAATGGTGGTGGTGATAAATGCAAGAGTATGGATCATTATTTATGGAGTTTTATGTGTGCATTAGGTGAAGCTCAGTACTTAAACCGAACACTTGTAATGGACTTGAGCATTTGCTTGTCTTCTGTTTATACCAAGTCGGGTCAAGATGAAGAAGGGAAGGATTTTAGGTTTTACTTTGATTTTGAGCATTTGAAAGAGTCTGCATCCGTTTTGGACCAAGGTCAGTTTTGGTCAGATTGGAACAAATGGCATCAAAAAGACGGGTTAAGTATCTCACTCGTTGAGGATTTCAGGGTCACCCCAATGAAGATGACTGCAGTTAAGGACACATTGATAATGAGAAAATTTGGGAGTGTCGAGCCTGATAATTACTGGTATAGAGTCTGTGAAGGTGAAGCAGAATCTGTTATTCAAAGACCATGGCATTTGATATGGAAGTCAAGACGATTGATGGACATAGTTTCAGCAATAGCAGCCAAAATGAACTGGGATTTCGACTCCGTTCATGTTGTGAGAGGAGAAAAAGCAAGAAACCGTGAACAATGGCCGAATCTTGCAGCAGATACTTCACCTGAAGCTCTTATTTCCACCTTACAAGATAAAATTGATGATGGAAGGAATTTGTATATTGCAACAGATGAAGCTGACACTTCTTTTTTTGACCCATTGAAAGACAAATATTCGACTCATTTTCTTGATGAGTACAGCAGTCTTTGGGATGAGAGCAGTGAATGGAATAGTGAGATGACAAAGCTGAACAATGGTGTTGCAGTCGAGTTTGATGGGTACATGAGGGCGTCTGTTGACACAGAGGTGTTCTTGAGAGGCAAAAAGCAAATCGAAACTTTTAATGATCTTACCAAGGACTGCAAGGATGGCATCAACACATGCAGTTCTTCGGCTAGCTGATCTCATACTCGAAGTTTTGAAATCTCTCGTGTGTTTGTATGTTAAAAGAACTGGCAGTTTTGAGAAGTTTGTTGTTATAATCAGTAGTTTATAATTAAGTAGCACGTTAAATACAATATAAGTATCGTATTTATTTAATTATGTTGCTGAATGCGGTTGTTCATTAGTGTAACGTTATGTGATATGTTGTCATTCGATAGATGTGCTCACTGACTGTTGTGTGACAGTATATATTGGTGGATTATTTGAATATGCTCAAACTATACAAAGGGTTAAAAGTGGATACTCATATAAAACTTGTCACCTTTAGATAATTAGATGGGTCCAAATGCATGACACTGCTACTTCTTTTGTGTTTGAAAGAAGCAAGTAGCTGCGAGTCATTTTGGTCCCTGAAAACTGAGGCTCGTTGTGAGAGCTTCCCGGAGACGTGTTGTTTTTTAGGTAAGATATTACTGTAGGAACCAGCAAATAGTTTTATGAGTCATCATTTTTGTAAGATAACTTTTGCAAACCTATGACAGGTTGCTTTACAAAGAAAGAATTGTTAGCGACAAGATAATGTAACATAAACACACGCCATAACAATCATTACAAAATCATGTGATCAAAAATTGTGAAATTCACTTGTTGAAGACCATCCAAATTCAGCAAAAAAAAAAAGACAAATACAACAAACAAACATCAACTGATACCTAACAGCTTCTCAGGTGCACATGACACCGGAAACCATAACATGTTTACTATATACAAAGCGTGGACATTTCAAGTCATCAACACTACTTACAACACAACGACGGGTTGTCACCAAAAGAGCATTCGCAAACTCGAGCATGGAGTCTGAACAAAAACTAAAACTAAAACCACCAAAAACCTCACATTGGGCAAGTATTTTCCTCAACTTCTTTCGGGATAATCATCTGGTTTCTGCAAAGCGGGCATGTTACATTCCACAGCTTCAACCATTTCTCAAGACAAGATTTATGAAAAACATGCCCACACGAAAGCTGATTGATCTCTGCATCTGGTTTAAACTCGACTAAACAAACCGAGCATTCTTGTTTGGTTCCGGGACACAATGACTTATAAAGGACAGACGGTGTTTGGCTTCTGAACTCCTCCATGTATGTTTCTGAAGGGGTTCCTCTGCATTCAACCGATTCGGTTGACGTTTGGTTTGTGTAATCTTCCCATGATGCTACATGGATGCCAATTACATGGAGGATTGAACGAACGAGTTGTTTCATGATGGTTATTGACATTGCTGTGTTCACCAGAATGACACACAGGACACCTGCATCTGATGGGCTTTGGTATGGTGAAAGACCCATGTTCTTGTTGTTGTTGTTTGTTAACCTGCATATAAAGATGATCAAAGTTAATATCTTTATAAACTCGTAATCAGTTTGATTCTTTAAGAAGACTAAACTACCTTTTAAAAGGGAAAAATCTTGAAACAAGATGATCAATTTGATGTTCTTGAGAAATGCTCAACTTTAAAAGCCCTGCAAAGATCATAAAATTTCAAGATTAGCACACAAGATTTAAATTAGGACACCAATTTAAGAACTGCTTCTTATATTCATGAACTTACATCTACAATTCATCAAGTTCAAAGATTTTTACAAATGTCTTTATGAAACCCTAACAAACATGATAAAAATTGGGGCAAATTGAACAAGACAAGAACTTGAAACCCTAATCCATCCAATACCCATAAAAAATCATAATCATAATCTCCATTCAACCACATAAGTCAGATTTATAACTACAAATGCTAATAAAGTATACTCAATTTAATCCCAATTGTTTAAATCTTAAAAATTGAATATATAGTTAAAAAAAAGCCCTAGAATAAATATAACAATCTTAAAATTGATACAAACCAATCAATAAAACCCAAATCTGGACCTCAAAATTTGTTAAATTAGGGAAGAACAAACATCCCCAAAAAGTATTTAGATCAATAAAAGGATCAAAACATTAAAAATAAAAAGAAAATCTTATACTTTAAAGAAAATTGAAGCACGATCCACATCACAAATCAAAACCCACAACAGATCTTCAAAGTAATTGAAATAAAGATGAGAGATCTGTGAGAAATCGAAATAGTTTATGGCAGTTAACGAGTAGAGAGATTAGAAAGATACCTGAGTAAGATTATGTTGAGTGTTGAATTTGAATGGAGAATTGAAGATAGAGGAGATAATGGATGATGATGATGATGATGATGATGGGCAAACTCAATCGCACTGCTTGATTGAAGTAGTGTGTGACATTATATATAGGAACGTTTTTTAATTATATATAAATAAATAAATTGTCACTACTCACATAGGCCATAACTACATAGTGTTTTTAAGTATATTCACTTGAGATGAAAAGAGTAGATTTTTTAATTATGTAATCCACTTCTTTATCATATAATTATATATGTTATACTAGATTAAATCCCGTGTGTTATCTGAGTGAAAAAATAAAATAATATAATTTAAAAATTTTGTGAAAAAAGTAACATCTGAACATAAACTACACATTATGAAAAAGATATAAGAATAGAAACACAGAAGAAACTCAAACTCTAATTTGAGTGTTGAACAAATACATTTAAACTACAATTACACTATTGGTATTAAATTTGATATCAATGATTTTAAATTGGGTGTCTTATGAATCCTACCAATTAATTTTAAAAAATAATAAAAACGGACATACAAATAATCCATATGATAGATATCCAACGAAATTCACGGTGACACTCTTATGTATCCGGTCGAGCGTATGAGTCAGCATGCATGGATCTAGGTTGTAAATTGTGATAAGTTATTTGTTTAAGTTGTTTGTTTTATGTTTTCACAATGATTTCAGGGATGTAAATAAGGTAACTTGAAATTTTAAAAGAGGAAATTATGGGTGATTTAATGTTATCGATTTCTTTTCTGTACATATCTTAGAATAAAAGATTCTTAGTTTTGAGCGGGAAAATGTTTTAACATCCTCTCCACTAAATGACACGTGTCCTTTAAAATTTTCTTTTATTAGAATGTATAAATATAGATTATATACTGTATAAGTAAACTGGTGGGTGAGACTCGTGTGTTATAATGAGGTGTTAAAGTTTATAATGTTTGATTTTGATGACTTTTACATTAGTATTCTAGTTCTAAGAAATATTTCATATCCAGTTTGGAGTTTTATACATCATCATTATTTTAAGTTGTGAAAAGGAAATAAAAAAAAAATTGTAAAATGTTGAAACCTTTAAGCAACTTTGATGGTTTTAGCGTTTGTGATAAAAAGACTTGTACATAATCACACAATAAGCGGATTATAACAACATATTTGGAATTTAATAAAATCATATTTTAGAAGTTATAACTTATAAGCTAGAAAACAAATGGATCACGTGTCATAATTGGTTGATCAAAAAGAAAATAAAAATAAAAAAGCGTAAGATTTACATAGTAACAGCTTAAAACTTTAAAGCAACATGTCATATTGTAAGTTTACAAGAAAGCATATTGTAATTTTAATATACCAAATTTAAGACGCTTTGTACATTTTAATCTTTAAAACACTTTACCATTTCAATTGATATGAATAGTGTTTTTAGTAGTATCATAATAAGCTATTTAACCACACTACTATGTTTCAGTTGTTAAAATGGAAGTTTTATCTTCACTTCTTGAGAAACTTTAATCATTTTAATACCTTTGTTACTGTTGGGATATATGCCCTTTGGTCAAAATAACAAGACATTCGTTTATGTGATGTGTTTGTTTGACCAAATGTCTTGTTATTACTAACTTATTAGAAGTCACAAATACTATTTGTTTGCAAAGTTTTTACATTCATTTACCATTAAACTCTTTTAAAGTTTTAAACAAAGGACTCGAGATCAAGACTCCTTACAGCTCGCACCAATAGCGGAGCGGCCGGAGATTTATTGAAAAGGCGCAGCCCTGCCGCCCCCCTAGCCGACATTTGCTTTTTATATATTTTAAAGTTTTTTTTCTTCTTCTGTTAAATGTAAGTGTAGGCATTTATTCAAAGACTTCTATAAATCCGAAAACAATCGTTCAATGAAGTCATGCTACAATGATCTAAATCGTACAGTTCAGATCGAGGAAAATCGAGTCGACTTCATTTAGTTATGATGTTACAATTGCATAACAAGTTAGAAGCGTGATTCAACACTCAACTTTGGTAATAAAACACTTTATGATTGTAAATTGATTGTTTAACGTAGTATTAAAGAGCGTTTATGAGCTATTGCTAGTAAATAGAACAAGATCGTATTTGATGATCATATAACCAAAAACTCGTTAATGATCCCTATTTTAAGTAGTTGAAGTGAAGTACTTAACACTTCAAACTAATAAATTTTTCTGATAAAAAAATATAGATGATTAAATGAGTATATATAGTAAATTTAAAATGAAAAGTTAGTGATGTGCAAGACGAAATACATAATTTATTAATCCGCATTGAATGTTTTTGTAATTGGTTTAAAAGTAAAATAAATGTCAATTCTCATATTTTTTTAAAACAAAACAAATATCGTGAAAGCCAATTATTATGGTTTATAAAGCTAAAAAGCAAAATAAATAAAGTCTTGCATATGTGTATTCTTCTTGTAGCTTCTGTAATACGTGTCAATAATCAAACTTATATATACTTGACACATGTCACAAGTGTGACGCCTTTCTAGTTTTACGTTATCTATATAAAACTCATTATATATATTTATGAAACTTTAATAATCTAAGTCCATTATTACTCTATTTATATAAAAACTTTTTTTTATATTAATTGTTAAATAAGTGTTTCATTAATTCAAAAGATGTGTTTAACAATACATTTTTAAGATAAATTAGATTTTTTTAGAACACCGACTCAAATTGTAACTTCTAAACTATAATTCATAATACTCACCTCAGGGTTTGAAACATGTTTTTCAAGTCTTTTAATATTAAAAACAATAAAAAATGTGTGATATATTCTTTTATCATATAAATTAAAAGATCTACAATGAGTAAACTATTATTTTTCACATAAAGACAAAAGAATAAATGCCATGGTTTGTAAGTTCATTGAATGCATGAAATTGGGCTCAAGTTGTATAGGCCCATATCATGTTCACGTGACGGGCCATGTATCAGCCCACGTGTCGGTTAATGATACGATGGAAACTCAAATAGGCCACAAATTGGGTCATAGGTTCGTATGAGACAAACAAACACCCAAAGGCCAAAACGACGAAACGGACAAATTAAGAAAACAAACAAACAACATGTCTATTTTTTTATTCATACGGTTTACATGTACAAATACTATAAACATTTATGATATTTTAGAGGCGTCTTTAAGTTCTTTAAGAGACTAAATTATGTAAGAAAATATTGTGTTTTAAATGTCATACGAATATTCGTTAGCTTGATTCATGTTTTCTGAGCGAGTTGACGGTGGTGATGTTACCATCGGTCAAAAGAATCTAGCCATCTCTTGAGGATTTTAACGAGTTGTGATGACAGAGCTCATGGGCTTAGCTCGTACCACCGACCTGGTGTGCTCGTCAAGCTCGTAGGCTTAGCTCGTATACGCTCCTTGTACGGTTGTACCCTAAAACTTTGAACCCAAATCTCTTGGAAAAGATGTCCACTAACCACCTCTTCTTAAAAAAACACACATCTTAGTTTTTGAAAGATAATTTTTAAAACAATGTTTTAAATCTTCCCCAAGTAGTAGTTATCTAAATTAATTGCTAATATGGGTCCAGCCCATTTACTAGAGGTTTTGTTTTTTAATTTTTTTTAATGACGGTTGGCGCAACGGTAAGACCGTTAAATTCAAGAAGTGTTGTGTAATAACCAAGTTCAAAGTCCTGACCTACCTTTGTAATGAGTGTTTATAAGCTGTCTAATGTGACTCTCCTAAAGCTACAATTACAACAAAAGCTTACCCAACTTTACTTTGAACGAAGTTGGTTAGAGTTGAAGATTGGTTTAAAGTTTAAACCTAAGTATACATAATATAACTTAGGAGTAGAATATATTAGCTAAAAAATATAACCCAATGATTGTTCGATTTCAGGAAGCATCTTGAGAAATATACTTTTTTCACAGATATCTTGATAAAAAATTTATCTTTTATTAACTTTGACAAGTTTTATAAAACATTAGATTAGCTTATACAAAATGTCTTTAGTATGCGATCTTTTTTGAATGATCTATTTAAAAAATCATCATGTATCCTTTAACTCTGATTTATCTTGTGGTGCAAGTTGTCAACTTGAAATAATACGATCTTTTTTGAATGATCTATTTAAAAGATCAACATGTATCCTTTAACTGATTTATCTTGTGTGTGCATGTTGTCAACTTGAAATAATAAAGTTAAACTTGTTTGGTTTGTCCAAACATGATACGATCCAACCACAGTTATCGTTATTCTCGGCTGATTCTGTAAAAGTTATTAGCTTTTGACATAGTCAACTAGTCAAGGACAACGTTTTTAAGTTAATGAAATCATATACCGGTAGAATGTATAATTGGTTAAAATGTTTTAAAGTTTTGAAGTCTCTAACATGATCGTAAATTACGTTTTCCCAGGTCCCAAGTTCCCTAATTTGAGAGACATAAGACTCAGACACTCAAAAGACGTCCTTGTGGATAACGCATGACATCTTAGATGTCCTGGTAACGGTCTTACTATCGTGCTAACCTACGTACTCTTGTTTTCCTTGTAATGAAGGACATCATTTCTAATACCTGACTGAATGGTTTTAAGTCCAGGTACACACCAGGGTGGTTCACCCCTGACAACCAAGTGGCACTAACCTTAGTGATTTTGGGTATGTTCTAAAGTATTGATTACAGTCACTTTAACATTAATCCAAGAACAAGACTGAAAAAGGTTTTATGCATCAACAATTCAAACAAAAGTTGAAGTCAATGAGTGTGCATATGTGTTTATGAGATGAACATCAAGAAGCTGTAGAATCTTGACATGAAATACAGAAATTTGAAAGGTCACATCCATATGAAGTGTAGCAGATCAAGATGAGAGTTAAAAAAGAAAGAAAACTTGGATCCAACATCCAAATAGAAATTTATAACCAAAAATCAAACAGAAGAAAAGGCGGCTTATATGTGAATAGCCTTATCATAAGTCGCCATGGCTGCCTCCTTCACGGCCTCACTCAATGTAGGATGAGCATGGCAAGTGCGTGCAATATCCTCACTTGATGCACCATAAGTTAATGCTATTGCTGCCTCATGGATGAGCTCCCCTGCATTTGAGCACATGATATGAACACCAACAACCTTATCAGTCTCTTTTTCGGCTATTATCTTCACCAGTCCTTCTGCATCATCAATTGACTTGGCCCTGCTGTTTCCCAACATAGGAAATTTCCCGACAACGTATGGAATCCCAAGTTGCTTCACCTGCTCCTCTGTTTTCCCAACAGATGCCACCTCAGGATGGGTGTAACACACGCCAGGCACCTTGTCATAATCTACATGCCCTTCCTTCCCTGCAATGAATTCAACACAAGCAATACCATCTTCTTCAGCCTTGTGAGCCAACATAGGGCCCGGAATAACATCACCAATGGCGAAAACACCCTTAACATTTGTTGAGAATTTTGAATCCACAGGAATACGACCAATTTTGTCGGTTTCAACACCAATGGTCTCCAAACCAAGCCCAGACGTGAATGGGCTTCTGCCTGCCGAAACGAGAACAACATCAGCCTCGAGTACAGACTGATCGCCGCCAGCTGAGGGTTCAACGGTCAGTTTCACTATATCACTTGAAGTGTCAACCGCTACCACTTTGGTTTTGAGCATGAATTTCATCTTTTGCTTCTCTAGGGAGCGTTGAAATTGCTTGCGGATCTCCCCATCCATTGATGGGACAATGTCTGGTGCAAACTCGACCACTGTGACCTCTGAGCCAAGACGACCCCAAACCGACCCCATCTCCAAGCCTATGTAACCAGCCCCAATAACAACCAACTTCTTGGGAACTTCTGTCAGAGCTAAAGCTCCTGTAGATGATACAATCCTCTTCTCGTCAATTGTGATCCCTGGTAGTCCTTTGACATCTGATCCTGTGGCAATTATGATGTTCTTCCCTTTGACTACGGTAGTGTCACCATCAATGGTGTCGACAGAAACTTCAGAAGGAGAGATGAACTTCCCATGGCCCTTGACATAAGTCACTTTGTTTTTCTTGAACAGGCCTTCAATACCTTTTGTAAGAGTCGATACAGCTTTGTCTTTTTGGCCAAGCATCGCAGCAACATCAATGTTAACATTATCAAACGTCACACCATGCTTTGCAAAGCTAGTTTTGGCCTCATGGTACATGTGAGAAGAATGAAGAAGTGCCTGAACATCAAATCCATATTTCAGTTTAAAAAATAGTCAAGATAACCAAATTGTAACCATTTCGGAGCAATGATCTAATAAATAACACACACGCTTATTCTGCAAATCAAAACCTCACCCAGAACAGATCATCACAGGACAATATGTCAGGCTCAATGATCTATTACAATACAAATATCTTGTCTAAATTGTCATTGTTATTGTGACAGATAAGATATCTCATTCAACCTTATAAGCTTATAATGATTCATGCATATGCATATATTTTTTTTCGCCAAGACCAAAATTAGATAAAAGCCTTGAACACACAATTAGTGATTAAAACTTATAAGAGCTCAGCTGAGCCACAACAGAAACCGATTAACATGCAGTTAATTATAAAAGTTCAAAAACAAATCACCTATTTACTGGACGTTCTAAAGAAGATAGCACTATATAAAAGATCTACCGAGCTGTTAAATGGACACAGCATGAACTATACCTAATTAAGATACATCATAGATAGGGATGGTAATAAAACCCGAGCCCGATGGGAAAAACCGAAACCCGAAGTATTCGGGCCGGGTAATGGCCCGGATTTTCGGGTATGGGACCGGGTATGGGATTTGTTTTTAAAAAAAATCCGGGTTCGGGTACGGGTATGGGATTATATGAACCCGTCCCGTACCCGGCCCATGTACCCGGCCCGAAGATATATATATATATATATGTATGTATGTATGTTTTCCTTATATATAATCACTAATCTTCTTTAGTTTTAGCCTTTATATGAAGTAGTATTTTTTAATATGTTTTATATTAGATGAACTAGTTTTTTTTAATAAGTTTTATATTCTATGAAAGCAAGTTAGTATCTTTGTTTTGGGTATTTTTTCATGGATCTTTTTTTATGAACTAGTATGAACTACTTACTCATTTTGATATTGTTTAAAGAATGAATAATCTTTTGATATTTACCGCTATTGCTTCTTTTAAATTCATATATAATGAGAATTTATTTATTTGGATTTGATACATTTTACTATGTATGTATGTATGTATCATTTTTATATTGGGGAAGTAATTGACGGGTATACCCGATACCCATGGGTATGCCCGATACCCGACGGGTAATTACCCGATTGAAACCCGATGGGTATTGGGCCGGGTATGGGACTGAGTTTTACATTCGGGTACGGGCCTGGGATTACTAATACCCGTCCCATACCCGGCCCATTGCCATCCCTAATCATAGATTCATAGTAACACCAACACGGCACCACTACATGCATAAATAAGGATCAAGTGTAAACTATTAATAATATTCATTCACATAGATGTTCATTCATTAACATGCATGTGTATCAGTATCACAATCACAACCTAATCACCAATTACTCCCAATTTCCAGATCCTACGTAAACCTAATACTCAAAATCAAACAACATAACAATCAAAATCACAAAAGCTAACTAACACAACAATTAGGTCACAAAAACAAATCAAACAACAAACAGTCAACGAATGAAATGATTACCTTAGAAGGAATACATCCAACGTTAAGACAAGTTCCACCTAAAGCACCACGCTTCTCGATGCAGGTAGTTTTGAGACCTAACTGAGCAGCCTTAATCGCGGCCACATAACCGCCGGGACCGCCGCCGATGACGACGACGTCGTTTTCATCAGATCCGGAGGCAAATCCTCTGGAGAGAGTAGATGAAAGAGAGAATGAATACCTGAGTGCATCAGATGAACAATTGAAGAGACTTGTGACCTTTCGTCGAGCCAAATTCGCCATCGCCATTGATTGCTGCTTCTGGAAAGATGATGAAAATAGGGATCGAATTATGCACGCCACTGATGACCGGATGGTTAGAAATGACCCTTTTATCTGTCTCTCTGTCTGCGTGTGTGTGTATGTGTGTGTTTGGGCAGCTGGGCTTTCATAAAATGAGATCATTTTGGTGTGGGAATTAATTTATTACTCAAACCTTGGTTTTCAAAGACATGACACTAAACTTCGTCTCGGGATACCATCTGACTTCATGTCAAAGTTAAAAAGGTTTTACGTGTATTGTTAAAGGTTTTTGCTCAGGTTTTTTTGGAACAATTGATTGACGAGTTTCGACTCTGATCAACTAGGCCCGTAAGAGGGTTGTGGCGAGTCTCTGTTGCGTTCACAGTAATGGAGGAGCCTCAATGCCGACTAAAACACCTAAAGGTAGGGTTTTGATCTCAATCTTTGCATCTCTGAGTGCATTGGTCATAAGTTGTTGCACCAACCGTTGTTTTAAAAAAATATATTATGTTTTAGTAGACAATCATTAGTTCATTGATGAGGAATCGGTCATTCAAAAATCCAATTCATCTTAAGTGAGTAGGACCAGTCATATGAAGCGAGCCGCGTCTAACATCAAGTCAAGAAGGAACCCCACTAGATGGAAGGAAAATCCAACATGATCGAAATTTTAACCTGAGACATATAAGGCTTCAAGTTTGATCTCTTGCCACTACGTTGTTGAACCATAATGCTAAAGCCGGCTAATTTATTTCACCTCTATGAAAATTAAACAACTTGTTTGTAGCATTATCTAAACTATATTAAAAACAATTAAATGATAAAGTATTGCATACGAATATATCTCTTTTATGTTTATTCAGAATTACAACATGACTAATTTAAACTTAAAAGTATTAAAAATACACGAGCACTTGCGATGAACTCAAACAGCTAAAAGGGTATCCAAATTGCTGCCTCAAAATTGATGGTTATAAGACTTACACTAAAGAATCCATTACGAGCTACATTTGTTCTAGGATTGATTGGATATGAATTGCTAACTCATTTAACGACCTCTAGAAGTGTCTCGTCATTAATGAAGCTAACCCGTAAAGATGTTACTCTTTGTTCAGGAGAGAGTATGATGAGGCTTTTCAAGTGTTGAAAGAGTACTTATATCGAGATTAGATGTTTTTACTTAGTTTATTGCGTCTCTCGCCTTAGACTAATTGCTAAGCTTCTCGTCAAGTTAAACCCTAGAAGGCTAATTATTAGAATCAATGTCTTAAGCTAATTACTAAACCTCTCATCAAGTGAAACCCTAGAAGGCAAACTATTAGAATTTTGATATTCTCGTCAAAAGAACCATGGTTGTCTCAATTAAAGTAAAAAAAAGGGAGAATAATCAAGCTTTTGAAATGTATGATAGAGAAAGAAATTAATAGAATAACACGCGGAAAGACATTTATAAATAGTCAAGTGTGAAGCGAAATATTGCTACACGTGAAGAAAAGGGTCAAAGGTCACAAAAGGAAGTTAAACATTAGAAAAAATTCACATGGAAGATCCAACCACTGAAAGTTTGATGTAAAAATAGACTAATAGTAACCCATCACCATAAGGAATATGACACTATGAGGGTGATTGTCAACCACCTAGAAAAGAATGGTATATGAACTTCAACATAATGAACCCAATCAATGAGCTGGTCTAGACCCGTTTGAGCCTCGAACATACTGGCCATAGCAAGACCTCGGTCTTGAGTCTTGACGACTACCAGTCCCAGTCCAAACTTGAACAGGCGCACAAACCTATTTTTTTTCAATACGACAACAACTGGATATCACAAAATTATATTAAAAGACTTAACCATCTCTGTTTCTTGCTATAAAAAGTTTGGAGGATCAAAACAGGCCAAAGATGAAGCACAAAACCTAATAAAAAAGAACAACTTTCTCAAAAATACTACAAAACACGAAACTACAAAAAAGCCGGTAATTAACAAAGGTCTCTCATTTTGTACAAACCAACAAAAAAGAGAACATTTTATCATCACATCACCAATCTTCAGCTACGCCAAAACACTTTTGATGATCGTTTGTTCTTCACAAAACAAGTTTTAATCATTGAAAGCAATTCCCATGAGCAGAAACTGATTAACATTGCTTTTTTGGGTCACAGACCATATCAAGATCCGAACTTTGATGAAAAATCTTGATTTTCAGGTGGTCAGTAGGTGTGATTGGAGTTCATTCCGTCTATATAATTGTTGACCAACAAGCAAACACCCTGGGAGATAACCATATAAGTGTGTCACTTTCTCATTACTTTGCAGAAAGTAATCTTTGCTTGAGATGTAAATAATGAGTAAACTGCAGTTTTGATCCCTGTGTTTTGATATCATTAACAATTTCAGTCTCACCTTAATAGTTTTGGTCCTTGTGATTTTATTTTTTAACGGAAACGATCCCGAACACTAATTTGATCCAATTTTCCGTTAAAACTTTCTCACGTGCCCCACGTCTGAGGAGTAAAAATGTTATTTTCCCCCTCTTTATCTAGATCATCATGCATGCTAACATTTTTATTCAATCGCATGTCAAAAAGAGTGGGGGAAATGACATTTTTACTCCGCATGTGAGGGAGACTTAACGGAAAATTAGATGGAGTTAGTATTCAAGACCATTTCTGTAAGAAAATAAAATCATAGGGACCAAACGTCCAAAACTGTTAAGACGGAACTGAAACTGTTATGGTATCAAAACACGGAGACCAAAATTGCAGTTTACTCTAAAATAATATATTATGACTACTTTCTTCATGCGTGACATACGATCAAGAAATGAGCTATACTCTCAGTAGCTTCTGGTTTGACTCAACGGATCGTAGTCATAAGCATCACCCGCTTTCACAAAACGCCCTTTCACTCGCTTTCTTACATCTGCTCTTGCCTTTCGTGTGGCATACCTTACTGTCTTCTCAAATCTACAACAGATAGAAATCGCAGTATATAAGATGTTTAGCTAGAAATTACGTTTGTCTTGTTTACTTAGAAATGAGTGATGTTTTATCTCAAATGCGTCAAATTAAGAACAACGGGACTTGAAAGTGAAAGTCGCCAAATATATATCTTCAACACATACAGTCTCCTAAGTTCTTTCTAATTCAAAAATTAAACTTATTATTGCAATAATTTGGTTCTTTTTAAACATTATTAACACATCCTTATATAATATAGCAAAACGTAAAAAGCTTATGTGTCATAATTTTATAACTTTTGGCTTATGTGGCATCATATGAGAGTTTATCTCACAATAATGTTTTTTTATTTAAAATATATATATAAAATATATTATAATAAAACTAATTACATTTTTGGTCCCCTAATATTTTGGAGAATTATGAAAAATTTAAGAGTATTTATATTTTTAACCCTCTACTACAAGGGGTGTACATGAGTCGGTTTATATTTGATAGGGTCTAAAAATGAAACTTATGGATAAAGTTAATAATATAACTTATGGATAAAGTTAATAATAACATACAATTAAAGACCTCGGTGTTTTATAAATATACATAACATTTTTATACGATTTTTTTAAAATAAACTACACTATAAAACTGAGCACTTTATAGTGTAGTAAATTTGAGTATAATATTACTATACTAAAAGTCTAATTTTAAAAGTATATCATGTGTTCCGGTTTACCACGGTTATCTCAAAACTAATTGGAACATTCATGAATATCCTTAAAAGCATCACTTGAATGCCGTGTTCCCGAGCGTAGCGCGGGCACTAAACTAGTTAACTAATATAGTATTTTAAAAGAAGTTAGCAAAAAAGTGTCTTGGGACAACCCTGCGCAGCCCGTTTAAAGTCTTTTGACCGGCATTAAAAAACCGGCTTTAACCCAAACACGCTATGAGCAACCCATCCATTCTTTCCCCCTCTCTAGATTTATTCTATAAAAGTTCAAAATTTATACTAAATATGGCAATATTGTCGAATTTATAATTTTGCAATAAAGCGTCTTGGGACAACCCAGCGCATCCCGTTTTAGAGTCTTTTGACCGACACTAAAAAACCTGTTTTAATCAACCCATCCATCTTTTCACCTCCATATTAAATCTATAAAACGAGGGAGTCAATGTACTAACTTGCGGGTCTTCTTCTTTTCCTTGTAACGGAGAACAGCATCGTTCCTAATACCAGAAGGACTGGCACTATCATGAGCCGGGGTGCACCAGGGTGGCTCACCCATGAGAAGCATAGACGAAGCTCCACAGTCTTGATAATCACCAGCATTGCTGTCCCCAGTCAGATTTGAAAACGAAATATTAGAAAGTGGTTTCCCATAACACAAGGTCGGTTCTGTTTTACAGCTCCTTAAAGAATCACCAGATGCAGCATTACTAAAGGCTGGCTGAACCCCATTTCCATGTCCGGTTGAAGACTCCTGAAACGCCACGCCCCCACCAAAAAAAGTAAAACGAAAGGAATAAACGTGAGCTTTATGTGTAGGAAATATACTGTGAAATGGTCTTAACAAAATACAAATTGTCTTCATCCATTATAAGTTAAGATCATTAACATTATACGATTAACAATCATTACTATGATACCTTGGCAGCATAGCCACCCTGACAAACAGATTCCGCAACGGATGTGTCTTTAGCACCAAATAAGCTATTGATCCCGTCTTGTGCAAAAAGATTTTCTGGATCGTTATCTCCTACACCGAAGAGCACTTCATATTTCTCGATACTCAAGTCAACTTCATCCATATTGAAGTCATCATAGAATCCGTCATCAATTAATTGGTCACCGACTTTTGCACCTGAGATCTGAATGTATAAAAAAACTGTAAATGTAAAAAACTAGATTGTTATACGTCAAGATACAATTTTGTATGAATAAACGGAATCTTTTTTAAAAACCGAACTCAATTTACCTTAAGGGTAGATGAATCTATTGGATCAGGTTGTTGAATTACATTTTGCAAATTTTGATGCTCAGTTGGCACTGATAAATCTTGACTGATATTGTGATCAGCAATGCTCATTAACCCCATTTCCTGCTCACAATTAGTATCAATGACAGACGGTGGATCACACATAAATGACCAGATTGAAGATAATTCAGCAGCTGATGGGCACCCAGAGTAGCAATTTAACGTCTGCCGACTGTGTGAACCCAAAGCCGATTTAGATCCGTTGTGACCCTCCCAATCACAATTTTGACAAAGTGATACCTTTTCTTCCACACATCTAACAAATGCAGGCTGTGCATTGCATCTATCGCACACAAGCGTCCTTGAATGGCGTTTAGATAAAGCATTTGCAGAATGAACATTGCGATCACAGGATAAACATAAGTAAGCTTCATCCGATCGACAGTACACCATCGATCTAGCCTCACGGCAGTAATCACAATTGTAACCCATTTCTTGCAAAACCAATCCCTATGCAAACAAGATCTAGTTTTTTTAACAGCAACTCTTAGATTTTGTAAAAATTTCACCACACACTACACCCTACAGAACCTTTTGGTTGTGGACCACTTAACCACAAAGATCTAGTAGTGATAGAAGTATGAAACAATCTGCATAAAACAACCGAAAAGCTGAATTAGGAGTGTTTCGAATCTTGACAATTTGAGTAAAAAAGCACAAACTTTATTGATTCTTGATATGTTCTAAAGTTCTGATAAGGGTGGGTCAAATTAAAGAACAGTTTATCAACAACACTGCTTCCTACAAAGATGCCAATATAACTTCTTTAACAAATCTTTACAAGATTGAAACAAAAGTTGAATAATTTAACAAGTTAGTATACTACAAACATGTGTTGTAACATAAACAACAAGATAACTGAAATAAAGTGTACAAATTCACAAAAAATCAATTCAGATCAAGATGAAATTGCCAAAAAAAGAAAAAACACATATAAAGACTGAAAATTTACCAAAATAACTAGTTTATGAACAAGAAAGAGACAAGAATCAAACCTACAACTTTGAGATTGTGAAGAAACAGATGAATATAAGCAAAACCCAATTGGGTAGAGCAAACTCAAACAAAACCCATAAAAAAAACTTACAAAAATTGGGCAATTAAAGGCAGATAGGTTAGTTTTTGCCGGCTTTGAAACCCTAAAAAGTGGGAGAATCGAGGGGGGGGTTTTGTTGTTGTTGTTGTTAATGTGTGTGTTGTGTTGTGTTGTGAGGTGAGGTGGGTGTTGGTCTACTACTGTTATCATGTGAAAGATATCTTCTAGACAACACAAGTGAAATGAAATGAAAGGAAAATAAATAAAATATCACAAAAAGTGCAAGGAGAGAGAATGGGTTTACAAAGTGGGACCTTGTACCTTTCATAGCATTTAAAACTTAAAAAGTTTTACTTTTCTTTTTCTTTTTCTTTTTCTAAATTTGTGTGTTTTACAAACCTTATTTAACTACATAGTAGGTATCATACTATCTCACGCGATGCGATTACTAGGAGTTTGTTTGAGACTTCCTTATACGTTACGATGGATGATGACATTAGGTTTTTAACTTTTAACATGGTTTTACGGCGTCCTCGTGGTTTTGTTAGGCGCATGAAAAATACTATTGTCATTGTGCGTTGAATGTTAACGTAATTGCAAGAAGTTTTATGTCTCGCATGTTACGGTGTAAAATAGTAAAAAAAAAAAAAGAGGTTGTGTTGTAGATTAAAATATATAGGTTAAAAGTCATATCCGAAGTTACAAAAATGTAACTAGGTGAAAGTGGGGGTCACTTAAAAAAACTATATAGTGTTGCTAAAAGCTAAACATGTCGTTGTTAAAAGTCAGGCACCGCTGACCTTATCTATTAAAAGTTTATAAAATAAGAAAGTATAGATTTATAAATATTTATTAAGATGAAACTTTTTTATTAAAACTATTTTCAATAAAAGTCGCATTTATAAGTTTCTCAATTTTGATTTAAAATTATTTATTAAGATGGTGTTAGAGTTATGAAATTCAAAGAACATAAGTTTCTCACTCCTAATTTAATTATTTTCTTCGGAGTTCGTAAAAGAGTGGAGTTATCGATTAGATCTTATCTATTGAAGATTATTTTATAAAATCTGAATACAAGTTGACTTAAAGCATGCTTCAACTTAGATATAAAATTATCTTAATTTGTTTTAATGAACAAACTCATGTCCAAAGTTCACATATCAAACTTTACTATGACCGTGAATCGTGATAATGTAATTATTACATACACTTAACATACTGTGAAATAGCATATGATTGGTGGAATGTTACCCCCATTTTAACCTTGCTATATGTGCTCTTGTCATCGCTTACGATAAGCTGGTTAAATATTCACGATTATATTTTTATCGACTTTTTATCAATGAAATTCATAAACTTATGCAATGAATAGTTACATTATGGCATATTGACTTATGTATAATAGTCAACGATTATGAGCAATATTCAAAACATCAATAAATAAGATCTTGATCATTGTTGACTTCATCGTCGTGTGGCAAAATTAAATTGATTAAGTCGGTTACCAAAACTTGACAATTACAAGAGGAACATAATGTGTACACAAGCATAAAATGTCATTTGCATCTCCTCTCATTTAGCAGAGGAAGAATGTGTGTAATCACCTCAATAAAACGTGAGAAGAAAAAATTATGGTTGTGAAGGTGTGATAGTATTATATTAATAGTTTGTAATTATTCAAATAATAAACCCTAGATGCTACACGTGTGTTTTGCTTGAGATAACACATTTCAGTTCTGGCCACCTCACTTTCACAGTAGTACAGTCGTGCATAATGATGGTATTACACTGTATTACTGTTTAATATGCTTCTATTATCAATATAAAGGATAATATTTGAAATTTAAAAATAAAAATAAACAATAAAACAACCATAAGTGTTATAAGTATACATTTTATTGATTTTATTAAATTTATTATTATGGTTATCAACAACCAATACAGATTAATTTTTTCCTAAGTTTTCATCCTTTATATGTACCTACTATATTCTGTTATATGACACATGAAAATTGATATTTTCCTGTCTGTTATTCTTGTTATATTGTTTGCTATTTAGACTAGTTTCACAATAAAAGTTGATTGTGTTAGTGATAATCGTCACGCAAAGGGCTATACCGCCCCAAATAACGAAGGTGGGAGCGGTTTACCATTGTAATGATTGTGTCACCTCACCATCATGCTTGAGCATAATGTGCAGTTGTGCACTACTCTTAGCATTAAAAACAAAAAAACACAATACCAACCTCATTTTTTTTACTATCGTATTTCAAATGAAATCTTATGTTAAATTGAAATATGGTTCTAACAAACATCTATGCGGTTACGTAAACGATTTGGAAATAGTATTGTTTTTCTTTTTATTGAATCAATGTATCACTATTCTTGCTAGACAACTCAACAACTTATATTTCTTTCAATGAAGGCTTTGTCTGTGTTGTATCCTCCTTACTTTCAGGTTGGTTGAATGTAAAACCATTAGTCGAACTTATATAGTTGCATGATTCCGAGATTTTTGTTCGCTTTTGCTGAAGGTTCTTCAAACTCCTCGTCCTTCAATGTAATTTAGCATGGACTTTTAGAACATTCCATGAAACTTTTTTTATGTTCTATTTGTTATTCATGACTTATGAAGTGTCTTTTTTCTATATTCGTGCCTCCACTAGAGACGCTAGATATTTTTTAAAATGAATTCAATGCATTTGTGGACCTGTATATACTTAGTTTTGTTATTTAACGCTTAAAACAAGAATCAAACCACTTGCAACACAAGCCAACGTTACACCTAATTTCACTCACGAAGATGATTACAAGTAAAAGGAAAATCACATCGTCTTTAAACATGAAATAAAAAATAAATCTATAATGATTATGCAAGTGATGTTGCCCTTAACAAAATAAAAGTTTGAGTTGCCATTAGTTAAATTGTCAACATTATCATACGTCAAAAAATAGGATCATAGCTTGGTTAATAATAATAAAATTTCCCTACAACAAAAACAATCTGAAATGCTCATTTCTACATGATAAATACGGATCAAACTTACCTATTGAAATCACGAGTGTATGGTGATTATATCACATGCTTCTTATTCTAAAGTCATTAAGGTTGATGGTTTATTTACGTGGTCATTAGCCATAACCCTATTCGAGGTGTTATTTTGTCATCTTTCAACCAAACTTCACATGCCCTGTGGTCACTTGGTCAGTCACCTACCTAACCAGCCTGTTTTCATCTAAGGACCCCTTCACTTTAAATACTGGCATGCCTGCCCCTACAGATGACAAGATACAGAACTAATGTGTGATGTGTTCCTCCCACTTTTGAATGACAATTGACAAATGAACACCCCAGCAGGAAGATGTCAAGTAGATCGTTACAAGCAAACAAACCGAACACACAAATATCTATAATCATTCAGGTTTTGTTTGTGGGAACAGTTATTCAATTCGGCAAAAAATGACTATTTCAAGCCTGAGCTAGTTAAACTCATAGCTAAAACTGCTAAAAAGATACGGCGAGGCAGGGTGTAGTCAAAATTGGCAAAGAAACACAAAATATTAAACCACAGGTACACAAAACAGAAACTATGTCCAAACTCCAAACCGCATCGGATTGGGTCAAAGACGATAAATTATACTTTTGTTAAAACCGGTTCGGTTCAGGTTTGACCAATTTCAAAGTATAGGTTTACAAACCAATTTCAACCCTAAAGTTCAGTTCTGGTCCAAACAGGGTTAGGTCACCGACCAGTTTTTTGTTCACCTCTACTCTATGGATCAATTATGAATTGTGATAATATAATTCGGGCCAAGTTGCAAGAGAACTAAACTAGCATAGTAGCATATAGGCGTATGGATAAGAACATGACATTTATGACTTTATAGTCCCACCAGAAGCTTTTCCAAACAAGTAGGGGCACTTGACACTAAATGACTAAAGGTAAGTCCAACTACTAAGACAGTACTAATGGCTTTGGTGAAGGTGATGTCATGAATTTCTATGCAGACTGCAGAGTTGATTATCAAATAAATGAAAATTTTAGAAAAAATGTGGTAAAAAAATTAAGTCTTATAAACCTAATGGAATAAAAATAAATTTTCATTTTCTTGAGTCCCGTGATTGTTGAGTTGAGTTGTCTTAGCGGTCTATGGTTTGATTATGCTGCTAAAGGTAGACAACATCTAAGGCTCGGTTTAGTATTAGATTCAGATGTCAATTCTGACCTGCTTACTTGTGAACCAGTTGTATGGGTTATGCTTAATCTCTAAATCTCTAATGTTGAATTGGGCCAGTCAAAATATATTAGTTGAAAAAGAAAAAGTCAAAAGTAACATAAAAGTATATTTCTAATGCACACACCTCCTTTATTTGCTTTATGAAAAAGTAAGATTCATATTGTAACAAAATAGCTTCCGTAATCATATTTGACTCGTAATTATTTTATAAAACAGGGAAAAAAGTTCAGGTCAATCCAACCTACATTTGATCTGAACCAGTTCGACATGTTACCCAGCCTGAACCACCCATTCTGCCACCTATGGTATTAAAAGACTTTACTGTATGTGGCATGCTGTTTAGCAGGCCAAGTTTGTCGACACTTCAAAATGGAGTTTCAATGGATTAGAAAATGTATAGTCTCAAGTAAATGAGACTGCATCAAATGTAGAACTAACCTTGCTTGAAGAGCTAAAAATCAGAACCCATTTGTTAAGAGCAATACTCTGATTAGAACCTTTAGATCATTGATCAGGTGCAAGGAATCTTAGCTGTGCCAATCATACAACTTTTGAGATACAACAGACTCGACAAGGAATGGGAAAGAGTAAATTATAGTTCAACAAGTGGTTGATCAAAGCCTTGAGTAACTTTCTTTCTTCATTGTGTGTTCTACTCTTTCTCAAGTTACTGTTTACGTCTTACCTTGAAGGCTGACAAACTGTGATATGCATCTACATAACCGTAAAATCCTTGAAAATCCTACTCTGAGATCTTGAACTGCTGCTGCAATCTCAGCTGAGAGTTTTTCATTGGATGATTTTTGTGATTCATCCACAGAAATTTCAATCTGGCTTGCAACAATATCTGCTGGATAGATACCCCTGTTCATATTGCATTGCTTAAGTTAGCAAGTGTATAACATAATAACAATCAGAGGTCAACAGAAACATGAAAAGATTGTAAATATAAGAAAGCATGAAAAGATACATAGTTCACAGAAACATAAACAGAACATGACTCACTTATTTTACTTATTATGTGCATGAAAGTATACAATCAAATACATGAAAAAAATGTAAGGCACCTTCTTAAACATGAAGTATTTAGAGTTACTGTTGCCTTTTTTCGGCTGTTTGAATTGAAAAAATAGAGCTCCAGAACAAGGCTTTCGCCTGCAAATTAACATATGTGATAGTTAATCTCACTCTTAAGAAGAAAGAGTTGAAGCAAAACCAGGTTAACAAAAAAAACGCAAAATTACCTAAGGATGTGTGAAATCTTGCATATATCAAGTTCTTTAGCTCTATCTTTGCCAGTCGTATCTCCTCCATCACATCAACCAAATTTCCCAAAAGAGAACTTGTCATCTATTAAGAAAATATCAATATATACTTTTAACTAAATATAGTTAAGAGTTGTTATATATTTTCATCAAGATCCTTACTTGAGTTTCTTGTGCAATACTTGTGGCACTAAGATGCTTCTGTACTAAGCCAGTATCAAAGACAAACCCAAAAGCAGTTGAAGCTTCTATATCTTTGAAATTCTACAATGCAACTCTTTATTTAAATAACTTACAGACGAAATGATTACATGGAAATTCATCGGCATAAATATATTAGTTATCACCTTTTGTATATTCATTTGATTTAATGTATTAGCAATGGAAATGCTTGAGACTACACCAGCTGTGATCGTTAACCTGTAAGTATCAACAACAAAAAGTTAACAAGATTAAAACTACACATTATGGTAATGTCTTTTTAAAAAATGCAATTCATGAAAAAGTTGAGTCTTCACAAAGAACCTTTGATTCACTAGTTCAAGGTAGTTAAAAACAACATCATGATGATCTTTGCTACTCTTCAAATTGTCTACAACCCAAAGCTGGAATAAGAGTAAAAAAGTAGCAAACAAAAGTTCCATCAATCAAATCGCATCATATTATCATCTTACATGATAAATGAACTAGTGAGTTAAGTATATGCAAAACCTGCAAGTCCTTCCGTATGATCTGACGCTGTGCTCTTTTCATCAAATGAGTATTAGCATATGCAATAGTATCAACGGTGTTCAGTTCTCCTTTCATCTTACATGATATGTGGAAAGATCTTTTCAAGCAGGAAATTCTTCTATCAGTGTCTTTTATCACTTGTGTCATTAAAGTCACTTTGTCTTTGTCTACTTGGCACTGTAAATCGTTAAAAGTTTTTTAACCAACCTACCTTTTTTTCTTTCTTCCCTGCTATTAGCAATTATATAAGGTGAGCAAAAAACAAATATAAACTAGGGATCGATACCTCTTGAGTATCCTTAGCATCGTCTGATAAGGATTGCTGACTATTTACTTGAACATCTAGTGAATTTTGTAGTGAATTTAACTTTAGTGTTTCAGACTCTTGAATTCCAGAGGCAAGTGATTGCACATTTTTCTACACATAAACCAGAGTTGAGAAGATAAAAACAGAGGCTTTTTTAAAAGAAGACAGATGTATGTGTAAAATACCAGTAACCTCTCTCGTTTCACATGCATTAGCTGCAGCTTTGCTTGCTCATGCACAAATTTACACAGTATCAATTTCGTTTCTGCTGCTCTGTAAGTTTCCAAATAAATAATATTGAAATAGGAACCGTAAAATAAGCCAATCTAAAAATGGATACAACAAAAATTATCTTTTACCTTGAATATCATTGCTGGTAACTACAGTGATAGGCATAAATGGAAAAATGTTCTGCATATAAATTACCTTTTATCTTGAGACCGAAATTCATTAGAAAGGAGCTGATATGTTTTCAACCTCTGAAGCTGCCCCAGGATATCAACCAGACGATCAATCTGCAAAAACAACAACCATCACAATACATTAAACAGAGGCCAACCACATGGTAATGAAATCCACTTTCTACATGTCATTTCATGATTTGATTCCTCCAACTTTAGAGTTGAAAAAACAGTAAAAAAATGAAAAAGTCAGAGAAGTTATGAAAAATATACTAGCTCAAAGATAAAAGAATATACCGCATGCAAATTCATCTTATCAACTGAATGTGAAAGAAGTTTTGTTTCCTTAAAGAATCTTGTATGAATCTGCAAATAGAATGTCAGATGAACGCTGATATACAACCAAAATAATAATTCCTAACAAGAGTGAAGGTCTCCACTCGAAGAAAGCTATTCAATAACAACACAAGAAGCAGTCGACAACCAAACCTCGGCCAAATGTTCCAGATTAGGAGCAATAGTTGACATTCCTCTGTCACTTGGGAGTTCATGATCAAAATTTGAACTCATTTTGATTTTAGCAATTTTGTGAGTATTCACATGTTCAGCTTTTCTCTTCCGCTCAGCTGAGCTAACATCAGACGGTAAATCCTCTGCATGAAAAGAATCACCATTTTCGTTGCAAGACACGCTGCACGTCTCTTTATTTGAGGGGCTTCTACCAAACTCGTCTGCTAAATTCTGATAAAAAAACACACACATGAGTCTAACAATCTTTAGTAAATATTCTAAGCTATAAGAACAGGAAAAAAAATATAGGGACTTGACCTTGTGACACGATTTTTCATCCATCCTGCCATTTAATACAAGAGAAGTTTTCATTCGTTCAATAGAAATGTCGCTTCCCCTTAAAACTGATTGGCACTTTTCGTGTTCTGTATTGTTTGATAAGTTTGTTAAGTCCCCCCTTGTTTCTGAGTTATTGTGAGCATCATAAAGAAAATCATTCCTTTCATGCACCATATCTTCTATATTGGAGCCTGCAATATTTACTGGAGTTGAATTTTCTCTGCCCTTGGCATACAAAAAACCCACACCATCAGAAGCAGTAGCTAACCCTAACACACGGCCCATCCCTAAATCTAATGACTCGTTGTGCTGAGCAGGTTGCTCTTCATCTCTATTCGAACTGATTCCATTTATTGATGCTGTTGCCTTCTTTAATGTCATTGAGGAAGAATTAAAAGCTTGTGGTGAACCAATCTTTTTTTCATTATCTTTATAGCCATATCTGATATTTGGAGATTTTAAATTAGTTTGATGCATGTGTTCTCCAGACAATGTGTTTTCAGATGCTAAAACCAGCTGTGATGCAACTTCGGCACAATTTTCCTTAGGCACAAGATTTTCAATTGTCTCGGTCTTATTACCACTCATGTTTGTAGACGCCCCTTCTTTCTCCAACAATTTACTAAAAGAAGTCATCTTAGAGAGGCGAGCTAAAGATCTAGAATTTGAATCTTCAAGTTTAGCATTCAAAGCATCAGAAAAGGGAGAGGCTTCTAAAACTCTTAGTTTAGAAATGCTCTTTTGTAAAGATGAAACACTGGCTCTTTGAGTAACCCTTGCTGGATTGTTGGAAGGAGTCACGGTTCCTGGAGATTTAAACAGGCCAACACCATTTAAAAGCATGCGACTTGGCTTATCGGTTAAATGGGTCATTGACCGTAAAAAAGGAGACTCGTTTTCCTTTTCGACTGCATCATTTAATTGATTAACCATATTCATATAATTTGGAGTCCCTTGACTAGTTGCCAAGAATTTCAAGCTTGAGTTGATTCCAAATGCATCTTTCACAGGCTCATTTGTTTTAGCGGTAAAAGTATCCTGCAAATTAAAAGTATATTAACGAATATCAAGTAACTGCAATATACAATTTTCCTTATATATGCATTCCAAGAAATGGTAGTATTATATATAGAAAGTTACTCATTTATTCAAAGTGTGCACAGGTCAATTGAGAAAATATACAATAGCTGGCTTAATACACCCAGCCTTGACATAAACTCAAGCAAGCCTCACATAAATGACAATAAGGATAAGCCATTATCATGTGAACTATTAGATTGATATAGAATGAGAACAAATCAGATAACCACTAACCAAGTAAATGTCAACCAATGATCCAGAGTGTGATTCAGTCCACACTCCACAATGGTCAAACTATGCATTGAAGTTCTACTTGCATACATAGCAAGAAAAAAGTGTACATAAAAAAGTATTGAGTATATGTTGTAAATCGATCAGACCTGGCAGGTGGAGTAAAAAACAAAATGGGTAAATACTTTGGTAAATAAAACAAGTGCCAAATATGATCGACAAAAATTACACAGTTTCAATAATAATCCAACTTGTTAAGTAAATTACTTTTAAGAGGTTTTATGCATTTTCAATAACTTCATGAAAATTTTGGATTTGTTCGACATGTTTCCTTTAGATACTTCTTTTACTTTTACTTTGTAAACTGTCAGATAGAAAAAAAAAATCACCCAAACAACTCACTCCTAAATAAACGGGTCAAATTGCCACCTCTAGTTGAATTTTGGGGGATGGAGGTCTGGCAAAGAAGTATAAATAACAGATTACTGTGGAATGCAAGTTCATTAATGTAGATGAATGTGAACAGAGAGAATGTATATATGTATCAAATTTCATAAGTTTACTAATATTTATAACAAATTACGTGAATACTAATATAAATAAATAAAATGATGTTTAAATACTAAACCATTTCGAAAATTTATATTCGTTATTTAATATTTTGGACATTGTGATCATTTTATCTTCATCCAAGGTATCTCCATTAAAATTAATAACAATAAAAATCCAAAAGAAAATCGTTGACAAATAGTGAAAATCGGTGAAAAACAGTGAAAACCTAAGTTGTCCAAGTTTGAACGAACCCGAGTACCCTCTACCGAGTTGCACAAAAGCACATCAGGGTTCGTGTACTCGCCGATTCCAAAGCCAAGGACGCCGACTCTTACAACACTAGTTATGATGCAAAGGAAAAAATTGACAAGGTAACAATCAGAATAAAACAAAATAGAGCACAAAGAAAAGCAATAACAATTTGATTTCAGTTTTCAGTGCTTACCCTAACAGATTGACTGGGGGACAGAGATTTAGAAGCCTGGGTAGCAGATATATTTGACAAAACACCAAACACAGCCTGCTTATTAGGAAGAAGCTTAGATCCATCATCTGCAGCGCCCGCTTCATTGTGTTTAGCGGATACAACCTCTTTGTGCTCCTCTTGACTGGTAATGCCTTGCATTTTATCATCTTGACCATATCTAAAATCCATAAAAGCGCCTTCATTTCCATTTTGGTTTCCAGCTTTTTCAGGTGACTTTAGCACAGATAATTGGGTAACTGCATGCAAACTATTGTGGTCCTCTGCCAATAGCGGATCCATTGCAGGCGATAAATTCCCATAGTCGTACTTACCATGATATTCTCCAACAAGACTCATGTCATCTGACTGAGAACCCGTGCTCGACTTAAAGGTGGAAACATCAGCTTGAGAATTCAGCTCATTTACGAGTGTCAGCTGCATGGAATTTCTTGTATCAGAACAAAGATTACTTGAAGTAGGGGTTTTCTCCTCGGAAGAAAGGTGAACCCTTGTGGAGGTTTTCATTTCTCCTTCTGAGTCTGATCTAGCAAGGCTACGAAAATGCATAGAAAATGCTGTCGAATCCAGCGTTTGATCATGATTATCATCAGAAGTGGCGGAGTCTATCAAATCTCGTCTTATAAAGCTTGTTGACACAGGACCAAAAAAATTATCTTCTGCTAGAAGTAATTCATTTGGAAAAAAACAGTGAGCAGCATTTAAACAAGTTAAATGGAAATCATAAACGTAAAAGCATCAAGTGTTCTACATGTGTAGTGAATGCATCATTCATTATAAGCCGTAAAAAAGCAAGCTTATAGTTACTTCAGAGTGAAATGCACACGATTTAGCGTGAACGTAACAGTTCCTTGGGAAGGGACAATGGCGTAACAAGGTTAGTGTTCCCTTAAACTCATTTTATGATAATGATGTTTCGGCTAAGATGCTTTTAAGTATTACGTTTTTTTCGTGTGTGATAATCAACCTATTCATCATAAAATCCAGCAGAATCCAAGGATTAGAGGGTGACAGAAGCTAAGCCGTCACCCCCATAGTGTAATAATCAGACAAGTGCATGAAACAGTCCAACTTTTTTCCCTCCATAAAGTGTTCTATACAGAATACAAATCAAGTTTTATGCATCTCGTATACAAAACTAACACGAAGCAAAGTCTACCTGTCTATGCTGTGCACAAAACTCAGACACAGATGCATCAACCTATGATATTCATAAACAGAACAACTTTCCAAAAGATTCATATCAGGTATTCTATAATCTATATAAGGACACATCATGCCAAGCATAAGGGAGTCAAATCATTCATCTCTCCGAAAACTCTAGTCCAATAGTTACCACAAGTATACTCTCAGTTCTTACGCAGTTATTCTCTGGTATGTGTCTAACAGCCAACCTTCAATATCATTGAGCTTAAAAAGATCATGCTAAACAGATTTAAAACCAGGTTCCTACATGTTTTGTAGAACTTACACAACGTGATATGAGTGTATAGACGCCAAATTAAACTTACAAGTCAACAACACGAAACAATTAATCTACATATAATGAACTGAAGATAATTAAACCAATGAAGCAAAAGCATTACTAGGTCAAAAATAAAAACTTGCCATCATTTGAGGTAGCAGAAACAGTACTTCCACCGGAAGACGGAGAACCAAGCACTCGAAAAAACGGAAGCATCGGACCTGAATCATCCAAATCATCGTCGTCATCTTCGTCCTGCCTTGAGACACTATTAAACCTTTGGTCATCAAACGCTGGAGTAGGTGGCTCAGGATCAGGTGGAGTTTCAACCTCTTCATCACGAACGAATATGTGAATCGAAGTGTTTTCTGCAAAGCTCACGCGACGAGATCGTTTTTTATGAAAGGCTGTCATTCCTTCCTCCGTTTTCGTGTTGGAGTGATCTTCGGCGGTCGTCGGTGACGCCATTTGTCTTCTCCGGCGGAGTGATTGCAGGTGTTGATGGCAATTGGATGTGGAAGAAATTGGGGGTGGGATTAGCTAGGGTTGGGTTGGAGAGTTGAACTGAAGAGGACGCTTTTGTGCGGGAAGAAACTACACTTAAAAATGTTAAAAAGATGTTTTCAAAGTTTTTAGATCCGATGATGACAGTCGTTCTATTAGATAAATCAAGATACTATGGGGTGGGAATTAGGTTCAAATACAAAGTTTAAATTTCCTAAAAGTTTAATTTGGACCATTAAATCTAATATTAAATGAAGATGAGTGACTCATAAACACAAGGTGGCATAATAGTAAATAGTTAAAACTTTAAATGATAGACCAAGAAATTGTGTTATATTTTTCAGCTCATTGTGTTATATTAGTCAAGAAATTGTGTTATATTTTTCAGATTGTGTTATATACGTCAGGTCATTGTGTTATATTCGTCAGGTCATTGTGTTATATTCGTCAGGTTATTGTGTTATATTTTCATCAGGTCGTTGTGTTATATTTTCATCAGGTCGTTGTGTTAAATTTTCATCAGGTCGTTGTGTTATATTTTCATCAGGTCGTTGTGTTATATTTTCATCATGTCGTTGTGTTATATTTTCATCAGGTCGTTATGTTAAATTTTCATCAGGTCGTTATGTTAAATTTTCATCAGGTCGTTGTGTTATATTTTCATCAGGTCGTTGTATTATATTTTCATCAGGTCATTGTGTTATTACAGATCATTGTGTTATTTCATTAGGTTATTGTGTTATAACACAATGACATGAATAAATAACACAATGACTTGACAAATAACACAATGAGCTGAAAAACGTGAATTTTTTGTTTTGTTTTTTATATATGAATATTATACGCGTTTTAAAGATAAGAAAATGCTCGTTTTTATGGTGCAATTTTTTAAAAAAATGATATCGTATGTAAAAGTTATGGACCTTTAAAAAAATGGGGTGAAACTTAAAATATAGAGACATTACCATCTTTACCCCTCCTTCTAATTTTAAGAGAGTGCCACATGTCATCATCTCATGGCTTCTTAGACTTTCTAGAAAAATTAGACTTTGTAGTATATCTCCACTCTATGGGGTGGGTAATATCCAAAAGATAAATTTTGATCATATAAAATTTATTTAATAAACATAAAAATTTAAAGGGTGATATTAATCATACTATCTTTTTTATATCTACTTCTTTATATAAACACTTATATATAGAGAGATTCATAGAATATGGGTGTATGATTAGCTATATGGCCATATGGTGTGTGATTAGTTAACCACAATTTAACGTTGTGTTCTTGAGTTTCATTAAAGGAAAAAATTGAAGAGAAGTCATTCATTTCTATTCTCTTCATTTCTCTTTTTTTCTCTTCTCCCCCTTTCCTTCCCTTCCTTCCACTTCTTTCTAATTTGGAAAGATTGATTTTAGTCTTAAATTCCTTTTCACTTCCTTTCACTTCCCTCTTTAAGTAAACTCGGGAACACATTTTTTATTTTGCTTTCAATTCCATCCTTTAAAAAAAACTCTGGAACACAACTACTTTTTTGTTTCCTTCTACTTCCCTTCTCTTCTCTTCTAAAATAAACTCGGGAACACAGCGTAAATGATCAATCATGTGTCAATTGAATATGTTTGTTTTTCTTTGGTTTTGATATCATTGTTTGTTATACAAATGTATTGCTCAAGTATTAGGATCCTTCAGTTTTATACCCGATAAAAAACATGTGTATTTGTGACGCACAAAACACATTGATGTAATTTGGAAAATCATTTATAGTTACTTAATATTATCTAATTATTAAATTGTATATTATATTATATCAATCTGTGTGTATACACGGATATTAAACCTAGTTTGAGAATAAATAAAGTCCATTAGGTTTGATAGTCAAAAGGTTCGAGTTACACCTCCATGACATTCTTCTCCAGATTTCTTGGGCATCTTATGAACAGGTGGTTTGCGTCTTTTTTTCATAACTGAACGATTAGCAAAGGACGGATTTGACTTGCATGCCCTTGACCACAAGATTAGTTTGAGCTACACATGATCCAATCTCAGTATCCAAAGAAAGCATAAAATTTTAGGTGGAATCCATTTGAGCCACATGAAATAAGTAATTGTAGCTACAATCGGGCAATTGTGATCCAATTCTTGCAATATACAGTGGTTAAATGACTCCCAACCCAAACTCATTTATCCATCTAGTCTGAAAGTCATAGCAGCTCAATATCTCTCTCAAATCCCCGGTTTCTTATGTCGAATTACTTTGCCAAACGTGTCCTTTTCCAATCCCGGGCAAGAGAGCATTGGTCATTCGCATCCTTTGTAATTCGGTTAGACTGTACAGTTCTTGTCTCTTTTGCGTAAAAGTATGCAAGTTTTGCTTCAAATTACTTGCATTTGTAAGTTAAGTTACACTCTGGCAATAATAATTACATTTCTTATCATGGCTTTGGAGTTTTCAGGTATACTTATACTAGACTTATGGTATATAATATCTTAGATCTCACTATGGTAGGGCAATTGAGAATAGATTGTTTGTTTTTTGGATAATTAGCTGGTCAACTAATTTCATATCCTTTTGGATTAATTGCTTGAGATAACCAACTTGATTAATTTAAGTGTTGATATCAACAAATTGGTTGTAAACATGTAAATCTTTAGAGCCAAACGTTTTAAAAATGTTCATTGATGCAAAGTTTCTTACTAATCATTGATAGGTTGTATATCTATCTAGCCCCAATTAAGCATTTTGAATACTTTTTTAACACAAGTTTATAACCAACCGTGTGGTATTGGTATTTGGATGAAAACAAGGCACTATAAGTATTTAAAGTGTCATTTAGTTTGTTACTTTCTTGCAATATTATGATTAAACTTTATATTTTGAGTGGGTTAGTGAATGATATGATGATTGATTTATCTTTTATTTGATCCTGACACCATAAGAAATGTTTAATTAGCTCAGAGGAGGAAGGGACACGACCAACTATAACATCCCTTGAAAATCTTAGTGCTAATACAAAAGAATTTTGAATACAAGGCTATTTTCAAAAAAAATTCATCTAATTGTCTTGAAAGAAAAACATCCACAAAGGAGACCAAGGATTAGAACTACATTGTAAAGCATCATCGTACAAGATGTCTACAATTTCACTTTTCAAAGCATCATGACACAATTCGGCCGCTTAGGGTTTTGGTTTCACTTTAGGTCAAGTTCTACATTACTTGGTCTTTAATAAGCTTCGCTAAAACTATTCTCATTGGCAATTTAGGTTGGGCCATTACACTGTTATAAAATCTATACTTTATAATAAAAGAAGGTTTTGAGGACACTTGTCACTCATTGAGAGTGGGTTCACACCCATTTTCCCGCTCAATCTATTTTCACAATGAAAAAGGACACGCGGACCTTAAATGGATCTGTAATGTGGGTAAAAGTGTAAAACCCAGCTCCAATTCATTCTATTTGGACCCATATATATTCTTTGACCCGGATTTCATACACATCGTTCCTTTTTCAAAATCACAGAAACCCTAGATTGTTCTTTAGCACCGCTCGTGTTTACTCTTTCTTTTTCATCCAAGATCGATTTAATCCAAGGTAATTCTAATGTACGTGGTGTTCTAAATCTTTTTTATCCATTATTTTCCATTAAAATCTGTCTTTGATTTCTTTATTTTCAATTAAGATGGCAACAAATCACTCTTTTGTTTCAAAGTTTCTTTATTACCAAATGACCTTTCTTGTGTTCGGTCCAACCAGATGAAAGGAAGAAATCATAGTTTCGTGAAGCTTTTCAAGTCTCCGGTCGTATAGTTGAGGTAACGCCTAATGACTCTGTATGAGTCTCATTTCACTTGAGTTTGTGTTTACCTGTAGTTTTTGTTAATCTGTGTATGAAATTAGGGTTTTGATCGGTATGATAGCAGATATTATCGGTATTTTATCTTAGAAATTATGTTTAGGCATTTTGTTTGGATACATGTTGCCTTGAATCTATGTTCAACAAATTTTTTTTTTAGCTTAAATTTTATGTTTTGGGGATGACTTACAACATGCATTCTTATTATACATCAATGATTTACTTTCAATGAAGACTGTCATATTGACATACAATATAATGTAGTATTTTGCAGTTATTCATGACATTAAGCATCAAATGATTAATTTCACCATACATTATAAGTATTCTTAAGTAATTATTTATAACATTATGCATTTATAATCAATCAAACTAACGTTGAGTTTAACACATTTATAGTAATCTTCTATCATTTCACTTATTTTGTTGTTGCACTTGTGATTGTTAGGATATTATTCATGTCTTTGCTTACAACATTAACTGTGATGTTAAAGTCATGTACTCATGTCAAGGTAGGGAAAGTGGAGTCGTTGAGCCATTCAAATTTACGCATCATCGTCGTTGTCATGATTATTGCAAAATCAAAGAGTTAAATGTGGAGATTAATTACTTTGAATGGTACTCTTTGCGCTATTTGTAGGGATATTGATGTTAGGTATATAAAAGAAGGTCATTACATGAGGAAATTGTACATTTCAGTGTCATTAATCGAGAATCACCTCAACAGGATTACACCAAATGTCTATCATTGCTCATGGGTCAAGAGAACTTTTTAGATTTCCAGTTAATATTGTAGTCTCTTTAACCATATATCATTATTTCTATTTGTTTACTAAAAAACAAATCGTTTTTTAGTAAAGACATTTGTGTTGATTAACATGTATAGAGATGTTTTGATTAACATTTGTTTTGATTAACATGTATAGAGATGTTTACTTGAAACTTTCTTTTATACTTTTTAAATTATTTTTAGTTGTCTGATGTAACTACAAATATTTTTTAAATTGATAACTTATTTAACAGTCCCGTGTGCGACACGGGTCACCAATCTAGTGAAAAATAAAAGAAAAAAGTAAATAATGCTACGATCCGGTCGATGCCACAACCAAGTTTGGGTTGATACTAAATTGAAAAAATTTGACATGTGTCAAGCCTTTATAAGTCACAATTTCTTTTCCTTTTTCTTTTATACTAGAGTATACCCCGTGTGATACACGGGTCGAATAATATAAATGCTATCAATGTATGTGTTGATTATAACATACATAAACCAATTCTTATCATTAATAAAAGCTACCAAATTAGATATGTTAACTTTGATCAAAGTTTGTATGTGTTGATTATAACATACATAAACCAATTCTTATCATTAATGAAAGCTACCAAATTAGATATGTTAACTTTGATCAAAGTTGTATTCAAATAAATATGTTGATTGAATATGGTCCCTTAATATAATCAGAAACTTTATTCCTGGACATATCAGTTATCCACCCACAACAAACTGTTACTAAAAATAGTAACCAACACATGTACACTTTGTCAAACATACACAAAACAATATGAAAGTTGACAATAAAAATCAACTGAATGAAACGTTTTGATACTTAACATATACCTTACCCATTATAGTTTGAACAAAAAACCAACTGACTTTTCATTCTAGAATCTAGATAAGACAATATATGATAGTTGACTCGCCTCCCCGGCCATGTCCCTCATGATCCATATAATCAAACTCATCATTTGCGTATTTGCAGCACCTAATGGGTGATAAATTCCAAAATAAATGTTAGAAACAAAGTGTTGAGGTGATCATTAGATTTTGACTTAGTGATATAGATTAAAGAAAAAAAAAGAAACGTTGCACCAAGTTTTTTTAACAACTCTTAAATTTTTTAGGATAAACACACCACAGCATGTCCATTGCAGGATTTAAACCTAATACTTAGTGCTTCAAATATAAATTCTGGTTTAAGACGCAATGCAGCAATGATAAGCATTATCCTTAGTTTAATTTTAGTTTAGATTAAGAAAAAAACATGTCCCCGATATAGCCAAAATTATACAGCAACAAACTAAAAAAATATAACATGAGTCAAATTATTGTTTTTTAAGTCTAACACAACATTTTCACTTAAAGCAAAAACCTTTAAAATTTCTACCGACATTTATTATGTTTCCATACTCTTTTAGTTGCTTTTAGTTTCAATATGATATATGATACTTTATAACTTACTATTATCTCATAATACTTCCATCAATTTTGTTACAATACTTGCAGTTGCAAGCAAATCAGATGTGATTTTTTTTTCCAAATAGCCAACATAGTTCGTCATAACATTGTGCAAAACCTGTATTTACAATGACACAATGAATAATTTAAATAAATAAATTGATTTGAAAACACTACTAAGAAAGATAAAAGATGAATAACTAAAATCTTTATAATTGCAATTGGAGAAAATTAATCAACTTTTGAACTAAATGAGCTTGAACAATATAATTCAGGTCATGCTACCATATATACCATCTATAATAAATAATCCAATGTAACTTTGATATGAGGATTTTTTGAGATTGTTTATATTTCAACTGATAATTTTGTAATGCATAGAATATTGCAATTTTATCCTTAAAGTAAAGTATAGTGTTTTGTAGAATGTTGTGAATAATCTGTTTAATTGGTTGTGCTTAAACAATAAGATGTTAAAATAAGCAATACCAAACAACCCCTTAAATGTACAATAAACCCAAACACCCATTATTAGTTATTAATATTGTAAGAATTGGGTTTTCCAATTTTTGGTCTAAGACTGAAAGCGGTATATACAACACAAAAAACTAATACCTGAACTTCAGCTCCAATTGAACCTATTCTAAAGTGTTTGTACTGTAATTATCATTTTTCTGATCCACCCAATAGAGGGAAAAAAATTAATATGAGTTCAGATAATAAAATTGTGTATTAATTCATATAAAAGTGGAATCATAGCACTACCTCCATGTTAGTGGTATAAAGTGGCCTCATGTGTAATAAATACAAAGAAAAAAGGCCTTGAGTATGCACTCCATATATACTAATAGCTCCAGATTTGAATATTAAATTTGACTTCTAGAATGAATGCAAAGAACCAGTGTTAAAATCTTTAGGACACGGATCAAAGAAGATTAAACACATAATCAAGAAAAGAAGTTAACATCATACATCCGAATGGATTATGTAGTTATTGTAAACTTATGGTCATAGGA
Source organism: Tagetes erecta (assembly GCA_030867185.1). Classification (NCBI taxonomy): domain Eukaryota; kingdom Viridiplantae; phylum Streptophyta; class Magnoliopsida; order Asterales; family Asteraceae; genus Tagetes; species Tagetes erecta. The sequence goes on along the minus strand of CM061492.1, from coordinate 10,040,869 downwards.
AAATGAAATAACAATATACATGCTCACCTTACCGTTGAGAAGTCTTTTGTGTTGTCTTCAAATGAGCAAGCCTTCTATTCACCCTATCAGCATCATCTAAAATGGTAATTCAATAAAAAATAAAAAAAAAGAAAAAAAGAATATATACCAACATATAAACGATAATCATAGTTGATAACTAACCTTTTCATGTTACCAACTCAACAATGAATCAATGATACAGAGATGAAGTAAAACAATCGCTTCAACAAAGTTGCAATAAATTACCTAACATAACAGTTTATCAAAGATCAATTATAGACTGAGATTTGGGGCTCACTCGTTGTTGATAGCAAAATATGTTGATTAACGACCTATTCAACAGGTAACAGTTCCGTCGCCTACCCAACACCCCCATTGCATTCGCTGGTTGGAATAAAAAAAAGGAAACATAAAGTGGGTTTAATTCATAACTTACGGATCAAAATTCGCCGAGATTTTGAGAGAAGATATCGAAATTGAAAGATGGCCAGGGTTTGCCGTTTGAGAGAGATAGAGATTGGATTTTGCCATTGATAGGACGGATCACAACTTGGAAGCGTGAATAAAAGTTAAGGTAGGTTTAGGACTTTAGGTTAAAACTTAAGTTAGGTTTAGGTAAAAGGAGAACATTAAGTTTAGGTTTAATTATTTTTACGAGCATCATTAAACTGACACGTCATCAAAATGGCTTTTAGAGTTTGACACATCAGCAATTTTGATTTTGGTATATTATATAGAAGATTTCATCCCAATTAGTTTTAACTATAATCTTATTTTTTATTAATAACTTTTGATAACTAACACTTTATAAAAATCTAATAACATCATCTTCATCAGTTTTTTGTTACAGGCGTACCGGTATAAATTTTACTAAAAACGGAGTTTGTTTAAAAAAATATTTTTTTTACTATTAAGTAAATATCATTATTTAAAAAAATATAACATTATCTGTTTATTAAATTAGTTATTATTTTAAAATAAAATAATTAATTTTTATATTTTTATTAAACTTGAATAAAAATCCAAAATCATAAATTATATTTTTTATTTAATAAAAAGTAGTAAAGATTGGGTTGTTGATGAGAGTGAGAAGTTGGGTATGGTTGGATACTTGGATTGTTTAGGTGGAAGTGAGAGAAATTAGTTTTTTATTAAAAAGTTAAGTTGGATTGGATTGTAAATGGGGATAGTCTAAGACTAAATGCTTTGTGGTTGCTAATTGCTGTGCAAATGTTGCATTTATTCAAATATAAAGTTTTGTTTATATATGCGTTTTTATATAGCCTTAGCCCTTATGTGTAATTTTCTCAAGGCATTAATGAGTATTACACTTGTATAAGATATGTTGTTTTAGAACAAATTATGATTTTATTCGTGTAGTACACGATTTGTAAGCTAGTTTTATATGGATTAAATGGTCCTAAAACATTTTATTTATTACTATATTTCAAAATTGTATTTAAAACTATATGATTCATAATGTTTAATGAGAATATTTTTATAATAATATAACAAATGGATTAATTAAGAGGTTATATTGAAGAAACGTAATCAAAGTTATAATAAACCTATGGCACATGAACCCGGAAGTTGTTGCAATTGTTTGAAAAGTTTGTGTGTTTAAACTAAAATTAGTGTTAACTAGATTTAATACCCGTGTATACACACGGGTTGATTTATACACAGATTATCTAAATTACACATCATTGAGTAAATAGCAATAATTTGATAAGACATTAAAAAATACATTCATCTTCTATAGTTTTTATGTGACCAATTTTTTTAAATATTATAAATTTAAAACTTGAATGAGAAACAAAAAAAATTATTATAAATGTATTATTAAAATAATACATTCATCTTCTATATTTTTGGCTTCATCAACCAATGCATGGTAAATTCCCTCCTAAACTTCCTATTATAGAATTAAAAAAATTTCCCCCCAAAAGTTGCCCCCTAAAACCTTAATTTATTAGATAGACTAGGTTTAATACCCGTGTGTTACACACGGGTTAAATAATAATATCTATAAAGAAATTATAACAATTATATTTAACAATTTGTAAATATATAACATTTAAGGAGTTGGCTCCATCAACTTGCATGGTGAAAAATTTAGCTAAATTTTACCTCCCAAACTTCCTATTATAGAAAAAAAAATCCCTCCAAAATTTGCCCCCTAAAAGTTTGATTTATTAGATAGATTTGATTTAGTAGTTGTGGTAAAATAAGTTACACGGAAACATTGAATTAACTACTCTCAATTCCGTGTTTTCAGCTGAAATTGATTATGTGTTTATGCTTGAATGATTGTTAGAAACGTTTCTGATCAATTGGTTACAAATATACTATACTCAAAACCATTAATATTTATTCTCAATCCTGCAAATACACACATTCAGATCCAGTGACTTAACATGTACATAAGGTGGCTCGTGCTTGCGATCGATCACCATGACCCCTCCCTTCAAGTCCCCTCACAAACCAGTGTAACCAAACAAGCTCGGGCTTGCCCAAAATGGTTCAAATAGACTTCATTATGCAAAAATGCATCAACAAAGCCACACAAGAATGTAAGCGAAACAAATCATACCATATCCTCGCAAACCTTAGTGTCATGCAATTTCTCTTCTCGGCCTTCTCGGCCCATGGCTAGACTTTTCAAGACCGCTTTCCCAACCGAGCCTTGACCACTGAGCCAACTTTTCGAGCCTCCACTATTCTGGCTCGCTATGATTCCCGCTTGAAGTGCCTCGAGATACAACACCTTCACCAAGTTCTTGAACTTTCTTCTGAAAGTCGGCATCCTAGACATGGAACCCACGATCCCTTGCAACCTGTAATAAGAGACTGTGTGTGGTCAAATTTGTCTGTTTACTGGTTAGAAAAATGAGACGTGAGATATGACAATGTACCTTCGAATGACGGCTTGTAGTTGTGCCCGTCTAACATGATCACTAGACGGGAAACCCGTGTCATCCCAGTCTTCGGGTTTCTCATTCTTGTACCGCATTACGAGCTTTCGTAAACAGATCTCTTCCTGTTCGGTTAGTTTAAGCCCCTTTATTTGCTCCTTCATAATCAAGAGTGGCCCGATGAACCACTCGAAAACTTTATCCCTCGGTGAGTTTGTTCTTGTTAATTCCACTTCGTCCGCTATAAAATGTTTTTAAGAATCAATGCACAACAAATACAATAGTCTATCTAAGACACCAATTCTATTCATTGAGTATTTATCCAATCATGTGTAGTATGTATCCACATACTAAAATGCACATGTGTAAACGAGCCAATTCGTAAATTACTTGAGATAGGCTCGCTAAAAGGTTGAATTGAGCCGACCTTAAATGAGCATTGGTGTGAGCTCAACCTTTTTTAAAGCATTTTAATAACCATGTGAGCTTTAGCTACACTTGACGAGCTCGAACCAACTCGTGAGCCTCAATCATGACCCTACTATTTATATCACTTTTATGCAGGGGCGTACCCACTTTGGTGGGGTGGGGGGCGCCCGCTCCCCCTGCGAATTTTTTTTTTTTTGTTTTTATATGTTAAATTCTCGATCGACCCCCATAAAATTTAACCCTCGACCCCCATAAAGGTTTGAAAACTCAGTTTAATGCTCAGTTAGTAGCCTATATGAGACACATAATATTTAACAATGGATTGAGTTATATTATGGTTAGAAGATAGTAATATATATTTATTTATATTGTCATATATAGTCAATCATTATGGTATTGTAACCTTAAGTGTTTCACCATTGCACAAAACCATCAATATAGTTGATGATTTGGATGGTCATGAGTACAAAATGAAAATATATAAATAAATTAACTACTTTTGCTAAGTAATCAAGTGAGAAGTGATGAATGGTGGAAAAATTAGTTGTAGAACCAAGGTTCACAACATCACCATTTTTATACCATAACACAAGTTTTCCAACATAATATTGTTTGGAAACATGGTTTGGTTTCATTAACTTCTTATTTGTAGATTAGTGACTTAAAAAAGATGTATAATGGAGGCATATGAAGTTTAAAAAACAAAATAAAAGATTTATTTTATATAGTTTGAGAAAAACAATCCTAACTCGAACCTCAAAATAGTGATTCACCAAACTCTATTTACCTTGGTAAATACATGGTAAAGTTATAGAGGATGTTTCAAGTATTTAGGAATAAAAATGAAAGAAAAATGAAATAAAGAATAAAAAACTCACAAGTTGTTGTTGAAAATTTGTTGAAAAAAAGATGAAATTTGAGAGAGAGTTTGAAAGATGAAAATTTGTAGAAATTCTTAAATAGATTGAGAGAGTTTGAGAGAGAGTTTAGATGATGAAAGTGATTAGAGAGATTTGGTTTGGTATTTATAGATAAAAATTAGGGTTAGACATTAAATAAGTTGGTTGAGTGGAGGGAATGAAAATTTTTACTTTTAAATATAAGTGGAGGTAAAATGAAATTTTTTTAATTTTGACCCATCAAATTTATTTGTTGTCATTTTTTTAATTTAACCCGACCCGGTTCGACCTGAACCGAATCGAACCGGATTGAAAAAAATATTATATATCGATACTTAAACGATTACTACCAAATTTTCGACCCCCATGAAAAAATTTCCTGGGTACGCCACTGCTTTTATGTAATATATTAGATATACAGTTATGTACTTACTATTCTTTTATGAAGTTATGATAGAAATAACCAATAAAACATTATATGTTGTGTGTTAAATTATAATTTAATATTAATAAAAATCATTATAAATATAAAAGAATAGTTGATAAATAACAAATGCCGAGCTCGAGCTCTCGTATATCAAATGAACCGAGCTCGAGCCTAGTCGAATTGGAGCTCAACTGTGGTTCATTCATTAAAAGGCAAGGAGCTAGAACTCACAGATAACTAAACCGGGAGATTCAGATTTTGCTGAAGCAAGAAGACACTGCAATATGGACCACGCGGGTAGTTTGACGCCCAACTTCTTACATTTCCCCTTCATGATGCATTCCTCGATGTCGCCAACATCTATAAAACCGTCACGAAAGAGTATTCTTCCGTTCACCTCACATGATTTGAACAGCCAATCCCACACCTGGCAGATTAAAAATATTATAACACACATTCCAGTTGCTTGTAACTCTGAATGTAACGCTTACCTGCACTGGCGTGTACTGTTGGAGAGCCTGCTTCAATGTTTTTGACCGTTGTGAAACCAACCGTGAACCCCTCGTGCTTTCCTTCTCGTTCCTTAAATCATTACCGAGTGAGTTCCTTCTCTCGAGCCCGCCAGAGGTTTTCATGTTCTCGCGATATCTTGGTCTGCAAAGTTGTCAAAGAGAAAACATTTGTCGGCACTAAAACAACTCATTTCAAGCCGAACAGTTATCCAACGGTCCAACCTAACAACTACCTTGGAAAACATGATCCCTCCCTTAAATAAAGCTGGTCATTTGTGTATTCATCAAATAATGATACTACCGCCACAACGTATGCAAGCCCGAACTTAACCGAATCTTCCTGCAAATGGAGGTATAGGAGAATTATATATATCGACAGTATCTACAAACAAATACTTCAAAACTTCCAAACTAGTGACCAGTTTCATGGTCAGCATTTGCGAGTATTGACAGGTTTTTGGGCGGGTAATAGTACCTGGTGAACGATCATGGCACTGTATAGAGCAAGACCAAAACTGGAGATTGAAGCTGCAATCACTGCTCCTGCAACTGCCAAGGGCCATAGAAGGATTGCAAGACCAGCAAAAGGCACACAAACGGTTTCAAGAAACGGGCCTTCTCTCCCAATCAAATCTTCTAATAGCCTCTTCCATCCTATGATCAACATATATGGACTCTTGCATATAGCCACCGCGGTTATCAAGGGCACATCGACAACAATGGCAACCAGAATGATGAATAAACACTTTGGTAGGTTGGATAATCTATGGCATCATCACAAAATTCTTGCACATTAGGTAGCCATTAATACATATTGTACCCAGTGTTAAGCCCATTAGGGATTTAGATCAGGTGTACATTGGTTATTTAAGACACACTCACACACGAGCATACTAAATCTTTTATGGTATCAGAGCCATATTAATGACCTGGATGCTGATATTTATCGTAAAGGGTGGCTAAAAGACTAAAAAAGATCGGATCTTTCTAACCGGATGTCGATAGGCTTCTCTTCTGCAGGCATTTCTTCACTGAGATCATCCATGAAGGAGAAGTAAGAATGAAAGCAAAAATCTGTAAAATCTCGAACCACCGTGCAACTTCCTTCGAGTGTAGAATAACAACCATCCTAAATTGAAGATCAAGCAACTATATATCAACACCCAAAAACTAAAAATCTACAACAATTCATCAACCAAACTGTACTCACAACAAAGCAATGAAAGCACTTGTCTTTGCGATCAGTGCCAATAACTTCAAAAGTAGCAATCAATGGAGCGAAAAACCCGAAACCTATACTGCCAAGGAGGCTGCAGGCGACAGCCACAACCGGCCATAGCACTAGAGGCAGAAACAATAACAGAATTATAAGCAGTTTTAACACACATCCAAGCCTTTTAGTCCTGCAAAATCAATTTCAACAAGTCCAGGATAAATAAACTCACTAATCAAATTTAGACGACAATGAGACGGATATGAGACATGTATCAAATTTAGAATAATAGTGTTAGTAAGATGTTACATTATGATTTTTTTTGCCCCATGTGTTATCACGGGCATATAGGCTAGTGAAATAGTATAAATGTTTACTTGATAACACAGTAGTAAGTCCAGAAGAAATGAGCAGGCCAAAGTCCGATTGCCACCGATGAATTTCCGACCACCATTATCACCACTGCAATCGGGCCAATTATTACCCCTGCAACTCAAACATTTTCCATTTATCAACCCACTATATGTTACTGTTTTCATATTTAATAGATTATATATATTTATCACCTTTTAATATGCCAAGAGATAACAGGAGAAAAAAGAAAGGAACAAAGGAGATGAAGCTCCATAGCTTAGCTATAAACCCTACTGGTACCTTCATCCTATAATCAATTTACAAACAACTCAATAAATTTGATGAAACTGAACTGAGCATAAACTACAACATAAATATGGGTTTGCTTTTGCTTTTTCTTTTGAGTTGATTGAACCACGTCTTATTTTTGGTATTGATGTTTTTTGAAAAAAGCAGAGTACGTGGAGTGTTATAATGGTTGTTGTTGTACACGTGGCAACATATGAACAGCTTCCCGCCACAAAAAGCAGTGACGGTTTACATTACAGACTAGTGTCACGGTGTATATATTTTGTCGCTTTCGATTTGTCGTTTTTTGAATACGCGTGGAACGGTTCGATTAGGCTATGGAAAGGTTGAGACGGCATGTATTTTTGTGAGTTGGTTAAAGCGGTTGAAAAGTGAAAACGGTTCTGATTTGTCGGTTTAATCAAAGTGAACCGGATTGAAAACATGTTTAAGGCTTTAAGCAACCTAAATTCAACTGATCATATAGAATTTAGAATTCAGGTTCCATTAGTTTTACTATCATCACTCTCAATTTAACATTTTATTTGTTGTGTCACTTCGTTTTTATTTACGTGGCATTATTATCCTACGTGACATGCTTATGTGACATAAAATTAGAGTGACACAACAAATGAAGTGTTAAGTTGGGATTGATGACAGTAAATGTGTTAAGTTGAGAGTGACAGCAACCAATACCCCATAATTAAAAATATTAAAATTCAATAACCCTTAATTTATAACAACCCAGCACTATTGTTTCCGAAATAAGTGAAGTTGGCTCGTAGACACCTTGTTTGATTTTTTAAAAACTGATTTTTTTTAGTTTTACGCACATGTTCATATAGATAATTAGATACACCAATTGTATTAGTTTTTGAACTTGTTTGTTTTGTTTTAATTCATACAAAAATTGTATTTTTAAGTACTGAATCTATGATGATCTTCTATATTTCTTGACTTTTTCATCGTAAATCAAATTTACTATATGTTTATGCTCTCTTTAACTAATGTGATGTAATCTTGGTTTATAAATAAACTAAAATTTAGTCTTTTATTTAGACAATCTAAGAGCAAAGCCAACAAGACAATCATGAGCAGAGTCGTCGTTGGGTTGGGATCAGCTCCTAAGCTAGAAACAACTTGATTTGGAGTTATAATATAGTCTTTGATTCACACAAGATACTGAGACAGCCAACAAGCCAACCCTTAAGTATGATGTTGGTTTTGGCTCGACTCGTGACCCGATTTAAATAAATCTACTTTTGAATAGATATAGTGTAGATGAGATAACGAGTGACGTTGGTTAAGGTTTGGGTCGTTTACAAATATGTCGATTTTGAGTAACCTATTTTCAAACATTTCAATTTGTAAACAAGCATGTTTTGAGCGACCCTATTTTATAAGTGTGTTTTGAGCGACTCTATCTCATAAGTTTGTGAAATCCTACTTTAGATTTTAGAGTAAATTGTAAATTGCAATTTTTATGCATGAATTTTACTACTTTAACAGTTTAAGTCTACCCTCAATACATTACGTCCATAACATTTAATAAAATAATAAAAAATCATCCATAATCTTACCTTGTCCATGATTCTATTGGTACCCCCTCCCTCAAACACACACACCATGTGCCTCGTTTATTTATATTTGTTTTTCATATTTACAGAAAATGAGAGCATAACGAATCATTGATGAAAATTATACCAGTAACAATTTATGTTAAATCATGGAACTTTAAAAATGTAATATACTAATATGTTAACGTTAGACCGAATCCCTTAACAATATCAAAACTCACTAAAATCATTTTATCCTCCCACCAATAGTGGTACAAACTCGAGTTATGGGTTAGAACCGGTTTTGGCTATGGGCCTTACAAGGTAGGAACCGCCAGGTCAGGCCCGAACCTGGTTTTTTCTTGCCCCACCCACCATTATTTCTATTTCTATATATACTAAACACGAAGGTCGGTTGTTTTCTTTTGTGATTAGCTACTTTCTTTACTAATATATTAAACTTAGACTCTTATACAAAACAACAAAGTTGGTGTGGTGGTGATGGCTTAGTTCTATTCTATCTTTTTCTACATTACTTTATTTTCAACTTTCCCCCACACTTTCATAAAATGTCATTTTTAATTTCTCTACTCAACTTTGATATATATATTATTTTGACTCACTGATTTTAACTTATTATCATTTTGATCTCTAATAACTTAGTTAATTTACAACTTTGAACCTCGTACTCAACTTTGACATATTTTCGAGTTTGTCCACCTGACTTTAACTTAGCTGTCATTGTGATTTCCAAGTTTGGATATATCTCCGCATTTTAATACGTGACGTATTATAACTTTACATCGTAATAACTTTTTTATTAACACGCGATACGAATTACGAAGTCACACAAATGAGAGCCGGCCGCCACATCACGCGGCCCGGCCTCGATACTAGTAGAGTAGTAGTTTTTTATTAATCAAGTTTGGGCCTTATAACCATTCAAGTCTGCACCTCTATCCTGGTACTTTATATTTGGGCCTTCGTTTGAAGATCGCGTTTTCTGCTTCAGAGATCATATCATTTGTTGAGATTCATTCATATTCAATTTCACTCGTCTCGATTCGATTCGGTGTTTTTGGATTTGTTTCGTCGTAAATCTTGAAAGATCTGAATAATCATGTCCTACGCTTACCTTTTCAAGTACATCATCATCGGTGATACAGGTAACGTATACAATTTCTATTCAAATTGATTGTTCAATCACTCATAGTCGTTTCCCTATATGTATAATCACATCTCTCTGTTTATCGCTTTGATTTGTATAATGTTCATCTGAACACGAATCACGCCATGATGAGCCATCATTGATGGCTGTAATTGATTGTTATATGTCCTGTTTTTATATTTGACTATGCAATTATTGTCGATAACCTACCTGGTTGCATTTATCCATATTTGACTATGCAATAACGCCCAAAAAATTCATATTTGTAATCAATGCTGGTTGCATTTGTCTATTTTTTTGTATTTCATTTTGAAAATAATCATCGGCTGGATCTGGAATGGTGTGTTTGCCTACAACGTATAGAAACGTTTTATATCCAACATTAGTGCTATTGTTGTACTCTTTGTTGTTTCTACCATAATCGTGTTAAAGATCACAAGGTAATTATGTTTAAATACCCGCCTATCACATGTTTTTACCCTTAGTCTTTCAATCATTTCCCTAACACCTATTTTTATGTGATCAAATCGAATAAAAACCACTTGTCCATATTAAAGTTGTTAAATTGAACAAAAACCACCTATCCTTATTCAAATTACTGGATATTAGTAATTTAGCAGGCAAACAAAACCACGACAAGAATTTATACTGAACTCTATTGTAATGAAACCTTAAGTGTTTCCATGTTCAAGTTGTCGAGCATAAACTAGCTATGTCATGGGTTTTCTTGTTCGTTAGTTAATACTTTAATTAGTGAATTCAAGATTATTTCGTATTATATTACAAGTATTCTCTTGAATGTACTAATTCATTAGCAAACTTTCATAATTACTTTTATCATGAAGTGATGTTGCTCCATGTAGGAACCGCTGTCTATTTTAGTATTTTTGTTGGTGTCTAAGATCTTTGCATTCTAGGCATCCAAATGAAGCATAAATTTAGGCGAGCGAGAGCCACCCTGCATGTTTCTGTAAAGCTAGAAAACTGTGGAATAGTCTCTAGCAAGTGAGCTTGTATTTAACTATGTATTCACTTACGGTACAATTCTGACCGTTGGATGTTGAAATGAGAGATTTGTATTGCGTATATGTGGGTAGATTCATCACCTGGTTTCGGATGGTGCTTGAATGATATAGAAACGATTGAACCATCTTGAAAACTTCGCTGGAATTAATACAGCTTCATAGTCACTAGGTATTAGGGCATACTTGCCATTTTGGAAGATTTAGGACCTGCCCCTGCTCTAGATTCCAGCTTTTTTTTCAAATGCATCAAACTGTTCACAATTTATATGCGGCATCATAACGGATCAACTTAATGAATTTATATTAACAAAATAAATCCGGAATTGTGAAGCCTATTCTTCCCTGTATCCAAGTAGTGTCCCATGGCCATAGTTCTCTTGCCTTCTTTTTCACAAACATGTCAAACATTGTACACATATATACCAATATGATGGGTATATAGGCTTCAGTTTTTAAATTTTCTGCTTGATCCTTTCTTTGTCCTCCCCCAGCTGTCACTGTGTGTGTATGAAGATATAAAGGGGGAGGGGATCCAGTTGATGAGAATCAACAATGAAGGTACTTAATTTATACATTTTGTGCTGGTTTTAACGAAGTTCATTTAGAGAAAGAAAAGCAAAATGAATAACCATGAAAATTTCACCCACCTGAAAGGTAAGACTTACATAGTTAAGTTTTCATGGAGTATGTACTGTTCAAAGAATTGAATTTTTATATCAGACATTGGATGAACATGATAACATGTCTTGTTATCTGCACGATTATAGATGATTGGTAATCAAAGGTTGTAGCATTTTTAGCACAAATGGAAATAAGTTCTCATGCATTATAAAGTTAATATGCACTCCCATCAGTGTAACAGAAAAGCATCAAATGACATCAACAATCTTTAACATACAGGGGTTGGAAAATCATGCCTTCTTCTACAGTTCACAGACAAACGTTTTCAGCCGGTTCATGATTTAACTATTGGTGTTGAATTTGGTGCCAGAATGATCACCATTGACAACAAACCAATGAAGCTGCAGATCTGGGACACGGTTTGTTATCGCGTTTTTTTTTTCTTTTTTCTTGTACCTCTACGCATGCCAAGTTTTTTTTTTTTTTTGCACTCGATTACAACACTTTTAGGTAATCTTCTGACAATTCTCTGATATTCTTTTCATCTTTCTGTTTTTTTATATGCCAGGCAGGTCAAGAATCATTTAGATCTATAACAAGGTCTTACTATAGAGGTGCCGCTGGTGCACTCCTGGTTTATGACATCACCAGGTATGACTCCATTGTAGCAATCTTGGTAAGAAGTTGCTCACGGACATGCATGAGACTAGTTCATGCGTTTCATTATGTTTTAAGGTTTCTGGTTTGTGTGCAAGTCGAAAATTTTGTCGTTAGAAGTTTAGATTAATGTGCTGGTCTATCTAATTTCTTTTCTTAAAGTGAGCACAAGGCAAAAGTTTGGCACCTGACTCTTTACACTATATGCTGCTCTCTTTGCATCAATGCTCTGGTCTATTAAATTTGTTTTCTAATAAAGCCAGGGAAAAAGGGCATCACTGCGGGAAAAAAAACTTTTATGGGTATTTCTATACTTAGGGTACGTGCGTGTATGGGATGGGTATATATTACAAAGGAAGTTTGGGTAAAAAGGGTGTGGGGGAATCTTGGCATGTGGCAAGGGGGGGCAAGGTTCATGAAGCGGAAGAGACGAAAATGAGTGTCACGGGTCGGCTCCTACCTCCTTCCTACCCGAACTCCCTGTTTAGATATCTCACGCATATACTGATACATGTACATGAGTACATGTAGATAGGGGCATGTTTGTTTGAGAAGAGAACTGTGAGAACCGCATAATGCATATGTACGATGTGCATAAAGATAATGCAATGTGGTTCTCAACATATTATTGGTTTGGAAATGAACTCCCATGATTACACGCACATATATACACATTGATATTTGATACATATGATAATATATTCCCCTTTTAATTGATAAACCATAGGATTTTAGTGAAATTCTATAGTTAACATTTATGTGTTTAGATTTTTGCCACAATATATTTATAGTTTACACTTTTAGTCCCTTTCAAAGAATTATTATTTTGTAACCCCTTTTAATTGATAAACCATAGGATTTTAGTGAAATTCTATAGTTAACATTTATGTGTTTAGATTTTTGCCACAATATATTTATAGTTTACACTTTTAGTCCCTTTCAAAGAATTATTATTTTGTAAAATTTTAGTGAAATTCTATAGTTAACTTTTATGTGTTTGGATTTTTGCCACATTATCTTTATAGTTTACACTTTTAGCCCCTCTCAAAGAATTATTATTTTGCACAATAAAAGGATATTGGTAATATTGTTTGGGATGAAACAAGGAAAAGAGAAGAAAGAGAGAGATATAAAGAAAAAAAATTGATGGGTCGCTTAGCAATGGATATGGGAGTGGTTCAGTGGTGGTGGCGGTTTGGTCGTGAAGCTTAGATGGTTGTAGGTGGTGATATTTGGTGTTGTTGTGGTGTCGTGGGTAGACGACATCAATGGATGTGCAACTTGAATGATATCTATTGAAAACTCTTGTAAACAATCTGTATTTTGTGCGTTTTAGATAGCAGTTGATGTAACAGCCAAGTTTATGTTTAACAAATACAAAACCAAATATAAAGAGCTAACTAGAAACATAAAGGGCTCGCGCAACGTGCGAGCCGACGAATACATCTAGTTTGACTTTATTGTGTAAAATGCAGGAGGGAAACTTTCAATCACCTTGCAAGCTGGTTGGAGGATGCTAGGCAGCATGCGAATGCAAATATGACTGTTATGCTTATTGGTAACAAGTGTGATCTTGCACACAGACGAGCTGTCAGTACTGAAGAAGGAGAACAATTTGCAAAGGAAAACGGTTTGGTGTTTATGGAAGCGTCTGCAAAAACCGCACAGAATGTTGAGGAGGTAATTTCTGATGTCTTGTTTGATCACTAATCACTCTGATATTTCCCTTTCTGATCTACAAATCTTTTTCAGGCATTTATAAACACGGCTGGAACAATTTATAAGAAGATACAGGATGGAGTTTTTGACGTATCAAATGAGGTATGTGTCATTTTGTACTTTTACTTATGAACTGGTTGATTTAGGTTGTGTTTTATCCCAAACAGGTAAAAAAAATTAGTTCAAAATTCGGTTTTAGTAATCATAGTCCCATGCCCGACTATAAAACTAAAATCATAGCTTGAGTGTGCTACAATACTCATTGTTTGGCTGTTTCCACCAAAATTAAACTGATGCAAATTTATCGAGCAAAAATACAACTTCATAAAGAAATATGGACATGTTCATTAACACGACTGACTCTTTTTTGGTTATGGCAGTCTTATGGGATCAAAGTCGGATATGGTAACGCCCAGGGGCCATCGGGAGGAAGAGACGGTGCCCCTGCTCAATCAGGAGCTTGTTGCAGTTAAAAGGAGACAACGACAACTTCATCTCATGATCCATTCTTGTTTTCTGATGTCCATGTTACCTCGTTTCCGGGTCAATGGTCGTGTTTTTCTTTTTATGTTATGTGGCATCCAGCTTTATGTTAACATGCATGTAGATTTTAATTTTTATATTTTTCTTTAATTTTTATTATTCTTTTATATATTGTTATTATTGGTATTACTATTACGTGATGAACTTTTAAGGGTTAAATGTGTGGTATTTAACAGATTTATTTAAGTGCGTTTTTCCATTCATGATGTCTTTGTAAAACTATTTTTGATGTTATTCTTTTGTATTGATTCATGAGAGATTTTGAAGAGTAACCGGAGTTAAATGTGTGGTATTTAACAAAAGGTGATTGTTAGGACTAGTGAAAACCAATATACCTAGTAACAAATGCCAAACAAGTTGCACTGGCATGGTTTTTGTTCTTGAATTTTTTGGTGTTGGGCATTTGATTCTGGGTTTCTTGGCCGGATGTTTTGAGCACTTTGAATAACACGAGTATAACCCCAAAATGACTGTGTATTTGGCTATGATGATATTGTAAAAAAAGACTTCTAAGTTATGTTAATAAGGATGATAAGCATCAAATTCTCTACTTACAACATATGTCACAACAATGACGATTCGGGTTTGTAATACGAGCCGATAAGTTTTTGACACGAATATGAAACTGAACATAAAGAGTGAAAATACGAGCCGCTGAGCCGGCGTATAATACAAGTTTAAATAATGAACAAGTAATATTGATCGATGTACCTTATGTGAAAAAATAAGTATTTTCCTTAAACAAAAGTTCTTTAAATTTTTAAAACGAAAATAATAACATTTTCCTTGATGCATACAGATATTGATTAAAACTCAACTCTAAAAATACAATTAAAACTTTATAACAATACTTTATTATAAGATATCTATAACGCGACACTGTCATAGAATTGACGTATTCATGATTGAACTTGACATCAAACCGACCATCAAAAGTTTCAAAGACCAGGTAAAATCATGTTATTTTATAACATAGAAAATACATAATTATAAAAAATAAGTGTACGTTAGTATTAGACTTATACATTATACATCATACACCATATTCTCACGTAATAACTTTTCAATCTTTATCGAAAGCACTTCCGTCCTATTCACTATTGTTGTCGTCTCCGGTAAGGTTTTGGGTTTGAGATTGAGGATAGACAAACGCGACGTTATATGGTCTATAGTTTTGATAACAAACAATTTCACTTTACAAAACACAAAGTGACATAACACATAAACGACCAGGGTTCAAAAGTGTAGCCTCAAATTAGTACAAGGGGTTGTTACGAATATAAGCTCGGAGGGTATAAATCAACGGCTGCGATCGCTTAAGCATCCAACTTTTGAAAATAATCAAACCCTAACACTAACGCAAACAAAAACAAAAACAAAAACAAAAACAAAAACAACTACAATCATCTTATCTTCTTCCTCCGCTTATCGATTTTTGCTATCTCGCATCATCGTTATTCGGTTCTTTGAATGCTGTTGGACGATTCGTAGTCATCGTATTTGAACGATAATGGTTAGTTCTTATCTCCGTTGTTGATTTATCTCATACTGTTCATAGATCTAGGGTTAATGAAGTTGTAGGCGTATGTCTTACTGTTTTTTTTTTCCTGCAATTCTCTTCTTTACGTGCGTTTTTTGTTATAAATCTTTTATAAGTGCGATCTGATCTAGGTCAATCTAAATTCTAAAGCTTTGATTTAGATGTGATTCGGATTGGTTAGCGTTAGGTTTAAGTGTTATTTGATTTTGCTAGTTATACGGTTATTGAAGAAATAACTGATGTTTGCAAGTATAGTTTGTCTTCTATGTGAACCACACATTTGTTTCAATAGAATTAAAGGTGTCGCTTTTGGCTTTATAGTTGATGTAGATCTTGAAAGAATTGCCATAGAGTTGTTTCTCTCTTATTTGGATTAGAGGAGTACAACGAGGTCTACTGAAACGCTGATGCGAGTCTCTTGATGTTGTTTTTAAAATGTATTATGGTGGTATGAATGTTAATGACATGAGTTTTTGCTATCCAGAGCTCAAGAGGGGGACGTGAGAGACCGAGGAGGGACTATCCTTCGAGATCAGAAGAGAGAAGTCATCATGGTCGAAGTAATGCTCCTCCTTCAAGACACCTTTGGGTTGGGAATTTATCGCATACTCTAACCGAGCGTGCATTGAGCAATCAATTTAGGGAGTTTGGGGAGCTCGAGAGTGTAGCATTTCAGCCTGGTCGTAGCTATGCGTTCGTCAATTTTATTGATGATGATGCAGCCTTTGCGGCATTTGAAGCACTTCAAGGTTTCGTTCTGGCGGGCAATGCACTTAAAATTGAGTTTACAAAGGCGGTTAGTCTTGTCCATCCATGTTTGCTTCGTACTTTTTGTATATGTACACTTTCAGTTAAGCAATATTTACTATTCCACTCAAGTCTTAAGCTAGTTGCAGATCTTAGAAATTTGAAAAAGATGCTAATTAGTGCTCAAAGTTTTGGGATGGAGATATGTGTCTCTTTATAAGCCATTACCTCTGGATTTACTCATAAAACACTGTTTAATGCACACAGACAACTGATTTTTATCAACATGAACATCACTGGTTTGTTTGTGGATGAATACACTGGTTATTAGAGGCTTAACTAAGACGTTAACTTGTTTAAATTTGTATCACCTAAATGTTAAATTCAAGGTATGGAAGAGCTACCCATTACAAAGGTTATAGGGTTTATGATCCAGCTTTCAATCTTCTACAATCACGACCAATTTATCAAGAACCGATTTTCTCAAGCATAAGCTAAAGGTAACAACATAATCACGTATCTTCTCTAACTACTTCGGTCGCTTCATTATATAAGATGATCAAAATATGCCTCTGTCAACAGTCAGCCATCTTCCATGCTTCTCTCCTCTTCTTTAATCTCCAACAAACAAACAAAAGAGAAAAACAACAAAAAAACACAAGCACACAATGTGGGTCTTCTTTGAGCAACATTGCTGATTTGACACCGTTGTTAGGTGATTCAAAATGTGGTTATATGTTTAACATCATACCAGCTAACCAGCGATAACTGGACAAAGTCTACATAAGGGAACTATTGCTTGTTCGGGCTGGTACATGGTAAGGTGAAAGTTGTATCGTCTATAGGCACCAAAAGTGATAAAGTTAAACATAACAGCAAATGCCAAGAATAAAATACTAAGAACAACCTTTGCACAAGGTAGACCATTGGCTTTTAAGATGACATAATTATGGAACTAAATAATGTAAACAAAGCAAATTCTTCTGCTTTAGATTATTCACTTTCGTGATGAGATTAATCTGATCACTTTTTATGATGCTAATTAGTAATGTAGTGCAAGGTGAACTGCTGGCTTCTAATCTCCATGACTTCACACAGTATGCACTTTCTCACCAGGATCAATATTGCATATCCAACTGAAAATAGTATGTTATGGAAAATAATATACTCATGAGTGGCAGCCAAGTCTGTTTGGGTTTTGCTCTTGATGCAGCTATGATGTAAGTGAAGCCTGCCTGACAACAACGGGTTCAAAACAAACTGTCAAGGGAATGGGACAGGATAAGGCGTAGGGTCTGTATACAAAAATCACCAGTTCACCACCAAACAAACTCATAGGGCCGGATAGAGGCTATGCGTAACTTGAGATACGGATACACCAGTTGAGCTAGTTCATAGTGCAACCCAAGTTCGAGCTAATCACTACTTAGATTCAGTTCAGTCCTACGCTATTCAAGCAGCCAAAGTTGAATTAGATAGGAACTGCTGTTAACCCACAAACATGAGATAAAAACATGCAGATTTCATCTAACTCCCCCCTCTGTTCATTAACATGCAAATAGAAGGGATTACAAGAACTTTCTGGGAATGAAATAAATTGACCCATTAACCCATGGCCCCTAAACATGGGTTATACTATACAAACAACATACTAAAACTAAAACTAAAACACATGTATGAAATAAATAAACTGACAGTCTGACAAAACATAGACCAAAAATAAAATTAAAATGGACAAGAGTTGCTGATGTTGCCAGATCATGTGTCTACAGTTTGAGCTCCAATTTGCATCTGCATGGAAGTTGACCGCTAACATTACCAATTTATCGTTTCTTGTTTTTCATGCGCAACTGAATATAAGACAAACTACAGAACGAAGTGACGGATCATTTGACCCATCAATTGTAAGGTGCCTCATTAGTTGCCAGCAGTTAGGTAATTTGTTATTTGAACTGGACATTGCAGAAACTAGTGTAATTTGAGCAGGCTTCGTGCATCAAGTGGTTATATCGGAATCCTAGAAAGCACTATCAACTTCCTGAGTTTTGCGGCAGCACTTCTCTGCTTCTGGAATGTGGTTCACATCCAACTCAACACACACATATTATCATGTCAACTTAGTATTGAATTGCCAAACTGCACATTCCTTGACTTTAATCTCCTTCTGAGGCTTAGAGAAGCGTATTACATTTTCGATCGGGTTGCTTACTCTCATAGAACAGAGATTAGATGATACTTGCACTACGTAAGATTGATTAAAACCATCGAACTTAACTTAGTTTCTTTAGCTAAAAAGCTTTCTATTCTAGTAATGATAGGTTCATCCTATTTTTTTGGAGAAATAATTTGCAAGTTCTACCATACATTAATAAATAATAAACACATTTTGCACTTCTCTGATTGAAATATTTATATGTTCCTCACTGCTTATGTGCAAGTTCATGTTCACACATGGTCCCACATATTACCTAGTTAAGTTGAATCTGCATATCTCCCATACGAGCACCAGAGAGTGAAGAGTATACTGGAATTTGTTATCTTTTATAGGAGTTCCAAGGTTTATAAATAGGCAGAAAAATAATGAGTAACTACTCTAGCAAAAAGCCAAAACCTTTGTGATTAGTTGAACTTGAAATCTTTTTAAGCACCCAGCAAATCCTTCCCGTATGTGGAATGAAGCTCTTATGTTGAAACCAATATTCATCCTTCCATATTGTACTTTTTTCCATACCGATTATGTGGATGAAAACCCTGCAAGTTATTGATAAATGATAATTACTGTCAAACTAATCATACATTTGCTACTGCAAATATCAACAGAAGCATATGACACCAGTGTTTCTACTGCATCACAATGTATATGTCACACAGTCACATTCTTTTCAATCTTATAGATGTTAGTAGGGATCTAAATGATAAGTATCAGTATAGGAGATGGTAGGTGGTAGCTGGATTAAAATGATGATAAATGCAGAAGTCACACAGCAAATGTTCAGATATATGAATTATGAAAACTGCAACTTGAAGCTCATTCTCAAAAAAGGAAATTAAATTAAATATATATATATATATATAGTATAATGATCCACTACTGATATATGTGTTTTTGTTCCTTCAAAACTTTGGCATTCTTTTGCTACACGCCTACACTAGTCCTCAAATTCTAAACTGGCCCCAAATCTCTTGAATTATCAGGACAAATCACAAGCATCAACACATGATGACCACTACTCACGTTCCCGTGATGAACCACGTTCTTCCGCACGAGGGTCTACGTTCCCTCAAAGGGACTCTAGAACCCGCCACAACAGCTCTGACCCAATTTATAACAACAGGAATCCTAAACCAGACAGTGATAAAGCAGAACAGCCGAGTGAGGTGTTATGGGTCGGGTTCCCACAATCAATGACGGTGGACGAAGACAGTCTATGGAATGCCTTTGCCCCATTTGGTGAAATTGAAAAGGTTTCTGTGTTTCCTGGGCGAACATTTGCCTTTGTTAGATACAAACATGTTAATTCTGCATGCAGGGCAAAAAATAATTTACAGGGGAAATTGTTTAACAACCCCAGAGTACGCATCTCTTTTGCAAAGGGTGATTCTGGACCGTCTAACAGTTCAAGAAACTTGATCAATGACCCTGCATCCCCTCGGGTCAGACGCCATGATAGGTACCATGAGACTGAGCACACCAGAAGATCGAGATCCCCTCGATACATGGAGCCCGATGGTTTTGATGATGGCATGAGTTTTGACAGAAAGCGTAACAGACTGACCGGTAGGAATGTTCCATTTGAACAACCTAGGTTCCAAGATGTAGGATTACCCGGAAACATATATGGACGAAACAGCCCAATAAGAGATATGGGGCTGGATTTCCACGATTTTCCATCTCAGGGTTTTCGTCGTCAAGGATCCTTATATGATGATGAATGGGATTTGCCAGAAGATGAGTTGGTTTACCATGGTGCAAAGAAACCTAAGAGTAATGTGATTCCTCCTGAACCTGAGCTTCCAGAGTATCCTTTTTCTGAATCTGAACAAGTGAAACATGTTCTGCCACGAGCAACCGAGTTTTCTCATCATGACATGATTGATAATAACTTTGGCCGTATTGGGTATCACAAGCAGATCCCTGATCCACCTGTTAACATCCCTCAACAACATTATGTTGCTAGGGGTAATTCTGGTAATTTGTCTTACGATACTTTCCCAACTGGTTCAGTTTCATCGGCTCAGAATCCCGTTGGATGGAAAAGATTGACTCCCGAACCTGCAAACCAAGAGTGGAAATGGGAAGGAATTATAGCAAAGGGAGGGGCGTCAATCTGTCGTGCCCGTTGCTTTCCTGTTGGGAAAGTACTTGACATGAATTTGTAAGTTCTCGACATCTCTTACTGAAATATGCAATCTAAACTAGTCAACCAGGTTGCGTGACAGGTTAAAACTGGCTGGGCCAGTTGACCTACAAGTACTTTTTACCATTCCTTAAAGCTCTTAGAAATAGTTAATGCGTTAATTATCATTATAAAGACAATTTTTATCGCACAAAATATATATCTTTGAATTACAAAAATCTGGTAGGTTTGAAGTTTCTTTTATTTGACTTTCGGCCTTTTCATAAGTTAACCTGGTCGGAATAGCTACTTGACTTTCATATGTAAAAAAATAATTTAGCTTCAAATCGCAGAAATGCATTATTTACGTCAGCATTTCGATATGCAGGCCTGAGTTCTTGGACTGCACTGCCCGGACTAATCTAGATACCCTAGCAAAACATTACTATCGGGCTTCTAGGTCATGGGTTGTATTCTTTGTTCCTGAAAGTGATGCAGATATGGGGTTTTACAACGAGTTCATGAACTACTTGGGAGAAAAGCAGCGTGCTGCAGTTGCTAAACTTGATGACAAAACCACCTTATTTCTTGTACCCCCATCAGAATTTTCAGAAAAAATACTGAAAGTACCTGGAAAACTTAGCATTTCTGGTGTCATCCTGAGGTTAGATTCGTCTTCTTCCAATGTCGAGCCCCTTCCACCACCACCGCCAGTACAACCTATACTTCAACCCGAGAGATCCGACCCATATCTTGTGCCTTCTCATGGAGAAGTTTCTAGAACATCATTTGCCTCACCTTCTGGAACCTACCCACCCGTTCAACCGTTTTCAAATCTTGGAATACCTAGAACTAACTCATCAATACCCCCACTACCTCCAGGTCCTGTACCATACAGGAACATGGTTGAGCCTGTTGTAGAAAACACACCGGATCATCTTCATCAGCAGCAGCAGAATCTAGTCTCGGGTGGTAGAAACTTTGCACAACCATCAAGAGGCAGTGGTGGTGATTTCATGACCCCACCGCTAGCAAATGATCCTGTCGGTTCCAGTAATTACAGACCTGGAAGTCCTGCCATTACGCCACAATATGGTCATCAAGTAGCAGGCGGTATTCAACCAGATCAGCTTGCACAGCTAGCATCTTTTCTTGGAAACTCTAGGCAATCAGCAAGTGGGATTTCTGTGGGAGAAGATTTTAGACAAACGAGTAACACGATTGCACCTGATAATGTTTATGGAATGCCACAAACACATCCTTCACCAAGTTTGCAGATTGGTTCTGACCATTCTCCAGCACCACAATACCATCATATGCAACAGCAATTTCAGCAGCAACCAGTGGCAAACATGGCACCAGCTGCTCAAAGTGGTCAAGTGAATGCACATGGAGAACAAGAAGCAGATCCACAGAAGCGGTTACAGGCGACATTAGAGCTGGCTGCAACTCTTCTAAAGCAAATTCAACAAGGGAAAACTTAAAACAACTCCTCATTTTTTTTTGTTATTATGTTTGAAGTTTAATGGCTTGTTAGTATAATCATGAAGTATAATCAAAGTCTAACAAGTGTAAGAACTAAAAGTGTTTTGAGTTGTTGATTTTCTTGTCAAAATAAGATGCGTTCGATGGTGGTTTCTTTTTTACATTTATCTTCAAAGTTCAAACTGAGGTTTAAGGTGGTGTTTGATGTGGTTGTAAAATCTATAAATTAATTTTTTTTTGAACAGCATCTATAAATTAAATGATGGTCATGTCTTGTTAAAACAATAAATGTTGGTTGACAGACAGGCTCTAAACTATGTCACAACATCTTAATTAAATATTGTTGGTCGATTATAGATTACTTCTTGTGACTCATTGGGAAGTGGAACTATAAAAACTAAAGCACATCAAATGAACTAGCTATTTAGATGCATATCATGATTGATGCTGTTGTATACCGATTCAAGAGGACCAATTTATGAAAAAGATAAGAACTTGTTCCAGTTTTCATTTCCTAAATTCTTTGACAAAATCATGCTACTACAATTTTGAATATGCCCATGATTACTAACTACGAACTAGGAAGACTAAATCATCAACGAAACTTGCACAGTGGTTTTAGCTATATATATCAACTGGAAACAAACAAACCCATATAGCAGAAGAATAATCCTCATAATGCATAAGTTCAAGTGTTCAACTGAATTACCGACTCTACTATATAAACGCTAGGGGGATAGGAACAACGGGTGTGTTTACTACCAAGCTAACACGACTCTCATTGAAAATAAAATGAAAGTTAAAAATCCGATCTCATTTCTTTAGAACCGTTGCAGAGGGATGGCCTAGCCGGCAACAGAGATCACATGTGCTCGTTATTAGAGTAGAGGGTGCCAATAAGTCGGTTCGTCCTCTATTGTTGAAAAATAGAGTAAGAAACACATGTTACGTCGCAATTGTTGTGTTGCACTCCTGATGGTTCTTCAAATCAGTAGGTGGAAAGAATAGAAGTATTCATAATGTGGTTAATGTATCTAAATCCACCATGTTCTCCCTACAATAGGTTAACGACAAATGATGCCTGAGATACAGATAACTTGCCAAGAGGGCTGAACAAAAATGATCCTATATTCCTTACACCATGGGAAAGGTTGGGGCAATAGTGAGGACGTGCGGCTCCGTAAGATTCTACAGAGCCATTTGAATTCCATTGTCATCAATACGCCGTTCGCTGAGTAACTTGATTCTGCAGGTTGTCTTTTTTAATGGTCATTCAACAGATAGGTGGCGAATTTAGAATGGTAGCCAATTGAACTACTCTGGTGACAACAGAGGTTTGAAAAAATTATGTTGTTCAACCAGAAACAAGACTGAATCACATCAATCTTCATATGGCAATTGGCGGCTAATATGGTTTGTACTGAGCAATATCGTTAACATCCAAATAAATAAATGGCATCCAAATAAATAAATGACGTAGAAGAACTAGTAATACAAGAGCTGGTCTTTTATAATACGTCCAAACAATACGAGATAAGATTATCTTTAGGTTGAAATCATGCTACATCAAGACATTTGAAGCAGATGAAGATACAGTTTAGAGATCTGAATTTCACACTTGTTACAAGACACTTAAACAGGGCTAAACATATTTGATTTTGTTGATGCAATCATTAAACGTTCTTCAACGAGCTTCATACTGAACAACTGCAGCAAATTAACAAGAGTAACATGAGAAGCTAAACAAGTATTTACATGAATCTTTAGCATCATACAAAAGCTCCGTACACATTAGATCTAACAAATCTCATAAATGAAGCTAAAAGCTTAGAATCACACGGTTGGATTAGGATGGTTTCCAGTTGTACCGTTGTGTTTATATTAGCAACTTAAAAGGTCAATGCCGTTATGAGGTATGACATCCAGTGATTGTATGCCTATGTCAACTTATAAAGCAACTATTTATCAATTCAAGTCAAAACTCTAACTGATAAATTATCAGGCAACCCCCAAAATGTAAGGAAACTATCAAACCCGCATTCAAAATTGCGGTGTAAATGAGAATTAAAAAGAGAGAATCTTTTTAACATTATTTTTCTTTTTTTCAAAAATAAGCCTCTATGTAGTCAAAGGTGCATGCTAAGGCGCCCTGGCACAGCAAAACAAAAACACATTGCATTCATCAAGGCGCACATTGGCAAAGGCCAAAAAAACAAACAAGCAAAGAAAAAAAGTTCTGAATGGACCTAAACTAGTCTAAAAACAGCCTAAACCTGCCTAAATAAGTGAAAAATAGCATTTTAAATAAAAAAACCTGCCTAAACCAGCCCAACGCATGTCATATGATCTATAGGGCGTGTAATTCCAAACCATGTTAACCCAAGGGTGCCAAGCAGCATAGCAGGGCAGACAACCGATGTCAGAACCTCCAAAACAGAGGAAGAGCAAGTACCCACGGGATCAACTTAAGCCTACAATACAAATAACTGGATCACCTAAAACAGTTGCTCAACATCCTTAAGTGCACCTTTAGCCTTCTAATACAACTGAGTCTACAGCATTTAACGTCTCGCAGAACACACTAGAGAAAACAACAACACTGACAAGACCAAATTCACAGCTAACTTCACAAAATTACTAGTCTACCACACAATCAAATGAAATAAAAAAGAGACTTTAGATCGATAATTACTTCGACGAGTTCGCTTCTTGTAAAGAATACGGTAACCACACTCTCGGCATTGAATCACATCACCAACCTTCAAAGTATTCTCCTGGCCACAATCTACAGCAAAACAAACATTTGATTCATCATGACCAACACATAAAAAGCTCTCACATATCATGACGATTATTACAGTAAACATTATCAGGTTTTATAGCATGCAACAAAAACGAGAAAAAAAGGATAACAAAGTACGAACCTCCACATATGTAAGTAACTGGTTCAGGTAACGCATCCATTGGTTACTGCAAAATTTAAACGACAAACAACCGATTATTGCATGTGTATACGAGTGTAGCTTCAGAATTTAAGCAGTATACCTTCGATCGCCGGTGACACAAAACGATGATGGCGGTTTGATAAACGCTAGGGTTTTTCTGAATTAATGTGAAAACAATTTGGGACAGCTTTATATAGAGACGAGAATTAGAAGCTTGTTAGAAAGTTTCCCTCGAGGTTGATTAAGTTTACAAATTAGACCCTGAGGTTTGTGATTTACTAATCACTATACATAAGTTGAGGTAAAACTAAAATATTGCGGATTTAAGTCTCGTCTCGGACAAAAGATGATTTTTCAGGTTGGGCTAGATGTTATTTTCTTCCGATGAGCTAGAGGAGATGATCATGTGGATTAGTTGTCCGCAAGTGATCCAAATTATCATTAATGAAAAAAAACATAACTTGAAAT